>JARBWI010000015.1:2400000-4800000 GCA_037576405.1 Campoplex capitator
TCGCTACTAGAGTCTTTACAGCAAGCAGAGCAGGTCGAACGTTTTTTTTAAATTCCTGAAAATTGTTTTGACGATATTTAATTAATTACAGTGTTTTGAAAGATGTTGCGGGTTCCCGTATTTTTTATTTTTTTGAGTTTGTAACAAATTCTTTATTATTTTAAACGCATATATTTTTAAATTTCATAAAATTGTTAAACGAACATAGGACGCATTTTTTCCAATACAAATTATTATAGAAATAGTACAACAATACGCGTTATACAGACGTCGTGAGAGAGAGAGGAGCAAATAAAAAAAAATATTGTGTGTCGACCTTGATATTTTTTTGATGGTGTAGACTCGTAGTTGAGAGCTTTCCAACTTGCAGGCAAGAATCTTATATTCGGCGATTGAAGATTCGAAGAAACCCCGATGATTCAAAAATAAGGCCCAGATAACGACGAATCGTGTACGTATGCCGATTATTTAATCTGGTAAACGTCGATGTTATGGAGATAGAGGCGATTTCTTCTTCGTTCGTATTATTTTCTTTTGTAAAAGGTTTGCGATGTTATGTGGTCGCTGGCCAGACGACTAGTGACGAATCGAGTCTCGACCGATTGATATCTCCCTCCTTCCATAATTCGGGAATCGCACTGTGCGGAACTCTTATTTCCCTTCCTCGAATCTTCTCCCTTTCCGCGCCGTATTATTTCGTTTTTCTCGCTCGCTCTCTCTAGCCATCTCTCTCTCTATACCTCCTATGAGAATCGTTACAAGTTGGAGAAAATTTCTAGTGTTAGAAAAACAGCATTGTGGATTGTGTGACTGTTGAATTTGATTTCAATTTACTGAAAAAACGAAAAAAAAAAAATTTTGAAATACGAAATCGAATCGAAGAAATAGCGTTCCCACGATGTAACTGGTCTTAAAAATCTTCAATTTGGTCCAAGTTTTTTTGAAAATAAAAAAAAAAAAAAATCAAAATATGTAATCATCTTGAAATCGTCGATTTTGTTCTTCAACCTGAATAAATTTCCCTCGAATAGAGAAAAAATTAAACTATAATTTTTTCGTTATCACACTTAAAAAGTACGATGAAAAACCAATATTTTGAAAAAAAAAAGTTGGGATCCGTCCATTTTTCGAAGAGTTGTGAGCTTTTGAAAAAAAAATCATCGAATTTTTGAAAAAAATATATCCCGTTAGGCAATCGAGGGAAAAATTTGAAAAAAATCAAGAAAGGCTCATTCAATACATAGAACATTATAAAAAAATTTGAGCCAATTTAAAAACAGTAAGGTTCTGAAGTGGCTGATTTGGCATGGAATGCCCCATAAGTATCGAATGAATTTTACGAAATCGTATAAAACTTCTTTGAATATTTTTTTAGCATTTATTTAGAAGTTTAGTTCGGCACTGTTTTGCGAATTTCATGTTTATACAGACGGGAAAACTACAGGAACGCTTAAGGAACCGTGTTAAATTGGGAAATCTATTTTTATATTAATTTCCCTCGAATCCTAAGGGCTTGAAATTTTGACAAGTGATTTTGTTGATATTGATAACTGTATTCAATTTTTTAAATATAAATATCTGTTTGTTAATTCGATTACCAGATGAACTCCTTACATACGAAAATAAGTTCCAGAAATATTCACTGGCTCTCGAGCTAAATGAAAAACCAATATTTTGAGGAAAAAAATTTCAATTTCGTTCATTTTTCAAAGAGTCATGAGCTTTTGCTGAAAAAAGATAGAATTTTTTTAAAAATATATATTTCGTGAGAGGCGCAGTCTGGGAAAATATATTTTTTTAAATCAAGAAAGCTATTTGTAAAAAATTTTGAAGCATTCTGAAGTGGCTGGCTTGGCGTGGAATGCCCCAGATATACTCACCGAATAATACACACGCTTTACGCTACATATGTACGCTTTGAACGCAATTCAGCAGGCATAACAGGCATGGCAGGCAGGCAACGCAGGCATAATAAACTAA
This sequence comes from Campoplex capitator, assembly GCA_037576405.1. Classification (NCBI taxonomy): domain Eukaryota; kingdom Metazoa; phylum Arthropoda; class Insecta; order Hymenoptera; family Ichneumonidae; genus Campoplex; species Campoplex capitator. Next base: position 2,401,981 of record JARBWI010000015.1, read on the forward strand.
CCTAAACTAACCATCGTAATAATTTACTCCAAGCAAAGGATATATATTCAATATCGAACGTGATTGTATTGTTTTATCGAAAAGTGAAGGATGTATAATAAAAGTTTCGAAAATTTTGGACCGGAAGTTACGAAAATTATATTTAACGACCACACGATCAAGTTGACAACTTTTTTCAGCACCAATTTCCGTTTGTATTCAAACACTCGGAGCAGATAGTTTTGGTCGGCAAGTATAAGTACTGATCTGGGATATTTTCAGTACGACAAATATCCTCGTTGAACTTTGGTAAGGTACGTAATTCGCTTGAGAAAAAGAAGCGATTGCTGTTTGTGCACGGGAAGTTGTGACGGCGAAACGTGATTTGACACTCGGTGGAGGGGGTTGTAAGGAGAATATAACCTGGATACATAAGACGTAATATTTAGAATGAGACTTCAAAATGGCGTGTTGGACATACTTTTAATTTTCTAGACGATACATAGATTAACGTTTTCATTGTATCTAATCGGCCAGTGTTCGAAATAGTAATTTATTTCGAATACCCATCGAGCCCTGTTAAGTGCGAGGTCATGATAGATTTACCTGACTTATCGGTTTCACTGTTGAAGTGTTATTTCTTTTGAGGTTAGAATCTCGACATATCGTTCATTTCAATAATGCAGGAAATTGTCCTAGCCGCTTTTTCCGTTGTATCGAGCCTTCTCATCGTTTTCGCCCTCGCAATTCTCGGTAAGACTATCATCTGCGATCATATATTCTTTTTTTTTTTTTTTAATTTACTTTCGATCAAAAACCTCATTGAACACATAATTGTTATCGAGTTTGCAGCATTACGCCGTATCAAAATATCTTTGCATTGAATTGCTTTAATGTATATGCAGTTTTTTCATCAGAAAACCTAGCTGGACTTTGTTCAATGGTCGAAGACTAAATTTGTACATTTTAACTGGAAGAATTCTCAATCTGAAATTTTGTACAATGGTGAAATTATTTTTTGTGTCAGTTTAAAAAGCAATATTTGCAGGTTAGCCAAATTTCACAGAGATCGATCACAGTAGACTTTGAGACAATAATCTATCGTACCGTAGTTTTTTTTAAGAAAAATGTGTCAATAAGCGGTTCTGTTGTTGATAACGAGACACAGATTTTGATAAGTACTCGGCCATGAAAGACGCTGTTCTGTTGTTTTATTGAAATCGTATAGAAAGAAAAATAGCACAATCGGAACACAAAACTTCTAGTTCCAGAGCAGCTGGAATCACATCAGAGTCATCCATCCTGTCACTCGAGTCAACTGGTTTCTTTACTTCTTTAATTCTTTACCGCAAGGCAAATAACTAAATGGAGACAACTTTTTCGATTGTGCTAATTATTTGCAACAGTGTTTGATTCTGGTGTGTTTCTTGCATTACAGGTTGGTATCTAGTCTGGAAATTTTTCCTTTCAAGATTCCGTTTTGTTAGAGAGCTCCTGGGTGGGATGAGCGAATCTTCGTCGGTGCACGACCTCAAAAACGGAAGATCTCGAGCGAAGAAATTACGAAGGGATTAAATAAGAGCAAAATATATTGTTTTGCACGAAAGGAAACAAAATTTTTGATACATAAAGAGGAAAGTCAATAACGGTAAAAGCACCATGTCTATAAATATACGCTGCGCCAATAGCAACGATCTCCTCAACATTCAGCATTGTAATTTGCAATGTTTACCAGAGAATTATCAGATGAAATATTACCTTTATCATGCTTTGTCGTGGCCGCAATTGAGTTATGTAGCGGAGGATGAAAAAGGTAGAGTGGTGGGCTACGTATTGGCAAAAATGGAAGAGGACTGCGAAGATAATCCGCACGGTCACATAACGAGTTTAGCGGTAAAACGATCTCATAGGCGTCTGGGAATAGCGCAGAAACTCATGAATCAAGCATCTCGAGCCATGGTCGAATGCTTCGAAGCGAATTATGTCTCTCTACACGTAAGACGGAGTAATCGAGCTGCGCTTAATCTTTACACAAGCAGTTTGCAATTTGAAGTTTCTGACGTTGAGCCCAAATACTACGCGGATGGGGAAGACGCTTACGCCATGAAACGCGATCTCAGCAGCTTTCAACAGGAGAAAAATGCCGCAAAGGAAAACGTTGTGAGAGATGCGAGCGGCCATACCCACACAGCAAGATGCTGCGATCACTCTTAAAGACGACTCTTAATTATTTCCATGCTGTGAAAATTTTCAAAGATTCGAATAAAAAAAGTAACAACATCCGTGTTGACGCGATCGAACGAGGTATCAAATGAGTCAACCGTACCACAGAATTCAGGTGGATGGAAGTTCTTTAATATAGACATTGATAATAAAAAAAGATGATTTAAATTTGTCCACGAGTAGTTTTTATTCAGTACCCCTCGTTGTTTTTTTTCGTATCATAAATGCAGATAATAATTCAGTCACTTTTAAATTATTAAGTATGTGGATTTAGGGAATAACAGAAAAGGATTCGAAGTTTAAGTTGATTTAATTCAAAATAATTTGCCAAGTGCTGAGTTTAAATTTATATCTCAATCAAGTCGATCCAAAACGATGCAATTCCGTTTCGACGCTTCGAATCGTTTTTCACAATTCGCTTTTTTTTCCATTTTATTTTTCATGAGAAACGGTGTATCAACAGGCAAACATGATTCATATTTATCTTCACGTAAATTTTATTTATTCACCAAAACTATAAAATAATCATGCAAGTAGCGCGCCTTCGAACAATAGTATCCGCATGGTCAACTCATTTATGTTGAATTACGAATCGTCACATTTTTAAATATTTTTGAACAGCTGCTTAGTCGCGCTATTTACGTATGTACTACGATACCATGTACGCTACCAAATATATATATATATATATATTATTTTGGTTCACTTAGAATCTTCATCCAATTTTATATGATTGCACACTTCTGACAATCGTTATCCCACTCATGATGTCTATATACGCCTTGTATTCGCACAATTGTTATTCATATGAATACATACATAATACTAATGTTCTTAATACATTGCATATCGGGAACATATTCATTAACGTATATCTAACCAATATATTTATATGTATATAATATATATATATAAATATGTACATATATCTGTATGTACAGAATACATTGTAGATAATGTAAAAAAAGAAGAAAAGTTGTTTCAAACTTTTCAATTTGAATAGTGCAATCCACTTGCTCGAAAAAAGATACAACAATAATAATACGATTTGTTCTTTTTTTTTTATCGCAGTCAAGTATACTCTCTGATAATTTGTACGAATCGTTAAAAATGCATCGTGTATACGTACAATAATCGAAAATCGAGATCGATAGACCGGAGACATTGAAACGATATCTCACGCTGAAATGTAACCGGTGAAATAATGTCGAAATTCGCATTGTTGGATTAATCGTTTCTCTCCAATTGAGAGCGATTTTTAAACCTGTGGTCATTGTAAGCGACGAAAGAACATTGACAATTGATCGGTCCAACGTATTGAAAATTTTATTGTAAAAATGATTTTTGTCGTGTTCCAACTATGTCAACTGGCTTTACCGTTCGGCAAAAATGCTCGATACATCAAATGACTGTCCAAAGCGATACAAATTGTTTGATGATGGGTTGTTTAAAATGTTACTATATTTGTATCGAAATTTTTTAATTGGAGCATCGATGGCAGCGCCGCGAGAACGGTAGTTCTATTTGATAGAATATAATCAGTCTCCGCAATCTTACAGGTGTGTGGATCAATCGACTCGTCTTTCCGAGCAGTGTTTTTCGCGCATGTCGATATTAATTTACGACTTCGAATGTAATACTGCATCAGGAACATTCACATGTAAAATACTTGATGCTACATTGTTGATTTGATAAATATACTTGATTTATCACGGCATCGAACACTACGATAATACAATGAAATTAAATCAAAGCCATTGGAGAGCTGAGCACTTCTTTAGCTTTATCTAGCTTCTCTCATTCACTAATATTTTTCTATTTTTTTTTTTTAATTTCATTTTTTTCTTAAATCAACATACATACAAACTATTTGCCTTTGTATGAATTATTTTGCGTTGCTCTCGCGACGGTAAATCGTTCATTAGAAACCGGCGCGGGCACATTTGTTGATTAATCAAAATGCCGTTCGTTAAAGTAGTTTGTTGGTACATCGCAACTATCAATATTTTTCTATGGCGAGTTGAAGAAAGCAATTTCATCTCTCTGCTGTTAATTATAAAATCAGTCTATCGAGACTTTCGCACATTTGTGCTTTCGTATCGTTGGTGTTCTCGTTAAGTTTATTCAAAAGCCCGTCAACGACGAGTAGCGGTGCATCTGCATGAAAAACAGGATACAGTATTCGATTGAATATTTTTTTTTTATCTTCAAAATCACTCGAGGGAATTCTGATCTTAATTATTTTCAATAGATTCTCATGTTTTTGCGTATTTCACAAACTGTTACAAGATTGTTGCGAATGATGTGATCATCGGGTGTGAAGAGTATAAGCGAGAGTATAAGTATCTCCCTGCGAAGGTTCAAGATCGGCCTTCATTTTTATTTTCAGGCATCGATCAAACTATCGATCGTTTGTACTGCTAGCAAATACAGGAGAAAAGTTTCGCGAAGGCTGTTTCGCCGGAAGCTTTTTCTACTGGTATAAATCAACCGCATCAGGTGTAAAGATGCAGATGAACGGTTGAAAAAGCTTTATACAAAATTCATTTCGTCAAAATTTGAATCGTTGATCAGATAATTGCAATCGTCGCATTCCTTACATCTTATTTGTATGTTCGTTCCGTTAAGTTTTAAGTACATTCTGGTTCGATCTCGTTTTAAACGCTAATTTAACAATTCTAACAGACGTTCTGTTACAGATTTTTGTTTCGAGGTACGAGTTATGCTCCACTCCATCTTCCAAGCGTTTCATCGAAAGGCCATTGTAGTATTTTTGTGTTTGTATGGAGTAGTAGTCGTGCGCGCTCGTTTCTTTCATTTTTTATCTCGACACTGAGCAAAGGCTTCTGTTTCATACGTCTGTGCTTTGGCAATAGTAGTACCCGATCTAAAAATCGGAAATTCATAGCAGAACCGGATGGTTTAGAAGGGCAGGCAAGTGACCATCAATGGATACTCCCCATCTGAGCTACGAACTTTTGTATGCTGCCTTCCGCCTCATGTATGAAATAATATATCATTTGGAAATAGATGAGAGAAAATATAACAGCGCAAATGAATACAGGATAAATATTTTTCGATATCGACATTAGTCCTCGCGTGTTCATTGCTACTGCTAACATTTTCGGTCTTATATTCATCCGCAAATTCCGATCTTGAGAAAGGAAATCGGAACGATAATTGGCGGTCAATGTGGAATCTCTTATGGAATCTCCGCCTCAACCTTTCACTCTCAATCGTTCATTGTTTGTGTTTTTTTTTCCAACTCACGTGGAATTCGGTCGATCTAAATATTTTTTCATTTTTCTTAAGATTCAAGGTTGTTGAGCTGCTTGTATCATCGCAACCTTAAGGTCTTTGGCGAGATGTGACACGTCTACAACACTGTCAACCATTTCTTGAACAGCCGTGACACTCGGGAAGAATTGGGCAGCTTGTTTCGTCTTCGAAACAGTTTGGGCTAGTGCTTCGTTGAGGGAATTTGCGCACTGTAGAATTCTCGTTCTCACGTCGTTCCTGTTCACGTTTCTATGGACTGTGTCACCTATGTGTACCAATCTATGGGCGCTCAGAACAACGAATTTTCCGTGAGCTAGAAAAACCTGCAAAAAAAAATTCATCTTTAGCTACATTCAAATCGATATAACATAGAGGTCGGTCCGAAAATTTCATTGCATCTGAAGTTTGCATTATTAGAACGCAATACAAACGGCTTCGATTACCTAACAATTTTTCAAATGCCAGCATTTTTCTCGTCGATTCCGTCTGTTATACAGAAATAGAAACAAAACCGAAGGACCAAGCATATTGATAGACTAAATCCGAGTATCTAAATGGATCTTCATTTCATATAAAAGTTTCAATTCCCTGTCGTTTCTTACTAACATTACTCAAATTCGTACGAGTTTTTTCCTGATTGAAAAAGAAAAATTTGATTCAGTTTCTTTGATGTAAACTGAAAATTCGTAATTAGATATCGCGTTAGATGGGATATGAGAAGGGGGATGTGAGTTTAGGATCAAGAGGAGCGAGAGCGACTCGACGCCAAGTACTTAAAAAAAGTTTTCACGAGCCCTGCAACAGTTTTATTTCTATAGACACTAGGCGATTTAAGCGCGCGCTTCGCGCGCGATAACTTCTTGTCTGACGTTATTTTTATTTATGAAACAAACCTCAACATTATTCGAACCGTTAATTGAATTTGAAAAAGTAAATTATACACAAAAGATTATTTTTTATCAACTGCTCAAGTTTTAATAAAATTTCTCTTTTTTGAATCATATTGAGAATAATTTTTCTTCGTTATCGTTAACTTCGATGCATGACTTGTCAAGAAGGAATCTGAGTTGTCATGAACATTTGAAAAACCAGCTGTCATTATGACATTTGAGAGCAGACAGAATAACTTCAGAGTCGTTCTTGGACAACGTGTAATGACATATAGCGAACCAATCAAAATCGCGGAAAAGCGATGACAATAAACAGCCAATTCACGCGTCACAACCCTACTTTATAAAAAGGGACACGAGTATGACGGTTTTTGTGCTTTTTGTGCTTTTCAAACTGCTCTTACGGTGGCACGATATGAGTAAAAAATCTGAATGTAGGGGACACTTTTTTCGATTTCTCTCTTTCCATTGGGCTTTGTGACAAGTTTATCTGTCCAACCCCTCTTAAAGTATAATATTTTTGTGAATTAAAATCGAATGTCTGGGAAGAACTTCCCTCCCTTGGAGTCAGAACGACGTAAAAAGCGTTTATTTGCATTTGGACATACATCGTTTGCGAGATTGGTAGACATTTTTTTACCCTGTCCAGTCCATTGAACGACTTTCGGTTATTGCATGTTGCTGATTGTGAGCGAGAGAAACAGCGCGCGAAGCCGTGTGCCCTTTCTCCCGCCCACAACGCGTGGTCCTCCTCTGGTCTTCAACAAGAACAAATGTTCGTTTCATAACTGAGGTCGCCATATTTCAATACCACCCATTCTTTTTTTACTTTTAAATAGTACAACTAACCTTGGGTGGTTGATTGTGCTCGACTGTCTGAAGAAACGCGTCGATCGCATGAGTCAAATGAGCTCCATGAGTTATCACTTGGGCGGCATAAAACGCTAACAATTGTTTGTCATTTGGATCCATCGGCGTCGGGGTTGATGGTGGCATCTGAATTGTTGCATTATCAGCCTCGTTGACCAGTAAATCGTAACTGTTCCGGAGTTCCTGAGGCAGAGAAGCTCTCAGTTCTTCCCGCTGTTTCGCCACGACTTCCCGGGAATCCAAATTAACGTAATCGTAATCATCCATATTTCCACTGTTACCCGTGCTGTCGGTGCTCGAGATTATAGATGATCTTTTGAACAGGAGCGTTGAATTTCCCTGGAGAGCCAAAGCATGGACATTGTTTTGAAATAAATTTTTCTATATTTAAAAATTTAAACGCATTAGGAATGTCAATCGCGATTAATATGGAAACAACGGAAGTTGAAAAACGGTTCAATCCATACGAAACATTTGGAAGTCACTAGAATTAATGGCCGATACTGTTGTTTCGCTATATATTAGTTTTGGACTAGTCGTTACCAGAATTTACTCATGGGGACTAGCTCGAACTGATATGTCAGGACAGTTTTTATAGGTTACTTTATCCCAATCTTGAGAATTGAATGAATTAAGATCTTGAGTCGCGTCCCACATTTCAAGAGATCTAATCGTTCTGATCGATATACATAGACAATATGGATATTTTATATGGTGAATAGAGTCTTTTGTGAAAAAAATTCCATCTATCAATATCTGCGCGCTAAAACAACTGTGATATTGTAATAAAATCGTCTGTTCTATAGTGTATGAAAGATGTATACCTGAATAAAACTAGCAATTTGGCGGACATCCTCCGTAAGGGCTCTGGCACATGCGATTAATTGATCAAGAGGATCTGGAAGTAGGTTCGTGATCAGAGGCGGCGTGCCATTGGTAGGTGTTGGCGTATCGCATTCGCCACCACGGCTTAATTTCGTCGCATCCCATTCAATCGTGTCCAATTCACTGGCGGCTTCCTGAACAAGTTTGTCGGAGTCTCGGAGGGCTTTAACGAGGGGCCTGAATTTACTGGCAAGCCCTTTGTCCGGAGCTTTGCCGGCGTTGCCGAGAGTTCCCTCAGCAAACTCGACGAGATCGTGCAACGAAGTTCGAAGCCTTAATGCCGCTAATCGAAGATCCATCAGGCTCGTGTCTAATTTTTGGGGTGTACGCCAGCCCGGACTGACAAATCCGAGTAACCTCGAAATAGCCGACGACGCCTCACCCTGAAGTCTTTGAAGTCCCTCGAGAGCGGATTCAAGCTCAAGTGGAAGCTCTTTGCTCACCGGAACATCGTAGATTTGTTGTGTTTGTAGGTTCTGGTGATTCTGATTGTTGTGCTGAAGTTCACGATGTTCGCGATTTAGATGCTGCTGTTGAGAAGGTGGAGGCGTCGTCGGAGTTTTCGACATCGGAGTATTGTACCGAGACGGAAATGAAGACGATGGCAGACGTGGTCTTGGAACATCGTAATCCGGAGCTGTGAGACTTGACCTTCATGAGAATTCACAAAATTTTTAAATCAGCATTATCATTTTATCGCAACATTACTCTAAGAACATGGATTATAGTAGAAATACAAGTTCACTCAAATTCTATGGAAAATATAAAAAGCTACGCGTAAACATTTTCAGATACTTCTGATATACTTGTCATGAAAACACCTAATTATTGGGCTATTTCTTTTCATCATTGCGACGACTTAGGACTTCAGAGTTCATGCCTTCGTCCAGGAAATACTCAAAGAGTATCTATTTAATTTTTATTGTTCCCGCAGATACCCTTTCGGGTTGTTACTAGCCCATCCCATTATTTCAATTGCACTTTTCTCTTCGCTTCACAGTTTTTGTTGTCGCCAAACCCTCCTCCGGTTGTTGCCCACTGCATTTTGCTGTATTTTGACTGATAAGGGCCACCAGAAACTCAGAAACTCAGCTGCTTTCCGCTCACAAGGAACTCTAGGTAGGTTGACCTCTCTGATTTTGATCCAATTTGTATATGTTGTAGTACATCCAAAACTAAGAGACTCCTTTTTTTAATCGGCCCATAAACGATTTAAAAAGACGAAAAAAACCCGCAAAGATGAGCACCCGATGGGGTGGTTTCTCAGTTTCGAATAGAAATGCTTGATGTATTCAAATGAAACCAACGCTGAAATGTTTCTTTTGAAGAATCATCGAAAATGCATCCTGGGCTTTCTTGGGGGAAAAGATTTTAAGGGGTGAACAACCTCTAATTAAAAAAAAATTATACCATAAAAACCATTGTTCGATTCAAATTAAATGAACTGCATTTTGTAGAGATCAAAGAATTAGTCGACACAGATCCATTGTAAGTTACGATTTATTTATTATAAAGGAAATAGAGCATTATGAGTATCGGTCCAAAGGGACGAATCTCAGAACGTGGAATTCAATACATTCGGAGGATATTCCCGTTGCCAGACCCCCTTTAGCAAGATATAAAAAATTGTACAAGGAATACTATGAATAACAGGGTGCTTCAAAAAAAAGTTTAAAATACATAAAGCGCTCGAATTCGAAACTGAGAAACCACCCCATTTGGTGCCCATCTTTGGGGGTTGTTTTCGCCCCTTTAAACCGTTTATGGGCCAATGAAAAAAAAATACGTGTCTCTTAGTTTTCGATGTACTACAAAATATATAAATTGAATAAAAATCGGAGGGGTCGACCTACCTGGGGTTCCTCGTCAGTGATTGATGCGCGAGTCGGTGCATGGCTCAGCGGTCACCTATCCAAGTATTGGCCTCACTAGAGGCGACTTAACTTGGGACATCACCAAAGCTATCCACCGACCGCACACATATCGCTGTCGGTTTACTTAAAAAGTAGTAAAATATTTTTTCATTCTATCTTGATTGGAATTTCTAGCAAACTTTGACCGTATAATCGAATAAAAAATGCATTTTACGTTCAAAAATCATCATAGTTGTCGATGTCTAATTGTAAGCCATTTTTCAGAGTCTCTTCGTGTGTCTTCTATGCATACCTCGTAAGGATTACATTTCCATTTTTGCTATTTAACTTTCTCATTGAGCATGGGTGAACAGAAATATGATTTGTCTCACCGATTGGAACCGCTGAGAGAGCCGTCGTTAGTGAGGCTGGAAGCGGAGCTACTGGGTGTGAGGGGTTGATGTGGTCGTGGCACGTCGTAGCAGTCCAAAGGGGTAATTCCAGAACCACCCGAACAATTGGAATTAGGCGTACAAGAGGTCGGTGGCCTGGGAATGTCGTAGCAAGATGGTGCCGGGCTTGGACTGCTCGCTGGCGAAGGGATAACGGGTGTGGCTCTAGGTGGTACATCGTAACAGTCGCTTACATCGCCACCTCCACCGCTGTCCACGGAATTTTGTGGTCCTGGAACCAAGCGACCTGAAACTTGAAGAAACATTATTAGGAAACTCTTACTTTCCTTTTGGATCATGTTGCAAAAAATTTCAATTGTATCTCGACTATTGGAATTCGAAGTAGAAATAGAACCATCAGGTTCCTAAGCCTACTAATCTAGTTTTTGTCACTTGGTAAGGCGCCTAATCTCCGAAGGTTTGGAAAGTCTTGGCTGTTTTTCTCTGCGCTTGAGGATATTGGATCTGAGTTTGGAAACGGAATTAGTTATCTCGCAATTTGTTATAAAGTACGTATAAAGCATAGATGCTAAGCGATAGTCGTAGCATGAAAGATTTTTCCACATTTATAGTTTTAAGTTCTTAGTGAAGTAGAAACTTGGATATAAAATTTTCGTAGTAATTGTCACTGTTAAACATTTTTATGTCTCTACAATCTTCAGTACAACGATGCCGTTAATACTTTTAAAAAAATCGAAAATTCAAAAACATTCTTTCAAATTTGCCAATATACAGAAAAATGAATTTACAGACAAATGAAAACAATTGAAATGTTTATGACAGTTGAAATTTTCGAATTATTACCGTTTTAAGATGATTCATTATTTGCTCGAGTACAGGAGACGTAATTAAAAAAAGTTACACGTTGTTTCCTCTTTTTATCAGAGAATAACGTGTAACTCTTCTTTTCCTCGAAATACGAAGCGTGTCTGAGAAAAATCAACTTTTTTTCAGACCACGAAATTGATGGATCGACTTAATAGAAATGTGAGAAGCAATTCCATAGCGCGACCAACGATAGGTTGATCCAAATGTATTTGGTGCGATTATATATATTTCAGAACTATACAATGAGAAGTTAAGATTATAGGGGTTAGCTCGCTTAACTTACATGTTTAGGCAATTCTCGAAAATAAAAATTTCAACCGAATGATTTTTAAAAATTCTGTTTCGAGGAAGGGGTGTCAACTACGCTGGATGAACAAAAGATTGAAATCCTTAATAAGATAAGCGAATCAGCTTCACGCTCCAGAATTATGGCACAGTAAGTAAAATCTCCGTTTTCGCTATCGTTCGTTCGGCTTTAGCGTATTTTAATTAAAATAAACTCATGATTTCCCTATTGGGAATTGTGGATCCGAGCATAAGCATGATTTCCAAACCATTACGACTGTTGTCATAAATACCAGAACCCTGTAACCAAGCGACGTTGAACCTTTAAAGAGTAACCGACCGAAAAATTGAGGAGGCACACTTATCATCCTTTGTGGTGTAGTCCTTTATATAGCTATGACGCAGAAGTTTGCCAAATAAATGGCTAACATTCGAGAAAAGTAACCAGCTGACGTAACAAGTGAAATGCGTGGAATTTAAGCGTCATTAATTTCGAACGTCGAATACAGTGCAGTGCCAAATTTCAAGTGTCGAACCAGCAATATTTTTAAAGATATTCGGTGACAGGACAAAAATAATGCTGTTCGAAAGGTCATTTTTTTTCACTGCGTATTTCGTGTTGCAAGCATTAAGAATTATTTAGTGGAGTTCGGTGCAGCAGCACATTGCAGCCGAGGCTTTATCTTCGGAGAGTGTGTATTTTACCGTTTCGTTTTTTACCTCAATCTGAAGCATCCGCATCTTCGGACCCTGCAGATAAAAGCAGGCGCGAATTGCGTGTGCCGAACGTATGCGGGTATATTACTCGTGTTACTTTTTGTAGGAAAAAAGGAAGGTGAAGGAAAAAAAGGTAAATACCAAACACTCTTTATACCAAAAGGGAATACAAAACGTGTTTTACCGGATACCGGGGTGCGAAAACGAAGAGTATCTCTAGTAATCGCCGGAATAAAATATGTGTAGATATTGGAAACTAAATTCATAAATATTAAGCAGAAAAATAATTACGTAGAGGGTTGTAGATATTAATAGCTAAAATATATACTTATTATTATTTCGTTTGTGAATTTTAATTATTTAAAGATTATAAACAATGTTAAATAAAAGAGTGATGGCTCGACGCTGAGTCATATATTACTCGAAGTGCTACATACACATGATAGCGAGCACCTAAAGCAGAGTAAAGATCAACTATGTTTCTGTCACTAAACAATTTTTTTTCTTTATACCTCGGTCGAAAGTACGTATATCATTTTTATTATATATATCAATTTTAAAGCCGAAAGCCTAAGACTTGTACACTGGTAGAACTACATGCGCATCATTTGTTACAGGTGGAGCAAAAACTCTATCGTGTACCCCGATCCGTGGGGCTGCCGCCAGTTACTGGTCATTAACCGTTGTTACTCTGGTATCTAGATATAACCTTTAAGTTTTTTCGAAAAAAAAAATATAGAATAAACCACCGCGAAATCAAAGTAAAGCTATTGCAACAGGAACTCATCATGATGCAAGTGAAAAAATATCAAAATCTTTCTCAATCAATCCGTCTGTTAACAACAATCCATGTAATTTATAATATGAATCTTATTATTCATGTGACCATCAAAAAAATGATACAAGGAATAATATGCAATAAGATTCATCATAAAGAATATAATAATTCTATGCTTTCATTATTTGATAATAGATTATATATTTGTTCTTCATTTATATATAACCTAAAAATAAAGGTATTTTTATAAGTTTAAATTTGTTTTTTTTTCTAAACTATAATCATATTTGCTATTCTTATGTATTTGATGCCTGCCCCAACTAGCAGCACTTGCTTCGCTCGTGCCGGTAAATATCGGGGCAGGCATCAAAACATGCACCTATCGTACTTTCGACCGGCTTTAAAGAAAAATCGTATACACCACACAGGCAGAAGTTTGAAAGCGCTGAATTGCGCGTCATGGTGCGCAGTGCAGGAATTTCTAACTTTCCGCCTTTGTAGTATAATACTATTTTTATTGGGAAAGTAAATGAAAACTTCATAAAGTTGATGGTTTATTCATGTGTATCCGATTAAATTTTAACAAATAAATATCGAATGCGCCATGTAGACGCGTGCTTAGGTACCTATAAGCCGATTGGTAAAAATGCCGTTGCGGTCACCTGGAAGAGAGACAAAAAAATCTTGTGCAGTATATGGATAAAGAAAAAGTTTTGTTATGACCGATTAAAAAAAAAAGGAATTTTCAAAAAAAAGCAACTGGTTCAAGAGAAAAATGTGTTTTTTGAATAAACTCAATAAACTTCTTTCATTTATGAAACGTGAATACCATAATGTTAAAATAAATCTCATGGAAAATATTTTTTTTCCATAGATTTTCAGAAGATATTGCTTGTTTTTTATTGAGGAGAATAATGTTGGAGTCACGATAGTTACCGAAGAAACCTTTTTACCAACTAGCTTCTACCGGATGCGAACGTCGATATCTATTTGTAAAAACTTGATGCAATGCACGTGAATGTATCAACTTTGTAAACCATGAATTGAGGTTTACATTTAAAAATTTGTTCGAGGAAAAAAAAGGTGACACTTGTTTCTGCTTTCCCCGCTTCCCAGATATATAGATCCTCTTAATGAGGTTTTCCTAGTTTGAGGAGCATATAATTATAAACAACCGTAATTCTGTAATACCTCCGTGTAAATGATCGGTGTTTGTGGTCGGGTTAAGTGGTGAGTCGTGTCTCGACGGTGGCGCCGGACTTCCCCGACTTGCTGGAAGATCATAGAGGTACACATCGCCGCATTTTTGTGGAGTCACCACCTGTAAAGAGAAGCAGGAAATGTTTTTTTCAGTAACCGCTTGTCTTTTTGTTTGAGTTTTAAAAGTCCTATTACGCGTGAACGAGTATGTTTTATCTGAAAACACGTGTTTATACAACTCCTGAAAACGAATGTTTCTGCACTCATGGGTGCATTGGGGGAGTTACCCTCGCGTGCAACCTTTTTAGAAGCTCTTGTGGATGAGGGATTTTCTCGCATGGCTTGTTCTTAAGCCAGTACGATGCAAGTCTACACCGAAGTAGCTCTTACATGAGAAGAACCACGGAAATTCTTTTCAACCAAGGTTTTGTCGTATACCACTAAACGAAAGTAATGGAGACATTCCTGCTCAGTTAAAAAGTAAAGCAGAGACTTGAAAAGACTTGTCAAGGTTTGCATAATAAAAAACAAGTTACTGGAGCGTCTTCCAACATGCAATATTTATGTATGAGGAAAATTTCATGGAAAATATTAGAGGCATTCCATATCTAGTAGACCACATATTTTATTTTTTGATTTCGCTCGATTTTTTTCCTTTCGTTGTATCTATTGGAAGAACCTTTCTTGATTTTTTGCAATTTTTTTGTCCATCCATTCACAAGATATAATTTTTTTCCGAGATTCGACGATTTTTTTTTCAAACGCTTGTAACTTTGTGTCTGTTCTTTAAATTGAAGCAAAAATCGTCGATTTCAGAAAGTTCGACATTTTTTATTTTTTTTCAAAAATTGCTCCAAAAATCTTTGACCAATTTAACTATTTTTGAGACTAGTTTCATCGTGGCAAAATTTTCCCTCATATTTTTAAAAAATTGTATACATTTTTTTTTTATGAAATATTTGTTTGCTGGAACAGTAAGCAATTCAGAAATGTAATTTCGTTACATCTAATAATTTTCAATCATAATTGACCTCGGATTCCTGTATGTACATGAAATATCTTTCTTTTATTGTTCTTAATACATTTATCATAGTATCCACCAGAATGGGATACACAATAGCGGATTTATTTTCATGTTTTTGTAGTGTACATTTAAAAGTCGTTCAACTAAGTCTGAAAAGACAAAAAGGCTTCAATGCGAAGATTGTGTTTATGCGTGGACAGTGAAAATTCTATGTACGTGCATTAGGAAAAATACGTTTTGAAATAAGAAGATTCTGTACAGTTTCGAAGCTTCCAATTTTGAGGGTCTCGATTTTCGTTAATCGTCGAAGTTAAGACCGAGTTCACTTTTGTTTAACTTTTACCGTGATTTTTCCGATTATTCTGAGTGTTTACCTTCTTTTGTTATAATTCCATCGGTGTACGCAGTTCTGGTTATTGATTTCTTTTTTTATTAGAATTTGCAGGAGTACCAAAAAAATACGTCAAAACCATCTGATTGATATAGATTCAGTGAACTATCAAGAACCGTTGCATTGTTGTGCAAGGGTAAAGTGGTTCAAGAAAAATCCTCCGACAAGTATCACGGACAGAAAGAGAAATAACTTCCAAGTACTGTCCTAGTGCCTTCTATAACAGCCTGTGCATCAAAAACTAGGTTGAAGAACGTCAGGGCCAATCCTTGGCAACATTTTCTGTGCGATAAGAGGTAGCTCGTATCGAAAAAGCTTTCAGAAAAAATAGACCACGCGTCGTTTCTGTCGAACAGGACGAGTTTATTGTTGACACAATTCGGGCAGATAAAATCGAGTATCTTCTCTTTTGAAAAGTAATATTCTCTGAGAAAATAAACCTGGGAATTCATCGTAATGATTCATCGCTGTTTTATGCGATTTCCGGAAGAATATTTCACGATTTACCCTAAAGGGAATTCGCAAATAACATTATATCACGATTTTTCTAAGGTTCAAAAGCTTCAACATTAACCAAATAGAGTGCCTCTCCCTATATAGCGATTTCAGATGTGCTCTCATTTCGATATGATGAGTCATGTCGATAGGCGCGGTAGCGGCTCGACGCCAAGTATATAAAAAAGAAAGCTTGCGCGAGCCCTGTCGCACTCTTCTATATACTCGAATATGACGGTTTTCGGGATTTTCATATATTTAAAACTGCTTTCACGGTAGCACGGGTAGAGCAATAAATCTGAATGTAGGGAACGGTTTTAAACATACTAAAGAAAACTTTAATACTCTTTGCTGAAGGAAATTCCTTGCATCCTTGAGTCGTTTGCATTCGTTCAGTTCAGCCTTAGCCCATCATTAAGATTTTTAATATTGCCTCGCTGTGAAATGAATCTATACAATTTCCTAGATATAACATTTCTGTTTTTTGACGGAATCTGATCAATTTTTCAACACATATATACCCAGCATAAGTTCTCTCTACTGTAAAAGACTGATAGACAAAATAGCTAGTGATAGATTTTCTCTACAATGCGCGCCACGTTTAGTAGTAGGATTTTGTTACGAAAAACACTGCTCTGGTGGTTGCTAATTTGCTAGGAATAGTTGTACGCAAGAGCCTATAAGTGCCTCTAACGGTTGAAATGACTTTGGTGAATGGATGAAGCGCTATTGTTGTAGGTGAATTCTATTGTATGTCGATACAACAGGGGATGAGCGTATAGTCAAAACTCTTCAGTCGGAATGTGTATATTTCATTCAGATGCTGCGAATGCACCGAATTTCACAAGTCACATTTCAAGGTTACGGAAACAATAGGTAAATTGCCAGGCCAATGATTCCAATTGGGTCAGTTGTCTTATCAATGTTCTAAATTGTCCGTACTGACTGCAATAATTTAGCCTTTTTTGTTTAGAGTTCAGAGCATCCTTGAACTCGTATATTTCTATACGAGCTGCACCAATCATTTTTCCGAAGAAGTGTAGATAAAGCTTCTTTCTCGTGCGTGATACTAGACAGGGAATAGGAAACTCGTTAATAAGAAACTCCTACTGTACGGGGTTCTATTCTAGGCTATGGTAGGGCATACTATCAAGAGACGCGGTAGCGGCTTGTGATATACTGCTATATTATGATTGCCGTACTCTATAGTGTTCAACAACTGAAAGCGTAGTCTGGATAAGGGTGAGTTTCTGTAAAGCTGGGGTACCCTTTCCTATGTGAATAGTATAGAAGCATATACATAGACAAGCGAGAGCATTCACAGACACATCCCATAGGCTGCGTAATGATGTTCCGCTCGCTTCTTTTAACCATGCTACTTTCACGTGTTCACATTGCATTGATACACGCACGCGTAGCATTAATGCGACCATAGGAGGTGTAGCGGTGTTGGATATAACAAAGATCTCATTTGGCTTTAACTCGCCTTATAGAACCGACTGTCGATGGTCATGGTAACGTTACCATAAACCCCAAGGATCACACAGTATTTCTGTAGTATGTCTGTATGTTTATGTATGAGGCGAAGTGTACGAGGCTGACGTTGACGGCGCACCGAGGTTAGGATGTAAGGGTGGAGGTCGCGGTCGATACCAAGCGTCGGGGCGCTCCGTACGCCTGCCCCTTTTCCTGCGAAAGGCGCATGACCTCTGCCGGATGCAAGAGCGCAAGAACGAGGATGATGGTGACAAAGAAGAGAAAGGAGAGCTGGCTAAAAGAGGAGGTTGCAAGAGATCCTGAGGGAAAGCGAGAGCAAACCAGGGAATTCCCGGTTTCCATAGAAACATCAAAAGCCCTCGTGAAACCCACCGCGTTGAGCGGCCAGGATTTTCATGATGTGCTATTGTTATGTTTTTCTTCTAGTCCAAGTCAAATCTCACATATACTCCTTATTATGATCACGGCGAATACATCTTGCGGTCAAATGAAACGAATTTTCTTTCCTGAACAGAACAACGAATATAAGTTCCCCCTTATATATCAGCCCCGCTCTGATGACAGTAATGAATACCTCGCAAAAATCAGCATACATTTTTCCTTCCGATTCTTGTTGTGTAGAACAGTAGAGCAACTGCCCTGATAGCCAGTTTGCGGCAGTGACTGCACGTCATAGTATTCTTAATGCAGATTGCACGAATCTCGATCTGGGTGTACTCGAAGTTAATGAGTGCTCAATTGTCACAATTGTTTTAGGCCAAGCCTAATATACTAATTGAACGCAGTTTCAGTGGATTTGTATCACAACATGCCTTATTACCGTAGAAAAATATGTAAAGCGATAGATTTGTAAAACGAACTGATAAATGCAAATTTTTATGATGGCACATTTTCATTGGGATTTGTTCAAAGTACTCTACAGTACAGAAAGCTCCGTACTGTACTGAATAAAAAATCCCAATACACAAAAAAACAATTCATACGAAAACATTTGATTAAAAAAAAAAAAAAGTCGGACAAGGTACTTGACGAGCTTTTGTGGTCATGAGTACTTTACGAGAATTAAGGGAAAGCTCGCAAAGTACTTAGTCCGAAATTTTTTTTTCAATCAAATGTTTTTTGTATGGAATTTATTCGTGTATTGGGATTTTTTATTTCAGTACCTTACAGGGCTTTCGGTACTGTGGAGTACTTTGTATTGATTGAAAAATTTTTTGTTAATGGGCTTTAATGAATTTGGCTTTCAATGCTTTTGAAGTTTTTATGTATTTAATGACTTTTTGTGAAGTCTAGACTCAATTTTTGAACACCTGGAACTCTTATTTGGGAGGAGTAAATGTACTTGTCTTAACTTTTTTCACAACATTCATGCTGTTTTTTATGAGGATTCGTACACTTTTTGTATGGAATTTATAGCTTGTCAACTAAATATGGCAATATTGAGTAGAGGCACTTGGGTGATTGCGTACATACGTGAATATTTGTGACCAATAAATGATTTTCTAAAGAATTGGTCGTTCGATTAACATTTTGAAGGACGTTCAATCCATTTTTTCGTCAATTTTGGCTAAAAACGAGTACATGATCGAATTTCGAACCATCGTATCTCGATTATTTTGGGACCAGAAATGTATTATGAAACATGTCTCTGAGAGCTTTTCATGACACGAAACTCCATAATTTACCATCGAAACTTGCAAAATTTTCAGATTACTTAATTTCCCACTGGTCAAAGCAATCGTAAATTTGAAATTGGGAACAGAGTACAGAGACTGGTGTGTTAAATTTTTCTTTGCAGTCATATTTAATTTCATCGCTTGCAAACAAATAAGTTCAATATTTAAACTTTTAACATTTAGTATGTAAGTACAATACTGAATTTTAAAAAAAACTTTCGTTGCCTACTTCAATGATGCAAACTTTAACATAATTTCTGTATGATTGGAATTTGATAATAATGTTAAAATATGTGTGGTTTGATTTCGAGTATCAACACAATTCTTACCAGTATTACTAGTGTCACTAGACAGCGACTGCGAAAAATAACAAATAAACATCAAAAATGTGTGCGAAAGAATTCTCAATTTTTTAGGCATAACGAAAAAAAAACATTAATATGTTCAATACTACTTAAGCTGTGAAGCTCTAATTGGTTGCGATCTAAATGGAAAAAGAATAAAAAATACGTTAATGAAAATGAAACTTCAAAACGCTGTAATTCAGTTCATATTAAAGAAACAATTTTCGAGAACAAGTAGAATAATGGTCCTTCCGGTAAAAGTGTTTTGTGCGACTCGTTTCGTAAATGTACTTTCTCTAGTCACTGCCGCGACTCTTGATAGTTTTCTAAGCGAGTTCGCCATAGATTTTGACAAACTATGTCTAAGAACCCTGTCCTTCAAGAAAAGTGTAACAGTTTCAGAAAAAAGTTGCTACAAAGAAATCCTCCCTATCAGCTGATTGCAGTGAAACGCATAACTCCCGTCTTTTTGACTGGCGAGCAGTCGGGAGTTGAAAATATGTGAATCTCCAATATTCTTCAAAGCTCTGAAATTATTTACAAACGGCCGAAATTTTTTTTGGGAGTTTCGAAAAATCGAAATAGCGACTCGTCTTCGCTATTATAATATACGTAAATGTACCTGTCTCCTCCTGTATCGTACTGTCAACTATAAATATTGTGATTTTTAGTGATGTTGCATGTTATTAACCCTTTCGAAGTGAAGTGAGAAAAACGTTGTGCCACAACTATTGATATTTTGTTTTCACTATACACACTAAAATTTTTCTGGTCGCTGAGGTTACTTGACGCCAATTTCATGTAAAAACACGAATTCAAGAAGTGCGAATCCGAAATGGCTGCGGAGAATTTCAGAATGGTTGGTAAAATGAGAAAGTAAAAGAAGAATTAAGAAAACATGCTCTATCGTCGTAATCCGTGTGGCAGAGAGTTGATATACGATTTATTTATTAATGTTTTTGTGAATGAACCTCGGTATTCTTGTCTGTAGTGCGCATGATTCTAGACGTACGGTGCTAATTCCAGATCATACATACGTTATTTTGTAGTCCTTGTTTTGCAGTATTATATTAATAGATACTAAACTACCACGTATCGGCAAAGGACCTGGATAATGATGTCGTGGTTGAAGCACGGCAGTTGTGGACATACATACAGACCCACATCCTGGGCAGCTTGGTGAATAAAATCCCACGCGAACGAGTTTTGCAGTTCGTTGGTATCGTGATTGAGTGCAAGTGGTAGGTAAAACGAAATCGACCCACGCCCCAACTACGTAACATCTGCAGCCTCCGCACTAGGCTTGGTCTTTTTCATTGCTGCTGTTTTCATTAATTTTTTGTTTGTCTACTTGAAACGCTGAGACGCTTCGAAACTTTGACTTCATAGGTAAAATATTGTTAGAAGTTCAGAAAACCCCTAGCTGTGATTAGTTTGCTTATCTAATCAGTCTAGCAGCCTCTTCTGGGTGTAGAGGGATGCGGAAGTTTTTTTTATTGTTTCGGAAATTGGTGTTAATGAATGGAATGGAAATGAAAGGGCGGAAAGGAATGATTCGGCGTCGCTACATTGTTCATCGCTGACCCTCCGATCGATAAAAGTAACAGTTTCATAGGATTTATACAACGTTAATAAAAAGTGAAAGGGCCTTGAAGCGTAAGTATTATTGAATCCAGTGAAACAACTGCCATCTTAGAAACTGGAGGATAAAAAAGGGTAGCTAGAAAAAGGAAAAATGGGAGAGAGAGCGAGAGAGAGAGAGAGAGCTACAGAGATGAATGCAACATTCGTACTGTCCTTTGAGGCTAACCGCTTGTGCATTCCATCGCGATGACTCCCGGAGAGACCAAGTAACTACAAGACCCCACTTTGGTGCTTGACGTGTGTAGGTGACTGGTCGCCGCGCGGTTGTTGCCGCGGAGGAGATCTTACCGACTCTTTTCACTGAGACTGAGAATCGCAGGCGCGATCTGGCAAAACGACAAACGTGTAAGATTTTCCATGTACTGGGGAGATGAAGAAGCGAATGAAAAAGGCAACGACATGAAAGATACGACGGCTATTGTCTGTAGGTTGCGTGCAGCCACAAATCCACGATTGTTAAGAAATAACTTCGTCTGATCGCTTGCGCCATTTCGAAGAAAGTAGGCATCGCTTTTTTTTTAACGTTATCAGACCAACATACATGCAACGTTTCAATAAATGACTGCAATCTAGATTTAACTCTGGTAATAACTGAATGAAGAGTTTGCTACAATAAACACTATGCACAATTGCAGAACGGAATTCAAACCAGAAAGTTATGAAGAATCTCCATCAGTATATCCTGCTAGTTGCACACTGCAAATGAATAATAAGAAGTCTCGAGTATAATTATAAATGTAACTGAAAATAATCGAATGCTTCGGGAAGCTATGCCCTTTAAAAATTTGATAGTCAAATTAATGGTTTTGCGAAGAAAGTTTATTTTTGACTTTCTGGAAAATTCAGAATTTCTCTTTCTGGTTGCCACATCAATATTTACTACGTTTTTGTTCTTGGAGAAAATTTGGACATGGTCCAACGTCAGGTTTCCATTCTTGAACCACAGAAGTCCACAAATTTTTGTAGACGGCCGATATTTCAGGCAACCAACAAGAAAGCTTTTTCATCGTGTGTTTACAAGCTTAAATGGATTTGAGGTCCACTCCGTATTGCGAGTAGGTTAAGTGAAAAATAATCAAAGCCAGAAGAGTTCTTTACACTCGTATGCCTTTTTCGTACGCTTTGGGACAAAATTGACGTAGGCGTAAGAAGAAGACTAAAGAAAGTGATAAAACGAAATCTAAAATGCGAAGCTACTATTCTTGTCACCTGCGTGAAACATGCTTACTTATATATGCTAAATATAGTATAAAGCAGTGCGTATATACATCGAAACTACGTTCAACATGCTGTAAGGCAACCAGTGAAACGCAAAACAATAAAATAAGATGACATTTTAAAAAAGTAACAAAACCATTGGAATACAGGGAGTGCAAAACAAGACAGGCCATGAACTGCAGGGAGATCCAAAGAAGCAGAAAACATTGCCTAGCCGCTGGGGCAAACCGGAGGACACGCGAAGAAGTTAAAAGACGAGAATAATAAAAGAAACGCAGAGTCTGAAAATATACTGTTCTGGGTAACGGTCGCTCGACGGTTGGAAGATTGCGCGAATACAGGATAACCCGGAGAGTCTTTCCTCGAAGCGGTGGTTTATAATTTTGTAGGTAATATTCTGGTGCATCCATATTACATTATACTTTGTAACTTTATAAATATATTCGGATGAAACTTGACTTCCTGATTTTTCAAGTGGATCTTTCGCGGGTGGATCGTAAAATAAAAATTCAATCATTCGATCAATCAATCTGTTAGGTGTCAGATGCTTGTTACTATTTCGAAATTGTTGGCAAATTTTCAATCTTTCATTATATCAAAATAGAGAGATTTCAATGAAACTTTGCAAGCAACAAAATTTTAGAGAAAAAAATCCTTATAAAATTTAACGATATTTAAGAGGATGATTGAAAAGTTATTAACTAATCAATTACTATGGTCTCTTATGGAATTATCTAAAATATCGCGACATCATGGCTCCAATAAATAAATTATGTATCGAAGTAACAGGGACAATCGAATGAAAATTTGAGAATTTCTTCTTGAAGTATTGAACCAAGGTATGTGCAAGATTACAAGATATAATGATATGAAAAAAATTCAATAAACCGTGAAAAAGTGTTCATTTCATGCTAAGAAAATGAAACGATCCTTCTATGTCTTGCTTGAAAGGGATGTTGTGACGTGGTAATTTTGTCCACGTCACATAATGTTCAAAAATTGGCACCGGACGAGAAAGGAGCATTTTTCATCATCGTCGGATCTCTCTCGAGCATACCCAGAAGGGGCAAATGCGAGCGTATTTTCTGTTTTATATTAATTTTATTTTGTATTATTTTTATTATTATATATACGAGTGAGCGGCGGTTATCTTCGAGAATGTCGAGTCAAGGAGAATCAAGGCGATTCGGAGAAGGGAATACGATCGGTTGAAATGTCATAGAATCGGGGAAAATTCAAATTTTACCAAGGTCATCATGCGAGGGTTGCTAACTCCTTGCCCTCACCCTCAGTTGTCTAACTCAGGATGCGTCTGTCACCATCCAGAGAATCGCCATGTTCTCATTCGAAGTCGAAGGCACAATTCTATCGTGTCAAATCATTGAATATACCGCTCAACGAAACATCGAAATTGCTGTTCAGCGTAACGTCAAAATTCAAAATATGTCGTTGAGGTCAGGTCAGCGAGAGAAGGCTCTCGAAGATTCTCGAAGAAACGGTTAGGATTCTCGAGAGTATGCTAAGGGTGGAGGGGGGGGGGGCGTTAAAACCCTATATAGTCCACGTACTCGCTCTCAGTACATTTATTGAGGACTGGAGTTTTGGGCAGCAATAACATAGGACGTCGTTTCTCGAGCCGTCCGATAAAGAATCTGACGCCACCGAATGATCAGGGGGGGGGGGGGAGAGTTTTCGTGGTCTTTTTCCGGGATTTTCAGTCTTTTTTCTTAAAAAATACTAGTATAAAAAAATATAACACAGCTCGACAACGATGAGGTTTATGTTGTGGCTTCACTCAAATTTTTCGTAAAATTAGCCACATTAAATAGTTATCATGTATATTTTCATACCACTAAGTTATCCAATCTCATGAAAAATTCATATTTTTTGCCTCAGTAATTCTTAAAAGTCACGAAATATTGATCCTGGTCAAAATCAGACACTCCATGAATTGACTAAAAAAAGGAAACGTTATTGATATTACTCTAATAAAACACAATAATTAATAAATAAAATAAATGACAAAGCTTATAATGACAAATGATCATTTTTCCCGCATTTCTCAAGTGTACTGTTTTCAAATCTCTTTTGGATATGTGACATATTTTTTTCATTCGAGTTCGGCCGTTAAAAGTAATTTTTTGATCATGAAACTGCATTACGATGCGTTTGTTGAAAAAGTTCAGTTTCAGTACTTCAGTGAGCTACACAAATAACAAAATTCAAAATTATGCTGAGAAAAGAAAATAGTTGAATCTGAAAAAAGAGAATAGAGAACACTGAGAAAAGAGAATAGTCGAATCAACCAAATAGCTTCGTGAAATACGTCCAATGTAATATCTTACGTTGATCCACCAAAATCCACGACAACAAATCTCATTTGGTTGATTCAATTGGTATCTTTGTTTAGTGAAATAAAATTAATAATTCGTGCAACTGAACGATTTTTTGAATGAACGAAATATTTCTTTCGCCGTATTCGACGTATTTTACGAAGCCTTGGTTAATTCAACTAAACTCTTTTCTCATGCAGTGTGGATAATCCACTTTTCCTTCATGTATAATACCAGAAGATAATCTTATCGTTTGAATATTAAATATGATCTTGCTAATGAAAATGAAAAATGGAATTAAATTTTCAGGAAGCAGCGGGCAAGCTTTTTATCCGCATAAGCCTGCTTCTTACTTGTACCAGATGTCTTTTTGCTTATGAAAGTTTCGTTAAAACTGGTGAGGGTAGCCGAGTTCAATCCCATATGTAGAAATGAATTAACGGTGTTTGTCATGTCCAAGAATATTCGAAGCGAATGACGAGACGAGTGAATGCCCAGATGATGTTCAGTTTGCTTAGTCACGTCATGAGAAGGGTTCAACCGCAACAGTCAGGGCGTTGTTGCAGCCTGTATACGGTCAACATCGGTGCTTCCAGCACATATGTAACCATCTGCAGCATATGGACCGCCAGGATATGGAGCATTGCGTTTAATTTAGTAGGGTCCGGAGGCCACAGTCCTGTGACCGATTACTTTCATTCACGAATATTGTACGTTCAAAATTAAAGTATACGATCGTATAATTTATGAATCAATAGCTTACTAGGGACTTGCTGCATCTTGAAACAAGTTCTAACAACAAACCGAGTTTGCTGAGAAAGGAATCTTTCATTCACTGTTATTTTCAAGCCTTGGTTTTACCACTGGTATGTTTTTAAAATGTAGCATGATCATGCTTCCATATAATTTTATTATGCATACGGAAATCAGCAACAAAACGTTGGCGTCTTTCAATTTCGAGTTGAGCGAAATAATTTGCAGCCAAATTAATAACTCGATGGATGACGTTACAAATTAGCGTAGTGAAAATAATTGATAATTCATTTGGAAAAGATATTTATGAAGCGACAGGGAAACTTATTGTCATGAAAAAGAAATAGCTGATTGGTAAAAATAAATAAATAGAGAGAGTTAAAAATAAGTCATACCACAACATTTAATATGAACTGGCATACAATTATTAGTCCAGAATTTATTAACCCTTTACGGCTACGCCTATTTCTCAACGGCTTAAAATTATTTCCTCTGGTAGTATAGCTGAAAAAAGGTTGACCATGAATGTTCAACCATAATTTTATCGATAAGGGCCTGGGAATGGGAAGTAGTATTTTCGAACTGTAGAAAATTTGCTGCATGGACGGTTTTACGCTCTCAGTTCGAACTATTTTTCCAATTCAATCACGAATCTTCAAAGCCTAGTATGTCTAGTCAAGCTTCGTTTATCCAATTCCATCAGAAAATATTTCGAGAATGTCCATTTTCTTACTTTTTTGGACGAAAATGGACAGCAGATGCCAAGCATCGTATATTTTCACGACAACATTATCGCTATATTGAAATAATAAATATGTTAACGTTTGAATTTGAAGCTATCCTGACACCTGGAGCTCTATCTAGCATGGATTCATAGCACTGCAGACTAATCTGTCCACTATAACGTCTTTATGTTTTTACTGACGCGGTGAAGTAGATGTAGTAAATTTACTACAATGGCAGCTAAAGGATTAAGATACATAAAAAAAAACAATGCTGTAGAATAGTTGAGACAAGTGCATTATCGTAACTCTCGAAAAAATTATTACATTTATTCCCCCAAAAGTATCCAAGCGAGCAAAAATTTATATAGTATTTTTTCTCAGGAAAATGATTGAGCTCCGAAGATTTTTGAAACCATTCAAACAAGAGTATGGTGATAATAAATACATTTCCGCCACCGTTCCATCATTATATATAAAATTCTTCAAGTAATGGAACTGGAAAAGAATCGCAAAAAGATAGCCCATATAACAGCCTAATACTTTTTGTGATATAGAATGACAAAAAATGTATTCCTCATATAACATGAAACTGATGAAACTATGAATGGAATAATGCATGTATAAAAATATTCGGTCATTGGCGAAGTCGAGAATACACCGATGGGATGCCTCATGCAAGATTTCTCAAAATCATCTTAAAAGATACGGGATAATATATGGATGTCACTGTAGATGGCAGGAGGGTGTTTGTAGTGGGTAAGAACCCCACACACCGACGTAGTGCACACTGTACCTTGTTTCTCATGTAAGATTCTCCACAATTCTTTCAGAAAAAAAAAAATTAACAGCTAGACTAGGCTAGATGCGCAAATCCTGCAAGCACAGCTAGTATAATATTTAAAAAATTCCACGTACTTGACCGTATGTACGCTTAGATAGTTTTTAATTTGCTCAGTAACTATTTGTTACGTTCGAAATTGGGGTTTGCAAAAATTAAATTAAATACAATTATTACGAGTTTGCTATACACTTTATAAAAATGGTTTTGTCTCGACAGTATGAAGCAAATTTGTTGTTATTTTGGAGGATTTGCCTACTTTACAAAGTGTTTGTATCATTTAATCGATGAAGGGGCTATATTTTTAGAGAAATGAAAATAAGATAATTTTTATGTTTTCTAAAGCAAACGGCTCATCAAATATTTTCTACTTTTTGTATAAAAGTGTTTGCGAGCCTTGGCTTCTGCTATATTTTTTTTTTTTTTTGAAAAATTTGTTTTGTTTTCCCGGAACGGCATGACGAGATTGCTGACGGCTATAGTGGTATCATTGCACTGCTACCCACGAATACGCATAGAAAAAGAGAGGTTAAAATCCCTTTGGCACATTTGTACAAAGCTGTATTAGAAACAAAAAAAAAACAGGATCATAGAAACGATCATCGTTTAGACTATGGCTGTAAAAGCATCGAATCTTCCCTCGACAGAGATCAACTTGGTCTTAAACGTATTCATGCATTTTAAATTAGGTCACGGGGCCTCGCTCGTGGTTTGTAATACATTGTGAGTTATGAGAGTCATCTATTTTTCTACGACGTGTTTGAGGCTTCAGCTGCGTTTCCTGCTCCGCCTTTGTATTGACACTTTTACGTGCAGCTTTCTTATTAACCATAACAATGCTTCATTACATTTTTAATAAAATATACGACGCTTATTTATTCTTCAATGGAAGGAAATCCCCTAAGAATTTTTAGATGAATTCAATTGAAATCGATCGAATCAACAAATTACTCGAGTAAGACTTACCCTATTCGGTTGGACGTGCCAGCTTCTGCGTTTTCCATGTCGCGGAGGACCATCTTCAGAGATGTTTAAATCAGCTTTGCTCCCGCCCAAACACGGTCCATTGTCGTACTGGCCTACCAATAGTCTCAGTCGGTTTCCTGGACAAATGCCCTGTTAAGATAACCGAACATTTCATTCAGCCGATGGCAACTGTTGTATAAACCATATCCCTAGCCAAAGTAAATACTCTGCATCTTTATTGTGCACACTAAAAAGGAGCATCGAGTCATACGAATCTTTCTCCAAATTAATCCCAAAAAGTTAAGGGGGATCGGTCACGTAGGATCGGGTTCTGTGGGCGCGTGAGCGAGAAGTTCTTTTTCTTTTTAAATACGCATATTAGGATAATACATTTGGTGATAAATGTATCATTGGCATTGCGCTTCGGTGCTGTAATGATCATCTGATTTCTACGACGTTGCTGAATCGTCTCACAGTCACGAAATATCTCGGAACTTCGAGTATTCAGACACTTTAACAGCTAATATCATTTTATATAAGTCAACAATCCAAGCTTTTTTATACTATATTCTGAATCCTCACGATCTAAAGAATGTTACTCCCGTTTTTGGTTAATTTCTGTTGGGCGAGAGTAAAGATATTACTTAGGACACGCGTTTTGAGAGTAACTGTTCCATGAGACCTTAAAAGTCCGAACTTTTTTTTCTTTCTTGTGTGATCGATGACCGCATCTGAATTTTGCATACATATATAAGTACTTCAGCTGTAATATACAAAAAAAAAAAAAAAATTTCTGGCATGCTGGCGTTCGTGATCAAGTCTCCTTAAATCTCAAGTACAATTACGCACGTTTTGCCTTGGACGTTTATCACTAGCTTTTGAATGCTCGGCAGCAAGACGTTGCAACGTCTCTGTATTTGAATTTTGTTTATAATTTTTTTTCACGGATAACTTGTTGCAAATTCTATAATAACTACAATGATTCGGGGATACTTAAAACAAATGTATACAAAAAAATGTTTGCAGCTATCGTAATAAACCTAAGCAGTTGTTAGTCATTCTGCGACGTGTGTCGTTTGTCGAAATGGTACATGCATTCGCAGCAATAGTATGTACGAGCTGCTGCTTTACATGCGCACTGCGCATCACGAGAGGTATTTAATGGCCGCGAATTATCTCGATATCTCGTTTTCTTTCTCGCCAGATGTTCGATGGCGAAAAAGCATTGAGCAGTAAAAACGAATGCTGTAACTCGTGTGCTTGAACGTAATCTTGTCGTCTCTCAACTTAGAAGCTGCATGCACTCGATGTTTGGTGGTGCAAAAACGCTGAATTATAATTTTCTTGACTCACATACATACTTCACTTGACCAATGGGCTTGCGTTCATTTTTTTGGACTCTGAGAAACGTCAATTTTTGCACAGTTTTCAAAAGAACCACATTAAATGACTTTAACCGAGAATGGACTGTTTTTTTTTTGGCTGCTGGCTTATGTAGTTGACAACATAAACGACATATGGGAACATGCAAGGGCAATATTTCACGAGCAACTGTGGGCTCTTCTCAGGTCGGACCTTCTGAAATCCTAGAAGCGGTCATGCGATTCTGATGTCTTTCTCGATACGTTGACCTTGATTATGAGAGTGCAGACGAGAAATTTTACACTTTCGATGAACATTGTGCCGGACATTTTAGTATGGAGTTAAAACAAGATCTCGTTGAATATAATACATAAGAGAAATTTTACACTTCTGATGAACGTTTTGTCGGACATTTTGACATGGAGTTAAAACAAGACTTTATCGTATATCATACATAAGCATTGTACAACGTAAACAAACGTAATTACTCGCTTTGAACGTGAAGATATTGCACGTGTGTAAACGCATGAAATGAGACTCTTAAAGATGATGATGTACAAGTTTTAACAAAAGTTATCTTTGTATTGGTTTACCTGTCGACCTCTTAAAGCGCAAAGCCACCATCCTTCGAGACCCGAGGTATTCTGTTCAAGAACCGTTAAAATATCTCCTTTTCGGAACGCCAATTCGTCCGGTGCCTCAGCAATGTTGTCATAAAGAGCACGGGCCTTGACGCATTTATGCTGAAAAAAAAAATGTTATCAGTACTTACATACAAGTAAAATCTAGAGAAGTTTTTTTACTACTCTCAAAGATAATAAAACATGGGATGTATATAACGAATGAAATGAATAAAGTGCGGACTGCATAAGATTCTTAGGAGTCTGTGCGCGTCGATCGACCAGAGCTGGAACTATATTGCCAGTTTGAATTTCAACTCTCAAGTGAGTTCAATTGAAGTGCTCAAATAGAATATAAGTTGCGGAGTAGAAACGAAGTGAGTTAAGTACCTCGGCATATCGAACTCAATGTATCTGGCGACAAGTAGAACTATAGAAACGAAGCCAATTGTGACAGGAAACTTTCAGATTCAGAGATGCTGATTATAAATTTTACACGTCACTTCCAAGAACCGTTCACTAGTTAGCTCTTTACTTTTTCCAAATTTCCGGCAATTCGTTAGGTGGAGGATGTTCAGTTTCTGCACAGTCATGTAAAATATTACTTGAATGTATGATATTGAGATTTGCTTCGTTAAATCACAACGAGACATATGATTTTTGTTAATTATTATTTAATTTTTCCTTGATATCGTTTACAAACTGTTTTCGCAGATCTATATAGGATTTGAATTTGAAATGAGGATTGGCCAACATTCAGAGCCGTACATTGTGAATAAGTTTCGAACCCGGATAGAAAACAAAAGATTTTCATTATATTTCAAGAATTCAAATTTCAGCATTGTAATAGCAACATATTTTTCTCTACTAACTTGTTACTCAGATAATGGAAAAAATCGAAAATAACAATGAGAGTTTTTAGTAAGTCGAATTTTGAATAATAACAATAATACATGTACCGTTTACCGTAATACACCTAAAAACTCTTTTATCTGGTTCAACTGAACTTTCATTAATTGTATCGTGAATAACATTCAGCATTAATCGATGGTACAGTCATTCAAAGTTTTTTTTTATAAAGGCCGTTGAACGTTAAACCGTATGTACGTGACACTTTGGAAGATTTCGCGTTGAATCGAGCACGGGAAACCCATGATGTAAACTTTCTAAATTAGTCACGCGAACGAGGCACTCGACCCTCCCCGTTGAGAGTAATTGGCGAGAGGAGTAATTATTTTGAAACGAAAGAACGAAGTGAAGCGACTATTAATTGAGGGCAAACGTCTGACGAACTTTTGACTTCAGTGTTTCTATTTTCATTTCAACTCAAATTGCAAAGTTGCTAATGAGTATGAAGTACGTAAACAATTTTCAGAAGTGTGATACTACGAAATTATCAAACATTTACCGTATACTAAGTTTTCAAAGTTTATTTTTTATGTGAAAGACTCATACTAATGGTATATTCGAAATATTATAAAATGAAAAACCCTGTATTCAAGAATACTACCACTTAGCAATATTTCACTTGCCTATTCGACCATTCGACCAGGCATTTGCAACGACGAACATTACATCTTCCTCAGGACTTTGCCGAAGAATAACTTTCCCAGCGGACACCTGTCCAAAACAATAAGACCACCAGAAAACAAGTCCCATAACTACTCTCTTGATAGCACTACGAACTCCTGTCATGTTGGTTTCATGCTGGGAGAGTTGTTCGTCTCCAGATTTATTTCCGGAGCCAGTTTTTCGGGAGACATATTTTTCTTAGGGCACGGCTGTTGGAGTTCCTACGTGCTAGGGTTACTAATTGGTGGAATTCTTCCAAGGAACTCGTATCTCAGGTAAGTTGTAATTTTAAGAAGTCTTTTTTAGGCGTTTTTCGGTTAATAGCTGTTTTTTTTTGTGCAAACGTCTTGCAGTGAGATTGAGTTAGTGAGAGTCGTAGATTGATAGAGGATGTATGGCGGCTAAAAATAACGTACTCTGTATAACATATTTCGATCTTCTAAAGGTTCCAAAATATCAGTTAAGTATCTTCTCAGCATTTAAGATGTGTACCAAACAGCATTCGTAAACGTTCAAATTAATTGTAACAGAAACAGAAATTAATGTTACTCGCTATAATTTACAAATTGTCATCGAGCTACCGGTACTTAACTGCGAACCTTTTACGTGTTAATTATGCAGAGTTGAGTCGATAGTGTGCAACGCGCAATTGAGATATCTAAGCTGTTCACAATCTGCGAAGCGTATAAGCTGAAGGAGGAATGAGTGGATTTTGTCTTGAAGTCGATGGTGCCTTGCGTGCGGACTCGACGACCAGATACCACACTGACACTTCTCAGGTTTCAAAGTTGTGTGTACGCACAGCCAACGCTTCACCACATATTTAAATGACTTCGTAGTATTTTTGACATTGTACACAAACATACGAATGTTGCATACTTATATGCAAAAGACCTACGAGCTACCGAAGAAAATGCATTTCGTAACGGACCGGTAGATTGTTCATGCAATCTTTAATCGAACTTTTAATGACAACTTAAGTGAGTTATAGATTCTGAACATAAAATTAATGATTACAATATGTATTTTTTTAAATTCACACAAGAAGTTTGTTGACTGAACCCTTTTTATTTTTTGCACTTTTGTGATATCAAATAATCTAGTGCTAGTGAATACAGAGGTCTCTAGTATACGAAATTATTAGCAAAATATTCAATGAAATTCTAACCCAACTACGCGTGCGTGCATGTGAATATATAACTGGCTGAACATCTGTTTTATTAATTATTCAAACATTTCCTGATGACTCTGCTTGTAAGCATCGAATTGCTGCAAATGAAATCTGCAATGGAATACTGGAACCACTGCAAACGAAATTTTTCAAAACTTTTCTACACTACAAGGAGCCGGACGAAGAATTAAAACGCACGAGTTTTGTCGTTCCCCCTATACTATGATCAAAGTTTTCTGTTTTCTTGATTTTCATCTAACGCACCGATTTATAAATTGAGAAAAAAATCGTCGACTCACTAGTATTTGATACTATTGGAAGATTTCATTGATTCAACCGTATTCCGAATAAATGCATGTGCTGTTGGATCAAAATCCAACGTATTGGTTTAATCCCTTATGATATTGTGTCGATCATATATGTAATATCATTGGCACCCTGCAATGGCATATGTGGTAAATTGAATTTTTTTTTTTCACTCTGTGTATAGATATTGATTTTTTCGGCTAGAAAGCCAAGAAGATCGGTTCAGGCATTTTTTCACCGCCTATGTAATGATAAATTTTATTTCATAATTTATTGTATAATAATACTTTATTGCAGATTATGGAAATTATAAAGTGACTTATTAAAAAAAAATTGCCAAAATTAAAAAACCATAGGTTCATCGTTTGATTGTTTCTCGTGAGAGACAACGTCAGTGGTGATTGCAGTAAATTTCCTTTTTTTTAGTAGTAAAATAGAAAAATTTGGGTTTAGAGGTCGAAAAACGTAGCGGAAACGACGAAATTGTATAAGAAACGTTACTATAGGTTACGAAAAAGAAATTCTCAGGATAGTGAAGAAAAAGTCGTTTTAGAGCGAGTAAACTGAGCAAAACTTGTTTCAATATGATTTTTACTACATTGATTGTTACTACAATGCCCGTTCAAAGGTTTATTTTTTTTTAATTTATTGATATTTTATTTATTTATTTATATTATATTTACTACATTCATAGAGCGAGATTTTCTCAGGAATATTTGTAGAGATTATTGGTGTAAGAAATTTTGGGTCTTGTGATCGAAAAAAATGGATTTCAAGCGTGTAAAGTGGAAAGATCACTTCCCGTGGGATTTTTGAGTGAAATAAAAATATTTGAAATTATTTTTACTAAAGTACTACTAATGAAACAAATTTTATTAAAATCCTCTATTGAATTTTTTTCATCAGAGCTAGCACTTTAGAAATCGTCCTTACTTGATGATCTAAAGTGATCACAAGATCATAGCGGAGTCGGAAAAAAACCATCGCACACAATATCGTATTATTTTAACGAAAGGAAGATAAATTTAGTAGAATATACGTATATTTTCGTCGCATTTCTGTTTAAAACAAAAAGGTTTCAGATGATTTTTTGATGAAAAAAATGTGGAGAACAAATCCTCACCGACACATGGAACGTGTTTCTCGAATGTTGGGCCAAAAACGTCCTTCCATTCTGCTAAATGTGAAAGATATTGGGGTCGAGACATGATTTGAGCTGAGAACACTCTTTTACGATATTCCCTTACGTTGAGTCCGAATTTCACGGTTCGACAAAGTAGGCTTTACGGAGGAATTGGTAATTCATTGCGAGTTGAGTTGTTTCACTCCATGTGTCTGCCGTTTTCTTTAAATGCTGAGATGCATTTCCCATCGTTCAAAATATTCTTTGAAAGAGGCGAGGTTCAAAATCGAATTCGTCGAAAGCCACGTACAACTGCTTGAGTTTTAAGCACAAAAAAGATGAGACGATTCAGTCGGGACCTAATAGAAGAAAAGAATTACAACGACCCGAGATTTTCCTTGGACTTTCTAGACTCCTTGGTCACTACTTCACAGCGCCACGTGGTCACCAGTGTTCTTCGCGGTCATGCAATTCTCTGCGCCTTAATTTTCTCGGAGCAGCAAAAAATTATTGACTTTCGTGTTAACTACAGTTAGGTGCTGCGTTACAATGTAACATTTACAACAGCTTCAATTGCCAATGATCGATTATCATGATTAATAATGAAATTTATGAATGGCTGTAATTTCTTTTTTTTTAATAAAAAGTACGGTTCTTATGAATAATAATAATAATAATAATAATAATAATAGAAAAACACATCCTTGTTATCATGAAAATGCGAACGCGTTTGTTTTTTTGTCTACAATACGGATTTACACACATGAACATTACATCACGGAATATCTATCGTTTTCGCGTTGAATAAAAGGAGATTATTGAGATTGAAATAAAAATTCAAACGATTTTCTAAAGTTATTAATAGGTCGTAGTTAAAGGGGTAGTCAATTATTATCAAAACTGATGGTGTCGTATAACACTGTGGATGCACAACTCTTATAGGATGTATTTTATGATAAATCCTATTGCAAAAAAGTATTTAAAAATCGGTTTTTTACAATAATTTTTGGTGGCCAAAATACATTCAATATCATGATAAAAATTCAGGCAAATTTTCTTGTCTTGTTTGAATAGAACTCATGTCCATTCCATCTGGACTAAATACATGAAATAGGTACCTACGACCCTCGTAAGCAGTGTTCCATTCTCCTCTCTTTCACATTCTTCACACGACCTGGCGATTCGCTCTTTTCAGTTTCTGAGGGTTATTGGGATGAGTGGAGAAAAGAGAGCAAGAAAAGGCATCACAGAGTTTCCAGTCTCTTGTTAGTCTAGGTTCTTCTTGCTTACATTAGTACTCAACTGTATATACATGCACTTGATGCTAAGACTCGAGAGCTTGCGAGAAGTAGACAAACCCACTTTGATGAAGATAAATTATAAAAATTTGAATGAATCAGTAAACACTCAATTGTTGCAGTTTATATGATGGACTGAAATTTGTGATTGATTTTCTGATCTGGAGCATTTATTTTATTATTTTGTTGACTAACAGGCATGCAACTATGCATCATGGAGCATGTTTTATTGGATTAAAAAAAAAATTATTTAATTGATTTGCGAAATTATCAGCTGATAGATGTAAATATATCATCATGAAATCTATCATCATTTATTGGTTCATGATTTTTGCAAATCTATTGCTCTTGATATTTTTACTAAGTTAATGAGACATGCTGTAATACTATTCCACTAACACCATGTTTAATTTGTACATCAAACTTGGCTTAAGGGCATTGTAAAAATTTAGCATTCACCTCACCAGCATCCAGCACGGGAGGTACCTTAATTCTATCAAATGATTGTTTTTTATCCTGCTGGAACTTAAACCAGAGACCTAGAATGTAACCTGCCAAACTACGTATAGCATCTGTTTACTACGCTATCATTGATTTTTGGAACTTTTACATCACGAGGATTGTCTAAGGATATTTCATTTTGAATTTGTTTTGTCATAGATATTCATCCTATTTGAAATAGAAGTGAAAAAATACACACTTTTTTTATTAAGTCATTTCAATATTTAGTCATATGAAAATTGATAACTTTTCATAATGTATCACATATATATTATTTATATCTTGACTCATATACCTTCAATGACTTTATTTCAGCAAAATTCCTGGGACAACATTGATGCAAGATTCTAGCATCACTACTGCAATATTCCTCTGGAAATTTGTGTTTTTTCATACTGCCTTAAGGAAAGAAATAGGTTTGAATCAGCAACGTTACAGGAATTTTCGATATTTTTCACAGCAGGTCACGATTTTTATTATTAATTCGAGAAAGTTAGGTGTTTTATGTTTATTATTACTTAGATGTGAGCAAAGTTTTAAGAGCAGGAGATCGATCAGATAACACAGTTCTGCGGTATATCGAGCTGTTCACATCCCTAGGCTACAATTTGTGAAAAGAACTTCGGATTTTGCTTTAAACTTTTACGACCATATTCTTAAGTTAACATATAAAAATTAAATCGAAGAAAAATTAAAATTTTCACGGGTTTCCTTGAACGATAACTACAAAAGTAAAGAATGGTGAGGCGTTTTATGTTTTTAGTGCATATGACCCAGAAAAAAGATAACGTGCCAAGTAACGAACAAGAAAGGCTTCGCACGGCATTTCAGAGACCTCATTAGTTTGGGAAATTTCCAGTTATAATATTTCAAGAGCTCAAATATTATCAGGTATTTCCCGATAGCTTTGT
Source organism: Campoplex capitator (assembly GCA_037576405.1). Taxonomy (NCBI): domain Eukaryota; kingdom Metazoa; phylum Arthropoda; class Insecta; order Hymenoptera; family Ichneumonidae; genus Campoplex; species Campoplex capitator. The sequence continues at coordinate 2,438,988 of JARBWI010000015.1, forward strand.
CGCCTAGCAGCATGGCTATAAAGTTAGGCAGATCTCTTGCGCTGCGCGCTCGGAATTTATGCCAAAATACACGCTCGCGTCCCTAAGCGGGAAAGCTCAGTCGATATTTATTAAGGAAACATCTAATTAGTTTCCAAGCTCGATGGGTATTCGGTGGATTATTTTTTTCACCCGAATTGCAACCTATAGGTGTTTTGCATTTAACAGCACGTTTCACCAGCAAGACGAAATTATATCGACAATTTTTTAAAAATTTGATATTTCTGACACTCGACTAGATTATAGCGAATTTTTTTTTCGTTACCAACAGCAGGGAGGGAAATTTTTCTACTGGTATCAGATGATGTTATGCCACAGAAACACACCATAAATGCTGTGAAAAATGCTGAGTCGAGTAAATTTACTTCCTCAATGGATAAGTAAAATTAATAATTTCCAGAAATTAGCCAAACTCGCAAAAATTTTTTCATTCACGTGAATTCAGGTGCAAAAATCACTCAAAGTTATCATTTTTTAAGAATATACACGCAAAGATAAAAACAGATGTGGAATGAAGTATATCCATGAAATATTCGATGTTTTCGATCGAAAAAGAAAGTTCCATGAGCTTACTTTTTCAGCAACATCATCATCGGTGTCATTCATTGCTCATTCTATTCAAAATTTGGAATGGGAAAAATGCGTTCTACACAACTGACGCGATAGAACCCGTTTGCTCGGGTATGTACATAGCTAACATTTGCAGGCTATCGATCCGACAACGATACGAGGTGCATGTGACTCGAGACGATTCCTCCTAATCTTATCGGTAGACAGCAAGAGAGAGAAAGAAAGCGTGTGTAGTTACGTTCAAGTAAAACTGGATCGTGTACGCGTAGTGACTCGGGCTATTTCGAACGTCCGTCGCCGTTGGCGCGTCGACAACAGCGACGTGGAAAGGTTTAAAAAGAGACCAAACAACGACTAATATGCGAGTGTACTCTGCCTGGGGTAAATTATGCAGAGATAATCGTGAACGTAAAACGAGTCCAGTTCACCGGCTTACCAAAGAGAGAACCATTATAAACGTGAGAGAGAAAGAGAAAGAGGAAAAAGGAAAAAAAGATTTCAAGATGATCAAAGTAAGGTTGGAAAAAATGAAATTGCTGTAGCAAGTAAAAAATGCTCCATCGGCTTCATACGAAACGAGTGGAGAAGACTTCCAGCCTTCATTTATGTTCTTCGTCTCAGTGTGTCATTCCATTCTCTCTGAGGCAATTAACTATAAGCAAGCAGAGCTATCTGTTCGCTTCCTCGGATAAAGTAACATCGGGCGTCAAATTGAAGTATATCTTTAACCATAAACACCACGAGAATGTTTTTAAAATTGTTTGATCAATGAGCAAAAATTTTTAACCTTCTTTGCTAATTGTCTTTATTTCAAATAAAATTTGATATTGATCTTACGAACATCTCGGCTATGCTCCAATTGGAGAGAAATATCTCGCCGATAAAAATGAAATCAACAATTGATAAAAAGTGTGATCGTAGCATAACTGATCCTGATGCGAAATAAGGTATACGATTTGCACGGTAAAAGAATAAACGTTCTCGCTGGCTTCTAAAATTTGAAAAATAAGTCATTTTATTATTAGTTATCACTGCAATATAAACTTCTAGATGAAGGAATTCGTGATGAAAATTAAAGTAAGTATTCTTAACGAGATCAATGATATCAGTCGAAATAGTTATCTTATTTCAATCATCGAGGGCATTGCTATCCAGCATTTCGCTAAACTTACAAAGTGCGTAAAAACTCTATCAATCGAGTAGCATAATGGTGAGCCGTTGTGATATGTTCAAAATAAGTATTATGTACCCGATCGCGATGAAAAGAGTATCTGGTCATAAATAATGAAAACATGCAAAAAAGGAATAATCTTGAGAAGCATTTCGTACTATTATTGTTCTGAACATATCCACGATATTTAGCCATAATATTCATTATCAGTTGAATCTTTAATCAGTTAATCATAACGAGTCTGAAAATTATTTCGCATCGAGTATCTTCCCGTCATCTTCAAGGATTGACCCGGCCCCCAGTGTAGAATAAGCTATATCTTTGTGGAAGAAATCGTGTTCATGATGGAAACTTCTTTCGACTGAATTCTCACAGTACGTTCTCGAGCTTTTTTTTCATTTTTTTTTTTGAGTCAGGCTTGCAATTTCGTTCCACGAAGGTTCCTTGATGCGCCAACTCGGGTATATCACGCTTGTAAAACGATTTCGCAATGCCTGCAACATCACGGAGAACAAATGAAAGGTTCAAGAGGCAGAGTCGCTACCAGAACAACGATAGTGTTTTGAGTTTAAAAACTACACTGAAAAATATCTGTGTTGGTTCGCAAATATACATCGATGTTAAATATGTTTTCATATATTTTTACATCAATATGTGTGAAGAAAGTGAGTTGTTTCGCTTGTCTGTCTAATTGCCCGTGTGCTTGAATCCCTACAACTGCAGAGCCACTGAATCACGATTCCAATGAAAGCTTCTCATACAATGATCGTTTATCGACTACCAGAAATAGAAGATCTGTACAACTTTGATACTTTTTTATTACGATAGTTATTCGATCTCATCTCAACGATAAGTAGAGCCAAACGAAAAAAAAACAGCAGAATTGCGATAAAAAAAGTTTTGACAAGTATATTTGCTGACCCCAAATAGCAGTTCTGATAAAAAATCGCCTTCTCAGCACAAAACTTCCACCAAAAAACGTTATAAGTGAGCGCTACAAAAATTCACAAATCAAATCATTAACTTATACAGGTGCCAATTAAATCCTACCTTCACGAGAAATCATTAATTGAATAAAAACTATAAAAGTATAGTAATAATCAAATACGTAACCAGCCTTCGACTCGTGCGACAAATCACACTCGTAGTACGAATCCATCAGGAAGTTGCATCATGGGCCTTCGGCTCATGCGGCAACTTCCTGCGCGATGTAATTTGTTGGTTTATACTTGTTGCATAAAATACTATTAAATTTGTTTATTCCGACATCTAAGTTTCTGGGTGACGTGATGGCATATTGAATCCTTGAGGACCCGATTTTCGGGAACCCGAAAATTCCGCAATTTAAAGTGGGCATAAACAATGTTGTAAAGTATGAAACGTATATGATCATATTCAGAAAATGGTAAATTCATCAAACTCGAATGTCGATAATCGACTCGATTAATTTAAGAACTACTGTTAGGTGAATGAAATTATTTCTGGAAATGCATATCACCGTTTTAACGAATTTCCAGATAGGTTTTGTAAATTAATTCGGTGATAAAATGGTGCAGCGCAGTATTGAAAAATAAAGTGAAAAGATGAATGTGAATGAAGTCAACTCATTCCCGACTAGAATTTTACCTGAAAATGTGTCAAGTCCTGACCAGGTTGAAGTCAGGTATGCCCGGGACAGACAATTCTCATCAGGTCCCGGTCGGGACCGAGTCAGAATTACCGCAGATAAAATTTATTCAAGTATGACAAGGTTCAACTGATCAGGATTCATTCAGGGTCAGGTCAAGATAACCGGGGATAAAATATATTAAAGTTTAACAAGATTAACCTGATTAGATTTCATTCGGGATTTACTCAGGATAACCAGGGATAAAATATATCAAAGTATGACAAAGTTTACCTGATCAGGCAACATTGAGGACAAGGTCAGGAGGATTACCCGAGATAGAATGTATTCAAATACGGCAATGTTTACCTCATCAGGCTTCATGCACGACCATGTCATGATAGCGGGAGCTAAAATATATTAAAGTATGACAAGTTTACCTAATCAAGAAACATTTAAGACCAGGCAAGAATAGCTTGAGATGGAGAGTACTAAGTATTAAGAATCAGCATATGGAGGCGTGGCATAGCAAAATTAGCTACTTAGTTACTTTTTATTTTTGTTCATTATTTATTTAAAACGATTTTTTTCTTTATTGTGAAAGTATTATTGTACCGAAGATGCATTCAGCTCAAGCTATTATTTGCTGGATCGGTAACACGTGCATCACTTTTCAACTTAGGAATAACAGCATGAATACTATATAAAAAGAGATGAGACAAGTCAATTTCCTCCCCCCAATAAGAGTTCCAGGTGATCAAGAATAAAAACTACACTTCACAAAAAGTCATTAAATACATAAAAACTTCAAAAGCATTAATAGCCAAATAGATTAAAGCCCATTTACAACAAATATTTCAATTAATTCAAAGTAATTTACAGTTCCACACACTTTTGATCGCGACCGATTAGAACCTCGCAGCTTAAATAATATTAAAGATATTAATGTTTTTTTTTTCGTCGTGCCAAAAACTTGAGCATTTTTTCGCGCACATTTTTGATGTTTATTTGTTTTTTTTTCGCAGTCGCTGTCTAGTGACACTAGTAATACTGGTAAAATTGTGCTGATATTGGAGATCGTTCGTAAATGTGGCACCGATTATACATCTATACATTTCTAGACAGTTTTGACTTTCCGTTTATGGTTATGGAGTTACAGTAGTGAGGTTATAAACATCGCAAACATGACAGCGGATCAATATTTTCATCGGCCGTTTTGAGTCTAATTAAAGCCCGTCGTGATCGTCGTTACTTTTCGACGGTACACGAATTAATCAATGATAACACGAGGCTTGAGTATTCATGTTGATTTAAACGAATCGTCCTCAAATAAATTATCCGGGAAAAATCATCTCAAAAGTAGGTCGTATTATTTACATAACGATAAATATTGCAGTATTAATACTACTAAATATGGCAATATTGTGATCAATAAATTATTTTCTAAAGAATTGGTCATTCGATTAACATTTTGAAGGGCGTTCAATACATTTTTTCTTCAATTTTGGCTAATAACAAGTACATGATCGAATTTCGAACTATCGCATCCGTACTATTTTGGGACCAGAAACGTCTTGTCAAACATGTCTCTGAAAACTTTTCATATGAACCTGATCGGATTCCAATCTGGTCCTGGTCTGATCCCGCGGTTAAATTTTAGTCGAGTTGTGTTTCTCGGATATCCTATTATGTAAAATATCTGCAAAGAACTCTGAGAGCGGAGCAAGTATATATAAAAATAAACTTTGAAACGCACGTTTCTGCAGGTAGTCGATCGTTTATAATAAATTGGTTGAAATCTTTGTTACAGTGGACTTTTTTTTATGGTCCGCAATCAAACAGGAGCCATCTGTTGCCCATGAAGAGCATATACTATGAGCAAAGCGACGAGGGTTGCTTGGAAGAGGCGTTGTCGGCTCGCGTCGACCAATCGATAGTTTTGCCATCGCTGGATGACTAACACACATATTGAGCAAGTCCGAATCTTGACTGTTCTCTTAGAGGGGAAAAAAAGGGAAAGGTAAAGAACCGAATCAAGAAAAACATTGAAACGAAAGTTTCGATGGTCAATGCTGCTCCTTAGAAAAATTCTTGCCACGTAAAAAAGATCTATTCCGTGAGAAGATTGTAGTGAGACCTGTTGATTTTTTTGCGACTGTTCCTAGGAAGAAAATCCGCTTAAATCGAAGTCTAAATGTTGTCTACACGTGGGTACAGAAATAAAATGTACTTATGTTGATCACAAAATATAGTCGAATGTACGAAAGCTTCGGTACGTGTGGCAGTTTCGGGCAGTTTAGTGAAAAGAAACGTTTGATTTTCCAAACCATAGCTATCATTGGGAACCTCTTCAATATCGATCCACTAAACTTCCAAGCGAGTTCCAACGAAATCATGTTTTTTACACATTTTAGATTGTTGATCAATTCCGCAAATAAAAGATGATGCTTATTGAGAGTTTGAAGGTAGGTAGCTTATTTTGGAGGTCATATCAGCAGAAGATGAAAATGTTGTTGCGGAAAGATTTAACTCATTCTCACAAAAGCTGGACTCACAAAAATTCAAATGATTTATTTATTTATGTAGAATGCTCAGTGAAGCTGTATTGGATAATAAAGTCTCTAGCACTAAGAATAGTATATATTTAAAACTATGTATTCAATAATGTAAACATAAGCAGTCACGATATAGAAATAATTTTGGCGACGCTAGCCTGTATGGTTTTGTCCTAACGTTTTAGTTTCTCAGAGATCTTAAAACCAGTAAAGACGGTCCTTCCTTATGCATTAGAATCGAATAACAAAGTACAAGTTAATCCATTGCGTTCTTTTACATTATTTATCAACCCATTTCCAATAAGCTGAAAAAAGTGACGAGTGACGATGACACACTTCAATGGTAATGTTATTTTTTTTGTAAGATGGTCGCATATTTTTTCATTGAATGCTCATTAATTAAGCCGATAACCGATCTGTTTTTTTTTTTTCGATGGAACTGTTAGTTGTATCCTACTCGTCGCAATTCTCGTTTTTTGAGTGCTTCTTTTCACTAATGCGAACGATACACGCAAAAGAGTGCGAGAATAGGTGTCGCGTGCACCATACAACCAATACAATGAAATTCCTACGATTTTCCGAAACTGCAACATAAACTTCCTTGAAAATTAATGCGGCAACTAACATTTTTTTCGCCACTATATTCAGGGAATATATAAAAAATTATAATAAATAATATTGATATTTGAAAGATCTTTTTACTCTGAGAATTTCAACAACAACCGTAACGGAGAAAAAAATTCGTTTAATTGAGAAATTTCATTTTGATCGCTACAAATTTGTTGATTCAACAAAAATAATGTCATCGTAGGAGCACATGTAGTTTAATTAACAAATGAAGAGGTCGAAACAATCAAAATATTTGATTGTATCCGTGTAGTTGAGTTAGCAGACTGGGATACTTTCGTAACTAATTGAAGCTGTTGCAACAACTAAATTCGGATGTGGTTAATTAAATATATGATTGCATCAACAAACTAAAAAAAAAAAAAACATCTTCGCATCCCGTTTAACTAAATTTTCAGTTGTGTGAACTGAATGATATGGTTTACGGATACAATAATTCGTTGAAGATAATAAACTATGTATTTCAAAAAGCTAGGATTTGTTGACTGGACACGTTTTGATATTATCGAAATAAAAACTAACTGAATAGTCAAACGCGAATTATGAACGCTCGCGTAGAGAAACAAAATTCACTCCGCTCGTATTCACTTCTCGATTCACAGTTTTTCAAAAGTTGAAACAATTGAATTATGTTGTTTCATGAACTGAATATTTTGTTCGTTTCCGGTGACCGCATCAGGCATTTCTTTTTTCAGTGCGTTATGGCTTATAATTGTAATTCAAAATAGCAAATCTTGACTCGTCTAGAATTATGCACGAGTACAAAGACGTCTGAAGGAAAAAATAACACATTTTAACTGAAAAATAGTACGAAATATTCAATACGTTTGTGATGGATGTGAGAATTTCTCCGAGCGTTTGATTCTCATTCAAGCAGTTTGATGCCACCATCTTGAGAAGAGTTTTTGCACGTGTAAACTTTTTTTTTGTCGTCTAACATCGTCGCATCAAGAGCGCGTATGTTCTTCATAACTGACTTTCAGTAAGTTCTTTTACATGGCTTCACGCGACTGCTCCTTCGCAAGGACATTGTGTGAGCTTTTCCGTAGACGTGTGTTCGTTCAAGTGTCTCTGAGTGATTGGATCCGAGTGAACACTTGCTAGTGAGTCCCTCTCTGTGTTCAGTGCCTTTAATCAGGGCTTTCGAAGAGTATCTTCGTATATATAGATTACTTATATTTGCATTTGTATTCGTTGCTTTCTATAACTGCTCTTAACTTGAGGACTCGTTCAGTGAGAGGCGGATGGATTTCTTCAGACGAGTGGCTGCATGTGTGGTGAGTGCTTTTATGCGTTTGAATACTCCGCAGTGCCTCCAAGAGAGGTATCGACAGTGGATTCATTATGATGTGTAAATTTCGTTCATTGAATTCCACCGGAAGTTCTTTTTTGGTATATTACCCAAATTTTTCAAAGAGATGTAGATAACAAAGATTCGTCAAACTTTTTTTTAGATCCCTGTCAGAATTATAAACAAGAAAATTTTAAGAAAAACGAATCATAAGAACAATTTTTCTCAACGATGCCAGCTTCAATTCTACTTTTTATGATGTCAATTATGGACCGAGGTACTTCAATATAATGCATGAAAAAAAAACGTTAAAACCTCGTTTGAAACGCTTGTACGAAGAGCCATGGTAATTTTTATGTCGTTTCGAAGCTTGCATTCTTGAAAAGCAATAAAAAATCTCGACGTTTTTTTCGGTTCTTCAAAAAGCAACAAATTCATTTAGATTTACGTAACTACATAGGAAATATCGTATGGTGGCCATGGTTCTGCACTTACAGCGACAATAAATTATAACAATACATTCATAGTAGTATAGTACGAGATTTGACCCCAATAATTGTTTCGGTGTATCAGACTTCGAAGAACTATGAGAAGGATATGTTCTATTAAGGGGTTACGTGGGTTTTGAAATTTCAAAAAATCCAATTTTTTTTCCAATTTTTCCATCTAATAGTACAATATGTCTAGAACATTTTCCTAAAGTTTTAAGTCAATCAGGGTAAAAGTCTAGGAGAGAGAGAGAGAGAGAGAGAGAGTCTTTGAAAATTCCCCCCATTGGGCAAAACCAGCCGGGAGCAACGCAGATATATCTATTTTTCTAAAAACACTATTTTTGAAGTCAGTGGACACGACGTCTCAAAAACTAATGCACCGATTTTATTGGAATTATGCACACTTCTTCAACATAGTGATTGAACTAGTGATTAAACGAAGGTTTTTTGTCGACTCCAATTAATTTTACAAGGCTATACGTTGTATAAATTGTACCAAGAATAATTGTACCATTTTAAATACAACGCTAAAAATTTCATTTTTTTTTAATCCTTCATTCAATCACGAGCTATACTTATCTACTAACAATAAAAAATTGGTTTTTCATTATCACATATGGTATGAGTTATCTTGACCACCACGAGGACACTGTTATGAGGGGTCTCGATCTGGAAACCAAATCCCACCGGCTGAATTTTCTGAATTTTTGGATGAAAATTTTATAAAATTATGTTTACATGTTGTTCTTTTATATGCTTACAATTTTTAATGAAATATCTTTATATTATCTATAAAAAAAATTAGAAAAAATATGTTTTTTTCTTTTCAATCTATGAAACCCATGTAACCCCTTAAGAAACGTTTCAAGGCAAGTCTCGCACGTTCATCGTCTGTCAGTTGCAACGTCACGTTAAACAGGACGAAATTATACATCAGCTTCGAAACAAGACCAAGACCCGGTTGTTGCGGTATAACCAAAAATGGCAATGAGTTTCAAACTCGGGGCCAAGAGCCCAGTTCACCATTATTGCCAAACATTTCGTCCTGAGCTGCGTCACACCGGGGTATAGTGTACGGTGTTTCATTATTGTGCAACGGGCCAATGTGTGACTGAGAGTGGCATATGAATCGACTTATATTTTTACTGTTAAAATATTGGCCTCAAGCGCAATTATAATGTTGGAAGAATTGCTTGCTTCAATTTTTTTTTACTACATCCACAAATTATTTTTATAATTACAGAGGGTCGCTTGCATATCATATCTAAACGGTCGTTCCTTTTTTTTTTCAGTCCGTTGAAATTAGTGCTCTGTTAAGGAGTTTCGCTACAGGCGATACAATGTTGCCATACTAAACCATGTTAAAAACATAAAAAATTTCAAAAAGTTCAGAATTTTATAAAATTTGGTGAACATATTCTTTTTAGTGCTAAATTTGACAATACAAATTTTTTCAGATGTTTCTTCTACACAGTTATCGAGTAATTGAACACTAAAGTTCACGTTTATAAGCATAGCGTTTCCATATATATAGGTATACATTCCGGGCATAAGAAATCTGCTTCAATTAATGCGTAATTACTCGATAACTAAGTAGAAGAAAATTTTGAAAAAATTTGTGTTTTCGTCCTTGATGTTGAAGACCATTATCACCAAATTTGATCAATTTCTTAAAATTTTGACTTCTGTATCGAAATTCCTTAATATGCAATTGAAATATTTGAAAATAAATATTGGAACACGCTGAAGAAAAATAGAAATTTACTGCATTCCAACCGTAAAGTAAGAATCGGGGTCATACTAGCTGTAATTTTTACAAAAACACACCACTTTGCCCCTGCACATGCAGCGTTAACTACATCACAAGATGAAAAAGTCCTTAATATCGATAGAGTATATTTCGGTATTAAGGAATTTCTCTGGCTGACCAACTGGAACGATTGTGAAAAGTAACGAGTCTCATCATAAAATCGGTGCATATAAGTCATGGCCTGCACCGTGAGCTCGCAGTTTCTCGTTCATCTCATACGGGCACACGATCTACCGGTTAAGAATTCAGTGGTGTGTAACTAACGGTAAATTAAAACGCATTAAAAGCTGTGCACACGTGGTTCGTAGTAGAAGCAGAAACAATCGCGACCTTTTAACCGAACGAAATATGATTCGTTCGCAATAAATTCAATCACCTTTGTATTCTCCTTAATCCGGAAGCAAGTGTAGCAATATGCAAACAATTTCACACCTTTTATTTTATTTATAAACATTTTTGATACGGCAAACCGAACGTATAACGTTCAAATTTATCAAAATGAAACAATTCGATAAGCAAAGTTCTTATATGTACATATATTATTTTAGCAGTTTCTTTCATTCGTTTCGTGGAACGAGGAATACAAAATATACACAAAAAGCTTGATACTGAAAAATAAATCAGCAATTTTCTGGTTCGATTCTCTAACTATATCGGCTGGACTAAAAAAAAAAAAAATTTCCAAATGTGCATATATCCATTCAGCAATAAAATTAAGCCCCCAGCGTGAATAACGAAAAAGAAGGAAGAACTTTCCAGCCGTGATATATTCGTTGCAATGCAGATTAACGAATAGTATCCATTACACTTCGCTCGGTCTGGCTTCATCCCTTACCATCTTTCTCCGTTTTTTGACCTTTTTCTTTTCATTCCGTCTTGTCGCACTTGGTATTTTCTATCCCCTTGTATAATAATGCGAGTCATGAGGCTCTTACTGCGTGAGACTATTCGACTTTTTCGGATGACACAGGGGGAAACACCGGCTCGAAACCTTCGAGGATATAGGGGACGTAGATTCCATGTCCGATATCACGCGTATCGAATTTCGTGTCGTTGCACAGGGATTATCGATGCCCACCGGTGACAATTTTCCATCCGATGAACCCGACGCATCACACACAGATCCTCAAAAATAAATCTTTTTGTTTTGTTCCAATGCAAAAATTAAAGTTTACGTCTGCATATATTTAGAGCATCAAACTCAATTTAATTTTGCTCTGATTTATCTTATTGATAATTTCTTTTCATTGGGGTTTAGTAACAATGAGTATGTAACTTATCCGTTCTTGAGATTATCTTTGTATCCTCTTACTCGCTCTCCCTGTGTGGCTTTAGCCGACGTTTTTCCAACTGTATCACATTTGACGAAGAACAAAGGGAAACTGCAGATAAGGTTGCCGATTAATTAATATTTTTTCTAAAAAACTGACTTGACTCTGTCTGAGTCAACTGACAACTGAATTTATTTTGTCAATTCCATCTTGTTTTCCATTTAGCCAAATATTAGTTTGATCAACAAAATATTTTCATTTTTATTAACTTTCTCGTGCGTTGCATCTTCCAACGAAAATCGTTGATATACTTTTTGAGAGCCTGTTATGATGCCACACTCCTTGAGTAATTTTCTTTCAAAATGACACGAGTGATTGGCACGACAAAGATCTAGTTCTGGCTCGACAAAAATCAAGCAAATAGTGTTTTCATCCTAAAAATGAGTCTCTTTCCAGGGTAACTCTACATTTTCAAATAATTACAGCCGCTGTCTCTTTCATATACTCATGAAAATTATGTCAGTATGATGCTTTGCCTAGAGCATATCTTTATCCACTATCCGGCTGTGAGGCGAGTCCGGGTGCATTTATATTTTATAAAGGGATCTGTGAGTCATTAAAAGTTTCAAAATGACGTACACGAAATGACTGAAACGAATGAATGAAAAAAACAATTCACTGAATAAAGTTCGATCATTCCAAAACCGAATTCCTTAATTTCGATAATGGAAACTTCGATATCACGATTACTTTGATTGTTAAGACTGCGTTTATTGTAAACTTTGTATTTGAAACCCTAGAACAATAAATAAATAATAAAAAAAAAAAATAATAACACAATCAACCAATCTGTCACAGCAACAACTAATCGGTCACAATCAACCGAGTCAAATATGGCGCAGATTTTGCGAGTGAATATAGTTATGGCGGCATCACCTATTATTGTGTCGATATGGGTTGAACGGTGATTTTTTTGTTTTTCAAATTATTCTTTAAATATACAAGCAATCGTATATCAAATTATGACTCCAAACCACGTCCACTGGTAATAGAACCTGTTTCTCAAATTTGGTCAAGTAATTTTTTGCCGTTTCAACAAACATTCTACTTAAAAAATTCGTGAAAATCAGCTGATCGCGGTCAAACGCATAACTCCCGGATTTTGCCCGAGTGGACAGTCGGGAGTTAATGAAAAAGAAAGTCTGATCACCGTTCGTATATGAAATTATTACGAAATATAGGGCTACGATGGAGAAGAAATGAAATTTCAAAACTTTTCAAATAAGCAAAAGGAAACGAAATCATTGTTTCGAGGATATTGATCGCAAATGAAAAGAAATTGCTTTTGTGTGTTTGAGTACGCGGATCAATATGAAACCGCATTTCGTAGTGTTTGCCGTGTAGTGCGATTGAGTTCGTGACGTTCGGAAGTGTGCGTTACAACCGGTTGAATTCAATTCGCATGGCGTCACTCCCAGGTACGAACGAAGCGATGCTGGCAACTCTCGTGACAGGTAAGTACTGTGACGATTGCGATAGACAGAGAGAGAGAGAGAGAGACCTAAAGAGGGTGAGTGCGAAGTCGGGGAGAGAGGACGGGTTAAGAGAAACACGGATAAGAGAGAACACTCGATTGATTGTTTTTCGTTGGAGTACCGGGAAAAAATTTGCGCTTACTCAATTAGTAATGCAATTCTCACTGCGAGCCTGAAATTTACATTGTTCCAATGCAACAAAATTTTTATTTCGTGTCGTAGTAGACATGTTTTCGTAGGTTTTTAAAATCCCAAGAAAATTGCATTTTTTCAAACCCTCATGAGAAACCCACACATTGAATGGCGAAAAAAAGTTGAAAATTCCGGAAATGACTACATTTGGCAAGTTAACGAATGGAAAAAAAAATTACAGAAATTCAGTTATTTTTGACCGTTGGTACTTTTTTCAGATTTAACATGGAGATCTAAATATATTGTCGAAAAATATGATATTATAAAAGATCGCATACGAGTAACGTAACGTAACTTAACGTCATCGTCGAGACCCGCGAATTGACTATACGAATAATGTGACAATGATGACATTTACGACTCTTCATAAATGTCTTCATTCTACCATCTATTCGCCATCTTTTCTTTACTTTTCTCATGGGCCCGTCGTCTATTCGACTCATATACGCAGTGTTGAAATACATTGAGGCGAAAAAAAACTCATTTCAACAGGTTTTTCAAACCATCTTTCGTCGTCCGCCTTGACTAAACCGGAAGCAAAATAAATACAGCCGTTACAAACATTTCTTGTCTTCCAGTAAGGGTGGAGTATTTAAAACATATCCGCAGACCGGGATGTCAAGTTTTGTTTTGGAAGGAAATAAAGAATTCGATTTTGCCCACAAATTTTATCAACGAAATAAAACAAGAACTATAGTTGGAAAAATTACTTATTTAAATTATTATCTGTTTCAAAAAAGTATAAAAAATTTGGTTTTCATAGTATAATGAATAATTATGGCGAAACGTATCGTTAGTTTCGAAATTTGTTTTCGTGTTGAAATTAAATATCGTTTATGTCATCAGAAAAATCGTGCTTGAATTACTTTTCAAATATAAAACAGTTGTTGTACCGTTGCCTATGAAGAAGTGACCAAAAAATTGAACCGAAGATTATGGTATTCATTTCTTGTGGTTACTTATCAAGAAAATGACGTTCACCGTCACGCATCATTGGATTATAACAAAATTTGTTTAATCCATCCACAGTGATAATTCATTTCAAGAATGAGGATGAAAAATTAAGCATCTGGAAAATGCAAAAGAAGATCTTTCGACGCGTTCCAACGATACAAACTTCAGGACTATCCATAGAACCTTTTCATCGTGCATCATCAGTTAATAATTAATACGATTCGCGTATAAAAAATTCCACCCGCGTTTCCATTGGTATTCATGTGCACAGCACGAACGATTATCATAATCTTCCTAACAGGATCTCATAACATTTAAAAAATAGGCGCCATACAATATGATGAATCATCGGAGAATTCCTCGAAAAATTCCTGACGGAGGAGGGACTGCTCTGCTCATCTAATCACCAATTTTGTACAATCGGTACTTTTATTACGCCGAATATCCGGTCGGAAATTTTTAAATTGCACAAAAATATTGCCTGACATGGGTTTCTACTGGCAGCATATTCCATACATTTCTCAAGTACGGAAATACATAAAAGAAGCTTTGGAAAAGCATAATATCATGAAAATGTGATAAAAAAGATCGCAGACGAATGGCAGAAATGGTAATCGCCGAAATTGTTGCCAGGCTCGAGTTGGAGTCTAGGTTTATTCTAAATAATCTAAATACAATATTAGATCAACTAAGACTCAATAATAACGAGCTTCTTACCTGACTCAACGACGTGGGAATAATGTCCGGTGTCTGTGGCAGCATTATGAACTGACGGATTTGAAAAATGGAAAAAAAAAAAAAAAAAAAAAACACGAGCACTTGTTATAAGCTGGGAGTACAGGATCGACTTAAAATCCACGAGTCATAGAGCAGCATTGGGCGTCACACGGAAACGTAATCATAATATGCCACACGAGTAACAAGAATGCACACACCACCTTCAGGCTTTTATCACGATTGATCGATAACTCGCCATGGATACCTGGGATCTTGCGAGATTATATCCAGTATTTTATTCGTACTCCGAAATTATTGTAATCCTTGAATTATAAAAAAAAAAAAAAAAACTGCGATGCGCGTGATATATGATCGAGATATTTTTTGAAACACATACGTATAGACGCACACTCGCGCAATACTTTTTTCTTAACGATTTCAATCGGAGAGAAGATAAGGAGAAAAAACAAATGGGGATCGAATTGATAAGCAATAAGAACGACAAAAAAAACGTTGAGCACGACGCGAAGCACAAACCAGCACAAACCAGCCCCGGTGAGGCTGCGCGCAAGACTGCCGAGCCGGGGCGGTGTAGTCGCGAATCGCGAAGCCTGTTGGAACCGAACGAGACCGAACACCCACGAAAATCTCCGAGTTCCTCTTCCCCCTCCGGCCTACACTACGTATTTTCCTACAGGCTGTGGAATATCCTCGCTGTTCGATGATTTACGCCTTTTTATTTTACTCTCTTTTTCTATATTTCTTCTCCGAACGCTCCATAGTAATGTAGTATTGACCGACTCACGCCTTTCGAAGAAATACGAGAGTGGGATATCTCTGTGGAGATATCAATGTCAGTATGAAGGAGCAATTTTCAAGATTTGAAAGCTCCCAATTCCAGAGGCGTGTAGGCGCGGTAAACTCGTTATGTCTTCTGGAACGAAAGAGAATATGAAACATACAAATCGGATTATCATCCGTCGTTTCACGATTTATTTTCATTATCCATATGATTCGTCACTTGCAAATATATGACCATATTTACAAAAAAAATATTCAATTTCACAAAGCAACTTAAAGCTTGTTTGCATTTGTTCACAATTTTCATGGTTGATTATAACTCAATGCGCGTCCACCAGTCAACTGTTATTCAATCATTGAAATAATTGTGTTTGCTAAGATGGCGTAAGGATTTTTTTCGGTCCAGAAAATCTGCTATCCTAAAAGATATTCGGTGATGAAGATGGAAGGTATTTTGCTGGGCAAGTTTGTGTGTGCGTATGACAGGGAATTCCCTCTCACCTGTCTAATGAAATGCGACAACGAGTGGATTACGTCACGCACGCGAAGAGGCCAAGAATACTGTACTATTGTAAAAGTATATATGTGCTGTTGTGTGGAGAGTTGATGACTCAGATTCTATGCGAGGCACTGACACATGAAAAATTTCAACTAGGAAATTCGGTTGACGAACTTTGGGACACCTGAGCAATAGCATCATGCCTCGCTATTCAAATGTATCAATGATACGTTTTTTCGTGTGCATTCAATGCTAGAGCCGCTGCTTCTTCGAGTTATCCGGAATCGAATGATTCGGATTACAATTGATCCAGATCGTGAAGGATTTGGGCAATAACGGATCCAAATAGTGACAGATTCGAATAGTAATGGATTTGGATAATAAGGGATCCGTATAGCAACAGATACGGATAGTAATGGATTTGAGAAATAACGGATCCGGATATGGTGACAGTTCTGAATAATAAAGGATCGAGAAGGTTTTCAAGATATGCTTTTCAATAAAACTTAGCAGACCCTGAAAATCGGCTTCACACCGAAGGGTTACTGGATCACAAAATTTCGGAATGAACGGATCTGGATGATAAGAAATTCGTATAATAACGGATATAGATAGCAACAGATCCGGATAGTAATGGATTTGGATCGAGATAGTGACAGGTCTGGATAATAACGGATCCGGATAACAATGGATTCGAATGGTAACGGATCGAAAAGGTATTTCTGATTATGCCTTCTGATAAAGCTTGGCAGGTCCCGAAAGTCGGTTCAACACCGAAGAGTTGCTGGATCACAAAATTCCGGAATGAAAAGTCCTGGACTATTTTCTTCTCCGATATACCGTTCCGGAATTATTAATTAAAAACGCACCCCCTGTCTAGCCGGAAAGGAATGGCTCGAGCGGTGATCGCTATAATATGCTGTTATCATTCCCCCTCGTCTTATCGGCATTTTCGATTGGCTAACGCGAACTATGGTTAAAGTTTTATAAACGGTAAAGCGAATAAGCCATTCCATTCCTAGATCTTTAAATTCTAGCAGAATTAATTTGTTTGTTTTGTATTTTCTCATCATTTATACATTTCGTTGAAACTTTGTTTGAAGGAGTTAACATTTATTGCTTATGGAACCAGAAGTAAATTCCAGAAATATTATGATGCAAAGTAAATCAAGGATTATTAATGTACATTTATACTTCTGGTATAGACTTACAATTAGTGATTTGTGCTCTATTTTCATTTGTTATTCCACCAACCATATATCTCGTTCTTTTTATTCGCTTGCTATTCCATCATTCGCCTTTTCTAACTTAATCGCCTGTAGTTTGGCTCGTTTGAGCCTGGAGCAGAGCCGCGTCGACCTAAACCCTCGATGCCTCGGTTTGGCCTACACGACTTTAATGCAGAGCGCCTTGTTGTTTCTGGTAGACATAAAGACAGGTTCGAACGAGTTTCGTCTGAATGAACGACGAGAAAAAAAAGGAAGACACCCGCGTCTAAATGAAGCGCCGCCATGTTGATCACCAAGTATACATGAAGGAATACTCTACACTACTTGAGTATACTTCGGTTCGAAAAAAAAATTGTTTTGATATTCGGTCCAACGGTTATTTCTCAAGAATAAAAATAGATGGTTGCTCTGAGAATCGGGAACAAAGTTAGAAAATTAATAACACAATCGATGCAATAACGGAATAAAGATTTGACTGAAAAGAAAAAAGCACTCCGGTCTAATGGTAGCAATTAAAAATTAACGTTTGTGATAATTCGAAGAGAAAAAAAATGGAAAGTTATCGAGATTGTATGTCAAATAATGTTTTTCTTCTTTACGCTTCCGTTTCTGTACGAGAGCATAACTTGATTTGATGGATGAGTTACGTTACATAATATGTATTGTAAAATACAGCTTATAAGTTTATATCAACACATTTGAAAACAATTACTTTCCTTTATTAATCTCGTGCAATAATAGGTTTGTGGATAAAACTTGCTATAGATATTTGATGTGAAAGTGATGGAGAAAATAATGCTGAGGCAAAATTTGTAAATAAATTATAAGAGTATCTACACGTTGTACATCTATACCGTAAGAAAAAGGGGTGTACACGGATAGCCTATAACTACTGTTGTTGCTAGACACGATCATCTTGGGCGGAGAGACTACGTGAGAAAGGTAACCGGTAGCGATGCTCGGAGATATTCCGGTTGTTGGTGAATAAATTTAACCCCGAGGCAAGGCCGCTCTCCATCTCCAGCGACCGCCAGACTGGCGTCGATACTTTATTTATAACAGCATCGCAAAGGATATAAAAGAAAAGAGCTTGCGTATCTCCTTCGGCCTCAGGATCATGAATTTGCTCCCTCTTCCGAATGAGGGCATTTTGTATGGGATTGTAAACACGTTTTTTTTCGAGACAGAAATCGCAATGGAGAAGTAGAGATGGCAGATTCCAAAAAAATTATCGACGACTACACGCGATGTAAGAAATTTTTTATTTTTAACATCAGGTCGATCAATGTAACACCCACGAGATTATTTTTTTCGTCGCAATTGCTAACAGCTGATTAAGAGAAATTCTTTAATCGATTTTTTTTTAATGATCCCAAATTACAATCGTCCATTCTTTTTCTATTTCGTTTCATCCCGAGGCCCTACTTGGAACTTTTCGTGCTTTCGAATGCAAGAGAAATGGGTTTTTTTTCGGTTTTAGCATTCTCTTGCAGCCTCAGCCCAAATTTCATAGAAGACGAAACAAATGTGTCGTTGTGAAAAGAATTTACTTTCCAGTTGAATTGTTTACGAATAGTCGCCCCGGGTTTGCCAATTTCATTTGTATTCAGTTCATGGAATATGGACAAGCAAAGCCTGACTGCAGTAGATGTTCAATGAGATTACAGTGTACGGGAAAATCACGTGAGATTTCATTTTATATGTATTCGAGATAATCGATCGATCGTAATAAAAAAAAAAAAAAAGAAAAGCCTTATTGCTTTGAAAGATTTTGAACATAGCTGGCAATTTTTCATTTTTACGCTATTTTTATTTTGAATGTACGATATAGTAGCATAAATATCGAAAAAAATCATGAAACGGTCTTTCCGATTACGAAAAAGACAAATGATACATTTTTCTTTTTACCAAGGTACATTTTCTCAGAATCATTTGAAAATCAGACGTCTATTGATTATACATTTTGAGATCAATAAAACGAAACAGATACTTAATTTTTTTTAATGCCTCAATTGTTTATTCAAACCGTACAATTTTTTTCTCCAAGATGCCTAAACATAACTGGTTTTCATGGAAATCGAATAGATCAATATTGTTTCAAAATATTTGATGTTCGACTTTTCAATAAACTTATTACGATATCGTTGTCGAATGTACCGAAGTGTGTACGAATTTTGACGTATAAAAAAAATATAGCACGTTCATAATTATACAATTTCAAACCATATAAAAGGATCCCTTTTTATAAAGTAGGATTGTGACGCGTGAATTGGCTGATTATTGTCAACGCTTTTCCGCGATTCTGATTGGTTCGCTATGTCATTACACGTAGTCCAAGAACGACTCTGAAGTTATTCTGTCTGCTCTCAAATGTTACAATGACAACTGGTTTTTCGAATGTTCATGGGAACTCGGATTCCTTCTTGACAAGTCATGCATCGGAATTAACGATAACGAAGAAAAATTATTGTCAATATATTTCACAGAAGAGAATTTTTATTAAAACTTGAGCAATTGATAAAGAATAATCTTTTGTGTATAATTTATTCTCTCAAATTCAATTAACGGTTCGAATAATGTTGAGGTTTGTTTCATAATTAAAAATAACGTCAGACAAGAAGTTATCGCGAGCGAGGCGCGCGCTTAAATCGCCTAGTATTGGCTTAAAATGAATGATGAAGTTAGTTACTCGGCTCGATTACAGAATGTGTATGCAGGACTTTTTTTTTCTGTTCCATCATTTGTATGTTTGGACTTTTACAACTGCATCCCTTGTACTATTCTGTGACATCAACGCTTCGATAAACTTAATGTTTAACATCAATCAATTTTTAAAGATTTTTTTATTACTCGAATTCTTAAAAAATGAATTCACGAGATACGTGCTACATTGAATGCATATAGTATGCATTGCATATGCATCAACGATCGTCACTCTGACGACAAATTGTTCAATACCTGTGAAACAATTCAGAAAAATGTGTCTGACCACGTTTGAGAATATGATCAATTATCAGGTCAAGACGGTGACTTAAATCAAGAATTGCTCAACAACTATTTTGTGGAAAAAATCATTTTCTACAATAGAGTCTTCGGATAATTCTATGTATGACTCGTAGTTGTCGTGATATTCTAGAAAAACTCATTGCACCCTTATTTTCGAGGTGCCGGTCAAATGACAACACGTCTATCTACCCGAAATACACGGTTGACCTTTTTTTACGATAGTCAGAGAGTCAGACTACGGAGTCAGAGCTATCGCTGAATATACAGTCGCGTCTAATTTAACAAGTGGAACACGACGATTTTTTGACGACTGCGAGGAAAATTCGACCGGTCAGCCGTTTTTCATGCATGCAACGAGTCCCATTCTAATACCGAAAAATCTTAGCACATACCAACTAGATACCTTTCTATTGTTTCTTGAAATCGGTCAAACTTCAAAAAGCAGTCGGAAAAAATGATCATTCCACGCTAGATTTTTCAGAACGTTTGGGTTTTTGATTTGGGTCAAAATTTTTCAAGTTGCTATACTCATTGAAAATAACTTTCTTGATTTATTTTTTGTCCATTGCAATCGAATAATTTATGATTTTTTGGAGAAATTAGAATTTTTTTTTCATTTACCTATAACTTGCCGAAAAATAGCCCGAGATCAGCTTTTTTTTTAAATTAATTTAACGATTTTTAAGAATAATTTCATGATGGGACGATTTATGGTTATATTTTTTTTCGTAATTTTGAAAAAAAATATCACCAACAAGGTCTCAGTTGTAGGCCTTGACATTCAACCAATACCCTTTGGAGTTATTATAGGTTCTATATGACTACAGTCGAAGTCTAATTGAAAATCGAAAAAATTAATCAACAATAATATGTGTGAGATGGAAGCTGTCGCGGCAGTTCCGATCTGGCAAGATTGTTGTTGCATAATCCTTTCCATTTGAACAACCATTGCAAACGAAAAGATTAATGATCTGCATCTGAGGATGCTCAAAAGAAACTCGGTTCAAGTAAACATCTTTTCTAATTATTTGTGAAAAAAAAAAAAATTGTGAAAAATATTTTCCCAATTAACCGATTGTTATATGGTTGGTGACCGAAGCCATCGGTGTGTGGCTTTTGAAACCGCTCAAAGCTGAGCAACCACGGACAGGACCGATATGTACTTGGCTGGGCGACCTCCTAGTCTTGCTCATTAACCGCTGCGCGGGAGGCAGCTTTTCTGAGTTTTTAATGGCGCTAATTAGCTGAAGACGGCCATTTGTTTCGATTTTCACAGAAAGATGAATTCACTTTTAGCGCTCTACACTATCGTGTTCATGCTCCTATAAAAATTATTTCACACATGTGGGCTAACGATACAATTAGTCTTGAAATGATTATTCCTCTTTTTCTGAGATTGATAAAAAAAAAATGGATTTTTTATGGTGAGGGAATTCTTAAGGAGTTTCGGTACAGGCGATACAATGTTGCCATGCTGAACCATGTTAAAAACACACCAAATTTCAGAAAGTTAAGAATTTTATAAAATTTGGTCAACATATTCTTTAGTGCCAAATTTGA
This sequence comes from Campoplex capitator, assembly GCA_037576405.1. Classification (NCBI taxonomy): domain Eukaryota; kingdom Metazoa; phylum Arthropoda; class Insecta; order Hymenoptera; family Ichneumonidae; genus Campoplex; species Campoplex capitator. Next base: position 2,460,912 of record JARBWI010000015.1, read on the forward strand.
CAATACAAATTTTTTCAGATTTTTCTTCTACACAGTTATCGAGTAATTGAAGACTAAAGTTCACGTGTATAAGCATAGCGTTTCCATCTATATAGATATACACTTCGGGCATAAGAAATCTGCTTTAATGCATGATTACTCGATAACTAAGTAGAAGAAAATTTTGAAAAAAATTGTGTTTTCGTACTTGATGTTGAAGAACATTATCGCCAAATTTCATTAATTTCTTAACATTTTGCCTTTTGTACCGAAACTCCTTAATTCTTTGTCGAAACTTTTTGTGAGTCAAACTGATTCCGGATTCGGATTAAGTGACCCTATATTTCTGATGGTTTTCTTCGATTAATGGATGGTTTTTTCCATATTTGACCTTGACATGCCCTTGATCCTGACCTGACAAGGTCAAACTGATTCCGGATTCGCATTGAGGAGACCCCAGAATTCTTGTATATTTCTGGTATTCGTTTTCCTCCGATTCAATGTTTTTTTTCTCAATTTGACCTTGCAATGATCTTGAACAGGTTGTGCTAGGGTCAAACAGGCCCCGGATTCGGCTTCAGCAGGTCGAAATATTTGAGGGTATCATGCCCAGACCCGAAAATGCATTTTTTGTATGTGGCTGCATGGTTTTTCTCAATTTGACCTTGCAATGACCTTAAACCAGACCTGCTGGGGTCAAACAGGCCCCGGATTCGGCTTTAGCAGATCAAAATACCATATGATATGACTGTCTCATCTCCAAACCTGAAAATGCATGTTTTTTTGTGTCGATCATACATCATCATAAAATAAAAAATGATCATTCATCAAAAAAATATCATAAAATAATCTTAGAAAATAAATGCAAAATCCGTTAATTCCGAATGAGTATGAAAATAATTAGAAATGCTCTTCGTGTTTCTTAATGATCGCAATCATTATCTCTGTTCTAAATTTCAAATCAGCTGGCTGGAAGGTGAAAATTTCGAGTGCAATCGGGCCTTCCTGAAATAGCTCGCGAAATTCTTGAGTATCGAACTAATGATCGTGACTGCTGAAGCGAGATAATAATAATCAATATGTGACGAGCGTTGGCGATCGTGTGTCGCCACGGATTCCAAATTTACGTTCTTTTGCCAATTCCGGTCGCTAATTTCCAGGCCGAATAAAAATAATCGAAAAAAAATGCCCGGAAAATGTCACGCGACTTTTCATTCAAACTTCATAACCTTTTCGTGAGTCAATGACAAATGCTTCTATTTTTTTTCATAAGAAACATGAAACATACGTAACTCGAGGACAGGAATAATGTTGCTGTAAATGAAAAATCAATTTTTACGAATATCAACTACTTTATGATGAAAACATATATTTTTGTTGGTTCAGTAGAAAATTGGACTCGTTGAGCGCGGATTTCTTCGATGACTTGTACAGAGAAAGGTGAGTTTCTAACCCGCGTGCGTACTCAACCTCGTTTTATATATGTTGATTATCTTCAAAGATTACGGTCGGTCGACGGAGAAGACCGTTCAAAAATTTAGCTAAAACGAAATGTCAAAGAAATGGAACGATTCGCCTGAAGATTTTATTTGTGAGCGAAAACCCTGTAAAAATCGTACCAGTCTTCGTAACCGACGTTCTTCATCGACAAAAAGAGCTTTTCGAGATAAAGGAACAGGAACCATTGAAAATCACGACGCTTCTTTGAATTACGCAGTTAGACGTTCCCCTGCAACAAAAGACTGTAGGTGCGCCGTCAACGAGACGAGTATCTTAAAAAAACGAGGTAACCGCGCCCCACGAGGCAGCAAAAAGCATTTTTTTAAATTTAAAAACGCTATATTCTCTGCGCGATAACTGAATATCAAAACTCGTTATTTGTATCAATGCATACCCGCGATTGGCCAAATTGATTTCTCAATAAATGATCGCTTCATCGGTTTTGCTATTTACTTCATTTTCCAATTTGATCATTAACAAAGCTCGTACTGTTTTTGTTGATTTTATTCGTGGGTTCCTGACGAAACAGGATGAAAAAATAATGAATAACTTTTAGTAATCGGATTGAGCTACGTAAAATTCAATATTAAAGAGAGAAGAAACTCGGATGAAATTAAAACGACATTCAGGGACGTTGTTTGTTGATGAATTTTTCAACTTTTGTAACTTGGCTATCGAACAAACTTTGATGAAACTTTGAAATCGGTCGAAAAATGACGATTTTGAAATATTCGAATGATCGCTAAGATTTATTGACGGAAATTAAAGTTGGCTTTTCCTAGGGTAGACCACTCGAAGAAAGCCCAAAATACCATCTGTTACAATCATCAAGCATCAAAGTTGAAAAGAAGCGATAAGAAAAAACGGGAAAAGAAGAAAGTCAAGAGAAAAAACAATAGAACAAAAAAGAAGAGGAAGAAGAAAAAAAAAGAGAGGAATAACAGGAAAAATAAGAGCGTCTCGAAATGTTTCGGGTGTACGTGGTTCATCGAATTTCTCTTAAAGATCTGTTGCTGCTCGAAGAACCTGGATTCGTCATCAACTTTACGGCCTTGCACCGATACTTGTTGCTGTTGCTCTCACTGCAAGTGTCGTTTTTGCGGACCCGGGAGCGACAGCAAATATGTCCAATGCGACGAGTATGAGCAATCCGATCCCGTGGCCTCGTCGGGACGCGAGAGCGTTGATCTTCACAATTCCATGAATAAAGTCTCACCGTGGCGTGCCAATGAGAAAAATAAAAAATCGCGAAAATGCACGACACTAAAAAAGCCTGAGTCACCCAGTCACGAAATAGATAATCATTTTGTCTTAATTCCTTGTCCGGGAAAATCGATGGGTGCTTCCAGTGATCGATCCGATAATGGGTAATCTACATGATTCAATGACATAATTATTCTTTAGGTGGCATTTCAATCTTTATGAAACAGGTAATGCCAATATCCGAATTTTTAGTACGGAATATTGTTTTTTTATATTCCTTTGATCGAAAAAAAAACTCGTATAGAACGCCGAGCATTAATATTTGAAAACGAGTTTTGCTCAACAAAGTTAATTCAAGCCAAAAAATTATTTGAATTATTTTGCTTGGCGCGCAGATAATAATGGGAAGGTTTTCATGAAATATTGGTGTTTTCGATTTTCTTGACTGTGATCAACTATCTCGAAAAATCGCTGAAACGAGAAATATACACGACAATTTTAAATAGTCCCACGAAGAAAAAAAAATCGATGGTCTCTTGTGAAAACGTAGAAATATCCGGTGTCTGTGAAATTTCACAAATTCCTTTTCTTCGGAATTGAGAATTATAATTGCTCATTGATATTTTATTCGTATCGATTTATCTCGAGTTGCAGATCGTTTTAGAAACTTCAAGAAAAACAAAAAAAAACGAATAATATTCATGGGCAAAATGGAAATTATGTAGATTTGTAAATTCGACGAATTTCTTCACTTTTATTTCCAGAAAAATATTGATTTTCCAAGCGATTGCGGAAGGATTTTGATAACGCGAGGAATACGTACCGAAATTCTAGTCAATCAGATGACATTTCATCATGTCAAACAAAAAAGTTTTTTTTTTTTTTATCAGTATATCAAAAAAGTATAAAAGTTCTTATAATTTTTCATTTAAGAAAGGTCAGATCGGTTGCCATGATACAACATTCAGAAAAATTATCTGTTTTGAAACCAAAGATGTTTTCGCGTTGATGTACTCATTGTAAAAACAAAGCTTTTTTCCACGAGTAATTAGAAATTGGAAATATGTCGTGTGTTCGTACGCAGGAAATTTTTCACAAAAGTAAATAATGCGCAACCGATCATAAATTGCATGATTTCACAGTACGCATAATAGAGCACTTAAACGAGTAAAGAATAAAATAGATATGAAATGAAAAATATTTTTATTGCAGAATGAATTTGAAAAAGACTGACAAGGAGACGGAAAGTTCAACGAAATGTTTGAATTCACAGCAACGCTTTAAAAAATGTCAAACTCCCGCGAAATCATCAATAAAAAAGGAAACGATGTTAGAAAATAGCAGTGTAAATGAATCTATGAGCGAGATAAGTTGCTCATGCAAAAAAGCTGATGTCAAAATTCCATCGAGAAAACACTGCAAATTTCAAGATACAAATGATTATGAATATGATTTGAGCACTCCGTGCGAAAACGTTAACAGATGTAAAACGAAGAAAGCTCTGCACATTATGTTCGATATACTGTTCTGGCCGTACACGTGTTTACCAAAACGAGGCAACGACGGAAATAAAAAGAAGGAAAAAATGTCATAAATCAAGATTTTCAAGTGTGCTTTTTCTCCGTCTGTTTGAAGCAACAACAAAAATGCTTTATAAAGTATTTTTATATCGAAGTAGCGGTAATTTTATTTATACTTACATACATAGTATAATAGTAATTAGCGAATGAAATTGATTGCAACTGTGGGGTCTGTGTATATTTGAAAGAACTTTCATTTCCATTGGTTTTCTTTTATTCTACGATCTTTTCGAGTTCATATATTGAAATGCAACGAAAAGTCTACGCTTTCAACAGTGCCAAAATTTTTGATGCACTTATAAGCTTCAAACGATGGCCAAACTTTATATTACGTCTCTTTTAGGAATCCGTACAGCAATAAAATGGAAGCAATTCTGAAGAAAAATTGAAAACTGATAAATAATTAGGGAAATTTTCGTTGGGTTTCAACGATGCAATATCGATAGATCGTTATCACACCGGATACTCACATTCACTCATGCAAGTTGGCACACATTCATGGCAGTTGGCATGAACGATCAGCTTCTAACATCGAACGTGATCCTCGCGATTTGGCAAAATCAAATACCTCGTTTTGTTCATCATGATTGTTGTTATTTATCACTGATTTCAGTTAATGACCAGAAAAATCGTTTTTTTTTTTAACACGAAGAGCTGCTAATCGTATCCGTACACAACGATACGTTCAATTGGAATGATCGATTCTCTTATTTTCTTTCTCTCAAAAACTTTCCATTCTGTGATACCTCATTTTTGCAGCATAAGATAATACTGAACTAACGTTAAATTTATTAAGAATAAAATGGTTGATTCAATACCATTTTTCGAATGTTTATTTTCATGATATTCGATTACTTGAAATTATTCGGCGATTCAGTCACTTTTCATTTGCTGTCTCAGAGGCAATGTGCGTTTTACAATACTTTGTAGGAAAAAAAAAATGTCATTATACTGAACGATAGCAACGATTTACATGATTCAACACAGTACATTGTGACGATCCCGATTGTTACATTTTTCAGATTCAGAGATCAATAACTCGGGACCTTGCGTAAGAATAGAAGATTGTTCGATGAAAAATTTTATCGTGTACCGCGCCTTGAGAGTCTCATTTGCTTTTCAATTTCAAAACGACGGACGTCGGCTCTCTGAAGGAAATCTTGACGTTCTAAATAACCGTCTTTTCCTCTATTGTGTGTGTTTATTTCCTCGTCGAGCTTCTCCTCTCTCTTAAAACTGTCCCAGTCCAGTTTTGACTTTTCTAATGTACTTATTTTAGCTTTTTTACCTAATTGACCGAGAACGGAAGACAAACCACCGAGACCAGTGCGTTTCGCGCCACGTGCACTCGGCAATGCTTTCATCGATGATTCCGATTCGTTCATCGGCTTTTCGACCGAACTCAAGGACAGTCTTGCCTCCGCCGAATCCACGGAAACTTCCTTCTCGACCTTCACCTCTTCTCCCGCAAATTCGAAGATTTTCGTTATTTTTACTTTTTCTTCTGTTTTTGGCCCCATTACAGGAGATATCGATCGATTAGCGTTCGATGGTTTCACTGCTTTTGCCTTTGAGACTGTGCCTGCGAATACAATTACTCATGAGAATATTGTAGTAAAAAATCCTTTCAACAAAAAAAATCCAGAAATTTAATGCGACATATTTCTCTCATGCGGATAGCATCGTCGAAAAGTGGAGAAGTCCTCTTTTTATCAATGACATTTTGGAACTTTTCTTACATCTGCGAACTGGCTCGCCCGATATAATTGATGCAATGTTAAAAATTCAAGAAATTGAAATGCGGTAAAAAAATTTTGTACGTTTATAGAATACGAACTTCAATACTATAGGTAAAATAAAATAATTTGTTGAACCATCAGAAAGCAGATAACACCCAGTCTGACCTGCGTCTTTTGTAAAATCTGCCCAAAGCAAATCAGCTTTTTTCTTTTCCTCCTCTTCTGTGAGTATTTTTTTATCCGGAACATCGTTGACCTCTGGTGTCTCAGGACTGTCTTTCCCAATGAATTTCTTTTTTCTTGCTTTTTTACTTTTAACTCTTGTGTTCAGCTTTTTACTTTTTCCTTTAATCGATATAATTCGGTTCTCATCATTCTCATCTTCCGGCGCGCTTTCCGCATCGCCTTCCGAATCAACTTCCGAAACTGATTCACAATCTTTGCCTTCGGGAACATAGTCCTCGTCGTCGTCCTCGTCAGAGCCAGAAGATAATACGTGTTCTTGCGACATGTTACCAAAATTTATAACCTAGAATAAGAATCAAGGAGGAATTATTTGTTCCCTCACAAAATGGATTATCCAAGTAAATTGTTATGTCTATTGACAAAAGTAATAAAATCTTTAAAATAATCATCCAACATACAAAATTATTTTCAATACGTTCGAAATCACAGCAAGTTGTTTTCCATTAATAATTCATATTAGACATTTGAAAGGTGTAAAATAAATAATAATTAATTTTATTGAATAAATATAATAGTTTTATTTGAAATTTGTCGTTTTTAACAAATTTGTCAAAAGTAATGTCTAAAATTCAGTTTGTTAAGTCACAACAACAGTCTACAAGAATGTTTTTTTTTTTCTAACGATGAAAGAAACGAGAAAACCTCGACAAACTTCTGCAATAAAGCACTACAAAATTCTTGCGTTTCCAGTATTCTTTCGGCAATCGCGAAAACGTTATGCGCAACACTTATTTCAGCAGCTTACAAAAAAATTTGTTGCTATTTACCGAATTATACAGGATAGTTGAACAGTGAAAATATCTCACACATCAGACGAAATCGACGAAATATTAACGATTAGAATACGTCGTGGTGCACGACGATCTACGATGATACGACGCACCTTTGGAGTTTTGGGAGTCTTGTAGTAATGGTGGCGCTTCGAAACACTCACGGTGTCTTTTGAAACTACCACTCGGCGTATTGAAACTTGTTATCTTTGCCCGCGGCATTTAACAGGCGCAAATAGTCTACTAGCCGTTAATAATGTTTTTTTTTCACTCATAGAAATTTCGACTCGTAAAAAAAATGATTTTGCAATATTGCGTTCATAGTTTTATCAGTTTTATATTGTTTGAGAAATAATTTTTTAAAATTCTTTATTAAAAAAAGTATGAGGCTGTTACTTGGTGCATCTTCTTTGATTTCAAACATAATTTTTCAGTTTTCTTCTGAATGAAATAAAGGAAAGATTTTCAATTGTTTTGATTTTTCATCGTTTTATGAAAAATGCTGTAATTTTTTTTCTCTATACCGATATATGAGCACTCCAGCTATCGCGCAATTTGTTCGTTTTTCAATTTTCTTTAAATTGATAATACGATTTTTTCATTTATCGATATAGCGTGAAACGTAATTGGATTTCGATAATATAATTTTCTTATTATATGATGCTAGAGAAATCCTTCTACTTATGTTTATTTCGTAGCCGGCGAAATTTATATTTAGATTGCAGGTCAGTGACCGGGCCCAGCTGGAGAGGAATTATTCGTGGACAGGCACTTGTATTGGAAAGAAGGTAGGGAGAACCTCAGGTACGCGTCGGCAAATCTGTTTATCAACAGTACGCGACAGCGTTTATTTTCATCATCGGTTAGGATGTGGATCGAGGTGTAGATATTAGACACAGAGGAAAAAAGAATTGATGATTGGATTTCTTTGTTGAACGATAATCGAGCGCTATACCGAGATACGTTAAATAAGGAATTCTTCTTAATTTCTAATGTAACTAAATTTATAGCTTATAATAATTAATGGCTTGGGTTATGCCGAGAAATGCTTGATATATCTATAGAAATTAAGTAATCTAACAATTTTACATGTTTTGATGGTTTATTACGTCCGAAATTTCGATTCATATGAAAAGTTCTTCTTCATGTTCATCGAACCACCAATTGGCTCCAGAAAAGCGCGTTTGCGGCCATGAGTTTGTCACGAGAATTAAGCAAAAACTCGCCAAGTACTTGGTCCGAAATTTTTTTTTCAATCAAGCGTTCTCTGTATGAAATGTTTTTCCGTATCGGTATTTTTTATTTTTCATTCTGATTCTTATTGTGTGGGACCATTGTACTGTAGAGTACAGAGCTTTTTCTAATGTAGTTCCTTTGAATTAACTGAAATATTTTTTGTTAATGGGCTTTAATGTATTTGGTTCGAAGAATGCTTTTGAAGTTTTTAATGTATTTAATGACATAATGACTTTTTGTGCCTCAATTTTTGATCACCTGGAACTCCTATTTGAAGAGAATAAATGTATTTGTCTCCATTTTTTTAAGAACATTTATGCTGTTTTTCATGGTTTTGTATTACGTGACAATGTATTGAACAGTATCGTTTCCGAGGTACCTATTGAGGGCTTTCTTCTATCACCTCTGTTCGCATCAAGGAAAATTTAGTAATGAGGGGAGAGGATATTCGGACAAGGAATAGCTGTCTCAACAACACGCAATTACTCACACATCGATCTTTATATTTGGCAATCTCTTTTCGATGCGACACTATGAAATATGAATGAGTCCACGGATTTTGCTCCATTCCAAAACTTTTAACGATTCGTTGGCCTCAACAAAGAGAATTTATTAAACCGCCTTCAAATGAGCACAGCAAAAAACAGAAAAATGCCACTGTGCTACTGTCCCTCTTCTTGCTCAGGAAATGTATCAACGCTAAGGAAAACAACGTGTTATTCTTAAAAATATTCCATTGTGTATGACAATTTTTAGAATTTCTCTTTGACTTTATATTTTTTATCATCGTTTACCGAAAAATCGAATCAGAATCAGTCATTGAACTTTTCAATTCTTGAATAAGAATTAGGCATGGCTGACCAAATTATAAAATTTTATTTGCTACAAATGAATTCGAATTGCTGAATCCTCCATATGAATATTTAATATTGAAATGCATTGCAGGAAAGGACGAGGAAACAGATTGGAAAAAATCATGAATTCTTGACGCTATGATAATTTATCAGTGTTTTATTTGTAAAACGTTCTCCACGCAGAAGATATCGAATACTTGCAATTCCGATTACGTTTATTTCAGTACAACCATAAAAGCCAGTCTGCCCTACAGACTATCCTTACATGCATCACTATATAAATAGAAATAGAGTTGCTTATTTTGCTAATGCATGTAATTCCACAGTGCATAAAGATAATACATATGGCATATTGATGATGATGATGATGATGATAATGGTGATGATGATCGACGGGGTACTTATATATGAAGATAGAAATTTCGTCAAGTACTCCGGTCGAAATTTTTTATTCGCTTTAGTTCTATATTTGTTTTCTAATTTTTTTAAGATTAGATTGATTAGAAATGCTCTTAAAGTTTTTATTTATTAGATGATTTTTTTGAAGTCTCAACATAATTTTCGATCACCCGAAACTACTGTTGGAAGTTTTTTTTAATGGGTTTTAAAGTGTTTGTCTATTTATGATGTCAAAATTTTGTATTTATTCAAAAACTTTTTGTAAAATATAGATCTAGTCTAGATCTGGTAGATTATTTGGATGAAGTAAATGTACTTGTCTCAACTTTTTTTACAGCATCTATGCTGTTTTTTTGTGCTTTCTTATTTTCTCCGCCACGATTTGTTGATCCAATAAATATTATGTTGAATCACCAAATTTCTTTTCTCAGCGTACGCGAGGGAAATTCTGCGATCACACTTTTCGTTGTAATATCTTTCCTGCGCGTAGAACTTTTCGATCAAATTTTTTTTCTGTTCTTCGAAGGTTTTCATAACAATGAGAAATTAAAAAATAAACACCGATCAGCTATGAAAATTCTGGTCATGTATATAACAAAATTCTCAACAAAAGATGCATGAATATAAGCGAACTTGGTGTCGGATAGCGCGCGAGGAGATTGTACGGAGAATCGGGTAGAATATATCCTCGTTGGACCGTCGTTATTTGAGTGAGAAGAGCATGGTATCTTTTGGGTCAACGAGGAACTCATATTACGAGGATCCATCGCCCATCCCTGTTTCTGCGAAGTAGTAAAAGTGAAAAGTAAAAGGGGCGTTTGACGAGAGTAGGATTAAAATGTGGATTAAGGGTTTTCGTTTTGACTCCTTTGGGAAAGGAAGTCGCTGCGAGCTCAATACACGACCAAAATGAACAAAAAAAAAATCGTCACATTTCTATCATCTTCGTTCCTAAAGTTATTGAAACGGTTTTGGTGTGAATTCACTTCATGGATAGAGTTAATTCCGATCGTGCATGACTTTCAGACTCAATTATGCTGATTTAGTTAGTATGGACACAATAGCGACTTCCGTACTTTACTCTTTATATATTGGTTTAAAACATCGGACTGCATTATTAATAGATTCTTACTAAAAATTGGTTGGTCTTTAATTACGTTAGATTTTTTAAGAGGACCTGGAATGGGAAATTTTCCACTTTTAAGTCGACAGGTATGTATTTTTTTGTTTCAACGAACTCTGCGAAATCAAGCAATTTTTCTTCGTTTGATAGAGTATTATCAATAACATATATTAAGAATTGAAGTTTTCCAAAATATGTGTTGAAACGCTCGATCTAATATTACCAAAACTGTATGACACATCGGGAAATAATCGTTTGTACGATAATTCAAGTTTATACGGTAACATTGGTGACTTTAAACTTCAGGTTCAAATTCCTTATAAAAACCATAACCTTGCAATGATTCATCCCTTGACAAACTTTGTCCTAACCAAAAACTCGATTCTAAAAACTGTTAAAAAATAACAAAAATTGAAAAAAACTCTGATGCCGTATGGAAAAAATTTTTTTGATCAACCAAAACTATCATTTAGGGGAAATATTTCCCATTTAGGGAATATTTTGTGCATGAATTCAAGTGCGTTTGGTATTGGAATTTTGTAAAATTGGGAAAAATTATTGAAATTACACCGAGAAAAAAAAATTGTTAATTTAATAGAAATTGATGTTATAATTATTGGAAGAGTTTTGTCAATTGAACTGCGCGGTTCTTGGTCACAATGAATGCGCAGTTTGATCAATAACTAATGTGTTCGTTCAATGATTTATATGACATTATGATGATCATACGTTTCGTTGGCACTCCGTAATGGAGAGATATTGTTGTTCTAATAACTTTTTTTCTCAATGAACGTTTTCCGACACCGGCCTTCGACATTTTTTCGTTGGCAAACTAGTTTCGTTTTTGATTAATTTAGATCTATATTTTCACGCTGCAAAATGTTCTTCCGCATTGAAACGGAAAAATTAAAAAATAATTTTATGAAATGATTTTGTTGAGAAATGAACGTATTTAGCAAGCTATTTGCTAAAACTTGAGCATCGAAACGGTAATATAAATATGGCCCAGCGGTGCTTTAAAAATTGCGAGGAAATGTGGACCAGGTGTGAACATATGCTGCATGCATATACATGAATTGGTGGAAGAGGAGGCTGAAACATGTGAGTTTAAGGAAAGATGAAAAGTGGAGGTGGAAGTCGAAAGCTCCGCCCGTGGCGATCAGGACGTCCCAAAAATCCCTCTCCGCATACGTTTTTTTTTCTCTTCCCCAGTCTCTGTCTCTGGCTTCTTTCTCACTCCATAGAATCTTGAGGATCCACTTAACGCGGAGCAATTAGTTCCGGCTGTTGAGAGAACCGTTTCGGTCATTCTCATTAGTGTGCTAAACTTTCAATCCTTTTTAACTGAGAAAAAAAAATTTCAAAACAAAGACGCGCATACATCCCGAACCTTTGCGAAATCGATCGATAATCGGATCAATTGAAAAAAATTAATACGACAATATAGGAAAAAAATATTTCAACGAATCGGCATAAAGAATTTCTTGAGCATCCGAATCAGCTGATAACAAAACACAATCGATAATAATTCGACAAAACTTGAAGAAAAAAAAACTGAAAGTTTTTCTGCTCCTTAATCATTTGTTAATTTGGGTGAAAAATGCCACGAAAACGCAGACCTTCTATTAATTCTTTGGACGACGAGGATTTCGAGTTGGACGACAAATATCGCAAGGATGATATGGAAACCCGTGCGCCGAGAAATGCAGCTAATGCCCGTGAACGTGCGCGAATGAGAGTTCTGAGCAAAGCCTTTTGCAGGCTGAAAACAACTCTTCCTTGGGTACCCGCCGATACGAAACTCAGCAAACTTGATACCCTTCGTCTTGCTGCTACTTACATAGCTCATTTGCGAGCTGTACTCAGAGAAGATGGCGAAACTCATCCGGACTCGACGAGATCATTGTCACTCGCTTTGGTGAGTTTGCTAAACACTTGAATTTGTAAATTAATTGATTCTAGTGGCATTTCAACGAGGAGGTTGATTTTTTGTTCCTTTCATCTCACAAGCGTAATTCCGAATTCTTAACAGCGTTACTGGAAATTCATTTTTAACGTTGAGGGAAATCCCAGACAGTGCATGCTTATATACCGTCGGTCACTTTCGATAGGCATGACTTCCATATTCAATGTCCATAGACTCAAGTATTCGTCCGTAGCTGCTCGTAATTTCTTCATGCGTTTATTTTAATATTCAAAAAAAATATTGAAATAATATTCCTTTATTATCCTTTATTATAAAATTATAATATAAAATTACATTTTCGAGGCTACTCGAAAAACAATGAAAATTAAATAACTAAATTCTAATTTGTATGATAGTCGGATTTGTATTCGGTCGGACAAAATTAAAATTATTGGAGAATATTTCAATTCCTTTGAGACTGATTGTGATTGAATAAAAATGAAAGTTTCTAGACATTTTGTTTCCGTAAATAATGGAAATATGCGTTTTAAAAAATTATTTACTTTAATTGCCATATTTTCATCGACAATTTCAAGTATTTTTCGAGAAAATGAAATTGTAATGTAATTTTCGCTTGTCATTCGCATGTCATTGAATTGCGATCATCGAAATTAGTTTTTCAATCCTACATTCTTGATTTCTTGAATGACAATTTGAAGGTTTCATTGTTTGAAAGAAAGGCGTTTATTAATTAAATATTATTTCTTGGATGAGTCAATGAGGAAATATTTATTCAAATCCGGAAAAAAATAGGAGATTTTTATATCTCAAAGCGAGAGCAAAGATAGACTAACAGACGATACGGAATAACATTGGACCAGGTGGATCCAATCCGTGTGTGACGAGACCGAGAAGATGTCTGGTAGTTGAAATACAGAAAGATCTTTTATCTCTGTTTACGTCTTACCAGGTGGACCAAATCACGCTCGATTTCCCCACCACAAGCCTGGCTGGTTGTTCACTCTTTATTTTGTACCATTAAAGCTGCGTCATTTTCCTTATTATGGCCTCAAGCGATTTTGTGCGAACTGACTGCTCCAAGAATCCATTGTACTATTTCAGATTTGTTTGATTCTAAGTTCGTTAACCAGTTTATTTCTCGGCCAGTAGATACCGGAGAAGAAATAAAAATTATTTCATGGAATTTCAGATTTTATTTATTAGTGAAGCGAATCTGATGAATTTCAGCATAAAATCAAGGGAAAGCAATCATACTTGCTATAATTATTTTCATCGGCATATTTGATTAGGAAGTTAAGCATTTGAATAATTGATAATCCTATACTAAATTGGAGATCTTTATGATTCTCTCTGAAACTTGTTGTAAAATAGTTTTTTTGAACTGCAATGTTAATCTCCGAAAGTTAGATGCAATGCAGAATACAGAAAATTGGAATAACGAAAGATTGCTCCATATTGTTTCACAGTCATGGCCATTTGCGATCCAAGGAGCATCAGCGCCGATGTTGTTGAACAACAGTTGCGGCGTGTCATCGAGCTCGAGCTCATCAAGTCCGAATCATCATTATCAGGCTCAGAATCAGTTGGAGGGCGATGATATAAAAAACTACAGTCATTCGAGTCATCAGCATCTGTCAACTTGTCACGATTCTCATCAGCTTCCTTATTACTGATAACGCCGATCACTTCCCATTGAAATTACTCTATTCATCAGTTTTCGATACTGTGAAAAATCTATAACATTTTATTTCGTGGTTCAATTTCCCATTCGTTTCGAATATAGAATATTCACGTACGAATAAATCGAGGAACTATGCGTTCAGCCTCCATGTGCTCGATGCAGCTACATGATCGATTGATTATAATCATTATTGATAACAAGCAATGAAAAATTCATACGAATCTATATTTATAAAAATATACTTGATAATTTATATTTTACCAAAGTATTTGCCAAAGTAAATAATATTATGTTGATATAAGTTATGATTGAGACTAGTCCGAAAAAAAAAAATTCTCTTAGTTTTTGTGAATGGAAATATCGTTTAAGTGGTACATACGCGAAGAATCTTCCGGATGCGAGCGGAAGAAGAGAAGGATATGATGTCCGGGATAGACAGAATCGAGGAGCCTCCGGCTTGTCAAAACAGGCAGAAGGACCTTTTGTGTAAATTTGAAGCTAAAATAATATATCTTGTTCCCCGACGAAGTACTATCTCTCAAACCCTGCGTACCAGTACACATATACAGAACTAAATATGCATTGTATATATACGGAGGGTAGGGGATGCGATATGTTTAAATATATATAATTTGAAATCTTGTGTGTCAATACACAAATGTTCTTGAAGCCGCGTGCTTATGTTTTCTCACGTTTTTTAAACCGAAAACATCTTTTCTCGCGACTTCCGGAATGTTATTCTAAATAAATTGTACAATTGTTTCGTTAAATAAACGGAAAACATTCGTACGTTCTTCCGATGATTTTCTTTTATTCGATTATCTGTTACTATCTAGGTATACATACATATGTGTAAGAGAGTACATGCCAGAGAAAAATGCTTGGGAAATGCGAATTTATGTGTCCATCCAAAATGGTCAAATTTTCTGGAATTCAATAATTGCCTCGAGTTAAATTTTATTTCGATTGGTCAAACTTCTCAGAGAATTTTTTATTTTTATTACTTATATTTTATCCTATTCGTATATTGTATGTATATTTATTTAGAGAGATCTGGATTATCTCAAAACCTAAAAAAATTTATATCTTCGAATTGAAACATTGAAAATTATTGGTACGACCTTGCGCACGACACCGACAACACACGATTACATTACACGATTAAAGGAAATTACGCATGCTTTTCAACGAATAATTTTATCGAGTTCGCATTACCGTAAAAATCTAGACAAAGGTATCACAAAAAAGAGGAATTCTTTGAAACGTCACAACAATTACAGATAATCATCGAATAATTCTTTTTTGTTTCGTGAAATGAGTCCGATGATTTCGTTCGTCGAAATGAAATAAGCAAAACCCTTATAGGATTACTTGTATGTCTATCTGTCTGTCTGTCCGTCCATCACAGCCGATTTGCTCCGAGTCTACTGGACGGATAAAATTAATAAAATTTGGTACACATATGAATTTCTGTGACTCAAGCATGGACGTATAACGTAAAATAAATTCATTTTCAATATGGGAGTCACTTTTGGGAAGCAAATGAGAAAATTAAAGAAAAGTTGTGCAAAGTGTACCGTGTGATATATCAAATGAAAGGGCTTTTTGTTAGGGTCTCAAATATTTTTTTTTCTACAATTTTTTAATAATAAATAGTTTTACAGTTATTTCAGAATATAGATGGAAATTGACCATTCTCCCCCCTTCCCCCTTTATTTCCGGAACTACTAAGCCTAAAATGTTGAAATAAATACAGAAAATAGTTCTCAACTTATGGATTGCAGGAAAACCTATAAGCATGCGTTTATGATTAAAAAAAAAACATGGTAGATAACATATTCATCGTACGGAACCCTCTCCACGCGAGTTCAACTCGCACACGTGTCCGCTTTTTATAAATGCATTTGATTTCTTGAGACGCAACACATTATTTTTTCAAATGCTTACAAAAGCTTTAGAAAATTGATTAAAAAATCACGAAAAGTAAATATTTATTTTAAAAAGGTTCATCGCATTTACGGAATTACTGAGAGGCGTCGAATGAACCTCTGATCCTCTGATCTTGTCTCCAGCAATAGTGGAACTTGAAAAAAGGGAAAAAAAATTCGTTAAAATGCTAAAGGATTCTACGGAATCGACAATTTTTTTTCATATACGACGAAAAAGAAAGTCGCCTGATTACGTACACGGAAATTAATGAATTGTATAGTCTTCATAAAAATTTTCATGAAACTCTACTGTTCTGCGCATTAGTAGCGCCTTTCAGACGCGTAAACATAATTTCTTCATGGAATTAAAAATAAAATCTAAAAATCTCTTCGGTACAAAATACTAATAGCGTATGTGATATATTGCATGCCCAAATCGAACAAATTTTTACATTGCGGAACAACAAAACGTGTAAATATTTATTTTTGCTGTGTCCTTTTACTTATTTATTTATGAGATTCAGATATTTTACGTCTTCAATGTTGTCCTTGTCCTCAATTATATTATTTTTAAACCGATTACTCATCCCTCTGTCACGAGGTGAGCGAGAAAAGAAATGGTAGATGAGACATAACAGTTTTTCGATTTACTTTTTCTTTTATCAAGACAAGTCGTTTATAGAGACAAATACATTTACGAGAAGCGAGTTGCACAAGACACTTTTACCGGAAGGACCATGATTCTACTTGTTCTCGAAAATCAGTCGGTATATGTGCGTTGAAATTTTGAAAATTGATTTTTTCCCCACCGTTCAACCGATTGTGTTAAAATTTGAACTGTGAATACAGTATTGTGCGACAGTGGGATTGACACGAGGAATTTTGGAAATTTTGATATTTTTTTTTGGATTTTGTATTACCATCTGAGTAATCATAGAATAACTCGTAAATATCCATCGAATCGCAATTTGGCGAATGTCAATCCCACGGCAATAAAAAACCACACATTTTGAGCTTTGTTGCATCAAAATCGATCATGAAATGAAGGAGAAAGAACTTTTTAAAAAATTTTCGAAAAAAATGATCGACACCACATCGATATTGTCAAATTGAGTTCTTCAAAATGGGCACGACGATCGGTTTCTGAAAAACAAAAGATAAACGAAGAAGCATAATATAAAGTGACGTTATTAGTAAGCATCGTGGATTTGACAGGAAGTTTTGTTGTGCGATGATTTTGTGGAAAAAGTTTAGTGCTGTGGAAAAAACAAAAAATATTCAGAGGAAAGTGAAACATTGTTGGAAATGGACAGCAAGAAAAATAAAAAAATAAAATTTACGAGGAAGTCTTCGTTTTATCCGTAAGTTAACCCCGACTTATTTTTTGGACACTCCGGCCCTAAGAAAAGCAGTAAAAACTCGCTAAGAAAAACAGTAATGATTGAAAAACAATCAATGTTATTTATAATTATAGACAACATTGACTGTTTATTAGTTACTGCTTTTCTTAACGAGTTTTTTACTGTTTTTCGTAGGACCGGAGTGTTCAATTTGTATTGAACTGCCAAGTGGCAGTCCAATTGAAATTGAACACTCTGGCCCTAAGAAAAACTGGATAAACAATGTTAATTGTTTATCGATGTCTACCGCTTTTTCAAGCGAGAACCTAGCGATCTTCACTGCTGGACAGTTCAATTCAAATTGAACTACCCACCGGTGAAAATCGTTGGAGATTTTTGCGAAAAAAAAAATTAACCTATATGTATAGTCGCATAATAAATAGGGTGATGATATTTTTTTTCAAAAAGTATCAATTTCACATAAAATTGTGTAGAACGAAAAGTGTAGGATCATCCGACGAATAAGAGTGAATTTATTCGAAATTTTTCAAAAAAATATAAAAAATTTGAATTTTCAAAAATAGCTTGAAAAATTCCGAAGGAATTCACACATATTTTCAAGATTATTTTAAACATTTTTTGTTCTACGAAATTTTATGTGAATTATTACTTTTTGAGGAAACAAATTATCAACTTATTTATAGCCACATAATAAATAGGTTCATAATATTTTTTCATAAAATTGTTCATAGATTTCTACCGCTTTTTCAAGCGAGAACCCAGCGATCTCCACTGGTGGAGAGTTCAATTCACATTGAACTACCCATCGGTGGAAATTGTTGGAGATGTTTGGAGAGAACTGAGGTTCTCCCGGATAAACAATCTGAATTGTTTATAGATGTCTACCGCTTTTTCAAGCGAGAACCTAGCGATCTTCACTGCTGGAGAGTTCAAATGACATTGAATTACCCATCGGTAAAAATCTTTGGAGATATTTGGAGAAAACTGACGTTCTCCCGGATAAACAATGTTAATTGTTTATCGATGTTTACCGTTTTTTCAAGCGAGGACCCAGTGATCTCTACTCGTGGAGAGTTCAATCCCCATTGAACTACCCATCGGTGAAAATCGTTGGAGATATTTGGAGAGAACTGACGTTCCCCCCGATAAACTTTATAAATTGTTTATGCAGTTTTACCGTTTGTTTTTCAAGCGAGAACCCAGAAGTTTTTACTGCTGGAGCGGTCGATTTTTATAAATAAATGCAAAGGTGGAAAAAAAATACCATCTAAAAATGCATCTATATATATACACTTATATACAATGTTTTTCGTTTGCGCATAGCGC
Organism: Campoplex capitator; assembly: GCA_037576405.1. Taxonomy (NCBI): domain Eukaryota; kingdom Metazoa; phylum Arthropoda; class Insecta; order Hymenoptera; family Ichneumonidae; genus Campoplex; species Campoplex capitator. Next base: position 2,479,764 of record JARBWI010000015.1, read on the forward strand.
ACATAATTCGCCTTTTGAGGCGACTGTCATGCAGCCACACGAAGACACAAACACCCACCTGGCAAACCTCATCCATCGGGTTTTCGTTTTCGCCCAGTGCGTAACGTTAAAACGTGATGGAAGACAAGCGCCGCGACATCTATCGGTATGCTGCAGTAGCTTTTTTGAGTTCTGCAGTACCGACAGGGCGGGGGGAGTCGCATTGACCCCGTGCCAATCTTGAGCCCGTGCAAAGTTTTTTTCTCAGCAATTACGCCATCAATTATGCTGGTTTTGGGCGCAATCGACAGAGAATTTCTTAATTACCTATAAGTTCAATTTTTAAGTTCCTCAATTGCTTCTGAGCTTCGTAATTCAATAAAATGATATGCTGATTTTACCCCCACCACCGCAAATCGGTTTATTCAGAGAAAGTATAGTTTCGGCGAGCTCGGGCCAGCAGACGACAGGGCTGTCAATGTACTTGTCCCGAGACTCTACCGAGTCTCATGAAAAAAATTGAACATGATAAAAAAGCTGATATTAGGAAACCTATCTTCGTTGCTGACGATTGACCGAATGTGTCACCGGGATGTCATACCACCGTCACTTTTAATATTACCGGATATGAACAGCGACTCCAGTAAAAAAAATAATAATGAAGAATGCATGCAAAAAGAAACAAAACTTTCCGGTGCAACAATAAAAATAAAAAAAGGGAATTTCGTTAGTGCACTCTAAGCTAAGAGGTTGTATAATCAGTCGCGATCAAAAGATCAAAGAAATAAAATAAAGCGTGAACCCAAAAAACCCTTTGAAATGAAGCCGTTTAATAAGTTTAAAAGAAACGATTTTCGAAAACAAATAGAATCTCGTTTGTTTCGAGCCATTATCGCGGCTTGTACCATGCACGATCATAGAATACACATAAACCGCTTTCATGATATCTTACTCACTGGCTAATGGTATAGGAAAATAATTTCAACGGTATTTTTTCCAAGTGTGGATAAACCAACCAATATCGATCACTTTATTAATGTCTGGACAATCAGCATACAGATAAAGTATTTGTATTCAGTGGGGAATAAAAAGGCACTAGTACTTGGTGAATATAAAAATGACATTGCAGGTATAGTGTAGCCGGTTGCTCAATATAGTGCAAGCGTTCTTGCGGATTGTAATTACAAATGTTAATAAGATAGCTTAGATATCTTCGTAATAACAATTCAGAATATATCACTCATTGAATTTTGGTACTGGATTTTTTTTTACATATGTAGGATTGGGGCTAATTAGCCATTAGTACAATTCAGTATCACTTGTATCCATTTTTCGGGCTTACTATTTACTTGTATTTGCATCATGTTTTTTTTTTTCTTTCTTTTATATGTACATGATATAGCAGACGCAATTCGAGTATCGTTGAAACAATGATAGCAGTGCAAGCACGAGAAATTTAATTTTTTTGTATTATATCGCCACAAGGCTGCAAAATCCGGATACGAAGAAATTTTAGCCACAACTATTAATAATTACCACATATTTTTATTCGTTAGAAAAATACTCCATTTTCGAAATATCATTAGTTTCTGTTTTTTTTTCTTTTTATACAATTTTCCCTTGATCATGTAAAACTCGCCATTTATTTTGTTCTCGAAATCTACGATACAATGCTTATTTTCGATGTCGATCTTTCGGGAACGGCTTACGAGTGCGCATCACTTCTTAACACGCGCACTGACATGCACAACGACGAACACGCTTTTCACGGGGTGCGAATGGTTCAGGAACTGAGCGGACCGATCGTGGCTGGACAACTGGAAATTTAGAATTCCACTCTTATTTCGTGTAACCGGATAATTGAATTTTTAATAGAATGCCATGTTATCGTTAGCACTGCAAAACGTTTCTATTGACTTATGATTACTTTCGATAGATATTTTTAATGAAATAGAAATTTAAATCAATAAATATTCTCAAGTACTTACAGTGAGGACGATTAGCCTCATTCTGCATTTCTTCGTGGTGGACTTGGTGTTCTTGCGGTAAATTTCCTTGGGGCTCCTGATGTCCAGATTCTTCTTCGGATTCCTGATTATCTGACACATGTGCTTCAGCTTCGACCGGAACGTCGAGAGACTCCAGTGGCCTCATTGCGAATCGTCGTTCCGGAAATTCACGTCGTTCCATTATCTAAGGCGTATTTTTCGTTTCATTGTATTTTCATTATCGTAATAATTTTTTGTATTCATACATGCTTTGTAATAACAATATTGATATAATGATCTGTAAGCGAACCTGGTGAATGATATTCATAACGTTAGCTGGAATGGGGAATTTTCTCTCAACTGTTTCACCCTGGACCTGCTTGGTTTGCTGCTGTTGATCCTCGGAATCCTGACTACTTTGTGGTGGATGTCCTTCAATGTTTCCATGCTCGAGAAGATTTCTTATTTCAATAGGAAGTGCGAAAGGATCCACTGGGAAGGGCCGCATACTCTCCGGGAACGGCTTGAACTCTTGCACTTGCTACGAGCGTTTTAAAAATAATATTAAACATATCTCGCCGTCTTATTGACGATTGAATTTTCCAAAATGTTGACGAATTGCCATAACTTAAAGTGCAATCTCTCTTATCAAAACAGTATAATTTTAGATATTTATGTTGTTCTTATGACGTTCATTGAGAGTGAATTTTTAACATTAAAAACTATATACGACGATTGGTGGTACGAGAGAAAAGTTTCTGAGAGATGTTCCGTGCGCTTACCTCTCGCCGAGCGCCTTCTGGAACAGGCATTTGAACGGATTTTGATTCCCCGGTGATGTGTTGAATGATATTATTGATTTCCAAAGGAACCTGTTGTATAATTCTTCTAAGTTCAATAGGCATTCCTCGGAAGGGGAAATTCAATCTGTCAGGAACTTCTTGAGATTCGTCAATTTGTTTTGCTTCAACTCGCTGAATATTGATTCTTGGTTGGCCAATCTGCTGTGGTGATGCCTGTGCTGGCTGTGACGGTGCCAAGGGAACTCGTTGTACCATAATTCCATGGGCTTCTTCATTTTGAGGATTCATCATGAATGGACGGTTCGGTTGGGCGAACATTACTGGAATGTTTTGCTGTTGTTCTTCCCGATTATATTGTTCCTGTTCTACAGGGGGCTTCATAACGTGCATCGAAGCCACTGACATCTGACGGAAGTCCATAGGATTTTGATGCATTTCCATCTGCACAGTCCCACAAAAATTGCTATTATCTTCACAGTTGTTTACATTAATTATAATATTGTATCGTGGGCTTTTCTAATGTGCCAGTTCTTAGAGCTCGACATACAACAATACTCTTTGGATCCATGCGTTTTCTATTTTAATGCTGAAGATCCAAACAGTCGTCATTACGTGGAGAATAATCGATGGCATCATCCAAACACTTACCTGCAGTGGCCTTGTCAAATGAGGTTGGGGTGCTACACGCGGAGGTGGTCCCATCTCTACGGAAATCTGAGGAATATTGCGGAATTCAGGGGGAAGAATAGCATTCAGGAAAGGGTTTATTCCTCTCGCATCAGCAGGCATCGGTATGCGTTGAGATTCTGGTACTTGGAATTGGTTATGAACCTGGTAACTATTATATGTTTTGTCCTGGGATTGAAGAGGAATTTGAACGGTGCCCAAGGGAACGATGATCGGGGTAAGTACTTCTTGTTCCTGTTGTCTGTTGATGAATCAAAAACCATACTTTTTTCACATTGAACAATAATCTAACTTGCTCGCAATTAAAAGCTCAAAAAAACTGTTCGTGATTGTTAGTTTTTAAGTTTAATCAATTACTATTAATGAATTCAATCATTCACGGATTCTCTGCTGTAGGGTTGATAACTCTAATGAGCCAAACTGTTGGTGGTTCGGAAATATGTCTCGTTATAAATCTTTCGACTTTTAATGAATGCCATTGCACACCAAGGCGTATTCTCATTGAGCAAAGTGTGCGATTTTTTAAAAGCTATACGTGAAATGAAATAACAAATAAAGAAATGAAGTAAAAAAGTGTATGACAATCAGAGACTTGAAAAAATACTTACTCTTGGCGAGGATCTCCGGATTCGCAAAGAATAGCAACGTGTTCGCCACGAAGTCTCTGCATACGTTGACGTTCGGTGCTGTTCGCTTCAGTATCGTCTTCTCCATCCATGACTTCATCAGATCTATGACGCTCGACGACGCAAGATACGACGCTGCGCGCTTGTTGCAACAAGTTCTATAAACGAATGATAAAAATAGATTATACACGTATTCCCATATAAGGTTCATTGCGGAAGAAATGATGGATGAGATTGAAGTGAAAGTTCTAACCCCTGCGAGATCATCAAGGTCTAACTGAAGAGGAAGTTTTATATGAACCGGTGGAAACTCCGAATCATCGTAATCTTCGTCCGACTCGTTCTGATCACCGTTGTCATTGTCCGACTTGGACTTTTCATTTTCATCGGTAGTAATTTTAATGTCCTTCGTATCAGCTCGTACCTCATTTTTGTTCGAGGATTCGGAGAGGCTCTGCAACTGCTCCTTCGCGATTTCGCGATTCTGAAATAATATTCGTTCATAAATTTCATTCTTTTTTTTTCTCTTAATAATCACTTGCATGGGTCTGAAAATGGTATTTTTAATCTTAATTTAGACTCATATCGGTAATAGAAATGTTCTTAACTTCAGTGTACATCTTTTACGATTCTACACACTATAAATAATTTGATTTTTCATTCTTTTGTTGTTGTCTATTTCGCATTAGTGCATGGTAATAGTAATTAATCCTCGCAGGACGTGTCGTAGTTGGTTGCATTCGATTTCCATCGTTTGTAAAAGCGCGCCTGGTGAGAGTCCGCGGCTTCAGTTCGTGCACTATAATCTTGCGAGCGCATCAAAAGTGCACTTTCTCTCGAAGACCTATAACCAAGCTAGTAACTACATTAGAGAGGGCGAATCGCGTCGTGTATTGAATGACTGAGGAAATCATGTCTTTCGTACGCAATAAGTGGGTCGCGTTTTCTCAATGGTATTGTCATTTTAAGTTGATAAATCGAACGTTTTCCGGTACGTTCCACCTCTCACGAGCTCTATCGCCCTTTGTCCTTTCGCGCAATCCCGCGACCTTTGTTCGGCGTGAATAACGTGCTCCTCCAAACTTCAGAAGAACCTATCATTGAGTACAATGATCTCTTTATAAATATTATAATCATATACACATGTAGAAATTTTCCTTCATCCGGAATCGTTTGAAACTTAGAAAATATAATCACTCGTGGTATATAATTGCCGAAAGAAAAACTTTTTTTTATACTCTGCCCTACAATTATTCTCTTTCTAATCTCATAATTGAATCACGGGGGATTATGCTACTAAAGCCTGTTGAAATATTCAACTTTTTCTTAGAAACCCGTATATAAACTTGAATGATTTTGGATTACAGTTTCTCTAAGGGTATTCATTAACAATGTAATATTTAATTCAACACCGGATAAATGAATCCGATCATTCGTTAAAAAAATGTGTTTTTGGAAATGTCATACAATTTTCAATAAACGTATTCAAGGAAAAATCGTCGACGAAACGTGTGTGCTCGCAAGATTTTATAATTAAAAAAAAGAGTTGAATCATGCTGAATAATCTTTTGAGATTTTAAAAGAAGACTAAATTTCTTTATTAGTTTTTGGTACATTCTTAAGGAACCAATAATCCCATCATTGTATAGCAAAACAAATATCAAAGAATGTGATAAAACAAATACTGACAAGTGCGCTGCAATAAAATTAAGGCTTGATATCAAATGAGATACACTTTAGATTTTAGATAATTCGCTTCAACTTCAATTTATGAACCACGTTTATTGCATTTTTTTACTGATAATGCTCGGTGATTATTTAAAAAAATGAAAATATTAATATTACACATTGTTCAACTGATCTTAAAGATGTTGACGGAGGAATAAAATATTACAGAAAATCGTAGAAGGTGAAAGGCGAAGCCCCAGGTCGCGTTAACGTGGAAGACCTCGTATATACTTTCCTTTCACTTTATTGCAAATACAGACTGAATTTCCATACAGGTCCAAACTTTACTTTTATATTCATGTGGTGTACGCTTTTTGACCAAAGAATTTTCAAGAGATTTCCACAAAATGAACTTCAAGATTATGATCGCGGGATGCTACACTTAATTTTTTCTTCCAATGTACACGTATCGATTATGATCTTATTGTAATGTCTTGCTCCCGACACCGAAATTTACACAGCTGAACTCTGTTGTGTTAACTTTTTATTCTTCATGCTGCAAGATCGTGTCTTTATCGTGCGGAAGTTGAAACTTATTTTACTGGAACTTATTGTATTTTAGATATTTATGGTGTTTACGAAATCGGTCTTGAAACTATCCACAATAACGACTACCAGCCACAAAAAAGGATATACTATTCAGGATTTATTTTGCCTTTGTTTTAAAAATATTTGTCTCATTCTATATGATTCGCAATGCTTTGTATCGCTAACCTGGTTGTACTGGCAAAAAGAGATTTTTTGTGCATTTATACATTAAAAAAGAGCCAATTTTTATATAATTCTTGAGCGTTTCAAAAATAATTTTTTTCCCAAAATATTAGCCGGAAAATAAGAATCTCACAACGACGTTTCCAACCTTATTTGCGGGTGGTTTAAAATTTCGAGTATGTTCAGTATTTAGTTTTATGATAATTGTAAAACCTGCTATTCGCCATATAAATAAATAACTTAACAATATTATGATAAAGCCAAAACTAATCGATACGAATTGAAACTAAATCATCTGTGTATAATGAAAACCACGATTAGTCACGAATTATAAGAGCGATTCTTATTCATCGGTGAAACGTTATTCGCTCCGGTTTCTAAAATGTTCTGATTATTCCTTATCACCGGTGAGAGTTTTTCACTCTCACACTTACAGAAATAAAGAATTATCGGCAAATCCCTGTTTGACCGAGTGTGTCGCTCAGGATATCAACTTGTGTTAAGATTATTAAAATTCTGACATTTCATTTGCTCACACATTCATTCAATCATCGTCTCTTGTTAGTTAACGAATAATTTTGTTAACTTATTCACTCATTGCTTCGTCACTCGATTTAATATCGCGTTAATTTTGCTAACTATCGCGTTAAATTGGCTGAATCGTTAATTCTTTTAATATATTTTCATTTTAATATTTACTATTTTATTAGTTCATGCTGAGTTGTGCACAAGTATACCACGAACGACTCGTGACAACTTTCTACTTCCCACTTGAGTGGCTACCATTATTGTACAGCCTGGCACAAACGGTACGCTACTACAGCTTTTACGACGGAGAAAAAAAAATCACAACGTACACTTTATTTCGAATATCATCTTTTCTCTAAAATACGGAGAGACGAGCATTCGTTCTTCGGTCATTATGTATATGCCGTGATTGCAAAGTAAACGGGCACGATGCTACACATACAGAATTTTACGATAATATACTTTGAACGTGTGTGTCAGACGCGATACCAATGCGCGGTGAAGGTAATTTCGCTGACAATTGGAAAGTTCGGTGCTGCTGCAAACAAAAAGTTTCGTTTCGGCGAAACTCTTGTATTAATGAATGACACCTTCGCACCTTCGTACTTAAAATCTGTATGCGACGATGTGAATTCCGATTCCCACAAAACGTCTGTTAAATATCGTAGTAGGTACCGTTTTTTAAAGGTTTTTGGGGTGCCAGAAAAAAAAAACACATTTCACAGAATCGCTCTCACGATAATATCAATTTTTTTATGAACTCAATCTCAACCTCAACCTTACTTGTAAGAATAGAAAAAGCTAAATTGTGAGCAGATCTTATTCGAATGTGGACACTATAAATCAATCATGTGGATTCAATAGAAATTTTTAAAGATATCCTGAAATATTATTGAACTATTGATCCATTTTGATGAAATATATCGTGCATTTTATAGTGAAGAAGGACCGAATGCAATTAATTCAGGAGGATCAAGCGTGACCAAACTAAAATCGTAGATCTGATGAAATTCTCAGTATTCCTGAAGTTTATCAAAATAAGTCTTATAGTCACTTCTGAAAGATCCTATTTTTTTATTATTTTTTATTCTTTCGAGGATTGAAGTCACAACCTTATGCATATAGCAGTATGCAGCGGTCGTGCATGTTACTTCTCAGACAATTTTGAATATCATATAAAATAACGTGAAGAATTCAATTTAAAAAAAAGAGTGGGTACGAAGGCTTGCATAACAATTATTTTTCTTTTCAAAAAACGATATGAAAATTTTTCAAAAAGATTATTTGACGCATTTATGTGAATTCTTTAGTTCATTGAAATTTTATCAAATTCTCTGCATCTTTGGTTTCGACATTTTAACAATAATAATCGTTTTTAATCGATGATACACATTTGACTCAGTGAGATGAATACTTTTTCTGTATGTACAAACAAGAATAATGAAAAAAAAAATAGAAAAATGCGATTCATAGATTGAAAAAAAAAAAACACTAATAGCTTTCATCGATCAATTCATCGAGTAATCATTAAAGATTACCACGAAGTTTGGAGTTGAACATATTTTTTAAATACGTGAAATCGTCTTCAGGTACCATCATTGCGCTCGATAATGCTCATCTTTCTCGACATGTACCTAATGATGACAGTCGAGAGAGCCGGTAAGTAACTGTACAGTTAATCGCAAAAGAGAAAATCCTTTCGACAGCGTTCGCCCCCCCCCCCCTTCTCTCTCTCTCTCTCTCTCTCACCTGAACTGCTTCTCCCACTATGAAGTCTAATAGGTTAGGCACAACGGAGCAGCCCACTTTCCGCGTTAAATATACGTATCTGCTTTCTCACTAGATGTTGCTTATGGTACGAAGCTCACCCATATACAATTAATGATGATAACAAAGTCAACGACAACGATATAGAAACACAACAATAATAAAACCTCGCTAATAATGCATGAAACCCGAACCATGCAGTTTTTAAAACACTGAGCCACTGACGCAGATGTCTTTGAATTTGATTCGATTAACTAAAATGATGTTCCAAACTGAAAGAAAATAATGTTTATGTAATTACCGGCAGAGCTCGATTGACTGTTCTTTTTCATACCGCTACAACGCCAAAAGGAAACAATCAATTGAGTGAATGATTAAATTATTTTATTCATTTAATCAACGATTAATTAAATTACTTTTCTATCGATGAAGTAATGACCACGGATCGATTGTTCCACGAGAGCTGAAGAGCAATTTTTCGACGTTATAAACTCTAATAAAATATTGGCTCCGCGTTCTCCATATTACTTTCGAATATGTCGGTCATTGTACAGATCACATTTATGATTCACGTTATTATTTATTGCGAATTAGCGACCGCATTCGATACTCTAAACCGTAGGTGGTCAATCGTACCGATTCTGTGTCTGATCGGCAATAAATCTTTTTTCAAGAAATAAACGCATTGGAATTTGATATCCCAAATGGAGTTCCTCCATAAATAACCTGAATAACTCAATTTTCGCCTCCCAATTTGTCCACTCGAACAAAGACGTTGCGTGGTCTTTTCCAAATATCGATGTAACAAAAAGTCAATACTTTTCGAACGATATAAGCATGTGAAATTAGATTTACTTTGAACTCAATTATCTTAACGTTTCCTTGCGACAAGACTGCAAAAAGTTCTTATCCTGAAACGTGAAATGCTGGTTACGACGAGTCTTGTTAATTCCTGATCCGCTATTTCCTGCTGTTGAACTTACCACGCGTAACATTGTGGGAACATCAAATGTTGTTTGAAACAAGACTTAACTCTCAAATACTTCTTTTTTAATCGCACATAACGGAAAAAACGACCGATAACTATTTGATTTAACGTGAACTTTTTTTTTTTGCAATTTGAAAAATGGATCAGCCTTTACCGAATATATTGGAGCTTATTCTTTGTCTTCTACCCGGAAAATATATCTCTTTAGAAAAACTGGTGTGTCTAATCATCCATATATAAAGCAAGTCGATTTTCTCTTCCTAACCGCACAGAAAATCATAGAAAGGAAGTATGTCAGTAGTCATCGGTGTACGATTCCGACTTTGGTGTACTGTATTTCCGGTATTTGCGTTACGTCGCTGTAGAAAGTAAGATCGACTTACGAGGACGTTACGTCAATTAGCTCTTTAGAAAGAAAAGCGTCGTACAAATATTTAACAGAAGCCAACTTTGAAATAAAAATACCATTGATGGCTTCTGACTTGAATGAAGTTGACAATGAAATAATTATCGAAAAATGTTTTATGTTTTTTTGTTCCTACCTGAACCAGTGCTTCCGGTTGCAAATGTTTGAGAGCTTCGGTCTGGGGTCTCTGAAGATTCATTTGAGCTTGCATCGCGGCTATGTTCTCAGGGGTACAAGAAGCCCGTGCTTGTAGCCAAGCAGAAGCTAGGATGAAACTTCCAATAATCACGGAAATCGCTATCATTGTCGTAGCGATTATCCTTGCGATTTGCACGGCTGTGCTTTTCATCGGTGGTCTTGTGTACGCCTAAAAAAATGAAAAACAATTATACTCTCAATGTTTCTGAGAATACTCGCTAATTTGCTTATCATTCGTATCTGCTATTGTTGTTATATTTGAGGTGATTCAAGTGTCGTGTGAAAACTAACTTAATAGGGTGATGCGGAAAAAAAGTGTCATGAACCAAACAAAATGCCGGAAGAACGCGCTCTACAAAACATTGACAGGTCACACCATCCATTATAACAGTTTCATGAACCTTACATGAGATAGGCAACAACAGAAAACGTGTACGTGGTGAAAGTTGCTGCTCGTTTTTTTACCAAATCAGAATCACTAGAATTGTTCGATAAATATATTGCACAAATGGGAATCGTGTTTCACGAGATTAATTATTGAGAATAGTCTTTTCATGACAGTATATGATCTTAGTAAACAAGCTCTTTGGAGTAATCGTTAGAAAATCCGATATCTTGTCCATTTGTTCCTGTCGTTCCTGTGACAAATCTGTAGACAAGTTCATAGTATAGTTTTATTGTTTATTCAAAGATTGAGAAAGGTTGCGACGTTTAGTCTCTTTCATCACTATTTCTCAAAACTGTTGTTCGTCATCATATCTTTTTTTTTTTTTATTAATAGTAAACTCAAAGTTTTTTTGGAAAATACTCGAGAAAATGTCACACCATTGTAATTCCAGTGTATCTCTAATTTCAGTCCATGATATGCTTATATCTACTGTGTCCATTAATTAGAAGATCTTTATTAAACAGAATTTTGATTTATTGCGCTCAAAATATCTAACTTTTTGTTCGGATGAAAAATTCGATCAGTGGACCTGTACTTTTGGCCGGCAATGTATATCTTCACGTGAGAATAGTCGTCTTGGTCCATATATTTAATGTCGCATCACCGGTTGAGCTTATAGGTGACTGGACCTGTTTACCTTCCCCCACGCTGCATCGTTTCTTACCGGCTTGTGGCGGTTGCTGGCTGCCACTTATTAATTAATGCCTCATCAACGTTATATCGCGAAGAAGAAGCACGATAAAAGTTTTCCTGGCCAGAATTTGGCGATCTTTTTATTTTATCTAAGCTTTGAACATGCTTCTCTAACGTTTTATGTGCATTAAAAGAAGGCCAACAAAATGAGTCTTCTCTTTCGATACATTGCAATTTGTAACTTATTCATTGCATTATACTCAATGGAAGAATAATCTCTCCGATATACGAATAAAAAACTTATATATTTGTGCCTATAATCGTTTTCAAGAATGCGATTGATGTTTTAACCATAAAAAGAGAAAATTGTGTCATTGATTGCTAAATCTCAACGTTAGCTACGTTCACAGGAAAATATCGTCGTACTCCAACTAGCTTTGCGAACAGTACCGCACAATTAGAAACTTTTCAAGTCTCTGTGCATATATACATTCGTGCCAGCTTCACGCTTGGTACCCAACAGAGTCGAGGTTTTCAGTCGTATAATCCGCGACTTTATCCTAGACGGTCGAAGCGCGTATCACGCACCAACTTCCCGCTGTTTGCCAATATTTAATCAACCATTTTCGTCCGTATCATCAATACCATTGAAAAATTGTTTTCATTTCATTTGACCAGAATTAATAAAACTGTTGTAAGCTCATCGAGATTCGAACCAGGTTGAAAATTTCTGCACACGCTATGCAACTTTGTTTGATGTTGATAAACTAACACGTTTTTTATGTAATAAAGAGTCGCTTAATGATTGTCACGATGTGTTTTATGAAAAACGATCATAGACCTTATTTATCATATTTTCTATTGTCTATTATGAAACATTTTCATATTACTCCAAAATCAAAAACATTTAAAAAAAACAAGGGGTAGCTGAGACCAAGTTTCAATAACCATTCATGAAAGAGTTCAAATTTAATAATATAATATTTAGAGGAAAAAGAGAAAACGTAAATACCCATCTTTCTCTTTTCTGAAAGAGAATTTTTTACGAGGATAACAAATTGGAAATAACAGCACTTACACCAGACAAGATCAGCTATGTCGACACGAGAAAATGATGAAGCAGCTACGCGCTATTTTCTAATTTACATGCTTTTGCTTTTGCTCAGGTAATTTTATGATTTACGTTGATTGTTAGAAAATTTAATAACGTTACTTAATTATCGCTAAATTAATGTTTATTCCATTTTTCTTTGTCGCTTTCGCGACAATTTTAATATGTATAAAAATGGATTCTATGAAGAAATTTTTTTTATTAGTTTATGATAGTAAAAAAGATGTACGTAACTTTTTCAATTGTATTTTTACATTGTAGTACGTGAATAAAAAAAATTTAAACAGCCGGCATTGCCCATAGGACAAATCGATCATAATTGATCATCGCAGGTATCATGCTTTAAATTGTGATGCAGGAGAGGAAAGAAGAGAATCATAATCCACGACGATTCAAACTATTGTTTTGCAGAGTAGTGGAATTAAAGAGGTGAAGAAAATCGTTGGAGCTAAGAAGAGTGCACGAGAAACAAGCTTTCTGCGAATTTATAATGATTATTTACAGGAGAGGTTTGCTTAATTGTGTAACAGTCGAGGAAAATTAGTTGCTAATTCCTCATTCATATAGCTACGACAATTCTTTTAACTACGAAGGAATTATCGTTGAGGCTAGTCGGCTAGTCACCATACAGGCAAAAGAAAAACCAAGAAAAGGCACATACAAGAATTTATTCACCGTGTACAAAATTTATTACCTGTAACAACATTTGTTTACAGAATAATTTACATAGTGTTCTCGAGGAAAATAAACATCTTGATGCTGAGCCCAATTTTTTATTATATACGTCTTTCTATTATTTTCATTTTTTTTCAAAATTTCATTTATAGATCATTCAGTCCAGAAATGTGTATCAATCGAAAGACGATTATAAAAAGACTAATGTCAATTGATCCATTTATTTCGGAAAGATTCTGAACCCAATTACTTTTAATTATCATTATCGAGTCTCTCATTGCGTGAACTCCTCATAGAATAATTTTTCATCCCATAAAACCGATCGCCAATATAGTTTTGTGCGCGTAAAACACATTAGCAATTTATGGGTTTTTTGGCTGAATTTTTGCAAGGCTGAATTTGCAAATATCATGCAAAAAATAGTTTTCTGAATCACTGGTAGTCTCCAAATACGCTTCGGCTATTTGAGAGTTTTTATTTTGAGCTGAACCATCAGAGACATTCGATAAATAAGACAGTTCATCGTTAAGATAATCTTTGATCTTCAGACTCCGGTATATCGACCATCCGAATAACAAAAAAAAAACAATAACATAAAATCCAGTTTACGTGAAAATTTCGCAGATTTTGTGCGATGTTTGATAAACCATTAATTTTCGAGTTTTTTTAGAACTGTCACGTATTCTACGTCCCCTTATTCCAACAATATTGTAGTTAATTTTCTGCCATAGCTTCTACATACTCGATAAAATCTGAAACCTACTACTAAAATGCTCGTAGGACTGACACATAACTTGAAAACAGTCAACAGGAAACTCGTGGCCTTTGATCCTTGTAAAGATAACTTATGAGTATCAATATGGTCGCTGCGGAAACCTCGTAAAATTAAAACGATGTAATTCTAACAATATTTACTCGCAGACGGTCATTTTGAAACAATGGATCTCTTAGGATTTTCAAAAGATTAACGTAAAATGAAATTTTCTGTAGTAATTAGAGAAATCATAATCTTAACTCAAAAAAGAGGTAGGACACAAAGCGATGATGCGGTATTGTGTCCCCTGCCGTGTATGGTCTTCCTCTCTGTACCGATAATTTGCTATCTCTTGCCTCTTCATCGATCTCCACCGCTCTTCGTTACTTCATTTTTTCATGTGTCTACCGATTTACTATAATACATAGAAATGGCGAGATCGCAGGAAGCTGCACAAGCACCATTCGTAATGACCTCGATGTATACTATACGCAACGTGTACGAGGAAGGCTCGCGGGTGAGAGGCCTTGCTGAGCTGAGCGCTGAGAGAGCGAGAAATAGTAGGCCATCCACAAACACTCACACAGCAAACACACATCGGTATATACGTATACGCACACACACACAGACACACACACGCAGCCAAACACACCTTTACTTACACGTTGCTGCGGAGGAGAACGGCCGGTGATGTACCTTCTCGTCACAACAGAAACGGACAACGAAAATAAATCTGACGCTGTTGCCATGCGGAATTATGCTTGACTAATATATTCGCGGATGCCGTGGTTTTGTTTAAAAAATTTCAAACCATACTGGAACCAATTGTTTGCCGTACATCACTTTTTTATATTTGGTATATCAACGGAAAAATCTGAAAACTCTCTTTGTCAATCTTCATTCGAACGCATCGACCTCTTTTCATTCTTATAGTTCATCGTGGTCTCTCAATCAAAAGGTGAACTTGTTCCTTGTAGAATTTTTCACATTGATAGATCTGAACTGGATACAAGCAAATTCGAGAATTGATATCTTGTAAAATCATTTTGTCAGAGAAATATCATATCGAATGCAATCTTTTTCAACGAATTTTTTTTTTTTGTCGATAGCAATTATACCTCCTATAATGTTACATTGAAATTTATTCGAATCGCTTATTTAATGCGAAGAACATTAAATTAATATAATCATTGTTGCAAAAGAATTGAAACTCCTTAAAATGCAGACGTTGCAACCACTCTCATGAAGCACTGAGCATATTTGAGCTAAACCTGCATTGGTATTCATGATCGATTTTTTGTGTTTGTAAATAAAGCTTTGCTTATTCGGAAAAATAAAAGTGACGTCCAGTATTGTTTAGAGTTTTTGTCATGTGACATAAAAATGTTTTATTTCTCTCGGCATATGACGAACCAACGATTGTCACAAAACCATGAATATGTTAATCGCTTATCACTGCGTTTCAGTTCGATTAAATACCACATAGAAAAGTGTTTCTTTGTAATATACGAAAAACCGGATTCTGTTTTTATTCCCTCACGTGATACGGTCGGATAAATTAATGGCCTGAGAAATTCTCAAGTTTCTTCATATATGAAAAAATATCAAGGTTCCAAATTTTCAGAATTGATGGGAATACAAAAAAGTATTTTCAAGCTGGATACTTCACATCTAAGTGATGTCAGTGTTATTGTAATAATACAGCTAATATACGAACGTACCGATTACCCCAGATGACCATGTAAAATAAAAATAATATATCGCGAAAGGAACTTTGAAAATAGTAGCAAATGTCACGAAAAAATGTGATATACCGGAGCATTAATATTATCGACGTACACTACAATGATTTACTAAAGGCAACATGCTGCTAAATCAAAAGCTCAAGGTGCCAGGACCTCTCCATTCTTAGTTTACATATACAAATATCATATATATACAATGTCATGTTTAAGGATCGTGAAAACGTATATCGTCGTTATTATTTCCGCATGAAAAAAAAAATAATAATTTTTGCTCTGTACATTTATTGTTATGTATAGTAGCAGAGAAAACCGTTGATTATGAAAACAATGTTTTCAATGAATTTTCTTTATGCTGGTTTTTTTTTCAACATGTCAAATTTTAATAAATTTTCAAAATTAAGTTTTGGTATAAAGCAAACTATGTTTGAATTTTGACGATAAACACCGAAGAAAACAGGCCTGGATATTGAAACACGCCAAGATATCTTAATGAACCTGATTATGGATGTGAATAAAAATCAAAAACACTTGATTATTTTTATTTACTTCGAGATAGGAAATGAATCTTGGTTGAGTTTGATTTCTTTGTAGTTGTGACTCGAGAGCACCTTTAATTATTATCTAATCAATTATCGTTTAGTAAGCTGTTTATAAACTTGTGTGGATAAGATGATCCTATGCACTGTCGTTGATAAACAAATAGCCAAACATCACGATCCAAATGATCGCAATCTTTCGAGAATAATTCTTGGACCGATAATCAATAATAACAATTATGAAACGGATTATCGCTTTACGTGCGAATTAATTATCAACGGATGTTTGAACATGCAAACGGTCGATTTACTTTAGTGAATACGTGCCACAAGCCATCTAAAGAAATCGAACGAGCCATAATCTTTACCATTATCTTAATTCTTGGAGAGAAATCCAGTCGACAAGATTCATGGCAGTTGCTTGACAGCTGAGATTCATTGTTCGACAACGAAGTTCATTGTTTTTATAATTTGTTGAAAGTTTTCGACAATGTGCACGTATCAGCCTCTATTATTGTCGGGTTTATGAATTCAACCTTCATTTTTTCCATCACGAAAAAAAAACACGTTCTTGAATTATCATATTCGTGATTATTCATTGCAAAAAATTGCTTCGGCTAAATTGGTTAAAATCGAAGCGTCAATTATTCATTTTGTATTTCACATTTCAACTAAATATTTTTCAGTATTTTTATATTATATGTTTTTCTATTGTAACGAACATGTATTATAGAAAATTTTGTTTCTTTTCCATTACCATTAGATTCGTGCTGTTTCGCCACTATCAGGTGCCCATAAACTTATGTTTCCGCGCATTTGATTTTTTTCCATCGCAATCCCGTTTTTATTAACTTGCAAGCGGGGTAAAATTAATTTGGTTAAAATTTCTGAAATAATAATAATCGATGTACCCGGCTCAATCGTAGTAAGCAAATTCAGAAAGAAAAATAACGATTTTTAAGCTGAATATAATATTTTGCACGATAATCTTGAACGAAGTATGAACCATTGAATAGCATTATTTCGAATATTGAAACTGGTGAGTCGTTTATAGCAAACGAATAATTTCTATGCTTCCTAAAGCTTCATATCCTAGATGCATTTGAAATTGCAAGACCAGCCATAAGAATATTAGTACAACAAAGCATGAACACGATCGAGAGTTCATTATACTTTACTGGATCGTTTTCTGGTGAATTACTGAATGAATACGAACACGAAATGCTTAAGAACAAGTTTTTTCTTTTCTATTTTCAAAGAACATTTTGGGTATCGAGTTTGGTTCCGTTAAATCAATTTTAGTAGATCGATCCACTAAACTGAATTTTTCAGTCTGAATTCAGTTTAGTTCTTCTATAGAACTTTACCGATTCAAATTGCAACAATCTTTTATCTATTTCACTCAAATTCAAAGCGTTATAAAAATTTCTGTGGTATTTTTTTGTCCAAGAAAACATAATGCGATGTGTCAAAATTCGAAAACCGTTCAACAACTTTACGAGACAGTTAACTCATACGGTTATAGCTTATGAAATGTGATCCATCAAGGTAAACAAAACGGAATGAGGTAATGGTGAGTTTTTTCATCATCGGAAATATGAGAATAAGGCATTTCTTCACAATATATATATATATATATATATATTTTTTTAATCGAATTTTTATTCTCACCGGTGGCGATTCCGAAGCAGAGTAGACATCGCTAGCCGCGTAATGGCTGTGAGGAGGTGGCATTTTTTCCGAGCCCACGGTAACGGTTGCCAGTGAATCGAGCTGATCCTTTTCCATCTCACCCAATCGTTTGTTTTGTCTTACGGCGTATCAAAATCGAAAATAAATTTTCTACTTTCCGGTTAAACGAGGAATTTTTCCGTTATCAGAAGTATAGGAACTATTGCAACTTAACGTAGAAGTAAACGATAACTAACGAAAGTTTTTTTTTTTTTTTTTTAAGAAAGAAAAAAAAACTTGCAAGATTCTTTAGTAGATGCCCCCGTAGTATATGGCTCGGCGATCGAACGAGCAGTGAATGTTACGGGAACGGAGAACTCGGCAGTTGCCGCTAACTCGGACAATCCGAGTGGGGCCCCGTCCTCCCACTAGTCATGCATCCTTCTCTGCTAAAGGGACCCACTTTCAACGAGTCTCTCGAGTCTTCGTCTGCCCGTTTTCTCCTCATTCCTTCGTTCTCCACATATATTTTCTTATTATCTCCCGTGGCTGCTGCGAAAGACCCGAGGTGCAATCTTGCATCGCGAGTAATTCGACTTTCTAAGCATCGGTACGACGCCAGAACGATATATATACTTATCCTTGATTTCTTTCTTATTCACCATCCCATCTAGCTGCACATAACTGTGACTGACTCGCTCTCTTTCTCTTATTTTCTCTAGCTCTCTTTTTCTTTTATCGCAATTATGTTGTTGAGCATTGGCAACGCATTTATTTTAAATTGTAGCTGCATTATTAATAAAATCATAATAATCAATGAAGAATCATCATCAGGGTCGATACAATTATTTTTATCGTTTATAATCTTATAATTCCCCTTAACCGAAAAGTGCTCTTGTTAGCACCGAAAAAGATTTGTTTTGACGAACACACATGTTTTGCTGCTTTAAACGTCAATGTTTTTCGAAGGTATTGTGAAACTTCAAAAATATATGTATGCGAGAAGTTTCCAAATCCATGTACGCGTAATGCGTGTGAGTGCATGCGCGCGAGTGGGAGTGCTCGCAATAAAACTCCTGAATGATGCTTTTACAGGTGCTGCGTGTTTTCAACGATCGAGATAAAATTCTAGACTTCAAGAAAAAAAAAACGTCTGATCGAACGCTTACACATATCCAACAATCTTCGAATAATCAAAAAAATATATATATCAACACTGTTGTGTAGATTTTAGAGAGTTTGAGTTTCGTTTCGTGGTTTCGTGAGAACAAAAACGAAACTAACAAGACTTATCAAAAATTTAATGTTGATTTTCTAAAAAATTTTATTTTTCGTGCTGCATACCATTTGAAAAATTGAAATGTGTTGAAACACTACACGGGCATCACGATAATGTACATCGATTTAAACGCACATTTATAATATTAGATACTAAGATACAAATTTTATATTCTATTCGAAAAGATGACAAGTATCATAAAGTAGTTATAATGAAGATTGCTCTTCGAAATTGATACAATATGTGTCAACTATTTTATCGGAAGCTGCATTTGGCAGCGAACATTTCGTGAGGATTAAGAAGAAGCTCGTGATTGAGAAAAAATATTTAAAAAATCGTATCTAATGCCAACAATCTGTTTGAAAAAGCACAATGGAGATCCGATTAAATTAGTTAAATTTTAATATTTTCTTTTACAGTAATCAATATTTCCGTTACATCTATATATAAGCGAAGCAAATCACAAAGATCGATCTCTTTGGAAATATATTCAGGATTTTCGGAATTTCTTGGAATTATTTTCAGTTCATTTGAGTTGGGACGAGTGTGGCCCGTTGGTCTGTAAAAATAAAGGGAACAGGTAATGTCGAGGTCAGAATTGTATCGTCATCGCTGACAACGAACGGTTGTGTTGTGTTTATACATCGTGTTCATCCGTAGTACACGTAGGCAAATTAATTTGTGTTTCAAAATTCTTAATTGCTGGTTTTCGATGGAACAATGGGAAAAAATGATTCGAACATTATTGAAACTCAAATCGATTACCCACGAATAATAAAAAGTTTCGTCGTTCAGTAAAGAAACGTTAAAAATAATCAAATAATTCTAATACATAAGCTTTAAAGAAAAATATCGTTACACCATGTCTCGAGCGGGCAATGATTTGTCGTTGAATAACCCTGAAATCAGAACAAAAAAAAATGACTCGTTTCACTGAAAATACCACAAGCACGATCACAGATACAATCATTTTTGAGGAAGATAAAGAGAATCGTTTGGTAAAACAATCCAAAACGTCAAACAGTGTCGTTTGAGCGACATTCTTTGACGTTTCGGACTGTTTTAATAACGAGCCACACAAACGTCATCGAGCCACAAAACGCAACGTCGACAGGGGCAATTAAAAAACGGGAACTGCTGTATATAGCTGATCGCATTCAAACGCAAAACTCCCGGCTTCTGTCCGTGTGACCAGTCGGGAGTTAGTTAAAAAATACATCCGTTCGAGGTACGGAAGAGTTGCTTATGAAGAGTTTCTTATATTCATGAGAAACTCTTCCGTACCTCGAACGAATCTCGTAGCCAGAACACCATGAGTCAATTCTTCAAGGGCGCCTGGAGTTTTCGCAGCGAAACTAAAGATGAGACGGAGTGGTTCAAGGCCAAAATTACACTTAGCCCATTCGTCGACCGATGTCGTTGTTCCATCGGGACACACAGGAGCATAAAGTCTGAAAACTTGATCGAGCCGTCTGACAAGTCAGCTGAAAATTAATGTTCAAAAAGGATTAATCCAGCAGGTTCGTAATTATTTATGTAGACAAAAAAATAATTAATTTGGTATTTTTTAATAGAAATAACGAAAAATAATAGCCAACGTTTCAACCTTTCAGGCTTCGAACAGGCTTATTCAACTTGGGACTGTTTAAAAGAGATTCGAAAATATCGTTATTGTGTTATGCAAAAAAAAAATCGAAATGCTTTGGGCTTTGTACGCTAATATGCATAATTATTTAGATGCGGAAACACGCTTTCCGCCTTATATACGTCTCGCCTCATTAGTTTATATTTTTTGCATTTGCAAAGAAGAAGCGTCAGGTAGCCGAGGATGAAGAAGAAAAAAGGAGAGGGGGGAGAGAGAGAGAGAGAGAGAGAAGGAACGTAAGGTAGATAAATATCTAATTGGGCAAGCACAAGCACCACCTCAACGAATCTCTGTATAATATCCGTCAGGCCAAGGGGAGACGGAAGAAAAATTAATCGAGCGAACATTAATGATATAAAATATATACATTGAAAGAGTTTTTTTTCGTCATTTTGCAGCATTTGACTTCAAAGAGAGCTAGAGTCATCGATAGTACATTATATTTAGTATGTCAACACTATTCTTGGTCCTTGTTTATTCACTCAACATTTGATCGATATTCATTTCCTCCGTATGACCTCTGTTGGATCGTTGATTAAGTTGTGTGAAAATTGGTCGTTCTTCGACGATCATTAATCTTTGTATAGAGCACAAATATCCGTTGATTCGTTCTGATAAAAGTAAATCGTTAAAAAATGAACATTTTCCACGTACAATCGATTGTTGAAAAACATATGAAGAAGTATCGAATCATTTTTTGAATGGGACAATATTCGTGTAATAATTAATGAATCTTATTTAGCAGCTTCCAAAATTAGGGCTAGATAGAAATCAGAAAATTTGCGACTTCAAGTTTCTATAGTTTAAAAATGTGGTCATCAACGAAATGTCAGCCACATTGATCAAACCTTTGTTCAAGGGCCAAACACTTTCATCAATCGGATGTAGAAAAAAAAAAACATAAATTCTCAATGCAAACGAAAGCTGATGCTTTGCGGAAGATGCTAAAATTCATGATCAAGACGTGTGAACTTTGAGAAGGCTAAAAGTATTTGCCAGTCAGACGACAATAGGCAAATGTTTCATCATCTTTCTCTCCCTATTGTTTCATAAAAAAAAAAAAAAAACAACAACAACAACAACAACAAAACAAATCCCGAAGTGAACTGGTTGTTATACTCTACACTGAAAACGAAAATACGTTCAACAAAATATTTTATCGTCTCAACAAAGCTTCGTTTCAGTATAAAGAAGTTTTGTTGTGATATTCGGAATTTTGTTGCCTGAAGAAAAAAAGAATACGTGGAATAAAGTATTTGAATATTTCAACAAAATTTCTTTTTTAGTCTATTATCAATTTTAAGAGAATAGGTTAAGCATCCGAATTGATTGATTAATGACGTATTCATTGGTCTTGGTCGCACTTTTGTACCAAGAGCAGAAGAATCGAGAAAAACAGTAAAACATCAAAGTTCTGCGTCCCAACTGATTGGCAGTGAAAGTGTCAGGTAGATTTGACGTGAGAAACTTCTCCATTTTTTTCACAAGTTGCAGGAGTGCAGTCTATACCTCGATTTCATGCTAGCTGAGCACAGCTTTCCCTGGTACAGAAACTTATTGAGCAGCTGATCTCGGGTAATAAATGAGTTGATCCTGCAATGAGACTAACTGCTCAACTTTTGAATGGCTACTTCTAACGACGTGCATCAAAATTTTCATCAAACGAATTCATGAAAACTTGACGAATCTCAAAGACGATATTGATACTCGCTTATTAATACTCGTTTTCTAACGTCAACTACAGGAAAGATACCCTTTTTAAACGGGCTCCTTTTGTATTTATGTTAAACAATCCCTATGTTACGGACTTCCTTACTCTAGAGCGAAAAAAAATCGGTATACTTTAGAATTTTTTTTGGCCAAATTATAGAATCAATTAAAATTCCGTGGACAGTCCTCTCATTCAATTTTTCAACCCAGAATGAAAAATCAAAGTTTTTTCGATTCTACATAAGAATAACTATAGAATTACGTAGGATTTTTTTCGATATCTTGATTTTTGTCAAAATGGTGGCTATTTCATTCAAAAATGGTAAAAATTCCGGATAAAAAATGAGGGAAAAAAGGCACTATTCTGACAGAAATTGATCTATGGAAAAGATCTCTTTCGAAATATGTTTAGAAATTTCGGAATTTCTCGGAATTATTTTCGGTACATTTGAGTTAGAACAAGTATGGCTCGTTAGTCTGTATAAATAAAGGGAACAAGTAATGTCAAGGTCCAGAATTATATATCGTCATCATTGACGACGAACGGTTGTGTTTACATCGCGTTCATTTCGTAGTACGTAGGCAAATTAATTTGTGTTTCAAATATCCTAATTGCTGGTTTTCGATGAAACAATGGAAAAATTATTCAAACGTTATTGAAATTCATATCGATTACACACGAATAATAAAAGAGGAAGATAAAGAGAATCGTTCCGTAAAACAGTCCGAAACCTCAAAAAATTTTTGGGTGCTGTTAAAATCAAAATCAATGTTGTAAAAAATGAAAAGTTTTTTACGAAGAATATTCAAGCGCTCAAAGGAGCCACACAAACGTCAGCGAGCCAGAAAACGAAACGTCGACGGGGGCAAATGAAAAATGGAAACTGTTGGATGGTCAGAACAATTTTGAACGGAGTAAACATTTCGATTGGTTTTACTTTGAGGCTAACTGATTTATTCTGATTATGAAATAACTGAGTTAATTCTGCAAGGTACAATTAATTGTACAAAAAAATAATTTATTTGGTATTTTGTAATAGAAATAACGAATAATAATAGCAAACGTTTCCACTTTTCAAGCTTTGAACAGGCTAATTCAACTTGGGACTGTTACAGTTTTAAAGTGATTCGGAAATATTTTTATTGTGTTATGCAAAAAAAAATCGAAATGGTTTGGGCTTTGTACGCTAATAATTAAGCACGGAAAGAAACTCCACCGGCTTAATCGTGAGACTCATCATATTTTTCTTATTGCTAGCTTCTATTACACACACACACACACACACACACGCAAAAATGATTACTTTTTTGTAGTTTGATGCTGCTGTTGCAGTAATCGTGTATGCACAAGAGAATCCTTGATAATCGCAGAAGGAAAAATATTTTCTGGTCTCTCCGACGCCATAAGGACGAATATGTTCACGCCATAAAATTGCCAGAGAACTCGTCCTGCCCATGGAAACAATCGTTGAATTAATCATATATCATTTGTTCCAATATTTTAATTATCAATAATTAATTATTTGTCAAATCAAGAATATCATTAAATTAAATTTTGTATTGAGTTCGATTGATTCGAAGATATTTTCAAATTGAATGCATGCTTCGCTTCGCATAAATTATACACATATAGGATAAGAAAAGTATACGTTCCATCAATATATTCTTTTATCACACATTATTATTGTTATTATTGGTGTTTTTTTTCGCAATTATATCGAACTGATTTTATAATTCCGAAAATTTTTCCGAAACACGAACGTGTTTAAGAAAAACTCTCATATACTTAATAAATACTGCACGGTTAAGTTATAAATGAATGCACATATATTGAATGACCCAAGAAACAATATCGAACTGAAACAAGAAAAAGGATTTCCTTCTTTTGCAAAACATGGAAAATATCCATGTTTTATTTTTTTTTTGCCGCCATATTAACACCTAATGAAAGTGAACGTTATTGCTTCCAATTGACGAGTGAGGCAGCTAGTCTGGGAAAAAAATTCGAGCGTCTACCATGTTATTTATGTGACCATAAAATGGTTTCGTCGTTAGGGGGACGACAAAAATGCAGTAACAGTTTTACCTTCTAAACAGCCAAACATTGGCTCACATTTGTGAGAATCATATTTTGATTGGGTTCGAGATCGTCCACCTCGGCATTGCCTTGACACTATTTTCCGGGACACCCTGTATATTTCCTTCGTATCGAATGAGTTATGCAACTGGAACAATATATACAATTTTCGAAATCGCGCAATAACTGACGATTTCCTGAATGAAGAAATGCCACCGATAATTTTGCAACTATATCATTCAGGAGGAAAGTAACAATATTGACGAATTGTCTGACGACGTTCCATTGATATTGTGCTACAGCAGGGAAAGCGTCGATATACCGCGACGTTGCGAAAGTGACATCCTCAAATGCGTGCCTCTCGTGCTTACACCTTAAGGAACAATCAACAATCAATTTCATCATTTTTTTTATCATTACATTGGTACGGTTTCATATCGTGTTAGGTATATATCACAAAAACTTGCATGCATTATAAGGCATTCCAGAAATAGTTTTTGCGGTAAAGCTCCTGAATTGGATGATTTTACTTGGTAAGCGTCAACGTTTAAATGTATATTAATACGAAAGTCATCAGCAAAAGATAATGTTTTTTGGGACTTTTGGGCTTAATACATTTAACATCCATTGAAGTGTGGCTTGAATGCATTTTTTTTTAAATATTAACTCTCAATATGTTTTGGTCTAAAATACCTCAAGCAAAATACGAGTCCAAATTTGCACACTTTGATCCTCCAAAAGTTGGAAGTTTTTTTAATATGTTTATTAGGGTGCTTAAAAAAAATCGATATTTTTTTTCGTGGGCTGGATGTTAGTACATGCAAATAAAAAGTAACTCAACCGAAATTTGGGATTTTCAAAAAAAAATTTAAAAGTCCCTCAAATGATTTTTTCCTATTTTAGGAAAAAAACGTGAAAAATATTTCGAACGAAAATAAAATAACATATTATGCGTTGAATAATGTCCATTTCTTCGTATACGTAACAAATAGATAAACAAAAATATTTTTTTTCTAAGTTAAAGTTCCCATAGCGTTATAATAAATAATCGTGACACTGAAATTCACTTTAGATCTGTTCAATGGTATTCGTTTATTCGGGGACAACTTATGACTTTTTTAGACCGATTTCTTCACAATAATCTATTATGTACCTGAAAATGGCTGGGTATAAATAACGGAAATTCGGGAAAACCGCTACGGCGTACTCCGATTTTGACGATATATCTTACTAGAGGATATATACGACTATCACGACTATATACGTTTATAGGATATACGACATATACGACTATACGTTTACACCCGATATAACCATACGTGAATAAGAGTGTCGCCGTGTAAAAGGTGTAAAACGTAGTCAATCGTTGATGTACGTAGTCTATGGTAACTTTTCTGGCTCTATTGCTCACCCGTAAATAAATTGAAATGAGGTAGTCCAACCAAAACACTCAATATACATACTCATATAATATATATATTGTATATATGGATTCATAAAACATATTATTTCTCGTTGGTATCAATTATAAAACAGATTGATTATTATTTTCATCAAAAATTTTCTTGAATTTCGACCCAACGATATAGCTTATTTGCTCTGTAAAGTGTGGAAATATCCGAGTGCCGACCGCATAACCTCAAAAATTAGAGAATTGTAATCAAACGTTCGTGACATGTGCGTTCGGAAATTTATCGTTTTTTTATTGCTTATCAACGTGAACGAAATATCTGAAAAAATGAATTAGTCCTGTTAATCGTGAAGTAGCTTCGCTCGATTATCTCATCAAGTTTATAACAACAATAAAAAGTAAGTTTTAAATACTTGACATTCTGTAATCATTGTAATTATTTCCATGAATGTTAAAATTAAACTGGATAACTATTAAAATTAACAGCAATTCGTTTTAAAACCACAAATAATAAATGACTTTATTTGACTTACAAATCCCATTGGTATTTTTCTTAAAGGATCAGAATACTTCACAGCAAGTCAATTTCTTCTGTAAAAAAAACATAGACGTTTTTAATACTTTTATTAGATATATCTGGAGCATTGAAATTCATATCATTCAAATGCAACAAGTTGTATTTCTTATTTCTTGGTTTTTCAGTTTCATGAATCGATTGAACTTATCTTACCTATTTCTCTGAATTTCCAATAAAAAGATAAGAAAAAAATTTAATTCCTTTTTATAGAACATGCCATAAAAAATTGTTGGATAATTCTAAAAAAATAAATATACAAATGTTATCGATTCAAACTTTAGAATCGTTGACAAATTTTAAACGAGACATGCTTCTGTTCATATTTTTTTGAGGTACCGGATGTTGTACAATTTAGCGTAAAGAATAGAAAAGGAATGCAGAAACATGAAGATTCTCAAAGATAAGCAACAACGGAGAATGGAAAGGAAGCATAAAAAGATGGCAGCTTTGATAGAAATAACAAAATTGAACGACAAAGAAAGAGCAGCGAGAGATTTTGGTACAAAAAGCTCCAGTGGTGTGGAAAACGATGAGGGACATCAGAGCTTGCCGAACTCATTGAGCAATGATAGCAATGATACAGCTACCCGTAAAAGAGTTTGTCCAGATATTTCTGATCATTCTGAAACTACAACTGTGAATGACGATCAGAACACTGATAACACTGAATCAATAGAAGTATCAGCAACAAAAAAACCTCGGTACGAATGCAAATTGTTAAATAAACACTCTAACCTCACAAGAAGTTAATTTTTTTATTACTCGTAAAGAATGGGAAATATTCTGGAAACGTTATAAATGTATAGATTCCTTCGTGTAACATTGTGTTTCAAAAAATTGTCATAATTTATCTCCGATACACAGGCTCAATGGAGAAGAGTACATGAAACTGAAACAACAATTAAAAGAGCGCAAACAAAAATTGCGCGCAATACCAAGATTTCGATTGAAAGGCTTTGGTGAAAGTGCAAGTTTGTCTATTGTTTCCGAGACAGATCGCATTCCAATATTTCTCAGAGATGTTCAGCACTTACTCATGTACTCGCTGCTTGGACACTACTCGCCTTATTTACCTGCGAGATGGTGCCATTTGGAGAAATTCAATAAGGTGATACTTTCGCATCATTCCATTTATGATAACACGATCGTGTTATAGAACGCGATGTTGTAATGCCAAATGTTATTGCTAATTTTCAGTATCATTAGTCGATTTTTACTAAATACTCCTCTTTTCATACCTTTTTGTTTATACTTGATATCGAGCCATCGAAGCTTCTGATGTGCACGATGAATTCTTACAGTTCACATGAAAATCCAGAAAATGAACATGCTTTATTTTCATAGATATGTACAATAAGAGAAAATATAAAATATATACTCTGAATATTTATTCCGCACATTGACACGGTAAATGCGCGACGAACATCATGAATGAGAATAAATTCTTGATTTCTTACACGAAAAAAAAAACTACTGTAATAACTGTATACAATATTTTGTTCCTTTGCATCGTTTAGATTACGCATACGGTAGTTTTTGTCGTGGAGGGTTTTTCAATATACGACTACTTATCGCATGAATCTATGTTTACCAATGTTACGTCGAAACTGGATTTTCGTGTCGAGATGGTTACACCTGCGGCGTACGGAGGGTCGGTGATCGAAGAAATCGCTACAGTTCCGTTAACCGGTTCACAGTGTGACGGATTAATAAAACGTAATGATAATCATACAATACTATATTTATAATAATCGTGAGTAGTATTTGTTCAGTGATTATTTTTCCGATGTCCGGTAAGAGATCGAAAATTTAATCGTGAAAAAAGTGATTCGTCCTGAAAATTATTGCGGAGTATTATTTTTCTTATTTATACCAGCTCAGAACAAATATATTTTTCTCATATATCGCTCAATTTTTTGTTCAATGATTAGCGTTGGAAAATATTTTTTTTAATTTTCAATGAAACGTTTTAATTTTAATGTATTAAATTGATCTTATTTTCGCACAACTTCGACTTATAAAGATTAAATATAACGAAATAAGAAATGTGTTCCACTGGAGTGATACAGATTACTAAATATCTCGTTCTATTATGATTGATTGTTAACAGGCTACGGTTCATTAGAAGCTGCTATGCAAAGCACAGGTGATATTGTGAAGTTATTGAAAAGCGTATTCCCGATGCGATCAGCGGTTGCGGAAAACGGCAGAGCATTAACGAGGGAAGAGCTCATTTTTCTACCACCATCGGATAAATTTCCGAGAACTCAATTGTTACTCTCTCCATGGCAAATGGTGGAAGAAAATTATCCTTTACCACTTCAGGGTGTCCTCGCAAAGAAATACGGCGATTACGTTCTGACGAAAGACGAATACGTTGAAGCTTGCGCAAAATCTCCGATGTTCGGTCTTGATTGCGAAATGTGTCGAACAACGACTGGTCTTCTCGAACTCACTAGGATATCTTTAGTAAATGAACAAATGGAAGTAAGTTTGAGATGGCAATTGTCATATCGTATCTCAATTTTCCTTCAGAGACCTACCTTTTATCTAATTGATTTGCAATTTTTCAATTAGTCTTTCATACCAACTTTTTTGTTTTTTCACCG
This sequence comes from Campoplex capitator, assembly GCA_037576405.1. Classification (NCBI taxonomy): domain Eukaryota; kingdom Metazoa; phylum Arthropoda; class Insecta; order Hymenoptera; family Ichneumonidae; genus Campoplex; species Campoplex capitator. The sequence goes on from JARBWI010000015.1 coordinate 2,509,054, forward strand.
ATACGATCGCATTGGACTAGAATTCCATGTTGTATTCTGAATCTGTCGAAAATTCATCGGTTCAGATGAATCGTGAAAAACATATTTCGAGTAATTTTTTTTAGAAAACTTTCCAATATGGAGATATTCGTATTATTGATAATTTGCGTTTGTAAAAAATCCCTCCATCCACGTGAATTTCCGATTTTTCGAATGTCAATTCACAAAAAATAATAATTGGTATTTTTTTTATTACCAACAGATAGTTTATGATAGTTTCGTTAAGCCGGAAAACAATATCACCGATTACTTAACACGGTACAGCGGTATCACGAAAGAAAAACTGGAAGGTGTTACGACGAGATTAGAAGATGTTCAAAGAAAATTACGAGAATTATTGCCACCCGATGCAATTCTCGTCGGTCAGAGTTTAAATTCCGATCTTCACAGCCTCAAAATGATGCATCCGTATATCATCGATACTTCAGTCATATTTAATTTATCCGGTGATAGGTAAATTATGGGTTTCGATCGATTTTCATTCAGAAAAAAACCAACAAATTTTTATTTATTCATCATTCTATCTTTCTAGAGAATCATTGAACGATTAATACATATTCTGTTGCCTAGGTATCGCAAGACAAAATTGAAAATTTTAGCGCATGAATTTTTGAATGAAAAAATTCAGTCAGCGGGAAAAGCAGGACATTGCTCAACCGAGGATTCGCAAACATCGTTAAAACTCGCCAAGCTGAAATTGGCAAATAGCGTTGATTTTGGCGACGCTGTTCTCACTTATCAAAAAAATATTGAAGCAGCACAAACAAGGATCGATAGGAAAAAAGAAGATAAAGAGAAAGCTAAAGCTGAACGTTACAATTTTGGGGTTTCGATCTTCAAACACGTCACGCAAGATGAAAAAACTGCTGCAATCGTCGCGAATGACGATATTATGAACGAATATTCGAAATATTTGAAGAATTCTTCGCTCAGTATTATGGACGATGGAAATTTCGACCAGAAGGATCAGGTAATTTCATTTTTGCACTTCTTTCCTTTTTTGCACGCTGATAAGGTATCGGGATCATTCAACGGAGATCAAGATCAAGATGAAAGGTGGGGAAGGGGTCAGGGGAGATGGAATTGGTTTATTTTGCCTTGTTCAGACTTTCAGACTGTTTTGAAATAATATAAGAATACATAAGAAAAACTTGAAAATTAATAGAAAAATTTACATAATTTCGATAGCGATAGTAATATTGATATTTGTATAAAATTTTTGAGACATTTCCGCGATCCCTTTACACAGGCTCTATGGAGCTTCAAGATTCGAATGAAACTGCATTTCCTTTCTCTGACCTCGAGTTTTTGTGTGAAAAATAGTTTTCTACTCTGAACCAAAATCTAATTACGACTTTTCGAAAACTAGTAGTTAAGCGAAATTTCGTGAAAATTCGAAATGCCATCAGGTCGAGAATTTTCCAAGTCGACTGGACTAGAATTTTTCAGGGAATATACTTTATTCTATCCCTAATCAACGCTGAAAATTTCAAGCTCGATTTCGAAGTAGTTAACGAGTTGTGATTTTTAAAAATGTTCAAATTTTCCACATAATATTGCGTATTTTATGACATTGTCAATTACTTGTTCCATTACTCGCGGACCTCGCAAAATTTAGTGCAAACAGAAAGTTATACAAAATTCTTACATTATGTAAATTTGAAAGTGTTTTGAAGAACCAATTCTTTACACAGTAATGTGTGAAATAACATAATAAATAAAATAATTCATACCACACTTATCTTGACGGAATTATAAGCATTGAAATTATAATAATATTGATAGTAATGAATAGATAATACCAATTTGAAGAAAGAATATCACTAATAATATAAAATTAATAATAATAATACATTATAAAATGAACAAATGTTTTTTTTTTTTCAGTTTAGATTTCTCATAACTTTACTTTTGTTTATAATTTTCCAAGATTCTTATATTTCTTTATTCAATTCAATAAGAAATTACTGTTACGCGATTTTGAGATATTTCCGGATTGCATGGACAGACGACTTCTAACAAAAACCATTTGATATTCGCATTTACTCAATTCATTACTGCGTGGGACGCCATTCCAAGTTTCGAATAACTGGAAAAACTTCATATTCCTGTATACATGAGTGCGCAACCGCATCTTACATAGATTTTTTTCTCAGGAAAACGCGTCTAGTTGATACTTCATTTTAATTCGACATAAGTTTGACAAAAATCAATTTTTCCTATCCTCATCCTCTCAAGTTGATTGTTTAATTATTATTTATCTTTCTTTTTTAGCTTCGTCTCGTGATGACTGAAAACAATAAACATACGGTAAAACGATCCTGTGAAATCGCCATGGAACATGCTTTAACTTTTTGTCATGTAAGAATGACACAAATCGATGAAGGAAATGAAGAAAAAATAGCAAAGAATTGCAAATTATTAGATAATTGGTTTGGAAAGTTGTGGGAAAGTATGGCCGTTAACGGTCTCGCGTGTGTTGTGCTTAGTGGACAAAACAATGCTTCAAACGGAGCATGTTTTCTCAATATTAAAAAAAGTCCAAATCCTATTGCACCGTAGATGTTAGGCGAGCATCGATTACGTACCAGTTTCTGTACGAATTCAGAACAGTTGGAAAAATGTCACGGTCTGAAGTTTCATCCAAAATAAGTTAAGAATATTTCTGCAAACCCTTATACACAAAAAAGTTGAAATGTTGGATTCGTCAGCGATGTGTAAATGGAAAATGTTGTACCAATAAATTTTTTATATTCCGTTTTTTTGACGACTGAAGTCGTTATGAAAAAATGTTTTTTTTTTTCGTTTTATTCTTCATCTATTTCGTCGTTGAAATCGATAATATCAGGAGTGACGGTAGAGGCTCGACGTCAAGTATCAAAAGAAAAAGCCAGCGTGAGCACTGCTGCATTCTTATGTACGCGAATATGAGAGTTTTCGGGATTTCCATGTTTTTCAACCTGCCCTCACAGCGGGGCCGTTTTATTACTATAAATGATTCAGTCCCACCGTTCTCGAATCGATCAGTTTAGGGTTTTCTGGTTGTATAAAGAAAACTGAATTCGTAAATGCAATCAGCAACTTTAAGGGGGAAGGTATAGTTAGAATTTTCAAAAAACTAATTTTTTTTTTCTAAAAGTATAATATCTTACGAGTATTTTCCGACCAATTGAATGTAAATCGGACCATTATTCGCCGAAATACATGTATTCGAGTCGAGAACGCTAACCGGCGATCCCTGGAAAACACTCGAGAGGTGAGGGTAGCTCGGCGACAGCTGAAAATGGCTTCAGATTCAGCTAATAAAGCGCAGGAAAGCGAACTATATGGCCCAGGAATAGACGACTCTATGTAAGTTACAAAAAAAAATTTTTATCTGCATGCAAATCGTACTCCAATATTTAAACTCGTTTTTCTCGAAACCATGTTTTCGAAGTCGGTGATCACTGTAACTCGAGAACGGCTTTACCGATCGGGTTGCAATTTATATCACTTATACTTCTGTACATAGTTGTCCTCCGGATGAACGAAGGATTTTTTTTTTTGCAGAATTATTTTTTTTTTTTTTTATAGTAAAAAATGTAAGTGAAATGTATTTATTTGAAAAAATTGCAATATTTACATAAAATATATATCTTTCAAACAGAAGAACTTTTTTTGAAAATTATTTTATTGTTTGGCCAAAAAAATCGGAAAAAGGCTTTTTTTCAACGTTTTAACTATACCTTCTCCCCCTTAAAAACTAAAAAAAAAAACTGAACAATGAACCGGTTGAAAAATTGATATTTTTTTTTTAGAATCCCAACAACAATTGTTAGTACACTGAAAAAAACAAAATTTCTCAAGTTGAAAAACAAATTTTACACAGTACCAGCAATTTTTTTGAATTTTTCTCTACTCCTTGTTGAAAATTACAACATTAAATTTTTGCCCTCAAAGCAAAAGCATTAGGGTTCTATGAAATCACGACTGTGTCGAAATTTTATTTTTCCAACATAAATCTTAAACGTGCCTCAAGTTTATTTTCTATTTTTAGGAATTCTCAGATTCAAATCAAGAGTTGATTTAATGTTTAGTTATAACTGTCAATTTTTTCATCCTCTACAAAAGAAAAGAACGATTATTTTATAAAATCGTTTTTTTTTTAAATTTGGATGCTACAATAAATTTTTTAGGTTCACTCAAGTGATTCTTCTCAACCTTGTATCAAGAGTCGCGATAGTGACTCGACACCAAGTATTAAAAGAAAAAGCCAGCGCGAGTCCTGCTGCACTCGTATACGCGAATATGCCGGTTCTATGACGTCATAGCGTTTTCAAACCGTTCTGACCGACGAATCGTTTGAGTAAAAAATCTGAATATTGGTGACGGTTTTATTTAGAAGGCTATACGCAATTGGATTAATTCCGTTTTGAATGAAAATGATTTTTTAAAATCGATTTTATCATTCAAACGCCCATTTTAAAATTGGGACAATAGAAAATATTCTGGACTATGTAGAAATTTTTCCAACGACCTAAATATCTCCAATGAACATTTGAATCTGAAAAATTTTTTAATTGAAAAATTCGTAACTAACAAACGATTTTGCTGTAACTAACAAACGCTTGGCTATCTGGGATAGGATGGTTTCTACTGTACCGGTGTTACGGAAATTCTGCAGCCCATTCTAAGCCCAAATTTGAAGCTATGTTTAACAGTCCAAAATTATAGAAATAAACTAAAAATTATGATAAACCAACATTAATTATTACTTTTTAAAATGCAACTTGGTATTTCTATCAATAATAGAAACCTGTTTGAGTTATTAGACTAAAGGCTTCAAAACTAGATTCAAGTTGTTGTAACGCCTTTACCATAATATTCGCCCGGCTAGCTCAGTCGGTAGAGCATGAGACTCTTAATCTCAGGGTCGTGGGTTCGAGCCCCACGTTGGGCGTTATTTTTTTTAATTTTTCGACTTAAATTTTATAACTGGTAATTTGTTTGCTTTTTCAACTGGAAACATTTATGTAAGACCGTGAATGAAGCAAACACTCAAAATGTTCAAAATAGTTATAAAAAACAAGAAAATTAACTAGAATACATTGCTCCTAAATATATAATGAAAATTATCGTTTAAAAAAGTCTGAACTTTTCAAAAAAAATATTATCAAAAAAATAAAACGTGTTACATTGATAGAAAAAACGATTTTTAAATTTCGACCTCCTTTTTTAGGGTCTTCTCGATGCCAGAGAAAATCGAAAATATTTTTATCGAAAAGCTGAGACTTTTTTACCTAATGATCACTATATTTTATATTTCAAAAATAATATCAAGGTATTGATACTTTCAAAACCAAAAGTCAACAATTGCAAATATTACAATTTTCAAACTACTATAACTTCAAAAGAGCTCGATGGAAAAATGTGAAAAAAATCATGGAAGCTCTCTTTGTCATGTAATTTTTAAAGGAATTGTTTATTATGTAGAATTCAGACCTTCCGGCACAACTCAATTTGGTAATTGGTGGAATGACTCATGTATGACATATTTCACGCCAATCCGGCGGACTTTTTCCCTGACCCCCGAAAATTTCATTCGATTTTTGTTATATGAGTGCATTGAGTCTCAAAGTTACGCTAAATATTTTTCAGATTTTTATAAACAGCCCTTATTGGAAAAAAAAATTGAAAAAAAAAACGCCACGTTTTAAGTAAAAAAAAAAATTTAGGCAAAATCCTAACTCCGAAATTTGAACATCTGCCATTTGCCGAGAAATGAATTGAAAGAAAAATCGGGCTCGATAAGCAAGAGTTTCTCTGTCAAGTATGAGAAAATAATTTTGTTCTATCTTTCGGTTGCAGTGTCTAACCGGAATCGTGGTTACCTCAAACAGCTATTTTTTCAAAAAAACTTTCCCAAAAACTGAAATCACAGATAAATTAATTCTTTTTATATTTACGAAGTTTTTAATTCCATGAGGGCAATACGCCTTTTAAAATTAATACAAAGCTGTTGTTTCAATAAGAAAACTTTCCCAAAATAAAAAATATAAAAATTTCTCTATTTTTAGTGCCTTTAGGTGTATGTAAGACCTTTTAAGCGTAATAACTTTTCGTCACATTTTTTGTGAAAAACATTTAATATGATTATCAATAAAAAAATCTGAAGAAATTGAAAGTTATGGTTTTAAAGATTTTAGTTTGAATATTTGCTCTTGGAATTTGCTTTTCTTTCACCCATAAAGTGATTGGATGCATGTAGGACTTGGTGTACGAGGTTCGACGTGAGTCTATGCTGATGTGACTATAGGACAATACTGTGCGTGATCTATAAATTTGTCGAAACTATTATACACATGAATTAAGAATCGATAAACAGAGCAGAGGGAAAGGCCACGCGGCCCTCGCAATATTTATTATATACGCACGTACAACATGATCCATTATTTTCATTGTTCACTCGAACTCATTTCATTTTTTGTGAAAAACCGAGACTCTTTTTACGCGCATTGCAGAGCAAGGACCGAACAATCGATCGCACGATCGACCTCGGTGGATCACCAACAGCTCAAGGCTTAAACTTATATGTGAGAAAGCAAAATCCGCATGGGATTTTGAATAGTACATTAGTTGACGATTGAAATCTTTCCTATTCGGCTCGGTGATCGTCGATCGATTACTTATAACGATCGTTTACGATTATCACTCGTTGCACTAAAAACTAAAAACGTTTCACAATCAATAAAATTTGAATCTTATCCCTTAAAATTATTTCGAATATTCGAAACCTCGTTCCAAATTTTCTTATGAATTTTAATCGTATACGTTTTTCAGATCGGTGTGAAAATTATTCCAATTATTTGAGAAACCAAATTTTCAAGTGTTAGTTTTTCAGAACCTCCCGTCATTATTTCGATGATTAGGTAGCATCAGTTGTAGTGGCAGTGATTAGTAAGCTTCGATGCGAACTTTATCACCAACTGAACCTGTACTAATAAGCAGAATGAAAGTTCAACGAGTCACGTTTCGAAAAGTGCACGGGAGAAAATGCGTTGGTGAGCTGTAGATACATGAACATACGACAAATTTTGTGAACTTAACAAATGTACACTGGAAACCTAATTTTATAGAACCATTTGAATATTTAGTTGAATACGAGTTTTCGATTTTTTCTCCTCATTATCACTGTCAATCATTCAGATGATTTGAAATTAAGAGTTGCGGCAGCGACTCGAGACAAGTACACATACGAAGTGAGTCGTACAAGCACTTTTATACCGAAAAGACCATGATTCTAAATGTTCTCGAAAATTGATTCTTCAATATAAGCTAAATTATAGCATTTTGAAGCTTCATATAAATTCACGAATTTTTTGTTTTTTTTTTTTTCTCTTTTGATCGTGACCAATTAGAACCTCACATAGCTTAAATAGTATTGAAGATATTAATATTTTTTTTTGTTGTACCGGAAAATTGAGCATTTTTTCGTACACATTTTTTATGTTTATTTGTTTTTTTTTCACAGTCGCTGTCTAGTGATACTAGAAATACTGGTGAAAAATGTATTGATTTTGCGATCGTTCGTGAATGTGGCACTGACTATATATCTTTGCATTTGCTAACAGTTTTGACTTTCCATTTATGGTTAAGTGACAGTGATGAGGTTATTAACATCGCAAATGTGACAGCAGACCAATATTTTTATCGTCAGTTTTGACTCTAATTAAAGTCCGTCGTGATCGTAGTTACTTTTCGACGGTACACTAATTATCTATGAATAATCCGAGAATTAATTATTCATGTTGATTTGAACAAATTGTTCTCAAATAAATTGTCCGGGAAGAATCATCTCAAAAGTAAGTCCTATTATTTACACAACGATAAATATTGCAGTTTACTTCATTTGAATGTAGAATAATACTTCCATTTTTCCCTTTATCAGTGTTCAAAATTTTTATTCGTATGCAGTGTTCGGGTACGTAATTGACTTTACAAATAATGGGGCAATGTCAAAATGAAAAGGAATGAGAAGAATATGTTTGTCATGTTCAAACGAGACAAATTTAAAAATTATTCCCAAATTCCAATAATACAGAAATTAAGTTGAATTTTGTATCGTTAAAGTATGCAACGAAAAGCTTTTTTTCATTTAGTATTTGTACATACCGAATGTTAAACGTTTAAATGCTAAACTAATATTCTTTCTGCAGCCGATGAAATTAAGTATGACTGCAAAGGAAATTTTGACACCGCAGTCTCGGTACTCTGTTCCCAGTTTCACATTCATCATTACTCTGATCAGTGTGAAATTAAGTAATCTGACAATTTTGCAAGTTTTTATGGTTAATTACGAAGTTTCGATTCATATGAAAAGTTCTCAGAGACATGTTTTCCCAGTACATTTCTGGTCCCAAAATAGTCGAGATACGATAGTTCGAAATTCGATCATGTACTCATTTTCAGCCGCAATTGAAGAAAAAATGTATCAAGCATCCGTCAGAATGTTTATGGAACAACCAATTCTTAAGAAAAACACGTTTGCGACCATGAGTGCGTTACAAGAATTAAGCAAAAGCTCGCCAAGTACTTCGTCCGAAACTTTTGTTTCCTGTGTGGAATTTTTTTCTGTTCCGGTATTTTTTATTTTTCATTCTGATTCTTAATGTGTGAGCTTTCTGTAATGTAGAGTACTTTGAATTCATACAATACAATACAAGAAAATATTTCAATTAATTAATTGAAATATTTTTTACAATACAATACTATACAATACAATACAAGAAAATATTTCAATTAATTAATTGAAATATTTTCTTGTATTGTATTGAAAAATTTTCTACATATACAATACAATACAAGAAAATATTTCAATTAATTAATTGAAATATTTTCTTGTATTGTATTGTATATGTAGAAAATTTTTCAATTAATTAATTGAAATATTTTCTTGTCAATGGGCTTTAATGTATTTGGCTATTAGTGCTTTTGAAGTTATTATGTATTAAATGACTTTTTGTGAAGTCTAGCCTCAATTTTCGATCACCTGGAATTCCTATTTAGGAGGATTAAACGTACTTGTCTCAACTTTTTTTACAGCACTTATGTTGTCTTTCATGGTATGATATTAGATCAAACAATACCGAATCAACCATTACGGCTCCTGAATAATTTATCAACACATCTCTCGTACATTTTATTTTATATGTAGGATACACCTGAAACCTCAAAAATTGATGCATTCTTGACCACTAGAAATCCAAATTTCTGCAAAATTAACCCGAATAATCTACGAAAAGTTGCATACTGCCATACCAAATAAAAGTTTATAAGTCTAAAAGTTTGCTCCAAACGTAATATATTCGGTTGAGCTATTGAAAACTTGGTTATCCATCGATGTAGCATCAGTAAGATAATCGGAAGGAACAAAAAAATATTGACGTGTTTGCCAGAGAATATAAATAATTAACAAAACCTTTTTCGGCTGATTTTAAAAGACATATTGTTGATAGTACAGAAATTATCCATATATGGGAACGAGGGACGTAGTATTGGCGGATCAATCGTGATTGTTTGCCTAATCGACTTGTCTGCTACTCGACCAAGCGAACAATCTCGTCCATTCATCTTAATTTATTCGGAGACATACATTCCGTCCTACGCACCATTAGTAACGCTAACTTTTTAGGCGCAAGACGCGTCTTTGATCGAGGTTTAAGCCCAAAGCGTAACGAGCTTTTTAATTGAGACATTTGGCTCAATTACTTACCATGGGATCTGACTGCACTTTTTCAATTCTTTTTTCGCTGACAAGCTGTTCGAGACTTTTCGAAATATTCTTTACATTTGAATGAATTTTTCACTAATGTTGATTGAATTTCAACCGTCAGCGAGAATCATTTCAGAGTTTATCAATCATTATTGCTCTTACTATAATAGAATTAGAAAGGGGACAGATTCATGCGAATAGTTAGGAAATAAAATATCAGTTATGAGTAATTTGTAACGAATAATTATAATTGACTTCTTTCTTTCATACTATAGAATGCGTGGTATTGTTAATCGATGCCTCGAATTAATAATGGCCAAATTTAAAAAGCCTTTGCAAAGCATTTCCATGATGTTTTACATCGAGGTAACTCATATTTTTGTTTGTTTGTTTTTTTTTTCCATGGAATTTTCTTGTGACGACCCACTTCGATCTGCCACTTGACAAGTTAAGGTCTGACTGTGGGGTTCCGAGATGTACTAGCTTGACCTACTTTTCTCCTCCTGTCCTTCTCCCCTCGATGTTGTCCTTCGTTATTCCTTCGCAAGGATCGATATTCTCCTTCCTTGCATGACAATCCCCCCAAGGGCACATTATTCTTACCGTATACAAAGTATAAAACTCCAAAGTGATTGAGAGTTTCGAAACTCTTTTTCTATCCATAATTTTTTATTTATTTGAAAGATTTTCTTTCTCTACAAATTTTATTGGACAACGAAGTCGAAATTGCGATCGCGGGAATCTCATAAAAAGCTTCAATGTGGCGAAAATTTGGACCGAAAATGGGCGAATTTGGGCGAAAATACAGAACATGTCCAATACACACATGAAATTGTGCATATTTTGTGTAAATTTTGATATTATTAAAAATCTTACTAATATTCTCTATGTAATTAGCGAATGAACCATCGATGAATCATATATCATATAAGTTATCTGTATTGCAATTATTTCTGTAATTATGTATATTTTTACACTTTCACTCATATTGTTTTATGAATTAATTGTTCCATATATTGTCATCTTAGCTATTATTTCATTAATTTCGGAGTGAAAAAACAATTCCCCTAAAATTGTGTATTCAAATCTGTAAATAATTAATAAATTCTACTCCCATTGCGTCATAATGTTTATCACAATTGACAATCATAACGTCATATTCACGGATATGAGTTATTTCATTATCACACGTGTAACATTGACTCATGGAAAAAGATCGTTGAGAGTCTCGAACGTGAGTTTAGTTCGTTTCGGTAGGTCAGAGAGAACATTGGAAGCGACACGCGAGTCTCTATGGTTACACGAGTGGTGGCGACAGAACTTCGACGTACTTCGTCGAAATTTAGGGGAGATTCTCTCATCGTTCCAACATCCCCACTATATCCCGAATGAAGTTTGCGTGCAAAAGTGTGCCCAAGGAAGCCTCATGTCGATTTTCATAAATTTTAGTTAGTACTTTACTGGTATATCGATATTTTGTCGATTTCGATTCCATATCCACATCTTCTTTTTAATGCGATTTTTTCGTCAACTTTTACATGAATCCATTTGTTACTCCGATGATACATTTTTCCCGAATTGAAACAAAAATAGGACACCGATCGCGATGCCTTCGGAACACCTCATCAATAAATTTTGAATGGAAAATTCATATACGCGGAATAAAATTCTATCAGCAAATAAATAGAGCATAGTACACAATATGAGGAACTTCATTAAAAAAAAAGAAAATTTCAAGTATACGTTATATATATAGATACGACGTCATTATAAACAGACGATAGTCGGAATTTTTGTACGAAAATCATTTCAAAGTAAAGGAAAACTCCAATATCCCTGCGTGTCAGACGTTAGTGGATACCCATACTGCATATTGTATACATATATATGTAAAGGTCCATATGAAATGTAGGTTAACGTGAGGCGGCCTTGAGCCCGATAAAGTTCCAAAATACGCGAGGTCTTGGCATATATATATATATAGAAGCGTATAGAGGGACTGTTAGGGATTCTCCCTAACTGTTCCTGACCGTTCCGGTCGGGGTTTCGAATATATAGGGTGGATTTTGTTACATAACATATGAAGCATTCTTTTGCCGCTACGTATATAGTTTTCCAAGGGTCTTCAAGAGAGCCCGGGAACGATCGATCTGGTATGCGTAAACACGGGAAATGTAGCAACGTATAGCGATGTCGGATATTTTTCTAAATATTTACGACTTTTCTTCTGAAGACTAAGCCATGCATTTATCTAGGCAGACTGTTTACTAAACTATCAAATTTTTCGTGGAAATCATAAAGCATTAAAATTATTGTGTTACCCTTCAAGTATATATATATATACATATACGTAGATATATATGTATTATTGGCTTTGACAAGCTTTTAAATTTTTTGACTTTGAACACGCTTCGGTCGTAAATATAATTTTTCTTTTATATACTTTAGTTTGACCTGAATAATTACAATTGTGCATTGTCTAACGTTGGCTCGCATTTACTTTCATCCAGGTTAAGCTTGTCCGAATTTAACAGGGTCCATTAAAATCAATGGCATGTTTGATAACATACTATTTACTTCAAGACTTTCTGTAGGAAATACCCTGTAATAATGTATAGGAAAACATGTAGAAATCGATGTGAAAGAAGCCAACATCGACGCAGTGCTTTCTCACCCGTCGTTAACTTGATAAATTGTGACCTCTTTGAGTTAGAAACGGCTTCGTCCAACTGTTATGACATTTTTGCTTTATTTATTAATTTGTCTCAAATTTAAAAGCTAAACATCTGATTAAATCACTCTAACGTAATCAAGGCTTCGTGTAAAAACACATAACTAGTTGAATTTGAGTTCTTTAAATCAAACGCTTTTACCGCTATCTAAAAGCAACGACTCCTCAAAGATTCCGAGCCTGAAAAATCATCAGTGGTAAATAATGAATGTGAATCAAAACATCAAAGAAATAATAATTTCTTTATGATTTTCCACTCCAAAGAAAATCACGGATATATATATTTTTTCTTTTGTTTTTTACAATTGGAGAAACCTAATTATTCATTGTTAATCTATACAAAGCTGGTATAGTTAAAAAAAAAAGACGCGCACCAAAAAAATAAACAAATCATCAATGCTTGTAAATAAAATACCGGTGTTTAGAGGGTCGAGGAGTGGCCGTGTTTGAACAATAAAATTTCTTTGAGTTCAAGCGAGCTTCACTCGTCTCGCATCTCTCCTCAAAGCAACCAAACTTTTGAATGGGTCTGGAACGTGATTTGACGGAAATTACGTGACAGAAAAAAAATACATTCTTGTGATGGCAAACTGAACGACGAATAACATAATCGACCACTGCGGACGCCTGGCAGTTGAACGTTAACTAACTATAGTCACCGCGAGAATGAGAAAAAGGGTAATATACTTCGACATTAGTGCACTGACCCCGCGAATAGAAATAATGTACGCATTCAAACACCGCAAACGGCGTCATCCATTTTTGGAGTAACAATTGATTCGCTAATTCATTCAAAGAGAATGCATTCAGACTCTAGGAACTTGGAAGGAAATTTTTAAAAAATTCCTGTCCTCGACTAACCAAACAAAATTCTAATTTTTCATATTCAATCAATATCAAGCATTTTCGAACATCCGTTATTTATATTTAAATCCTATTCAAATTTCGATGTTCAACCGTGTATGATTCCTGGCGTCTTTCCGTTAAAAAGTTTTTAATAACTATGGAAGTCGGTTTATCGAGTAATGTTTAAATGTTTTTTTGTATTTTTAAATCTTGTAAAACTATGGCGCACTACAAGCAAACTTGTGTCAGATGGGTCTCGACTTTTCATCCATGTAGGCTCCAAATTCTGTCATGGATTCGTGCTGGAGTCAATAGTTAGCATTCATTGAGGTAGTCCGTACGATAGACCACTCATAACCGAGCGCCAATGTTAGCTTCAATGTCGTTAAAGAAAGTCATCAAATCCCGTAACACATATCAGCCGTTGACAGATTTGTGATGGGTATGGAGAAAAAATAAATAAAAATAGAATGTTCGACTTTTTCGATTCGAATATCCCACTTTGACGATTCGACAATCTTGAAATTATTATTGAAAGGAACTCTAAGGAAAATTGAATAAAATTTCTTAGTTTATGTACTTCGGAGGGACGAGTTAATTTCGATACAGCCAGTAAAATAGTTCTGACTACATTCGAAAAATTAGGTGGTACCAACGGCACATGACGTATGGTTTTTATGCCGATGTTTTATACGTGCACGCATAGTAAAATTTTCAATCATGCTTAGTAATAGATAGGTTATAAACGATTCTACGTATCGCTGTAATTTTTATCGTCAATTCTGGGGTAAAATTTCTTTGGAAATTCTTTCTGTGTACAGTACTAATAAGAAAGATAAAAAGTTGTTTTGATTATCGAAGTGGCGATAAAGTCAGAATCGTATTAGACCTGTTTTAATGCAGTCATGCTTAGGAGATTTTTTTTTATGGATGACGTCGATTAATTTTTTTCAGTTTTGCAAAATTTTATCGGTGTACGTCGGTTTTACGTTAGGGCATTTTTTTATCAACGATAAAAAAGGTTGATTTATTGATGTAGTCAGATATTTGATTCGAACTGGTCTGCATAAAAATAGAAATTCGTTAGCTCCCGAAGAGAACCACTCAATTGTTGTAGATTTTGACAAGATTTGGGAAATTTGGATTCTGATACTTGTGTCTGAAAACCCATTTTAACCAGCATGAATTATGATGGAATTATACGCTTGTTCGCTACTGGATCTGCTGAAATTAAATACGAGGCATAGATTTTGGATTGGCTCCAAAAAATTAAGAAATCTTTCCACAAAATTAGTTTCGAGTCGTTTACTTCTCAACAAGAATGATCATGTCAATTACGACTGCTTTTCGATTTTTTCTGTTAGAAACAGAAAGATCGGAAAAGTTTTGATAAGATTATACTTAGAATAAGAGAGATAAGTTCGTAAAGCAAAATCGAATATATTGTGTGACCATAATTTGAAAATTACGATGAAAAGAGAAAAAATCTATGGACGAACATGATGTGATTTTCAATGATTTCTACAGAAGTACCGTGGAAGTTCTCGCAGTTTAGCATGCTATTCATCAATAGTTAGAACTCGAAGAACAACATTAGAGAACAACGAACTCGAAGAATGACGTACTTAAAATTTTGAAAAACAACGCCGATTTGAATAATTTGTATTTTCTCGCCGCGGGCCACAAATTTCGATGGAAAATTAGTCAAGGAAAATAATAATTATACGTGTGACGTGAAAGAAGATTTTCACAGTTTCTGAAACTGCTTTCAAGATTTTCTGTATGATAACCGATGTCCCTGGTTACTGCGTCTATCAATAGAGAACATACGATTGTTGCTTCGATTGCTAATTCAGCTAATAAAAATCACAAAGTCTATGGGAAAAGTAATGTTTCAAAGCTAAAAACTTCACGAACATGCCAGGGTAGATGGATGGAAAAAAAATCACGTTTCCCATCCATACTTTCGAAATTGGTGAAAAACTTGGATTTCTTTGTCTCAATTAATCGTGAAAATCACTGCTATTTCCAAGAATCAAATTTTTCTATGTAAGATTTCAAAACCTACAAAATCAAATCTCCCAAGATATTCCTGATGACACTTTAATACGACTATTTTTTAGAGAAATTTATTTACTGAAAAACGTTCTTGATGCGACGATGCGACGATTTTAGTAAATTTTTTTATTCTGTGCATTTCGAAAATGCGATATAACAGATAAATTCTGTTGTCGAAGTCTAATTCACAAAGTGTACGAAAAATGTATGCAACTTGAAGCAGATTTTGTTGCAGACTAGCGTTCATTAAAGCTGACGAAAACTAAGATTACCAAAAGAAAAATTGTTTAATTAATGTTATTTCTCGGCGTCAACAACATGCATGAGATATCAACCGAATGCCGTTTTATATCAAATGGCATATATATTCTGACTGAGAACTCTGTGATTCAATCACCGATATTCTTATTTATTACCTACTTTTGAATGGGCTATTTTTCTTTCGCAGTATGGCGAAAACATTGTAATCAATAACTCCATTTTCTATATAGTATGGACTATATGGATCGCTGACATCACATTTTGTTTCATACTCACTCGAATATGTATCGTTAAATAATGTTCAAAATAATTTATATTATTCTAACTCGATTGATTAGGCTGATCCGTCGAATAGTCAATTATTTCCACTGAAATATTGAAAAAAAAAAAAAATGAAAAAATCGCAAAAGTTGTCGCGAGCGCTATTTCACTCTCATAAACTGTCAAATGAGATTTCAGTTGTAGGTATATACTTTCAGTCATTAAAACGAGTGAAAAAAGGCTCATCGTCACAATAAAGAGAATTTCTCGAAAAAGATCATTTGGGAATGTAAAAAATTTCGCAAGTGAGAACGTATAAAATTAATATAAAAACGTAGAAGGAGGGGCTGGAAAAGTGTGAGGCGTCTGCGCGCGTAGTTGCGCAAGTCTAGCGATAGCTCTAAACATAGCGTCAATGTGAGGAAGAGTCCGCGGGGGCGTGTGTGTAGCAGGCAGGTTCCTCCGCGTTCTCGCGAATAATATTCATCATTGGGGCTCCGTTCACCGATCACGAAACACACCCCTCCTTTCTCCGCAAGAAGGACCAAATCGCCTTATCTCTTTAATTGAATTTATTTTTCCCGGAAATCCATACGAGCTCGGACATTTTCATATTTACATATGTTATGTGTCTCAATCAACGATAATAATTGAATTGTTTACATCTCAGACACGTTCAATCCCCATTATGATTAACGTGTCTGATAGCGGAACCTGTTTCATCGTCAATCAAATAAGTGCAATGAGGGTGATAAATTATTAGTGACGAGAGTGAGCAATGTGATCGTGATTTAATGTGTACGTCAGAATAGTTTGAAAAAGTGTAGATCAATAGATAACGACGATTAGCCGTGGAATAAGCGAACATTCGACCACGTATAAAGGTAAATTTTAAACTACAATATTTGTGAACATAGAAAATTTTAATCAACGTCTATTACTTTTCTAAAGTTACAAGGTGCAGTAATATTAGACAGTTCAAAAGAAAATTAGTATTAACCGATTCCGAAAAACTAAATACAAATTTTATTCAATTGATTACTCGCGAGTCGGATTAAATAAACTCCCCTTCCTACATGAAAACATGTTCAATTGAAAACAATCGAATGTGCCATGTTTGAAATTATATTTACACTTCTGCGCTCTTTGTTATCACCCGAATTTACAGAATATCGTTTCAATATTGTATCACAAATTGATGTAAAAAGTATTTCATCGTGTGAAAAAAATGATCGCGGTCATGGCCGCTCTATTTTTGTTCTTCAAAAGTTTCTGAGATACGATCAATCCGAAATAGACCCAAAACGTGGTGACGTTATTGTCTTGGGTGAAAGTCCATGATTAAAAACGAACATCTGCAAAATTAAATTACTTGAGGATCATATTTCAAACTGTGAAGATGCAAGGTTAAACTCCAACCCCTTGGAATGAGCCGTGAAGTTTAGATGAGTGCCCAATTATAATGCCAATAAGTGCAAATGATTTTCATACATTAGATATCCATTTGTAATACCATCGTTATTTGTCGTGAGGAAATGATCGTAAAAACCACACATTCGAATCGGTGAGTGTGCGGAAGCACTCGAGCTTGTCGCTCGCTTCGTTTTTCAAAATTCTAGACCTCCGATGGTTGCCACGACATTCAATTTAGATTTTTCAACCGTTTCAATACGGTATCAAAATATCGTATTGAAACTTTGGTTGTAAAATTTAAATTGAATGAAATAACTTTTAACCAAATTGCGTTCTAAATAGCAAAAATCATGGCAGTATTTGGTAAAAATTCATAAATTTACATTGCATTTCTCCATCTATTGATCTCGATCGAAATTCACTTTAAATTTTTTGAGAAAATAAACTGACGGAATACTAGCATAATTCTTAATTTCGTAAATAATTCGTAAATAAATTCATGGTTCGTCATTATGCATTAATCTCATACGATAATAGATTGAGTTATTTTATCAAAAGATAGCTCAGACTTTGTTTATAATTGTTTGTGCATGGAACTGACAATAGAGAACTTGGGGTCAATATAACCACCGGTGTCGTTATTTAAACGCGCTTCCATTATTTTTTAATGAATACATGTATCGAAGATATAAAAAATGCAATAGAAACGATCGCGAAACGCTCAACATTACACCAAAGGCGACAAAGCCGTACCAATCGTCGTGTAAAAAATACTAATGAGCTTCATCATTCATCATTGAAGGATAAAAATACCAGAAGTGGTTCAGTAGCTTCTGTATTGACTTCAATAATTATGCTAATGGATTGAAGAGTGCTAAACACTGCAGTATCATGATGTTTTGAAAAACAAAACACTCAAAACAGTAAAGAATTGTAATTCAAAATCCATAAATCCACTACTGTTGACTTTAAATGTATTTTTAATCGCGTGATATAATATTGACCATAAATTTTAAAGGCTCTTCGAGAATTGAGCCCTGAAAATCGAATTTTGAATATTTAAGGAGTTTCGGTACAGAAGTCAAAATTTTAAGAAATTGATCACATTTGGTGATAATGTTCTTCAACATCAAGTACGAAAACACAATTTTTTCAATATTTTCTTCTACTTTGTTATCGAGTATATATGGATACGCTATGCTTATACACGTGAACTTTAGTCTTCAATTACTCGATAACTGTGTAGAAGAAAAATCTGAACAAAATTTGTATTGTCAAATTTGGCACTAAACGAATATGTTCACCAAATTTTATAAAAATCTTAACTTTTTGAAATTTTTTGTGTTTTCAACATGGTTTAGCATGGCAACATTGTATCGTCTGTACCGAAACTCCTCAATTTCAATAATGCGTCGATACTGTATATCCTCGATCGATCTAAATTCTTCAAATTGAATATCTCTTATTGTTTCTCCCAAAAATCCGGGGTAGTTAAACTTCACCAGCATTTATCGTTGACCTTTCACTGCGTAAACAGAGGTGCTCTCTGGTGTAGCTCAACTTCTATTAAGTAAATTCGTTGATACAATCTCCATCTGTCAGCCACGAAGAAGCAGGGAATCTAAAGAATACCAATGCACTTTGTTCGGCTGACGACAAGTCAACAAAAAGTCATTTATTAGTGACTGATAAGTCGAATTTCAAAAAACACCTTAAGCAGGTTTTTGAGCCTTTGATCGCATCATCCTACTTGCATAAAAATCATAATATACGGTATAAATCTTTTTTACTTACATTTTGAACAAAGCGGATAATAAAATCGGCGTATTTGCAGTTTTTACGCGTTCCGAAAAGAATAAACCTACGCCAAGATGATCCTGATAAAATAAAAACGCCTTGCAAGTAAAGTAATCAAACTCCATTCCCTTTCATATACCGCTAATCTAATATTATTTTACATTATGTTCGTTGTTGAATGTACCAGCGTCTACCATATATATACAATTCTAGCTAATTTATGAGTGTTTGGTTAAAATTTCTTCAAGATTTCGTTATCAAAAAAAAGTTCTGCATATATAATATCCGAGAAATAGCGTGAATGATACACCGAGCAGGTATAGATTACAAAATTCTGAAAAGACAAGTTTATTTATTCAGAATTCATTTCTCTTTACAATGCTTCGATATTGAATTATCATTGACTATTAATAATTGATCCCGTGGGCCATGAAAAATGAATAAGTGTATCAAATGTAAAGTGATTATACGGAACCTATTTCAACTCTAACTGGAATGATGAAGCACTTTTCTTGGACTCCCAATTTTTATTTCAAGTAAAATAATAGTCGCGGTATAATGTAAAAGATGATCGAGTCGTACAACACAGTTATACCAGAGACAGCAGCATTGGCAACTATTTTCAAAATTATTGCCGCCGATATTAAATTAATTTCTGCATTTTGAAAGATCATTCGAGTGCCCATATATTTTTTTCTTCACATCATAACGATGTGAATTCCGTAGCTGCAGGTGGTATAATGAAAATACCGTTTCTTCTTTTACTTTTCGACGAAGCTACCGAGGGTTTAAAATTTTCGCAATCGTTTTTTAGAGGTCCATTTTTTTGTTGCTTATTCTTCATGAAAATTGAATTATTCTAATGAAACTAGTGATGCTGGTGAAATTTGCTGATAATATTTGAAAAAAACATTTCGTCAGTTGTGAATGGCAGCTAAGTCTCGGTTTAGATTGCGTAACATTGCCGCGTGCACACAGAACCAGAGCCACGTCGGATCGCGTGTGTTGGGGTATATAAGCCAAACATCTCTTTCAATTAGCCTGATGAACAAATAAAGCTTGATTTTTAATTAGAGCAATAAGTTTTGAATCTATTCGACAATGACTAAATCAAAAAAAATTAAACTGATATCGAAATTAAGACATTTCGTTGTTACAAGCACATCATAAGTTCATTGCGATTTTTTTTATTAATTATTATAATAGTTTTGGTTGATTCGCTTGAACTCATTCGTCGACTACGCAGCCGAAGAGATTTATTTTTTTAACATAAATTCTTTGAACTAGCAGCTACAATTGCAGTTGGGATTCCTAGGAAGGTAGTTAGTTTGAAAAAAATTTTGTACATTCCTCACCAATATTTTCTCAACGATAAAATTCTTTTTTGTGTAAACCGTTTCATCGTCAACATCTTTTTTCGAGTTCACCAACTTTCCGGTTCTTGTAACCCCGAGAATGTTGCCCCCAGTCAACATCGCATCATGCACGGCTGCATCACTCTTTCAGGAGGGCTCATACAGGGGGAGATTGGAAAATTCGATCGATTCAAATATTTGTAATTTTACTGATCAGAGTTTCAGTTGGGCATTGGAGCCTATTTCGGACCCCGAATTTTGTTTTCTTTCAAATTTTTCTAATTTTAAAATCGTCAGTGCATCTGAGTTTTTGAGTTTTTTTCCGTGTTTTTCAAAATTTTATTCTCATTGATTCTTGGTCTTGTTATGCGTTATATTCCTTTATCACTATCATTTGTTTGAAGTATTTCAATACGAACTTTATAATCAAAGATTTATTACAATGGGATTTGAATTAATTTGAAAATTTGGTTTTTGGAAAATCTTGACATTTTTTTAAATTCCCGATATTGAGCCTCGCCATTCATCATGATTGTTAATCAAAAATATAAAAATTATGGAGAGTGAAAAATTGAAAAGATATGGAACGAAAATGAATGGATTGAAAAACTATTCAGCCAAAATCCTTGAGGAATTCGTGACCATAAATGATACTTTATGCGAATTAAGTGAAAAACTCACCAAGAAATTCGGCAAAATTTTTATTTCAATCTGATTATTTTCGTTTAAAAGTATTTTATGAATTGGATTTTTCTCCACGACGAGTTTTTATCCTTATTTTAGTTGTACAGAACAATCGTACCGTAGCACAACTATATTTACAAACATAATAATTTTTTCAGTAACATTCAAGATTATTCGGTGATTCTATCAAGCACAAAACAAAGCCTCACGTACTTCGCCATATTTACTCCAATAGAGCTTAATTCTTGAGCTTTTTATGGAGTTCCATGTTTGCCTTCCACAAGGTTGATTAATCATTCTTGTGTGTCATTTTAAAAACCTTATTTAAACATTTTTTGAGACATCTATTTTATAAGATTTTCTACGTGATTCTTGTAAGAGGAGATTTTTAGAGGTAACGACTTTTTCCGGGAGCAATCGCTTATTCGATACCTGTTGAAAGATGTACGTGTCGGTATGAACAAAAAAAAGAAACCTTATTATTCTATTTCTATATTCGTTAGGGATGGTTTTTCTGAGAGCCTGTGAAAAAAAAAAAAAACAGTGATTCATTCATACTCTAATAGACATTGGAATTTCGGTACACCGTAGAAACGTTCATAATGCTTCGGTGTGCCCAAGATCTTAAACAATGTCGCGATCCCCGCTCTTTTATTATGTTTACGGTCGTAAATTGCAGTCCAAGAAGGAACTTCGTTACAAGCATTAATAATGTACCGAACTTAGACTCGGAAACAAACATTTAATAACCACCTTAAAGTAATCATCGTATCAACAGTTGTTATCTTTCTGTGCCTCCTGGTTATTCGCATGTGGTTCAAACAAAATAAACACTGTCGCTTTTCTATACGGAGGGAGCAACCTCCGAGTCAAAATGACTACGAACCTTGTAGATAATTATCCTTCTCGATACGATGCGTTAACTATCGTATAAACTTGTTTATCCAAGAACGAGTCCACGGAACATTACTAGCACAGTAGGTCTGTGTATAGGTTCTGCCTTTTTCTACACATTATGCTTGGACATTGTATTTCAGACTTTTTCCATTTTTGGATTTTAAACACAAACGTTTCTCTCGCTTAACGGTCAGAGGTTAGTATTATTTTGTAGTTTATAACGGAGGTTTGATAATTCAAGTGACTTATATATCTGTGTAGAAACAACTTGCCATTTTTTTTTCAAGTTCAAACAATACTTTTTATTCAATATAGTGTCACATACGATTTCTTATCATTTCTCACTCCGAATAGTTAACATGTACCATAACTAAAAATTGCATATGAATGGTACACCTTCCGTTACAACTTTTTCACTACATCAGCCAAAATGAATTTCCATGCTGGAATAATTGACTAAGAAAAATTGTCCTTCAAAACGTTTGTTGAATGCGTGCAAATTAAATTTGCACATTGCTTCCTCTCGATTTTGGAAGATCGACAAAACTTCCTTTGTATGTCAATATTTTTTTTGCAGTCTGGTTCTCTCATATACGAGCGCTCATCGATGTTTTGTAATTGTATAATGAAGCAACGTGCAAGTTTTAATTTGCATGTTTGTTTTATCTTGAATTTTGTGTGTATAAAAAATATTTTCTGTCATCAATTGTGGTGTTTGCGAAAAATATTATGAAATACTTTGAACACGTAAGTGTGGAGCATAAATCATACATTTACAATCACGGCCATCAACTAACTAAAAACGTTTCGCATCGTTTTCGTTTGTAACAATATTTTGGTTGTATTCCATGATGTAACTGAATGCTTGACCACCTCTGGTTTATCATTCATTAAGATTATTTTCATTATTCGTCTTGTAATTTCGAGATCATACTCACCGGAGGAACTTGTTTCATTTTACTGGTTTTTTACAATTGGTTTTTCTTAACCGCCATCGCCACAATCTGTTTACAGTTGTTCGTTTTCTGATATCGGATGATTCAGCATCGAATTGAATATAGACGTCACATAATCGATTTGTAAATTCCGGAAAATCAAGACCTGCAAGAATTTTCTTGGCAACAATGGCCGTATTTGTATCGATTCGCGATTCCGGAAACCCAGGAAACCTGAGGGAGAGTGAATAGAGGGCTCGGGTTGCGAATGTCAGGGAGGGAGAAGTGAGGGAGAAGTGAGGGAGACTTGCCGACGCCACCTCACATGATCAATACTGGTAGCCCTTTAGTACTAACTTTGATATGGCCATACGATACTACATTTTTGCCGATACGGAGTATACTACCGTACAATGTGAAAAAGATTACGATCCATCTAACTATCTTTATTCAATTTTTGGTTAGTGAATCATTCTTCAAAATTCGGATTCTATAGAATTGGCTCCAATTCTGACTAGAAAAATATGATCCTATTTTGTAGCGGCAGTAGTCATATATTCGCCCGTTATAAAACAACTGCCAAGCTCTACTTTTCACCAAGCTGCTGGATTTTTTTTTTTCAATGATTTTTCAGAAACAAAAAAATGAAACCAGCTTTCCGTGCGTCAGAATATACGAAAACCGTCTACGGCCGACTGAATTGAATTGCCGTTTGTTATTAGTAAAACGAATGTTTTCCCAATACCAAGCTGCGTACCCTCGTTTAATCAACAAATTCATATTGTTTGAGAAAAATATTTATGAAAGAAAAAACTTCTCCAAACGTCATGGACACAGAATTTTTGTCGGTCGTAAGAACCGATAGCATGTGAACCCGGGCAAGATAAACAAATTTATACAGTAATTTTTTCGTAACTTTTTCATTTGCTTACAGGAGACCTTCCACGGTTATGAATAGTTTTCAATCTTTTTTGTCTCTAGTTCGGATCATAAAAATTAACAAAGAGCTCGTAAATATGTTGATATTTTACGGTGTTAATTGTTCGGTCATTGGAACTAATAGCCATAAAGTTATAAACGCCATAATTCCTTCGATACTCTAGACAAAAGCTAATATATTCTGCTGCAATCTTAATCTCTCGGAAATAAAACGAACGCAAAGTATATTATAAAAGTGGAAAATTTTAATTTCTAAACAATGTGTCACCGTGTTCAATTTGCGTGATCAATCGGTTATAAAGTCATCGCATTTTTCAATGAAATTCCATAATCGATTGACAGCAGATACAGTTCCGGATAATTTCATAATAGAATTCTCAATCACTCAGTGGCGAAAAAAAGTCTCGATGTTTTCCTTCCCCTCGCAATGAAATTCATTAATGACTAGTATCGTCTGTCACAATCACGTTTTCTTCGTGCACATCTCATACCTGTTGGTAGGAACAGTCTCTTCTGTCATCGAACGCTGCGCGATCAATTTTGATAAATAATCACAGTAAATGGAGCTACCAGCGCACATGAGCTCAAGATAATATTTAATAACATCAGGGAACAGCCGCGGTCGAATCACTCGATGCACGTGTCATGCATATATCATTATATTTTCCATGGATCGTCTTCTTTTTCTCTGAGCCTCTATACTCAATTTATGCTTTTTGCTTAACATCGTTATGCAAACTATCCAAACATGCCAGGGGAATTGCTGATACACAATGTTGAACCCCTTTCGGATTATCTCTATTATACTTCTATTACATAATTATTTATTGAACAAGTTTTTGAACATTACGATTTACGAACATCGGCTGAGTACCTGCTATCTTGACATCTCATTTGACAAGAATCTATGCCAGTCAAAAGGAATAAGATCAACAAAGTGCAAATTTAAATTGCAGTAGGTTGCCTGTAACACTTTAAACGTAGCGTTGGTCCCGTAGGACCGAAGACGTTAAACTTTCCGTGTGCTCCCCACCGTCTGAACGGAATAGTATAGCACAAGCAAACTCAATGTCGAGCGTATTAATGCGTGTTTTACTGCGACTCCTTCAGATACTGGAAACAATGACTCGCTGACTAATGATCTCGACCTCCGTCTGGTATTATCATGCAAAATGTTATGTGCGGATGGGGAATGAGAGAATAGAAAAATAATTGTACCAAACATTAATTTGCGGTTTCAAACTCATTCAATATTAAATGTATTTTTTAAATAAGAACAAAATGTAAAGCAGATGAGTACACGAGGGTAATTTTTCGACTGTCATGAGTGCAGGAAGAAGTATCTTATCGGGTACATCCTATTTTTGTTTGTAGAAGAAAATATTTTATTTATGTCTATATTAGCTTTTTATGAAAAATCCAAAATTAACGCACATTATCAGCTTTTTAAAACGAGCACATTAGCCTAATTTTCAAGGTATTCGACATTTTGTTGAACTTTTATTGATTAATTTCGGTTTACCGTGACCTTTTATATGGAATATAAATAAAAGCATTCGCACGAGAGTAAGGATTGCTGTGTCCTTTATCAGATGCATAATTACAGATCTAATCATAAACCTTCGAAACCTGATCTGAAAAATTATTTTAATTCACAAATGCGTATTTAGAAAACTAAAAGAAAATGATAATAATAAATAGTATTTTTTTGGATACAATTGGACTAATTCTTTGTCACCTAGTTGAAAAGAATTTTTATTTGTACCAATTAGTAGTAGGTAAAAAAAAGTTTCATTCATCCAATTATTAGGTACCATAAATTCGTCACATAGTGGTATCTCATTCTCATTCGCTTAATTCGATGAATATTTGGCTTAGCTTATAATAACGTCCTCAATACATACGAGCAAATCAAATCAGATGCGATTCCTTTAAGAACGTTTTTTTTCAATGCTTCTCCAGCGACGTATAGAATTAGGGCCCTTTGGAGCACTTTTGTTTTCTTCAGCAGTCACCATTTTTGGAACCTCTGGTGTTGATACTCTGGATCCTACATACTTCATAATATTCTGTGTATGTTATTGATAAATTAGCAAAATTGAAAAAGTTCGAAAACGAAGAGATATTTCAGTTTCTTCGATTCACAATTCTGCATTCATTCTTTTTAATCGTTATATGGTCTCCGAAGCAAATTTGATTTAATTGTCAAGAAAAGCTCACTAGTTTTTGATAATAAGTTTCTTTCATATCTTATGACTTTTCATTTAAAAGTTTTTTTTAAAAGAAAATTTTTATTTAATAGTTTCATGGAGAAACTTATCACGTATACAATTTTTGTTTTCTGTGCTTTCAGGTTACGTCTGTACGTTTATTATATTATAATAAAAAGTACAAGTTACAATTACAAAAAGTATAACATACTTTCCTATCCGTTTGCCATGTATTTTGCCTGAAATAAACTTTTTTAATGCGTGGCATTAACGACCTAAAGACAATTAACTTAGTAGTTTTCAGGACCATATGACGGTTAATAATATTTGTTTGTATAAATTTATCTACATACGAAAATTCATCGGTAGAGAAGGAAAGCTTTGAAGGGTATACGGTTGACATAGAAAGTAAAATCACACGAACTGAATTTACAAATTTAAACTTTATCGTTGTTAACCTCAGAAAAAAATCGGGGTTGTGCATTTCGGGGCTTGGAATTGAGCGGATTTTTTTTATTTTCAAATATTCGCTGCTACGCATCATCACTTGCGTGGGTTGTACTCAAGCTTGCCACGGGTCTTTGCGCTCCAATTTTAGAATCTCTCCGCACTGACCATTCGCCGAAATAGTGAGACAGATACGAGCGTTCGTGGTATGCGCCTACGGAACGAAAATAATTCGGTAAAAACATCGTCGGTGCATGAAACAACACTTTATTTATGAATGTTGTAAAACTGATATGTTGCCTTGAATCCAGTGGACGAAGTAGCTTTGAGCTATAACGAGTTCAAACCCTTTTTTTCCACCACATTCCACCAAATATCTATTTTACTAACGAATATGAAAACTCTTTATTTATTTTTAAAGAAACTTTCGAGAAAAAAACGTATTCATAAATATAATCGATGCTTTTTCATCGATGAAAGAAGATAATTTATTCGTCAATAATTTATTCTTACGAGTTCACACTTGATCAAGAATTTTTGGAAGATACGAACATTTCTTAATTTTGCGATAGATTATTGTAATGAAGCAGTGGTAAAATTCATTTTAACCTTCAAAACGAACTAAACGTAGATACAAATTCATTAATCTACGATATACATTTATATTTTGTTTTCCTTTCAAGTGAGTTTACGGTTATCAGTGTAACTTTTATCGTTTGACCAATTCACTGCTGGAAACATAATTTTAAATGTATTTAGTTCTCAAGCAGCACTATAGACTAGAAAAAAAATCCTGTAACTTCCTTTGTTCCTATGTTTATCTGTTTCTATATTGATCTTATTCGATCAATTGTTTACTTTACTTAATTTTCTCGTATCTTGTAGTGCATCAAAAAAATACACAGTTTTTCAAACCCTGATGTGAACACAGTTCAAAAGTGAACAAATATCATTTTGTTTTTCGTCATTGCTTACTTTCATGTGGATTTCTTATCTGGTTCGTATATTTTTTTATCTACTCCAATTCATTTCTTCAAAGTTCACACAGAATATACCTACAACTGTGCTTTCTTATTTGTAAAAGAACATATCACGAAAACAGGTCTTTCTATAAAGTTTTTCGAACCTTGTTATCCGCAATTTTCAGCCTTCATGCGGAGGCTTAATATGTGCAGGCAACTATTTGATGGCGCTTATCTCAAAAATCTCTACGTTCACAGAATGGTGACATTTTTTTCAAATACGTAACTCACAACCTACAACCTCACAAATGCCCCGAAAGCTTAATACTCGAAAGATAAAGATACAATTTTCAAACAATCGTTGATTACTCACTTCTTTGCGATCATATTCATTCTGTTAATGCATTAGATGGCCCGGCGCTTTAAGCTGCATGTCGCACATATAATAATATAGGTAGCACGTATATGTGATTGCGGGAGATATATATCTTTCTTGTTAATTCTGACTCACCGGATTCGACGGCGGGAGAAAGAGAGCACGAGGTAACGAAGAAAAATAAAGTCAGAGTAGTACTCGATGTCGGAGTCGTGTGAAGGGTCGCAGTTCAGTACGAGCGCTCGGACTGGAGGGTAGTCTCGAAACGAGTTTGTGGACACTGTTCTTTCTTGAAATAAGTGATCGTATTTTCAATCACCAATTTTACTCGTGAACAGTGAAAAAAAAAGTATTTATTGAGTGAACAATAAAAAATAAAAAATGACTATTATAGAGCAACGTAGTGATCAAACTTACTCCAATGTGCCGGATAAATGTCAGGGTAAATAAGCGATTGTCAGGTTCTTTTTGACTGTTTTTCTTTCTCGAATGGTCATTTTTCTTCGAATAACGTTGATTGTGATTGAAGATATCCTCCATTAGTTTATTTATCTAAATTTACTGCGAAAATTCAACGAATCATCACCGTCAAGTTCAGTTATACGTTTTTATCGGATAATTCTGACTGAAAGTATTTTCTGTTCACAATCAAGATGATTCTGACTAACAGTCATTCTGTCCACAAAGAGAAACAATAGAGTATTTTTTTTATACAACCCCAGCCGATGCTAAAATATTCGCTTCGATCTCAATTCAGTCCATTTTTATTTTTAACAAAATCTATAAAATTATCGAGAAACATCGATATTGATATAGGAAGTTCCAAACCGAGTATATGATATGTTTATCTATGTACATCTCTTAGAGAAAGTTTCAAATTTTTTTCAACAACCGTAGCCCATACTGGAATATTCGTTTAGACCTTGATTCGATTCCATTTTTATTATGAAAATGATATATATTAAATCATCGACAAACATATAAATCCATATAGGAAGTACTAAACCAGGTACCCGATATGTGCTCATCTATGGATATTTTTTAGAGTGAATTTCAACCAATACAGTTTCTCATACCTGGTATATAAGAAATACTTTGATTGAATTATTGTAACGCGTGAAGTAGAACATCAAAAAAGAACAAAAAACCCACGTTGGAGCTATCTCATCCAAAACAAACATTGCCAAACCCTTGTATGATTTAGATATACGTGTTCAAGCCTGGATATCTATATACATATGAGGTATTCCACGCCAAACCGGCGGACTTTTTCCCTGACCCCTGCCAATTTGATTCATTTTTTTTTATATGATTACAACGAGTCTAAAAGATAACAAGAATTTTTCTTTTAGATTTTTATAAACACCCTCTAGGAAAAAAAAATTTTTCTGAAAAAAACACCCCGTTTTTAAGAATCTGAAAAAATTCCCAAAAAATCGTGATTGTATGTAGAATATTTTAAGCCATCATCCCTCATGGAAGTGTAATTATTTCTGTTTTTTACGAGCTATTAACGTTCTAAAAATTCCGCAAATTCGCCAACCGCTTACTTTCGGCTGACGTTCAAATATTTTCATACCCAAAAACGATTTTTCTTGACAATTTTTTAGACTCGATGTAATCATATAAAAAAAATGAATCAGATTGGAAGAGGTCAGGGAAAAAGTCCGCCAGTTTGGCGTTGAATGCCTCATATATATGTAATGTACATACGTATGTATGGGGCATTCCAACTAAGTTAGACGAACTCAAAGTTCCTCAACTATCAAACTGTTTAACAGTATCGGGGCATTAACCGGAGTAGAGCGCGGCATATTATTGCAGCGTGTTCGAATCCTCAAGTTGGTGTGACAAAACAGCTTCAAATATCCGATGACTCGATATAGTTTAAAGTCATAATATTTTAAAGTATATAAACAAAATGACAAATCATCAAGACTTAAAATGACATAATATATATGTTTGACACTAAGGGACATGAAATGAAAAATATCTCACCTAATAAATCCTTCTCGAAAAAAATGTAGGTGATAACTCGATTACCTGCGTTATATATATTACAATTCGAAATCCGTTGACTCTATCTTGTATTATATTATGAGTTATATATATCACCGGTATCTATTTTTCATCATACATTTACAGTATATATTTTCAGATTAAATAATGATGTAGGAAATTTATTTAACTTAAATAGCATTTTATTTTCTTATAAAAGATACAATTCTGGTTGATAAACAAAATTCTTGATTAGCGGAGAGTGTTTCTCAACAACAAATGTTGGATATAAACTAGCAACGTATAGGTATTGAAGAACTCGAGGGTTTGTCCTGTGTGCCAAGACTTTCCCCGATCGTTCTTCTTTACTCTTTTTTTTATTATAACTTCGGTTTTTCCCCAAAAAACCGTAAAGGCTCCGTACCAAGCAAGGGGTGTAAAAGTGAAGGGTACTCCCCACACTCACGTGTTCGTCGCATGTTTTAAGGAACATCGGAAAAATATTCTGTACAATTATAAATTGTGTATTAAAAAAGTCTGCAAATATAATAACAAAATATAGCCTCAACTACAGTACATTATAATTTGGAAGATATTTTTCAATTATAATTTAGCCCAAATTTTATATTATATCCTTTGATTAAAATTGCTCGGCTATAGATTTTGAAAATTTTGAAATTCACGAGATGTGAACCGTGCGAGCATTTGAGGTCACAAAGACGCAGTCGCGGAACGTGGTATGGAAAGCGCTGCGTTCGGCTGCGTTAATGAATGCGTCTACCCGAATCGAAATAAATAGCGGAGCGCCCCCCCCCCCCCTCTCACCGCGCTGGATTCACAACCTCAGCTTCGGGACTTAGGCGCGGGGAGGCGCAAAATGCCAAAATCTTTCTCACAAACAATGCATAGTACGGATTGTAATATAAGTCACGTGTATCACTGATTCCTGTCAGACAGTAAAGACCGCCCGAACTGGTCACCGCCATAAAATTACTTGACATCTGGCAATTAATGTTTTTATTGAACAAGGTTCGAAAACGACCTTTTAGCCACATTTGTCGTTGGCGCTACGAGGTACGTCAAGAAATATAACTTTAAACTCAAAAACTGCAAATGGGTGTGCGCATACTCTTCACATTTGGTACCTTTACACGAAGTTTAAGCCAATTTAAGGTGAATAAGTCACGTTGAACCCTGAGTTAAATACTCTTCTCAGACAGTAGGAAATTAGGATCGCATTAAACCATTTTTTTCTACGATGGCGACTGCATTATAAACGAATGTAGTTTCAACGATGTCGAAAAATATACTCTTCTTTACGTTTGAAAATGTATGTTCTGTCTGTAAATCAAGAGACGCAGGAGCGACTCAAGGCCACGTAATAAAAGGGAAGGCTTACGCAAACGCTGCCGTACTTTTACATACTCAAATCTGACAGTTTTCGGGCTTTCAAAATTGTACTCTGATCCGATCCCTTCAAAAATAGAACGTTTGTTATAATGTACGTGATTATAAAAACGTGCCATAATTGTTAAAAAAAATTTCCGTGGGAGATTATTGTCATTCACAATTTAAATATGGACTTTTTATCGATTTTTCACTTATACTCATTTTTTTAGATCAATTTTTTTAGATCATTTTTTTAGTACAATTTGATATTTCAAATTATTGACGCTTTGTTTTTTTACATGCATGCATACATACATACATACATACATACATACATGCATACATAACATGCAGTTTGAATATCGGTGTCGTATATCTGTAATACATTATTCAATAAGAACAAACTTATTTTACAGACTGCCGAAATAATTTTTTGGCATATTCGCTGATAAAGGATAAGTCCGAAATTCGGCGGGTGAGACGTTGCTGGGATAATCATCGGTGGAAAACTCGAGATAATCCTACTAGTCCTGAGCAAGGACAAAGACATTTTCACAAATTACAAACCAAGGCAATGAATCAAGATCCTTTGTCCCCACAACGAAGTGGAATGCCCGAAAAAAAAATGCAGGACTTTGTCATCCTCGAGGTGAGATGAATATTTCCGATTAAATATTCATATAATATTTCTGATTCATGACTTAAAAAGTTTTAAGGGTTTATAATCATCATGATAAATGTTTATGATTTTATTGTTGTGTATTAATTTATTATATTGTTTTACTTCCAACTCGATTCATATGTACATTTTATTTTTCGACCATATTCGATAATTAGGTGGGCCCTCCTGGTGATACGTGGAGATACAATATCGAGCGTGAAAAGTTTGCTGAGAAATCGGAATGGTTTCGGGCTATGCTACTCGGAGGACTAGCACCTCCAGCAAGCGATCCTCCACCCATGGTGCCTCTTAACCACGTCGACAAAAGGGCATTCGATCATCTTCTGACGTTAGTTTATTCGATTTCTCTTCATCTTTCAACATTCTTTTCTAATAGCAAAAAGTTTAAAAAATGAAAAATTACTCAAATTTGCCCATCAATGCGAAACTATATCTGTTTCAACCAGTTGACTGGTATTGTATCATATATGTAAAGGCTCGAATACCTTTCGCAAGTTCCTACCAATTTTCACAAAAATCCAAAATGTCAGACTTAAAATGGCCTCATGTATGATCAATAGAAACTATATTATGAAATACTTTCCGGGTTGCAGAATGGAAACTGAGTTTCCAGCTGTGTTTTCGTTAATAATTTGCTTCTGCCAGTTTTAGCACGCCACGCGGCAGAAAATGAAAAAAGCATACCTACCAGTTAATCGATTAATGCTCATATCAGATGGGCCCGTCCAGCTAATTTTACATGACTGATCGCAAATACAATCAAAAATATTTTTGACGAAATCATTTTGACGTAGGCCGATAAAGCGCTAAGTAAGGGTCAGGATGGCATTTTACGTGTTGACGAAGCGATATTATTTTTATATTGTTAACATTGAAGGCAATTTATCTCACAACTTTATTGCTTTGCTATAGTAAAAAAGCTGACTTATTCACTCGATGAATCATTCACAGATATTTACGGGGCGAGCCGCTGAATTTTCACTCAGTATCGACAGCACGGTCGACACTAGACGTGGCTCACGAGTTACTCTGCCCCGAATTAGCCTGTCTTGCGGTCGATTACATCACCGCAAATCTCAGTGCTTCAACAGTGCTCGGCGTTTATCACGGCCTCAACCTTTATGTCCCAGACCAAATATTATTGCCAGATCAAAGCAGGGTACCTAAAACATCGGTCGATTCTAGACGTGACATTGATGAAATCGGTAAGATTTTATTAATATTTGCAATTAATTTAAAATCACATGAACAAATAAACCCATTTTTCACTTCTCGACAATACTTTTGTCAATAAGAATGGTATCGCGTTTTAGGATTTACGATCGTGAAAACGCGGAACTTAGTAAATAATTGAAAACTTGATTTTTGATCGGCGAACTTCTGAAGAACCCTGAATTCTAGCGATTGCCTGTTCGAGACTTTTGTCAGCGTGTCACAACGTCATCGATGCAGCACCTGACCAAGTTCTACGCCAAGAAAATTTCGAAGAACTTAGCGTCAATGAAGTCGCCGAACTCGCTTCGCGAGACGAGCTTGATCTTCTTCACGAAGGAATTTTATTCAGTGCTCTGGAAAAATGGGCCGTTTGTGAATGCAGAAGACAAGGCCTTGAACCTACATCGTCTAACAAAAGAGCCGTACTCCACGACGAAATTTGGTACAGCGTGAGATATCTTCTCATGACCAGTCGCGAATTCATCGAGGGTCCGATGCGAAGCGGTATTTTATCACCTGACGAGTGCGCCATTATCGCACATCGAATTCTCGGTCATGATGCAAGAAATCCAACCGAACAGGTAAATTTTCTTGTTGGACCAATGAATTCTTTTTTTTGCTATCTAAAAAAATCCAAAAATTAAATTATACATTGTTTAGATTTAAAACGTTTAGGAAACGAAATGAAACCAATGAATTCCGATTTTTTCATTCAAATAAGAATTGTGTTTTTCATGGAAATCCATCAAGTCCATCAAGCAGTGTGAAATAAATTTGACAATGAGATAAACATCATACAATAATCCAGCGTTATATCAAATTTAATCTTCAGAAACCTGTCAACCAGTTGTAGGACTCACTATTTGGTAATCAGGTAACTACTGTACTGCTTGCTAGTCGAATGAGTACTACATTTTCACAATATTTTCATACCCAGTTCGATGCACTAATTGTACATAGATAATTAACAATTATAAGGATAAATTTGCAAAACCGTTAATTGATCGTTGCAAATTACTATGATGGCGTATTTTTATCAAAATTTCCCAAAAAATAATCGAAATTTCTTCATCGAATTTAATGCACTACATCATATTTTGTTTCTGAAGTGATCTTATACGATTAGACCACGTGGATTTCTTCCAAGTTTATTCGTTTGGAAATTATAGCAATTTGTTTATGACCAAGTTTTTTTTCGTTAAGTAAACAATTAGCTGTAGCAGTAAAACGATCAAGCTTAAAAGAAATCCACGTCCTGAATTCATAAATAATATCTTCAGGAACAAAATAACACGTGGTGCATCGCAATCGGTGAAAAATTACGGATTATTCTTTGACCAATCTCAATGAAAATGTGCTAGCATGAAAATCTGGATTTATCAGTTGATGGTTTCACAAATCTGTCGCTTTCAATTTTTATCATCGTTAATACGGGAGTGTTGTGATGCAAATTCACTAAAACTACGTTCAATTGGTGCATTAGACTTGGCCTAAAGGCATTGTAAAAAATTTAGCATTCAATTGACTAGCATGCAGTACAGTATAATTACCTCAAAAATAAACCGTTTTGGGATCAATTTTGTCTTAAGTAAAATGGTTTATCGGTTCCAATAGCTCATTTTTGTTGAACTTTCAGGAAATTCTAAACAAAATTTCAGTACTACTACAATATATGTGTATAAAAAAAAAAAAACAAAAAACAAAAAAAATTGAGTAAACCTGTAAATTTATGACTTAATTTCATGTTCCGCAGGACCGGAATTTACCAATGATGAGCCGTTTGAAGACTGCGCCGAGGAGTCGGAAGAGAAATAGCTTCAATAATAATTCGGGTATGAAACCAGGAAAAAAAGAGCGAGAAGATAATAAACGAAACCGAAGGAAGGAATGTGTGAGTCAGGGACAAAAAACATGCGCGCGAATAGGCGATTGTATAGTGCGAGTGTTGGCTTGCGTTTTTGATTGATGTAAAATAAGTATGTCCATAATGACTCCATTGATGACATAAATTAATTCTCATGTGGAGAAAAATATAAACACACACATTTAAGTAAATGGACAGTACGAACTAAGCCACCATGGGAGCCAACAAGGATTGCTGCAAATTTTGATATCCAATTTTACCGACGTAGCGCAATGACAACAGAGATTTCGAAAGACCGATTCATTCTTGCTTTTTTTCAACATGAAGTAGGTTTTTTTCATTCCGAACGAGTGTGTTCCTTTGGAAAATTTGTACTTCTGAATTTTAAATCGCTCGTCTTGCGTACTACGTCGCATTAGACATTTTTTGCAGATCAATGTTCAGCAAATAATTTATGCTGAATTAGAATTTGGCACTGAATGATTTATCAACAATCTCAGAGAATTCTGAAACCTTTGTGCATCAAAATTTACTATTTTTTTAATCAGTTTTTCGAACAAGTCAAGTAAAACGAATGGAATATTGAGCTAATAATGTGATTAAATACACGACTGTTCAGATTAGCGAGTATTCTTCGTTCGTTAGAGAAATTAATTGTCTCGTTTTATATATAGTTGGACAATTTTTGGTTAAACAATCATCTTTGAAGTATTTTTTTCTAACTGCAACTAACTAAAATTTTAACAAAGTGAGGCCGTTTGCTACTACAAAGTTAGTTATTACCCGGTTATTTTACAATAACATAGTAAATCCTCTCATTTTGCCGATATAGCCCGACGCTAAAATAGAAACATACAGTCATTCATTGAATGAAAGTCTCTCTGTTCGGAGAATCTTCCTTGACGACTAAACGCAATTCTTCATAATAACGGACAAGATTACGGAGTATTTGCAAAAATATCCTTCTTGGTCCAAACAGTTCGAGCTTTCATGCATGCGTTTTGTCTGATTAGTTTAATATCATCGTCAAATCATGTGCCAACCGTCGTAACTTCAACATCAGCATTGTAATCATTATTATTATTATTATTATCATTGTCATTATTAGTATTATTACTATTATTATTATTATTGCTGTTATCGTTGTTGTTGTAGAAAATTCTTTTATTACTGAATGTTTTAGGACGAATACCTAGATAATGTAAAAAAATTCATCACAATTTGATGGGGATTTTACATACACAATTTGTTCGGTCGTGTAGCTCTTGCTGGAAGCCAATGACATAACTATTCAACGACTCTCTTAATTGTTTCAATGAAATAAATGCGAAAGATTAATATCATAGAGAAAATATATTAATTGGTAGTTAAAATTTAGAGGGGAAAAATCAGTGAACGATCAATCCTCCAAAATAGTATAATTCGTTTTTTTTTACTAGTAGCCATATTTTTCCGAGAAAAACCGGAGATATTTGTGAGGTTATTTTTCGTTTCATCGATATTGAATCAAATTTTACAAAAATAAATTCTATTTTGATTCAATTTATACCGCTATTCACTTAACTTCCTTCGTCTGGATATGAGAATGAATTATTATTAGACTAGTAGAATTTTGTTATTCAACAAGAATTATTTATACGTAGTCACCGTTAAAATTTAAAGTTAAACAGGTTGTCCATGTTGTTAAATGTGCGTCTCTCCGTTGACCCGAATTGACACCGTTGGAATGCAACGAAAATACTTTTTTTTATACGCAGTTTTCTTAATTTTTTAATGATACACTAAAAAAATGTAATGCAATCAAATGATGATCAGCAACTCATGCAAAAAAAATTTCAGCCATTTTCGTCAGCAAAATCTTCTAATATATATGGACAATGTTGAAAAATTGTATGCATTTTAGCTGTATAAACTTCAACGTTGAAATAAAACTGTTTCGAAGATTTCGGCAACCAGATGAGCTTTTAATGGATTGCCTTAAGGCCATCTATCAGTTGTTCGGTCGGTAAAAATCCTACTCCACGGTTTATTTGGAGAAGCTTGTTATTTAAAGAAACATATGAGTTACTAGTTGTTCTTCTTTCATCAGAGAAAAAGAAAACAAAATCAAGGATGTCCGAGTAAACCGTGTAACGACTTTGCAGCTATCTCTCTCGCACTCACGCAACTGATAGATCACCTTAACTCCGGTATTTCTGTGTGAACTTGAGAATTCGAATATTCCCCGTTTCTGTATGGTTTGAAGCAAAGTTTGATTTTTCGATTGAATGTTTTGAAAATAGTATGGGAAAAACGACGAGAAACCTTTATCCTCTATGGTTATCCTAGAATATCTCGGGATTGCGTGGACTGATTTACATGTATCACTGGACAATAGAAAGAAAAAGAATATTACATTGATAAATTGCTAATAGAATTTTGATTTTCAACCCGCTCCTTCAAGATACCAGTTTGAAAACCAAAAGCAATTGTATAAACTTTATACTTGGATATATAATTGGGATAGCGTGCGAATCCGCTTTGTTTTTCAATTCGGTGGGGTCGAAGCGATGCCACGACTCTATTACTCGAGAAAATAAAACGAAGATGGAAATTCACAAAGACCATGTATCATATGACCAACTCAATTTTGCCATCAATAAACTTACATGTTACAGAAAAAATAAACGATGAAGCAGGAAAATGAAATGATTTGTGCGTGACATAGTCGGAATTTTTGAGACCGTAAAAAATGTTTGTACGTCATAAAAAAATTGTTAACAAACGTGTAATCGTCAACAGGGAATAAATACCGTTATTTATTTAATTCAATTTTCAGATATTTTTTCTGCCTATGAAACCAGTACCTTCATGATCGCAAATATTCGATTAATAGGATTGAGTTCGATTTGTCATTTGATAACATATGTTACATTTCGACGACCAATGTGCCTTTTTTATCTTTCTACTGTGTAAAAAACGACTTCGTGTGGAAAAAAAGGCTTAAATAAGTTCAAGTACTATACTATGGAACAATGATAATAAAACGATTCACAAATTCCGAATCCGAGTTAATGAAAAATTACCTATTTTAGGCGTAATCAACATGAATCCTTATCTTTCAGTTGTAACCATACCATTTTTCTTCCAATCAAATAATCACTTAATAAAAAATAGTTGCTAATTACTAGTCAGTTGACATCTAATATATTTTTCCACTTATACGAATTGAATAAATATTACATTATAAATAATTATTCATCAATTTCCTCCAAGTGATCAAGTTTCAGTTGCTTGGTTCTATCAACTTTTACCACGGACCGTACAACTTTGACTTTTTCCTGTTTCTGTCCAACAACATACTCAGGCAAAATAATCTTGCTATTTCGAAATACCGGCCGATCGGGCTGCTCGACAATCACAAGAGATTGTTCCTTCTCGATTCTGCTCCTCACAATTTTTCTGAAAGGTATATGGGTCGTAGATTTACATCGAATCGACGGCACCATTTGATTTTCCAACTCCATACTGTCAGTAGTGATTTCCACATGTTTTTCTCGTTCTAAATGTTCAATGCTTTTTCGTGCTCTTAATTCTCGCAGAAATGAAAATGCAGCCTGAGCATTACTTCGATCGGACATTTGTTCTGTTTGCACATCTTCTAGACTGTATTTGGTCCACTTGTGTGGATGTCGGTGATGATCCGGTATACTCTTGTGAACTTTCAATGGTGCTGGTCCCTCTGGACGTTTGAATATACTTTCCCTGCCGCAATACTGCAACGTCTCATTACGCTTTTTCTTAATGAACGAGCGTGGGCTTCTCATCGGCATTGTCCGCTGGTGTAACATTTGCATTTCTGCTTCACTCAGACTTGGACAATTCTCTAATTTGTTAAACTTTTTTGCTGCCTGTGATAATTGTTCAAACATTTGTTTTTGTCTCGTTGCAAACTCATTGCCACCTCCTTGGATTTGAAATTCGTTGGAAGATGAACTTGGTGGACGCATCTTAATTGTGTGGGTTATTGCGCTCGTTATCTGGTTTGGTTTATCCCGTCCGATGCTTCAATTATAAATCTAGAATAGATTGTGTCCTTAAACAAACAAACAGAACAACTTATTAAAACAGTCTTGAATCTGAAGAATTATGCATCATTGAATTTCATTCAAGCATTGTTGGCTTATATTTTTTTGTATCCTCTACCTCTTTCATTAAAACAGAATAAAGACATTACGAGTCTCTGATCTAAAGGTCAATGAACAAATTTTGAAAGGTATACAAACTGATAAAGTGACAAAAACGAATAAAGGAAATATACATGGTTTTCAGAAAAATCTTACAAAAAAAATTGTGATTTTATGATGAACACGTACGTCGAATTTTTGCGTTTGACTGATTTGACAGTAGTTTAAGAAAAATGCTATTAATGTTTACAATGTGGTAATAAATTCGTTAATAAATGTGTTGTTAAACATTATAATCTGGGAACACGATGTATATATATTTTTTTCAACTCTTGAATAACATCAATGATGGGAACGATATCACAAAATTTGTGCATCAAACACATGTCAGAGTAAAAAATATTTGCGGTTAAAACTAACCAGCACGAATACTCCTTTTTTTTCAAAACCACGTTCCTTTTGGACCTTGAGTTTGCCAGCTCGTATCTAAGTTGAATCCACTCAATCAACGTACAATGTTATCACTGTTGTCTTTCAACAGTAGAGAGAAATAAGACAAACATTATGCAGGAAACAAGATGATTAAT
The DNA here is from genome assembly GCA_037576405.1 of Campoplex capitator. Lineage (NCBI taxonomy): Eukaryota > Metazoa > Arthropoda > Insecta > Hymenoptera > Ichneumonidae > Campoplex > Campoplex capitator. The sequence goes on from JARBWI010000015.1 coordinate 2,548,917, forward strand.
TTATTCACTGAAAACACAATCCAGTGAAGAGCTGTCACTCGATTTCATCTTTCATCTCGTTCCCAAACACTCAACTGCTCTGCCCTCTGCTGCTTATAGCAAACACTATTTTCGTAGTGAGGGTAAATAATGACCTCTGTGAATTTAGCCGATTGATTTTGGATTTCTGACTTTTTTTTCAACGTAAATCGTTCGTCGGGCTCTTATTATTGTAGGTGATTGTCAGATCAAGATCGACGATTTTCGGAAATTAGTTAGTTTAGCCCAGTCGGATTAGCATTTGACCGTGCAAAAATTCCCGTGCTCAATTTTATTGTTGGAATAAAAGCCGCTATTTTGAATTGGAGCCAAAACGGTTTTTGCTTAATAACTTCGCCATTTCCAATTTTTCAACAAAAGTTTAAATAGCAAAGTTGTTGCAAATTTAATTCTCTACAATTTATTTTTTGCAAATTTTTTTGTATGATCGATATTTTTAGAGTTAAGCGGCAAAATATTGAAAAAGTATTATCAAATTGTCTCGTTTATTATTAGCTTTCGGACATAAATGCTTTATAACAAAGTTGTAGAGAATTTAATTTCCTAGAAATTTGGTCCATACAACTTTTTTTCGTAGAATCAATATTTAAGGTGCTACGCTTGCGGTAAAGGCAAAGAGCACCGTAAAAATTGTATTTTGTGAACTTTTTTCCGCACCACCTCAGGGGTAGAGTTCCAGGCGCGTTTTTTTTACGTGGTATCCCCAATAGGCCTAATCCACGTTTCTCCGCTTGCAAGTTCGTAGCGATTTGTACCGTATTGTTCCTTGTAAGTGTTTGAAGCCGGACATGCGATATTTTTTTGCAAGCGTAAACGATCCAGGCAATGTTTTTTTTTTCCTTACAAGGCAGACGGCTCGATCTTTTTTTGTGCATTCGTTGTCGGCACTATTTGAATCTTTTTTTTTCGATGATGGTCCTGCCACATCAACATCGTCAGCTTGCTCTTCGCAGCTATCCTGACATTGAATAGTGCTGCTATTCATTGCCGATAAAACATCGTTCTCGATGAGACCATCATCTTCGTTGTCTTCAAGTAGCTCCTGAAGCTCGACAACATTATCGCATGTTTCGCCACTGCAGTTTTGGCAAATGATAGAACATTTGAGGCCTGTTTTACGGCACCCACACGTTTTACCGCAATTTGTCTTGCATTTGCAAGAAATCGTTTTCAGCAACGATTCTGGTGCGGGTTCTGCAGTGGTGGTTATATACACCTTTTTCTCTGATGAAAGAAGAACAACATGTAACTCATATGTTTTTTTAAATAACAAGCTTCTCCAAATAAACCGTGGAGTAGGATTTTTACCGACCGAACAACTGATAGATGGCCTAAATGGAGAACAAACAAATAAGAAGGTGTCTTGAAATTTCACAGGCATCAAGTATCACGTTTGCACTGTAGTATATAAAAAAATCAGTATTTTATCTTAAGCGTAGCGCCTGTACATCTTTAAATGAAAACACCGTCTTTCGACGATTTTGAATTTTCGCTTACAAACAAATAGCAACAACTCCTAAAATGATGTAGATTAGGGTGTTTCAAAAAAAAGGTTATTTTATTGCTAGCCAAATGGTTGAGAAGTTACTTTTGTGCAGAAGAAAGGCTTACCAAAGGACAGCTCGAAATAAAAATATCTAGAGGTGACTCACGCTTATTGTAGTTTCCCCTTTAAGGTTTTGTTGTGGGGTCTAGCCGTAGGGGGTGAAGTATGAGGGGGGCGCCCTATGCTTATGCATGGGGCCGATTGGTTGTTACCAACTACGTGCTATGAAATAATTGTCCCACTTAATGTACGTTTCCGAACAATTTTTTCACGGCTGATCATCAAAATATGCATTTTTGACGAATTGATGGTTATAGTAAATATTTTCATTAGTTTATAGAATTATTTGCTATCATTATTTATACCTCAATTTATGTAACACGAATTGGCAACGTCGTAAGTCATATCATATGATAATGGTCAGGTTGGCGGCAGTGTCACTAAGCTAGAGATATACACGGTATGTGCACTGTTAAAAAAAATTTTTTGAACCAAATAAAATTTATTCAAAGCAAATAAATCAATTACTTATATATTATCCAGTAATTCATGATTGGTATATAGCAAATATGTTTTCGACACAAATATATGTTTTCATGAAAGCTAATATCAAATCATTAGAAACAATGGACCTTTAATAGACTCGACTGCACGATTACTACAAACAATCGGTTGATTTAATTCAGTTGAATAAATGAATAATTGGATAAAGATTTTGACTACATAGTTCCATAAATTGAATTGTTTCATCGATCTCTATAACTATTTGAACTGACACAGGTCATTCACTATTATTTTTATTATTTCGATCGGAAGACTAATTATTTCGATTAATAGTTTTATTTTTGTATCAAACAGAAACACACTGAATGTAATAAATGAAAATTATTTGTTTCCAATGCGTTGGGCTTTTCCAAAAAAAAATATTACAAATTTCTCGCGAATAACTTTTATTCGTGTTGTTTAAATAAAATATCCCGACCATAAATATTAATTATCTGCAATTAAAATTTTAGGTTTGTTTTTCGTAAGAAAACTGGATTTAATTCAAATATCGATAATTAGTTTCAAAGATCTCGATTATAACGACCAATCAATGGCTATCAAGAAAACAACTTACTAAATCCAACATGTGATTTTATTCAATCCAAATCAATATAGCTTAGTCTCCAGTAAATTCGATTCAAATAATTTGAATTACTTGAGTCGAGAAATTTTTTTTAACAATGTAGTTTTTTGACAAACGACGGTAGTTCGTCGAAGTTTTTTATTGATTAAGATCTTTGGTAGTGTCATGTCGCGGGGACTTTCCAAATCAAGAGATGAAACTTTTATATAAGAGTGCGGCAGGTCTCGCGCTGGCATTTTTTCTTTTAATACTTGGCGTCGAGCCGCTACCGCGTCTCTGGATACGTCAAATGAATTATTGATTTTTTTTAGTCAGAAATCAAATACCTAATTTGACTATTTCTTGTTATTGTTCTTATACTACTTATTTAAGTGGCGCATGAAGTAAATATTCCGTGTTTAAGAGCACTGCGATCATACTAACATTGTTTGAATATTTGCTGGAGGTGACGCTGAAGCTATTTTATCAAGTAATTCATCCGTATGGTGGCGTAACTGAGATACCTGTATGGCACCCCTACCGCCAGCGGAAAACAACGTTAGTCGAACGTTCTCAAACAATTTTTTGGCTGATTTTTTGGTGAACTAAGTGAAGAAGATATCTTCGTTTTACGTTCGAGTAACGTTTTTTTCCGCTGACGGCAGGAGTGCTACACAAGTACCTCAGTCACGTCACCATACGGATGAATTACTTGATGAAATAGCTTCAGCGCCACCTCCAGCATACATTGAAACAATGTTAGTAAGATCGCAGTGCTTTTAAACGCGGAATATTTACTTCATGCGCCACTTAAATAAGTAGTATAAGAACAATGACACGAAATAGTCAAATTAGGTATTTGATTTCTGACTATAAAAAAATCAATAATTCATTTGACGTATGAGATATTACTTGCAAAAAGTATTTTTTACAGTGTAATTTTCGGGATGTTTGAAAATTCATAACTCGGATCCAAGCTCGATTCCCTAGTTGAAATTTTCAGGGCTTCTTTGGGACATATCAAAGCAACTTTCCTGTAAATTTCAAGAGAATCGAAGTTCGGAGAAAAACTTTTTGTGCTTTCAGAGAAAGACTTTTTGTGCAGTCTGAACTTAAATTTTGATCACCAAAAACCTCTATTTGAGGAGAATAAATGTACTTTCTTCAGGTTTTTTACAGCATTTTTGTTGTTTTTTGAGATTTGTTTAACAACTTTTTGTAATCGAATTTTGACTCGAACTACTTTTTGTAAATCATCGCGAATTTTCCGGAGAGTGGGGTTTATTGAATGGAATTTTTGGTTAGGCCAAATTTTTAAAGAGATAATTACACCGGCACACAAAAAACAGTTGTCTGTACATTTAACCTGACCCATCTATCTATATGTATTTTGACGCACCGAATCCGAATCCGGAGTCTGTTTGGCTCGTACACCTTCAAAATTTTGAGTATATTGCGAAAAACCGTTAAGAACGGCTAAAAATTGTGAAAAACGGCAGTTACGAATATGAACAAAAAATAACAATACATTTTTTATCTAAATCAAGTATGCTTTTTATATATTTTGACACGCTGAATCCGAATCCAGAGTCCTGTAATCTCGATCATGCTAAATTGGGAAAAAATGATTTAAAAAATGTCTGAGGTAGCAAAACATGGTTTTGTTCTTATGCACCCTACCCATGAAAAGTTTCCGGACAAAATTGCGAAAAAGTCTCGGAGTCATATTTTATAATATTCCGCGGGCAGAATAGATAGTTAAGTTCAACAAATGCCATTTTCTAGGGAAGAAATCCCGCTTCAATTGGCTTCCATTGAAAATTTTCCACGATTTTTCTACCGACCGACGATTTTAACATGACCATTTTCTACCTTTATTTACATTTACAGTTGAATAGTGTTTTAAGAAAAAAAAATCAACGTTTTGTTCGACCGCGATCTCAACGGAGGCAGCAAAACCTTCAATTTTGTTTTTTTTTTTAAGTTATGTACGATTTTGTGCTCGTAGTTATCTTATTTTCAGCGAAAAAAGACAAAATGTAGAATACGCCACATACCGCGGAAACTATTGGGTTTTGAAAAAAATCTCAATAGGGTAAAAAAATGCTTATGTTTTTGCTGAATTCACCAGATTTTTTTCCAAATTTCATCTGGAAATTTTTGTTTCCAAATAATTTCAGTCAAAATTCAGAAAAGTTGCTCGCCGTGACTTGTTAACTATGGGGTTGTTGATAAAATTTAAAGACAGAAAATAGTTTTGTTTTTTAATTCAAAATACATCAGAATTTTTGCAAATTCTTTTTCGACATAATTTTCTCAGGTAGCTAGCTAGCTATATATAGTACTGTTTTTGGCCCGGACATTCCAACCACCGGAAATTTTCGGTTGGAGCTGGAAAATTGGAAAAAACTTTTTGGCAGCTTACGCTCGCGTTTTTATTTTTTCTTTTTCAATATCGCTTGGCGCGCAGCGTTACATGTCAGTGTGAAACAATTACAGAGCATTTCCAATTCAATTCGGATTCATCTCACCATCATTCTGAACCTTTCTATCGATTTTTCAGTCCGATATAAGTGAAAAAAAGTGTCAAACCCAAAAAAAAAAAATCGAGACCAAACACTCGAGACCAGCACATCGAACAGATGTGCGGGGATTGGCTGGAGAGTTTTTGGTCTCGAATCTGAGCTCTGAGTGACTCAACTTCATTCTTTTAGTTTTTCGTTTGATTCGGTTCTATCGTTTGATCGACTAGTTTGTTTGACTGCTGGAGAGTAGCAATCTTCTGTGAGTAAAAGGTCATCAGCTCAACGTATACGGTTAAGGTCGCATCGATAACAGGAATGCGCTCTAGAAGATGCATCATTTAATCCGTCTGAGCTTCGTGGCGTTTTCAAAAAGCGAAGATTCCGGTAAAAATTCTTGATAGTGTTTCATCCTGGCCTGGGGTATGAGTCTAGTTCGAAACCTAGACAGACTAATCCTGAGATTCTTCGCCGCAGAGTTTTATAACGAAAATCCTGCAGATTTCAAGAAATTATTATGGTTACACCCTGTATCTAAGAGCGATGCTATACGTATCCACGTAGTACCCCAAAAATGGACGGTGGAAACTACACAAAAACTTGACAGGATCCATCATACTAATATAATTATCAGTCTTCTGATTTCCAAAAAAAAATCTTAAATAGTTAATAAGTATAAAAAGCCACGTATATTCCAATAATAGTGGTTAAAATCTTGAATGGTTAATGAGTAAAATATATTTCAAAAAATCATATTCGAGTAAACAAGAGTGCGGCAAAGCTCACGCAAGCTACCTCTTTTAAAACTGGGCGTCGGACAGCTATCACGTCTCTTGAATGGCGATAATGCGTAGTTTCAAAAAAACCAATTGTTACCAATCATTCGCAATTCATTAAAAAAAGATTAACGTATTGAACAAGAAAAAATCACTAAGCAACTCGATAAAAAACTTGAATAATCATAATTATAATATCTTTTGTCAAAACGGGCGTTACAACGAGCAAGAGTACAAAATACCTATTGGATGAATTCACGACACTATTGCGTTGACGTTCATGCAAAGTTACTTCACGATGTGGGGTGCCGTAAAAAAATCTATTAGCTTTTCGCATTGTACGACAAGGTACGTAAAGGTAATAATAAAAAATTCTGTAGGAAGAATGGATATCAAAGCAAATGGCAAACGAATAAATATTCAATTGAACTGTTTGTAAGTGTTAAAAAACCTTTGACGATTGCGACTCCGTCAGTCCTACTATCCTTAGTTGAATGACAAAAGCTTCTCCCGTGCAAACACAAAGAGAATATTTAATTAGCATATATCAGTAGCGTTAAGCTACTAATATCACAGCATTTTTTCATCAGTCATGGATATTCTTCAGAGTCGTTTTTATCGCATCAATGTGAAAACTTTAAAATTCATAGGGCAGTGGCCTTATCAAGAGTACAAGAGTCAAAAAATACATCAGATATTGTTTCACATGAGTGTTATGACAGTTATGTTAACTCAGGTATTATTGTCTTTAATGAGTTTACATTTATAAATAATACATCTATTAATATCTGCATTGTTGATTATCAATGGCGATAAAAAATAAAAGGGCATAAAATTGATCGAAGTTTGGGGTGACCTGGACGTGATGATAGAGTGCTTGACACCGATGGGGGTTCAATTTAATTCATGCGTTAAATCACTGAACTGCATCATAAATCGTGATAAGGTGAGTCGTTGCGATCATCGATGGAAATAATTTATCATTCTTTTTTGCATGGGAGATTTTGATCACAGATGAAGAAACTTTTCGAGCAGATCAAGAGTGACTGGTCAAATTTGAAACGAGAGGATGAGATCAAAATACTTGCGACGTATTCCGAGCAAGGACGGAAACTCAGTCTAATATATATAGGTAAACAAAAACAGAACAGTATTGTTGATCAATTTTTTTTCAATAACACTTCATTGTAAACGTATCAATGAAGTAGCATGTCTAAATGAATTGTCCAAAATAACTTAAAGAAAATAACTTGTGTTGATATCAACTACAATAAATTAACTTTTTCACCACACCTGCACGGAAAGTTCACTTTTCCGCTCCGCGAAAGTTGAAATTTCCGCGAAGGTGTGGTGAAAAATAGTATCGCGGGCTTGACAATTTTACCCGCGATTTGAAATAGTCTACTTTCCCTCCCTAGTGGCGTAATATACTATTTTCCACGCTAACTTATTTCGTATGATAGGTAGATTCTTAAAATATTACAATATTACGATTAACCAAAAAATGCTTGAGACTATATTTGCTTTTAGCTATTTATACCTATTAATCACCATTAAGTTTGAGAGAATTTATTTAGTGTAGATCTAGCCCTTTCGTGATGAACTCCGACTCCTTAAAATGGCGCTAGAAAGTATCAATAGTCACGGAACAATTTTTCTGGTTAGAACATGACGATCTTTGTACATCTGATCATTTTGAACTAAAAAGTTCTTAGCCACTTTGATGCTCATCCGTTGCTTCGTTATTACACGTCCGCTGCTTCAGTGCAAGAGGAATTTGTTATAACTAAATAACGGTTTTCAGACACTAAAATGGCTAATGACCGTTTTCTCCGACGCAATTTGGATTAACGTTGGAAAAACTGGGCCGAGATGTACATAATACTTTTTGGTCAAACAGCAATTTTAAGATACGCCTTACCATTTTATGTTACATATATTTTTTTTATATGTGTTATTTTATATAGGATGTTGGCCATAAACGGTAAAGCAAGATTGCCGGCCAAAACCTGGTGTTCTTTGAACATGTCGGCATTTTGAATCAAAAAGTCCCCAGCCACTTTGACGTCGGACGAACCGTTGCTTTGTTATGACACGCTCGCTGTCAGCGCGAAACGATCGAGGGTCTCGTAACTAGGTAAAGCTGTAATTTCAGTCTGACGCTAGACGCTGGCTTCAAGCGTATAATCGGGTTACGTGACTCCCCCTTCCAGATATTGAGCGTTAAAACTGGTCACGTGACCCGTTTGATGCTTGTCGCTGGCTTCAAGCGTTAAATACTGGTATCCAATTCTGACGCTCGTTTTCTCTAGAGGGAAATCGCGTTGAATTTCTGGGGTCCAGTCAACCAGCGTATTTTACCCGCCGGACACTGGTACACCAATCGGAATACCGATAACACGGGGTGTTGCAGTGTCAAGCGTAAAAGCTAAAACGTGTTTAGCTCTAGCGGTTTACGCTTAACTTCTGGAGGGGGAAGTCATGTGGTTATCTTGACGCTTGAAGTCAGCGTTTAGCGTCAGACTGAAATTACAGCTGAATGGTTATTCGAACGCCAAACTGGCTGAGGACCTATCAGTTCAAAATGACCAAATGGTTGCAGATCTCAGAGATCAGACGGTTGACATGGAACACCCTGTATACACAGCAACCCTGACTATTCGAAATTGAATTTGTGCAAAATTCCCTACTTGCGACCCATATCAATCGATCCGCGCTTGGTAGAGATCGGTCCAATTCGATCATCCACCTGGTGCGTAGCAACGAAAAAAAGGAGCGTGCGTAACCTTCTATATTTATAAATGTGATGGGGAGGCAATCACGTGGCTGTTTGTACAATCAAGGTCGCAATGTAGTTGAAAACGGGAATGGGGATCGAAATTTAGTAAAACTATGAAAAACAGCATAGATACTGTGAAAAAGTTGAGACAAGTACATTTACTCCTGGTGAATAAATCGTTTTGGATAGCGAAAAATTAGGTTCGTAATAATACGTAAGGTATTTCATAAAAGGTAATTGAATAAATAACAAATTTTTAAATCATAAGTAGACAAATACATTAAAACCAATGAACAAACCTCCTAATTACAAACAAATGAACTAAAGCAAAAAAAAATCTCTCTCGGCCGGATTACTAGGCGAAATTAGCTCTCACTTCACATAACGCACAGATATCTCGAATAGTTAAAGAGATATCGATACATTTGAATCAGTATATTTGAATATAGATCTATGGGTGTCCTTTTTTTCATGTCCATTCTTTGTTGTTCATTGTTATTGTTATTTATTGTTTTCAAGGAAAACACCCTTAAAACGTTGTAGATAAAGTTCCGAAAAGCCCATACCGCCGATTGACCTGAATTTTCATATAGAAATGTGCATGGGTCTTTGGATGTGTGTGTGTGTGGAATTGCTGGACACGTAGAAACAGTCAGATGGATCCGTAACATCTTTCGATGTAAACAGATATTAGTCAAGTTTGTGTCGACATTTAAAACTTCAAATTTTCATTTTACAGTAATAGTAGGGGAGGGCGGCCAGGCAAAGCGGAACACCCCCCCCCCCCCCCGAAAAAGTGGAATTTTTTTTTTTAAATCTTGATCATTCGTTTTAGGACATCTGTTAAAACATAATATTCAATAGGACAGCCAATTTTTTCGAAAAATGAAAATTTTTCCGAAATTGAAAAATTTGCTCATTCAACTGCGAATAAGCGTTGGAGAAGTGATATTCTTTATAAAATTGTATATTCCTCACAGAAAAATAAAAATAATTTGTTTTCTTGTTGAAAAAGTGAAAAATTCGATAATGCAGTTTTGAACATGCGTTAATAACATACTATTCAATAAAACGATACATTTTTTGAACATGAAGAATTAAATATGTTTATTAGGGTGGTCCTTAAAAAGGTCATTTTTTTTTACTCTCCCAGAAGCTTAAACGCTTTCTTAGCATTGAAAAAAAATACTCACCAAATTTCAGCTTTTTATCTCAATCCTAAGTCGACCCCTACGAGTGTCAAAATTTTCCATTTAAATAACACAGAAGTTTTTCGATTTCATGTTCATCTATCCAATCCTCGGCTTCATCTAATGCTCCTATATTGTAATTACGCTCGATTTGTAGATAATTTAATACTCTCCAAAGTTGCTCGAACCATTTTTATTGTCACTCCCATTGTTTTGAAGGTATAAGTCTTTAAAGTTATATTTGTTAAGAAAATTTACCTTTTTTCGCTATTAATTGGTCCACGATTGAATTTACAACATAAAATGAGAAAATAAATTTTGTAGGAAATTTAATTTCCTACACTAAGGGGGGGGGGGGGGGGGGGGGGGCTTTGCCCGGCCCTCCCTTACACTTATTTCCATCAAACACGAACTATTTATCACTTCAGGAACCATTGTCATAGGATAAAATATAAACTTATAAACACAACTAATTATACTTGTTTTTACACATTATTATACAATCGAGACGGTATTAATACATTGACAAACTGTTACATCTGCGACTTTTATATATAACCATACGAACTTAAACAGAGAAGTCAGTCGGAAATATAGAGGTATAGAGTCAGTTATCAACCAGATATTACTAATGCCACTAGACAGCGACTATGAAAAAAAAAACAAATAAACATCACAAATGTTTGCGAAAAAACCACTGAACTAAAAGTGTACTGAAAGGTGCGCTGAGGGCAACGAGAGAGATAGTTGCTGGGGTGAAAGCCTATCTCTCTCGCACACTATTGGTACAGTCGTTTTCAAAAGTATAAGAAACTTCACAGTATTCTCGATGCGTGCAAAAAGTTTTGTCATAAACTTTTCTGTGGACTGTATACTCACTACTTGTGGTAGTGGGAGCTATAGAAAGAGACAGGCTTTCACCCCAAAACAAAGGCAGAGGGTAGCTTATGCTTTTCTCATGACAGGGGTCCTTCCGGTATACTTATAATTCAGTGGAAAAAATGCTTAATTTTTCGACACCATGAAAAAAAAAACATCCATATCTCCAATACGATTTAAGCTGCGAAGTTCTTACGGTCGCGATCGAAAGGAAAAAAAAAGTAAAAAAAACACGTGAATTCAAATGAACCTCTTTAATTATGCTGTAATTCAGTTCATATTAAAAAAACAATTTTCAAGAACAAGTAGAAGCATGGTCCTTCCAGTAAAAGTGTCTTGTGCAACTCGCTTCCTAAATATACTTGTCTCGAGTCACTACCGCGATTCTTGATCCAAGTTGTTATGGACAAAAGTTATTTTTGTGAAAATATTTTCGAGAAAATATTTTCCACAATTTATTCAAACTTGATCCCTGTCAATGACACGATTATCTAATTAGTAAAATTTTCTCATATTGGAATTTGTATCCACCTTGCTCGCACATCAATTAACCTTGATTACCTATGAATTTTTAAGTAATTATTTCATCATTAGCTTGAATAATTGACTTTGATATATCAATCATTCAATCAATAAATAATTTCTTTTGTATCCAACGATTTTTCAGTGTCTATGTACGGGACTATAGTGATTTATCTAACCATACCGTTGATGCCGAGGATTCTCGACATGATTGTACCACTAAATGAAAGTCGACCACGCACTTATCTTTATCGAACAGAATATTTCGTAGATCCTGAGGAATATTTTTATCCAATAATGTTGCACACGTATATTGGAACCATAATAACGGTTTCAGTCGTTGCCGCAGCAGACGCTATGTTCGCGACTTACGTTCAACACGTTTGTGGAATACTTGCTGTTATTGGGTAATCCACTATTGGTTATTATTGAGTTACTTCCGACGATTTTGTTGTACTGCAAGCTCAGCCATCGAAGTCTTTAATAATTATATTCTAGGTATCGATTCGAAAACTTAATGAAGAATCGGAAAACTCAAGATGGTCCTTCGAAATACGACGATCCATGTTACGAAGAACTTGTACGGTGTATCGAACAACATTTCCACGCTGCAGAGTTTGTATAATGCACAAACCAATCGTTTCATGTTGCACGATCTGTTACGTTATGTGTAGAATCAAATTGTGTAATTCCATTTGGCACATTATTCATTGGGTGAAAACATATGCTCTGATATAATTTGTCTAAGGAGTGAGGCCACTCTAGAGCGAAAAAAAATCGGTGTACTTTAGAATTTTTTATTGCCAAATTATGGAATCAATTAAAATTCCTGCATTGAACTATTATTGAGCTGAAAAAAAACTCTGGGATCAATAAAAAAATAGCCTCTGCACAGCTCTTCTCCGTTAACACCTTTTTTCACAGCCAGACTGAAATCTCATTTCACTTTTAACCCAGAATGAAAAACCAAATTTTTTCAATCCTGCATAGGAATAACTATAGAAGTACGTAGAATTTTTTCGATATATTGATTTCGGCCAAAATGGTGCCTTTTTTCAAAGATAAGTAAAAATTCGGGAAAAAAAATTGGGAAAAATAGGCACCATTTTGGCAGAAATCAATATATCGAAAAAATCCTACGCACTTCTACAGTTATTCTTGTATAGAATCAACAAAACTTTGGCTTTTCATTCTGGGTTAAAAATTGAATAAGATTTGAGTCCGGCCGTAGAAAAAAAGTATCAACGGAAAAAAGCTGTGCAGCCGCTATTTTTATTGATCCCAGAGATTTGTTTTCTTTTACAGTTCAATAATAGTTCAATGGAGAATTGTGTCCACGGAATTTCATTTGATTCCATAATTTAAACAAAAAAAATTCTCAAGTATACCGATTTTTTTTCGCTCTACAGTAGCCTAACCCCTTAATTGTACTAATTATTTATTTCACGTACACTTCATACTCGAAAGAATCACAAACATTCTGTCGACTAGAGCGGCTTATATAATTGATTTAGAGTTAGAGTACAAAAACCACTATAGTGTAAAACGCGGAAATATCTTTTATCTTGACGTGATTGAAAACGTATTTTTATCATTTTTAACTCCCGTACGGCAAGAAGACGGGAGTTATGCGTTTCACTGCGATCAGTGGGTGGGGGGATATTCCTTTGTTGCTAGTTTTCTCGGAAACGGTGACAATTGTCTTGACCAATTTTTTACATCACTTTCTATATGTGCCGGACAGTGTTCTTATTTGTAGTATGTCAAAATTCATCACGAACTGTTTTGTTTATTTAACTTTAACGTTATACATCGTTTGAATATATCGCAATATGACCATATCGCAATATGGCAGTCTTCGATCATCGACTACTTCATACCGTTGTGCGCTGCTAATTTCAGTCCGAACTGGCGCGCGTCTTTCTACACAGTTCGTAGTTTGTATTTTCGTATACATATTTTTTTTGAGTTATCATTTTTATCCAATGTGACAAAAAATATGTACTGTTGTGTATTTATACCATGTACTACTAGCAGCACTGGCAGAAAATATCGGAGAACTGGAAGTGAATATAAAAAAAAAATAATGCAAACATTTTGCAATAAAAAATAATAGCCATAAACTTTAAAAAGTGTGAAATAAAAAAATGTTTTAAAAAACATAAAATAACTCCCGACTGATAAAATCGTATAGCTTGATGAAAATGATTTAAAAAAAAACGAAAAATCACCTCACTTCGAAATATCATATTAAAAAAAGAAAAACTTGGAAAAAAAACAAGAAAATAATCATAAAAAAATAACTCCCTCAGGATTTCGTTTTTCTGATCTGAAAATATTTATCAATGAATAATTGAACAATAATTATGGCAACTGATATGGAATTGAGGGGATGTTGAAAGACGTTTCCTAGAGTATGCACAAGAAATGCAGCAAACATCTCCCAACATCCCCTCAATTCCATATCAGTTGCCATAATTATCGTTCAATTATTCATTGACAAATGTTTTCAGATCAGAAAAACGCAATCCTGAGGGAGTTATTTTTTTATGATTATTTTCTTGTTTTTTTTTCCAAGTTTTTCTTTTTTTAATATGATATTTTTGCAAACCCTGATAGCCAGTTTGCGACACAGTAATGGCACGGTGACTGCACGCCACAGTATTCTTAATGCAGACTGCACGAATTTTTATCTGGGTATTTGCATAAAGGCTCTTACGAGGATATTAAAAATATTTTTCTCGTTATTTTATCGATGTAGGTACGTTGAGTTGGTTGAAAGATCATATTCGATGGCGTTCATGATTCAAACCATAGTGAGCATGATATTGTTGAGCATGTCTGCTGTGCAGGTAAGCTATTTAATTGAGCATAACATTAGGCAACGTTTTAATACTTTTTTGAGACTCAAAAGAAGTTAGCAGTTTTCGAAATATTCTTTCGTTTTGAACACGAATCTGGTTATTAGAATTCCCCCATGGTGACAGATTTTTTTTCAAAAATTGAGATCGTTCAGTCGAATAAATTTGTTTTTGGCCAAGTGTGAGGATCTGTCAACGTTTACACATAGACTGGACCTTTTTGAGTATCGAACAATATCGGCCAATGGCAATTTTTTCGTACCGCCCTAACGGATCAGCGAATCCTCGAAAAAGTCTCGAGTCGCAATTGAAAATCGGGACTTGAATGGACAAGACCCAAAATTGAGCTCTCATCGCTCAGTGTGTGAACCGGACGCGAAAAAGACCTCCCCTTGGAAACTAATTTGAGTCTCACTTATCCACTTAAGTCCTGAATCCTTTATTGGGACGTTTTTGCGACTCTTCAATTCGTCAGGGCACGGTTTTAATTTTTCGAAAAAACTGACGGAATGAACAATATTCTAGCGCCCAAACTCGAGTTCGGTGCACCAAAATCTATGAAAAACCTCTTCATTTTCAGCAGTTAAAAATTAGCTGTTGAGTTGTGGAATGAGCTTGAGAAGTGAATTTGATATTCTAGTAATTATATACATATTTAAATCATACTTTATCATTTTCATTAGCTACTGATAAAATTGGGCGAAACCGAAGAAACGTTAAGGATGATTCAATTCAATCTCGCTCAGTTTTTTCATATCTTCTACAACAGTTGGCCAGGTCAAAAGTTGCTCGATCAAAGTGTTAGTTTCCGGGATTCCGTGTAAGTTACTCAATTTACCAACACTCTTTTACTTATTTACCAATGGCTCTTTATTTAGTTAATTAGTTATATCAATCATGTCAAATTCTAGCTATTCTAGCGAATGGTATTCCTTATCAATGAGTAGTAAGGTACTTTTCAAATTCATCATGCTCCGTACACTTAAGCCTATGAAACTTACGGCTGGCAAAATGTACGATTTGTCTCTAGAAAACTTTGGAGTGGTAATATACAACAAAAATCTTTAACGATAACAGATTGAATGTCGCCAGCTGTTGAACCATTTCTTAACTCATATATTTATGATTTTTAAGGTTATTCGAGCATCAGCATCGTATTTCACAGTGTTTGCTTCTTTACGATGATTTTGTGCAGTACGCGAGTTTCACACTGACGTAACACAGCATTCTTCCCCATCGTACGAAGGGATATGAAGAAGCACGACATTGGGCAATTCATCAATAATCAAGCTCCCTGTAATCGTTAATTCTTTGCCACGAATAAAAATTTAAAAACCATCAACGTATTTATTATAATTTTTTTCAAATCAACCAAGTAACTTCGTACTGTTTCCAAATCAGAATTCAGAATTCAGAATTTTCGGAATCAGGCAAATTTCGTACTTAAGCCAATCTAGAGGAATCTCTCCCTTGTACATACATGTATTTATTAAAAGTCTTTACTATTATATTCAAAATTTTGTCTGGAACCGGCTTAATTATTTTGTTATTCAGTAGATCTCTCCCTGCTGTGGATTTGGTTTTTAATTTGCTTCGGCGACATTTTAATTCTGGTACATAATGTGCATGGGAGCCAGATTGCACGGACTGCTTCGATTTTTCTCCTCCAAGCTCGAGGGATTTGGTAATTAATAGGAGCAGGGGGAAGCGAGCTTTTCGATTATCTTATCTAATTCCATCTTTTTATGCGCACTCATGTCATTTTTCCCTTGTGTATCCATTCATTTTTCTAATATTTTCCCAGACTTTGTTAATTTTCATGTCAGGGTTGATGGAGCTAGCAAAAGTTCTGAAGGGTTCTGCCTTTACTCTCTTAAAAACCGCTTTAGCTGCTAGATCTTTTTCTATCCAGTATTATATAATCTTTGCATATTTTTGTCAATTTGTATTTTTTCAGTGCTAGGCGTATTTTTGCTCCTGATTTAATGACGTTCAATTTAATAAGGCTTGTTAGATTTTTATATGGGGTTATTGCATTAATTAATAGTGATGGACAAAACGATGTGATCTGTTCGCTGTCTTCGAAGCGAGTCCCGCCAGGATTTCGCGGTTAAATTTACTTAAGAAACTCTACCGCAGCGACATGTAGCGAACATTTTATAAACTAAACTTTACTTCCATAGCGGCAGAGCCACCCCCACCGCACAAATTCCGCTTAAGCTCGCTTCACACGACTCTTGTTTTCGTGCTGGATTTCGTGTGTGATGTACTTTTGTATATCTATATACACATGTATATGACATACAAAAGTACATCATGCACAAAAACGAGCGTCGTGTGCAGCGGGATAAGTCGCGACTATCAGGTTTTGCCGAGCTCACTGACAGTGGCTAAGCCAATAAACTAGGAGAAAGAAAGGGCAATAATCACGATGGCGTCGCGCATAGCAGCGGCTGCCACGGTTCGAGCTGTCAAAGGCAAAAGAACACTTCCGACAAGAGCTGCCCTCGTTCTAGTAAGTTTAAAAACACCATTTTAACGTGAATATAAAACATGAAAAACATTTTGACGTTTGTCATTCGGTGGATAATTCGTTGGAAAACGAATCAAACTCCTAACCTCAAAATCGACTGAAGATACCTTCTGCATCGTAATAACTACATTATAATTATTCTCTTATTTTTTCGATATTTCAGACGCCAAATGCGATCAAAAAGATCAAAGAAATTTTGCACGATAAAACTGAATACGTAAGTGGAACATTATTAATCTTCTCCCCTGCTCGGAACTTTTTTTATCGCTGCTTTGTTGCATTATCTCATGATATTATTACGAAACTTGTTTTCGTCATCCGTTCTCGTTATAATAATGTCACATGATATTTTTCTAAAATTTTTTTATTTGCGCATAATAGATTGGCTTGAAAGTTGGCGTTCGGCAAAGAGGCTGCAATGGACTTAGTTATACCCTGGATTATGCAAAAGAAAAGAGCAAACTTGATGAGGAAGTAGTTCAGGATGGAGTGCGAGTAATAATCGATCGAAAAGCACAGCTTTCGCTCTTAGGAACTGAAATGGATTACATAGAAAACAAATTGAGCTCAGAATTTGTTTTCAACAATCCGAACATCAAAGGCACATGCGGATGCGGAGAAAGTTTCTCCGTTTAGCCCAATTTCAATTGTCGTCATTATGTAATGTAAAATATTTTTACTATCACCGTACATCGCTCAGTGTTCATAGGAAAATTATAATTGAAACACCATTTTGGTACAGGTGATGTTTTCGTGGCATCAAAAACATTTAATGAATTTTTGTTTTTTGTTCTGATTGGACATCTAGCTTCATCTTGTATAGATCATAATATTCTTCGGAATGGCAAAACACCAAGAAGAATGTTGCACGATGCAGAAAAATCTCGAACAACGCTGGTATTTTTTGAACAACGGATCTCTCTGTATTTAAATAAATAACAACGTGTATGTATAGCAATGTTTTTATTAGATAGCGCATTGAAGAGAAATTCTGAAAAAAGTCTCTCATGTATTCGAAAACATTCGGTGTTGGTTTACAATGTGAATATACACCGAGTATTTCTGTACAACAAAAAAAACTCAGTAAATGTACAAAGTAGATAATATCGAATTTTACGTATAAACGTACTGTAGTTCGTAAGAATGAAATGAATAAAATACTTATTTATCACAAGCAATAGACAATTATTGAGAGTATCATTTCCGACTATCGGAATAAACGATGAAAAATTTCAGGGATGAATAAATATTATGACTAATGATTGAATCTGCGAAACAGGTTTCTTTATTTACTCCGCTTGAACTTTCGTTTTCACTACACGTTAATTATTACTCTTACAATACATTTATTATTAGATTATTCACGATAAACTACTAGGATGTTTAGTCTCGAAATATCGTACGAACAACGATCTACCGCGAGAATATATGCGAAGGTTTTTCTCATTATCCGAAAACATACAAATTATACAATAGTCATTGAATTTACGAGTAATCGAATGAAAGGAAAAAATAAGAAGATGATAGTGCAAGTAGGATCTTAAGTCTTTGATAGTATACCAATTTCGTTTATAATTTACTGCAAAATCTAGAGTTAACTCATGAAACAAATTATCGTTTTCTTTCTAGCACAACTCTTAAATTGTTCACGCTACACTTACAAAAAAACGATACATCACCATTATCATTCTCATATACGCGCAAAAAATTGTTTTCTCTTACTGATTTTTTTTGTCACTTTCACGTTGTCTCTCTCGCTCATTCAATCCTTTATCTTCGATACATTGATAAATATAGTTTTACGAATTTAATAATTTTTATTTCTTCGTTTTTTTTTTAATAATTATGATCGGCAGTCATCGCTGGTGTCTGTGACATCGCTTCCACGCGACGGTTACGACATCTAATTTTCGAATAAAAGACAAGTCGTCGAATCCTCGAAAATCAGCCTCGAACCATACGGGTGCGGCTATCGGTTCAGGTCCCCAAGTAATAAATCTCCCATTCTTCAATCCTTTACATTATATACAAAAAATATTCGTTCTTCTTCTGGCTTTGGAATAAAAATTCCTCGTCTATCATTTAGCACGATATAGTATCTCATCCGTATTCTTCGTCATATAAATTACACTCTCGTACCTTAACTCAATTATTCCTAATCGCCGTCGCGGTAACTACTTTCATCTCCGTTCAGTTATTCTTTTCATTTTTACCAATACAATTTATCGGATTTTTTTTTTTTTTAATGCTCTTTTTTTATTACCACGAACTGATTTTTTTTTCGATTTCTTAAACATTCATCTTTGGTATGTTCTCGTTTTTGACTTCAATCTTTTTACGATACTACACTGAGTTACTTAAACACTACATTTACTTCAATTAAACATTTTTTAGCTTCAATCTGGATGAATAGATTCTCACACAATATCAATCGTAACAGAAATAATAATTACTCTATTGAGTAATAGGCGATCGGGTGATCATTTATTAGGAAAGATTCGGAGTTTGAGGAAAATCGTCCATGTATTATGGTCAATGGATCATTGTTCGTAACTTTGGAGCATTCGAGAAGTATGCAGATGCGATGAAAATACTTTGCTATCGATAGCTCTGATATATAACACTGAATGTAAATACACATGACGAATACCCATTTAAGATTATTCGTGGTTACAAAATCTACATTTATCCTGACTAAGCGTCTGTCCAAAAAACACTTAAGAAAATTGTGCGTTTAACGTAGACGTGAAAAAAAAAAGAAAAATAAAAGAAAAATGGTCTATCTCACGCGAACAGTTCACGTAATAACGGTTGGTGCGTCGCGGCCTGTAAATTTCTTCAGGGAAGAAAGCTCCAGAGCTACATCAACGAGTGGCTTCAGAACCAATTGTGCGTCTTTTTCAAAATTTTCTGGATTCGTCTCGTTGCGCTCGACGTAAAGACGAATAGTTGCACCAGAACTGCCGGTGCCGGACAAACGAAATATAACTCGTGAACCTCCTTTCATAAGTATTCGAAGTCCCTGAAACGAAAATTGTGAGACAAAACTTCAGTATATTTATTTCCGTAAAATTTGTTTTATGTATTCAAATTTACATTAATTTATAAAAAGAAATTATTTTTTCATTCAGTTGAAAACACCGCTTACTTCCTCATTTCGACTTAGAATAACCGATATAATTTATTTTTTTATTTATTTATTCCTGTTCCATTTTTACTGAGTTTCGGTTGGTGCATGGCTAAGCGGTCACCAGTTCAAGTATTGACCTCGCCCGAGGCTGCTTAAGTATAATTAATTTTGTTCGTGTACCTGCTTGGTCGCGACGCTTTCGTCAATAGGATCCTTGTACGAGTAATTGTCCGCTTTCTCAACTTCGTATTCGCCAAACTTTTTGCCGACGAAAGACGGATCGGTGATCGCTGTTTCTAGCTCCTTCATCATTTCGTTGGATTTATCAGAATCGCAGTTCTCGTAGTCGTAACGAGTAAAAAAAGTACGACCAAATTTATTCCAATGATCCTTCGATATATCCTCTATGGATTTGCCGATTTTCGCTACAACATTGAGCCAAGCTAAGCACGCCCAAATGCCATCTTTTTCTCGAATATGATCTGAACCTGTGCCAAAACTTTCTTCACCGCATAACGAAAGACGTCCGGCGTCCATTAAGTTTCCTGCATCATTTCAATCGTCAAAATTAATCAAATTTACAGCAATGACTCGAGACTCACTTGTAAATGTTGTACTTGTTTACAAGCGATAGTCTCTTGTCAACGATGAACTTTCACCAGAAACACCGCGTGATTATATCCATTTTATCAAAAATGTTTTGTTCTCCCGTGATTCAGATCCCAAAAATGAGAATGCGTATGTAAAAATGAATAAGATAAATAAATTACCAAAGTATTTCCAGCCTGTGGGTACTTCGAAACACTCGATATTGAGCTTCGCGGCAACTTTGTCAACGGCACCACCCGTTGGCATCGATCTTGCAAATCCTTTGACTCCGGTTTTTTGGAAATAGGGAATAACGCCGAGATGCTCAGCTAGAACTGCCAGTGAATCCGAAGGTGTCACGAAAAATGCTTTCTTTCCAATGATCTGTGAAATATGTAAAATAACAAAAATTTGTATTACAGTGATCATTAGTTTTCAAGATATATGAGAGATGAAAAAATATAGATGAGAAAAACATCAATTTTTTGACGATTATAATTATTAATTGATCAGAATTATCGGAATAAAATGTACCATGTTTCTATCTCCATCACCATCGAAAGCAGCGCCAAGATCATAAATACCATTTTTCACGGTATTGACAAGATCGGCAGCGTAGGTGAGATTGGGATCTGGATGAAGGCCACCAAAATCTTCTAGAGGAGTAGAATGCACGAGGCTCTTTTCGTCGACACCGAGTTCGACACCAAAAATACGTTTAACGTAGGGGCCGGTAACTAAGAAACAAAAATTATGTAACATCAAAATCTGTTCGATATTTATTTCAAGCTTTCCACCAAGCTTTTCGATCTTCAAAAATATATAAAATCAAGAAGAGGGTAAAAAATTGGAAAAAAAAAACATCGAATTATTGCGAATTTTCCAAACCTCCATTCATGGCATCGATAAGAATCTCGAATTTTGGTCTCTCGTTAGTTCCTTGTAGCAATTTTTTGATGCTCTCAAAATCAAATATTTCTTTCATAAGGGAAACGTAGTCATTGACCGAATCGATGACATCTACGACGAACGATTTGCCATCGACACTCAGTGTATTTGTTTGTATCTTGCCAATATCAACATCGATACCAGGCACGATTTTGTACTGTTTGATTGATGTCGTTATATCGTATATTTTGTTGGTCACGTGATCCGGAGCTGGACCACCGTTGTCACAGTTAAATTTTATTCCGAAATCAGCATTAGGCCCACCCGGATTGTGCGAAGCTGTTAAAACTATTCCACCAAGAGTTTTGTACTTTCGTATTATTGTGGAAACAGCCGGAGTCGAAAAAATTCCATTCTGTCCCACTATGAGCTTGCTCACCTGATAAGAAAATAATAATTTATTTCATATCCATTCCATCCACTTTCCATTAAATTTTTTGCCAATTTCACAATTTTGGATTGTTGTCTTTTTCATTAAGAATCAGTGATTAACAATCGTTGATATGATTAACGATCATGAAATTAACATGTGGCATCATTAATTTTAATGCATTTTCGTCAATATTTGAAAAATTTGATAGAGAGAAAAGGGCCGTATCGAAATTTTTTCACTCGTCGAAAAATCAATTACAATTTTTTAAATTACAAATAGGCAGACTTTGTGCCCATCTGCCCATGTTTGTATTCGAAAAATTTATTTTACTTATGATTTTTTCTATAATGAGAATTATGAATAGTAGTTTGTCAGCCGTGTACATGAAGGACATTTTCTCAAAATTGGATTAGTCTCCGTTATTTTCTTACTTCATTTTTCTTGACTGGATTTTAGACCAAGTTAAAGTGTCATTTTGACGTCGCATCACGTAAAGTGTCGTAAAATTTCTTTCAAACGCTCAAACACAAGCGTAAATTAAAAAATCTCCGAACGGATGAAGCGCTGTAAAATTCGAGTCTTAGAGTTGCACAAAAAAAATGCAGTTAATAATAAAAATTCTCTTCTAAATTCACGCAAATTTTCATCTTGTATTAAGAGACTCGGTAGAGTCTCGGAATAAGTACGTTGATATGAGGTATTTCACGCCAAACCGGCGGACTTTTTCCCTGACCCCTGCCAAAGTAATTAATTTTTTTCAATATGATTACATCTAGTCTGAAAGACACCCTGAATTTTTTTTTTTTGATTTTTATAAACAACTCTTATTGGATAAAAAAAAAATAGAAAAAAACGCCCCGTTTAAAAAATCTGAATAAAATCCCAAAAACCCACGATTATATGTAGGATATTTTAAGCTATCGACCGCAGCGAAAGTATGATTTTTTCTGTGTTATACGAGCTATCAACGTTAAAAAAAATCTAAAAAATCGTGAACCGCTTACTTTAAAATTTTTGAGTATCTTATCAGTCCAAAGTGAGCGGTTCTCGAAATTTTTGGCATTTTTTCAACATTGATAATTCGTGAAACAAAGATAAAACCATACTTGCACTACGGGTGATAGTTTAAGATTCTAACCTGAAATTTGTATACGATGTAGACGAACATTTTACGCGACTATTGTCAAAAATTGGGCTAGTTAAATTATCTAGTTTTTTCGCAATAAAATTGCAGTCAAGCATTTTGAGGCATCGAATACACGTTGTCTGTGGAAAAAAATCGACCGGAAGTGCCGTGAACACGGTTTTTCTCTCCCAAAATCCAAGATTAGACGTCAAAAAACTGGGATTCTGATAAATTGGACAATAAGAATTTGGTTAAAACAGAAAAATCATACCTCATCAGATTGTTAATACATCAATATTACAAAAAGTTTCAATCTCTGTTTGAAAGTGGTGAGAACCACGACGTTGGCAAGTTTGGTTGCTTAAAATTCTAATATAGAGAAAACTACAGAGTCGTTAACGATCTAATTTTTTTAGTTTTCCCGAATTATTGTACGATAAAAACGAATTTGGACTCTTTTTTTACTCCGAAATAGTAGTCGATCATCCTTAATATTGTAATACCTAAAATTAATTTTTCTGACAATTTTTGAACAATCAATCAGCTCCAAGTGAGTAATTCTCGAATTTTTCGAAATTTTTAGAACGTTAACAGCTTTTACAACACAGAAAAAATCATATTTACACTACGGATGATAGCTTCAAATGTTCTATACATATAATCACGGATTTTTGGGAATTTTTTTGAATTATTGAAATGGGGCGTTGAAAAAAAAAAAATTCGAATAATGGTTATTTATAAAAATCTTTAAAAAATCAGGATGTCTTTGAGACACGATGTGATCATATTTTTAAAATAAACCAAATTGGCAGGGTTTAGTGAAAAAGTCTACCAGTTTACCGTGAAATGCTTCATATGTTGAGTTTAAAATTTACATGGCTGAAAAGAGTTCATTCAAATCAAGTTCTTACCAAGCAGAAGCTTTTTCAAGAAATTTGATATGTAATATTAATACAGGTGCATGCACGAGCAGCGTGTGTGATAAAATTAAAATATCGGTATTCCAAGAGAAACGCGAGGAGCAATGTATTTAGCATGAACGTTTCAGAATTTGGCGTGAGAATAAAACTTGATCGAAAACTACACGTATGCCCGTAAAATTTCAGGATTCGATTTAACAGTTTTCACGTGCAGTTGACAAAGTGATGCCGCTCCGTAGACCCAGGATTTTAACCATCATGCGCTATTATGATCGATACGTGTCGCTAGGTCAGGATTTCACTGATATTCGATTTCTTTACAAATTAACAAATCTCTGTGAGAAAATAAATGTATGACATCTCGTGTCATAACACGTTGAATTCAAAAGCTCGTATCGACAGATGCCGATGAATCTAAACTTGAAATTCAAAAAAAGAAGAAAAAAAACTAGAAATATGAAATGAATATTTTTGACCATTCCAGACTTTCTTTTAGGGTTCTCGTCCGAAATCGTAGATTTGAATTTTTGGCTCGCTTCACCCGAAGGAAGAAAAGTAAAAAAGAAAAAAATCGAAATTCCAATTTGAAAACTTTTCATAAATTAACCGTTAAATGCCTGGATGGGGAGAAGGGCGCGGCGCTAGATTTAGATAGCTGAGGAGGGGGCACGATTCTGCGCGACCCACTCGTACCCCGAACGATTCGAGCGTCGTGACTTTTTATACCGAGATACACATTTTTGATGGTGTAGTTCGGAAAATATATTTTCGAAACATATACTATAATGGCTGAGTGCCATAACACTTGTAGATCAAGGCTTTGAAACCGCAAATACTTCGTTTCAACCCAAAACGACCTATATATACATGTATAAATATCTCACTCGACACGATATGAAACATACATATGTAGAGAGGACTTTTAATGGTCTCAAGATATCATATGACCCTGTCTCGTCTCTGCGAGAAAGAAGCCCGGGAAGCGCCTGCGCGTATGATATCATTCACCTTTGACCCCGGGACAAAGTTATATGGACGTATGTGCATGCGTAAGTATATATATGGAAAAGTTTATGGGGCGACAATTTCTGTGAAGCTCAACTGTACAGAATATTGTAAAGAATGAATAAACTGTCTAGAATCGATACTAACAAAAAATGCCCAGACAAAGGGTAAAAAAGAATTAAATTACAAAACAGTGATAAACAGCCTCATACCCCATTGGCAGCAGCCATTCGAATGATCTTCTGTACGACATCCTTGACGTAATAGCGTCCATCACCACCAACGACGAGAGTGCAGCCGTTCAACTGATCCCCGACAGCTTCGAATATCGATTGTATAAAATTTTCGGTATAATGCTCTTGTTGAAATACTTTTACAGCTTTACGAAGTCCCGAAGTGCCCGGTTTTTGACCATCGAAAATTGTTGTTGTAATCACTTCGATACTCGGAGACATTTTTATCTCTCGTTAAAACCTTATTTTTTCGATGAATATGCAATTTTTTTTTGAAAACTCAAATGAAGAAAAATAAATGAAATAAAAAAAATAAAAGAAATGGTTTTTCCGTTCTAGTCGACGTCAAAGCGTTGTCTATTATACTAATATATAATATGTATGCACATGTGTACAAGAGCCTCGGGAACTAGCCGGCCCGAAAGCTGATAGCAGACTGAGCGCACGATATAGCGAATGTGCCAATGACATTCAAGGACACGGGGCATGGACCTCTTCTTAGTCGCGCATATATAACTATTTACACATTCTATCGTATCGCGTCACCCATATTATTTCATTTTAACGTGTAATGGTGAACGATATATACATATATGTTGTTATTATTATTATTATTTAGTCAAACGTAGCCGGCATATTTCGTAAGGAACGCGCATGCGTCCGAAGCGAGTACGTGGGTTCGTTGGTGGTAATCACTACTGAACTATAATAATACTGGAACGCGCAGGCGCACTCCCTATATGTGGTGATGTTGGGTTGCGGTAAAGTGAGACAGAGGGAGTTATTTTTGGTCATTCTGCGCACGCGCGATTCACCGGCGTAGACGCGATAGACATATGTTACTTGCGCCTACAACTGTTGCGCACTGCCGCTTTCATTCGTGCTTGCGCATTGCAAGCCAAAGTGACGAGCCATGAGCGAGAGAGCGATATTGTTTGCACCGTAATGTTCAACATCACGTTTCGGTGAGCGCTGCTGGCAATATAGGAGTATTACATACATGTCAAAAAATCCCTATCCTTCTTTCTACGATCTGCGCTCGCGCATTTGATATTGTACAGCCTGAACAGAAAATCGTTTTCTGTCGCCTAATAAAGGGAGAGAAGAAGTGGACACAGCGTGCTATATAGAAGTGTACACGAAATCCCGGCCTGAAGCGGCGGCGCTATATCCATAAAGATCCTATTAATCAGATAATCTGTTACCACTTATTTCCTAACCTCGATTTTTTGAAATCCATGCAAGGTCTGTTTATCAAATTGCGTTGAATAACAATAATAAGCGGAAAATTAGGAATCTGTATAATGTAATTATTTTTATGAAATGAATCTCAAAAAGATCAGGATAATTTTTTCCCACGACAAAAAAAAATCATTTCAATTGAAGAATCCATGCATTCAAATGAACTCGAGTGATTATTAAATAAAAATTAAATAATTGAATAAATTAACAATAAAATTTAAAGCGGTTTTAATTTGGAGGTTTTAAAGAAGTGATTGGACGTAATTACTGAAATAATATAATTAGTTAATAATAATTGATATAAAGACAATTAATTATTAGTATGCTATCATTCTAAATTCGTTATTAATACAGAATTGAAAAAATGAGGAAATACGACATGGGGATCGATCGAACTCGCAATATTGCGAACATGAATCTGTATCGAAAACCATCATTTCACGGATACACATAGAAACATAACGGTGGAAAATGGTACATGTTCATCAGAACCATTTGAAATCGTAAAGTTTTATGAGGTAAAAACCGGTGGTTTATAGGGTATAAAATACCTGAATCAAGGACCTGATAAGTGAAAAAAACTTCATTTCGATTAAAAAAAATTAATTATTGATTAAAAAAAGAAAACTGGAAATTGAAAGAGTCCAAAAACTGACAACCATGACTGCGGAAGCGCGGAATGGTCACTTTCATCGTGTGGACTAATTTTACATACAGGTCGTCCAGTCAAAATGCGAAAATGGAGTAACTTTTTTGCACGAATCCGGAAAATTGACCTGAAGGTAATTCGATGACGCCAAATCAAATGGTGATAATTTTTTGCGATCAACCCCCGGCAACATCGGAAAAAAAGGGTTGAAAATTTTTAAACCCGTTTATCTCGAAACCTATTGACTTTATTGAAAAAATTGTTGAACCAGCGTCTGCGGGCACCAAAAATACGTAAGAAAGTGTCCTGTTAATTTTCTCATTTTCAAAAATAAGCGAGAAAAAAAGTTTCTAAGGCAAAATAGAGCAGATGAAGCACCACTGGGATGTAAAGGATGGAGAATATAAATACTTCTCCGTTGCACTCGCTGGAGTGCGTTGTGCGCATGCGTGGCTCGGGCAACGTGCTTAGCTTTGTACCGAACCAATGAATGGAATGGAGACAGACAGAAAGTAAGAGATGGAGATAGGGAAATTTCAGCGTAGCGGTCCCAAGTCGTCGTTGGTAGATTTTGTACCTACCTAATCCCTATCTTATGAAAATAGGTATCTGCGCAGGGGCTGTTGAGACGGTAGGCAAAAATTGAAGAGTTGGGACCGGCGTGAAATCGGGAAATTACTTCGCATACCTGCAATAGTTTCCGAGTTTTCATTTTATAGTAAACCATCCGATGCTACGGCGAGCTCGAAATTTGTTGAAACATAACGTTTCTCTATGTGAAAGTGTTGTGTACCGCGATAATTTTTGCACTTTTTCTAACCCTTCTTAACGTGTTTTTTCTTTTTTTTTTTTAAACGTACAAAGGAGGTAAGTTGAATATTTATATTTTATTTTGTCAATCTATTATTCTTGTAGTCGTACAACTCGAACAGAGCTCGTAATAATTTTATAAAACTTTTGAAAAAATCAATATTTCTTTCCAAAGTTTATTCAAGGCTGAACATTTCATATTTCATTGACATGTAATTGAATTTTGACCATCGATATGAGTTTCTAAGGAGGTCGTATTTATTACTTTCTTCGTAAAATTTTTTTCTTCGTGTGTTTAATTTCTTATCGATAGATATTTATATATTACACTGCGTGGACTTCCGGTGTAGCCGGCTGCGTGGTGAGTGTGTTGTGAATAGAAGTGTCTTTAAGCGAAAATAACGCGGAAATAGTAGGATACATATAAAAAACAAAGGGCAATAGTGAAGAACGGAAAGAGACGCGAAGGAAAAGCAGAAAAACACAGGCAGAAAATAGGTAGGAAGTAAGGAAGTGAAGTGGAAAAAGCGGGGCAGGAAAGTGAGGTTAGAGCAAGGAGAAAAAGCCGCTGACGCGTGAGCAACAGAAGGTCGACGGCAGCGACGAAAAGGACGATGGGGTGACAAAAAGTATTAACGAAGGTACGTCAACGGCAACGGTTGGTAAAAGAGGAAGAGGCCGACTGGTAGGGGCGCTGGAGCTGAAAAATCGGGAAGCGGCAGGGGTAATTTGCAGAAGTATTTGAAGAAAATAAGTGTAGAAAAGGGAAAGAAAAATGTGGATGACGAGAACACAAACACGGAAGAGGAAGAGGAGGAAGGGTTGCTGATAGATTTTGACGACGAGAAAGCTTTCCAGAGAAGCAGCAAAATACCCAAAACACCGGAGGGAAAAGGAAAAGAGGGAGAAGAGAGCAACGGAGAGGAAGAGCAAG
This sequence comes from Campoplex capitator, assembly GCA_037576405.1. Classification (NCBI taxonomy): domain Eukaryota; kingdom Metazoa; phylum Arthropoda; class Insecta; order Hymenoptera; family Ichneumonidae; genus Campoplex; species Campoplex capitator. The sequence continues at coordinate 2,577,630 of JARBWI010000015.1, forward strand.
AGAAAGAAGAGATCAATTTGGAAGAGAGCAGCTCAAGGGCGAAACAAGGAGAAGGAGGGGGGATAGCAGAGGAAGAAGATGAAGACGGAAAAGAAGATTATGAAGGAGGAATCGCAAGAGCAGTACTGGAGTGGGAAGAAGAGGCTTTCAAAAAGGAGCAGCAAGCTGCAAAAAACGCCGACGAGGGTAAGCATACAGGAGGAAGGAAACAACCAAGTACGAGAAAATAAGAGATTCCAAGACGAACGGGAACAGGCCGGGAACAACCTCAGTACTACGGCTGGAAAGGAGGAGGAAGAACATAGTACTGAGGAAATAAACAACTTGTTAACAATAGGAAATTGTTAACAATTGAGGAAATAAACAACAGAAAAGGACAAGCAAAAGAAACAGGAGACTTGGTTAGAGCAAAAGGACGAAGACAAATTTATGAACACACTGGACAAAAACTTTGCATGGAAAACGAAACCAGCGGAAAGGAAAAATAAAAGGGGAAGAGCGATAGGAGGACAGATAACAGGGCTAAAGAATGAGGAATCAAGAACAGTGACGATCGAAGAATGGAAACAGAGGTTAATAATCAGGGGAATTGGGGTGGGAACCAGTAAGGAAAGATTCAACATTGTAACAGTATACAACAATTGTGTACCAGTATACAAAAGCTCATTATAATCGGTGATTTCAATGCGAGGACGGGAGAAATAAGCGAAATAAGCAGGATTGGTAATAATGAATGAAAGATGCAAAGGAGATAGAGAAGAGAAATGTACGTATGTAGGAGAGAGAGAGAGAGAGAGAAAGAGAGATGGGTCAGTTATAAATTATATAATAATAAGTGATGATAAAGAATACGTGATTGAAAGAATGGAAGTCGTGATTAGAATAGAATCAGACCATCTACCCATAACAGCGGAAATAGGGAGAAAAACAGAAATAGGAACAACAACGCGAGAAAACGAGGGAGAGGAGAAAGCACACCACAAGAAATAAAACTAACGTGGAAGAATGATCTGGCACAAGAGTATATGAATGAATTAAGGAAAAAATGGGGGAAAAGAGAAAAAACGAACTGGATAAAATCAACGAAGGAAACGTGGGAAGAGTTGATAAGAATTATCAAGGCGACGGCGGAGGGGGTAGGGATGACTAAAACTGTTGGAGGGAAAGCAAAAAAGAAAATAGGAGTATGCAAGGAAATGAAGGAACAAAGAAAAACAGTCTGGAACAAGCTAAAACAATTCATCGAGAAAAGAGGAGAAAAAGAAAAAGAAGAATTAAGAGAGGCAAGAGGGGAGCTGAAAAGGATTAAAAAAAAAGCAAAACTCCAAGAGAAGTGGGTAGGGAAGTGGGCAAAAATACAAAGCAGCAAGAATATGGGTGAAATATGGGAAGCGATAAGGCCTTTCAAGCCAAAGAAACCGAACGGAGGGGCCCGGATAGAAAAAAAAATGGGTAGAGCATTTCTGTAACCTGCTAAGAGGACAAGAAGGGGGGACAGAATCACTGGAGGAGAAGATGAAAGAAGAGAACGAAGATCAAGAACCGGAAGATGTGGTGAACAGAGAAATATCAATACGCGATGTTAAAAAAAAACCCTGAATAAGATGAAAAGAGGCAAAGCACCAGGGGAGGACGGAGTCACCATAAAATTTTTCAAGAGAATGACGGCAGAAGGTTTAGAAGAACGGAAGTACTGAACGAGTTCTGGAAAGAAGGGGAAATCGTGGAGAAATGGCAAATCGGAATAATTTTTCCCATACACAAGGCCAAAGACACCAACAAAGCATCGAACTACAGAGGAATCACGCTGTTAAACACTGGATACAAACTGTTAGGAAAAATAGTGGCAGGTAGGCTAATACTATGGCTAGAGGAGGAGGGAATATTAAAGGAAAGCCAGGCAGGTTTCAGAAGTGGTAGAGGAACGAGAGATCTCATATTCGTGCTGAATGCCCTGATAAATAATAAATTTAAACAAAAAGGTGGCAAACTATACATGGCATTAAAGCGGCTTTGGCACGATAGATTGGAAAACACTAATGGAAAAAATGAGAACAGTGGGAATCAAAGGGAGACTAAAGAAAATGATAAGGAAAATATATCAAAGAACAGACAATGAAATAATAACAAGGGAAAGGATAACAGAAACCTTCACAACAACAAGAGGGGTAAGACAGGGATGTCCTCTTAGTCGGACGCTATTTAGCGTGTTCATTGAGGACATGGACGAGATTTGGAAAAGGAACAACGAGGGAAGGTCCGTGGTCAGAAAGGAAAAAATAATTGCCCTAAAGTTTGCAGACGACATCGTTCTGCTAGCAGAGGATGAAGAGGGGTTACGAAGCATGCTTATGTCGCTGGAAAAATATGTGGAAAAGAACCTATTAACGGTGAACATAAATAAAACAAAGGTACTAATTTTCACAAAAGGGGGGAGAAAAAAGGAAGGACAAAGGTGGAAATATGAAGACAGCTGGACATGGTACAAGAGTACAAATACCTAGAAGTGTGGTTCTCGCAGGGGAACACTTTTGAAAAGCACACCAAAATGATAGCAAACAAGATCAGAAAAGCGGTACGGAGCGTGGGAAATTAGGAAGAGAGCAAGGATTAATAGCTTAGAAATAAAGTTAGGATTAATGGATGCGAAAGCAAAAAGCGGCATGCTATACGGAGTGGAAACTTGGGGGTGGAAGAAAAAAAAACAAATAGAAAAATTGCAAGGGTAATACGTTAAGATAGCAATGGGGTTAAACGGAAATACGCCAAACTATATTTGGGGAATGGAAGCAGGGGTAGAGGGTATAGGGGTTGAAACATGGAAAAGGGCAGTGAAGTAGCTCGTGGAAATTATGAAAATGACAGATAAGAGATGGCTGAAAAAATGTTTGAACGAGGAAATAAGAGGAATCCTGATTGGGAACCTCACTACATGGGGAAAGAAAATCAAAAAAGCGATGCAGGAAGTGGGTGAAGGACAAATTTGGCAAAAGATCAGAGAGAGAGAGAGAGAGAGAGACACAGAGAGAATAGAAAAAATAATAGAAAGAGTGACACAGGTGAAGGTGGACCAGGAAACCCAGTGGAATTGGAGCAAAATCGACGAATCGAGAGACTGCAGCCAGTACAAAACCAGAAAGGAGAGAGTGGGAAGAGAAAAATATTGGGACAGGACCGATGTAAAAATAGAAACGAAAGGAACGTGGGCAAGGATGAGATGTGGAAACGTAGGGAGAGAAAAATGGAAAGGGTTCAAGAAAGCGAATGTAGAATGTGTGGCAAAGAAGAAGAAAACTTGGTACATATATGCGAGTGCGAGGAAATAAAGAGAAATCTATCTAAGAAAGTGGTAGGTAGTAGTCTGAAAAAGTGGATATTATTGAATGAGAGAGAAGAGCTTGGAATCAAAATCAATAGAATATTAAGAGGAGAAAAACCAATAAAAGAGTTGTGTGACTATGTAAGAGCGTATGAATATATGATGAAACAAGTGTAACAGAGAGTATGGAAGAGTAAAGAAAAGGATGGAATGAGAGGAAAGAAAAAATTTGTAAAAAATTTTGTGATGAAAAAAGGGACTGAATTTAGGGGGAAACTGTAAAAACCCGCAAGAGTATACCAGAAATAAAATATACTACTACTGCTATTACACTGCGTAATGTAAAGAATGATCGTTATACAAAATTTATTTATCGTGAAATTACAATCATTAAATTAAAACTAATTCTGAGTGCATAGAAAAATTGAATTGAGATTTATAGCTTCTTCTTACTTTTTATTATCATTTATAATTTTCGCACTCATAAAATACGAGATATGAAAATTGTTAAATAATTGATATAAAATACTGTGTGTTAACCGTAATTGATGAACAAATTTTCCGATTATTCCAGTTTCTTCTGATAATGGATCCAATCACAATATGCACGATATGCGATGAATCACTGAACAGTGCTAAATCGCATGTCGACAACGTTGGACCAAAGGGTCTCAAGACATTAATTGCGAAAAGTAAAGAGCTTGACGATAAAAAATGGGAAATATGGAGCAATGATGACTCACTTGTCGTTCATAACACATGCCGTAAGTGGTATTTATCGGCATCAATTAAAAGTGTGGCTGCGAAAGCAGCAAAACTAAAGTCTTCAGTTGCACCTTGTACCGCCACACCTGGTACTTCATCGAATCTCTCTGAATCTGCAACCATGCAAAATGAATTTAATTTCCGTGAACTCTGTTTAATATGCGGTAAGCTATGGGATCGGAGGCACAAGCAAGGCTACGTGGTGCAGCACGAATACATGAAGGAAAAGCTTCGTGACATAGCCAAACGGCGAGACGATTCCGTAGCCGTCGACGTGATGGATCGATTAAAAGGTGTCGAATCTTTAGTTGCTGTAGGTGCACGATACCACCGTAAATGTAAAGAAATGTTTTCTAAAATGCCATATGACAAGTCGGCTAGTATAGAGATTGAAGCAGAAATAGACTCGAAGTTTCAACTCGTTACAAAATACATAAAAGAATCGCAAAAAGGAAAATTTACGGTGACTGAATTACGTAATGCAATGGGCAACAGACGTTTCTCGACAAAAATTTTGCTTCGGAAGTTGATGGATTTTTATGGTGAGAATATTCATATTTTGCAGCAGCGAGGCACCGACACTTTAGTTTTCTATAAATGCTTCAGCGCGATAAAATTATGCGGAGACTGGTATAGTGATCCCAATTCTCTCAAAGAAAAGCAAAAAGAAGTATTAGTGAACGCTGCAGCAGAGATCATCCGGAGAGATATTGAAAATCATGATTATGAAGACGATTTTTATCCACCAACTGGTAGATTTCTCTCTTCAGTCCAACGAGACATTCCTACACTTCTTCGTACATTCATTGATAAACTAATTGTACCAGATTCACTGGGAATCACAGAAAACAATGGAGAACGATATTTCGTGCAACGTACTGCGATAGCGCATTCTATTGTATCTATCGTCCGACGTTCCGGTTTTACATCTCATCTGCAGCTGGCACTAGGAATTTACATTCACCGGAAGTGTGGATCAAAATTGATAATCGATCTCTTGTATAAATTAGGCTTTTGCGTTTCATACTATCAACTTCAGCAATACGAGGCTTCAGTCATTATGAATCCACCAAAATTGGTATTCGAAGATAAAGTTTGTGTCCAGCATGTTTTTGATAACACCGATTACAACGTTGGAACTTTGGATGGCTATAACACTTATCACTGCTTAGGTGGAATAGCTGTATATTCGCCGGAGGAGAAAATTAGTTATGAAGATCGGACCAAAAAATTGAAAAATGCCTCGAACGTAACAGCTGCAACGATAGCGTCACAGAGCATAATGCAAACCATCCCATGGGTAGCCCATTCTAATGGATTGGAAAATATTAAGTACGATGATACAACAAAGTTATTCTCCACAGATTCGCCCGTACTATCAGCAGCGTACTCAACATATCTCTGGGCAAAACATTGTGATATACAAAATGTACCGAGTTGGAGAGGTTTTATGGAGGTTTTGACGGCTGATTATACTTACGACGTTTCCAAAGTTGTTTGTCTACCTTTCATCAATCAACCTCCTTCCAATATGCGTACCATTAACACAGCTTTACGGACGGCCTTAGCTGATGCCCGACGACTTCATCAAAAAACATGTTTCGTTACATTCGACCAACCATTGTACCATAAAGCTCGTGAGATTGTCGCAGCTTCAGAGGACGCGCTAAAAGACGTTGTAGTCCGCTTGGGCGGATTTCACTTGCTCATGTCTTATTTGGGCTCTATTGGTCATATTATGGATGATAGTGGTCTTGAAGACGTCTGGGCAGTAACATACTCTCCAGCGTCAGTAAAAAAAATGTTAACGGGACACGCTTATGCCCGCGCGTTACGTGCTCACATATTGACATTTACAGCCCTGGGAGTAATGATCTGTCGTGAAATCGGAGATGAAGTGCGCGAACAATACGATGAAGACATCAAATCTTTTCTGCAAAATTGGAGTACAGAACCTCCAACTATGGGCGATTGTCAAGCAGAAACTTCAATCACTAAGATGACATCAGACCTGATCGCACAATTGGCCATTTTGAAAAATCGAGGACCAACTGCACAACTATGGGTACAATACTTTGAGTGCATCGTTATTGCATTGCAGTTCATAGAAGCCGAACGCTCAGGTAACTGGAAGTTACACCTTCAAAGTATTCGTAAAATGTTGCCGATTTTCCACGCTGCGGGCCATCTCAACTACGCAAAAAGTGCTCAAATATATCTCCAAGATATGATCAACTTAGAATTGACAATGACTGATGAAGAATACCGAAGATTTACAACGGATGGCAATTTTACTGTGCGGAGGTCTGACAAAGCTTGGTGTGGTGTCTGGACGGATATGACAATTGAGCAAACTTTGAATAGATTTTTTGGTACAGAATTGAAGCACGGCAGAGGTGTTACTCCAAGTGTCGTGGCGAGATTTTTGTCAGTCATGCCATCGTCGTTCTCTATTATTGAGTGTCTAGAAGATTTTTGTGGCATCGCATCAAAAACTAGTGCGCAACATGTCGATCTCGCCAACCATTGCATAAAACGAGATAATGACGACATGAAGAAGTTTATATCCTGGTTTGAAGAACACGGTCCTTTTAAACATCGAACTTCCTTGTATTCTTTGTCAACAGGGCTTGTCGGTGTGACAACTACCGATTGCCATTTAGCATTCGAAAAAGGAAAAAAGAATATGGCACGGATGGTGGGGAAAACTGTTGCAGAAACTTTATTGTCTGCGGCAAATAAAGTAAAGAATCTGGCAACGGTGAAATTGGGTACTCAAGTTGACAATGAAACGTTTTGTTCGGTTGACTCTACTCTATTGTTTCAACGAATTTCCGTTCTGTTTCATGGAGACGAAGTACAGACACGGAAAGCATTTGAGTTCGAACTGTCGCCTTATCCTCTATCGTTGTTCGACGAATTTGGTCTCATGAGAAAGACAGCGAAGTCCGAACTATACAAAATATTCAAGCCGTACGTTCTCCAAAACGAAACTATTTTGCGCAATATGACCTTCGTAATTGACGGCGGATTTCTAATGCACAGCGTGAGTTGGCCACATGGAGCATCGTTTGGAGCCATTTGCGAAGTATATCACTCCCATATCATCAGCAAGTATGGAGAAAATTCTTGGGTAGTCTTCGATGGATATAGCAGCGAACATATTGGTATAAAATCTTACGAGAGGTACCGCCAACGTCAACAAAATATGGCACCGGATATCGATTTCACCGAGAGTACACTCATCACTATGAGTCAGACCAGATTTTTATCGAATATGTTAAACAAAATGAAGCTGGTGCAGCTACTCTCAGAATATCTACTTGCACATGGTATAAACGTCAAAGTTGCACAAGAAGATGCGGACGCGCTCATTGCAAGGACAGCAATCGAGCAAAAGCAAACCACAGGCCATGAAGTGACAGTTGTTGGCAATGACACCGACTTGCTGGTTCTATTAATCGCTTTAACAGATTGCAGTCGTGTTTATTTTTACAAAATAACACAAACTTCAAAAAAAAATATCTTATATGCAACAGACGATCACATTGATCTAAAACCATTCATTTTATTTGCTCACGCATTTGCTGGGTGTGACACGACAAGTGCCATGTATGGCAAAAAAAAGAAGAGCCTTCTCTCTATTCTTCGAAAAAATGTTAATCTACATACTGCTGTAAAAACTTTCTACAACGCTGCAAGTACAATTGAGAGTCTGTGTGAATGTGCAGAACAAATAATCGCCCATTTATACAGCTTTGAAAATTCGAATCAGTCCCTCAATGTTGCTCGATATGAGAAGTTTTCAACGCTAGCTGTGCATGCTTCCATAGAAATCCGATTGGCACAATTACCTCCAACACAACCCGTCCTGCGTGAACATGTGAAACGCACATTTTACCAGGTGCAATCGTGGCTGAACAACGAATTAAATCCAGAGGATTGGGGCTGGAAACGGACGAGCACGATAATGGTACCCGTTATGAACCCTCAGAGTTCAGCGCCTGACAATTTATTAACATTGGTAAGTTCACAAAAACAATCGAATAAACGACAAAGTAAAACGATCTAATATTTAAAATGATTTCTGCAAAATAAAAATGTCCGTTATTTCTAAATCACGAACTCACTAATCGATTTTTTTCTGAATTGAGTAACATTCTTTCTCAAAAACTCAAATGACTAAAATCTACGTTTGTTCTTATGATTTAACATGATCAATATTTTTATTGTACTCTTTTTATTTCATTGTTCTGTCTAAAGAATAATAAAATAACAAGAGTATAATAAAAATATTAATAAAAAGCGTATAATTAATTTAAAAAAACATAATAAAAAGCAAAAATTATGACTCCACTATTTTTTCAAAAATTCTAAAAAGTTTAGAGTCGAAATCGTTGGATCGATATTTTTGAAATCCAATCAGATTTTTGTATCTTAAAGTCTTAACACATTTTGTACTAACTCCAAGTATTCATTAATTTTCCTAAATGTCTATGTTGCAGGTATTATGTTCGTGCACTGGAGACTGTAAAACTGCACGTTGCACTTGCCGGAAAACGGGATTAGCATGCACTCGGCTATGCAAGCACTGTGAAGGCCAAACGTGCTCCAACGATTCCGTCAATACTAACAGGAATGAAGTTGAAGATATTGCTACAGAAGAAGAAAATGAAGATGACGAAGGACGAAGAAATATAGCCGCTGAATTAGATCCCGAAGATCTCGATTATTACGAGGAAATAAATGAAAGTGGGAACGAAGACGAAGAAATCGAAATCGAATACGATTTTGAAAACATGTAATTGAATAATGAGATTTTGTTTCCTATTGAACAATTCGTCCACCTTTTTTTGAAGAACGTTTATCAACCATTTATAATATTCTATCCAAAAAAAAATCAGCACAATAGTTTAGAATTTCCAAAAAGAACTATTCGATTTGTTTGCAATTTTCAAAAAATTGAATAGATATGACATAAACCATACATTATATGTATATATAATATAATAGTTTACATAACAATTATTATATGAGGCATTCCGGGCCATTCCGCTAGGCCGTAACCACGAATATTTTTTATTTTACTGATTTTTTAAATATACGATCATTTCCTACAGGAATGTCTATACCAATTTTTGGATTTTTTTTCGCACGTCATTACAGAGTAAAAATAAAAAATAAAAAAATCGGTTGTTGGAAGTTCAGAAATATTCCAACGCCAAAATATCTTAAACTAATCATAATATCGATAATTGTCTACATATCATTGTTTCTCATTTATATATACTTGATTTATTAATTCTATTTATTATCAATAATCAGTTGTTATTAATAATGTTAATATTTTTTGCGTTAAACGGTTTTTTAACTTCTCAACCTTTTTTTCGATTTTGCCGGAGGTTGATCGCAAAAAAATTACCACCGTTCGATTCAGCGTTATCGAATTACTCTTAGGTAAAATTTCCAAATTCGTGGAAAAAAGCTACTTCATTTTCCCATTTTGACTATTGGGGATGGTCCATTTCACGGGTGCTTTATTATCTCACTTTGTGGCCGCCAGGTCGGCGTTGTGATGGAGGGATGAATAATCAGCGCATGCGCGATGCAGCTAAACGGTGCCGAACTGTGCTGATCTAATAATAGTGGCACATTCCCTATACTAGGGAGATAGCCAAAAAGGATAAGAAGAAGAAGAAGAAGATCTAATAATAATAATTATTACTATTATTGTTATTATAAGCAGAGATGTTCATGACTTGATACTTTTGTATCATGATACAAAAAGATACTACTTGATACATTTGTACCAAGGAAATACAGTCTCACACAAAACAACAGAATGTTTTTAGTTGCAGCTATAGTGTCATTATAGACAGCAATCGCGCCAGCTCTTTTTAATGCCTCGGAAAATATAATACGTGAACTCGCAACGACTGCTTCGAAAACGCTGTATAAATTGATAAAATATGGTGGAAAAAAATTTCGAGAATTTTGAAGAAATGTTCGACCAGCTCTGCTTGCTGTAAAGACTCCGATAGCGACTCGTCTTTCTTTTTGACATATATAGTAACGTAAATGTACTTGCCTCGAGTCACTACCGCGACTCTATAGATAACTTCAAATGTGAAATGGGACACGTCAATTAATTAAATAGAAGAATGATTATCCTTATTCGCTCGACTGCTAAAAATGTTCCGTCGATCGACGGCATGGACTCGACGCGCTTTCAGACTCATGCACTTCCCTCACCTTTAGCCGCCGACCATTCGTCGTGCTCGTTTTCTTCATTGTATAACCTGAAAAAAGCTCGCGTGCGTTTTTTGCTTGTGTTTTTTCTTATATGTTTTCTCTTCGTGGCCTTTATTTTCTCGTTTTTTTGTTCGTAGCTCGGCGGATCTGCTGTGGCATATCAGAAACCGCTTGAACAGGTTCTATCGTATAAAACCTCTTTGCAAAAAAAGAGGTATATTCTCAAAAAAATGATAAAGCCCTATTCCGATCCTTCAAATGGGTATAATCTGTGAAATCGCATGTAATAGCAATACTGGCGGCAATGAATTTCGGAACACACCCCGAATCCAATTGAAGCCCATCAGTTTTTCTATCCCCTGGTAAAATTTGATAACTAAAGAGCTAATGCCACAACCAGCCAAGTGAGATGAATTGAAGGTAATCTTATCGCGGTGCCTAAGTCATAGGATTCGCGTGAAAAATTCGTTTTGAACACGACCATTTTCCACCTTTTTTTTACATTTACAGTTGAACCGCGTTTTGACAAATAACATTTTCAAAAATTTTTCCAATTGGAACCTTAACGAAGGCAGCGAAAGCTTCCATTTCGTTTTTTAAAAAGTTCTGCACGATTTTTTTTCTCGTAGTTATCTTATTTTTAGCGAAAAAAGACAAACTTAGAACTTGCCACGTACCGGGGATTCTATTGGATTTTGAAAAAATAAAAAGAGGGTAAAAAAAATTCAGAATTTTTTTTCGAAATTTTTGTTCCTAACTTATTTCTGTCAAAACTATGAAAACTTGATGGCCGTTACTTGTTTTTAGGGGGGTTTTTGATAAAACTTTTAGATAGAAAAAAGTTTTGTTTTTCACTCATCCCGTCAGCGGTTGCGCCACTTTTATCTTGAACATTGGTCGCGGGTTGAGAGATTTTCTTACCGGTATAGATTCAACTGCTTAATTCGATAAATAAAAGCTTGAAAATAATTCCACCGCATTGATTATGGTTTTGGAACGTGTTAGTTTATTGGAGACCATCAATCCAATGATCATTGACACTCGCCAATCGAATAAATAAATAAAAAATTAAAATTGAAAAAAAAAATTTATGTCGTCTATCATACAGAATAATTAATTTATTTGACGAAGATAGAAAAAATTTCAAATGTTTATACCATTTGAATTTTTCGAGTTATCATCGTTTTAATAAAAGTTTGAGAAAGAGTCTCATAGCGCGACCGCTGACGGGTTATAAATACATCAGAATTTTTACAAATTCTGTTTCGATATTATTTTTTAGCTTAACTTTTTCCGCTCAAAACTCCGATCAATTTGTTCTTGTGTCTTGAGAACTGTGGGGAACCGACGAAATATCGAGAGGAGAAAAAGTTTTGTTTATCATCCATGGACTTGTTGAAATTATTTTTCATAAATTCGGAATTTTTTTAATCAAGGGATAATAGTCTTGATAAACCGTTCAAAAAATGCTTGCTATTCCAGTTGAATCTGTGCATCCTGACATTTTCGTTTGACATCTATAGTTCTCTTGTTACCTTAATCGATTGATGAAACTATTTTAGACAACGAATGGTGATAAAATAATTGTAAAACTACACAAAATTTTCCTCAATCCTGTAATGAATCAAATTACTTAATCCTAGAATTTTGAGAGGAAAAAGTTGGAAAAAATAATGTCAAAAAAAATCTGCAAAAATTCTAACGTATTTATAATTGGAAAACAAAACGTTTTTCTATCTTGAAATTTGATTAAAAAAACCCCTATAGTTAACAAGTAATGGCGATCGACTTTTCAGAGATTTGACTGAAGTTCTTTGGAAACTAAAATTTCGAAAAAAAATTCTGATGAATTCTGCAAAAACAAACGCATTTTTTTATCCTCTTGACATTTTTTTCAAAACCTAATAGTTTTCGTCGTATACGTGGTAAATTCCAAATTTTGTCATTTTTCGCTGAAAATGAGATAACTACGAGAAAAAAAAACAAAATTAAAGTTTCCGCTGCCCCCGTTAAGATTCCAGTCGAAAAAAATCTTGAAATTTTTTTTTTCCTAAAACCCAATCCAACTGTAAATGTGAATAAACGTGGAAAATGGTCGTGTTCAAAAAGATTTAGCGGGTGTAAAAAAAATTGTAGAAATTTTACAAAAAAAGAAAATCGGATCTGAATCCCTCCGCTTTATAATGCCGTTTGTTAAATTCGATTATTTGTATTACCCGCGAAATGCCATAAAAAATGGTTATTTCAGAGTTAATCTCAATAACATATGCGATATGGCACGCAATATTTTGATTATGTACTACAATATAAACAACAGATCATACGATTTACAGTCTTATCTTCTGCGAAGCACTTTCTGCTGTCGGCTTATAAGGAACAAACGCTCCGTTATACCTCGTTTCAAAGTATTGTATTTCGAATGCGACAGTAAAGAAAATCCCGTTTCCGTTGTCAGGTCGCGTCTACCGAAATTTTATGCGACCACCGCGTCTTCCTTTCACGTGCAATTTCTTAGTTTTTCGTGCATAACAACATTTTTTTATCCCATGTTTCATTCGAAGTTTACCAGAAAACTGACATATGTTTATTAATTTTCTTTTTTGCGCACTCGTCAAATGAAAAGATATAAGAAATTGAGATTCCAATCGGAGAAGACGTCGAGTAAACTAAAGTGACGAACCCGTTATATACTTTTTATCGAACAACGTTTCTTTGCATAAAAATCCTATAAATCTTCGGTGTGTCAAAGAGGCGGTAAAAAAAGTGATTTCTTCTTCCGAGACCTTGACCCAACCGTGTTATAAGTTCGGAGCAAAAGCTCAGAGTATTTTTCGTCCAGGCATTGAGCACGAATTCCGAAGAAAAATCAATTATCGTTGAATTCTTGTAGCGTATCAAAAAATTATCTTAACTCTGATTTTGCCTAATTTATGTAATTTTACTCGTAAATGTCTGAATGATGTGAGTAATTGCTTTATTATTGATCGTCGTTACAATGTTTCAACGGTTGAATCGACAAAATATGCAATAAAAAAAAATGTCAACAAAATTATTGGTTCATATCGAAGAATCTTTGGATCATTGGTAGTGAAAGTAAATTCACATCGGAGACACAAACACATATCTATATGTACGTATTCCATTACACAAATTTCCGAACGAGAGAAGAAAAAAATTTTCTTCAACCGAGTGGGAGAGCAGGGGCAAATATTATCGAGAATTTCTTCGTTATGTCATTTCAAAAGGGGGCGATATAAATCTCTCGTTGGCGGAGCATAATTCTGCAGTTTCTTGGCTGGGTTAATCCAGTAACGACGTTCGGGGCTCCGGTCAATTGGGTCGATTAATTATTCATAAGACGGAGTTGGATTGAATTTTAAACATCCGAAAATGAGGATAGTAGTGAACATTAAGTGCAAAAGTGAAAACAAGATCTTCTCGAGAATGTCAAACGGTGTTTTTCAATGAGTGATTCTTCAATCTGCCTATAATAATATTATTTTCGGTACGAATACAAAAATAGAATCATCAAAATATAAAACCCATTGAACTTACGGATAAATTGGTCTGATTATGATACCCAAGGGAAAGAGAACATTTTTCGAAAGATGATTCACTTAATCCGAGAGCCGGATGCATTATTATTATTATTATTATTTTGAATAACGAAGCTGCGGATCAAATGAATGCAAAGGTCAGACATAAAATTCTTATCTCTGGAATGAACAACGTGTAAGGATGCTTCAATATTTTTTTTCAAATATGATTCGACTTGGCGATTCGTTAAATTGTTTTCGTTGGACATAAGTTAAGGATTTTTTTATCTTTTATTTATTTGAAGATTGTCCTCAAGGTTATATCGGTGGTTATTTACGGAATTCCATGGTTATTTGAATGTTGAATGAATACTCCGTTATCGAAAAACTTAACACGCATTTATTTGCCAGAAATAATCTAATCACGAGTCGTCGGCGACATCGTATTAGAAAAAAGTTTTCTTGGGAAATTGGGCCAGAAGCGATTGCAAGCCCCATTTGGAAACGGCGCCGCGTCTTCTTCCGTCATTTTTATTATCTTCCATTTTTTTTCTTCTCTCCTATTCGCAGAGAGGGAATTTCGTTACGATTATAGATTGGTCAATATTTTTCAGTGAAATCGCAGAATCGTAGAAAGTAGAGTTCTGCTGGAACAGTTGAATTATATTTTCACCGAAACATTTACAATTGTACGTTAATGCCGCGTTTGTATACTTTATTAATCATAACATAGAAATCAAGCACGAGAATTATATATTTAGATCTTGATTTAATCATCTTTGAATACGTGATCGATGCATGGTCCAGGAAATAAGTGATCGGTTATGTTATCAAGTGGATGAAAATATTAGAAACAAAAAACAGAATACTTTGGTCTAACTCATCGAGTCTCCAAGAAAAAAATAGGTAGTTAGAAGAATTCTCATCTCGGTTCGGCTTCATTAAGAGCTATATATAGACAAAAACTTGCTCAATTGTGATGCAAAACAAGTTTTGACAAAGCTATGAGATTTAATTTATCTATTTAATTTTCTTTTTGAATTTTGACTTAAACTTGAATTTGAATTCAATTTCAATTTAATAATCGATAATTTAATTTCCAACAATTTAAACAGTGATCGCGTTTGGATGAGACTCTTATCACAAACATTTGAATTTTACTTAATTTTCACCAAATTTATTCTTTCGTACTATGAAAGTTGTACTTACGGTTTTTAAAAGATAATGAACTTTTAAAAGACACGATTACTGTGCTACGATGGATTGATATTTTACAATTTTTTTATTCTGAATCACGATGCCATATTCTCTAACGATTTTTTAGTCAAATAATCGCCTGACTCGATATGTCTTCAATACGAGAATGTCGAACAGCATCATCGGAGAACTCGAGGCCACGATCTCATTCAAACGAGGCTGAAATAACAAAACCAGAAGTGGTATCAAAATTAGAACCTTGGGCGAAAACTCGGCAAAATTTGTTGCCAAAAAATCAGGCTCAAGTTCGTGTTTTCAACGTTGACCGCAACAGATCTTTCGTGTCCAGAGGAAAATACTCGTCCCCCAATGATACCGACAGCCCTGCGGAGAATCAAGGTTTGAATATTAATCGAGAAATAAATATGGTTAATTATCGATCGTAGAATATGCAAAATATATCCAAATGATACACGCCACAAGTGATACTATTATAAAGTCACAAAACATTGATGTAAGATCGAAGAATCATTAGAAAAAAAAAAATAAGTAAAATTCTGATTGTTTTGAAAAAACTATTGAATTGTAGAGTATTCGTATAAACTATCTTTATCAATAATCTAAACAGCAGACGACAGGGCTGTCAATGTACTTGTCCCGAGACTATACCGAGTCTCTTTATCTAAATATATAGTATCGATTGCTGAAACTCGTAAAATTATTTCATTTTTATTAAGGAATTTCGCACAGGCGATACAATGTTGCCATACTAAACCATGTTAAAAGCACAAAAAATTTCAAAAAGTTTAGAATTTTATAAAATTTAGTGATGAACATATTCTTTAATGCCAAATTTGACAATTCAAATTTTTTCAGATTTTTCTTCTACACAGTTATCGAGTAATTGAAGACTAAAGTTCACGTGTATAAGCGTAGCGTTTCCATATATATATAGGTATACACTTCGGGCATAAGAAATCTGCTTTAATGCATAATTACTCGGTAACAAGTAGAAGAAAATTTTGAAAAAATTTGTGTTTTCGTACTCGATGTTGAAGAACATTATCACCAAATTTAATTAATTTCTTAACATTTTGCCTTTTGTACCGAAACTCCTTAACTCATTTATTTCTCGAATATAAATTCATTTCAATATTCTACTTTTTAACTTTTTCTTTATAAATGAATTCAAAAGAAGACGACAGACATCGAATATTCAAGAGAAAGCACAGAAGATGCTGGAGCACTAGTCGAACTACCCTTCATCAGGACAGCGGATCTGAGAGTGCACCACTTTTATCTTCGGCATCTCATACGAGCACCGGGTCTGTTATGTTTCCTAATTCCGAGACGAGTGATCTCGATGACACTCCGGTCTGCGATTCATCCAGGTACTAAAATTCCTGGAGAGCATTTGAAAAAATGGATTTACGTAACATATAAGGCATTCCATGCTAAATCGGCTACCGCTTGATCTTTGCTTTTTTATTTCGCTGATTCTTTTTTCTTCTTTCAAGCGCACCGAAAGAAACTTACCAGATTTTTTTGTAATCTTTCTCCCCAAAAATTTGTTCAGCAGAAAATTAAAAAAATTTGTTTTCTTTAATCTGTAAAACATAGAAACGTGGAAAAAATGATTTGCTCACGATAAAAAAAATGACTATTTTCTATGAAAAAATATAAAGAAAATCGAAGATCACAATCACTCTAGAAAAAAAAACGATTTTATATTGAGAATTGAAAAATAAAATTCAATAAAATCATAAAAACACATGGAAAAAATAATTTATCCACGCTCGTACTAGGCTTAAAGTTCGTAACAAAAATAACTACCTTTCGTGAAAAAAAATTTGAAAAGAAATCGAAGGAGACAATCACTGTAGAAAAAACAATTTTATGCTTAAAATTGAAAAAAAAACTGGTGGAATAATTAATTTCATAATTTTCCAAATAATTACAAATGAAAGAACATTCAAAAACGTAAATTTTGACCCCTCATCCATTCGATTTACTCTTTTTTTTAAGGAGTTATAGTAGATACCAAGAAAAAAAATGTTCATTTTTCGAAGATTTCTGCTGGATACATTTTTCGAATAAAAAATTTCAAACAAAGACAGGTGAGTTCCTTTCGGTGCGCTTGAAAAGAGAAAAAAAAATCAGCAAAATGAAAAATGCAATTTTTTAATTAATGCTTTCAATGCATTCTTATGAATAAATTTGGATAGTAAACTTTTGTATATTTGTGATGAAAATAGAAAAAGACTATTAGCTCGTTGAGCTAATTGTATTTGGGACACTTGCAAAAGTATATTTTGAACAAGCAGCGAAACAATGTATGATAAATTGAAAAATTCAATTTGATATTTGAAAATGAGTATCTTCAATTTTTGTACTGCCTGACAAGCATTTGTGCGAACAAAGTTTTGTTTTAGGATTATAAGAAATAATATTTATTAAGTATGGATCCGTAATTCGTGAATTGGTGAAATTTTTTTTTCGCATATCGATAGATATGGAAGTATCGGGGCTGCGAGTTTGAATTCCGTAGTATCGGTATTGCCAAGGAGATTACCACCACTCGTACAAGAAAATCCCATAAAAATTCCAGATCCGGCAAATTCCACACCGGCTCTTCATTTTTCCCAGCACCAATGTTATGAGATCCGAGACATGGAAATGGTAAATCGAAGAAACATCTGGATTCGTTTTGCATTATAAAACAACAATATTGGACGAACATTGTTTGTTCGCAAGAAAAAAAAATGATCTTTTTATTGGCTTTTTAAGCTTTTGTCCAGCGAAAAATACGATGGGAATGAAAATCTACATGCCACCCGAGAAATCCGTAGGGGATGCGATAGAATTCGTCTGGCAAGCACCCTCGAGATTGGCTCGAGTTTACAACTCGATCCTAAACCGAAACAAAGTTCCCTCGTCACCATGTGAGCAAAACAACCTTATATTTCGTAATATTTATTCATTCGAAATATTTTTAAATATTTCTCGATCATTCGTGTTACACCGTATAAACAGTTCCAAGACGTATTATAGATTTATCGATTTTCATGATATAAGAGAGAGAGAGATATAAGAGATATGATGAAGTAACGCAATAGTTGAAAAAACGATTAGTTAAAGTTGATTATAGTTCAGTGTAGCGTTTAAAATCACTAGTAGAAAAAATATGACATCCCCTCGCGTTTAGCACAATCAATATCTTGCAACATTATATGGTTGACCCATAGTTTTATTCATTGATCATAACTTGGAAATCCTTGATCAATCGCATTGTCTTTCATTGGCGACAGTTTGTCGAGCATGAAAAATCATTCGCCGGACAGTCATTTTTCTTGGCGCCGTTAAATTTCTGTAAGCCTGAAGTCTTTCTGAATAGAACTTTTTTCGAATTATAGAACACAATGAAAGGGTCATTGGCGAATGGTCAAGAGGTACGTTACCGTTGTATCGGAATGTTCGGGAAATGTCTAATGTTCTTCGTATTAATGGCGATGTTTTGTGAAATAGCAGAGAAAAATAGAGACGAAGATAATGAAAAGATGAAAAGTTACCGTCGGATAATTAGGCAATTAGTCAATTTCCCTCGAAAAGGAGAATTAAAATATGAAAAGAATGTATTGAAATGTATAGAGACAAAGCTGGTATTCCCCAAGCAATAAAAATTAAAATACTGTTTTAAGGCTTAGTTTGCGACCGTACTTCGTCAAATCATTATCCGTGGTCTTCTATGGCCATATACATATTTCAGTCGTTTTACAATTTCATTATGAATTTCATCATCGTAGCTAAATATATGCTTGAAATTGCTTCAACATTAGTTGATCAAAACACAAAGATTTTCTCCATTTAATAATTTAATTTGATACTTCGACTCGCCGTACTTTTACTTATTTTTTTTTTTTTTTTTTTTTTAATCATTCACGCGTTATTTTTTTCTCTCTTTCTTCTTTTCGAGCTCACGATCTTGAGTACTCGCTCATCGTCATCGGTGTTTCCCTTTGTTGCAGTTCGTATCACGAACTAATTGCACGATCGACATTATCGTAATCGCACAAGCGTTGGATGTCGACAGAATAAACAGAAGTTTCATAAGAAAATTTCGTTAGGGATATACTATATATTTATGTAATTTTTAGGTCAACTCTCCACTGTCTCGATCCAAGTATTTTTTTCATTCACTTTGTCCCTCGAAGTCTTTGTGTTTCATTGGGATCTTGAGATATAAATAATCAATATATTATATTGAAGAAAAATTAATGACAAATAGGATATCACTTAATGCCTTATTGTTAGCGTGGAACACTGTTTCACTTTGTTCAATGGCGAAAGTGACTGGATATATTATAATATACGTATATCGTTTAAATTGTACATTATAAAAACGCAAAGAGCGCGTGTCACATACACTGGTTCAATTACGCATGACCAAGCGATAAATATAATTTTGCACCCCACAGTCTTTTCTTATCAGAGGCAAAACATTTTCTATCTCTTTTCGTTAAATCGTTTTTTTCTTTCTCTGTAATAATAATTTCGAAACACACAGCCGGCGATTTGCGTAGAGATCATCAATTACTTCTTGTGGGATGAGCCTCGGGTACGGTTGATATATTGAACTTTTTATTTATCACGATAGAAATTACAGCTCTTCCGGAGTTTAATCAAACTGCCCCAATTCTCATTTTCTAAAATTATGCCAGACTAAGATCTCACGGAGTTTTTGAATATTAGATAAAAATGTCTGTACTGTTATCTTTAATATATATCACATACTTCATGATTCAATACGACGATGTTGAAATGATGGAAATAGTTTTCATGAAATTTTCAATATTTTAGAACTTTATTTTGAGAATATAAAAATTGCACTTTTTTTCAACTTTTTCCAACAAAGGTGAATTGATTATTCAATCAATTCACCTTTGTTTGTGCTTTCAATTTATTCTTTGATTGCAGATTCTCGATATGGAACACGATATTAGGATCTTCCCTTTTAACGATGCCCTGGGGATTCCTCATGGCTGGACTCATTCCAGGATTAATCATGTTGCTCGTGATGAGTGGTCTTTGTCTTTACACCGCTTACCGCCTTCTGAGAGTGCACAAATATCATGGTCCGTTGAGCATAAGAAAAATACTTGAATAATTCAAACGCATTCTCTTGAGGATGATGATCGAGGTGTATAACACCCCATCAGCGGTTGCGCTACTTGTACTTCAAACATTGGTCGCGCAGTGAGAGATTTTCTTTCATCGCGATATAGATTCAACTGCTTAATTCGATAAATAGAAACTTGAAAATAATTCCATCGGAGTGATTGTTGTTTTGGAGCATGTGCGTTTGTTGAAAACCATCAATGCAATGATTATTGACACTCCAAAATAATGACTAAATGTAGAAAAAAAACACATTTTTTATCTTGTCTATTATACAGATAAGGATAAATTTAGTGAAGATAGAAAAAAAATTTACAGGTTTATGCCATTTGAATTTTTCGAATTGTCATCGTTTTAATAAAAATGTGAGGAAAAGTCCCATAGCGCGATCACTGACGGAATAAGCTATAGAACTCAGTATTTTCATTCATCAAGAACCACGATGCCTAATATCAAAAGAAATAACTAGCGCGAGCCCTGTCTCGCTCTTATAGATACTGAACTGTGATGAAGGGAAGGATTGAGTAAAAAATCTAAATGCAGAGTGCCATTTCTCTTATACGATGAATTAAGTTTCCGTCTTTTTTTCTGCAAATAAACCATTAATTTTTATTTCATTTTTCAATGTTTTTTTAATACTGGATTTTTGGAAAGATAAACACGTTACTTTTCAATGCTAATAGAAATTCATTCATTTATGAATTTCTATTAGCATTTAAGGGATTTAAGCTGAAAAAAAAATCATATTTTCTCTATTTAAGAAAATATAATATATAACTATTTCCGTCGAAATTCTAAGCGCATAAAGAGCAACATTTCAACAATGTTTAAAGAAAAAAATTCATTCGAAAATTTGGGAAATTCAGCCGGTGGGACTTGATTTTAGAAAACCCCATCGAAAAGTGTTCTCGTGGTGGTCAGGATAACTCATGATGGCTTTATCCGAAACTAAAAAACCAAATTTTTTTCTTTTACTAGGTGCGTATAACTCGTGATTTAACGAAAGATTTATAAAAAAAAAAGTGAAATTCGAATTTTTGGTAGAGTTGTATGCAAAATAGTTAAATTTTTGGTATAATTTACACTACTTATCGCCTTGTAAAATTAGTTGTAATCGAGAAAAAAAAGCTTCGTTCTATCACTAGTCAATGCTGTTTTGAAGAAGTGTACAAAATTTCAATAAGATGGTTACATTAGTTTTTGAGTAATCGTGTCTTTTTTGAGAAACCAGGTCCTACCGGCTGAATTTCCCAAATTTTTGGATGAAATTTTATTTTTTCATTTTTTCCAAATGTTGCCTTTTCATGTGCGTAATATTTTGAATAAAATGATTTATATATTACATTGAAAAAATAGATAAAATTTGCTTTTGTTGGCCACCAAACCCATGCAACCCCTTAGAAGCGTTGTAACATTTCCTTTTTCGCTGGTCGTTTAACCTTTTTTTAAAAACGTTCAATCATTTAATCCAACAGGATCAAAGATTCACGGTAGCGAATCGAAATAGTAAAAATGAAAATGAAACGATAGATTTTTTGTTGTTTTATTATCCTACAGGGGGTGACGAGAGAATTGAAGTTCCCGAATTATGCAGAATATATCTCGGCCCGTTCGCCGATCACGTGGCCCGTGCTTTCAGCATCACTGTTCTTCTAGGTGCTAACATTGCTTACTGGATCTTAATGTCGAATGTTCTTTACAATTCGATCAATTTTTTCTACGGTACTTCTCGGATGAATTGTTATATTTATTTACTGAATGTCTTGAAAGTATTTTTGTTGAAATGTTAAATCGTTTTAATTACAGATAATATTGCTGGTTTCTCGGAGCAACGAATGCTCGATAACACGACACGACTTCCCGAAGGTTTGTTCTTTCTTTCAGTTCGCTTCATCTCACATTGCATTACGCAAAATTTGTTCAACAAGCACAGTTTTTTCTTTTTCATAAAATTGTTTTGTTCGATTTTTAATAATAGTTTCTTAACAGAAGAAAGCAACAATAGTTCTTTTTGAAATTTAAGCACAGTTCATTTAGAATTTAGAACAGTGCAATTACGTAATGGCGCCAGTTCGAAGTACTCTGCTCCGAATACGATCGTAACTATGGAATAATGTTTGGTATAAAAAAGCAGTCAAAGTCGACTATCGAATTGCACAATATTCCTCTTGTAATTGAAAGATAAGAAATTCTTCGAGACATTTGAAGTTTTTGAAAAAATAAGCCTCCAACTATAATCTGTTCACATTTTTTTTAAATTATATCTTGAATCAATTGTTTTTCAAGTCCTTTGTACGAAGCAAGAAGTATTTAATCACAGTGGTGATGCAAAACCGATTGACCGATCTTACGACAATCTCGGCCCTGCCTGGGATCTTTACAAGACCGTGCCGCTTTTTCTCGCCGTTTTGATATTTCCTCTTTTGAACTTCAACACGACGACGTTCTTCACGAAATTCAATTCATTCGGTACGTCAATAAAATTCGTTCACACACGATTTTGATCAATGATAAAACAATTAAAACTGTTTTGTATCGAGCGCGATTTTGCGAAGAACGAAACTGATGAAAGTTTTCAATTTCTTTACAGGAACGATTGCTATTATATATCTGGTCGCTTTCGTAATCACGAAATCGTCGAATTGGGGCATTAATATGTCAACCGCAGCTTGGGACAATAGCTGGAGACTCCAGTCGACGTTTCCGGCTCTTACTGGAATGCTGACAATGTCCTTTTTCATTCACAATATCATTATCACGATAATGCAGCATAATCGTGACCAGAGCAAAAATGTATCTATGAAATTCCACGTTTCATCGTAGCTAGAAAAGAAAGTTCAATACATCAGACTAATTTAATGAATGATTCATCGATTTGTTACAGGGAAGAGATTTGTCAATATCCTATATTCTTGTCACACTCACTTATCTCGCGGTTGGACCGATTTTTTTCATCAGCTTTCCCCTGGCAAAGTATTGCATTCAGGATGTAAGTGAAAATTAATTGATACAATGAAAAATCGAATATTTACTTCTTGAACTTTTATTAACTCAATTCTCGACGGTTCGAGTTCGAATAATTTGCAAATTAGAAAAAAAAAAATTAATAATTATATACAATCATATCTCAGATCCTTTTTACTAAAACTTTTGAAAAGTAGTTATTCATTGTTATTTACAGCAAATTGCATGAAAAATATGACAAAAAGAAATTCAATGACGATATGGGTGTAAAATGATTAGAGAAAAGTTTTATCATTCTTATCATATTTTGATATAAAAAATGTTTTGGGTTGCAGAATTTTTTGAATAATTTTCAAAAATGGGACCCACTCACGGTTGGAGCTCGGGTGGTTCTGTTATTTCAATTGTTGACGGTATTTCCGTTGATAAATTACATGCTTAGAATTCGTCTTCTATCGGTGATATCGTCCTTCGTAAATTCAACAAGATGTAACGTCATAATCGTGAATCTGTTTGTCGTTACTATTTGCATATTATTCGCGAGATATATGCCGCATATAGGAACTGTAATACGATACACAGGTGCAATAAGCGGTATGATATACATTTTTACCTTGCCGAGTATATTGCATCTGGCGATACTTTGCAAAAAAGGCGAAGCGACCATTCAATCTATAATACTCCATCTATGTATACCAGTTATCGGTGCTGCTAATTTCGTTGGTCAATTATTCGTCAGTTTTAACTGAAAACCGAAAATATCAAAGACTCGTCATCACGATATATAAACTCGGCACGATTACACAAATGGAATTACGATGAATGAAAAAAACGAAAAATTAATTAAGCCGATGGGTTGAATCAACGAACGAACAATTGTCATTCGGCTATTATTTCGAATGAGCAAATTGTTATCCTTGTACAATTTTACCAAAAATTGTATAAAGTAAAGATATTATTCTTTCTCATTCATAGTTTCGAAACAATTATAGTTCAATAAATATGTACGAATAAGTAAAAAAAAAAATTTCTGTATTTATTACCAGTCGAGAATTCAGCAACGTGAGCTCTTATTTCTCTAATATATACATTTTCACGAACTTTCACGTCGATCTGAAATCCTTGGATGACATGGCATAAATCCAAACTGTATCGACTCCGTGGCCAACTGTTCTTACAGGTGTCAAGTGTGGTAAAGGGAATCGACATGCAACGATTCTGCAGTCTTCCTTTAGCTCTTTAATGAATTTTCTCTCCAACTCTTCCATCTGCAAAACCATCGAATGTTTTTTCTTTGGCCTCATGAGAAATCGAAAGATTGCAAAGATTCTGTAGTCAAATTCGAATTTTTCGATAGAATGATTATAACGAAACTAAATACCATTTGCTCGACTCCAAATATGATTACATTGTCGTAACGACTCAAATCAAATTCCCAAAGGTCTTTTCTGTGAAACGATGTAATTGAAGATAAACCTTGACTTAAGGAGGAAATTTTTGAGTACAGAACAAGCCACGCATTAAGTTCGACTCCGGTAGCAAGAAAACCCTTCCTCGCTGCTGCGAATACCTGGCGAACAACTACATCTGAATTTCTGTTTATAATCTTAGACTTTTTGTCTCAATACAATTAAGCTTTTTCCTGTAAGATTCGTTAACATTTGTTATTTATGATCGTTTTCGTTTCCTCACAAATATCCAGAAATTTGATCGTTACGATACTTAAGATTATATATAGAGAAGATTTTGATAAAAGAAGACGTAGAGAAGCATTGAGAATGGAAAAACAAAATTTTCTTGGAAAAATGTTGGAAATTCTCTTTGAAAAACTGAAAGACTAACCAGTCGACCGTCGCCGCTGCCCAAATCCACTAGAGAACCGGTTCGACCTTGCAGAGCAACCAAAACATTTTCTATTTGCTGCGTTGTTGCGGGAACATAAGGCAAACAAATTCTTCGCAATGCCGGACTGACAAAAGGGATACAAACAACGCTAAGAGCCGCTCCCACGCCACCTGATATAATAATAAAATATTTTCATGTTTTTTTCAACGAAAAGTATCAATCAGCAAAAAATGCAGCATTATTTCATTGAAACAACATTACAGCAAATCACATTATCAAAAGATAGTGCAAGGATTATTAAAAAACATAAAATTATACAAATGGACAAATAGTTTTGCGATAACTTAAAAGTTGTGAAAGTTGTGACAGCTACGTGCTTTTTCTCTTTTTTCCCACCCCCGTTTTAACAGATCGTAATGATAACAATTCCTGAGATAAATGAATTATGGTGTAAATAATTGTTAAGGCAGAAAGCAAACAAAATTTTCAGATCTGGGGTATCCATGTTGTGTACAGTGTTTATTCTAAAAGTTCAATTAACGCCACAGTGCATAGAATTTCTGCGTTTCCTTGAAAAACACTCCACGCAACGAACCTGTTACACCGATTAAAAAAAGTCCCCATTTCGATGAACCTTTTGGTATTTCCTTAACGATATCATCTTTCGCCCATCTTAAATCATTCATAATTAATTCAATGTGCGGTTAGGAAATGTTTTTGAGGAGGTTATGTACGTTTTCGAGGTCAAATCTGGTCAAATAAACGACCCGATACGTAACGCTATCTGTGGTGACTTTTGTGAGCTTTCTATTAATCGTCTATGGATACAAATCACCTCTGTAAACTTGGCCGACTGATTTTTAAAATAAAAAAAAATACAAATCTGTGTGAAGTTGGTCGAATTTTTTTCAATTTTGAGATATCATAAATTTTCAAAAGCCTAATCGAAGCGCAATCGTTTGTCGGTCACGAATTTTATAGATAAAAAGTTTGTCGGATTCCTGTTCATTAGAAAAATATGAAAAATCATTTCGTGTCCGAAGTCAGAATTAGAAAAAACAGTACGGTCAAAATTTATACAAGTTGGCAAAATCCGAAATCGACTTTTCAAAGCGATAATTTGTCAATTATGTTTTTTTTTCATAATGGAAAAAATGAATTAGAAAAGTTTGAAAATTTTCACATAATATTTGTCCTCGGCATTGAATTTTTTTTCTCTATCTGACAATATTTTCATTGAGTATTCTTACAAATTGAAATAATATTAAACATTAATTATTTGTATAGAAGATTAACAACATAATGTAAGAAAACTGAACGACTACGAGAAAATAATAGTGTACCTTTTGGAAGAAAGACAACGAATCGACGAAATTGTTTCGTTTTGCTAAAATGATAACTGCCATCAATGGACTCGGTGGATAGGATGTTGATAAACTTATTCATAAAAAAATTGGTTTAAAGCTTGCAAAATGTTTATTATAATTTCATCATAAAACATCGCTGTGGCTATTCGCACCCCTTTTTCGTACATTTAAGCGTGCGTCGTACGTTTAAGAGTGACGTTTAAGCGTACGTCATACGTTTAAGCCGTACGTTTAAGCGAGCGTCGTACGTTTAAGGGGGTCGTCTAGTGTGTCTGGTCAAAAAAATCGATTTTTTTTTCTTTCATAAATCACATCTAAAACATGTGTAGCAGACGTGGGTAAAAGGATTTTTCGAAATTCAAAGCCAAAAGGGGTCGTCTAGTGTGTCATTTTAAAAAAAATCGATTTTTCTTTTTAAATCACGGGCACGTTTACAAAACACGATTTTTTCGAACTGCTGCCATAATATCTCAAAAACTAATTGATCGATTTTTCTCAAATTTATACAGCATCTTTAGTACATACATGTAACTACAAGTTGATCTAAAATAATTGAGATTACTTCATTAGTTTTCTTTGTACCAGCTGAATAGCCCCAATATAAGTGCGAGAATTTGAATTTTTTCTTCAAACGCGTAAAAAATTATTATTTTTTGAAATTCTGACTTTATTTTAGTTCCATGTAGAGCCTCAAGTCTCACAATAAAAATGGCGCTTGATTTTTTGATTTTAGATAAGTAGAACGGCCGGAATCATGGCAGCAGTGGTGCACCTTTTTATTCATATGTGTTCCTGTTGCCCGGTGTATCTCGGATTGTGTTAAATATATTAAGTTCAAATAATACAGAATGATTGTTCAAATAATAATAAACATGACATACAATTTAGACATTTTTTTATTTGAATGGTTTGTCCAAAACAAATCCCCAAAAAAGCATTAAGAAAATAACCTTCACACTGGACCCCTTAGGCGTGCGTCGTACATTTAAGCGGTACGTTTAAGCGTGCATATATCTTACGCATAAACGTTTAAGCGTGCATCGTATGTATAAGCGTACGTCGTAATTGTCTAATAAATAAATAAATAATAAATAAATAATATCTAATAAATAATTATGCATATTTCCTCCGGACATACACCTCGCAGCTTTGAACGTCCGGACGAATAATTGCATGTGATTTGTCCCGATAAAATTCTTAATGATTTTACATGTATCTGGACGAAAAATCGTACGTAATTCATTCGGATATACAATTGATGCTAATGTTATAATGTTATATGTATCCGGACGAATAATCGCATCGCACGCTATTCGTCCAGACAACCAATACATAATGATATTATAATGTATCCAGACGAATTATCATAAAGAATTTATCCGGATACACGATTTTAATGGGTTTTTCAATACATCCGGACGAATAATCGCACGTAATTTGCCCGAATATACGATTTATAAGAAATATCCGCAAATATCCGGACGAATACTCGCAGGTGAGACACGTATGAATGGTTGGATGGGTCTGGAACATCTTTGGATTCATAAGTGTCCAACGATTCCGCACACACATCTAAACATGTTCCGGACCCACCTGACCATTCATACGTGTCCAACGATTCCGCACACACATCTAAAGATGTTCCGGACCCACCCAACCATTCAAAAGTGTCCAATAAAAACGGCTGATATCACACGAAATGATTTTTTAAATATTTTTCTAATGAACGGGCATCCGACAAACTTTTTATCGATACAATTCGTGACCGACAAACGATTGCGCTTCAATTAGGCTTTTGAAAATCTATGATATCTCAAAATTGAAAAAAAATCGGCGAACTTCACACAGATTTTTGTTTTTGATTTTTCCAATTAACTAATTTTCGACAATCGTCGATTTTGATCCGACAAGAGCCCGACAAACGATTTACGTTGAAAAAAAATCCAAAATCCAAAATCAGTCGGCCAAGTTCACAGAGGTCAGGATGACTGAACTCAAGAGACCCGTTTTCAAAAGGATTCGAGCTCTATCTAATAATCGAATTAATATCTCTATCTAGTCATCGGTGTCATAAAAATACCTGTCAAAATTTAAAGACCTTAAGATGCTTTTTTCGAGAGAAATTAATAAAAACAGATTTCCCAATTTGAAACGGTCCCTTATGCGTTTCTGTGGTTTTCCCGCTTGTAAACATAAAATTCGTAAGCATTGACAAACAGTTTCGACCGAAACTTCTGTAAATGCTAAAAAAATATCCAAACAACTATACGATTTCGTAAAATCCATTCGATACTTATGGAGTTCGGAATAGATTATTTTTTCTCGAACATTGAATTAAATATTAGAAGTATACTAGAACGATCGCTGCCGTAAGAAAGCACTGGATTCCCGAGGGACTAAGAACAAAATAAATTTCTACCTTCTTAAATTATGGTTGACATCCATTTTTATTTTTAAATTATATAGTTTAAAAAAACATTATATTTTTATTATAAAATTAATATAATAATATTTATAAATATAAATAATATTTAAAGATTCACACCAGAGAGATAGCTACAAATTTTGAAAGTGAAATTCTTCGACACGGTTTGTTTGATTACAAAAAGGCCCTGTCAGCGGATTTTTGCCATCGTTCTGCGTCTGCTGACAGAGCTTATTTGTAATCGGTCAAATCGTGTCGCAGAATTTTCAACTTCCAAAATTCGAAGTGAGATTAGGGACTGATCCATGCCCTTAAACACAGTAAACATACTGAGCCGACTCCACTAGTCGTGACAGTTTTTTGTTTTGACTTGCTAGGTACCAAATGAACTTCCTTTAAACAGCTCAAATCACTCGGACGGCAGAAACACCTTAAAAAAAACGAGACTACAGAGCCCCAAAAAAATTCGGGGCTAACTTTGATGAATTTGTCAACTTCGATTATTAATGTTGATATTATCAAACGTTTTAATTTATCAAACTAACACCGTCAAACGATTGGTGTTGAAAAAAATGAAGAAAGTCAAAATAGGGGGACTAAGTTTGAGCAACCAGACTGCAGCGACAAAAAAACGGAACTCGCGAGATACGAAGTCAAAACCGCGAAGTGAAGATTGCGAGAGACTCGGGACTCGGAGTGGAGCTCACACCAGGACGAGAAACTTTTCGAAAGTTGATACATCAGCGAATTACGTGTCTAACGTAATAATATGCTTACCAAATTGAAATTAAATGTTCGATACAATTTATTTAGAGTCCTAAATTTCGCGCTTATCTGAATTGGATAATAGAGTCGTTTTCTTCACTACGGTTTTAAAATCAGTTCAGTTTTGTTCAATACAGTTTCAATATAGAATGAATCAAGTTAAGGGGGTGGTTTAGTTAGAACGTTAACAAAAGGCCTTTTTTCCGATTTTTTTTTTGGCCAAACGACAAAATAATTTACAACAAAAGTTCTTCCGTTTAAAAGATATATATTTAATGTAAACATTGCAATTTTTTTAAAGAAATATATTTCAAAATAATCCGATAATCATCAATGGCCGAGGACGCTGCAAAAAAAACAGATTTTCCGATGATCAGTCTCGCGCTGCAACGGATTATCTGAAACCAAAAAATCAAGGGGGGATCTTTAGTTAATGATATAATGCTCCAATTGAACGAAGGGTTTCAAAAAATTTCAATTTTTCACAAAATGGCGGACGTTGAAAGTCAAAAGTGTTGTTTTGACCAAAATTTCACTTACTTTTGACTATAAAAAAAAAATATTCTCCGAAAAAAAAATCCTTCGTTCATCCGGAGGACAACTATGTATAGAAGAAGTGATATAAATTTCAACCCGATCGGTGGAGCCGTTCTCGAGTTACAGTGATCACCGACTTCGAAAACATGGTTTCGAGAAAAACCAGTTTAAATTTTGAGTACGATTTGCATGCAGATAAAAATTTTTTTTGTAACTTACATAGAGTCGTCGATTCCTGGGCCATATAGTTCGCCTTCCTGCGCTTTATTAGCTGCATCTGAAGCCATTTTCATCTGTCGCCGAGTTACCCTCGCCTCTCGAGTGTTTTCTACTTCTAGGGATCGCCGGTTAGCGTTCTCGACTCGAATACATGTATTTCGGCGAATAATGGTCCGATTTACATTCAATTGGTCGGAAAATACTCGTAAGATATTATACTTTTAGAAAATGAAAAACAATAAAAATTGGTTTTTTGAAAATTGTAACTAGACCCTCCCCCTTAACCCGTCAGCTCAGCGGTCGTTCTATTGGACCTGTTCTCACACTTTTATTAAAACGATTTTTTTTTAAATCTTCGCCAAATAGAATCTTTCGTATAAAATAGACAAGATGATTTTTTTTTTTCCAAGTATAACTTTTTATTATATTTTATTTACTTACGTATTTGTAGTGTCAATAACCATTGCATCGATAGTTTCCCACAAACGCATGTTTCAAAACCACAATCTTTTCGGCGAAATTATTTTAAAATCTCTGTTTAACGAATGAAGCAAGGGTGCGTTCCGATATTCACTGTCGGTACTACCCAGAACATGCGATTACACGGTAGATTATAACTATATGTATGACTCACAGAGTAACTTGCAGTGAATATCGGAATCTCTCATCGCGCGACGAATTTTAAAAAATTAAAGTACAAGTAGCTCGACCGCTGACGAGCTAGAATTCAGTTGAAGGCATTGAGCGATAGTTTTTCTGTCGGACAAGCAGCCTCGCGCCATCTTTTTTATTCGCAAGAACTTTGCACGTACAGCCGTTTGAATAACAACAGACCGAACAATTTTACAATTCGGAGGATATTTTTTAGCAGATAGTGCGTTATCTTTTAAATATATTCCTCGAAAGTCTGAACTGTTGAAATACTTATTCCTTCAATGATATACTTCACTTCCTTTCCCATGCACATACATTCTATCTACGTGCCTGCTTGAATAAGAAAAAAATTTTATGCAGTCATATTAGCAGCAAGACTTGATATTATGATAACGTTTTTTTCAATTTCTTCAAAGTCATCCGCATTATTAAAAAAATGAAAGGATAAAAATGAAAATCGTGAAATAGCTTGATCCAGCGACGATCCATTTATTTAATGGAATTTTTGTCTCGCGAGACATTTCGTGAAACAAAAAAGTACAACTACAAAGTTTACGATCTTCAACCTAGCAGTTTTGTTTTTTTTTCTCTTGCAGTTGTTGCAGCAGCTCCTTTTACCCCACTGTCACACACGATAATCTCATTCTCTCCTGCAACGCGCACACTTTTCTTTCTTTCTTTTTTTTAAATATGTAATCCTCTTATTCTGGACATTCTCTCATCGTCCTTTTTCTCTCCCTCCCTCTCTCTTTAACTAATTTGGTCTTTGTTATTATTCGTTTTCAACACAATACCCACAGTTTCTCAGGCACACACGCACACATACACCCTTCTATATCTCTCCTTTGTTGCCAAAATCGTAATTAAATGTTTAGAGGCACAAAAGGCACGGGTTTTTTCTCCGAGTTCGAAAAGTTCTCGGTTTTCATATACAAATATCCACCTCGAACGAGAGAAAGATTATCAGATTTTGTTTTTTTTTGTTTTCTGTTTGTTTTGTTTTTTTTTTTTTTTTACGAGTCTTGAAGAATTATAATGCAGATCGAAGAGTTTACATACGCATCCTTCGTCTCATCGTGTTTAGAGAGAAAAAAACACGATACACACAGTTTTTTATCGTACCAATCATCAACATAATAATAATAACTAATAATATTAATAATGATAATAATAATAATAAATCAACGCAACGTTTCTTTAATACACTTCCGGCTGTTTGGCAAAAAGAAAACAACAACCGCGGAGAATATTCATTTGGGCTTCATGCAGAGATAGGTATGCTTTTTTTCCGATAACAAACTGTCATTTTTGTTCAAGGTTTAAAATAGAAGATTCCGGAAACTTTTTCCGAGATCATATTGCATTTTTTTTCATCCTGAAATACCTACACTGTGCAAGCGGTGATGGGGGGGGGGGGGGGGAATATTTTTCATCGTTTTAATAATTGGGAACAAAAAATATAATTGTGTATGATAAAGATGCTGCATGAAAAATTGATGTTTCGATTGTTTTTCTCCTTATACCTTTAAATCGTAGGAAATTCAAGAGTCTCTTCTGTTTATTTCAGTCTTCAGTTAATTCGGAAATGAGTTTGATATTTTATCCGTTTGCGTACGAGATTATATGAGTGAACGAAAAAATATTTAAAGATTGGTCGGTCTCTTTTGGCAACTCGAGGAAAATCGTACCCTGTACACTTTTTCGGAAGGAAAAAAAATGGTAGTAATCGAGCAAAGTGCGAACGAACGAGGCAAACGCTGGATATATTTCATGTGATTTCTTTTATAAAATAAAAAAATTTAAAAAAAACCAATTCATCGGTGTAAAACAAAATGACCGCTCATGGATTTTGGTCTCGTGTTTAAATATACGAGCGGTCGATTCAAATTGTTTAATTGATTGAGTGAAAAGCAAATATTGAAGGCACCACGAGTACAAAAAAAAGGCAGCTGCACGGAACCCCCGTTTTCTCCGTTTCATAAAAAAAAAAGAAATTTCATCGAACGAAGCTTTCAAGTATTCTCCGCGGTATTTTTATATCGCTTTTTTCCTTCTTCTCGTTTTCTCTCTGTATTTTAAAAACAAACGAAAGAAAAAAATCTCGAAAATATCTTCACAAATAGATTTATACTAATCTTATCGTAAGGAGACTCGCTCTCCCCTCTATTCTTCGTTTTTTTTTTCATTATTTTTGTTTTTTATTATTTGATTTTTACACTTCGGTCACGTGTTCCATTCCATTCCGCCACTCGTTGAAAAAACAACGAAAAGAGTCTTAACCCGATGTACCCTGCGCTTTCACTATTATTTACATGCGCAGTTGTATGAAAAGTCATACACGAAATTAACGAAAAAGATGAATGGCCAAAGAAAACGTATGAAGACTTTCGAACTGAATCCATGTACCCTTTCTTTTCTTTCTCGTTACGAGTAAATCCACAACGAAATTCCAATACGTACGAGTTTTTTGTTTTTATCAAGCCCCCCCCTATTTTTTTAACTTCATTATTGCCACAAATTTTGCGTCAGTTTAGCTCGTTATTAAAAACAAAACAAAAAAACAAAAAATAACATTCCAATCGCCATTTACAGCCACGTTTGGGCAAAACAGAACGGAAAAGAAAGTTCTCGTGATATTTCGAGTGGTGTGCGAGACCAATCATTTTTCCTCAATGTCCTTGTCATCACTCCGTTTCCCATCTTCCGTTTCGGCGTTAATTCATATTCTAACGTACTTAAAATGAATTTTTTTTTTTTTTTTGGCAATCTCATCATCGAGATTAATCGCTCTGTATGAGAAGGATAGAGAGAGGGCGAGAGCGAGCACTAACGAGAAAAATAATTCCACATTGCGAGTTTCTCGAGAGAAAAAAAAAATGAGGAAAATGAAAATCGCGTTAGAAGAGAAAAGGAAAAAAAGTGATATAGAGAGAAGTTGAAAATGGAGAACCGCATAACTCGTTAATCGATGATAACATAAGGCAATATGTGGAGAGTCTGTCCTTCGTAGCTCGGTCTAGCGAGCATTTCATGCCACTCGCAAAACTCTCGATCATTTTCTTTTCCCTCTAACCTCCTGTAAATCGATTTGCTTTTGATCTCATCGATGATTTCTGCGTCGTTGTTTTTCACAATGATCAGCGTATCATCTTCGATCTTGGTATCGTGAATTTTGGATTGAAAATTACCGTTCAAGCCTTCGATGCACTCATTGTGCAATCTCTCGACATCTTTCTCGCTGATATCTCTCTTATTCTTCGTTAGATCGCCGTATTCTACGTCATCGATCCTCGTATCAGCGTCAATGTCTTCGCAATCGCTCCAGGTAATGGCATCGCGATCGAGAGGGGGAAGTTTGGCGAGTATTTCCTCGACGGTTAATTCCCTCGTCCGAGGATTATCGACGTATATTTCTTCGCGTTCCGATTCATCCTCATCCTCGTCGTCCTCATCGTCCTCGGACTTTTTCGAATCATCCCACGCCCGTTTATTACCGCTGTTTTTATTGTCGCGATTTTTTCTCTTCTCCCCAACACTGAGATTCGTTTTATCGCGCTTGGCGCGATTCAAGCGCGATAACGACAACGAGCGCTCGTCGTTCGCAGCGCTATGGAGTAAATCGTCGGCGTTGGAAGTCTCGTTCTTGCGACTCGATATATTGCTGGTCGCGATGGTCGTTGTCGCGGTCGTCGTCGTCGCGGTAGCTGTTTCGTTCGGACCGCTCGTCGTATTGCCCGTCGGGAAATTTGTGCTCGTCGTTGAGCCTCGCGCTTGCAAATCAGCGAGCAATTCCTGAGTCGTTTTCAGCTTCGGATTCCGTGATATCGAGGCAAGCTTTTCTTTCACCCGATCCTCCGGCAACGACTGATTTTTCACCGACTTGCTACCTTTCTTACGACCACGCTTTTTCGGGCCCGGTGGCGTCTGTACCGGCGTCGTCGACCCCTCCACCGGGTTCGTCGTATCCCGTGGAGCTTCGATCTTGCACGATATCACCACGTCGGACAAACGATCGTTCGTTTTTTCCGTTTCACGAGGACTAGGCACTTTCTGATTTGGCGTTGAGGATACGTTCGCGTTACTCCCGCTGTTGGTCGTACTTCGCGACGATACGACATTGTTGTTGCTCGTATCTGTCGTGTGATAAGGAAAATTTGAATAATTCGAGGTTTCACCGTTCAGACGTGCTCGTTTGATCGGTGGCTCGAAACGTGAGGATACATGACTCTCGTTCGTTGACGATGTTACCAGTGGCCTGTTGACCGAGGCCGTTGACGGAGGCACCGAGGACGATGACGAGGACAGGGCACTTGCTAAGGGTGGTGTTATCGGTGAATTTGTACCGCTCGAATCCTCTTTTCGTAGACGCTTGTTAGAACTGTGAGTACGGGGAACCGCATCAAAAGTGTGATTATGCGTCGATATTGAACTGAGCTTCGACGTTACGTCTGTGTTCAAACGATTATTCGTCGTGCTCGCCGTTGTCGTCGTCGGTGCTACGTGTGACAAGGAACCCTGCTGAAGATGCTTCGTCGACGCCGCATTCGGTGAACGTGACTTTTCGCTGTGCAACGATAACCCCGCCGGACTCAGCACCTGCTTGAACATTTTTTTTGTTTTTTTTTTTTTTTTTTTTCCAAACATTATTTTCAATGTCAGTCGGATGGGAAATATTTGAGTGATAATAACGGTGGAGGAAAAAATAAAGGGAAAAACTTGAAGCTATGTAGGAATTTTCATATTAAAAAAATATTTTTACAAAGTTTTGACCTATTTCGAATAGGCGAAGATCAGAGGCCTATTCATTTAATAAAGCTTTACATTATTTTTTTGTGATTTGCGACAAGCATGGCAATTTTGACCGGGACTAAAATTTCATGACTTTTAAGGAATTTTAGATGACATTATGGATGAGTTGCTGGTATAAACATACGAAAATGTTCAGAATTGTAATATTTCCTCGATTTTGCTCTTTGAAAAAATCTGTATATGTTATACGCTAACAAAAAATATACGAATATTAAGAAATTTTTGGAAAAGAAAACACAGTTCGTGAACAATGAGATTTGAATACGTAAAGAGTGAAAAGTTGTATCTCATTTTTTTGTATTCTCTTAAATTTTTTTAGATATTTTTTTTCTTTTTTGTTGATAGTTGGATATTTCTAGTCGACATAAATTGATTTGTCTTGTCGATCTATTGATATAATTACGAAATTACGAAGTTTCCAGAAAAAAAAAATCAGAGGAAGGAACAAACGTATTTTTGATTTTGAACAGATTGGAATTGTTTTTAAAATTTTCATACAAAATTATGAAAACAACAAAATGATGATGGAAGCTGCGGAGACAGCGTCGTTAGACACCCTGCATGACAACATAGAATAAATATTGAAATTAATTCTCTCAATGAATTAATAAAACTCCGATACGCGTGTCTCTTTTTTCATTTTCATACGCTAGATATTTTTGTCGAGGGTAAAAAAATTATACGATCAGTGATTATAAAACATAATGATACATGCGTATGCACGCGATTCTAATAACATTCGCGGTAATATTGGATATTATTGATCGTAACGCAATTTCGATATATTGCTCAAAAATGAAAAACACCGACTCGGACTTCACTCTTACATTTTTCTTCTTTCCAGTTAATTTCTCATATTACATGCATTTGTCCAATCCGTAAAATCCAGACATTGACGAATAAGGAATATACAAAGAAACTCATGACAGCGCTGCCAATGCTAGATAGAATGCTAATCAGAAATCAGGAAAAAACTAATGAACGGGTACTTGATTTTCATACAATAAATTTGTTAATACCGTACACAAGAAATATTATTTGATAGTCATTTGTACTGTGTAAATTCGATAAAAATTTCTGGTGATGATGAAAATTATGTGAGTACGGATTATTCCTATCGTATCCTTCAGTCGTGTCGTTGTCAAATATTGGGCAATCGTACCATGCCTGTCTTTATCTTTTAATTAATACTGAAAATCTTTTGCGTTCAATTTCCATTCAATAATTTGCTTTTGCCGGTAAAATTTTTAAGAAGTCCCATGGATTCATTATAGATAGGAATCATTATAGAAAATTTTCATCTATATAAAAGGATATACTATTATAGTAGGATATAATATATATCGATATTATAAGAATAAGAAAAAGACGATATCGAAACTCACTTTGAGAGGTGTCGAATCCCGGAACAAAGGACTTTGAGGCTTGAGAGATGCTTTGAGAGCCGGACTATGAGGCTTGAGAGAACGAATTGTGGCAGGACTGTGAGGTTTGAGACCCCGTAAAGCCGGGCTCTGAGGTTTTGTTCCATTGAGGGCCTGAGGAGCTGTGTCAGCCGGTGTTGGCTGTGGCGTTGGATGGGACGAAGGCAGTACCATATCTCTCCATCGGCGCACAAGGTCCTTAGCCCGTTTAGCCAATGCATCGTTGTTTGTTTTCCGGCGAAGCTCGTTGATATATTTGCCAAGTCTTGTGACCTGTTAAATTTACGTTGAATTATGATACAAGTATACGCATCGATATGTGTAATAATAATTAGTCATTTAATAGTATTTAATTTATTATATTTTCTTCATCTGTACAAAATTGAAATAATCTGAATATATCGCAGTGTAACGCTATTGTTTCAAATATGATGCAACATATCGAATTTCTCAGAACTTTTTAGGCCAAGGAATATGAGTTTTTTCATGACATTATTGATGAGTTGCAGATATGAAAATATGAAAATTTTCAGAATTGTAATAATCTTATTCTGCTCTTTGAAAAAATGTGTATATCGTACGATAACGAAAAATATATGATTATGAAATTTTCAGAAAATAAAACACAGTTCGTGAACAATGAGATTCAGAATAATTTGTGAGGAGTGAAAAATTATATTTCTTTTTTTTGTATTCACTTGAATTTTTGAGATTTTGGTTGATCTATTGGTATAATTCGGAAATTACGAAGTTTTCAGAAAAAAAAAATCAGGGGAAGAAACAAACCTATTTTTGATTTTGAACAGATTGGAATTGTTTTCAATATTTCCATATAAAATTATGAGAATGCAAAAATGATGAAAACAGCAGAGACCTTGTCGAAGGCAGGTTTACTGGTCATTTTTTATGACATTTCATGACTTTTTCAAGGTTGAATGTAATTTCATGAAATTTAAGATTGTTCATAACTTTTCAGGTTACTAGACACTCTGTCAAATAATTTTTTACAAACGTTGATCATCATTTTAGTTCAGGCGGCGAATGAACCAAATTGATCATTACCTCGAGCACCTCTTTGGTGATCGTCGTCTTCTCCAGGGCCGTGATGACATCCACAACAGCTCCCATGTCAACAACCTAAGAATCAAGTAAAAAATACTTAATGACAATTGTGCTCTCTCCTCTAAAATAATTTTCGCAGATTATTGACATTGTACGAGACAGAAATTTTTTTGCATGAATTTAAAGATTGAAAAAGGCAAGGGCAGGTCGAAGAAAATCTCCTGAAATCAAGATCTATTTCATATGAGAACTATGTTTTATTTTTTTTACCGCTGCATCTTCGAAAATTAATTTTTGGTTTTTTTGCGAAAAGTTCGACGAAGTAAAAAAAAAAAAAACACGATTGAATTTTCATGTGGATGTTTGGAAACTGTTTTTTCTCCTGAATTATAGAAAGTGGTGGGTTATTTTTATTCGAAGACACACGAGAGCTTACGATTTCGTTGAGAAAAATATTCCATTCGCCATGAAACTTTTTACGAATGACGAATGTAACGAACAAAATCGGATTGAGATAACACATTTCTGACTTGATAAAACTTCCTCCCAGATGGTACGTCAATTGTAAGAAAAATTTGACAAATCACGAAAACGAAAAAGTCAATAATTGGCGATAAAAATTCCAATCCTTGTTGCAACTGGTGGATCGAATTTTTTCGCTTTTTCTTTGTGAGCAAAAGAAAAAAGGTAAAAAAAACTCCTTTAACATACAACTGTAGTGCCAAAAAGTTAAACCATTTCGTGGTGATCCACATCCAATCAAATAAAAAAGTTTTCCTTCAATTACATGTTCTGCGATTTAATTTCGTAGAAGAATAAGAGGAAATGCATGAATTCATAAATAAGCCAAAAAAATCAAAACAATCGCAGATTTTAGACCTCAGGAAAAAATTGTAACGAACGACTAGGCGTTTTTCAGGATCGTCAAACGAATGTTTTAGCCTCGTGTCAAAGGCAAAAACGTCTATGCGAGTAAATGGTTCGATTAATCATTCGAATAAACTAATTCGAAGTAAGTTTTCTCTATAGCTGAAAAATTAGACTTGGGATCGATGTAGAAAAAAACTACATGGAGAGTAGCATCAACGCAGCTGTGTATTTGCCTGATAATGAAGCATTCTCATTTAACTCTCACGAGAGATGAAATGAAAACGTGGTCATCGGGAAAAAAAAACAGTATTTCACGAAGAATTTGAAGGTTATACACGAACGAAAGGCGAGGAAATCGAGAAATCTTAAGAGAAAAAAGAAATACGCATGAAACGGAATGCTAGTACCGTTTGTATCGACAACTCTGTGTACGTTAATGTGTGCGTGTGAGATTCAATATGAGAAAAAAAAACAAAAATCGTATGGAATCTGAAAATTCTGGAACGAAAACAAGAAAGGGGAACATACATATTTTTGTTCAACCTAGTTTCGTACGAATGTTCAAATTATCACGATGAAAAACATATCGAGTTGAATTTCCGTAAAGAATAAGAAAAAAAACGTTTACTTTGGTACGTGTGTGGATGCACGCATACACCAACACGCAATGGGTTCGAGAAAATTCTACTATATAAGCGCGTACACTCGTTCTCTTGTTTTCTCTGACAAGGTATATGAACTATTGAAATCGCACGGAAACTAATGGAAAAGCCCTTAGGTCCTTAAAAAAAATGGCATCGCGGAATTAGAGTAAAATAGTATCGCGAAGTTTCGTATAGTCAAAGTTTTTTTTTCATGTGCATCTAGAAACAGGGTCGCGCGTGAGGGAAGGGGATGGGGGCAGGGGGGTCGAAGAACGCGCGCAGTTTTCAGAGTGTCACGATAGCCTTTAGCGCGTTCAGTTCTCGCGGTGGAGTCATCATCCTCATCCTCGTCTTCGTCGATCGTGGCAGCCCGTAACTACGCGTTTTCATCGACAGAGGGCGAAGGCGAGGGGAGCGCGGAGGGGGGGACGGAGTAAAGTATCGAGCACACCGTGTAACCATACGTAAACGCGAAAATACGTCTGAAAATGTGTATTCGAATTCGCGAAGCATTTTCCAAACGAGTTATAACGAATGAAAAGTGTATTTTCATTACGGTTGAGAAAGCAAGGATTTATGATAGTGCGTTGTAGACGGTCTCGCGTTTGGTGAAGAAGCCAACGGACCGAGGGGGGCTCCGGAACGGGAGGGAAAAAGGGGCGAGAGGGGGAGGGGGGGTTGGCTAGGAGAGCCAAGAGAAGCAGCAGTGGGCACGACGGTGACGAGGAGTTCGGTCCTCCCGCTGCCGTTGCTTTATTTTCCTCGTTAACGCGTTCCGCAATGTTTTCTCTGGTTTTGCTTTGTCGTTTCGCTCACTCTCGCTCGCTCTCTCTCTCTCGCGCTCGGTTATCGTTTAATTTACGACTTTGTATTTTTTTTTTTTTTTCCATCGACGAGTTTCCAACACGCGCCGCCCGCCTCTACTACTTACATTGTACTCCTTGTCAAGGGATTTCAACAATCTTTCGGTGAGCTCGGTGCAATATCTCTGCATCGGTGGGACCTCCTAACCTCCTAAGGCCCACCACACACGGGCCTTCTTTCTGGGTCTCCCTCGATCTCTCGTTTTTTCTATGTGTTTTCTCTCGTGCGATTATTCCTCTCGCTCCGAAAAGTTTTTTTTTTTTTTTTTTACGCGAAACAAATCGCGAATCCGCTTCGGTTTTTCCCCTTTCTTTTATATCCTGCACCTCCTTCTCTTCCGTCTCCGTCTAGTAGTATATTAATAACGTTTTCGTATACCGGACTTTTAAAAAAAAAAAAAAAAAAGTTCTTGTTCAAATGCAACCAACGTAGCTTCGAATAATTTTATTTATCGCTTCTTTTTTTATAATCCGTTTACGAATAAAATGAAAATGGGACTTGATAAAAGTATAATTATATTTATTATTATTTATTTGTCTGTTTGTTTGTTTGTTTGGTTTTTTTCTCTGTATTGTTTTTATATAAATGGTCGTCTATCGTATCCGCACACCCGAGGATAGTGTCACGAATGCGAGAAGCGCGGCGGCGGGCCAGCCTGGCAATGGCGACGACGACTGAACTGTGTGTGGCTCGACGGCTCCTCCGTAAGTTCTCTCTTCGGTCGCGCGTGCCCTCCCTGCCTCTCTGAGTAAAGTGCGCGGCCCTACCAACGTGCCGCGCGCGCGACGGTGGCGGCGGCTGCTCTCTCTCGAACGACTCGAGCGCCGCGCCACTCGGGGACAAAATCTCGCAACATTTGGGCGACTCTCTCGTCGTGCACGCAGCCTCTCCGTATTCCGTATGCATTTTTCGCGAGAGCGTTCTTCTAACGCTCTCGACTCCCCTGATACATACGTGCGGGGACAAACGAGCGACGCGCTCTACAACCCATCGCAGTCACCTGGTTGGACGATACTGCCATTCTACACTCCCACTCCTTAACCATTTTTCTTGTCTCCATCGCTCTCTGGCATACGATAATTTTCCTAGCAGCCGTTTAATTAACCCCCACGCCGTCGGAAGCGATCAACCAATCGGCCAGCTTTTCGCGTCGAACCGTAGCGCGGTGAATGCTCATGGGTGCTGCTGCTGCTTGCTCACTCCCTCCCGACAATCCCGACGATACACGAAGAGTTCCGACTCGTGTGTAAACTCTAACGTCGCCAAGATATAAGCTAAAGCCTGCTACTTGCGGTGCGGAGCGCAGGGGTCCGCGACGCGTGACGCGTTACTCTCCGCCGTAGGAGGCGATGAAGTAAAGCGCGCCTGCCGCCGTTCTGCACGTTCAGAAACGCCGCAATATCGCGTTTTTAGCCATATAACTTGGTGTCTAGACATCGACAACAGCAGCAGCGACCAAATTCGAACGACGCTGGCAGACAGAAAGAAAGAGAGAGAGAGAGAGAGAGAGAGTGTACGGAAGAATATCATGAACCCCTCGTGATCGTACTTTTCGCTCCGTTCTTATTTTTTTCCCTTCGTATACGCGCTTTCACAAATGGAGAATAAAGTTTTTTGGCTTCTTTCTTTCTGGTTGAAGGAACTTTTCGACGATCAATATGCATAAATCATAAATGATTTTTTTCACAGATCTTTCCTCTTTACCGTTGTTTTTTCAGTTTAAGTTTGGGATTAAATGAAACATTTGATAGGACTATCTTTGTTTGGCTGACTTACGTCCGCCAGTTTATACTATGCGGGTATATGGCTTGTTTCAAATAAAACTGAAATATCGTTTAACGTTTGACGAATGTATCGATAATTGACTGAAATTCGTAAAAGTCTTGGGAAAAAGGATCTGATATTTGGTAACCCATTGATACTTCCCCATCCCTTCCCCTTTACTATCTTGAAAAGTCAGCCATCTTCGATGAAACTGCACAATGTCGTAACCACGATCACGTTATGGAACATGTATCAATTTTTTTTTTTTTTCAATAAATGACCAGTTTACCAACTCAAATTACGATTTATGTTATTCGACGAAATTTTTGCTTTTCCAATTTTCCAAAATCTCATGTGATTTGTTAATTGGACTTTACCGATGCGTGGTTTTTACAGCTGATTTTGACACTGTTCGTCAGTCACGTGAT
The DNA here is from genome assembly GCA_037576405.1 of Campoplex capitator. NCBI lineage: Eukaryota > Metazoa > Arthropoda > Insecta > Hymenoptera > Ichneumonidae > Campoplex > Campoplex capitator. The sequence goes on from JARBWI010000015.1 coordinate 2,620,515, forward strand.
CATATGAGAGGCAAATGGTCGGTGTTCAACCAACCGGAAAATCCAAAATTCTTAAAAATTAGGACATTCTGAACTTTGGACTCATCACGATCGACGCGTTTACAAAATTCTTCAGCACGACAGTTACCGGATTTCGATCAATCGGATCGTGTTTCGTGTTATGGAATTGATGAATATGGAGAAAACTGATTGGTTCACTGAAAAGTGGCTCAGTCGGTGAAACATCAAGGCAAAGAACTCGGAGAAAACGTCGCTTGGAGCGCTACTTCCTGCTCATATGTATCAGTACCGCTATGTATACATGATATGTCACTAAAATATGAGTATACTTAGAATGCAATAGCAGTGTAAATATATGTACGTATAGTACATATATAGTATATGCGTGTGTGTGTGCTCACGGATGCGGAATCTCGTAGCGCTCCTGACGGTCGAGGGATAGAAGCTAGCGCGCATGTCCCTCAAAAATTTTAACATCCCTTTATCATAGTCTGAATTCTTCGATCAAGGTCAAGTTTTTTTTTTTACTATCAATATTTCCGGGAAACAACGACAAATTTAATAACGTTCTAGAGCTAGTCAAACACGCTTTTGCATAGCATAGCATAATGTAGCATAAGAAACATTACGCCGTGACTCAAGACACAGAAGAAGCCCAAAGCATAAAACATTCTGACGCCCGTTGCTATAACAAGATTCTCGCTTGTGATTGGCTGTCCGTAGTTCCGTTAGCTTGGGATCTGACAACAGTTAATATGCGACATCTGGGAGTGCGATTATGTGCACTATCGAATTCGATATCGACAAGCAACAGCCCTATCAGAAATGAGTAATACTCATCACTGACCAATCCGCGTGTCGAGATCGTCGATATCGAATTCGATCGTGCACATAATTGCACTCCTGATGTTGAATTTTGAACTAAACATAAGGTGAACACGGGCGGTTCACACTCACACGTCGCTTATAAAAGTGACACATGCATGTATATTTGCACCCTATTGACGCAATTCAGTTTAGCCACGCCTCCGTTGCATATTCCAATAGCGCAACGTAAAATTTCGACGATACACGGTTTTTTCAAACTTTTTTCCTCTTTGGCTTCCCTGTAAATTTTAGAAAATGTGCCACACATTTATCAACCTTATTGCATGCTAATTTGCACTAAAATTTCATTTATCGAACTGTGATTCAAATTCAGCTCGATGCAAATATTTTGCTCGACCATTATCATCGAACGGTGCGGAACTGCAACGACGCGAGCTGTCCCTCTATCGGCTGTTTTAGTTGGAAAACTGTTTTGAAAATACTATGAGTTACCCTTCTTGTACATTAGTTTGAATCGCGATTTAATAAGAAGCCGCCACCGGCATTATGCATAACCTAAAAAAAAATTGAATCTAACCAAGTTTCGCGTTTGTAAACACAATTGCATTTCTTTCTGAATAAACCCACCTCATATTGGCGTGTTCCAATATCAATAAAGTAATTATTTATCGCAGAATTTTCGAAGAATTTTTACAATTTTCTTTTTCATTGATTAAACGAACAGTTTTTGCAAAAATATTTCACACACGAAATCACGTACCATAAACGTTGATTTTCTACGATTTTGTTTTTTCGTTGTGACTACACCGTCCAAAAACATCGTAAATTTATTATTGCTATTTCATTTCTGAGTTTCATCGCTTGTTTATTCATTGATAATTACTTATCGGCTAATGCGAATTTCTATACTTGAAAAATATCATAATAAAATAATACTTTTTTTTCTTATTACAGTCACAATGGATATTCGTCCAAATAATACAATATACATAAACAATCTTAATGAGAAGATTAAGAAGGAAGAACTGAAGAAATCGCTTTATGCAATATTCTCACAGTTTGGTCAAATACTCGACATCGTTGCCCTGAAAACACTGAAAATGCGTGGTCAAGCATTTGTGATTTTTAAGGAAATCGCTAGCGCTACAAATGCGCTCAGATCGATGCAGGGATTTCCCTTTTACGACAAACCAATGGCAAGTTTTTTCCTTTCTTATTTTATCGTTTTTAAATTTATAATCAATTATTTCTATTTAAATCAAAGTTTGATTCTGGATTATATACATTCGTGCCTATTCAAAATCAACTTCAAATTCGTATCGTCGGTCACAACTTTTGTTCGCTGCTTTTTTTCGATTACTTTATATTTTGTTTCAACTTTGAATCTTGAGAATCATTTGGAAAGATTTTGTCCAGTTTGGGATCACTAAAAATTTAACATCCTGCCGAAGATATAAGTTTTTAAATAGCATTAATAGTTGTAAAAACCTGTTCCTACCTCTTGGGATGTTTATGAATCTCAAGGTCAAGTCTTTCAATGCAACTTGCTCCTCTCTCTCACTGTTGGAAAAATTCATAATTTGCCTGCTTTTGAAATAGCGTGGCTTTTTGAAAATTTATACTCTACATGATAACACAGGGGAAGAGCGGTGAAATTCTAATAAAAGCTGAGGATGTATCAGATTTTTCAATCATTTTTATTATTCTCATTTCTTTGTTACAATAATTCAATAAAATCAAAAGATTATATTACAAATATATTATTGAATTAAAGAAAGATCCTTCATGGGTGTAATTTTGAGGTAAATTTATCTTGCACATATGATATGGCTACAAGGTATTCGCATGATAACTTTTGTTGTGTTGTAATGAAAAAAAAATTGATATAAAATTTATACAAACGTAGAAGCACTTAATGAAAATCAGTTCTGGACAAGGTCGTTATAAACTCTTGATAACATGTACTTTATGATTCTTTTCAAACAAACAATACTTTTACCATTAATAAACTTAACAGATGCCGCAGAGTTTTAATAATTTTTACAAATAACACTTTGACTGTAAATTAAAAAAAGTGCAGAAAACTGCCGAATTGTAGAAGAGATTGGAATTAGTAGGTTTATCATTGAAATATAATACTTCGGTTCCTAACAGTATTGCATTGATTTCACAGAGGATACAGTATTCAAAGTCAGACAGCGACGTGATAGCGAAGATGAAGGGAACATTCGCGGAAAGACCAAAAAAGCCGAAGCGCGTGCCGGCGTTACAGGAAGAGGAGCCAAAACGAGCGAAAAAACGTTCAAAGGATCAATCGAAAAATTCGCAAACGGTTGGTTATCATCCGAGCAGCGTAACGCCACACGCTGCTATAATAAATACCGCTGTACCGGAACAGCCACCTAATCAAATTCTCTTCCTTACGAATTTACCGGACGAAACGAGTGAAATGATGCTCTCGATGTTGTTCAATCAATTCCCTGGCTTCAAAGAAGTACGTCTTGTACCAAATCGTCATGACATAGCGTTCGTCGAGTTTGAGAACGAGGTACAATCCGGCGCAGCGAAGGACGCACTCCAAGGCTTCAAAATAACCCCGTCCCACGCAATGAAAATATCCTTTGCCAAAAAGTAATAAATTCATACCCGATTACTGTAAAAAATCATATCTACGACCAACTATACCGCACGCTCGTGCCTCTTCATTAACACTTCCGTTTGTTCGCTCGTACTCGCTGTAAAAATTCGTCGTACAGAAGCTTTGTTTCTGAGTTTCCGAATATGTTATTTCCGTGGAAATAATGGAAGGCCGATTTGTTGGAATAATAATTTTTCAACTTTGATAAACGTAAGTTCAATCGGCAATGTCTCTATCATTCTCATATAACAGCTCGATGAAATTTAATGAAATTTTACTTTGTTCACTGTGTCGTAGCATAAACACTTTCGCGAGTATCGAAAAACAAAAAAAAAAGTCATTGGATTTGAATGAAATAATTAATTTTTAATGTTCTATGGCAAGTATTTGTAAGTGAACGCAGATCCAAGGCTCGATATCTTCTTTCGTAGATTGAACCAGAGTTTTCATATTCTTACAAATAATTATTTTATACATTACCAACAATATCGTTTCATTCGTCTATAGACCTTGTTTCCACGCATTCATACGATGTTCGATTTTTAGTCTACCACACCTGTCAACAGGCAGTGAAGTATGAAAAAACCGATATAAGCTTCGTTTCACTAGCGAAAACCGTGAATACGAATAAGGTATTCTGTTGAAAATGTAAATTTTTTAAATTGTCAAATCAATTTGTTCATCGCGGCGTATAAATTTGAAATTACAAGTTCATAGTTTTGTTAGCTTAAGGAGGTTGGCTACACACAACAATGTTGCCATGTTGAAAGCATAGGAAAATTCGAAATGATTAGAATTTAATGAAATTTGGTGAGCATATTCTTTTGGATTAAATATGAATATACAATTTTTTTAAGATTTTTCTTCTACATAGATTTCGAGTAATTTAACACTAGAGTTTACATCCGTAAGCATAGGATTCTGATATATATAGGCATATATTTTGCATATTGTAAACTCCAATTATTCGACAACTATGTAGACGAAAAATTTGAAAAAATTTGTGTCATTGCATTTGATGCTAAAGAATGTTATCACTAAATTTTATTAAATTCTTATCATATTGTCGTATGTAGCCACCCTCCTTAAAATGAAAATTTTGCAGCCTCTTCTATCTTCAGATTGTACATTTGAGTTTGATGCGATGATATTTTATGTTATCATTTACATAAATGGTAAATAGATTCTCGCTATGTCTCTGTAATGTTCCGTAAAGATCCGACGATTTGTTGAAACGTTGGAATACCAAACAAATGATATCAGACATGACGTTTTTTAAGCGTCTTTTCAATAGTTTCGAAAATCAAGAAACTCGGTAGAGTCTCGGGAGAAGTACGTTGACAGCCCTGTCGTCTGCTGATCTGAGGCTCGCCGAGACTATACTTTCTCTGAATGAAACGATTCGCGGTGATGGGGGTAAAATTGGCATGTCATTCCGTTCAATTACGAAGCTCAGGAGTCATTTGATGCTTTGAAAATTGAACTGGAGACTAATTAAAAAATTCTCTTTCGATTGAGCCCAAAATATTTTATTATCTCGCGTTTTAATCGATCAAGAGCCATAAAAATCCAGAAGTGATTATTTATCTTTATTTCCCCTATCCCCAATTAGCTATTTGATAAAAATCCGAACTTTTGCCACACGAGATCACACACTTTGAAACTTTAAAAATGATATTTTTATATATGATCCATAAGTATAAGTATCTTTTTTCTACGGTGCGGAGTCGCTGTAATAAATTGACCAAGTAAAATTTAAGGTAATCCTATCGTGATGCCTAGGTCATAGGATTCGCATGAAAAAATTAAATTCCGTTCTCCATACATCAATGTTCTCGCGAAAATTCAGGATCGGCTACCGACCAATCAAGAGAGAAAAAAATTATTAAATGTAGGTGTTATCTCCGTGACGGATTCTCATAGTGATGACAGGAAAATCCGACTTCCGGTCATTAAAAATACATATATCTTAGTGAAAATCCATAAGATAATTTTACGAAAACACCAGATTTGAGTACTTCAAGCTAGTAGCAATTCAATGGTCTCAGAAAAAAAACGATTGTCGACCTAGTTTTTATAAAATATTGGGTTGAAATGGTGTTTCTGGCATCGGACATTGTTTTGACACTTGAGAGATGAAGAGGTTAAACCCGCGCGTATCGGTGCGGTCGAGTACTACGCCAGTCACTGAAATAACTATTATTTCAATTTTGTAATTATATACTAATTGTTATAACGGTTCTTTGATTGGGACAAACTTTTTAATTGAAAACTATCATTTTTACAAATATCAAATGTTGGGATATACATAATTCTTGAATTTAGTGCTTAATGTGACCAGTTAAGTCGATAGGATTATCTTGAAAAGTTTTTTTTTCACGCAACAACATTCTTCTCGATCGAAAATAAACTCGAAAATAAAAAAAAATAATTCCACTCGAAAATAACTTGGACCAAGCATTATTACGCTCCATGTGTCGTCAAAAAGTTCATTCTCATGTTTATTTTATCAATGTAGAACGGGCAATGCCTAATTACAAGCGCGATAACCCTAACCAATAGAGAAACCGAAATTTTTGGTGTCGCTTTTTTGAGTGTCAAGTATCCAACTAAAGAATGGATTTGAGCTTAACTGGGTGTCGACACCCTCAGTTTGGGGGTCAAAGCCGAATGACTTCTAACGGACACCATCACCAAAGACACTGGAATATGTTCAGTATCTGATATTGGTGTCGTGTTTGGGTCACGAAAATACAATTTTAAACAAAGTGAATGTCAACACTCATAAATTCGTTCTTAAATCGGATATATAGTTGACACCCAATTTCCATTGTCGCGATCCATCAGGGAAGGGTCGTCGGCCAATAGTAGGAAATAGATTTTCCTACTATTCCTACTAAATAGATAAACGTAAATAGTTGAGTTCTAGAACTGAAATTTTTACTTCGTCCCTGACGAATCAGCGATTCCCAAAAAAATTCGAAAAAAGTCCCAATTGGGACTCGGGACTTAAGTGGACAAGTAAGACCCAAAATAAGTCCCTAATAGGACTTTTTTTTGTGACGTCATGAATCCCAAATCAGGAGTCAGAGTCCCAAACTGGGTCTTTTTTTGCGACTGACCTTAGACAAAATTCCCGTCTCGCACCGAGTGAGGGGAAAAAGTCCCATTTGGGACTCACAAGTGAGTCTTACTTGTCCACTAAAGTCCCAAATCCCGAGTCCCAATTGGAACTTTTTTCGGGACTTTTTCCAGAGACTTGCTGATCCGCCAGGGGTTGACCTTCAGTTCTGAAACAGACTGTACAAGACCACGCGCTGTCTTTACACAACTCGACAAAACACTTCTGTATCACTTATATCAGCGATGTAGTGATTGAATTAATCTTCGTTTGTCGCTGGAATTGTTTGAGGGGCGATGTAAATTTTTTGGAGCGATATTTGATCTTCAGGTATCATGATTAGCGTCAGAATCATTTGCTTTCATTAAATTATCGGCATTTGTATATAGAAATGGCAGCAGGCTGAGATGCAATATCGTTTATTTGCATCACGGTCGATTGAACTTTCCGAGTGACCGACAGCAATGGGTGGGTGAGCGGTAGGTGTATGGCTTTGTCAATCTCTTAAGACTCGGGCGAGAATGGGCGACCGCTTGGGCGTGCACCGGCTTCGCGCATCAATCACTGAACGAGGGGAAGTTTTGCTGAATTTGATAGTCTCAACCAGCTGAAACCCAGTATAAATATAGTCGTCTGTATCGACCCCATACAGTAGTACATTAGGAAAGAGTGATTGTGTGCAACACCCGTGGCGGGGGGGAGGGGGTGTATCTCTTAGAAACTCTGAAGAAGTGCTCGAAATAAGGGGAAAAGTATGGCTAAAGTGATAGGAAGAACTCGCAAAAACCCATAAGGGTATACGTAGAAACTATATATAAATTAAAAATTAATTTAAAAATCTTTCCGAGGGATTAGCGTCTTTTTCATTTCTAATTTTGTTCACAAATTGAATAATTAACTAAGAAATCAGCCTAATTAAATTAAGGCTGATTCAATTTTTTTTCTCTGAATTCCATAATAATATTTACGAGAGAAAGAGGAAATATAAATACAATGAATTTTTAGGGTCTATGGCGCATGTGCAATAAGCAGAATAAACGGAGGGATACCACTCAAAAGCTCATTCTCAGCGTGTCCAATTGCGTGTGCGAATAGATACTGAGAGATCAGCATGCTTGCTTATTGTTAGCGTAACGATAAATTCACCAGCACTCATTATATGACCATAGTCTCATGATTTTATCATACCTCTTCGAATTTTTGGATAATTCTGAAAATTCGATAAAAACCGTTCAATTCTTGATAGATTGTTCCGAGCGGATTTTGCACCTATATAAAGTTGTTATGGTAGTTCTGTTGTGGTGACTAATTATACTAATGTCCGTACTCATTACTTATGCTTATTGTAATTTTATACACTTATGAAAATAATGATTTTTAATAAACAATTCGTCTTTATAAAAATCGGTTATTACATATTTACATATAATTACAAAAGTGAAATAATAGTTTTTTCAATGACTCGCGTAGTACTCGACCGCGCCGACACGTGTGGGGTTTAACCTCATCGTCTCTAGAGTGTCTAAACAATGCCCGATGCCGGAAGCTCCATTTCAACTCGATATTCCACAAAAACTAGGTCGACAATCGTTTTTTCCGAGACCATTGGATTGCTACAAGCTCGAAGTACTCAAATCTGGTTTTCGTAAAATTATCTTATGGATTTTCACTAAGATTCTCTCTTAATTGGTCGATAACCGATCCTGAATTTTCTTGAGAATCCTATACCTTAGGCACCGCCATAGAATAACCTTGAAATTTATCAATGCCAGAAGCTCCATTTCAATTCAAGATTATATAAAAACTAGACCGACAATCGTTTTTTTTCGTGATTGGATTGTTCCAAGCCTCAATCGAAAATTAATTCAATGTTTGTCAAATGTCTTATAGATTTTCACTAATGTATATATTTTTGTAGCGACCAGAAACCAGGTTTTCCTGTCACCCTGGGAATCCGTACTTTTAATCATTTTTCTCTCTCTAAATCGGTCGATAATCGATCCTGAATTTTTGGGGGAACAATAAAAATAATATATGAAGAACGGCATTAAAGGAAGGCAGGATAACCTTCAGACACTATTCTTATTAATACTACGATTGATGCTGGATTTTTTTTTTTTTTTTAATGAGATGCCACAATGAGCAAAATATCATCAGTTGAATACATTTTTACAATGTATTGAAAAAATGTATAACTCGGTGATGTTTGAATCGAATCAGATTGTTGTTCGAAATGATTTTTCAATTTGAAAATGTAATTTAGGAATTGAGTTTGCCGTTTGAAAATGAAATGAAACATGATATTTAAAACTAATTCAATAATTATTAATGTAGACTAAGAGATAAATTGGATGTCTGTAGAAGATACCATTAGAAAAAGGTAGAGAAATAAGAGTATTTCGTGAATTTATTTACTTTGATACAAATTTTACATTCACACTGTTTTGTATGCTTGTCGCGTATTCGGGACGTCAGATTTATTAACCTCTGACCCGTAATCAGGTTTTCGTTACATTTCACCTCATTCTGTTTTGTTTGTTTCTTTTTTTTTAGTTATTATATCAATCGCTTTCCTTAAGTTTTCAATTTTTTGCTTTTAATTCATACCAGTTTCTTCTCATTTATCTTACGAAAAATTCGTTCAATACGAAGTAGTTAATGTGATCCACACGCTCGTAACGTACAAGTAGCCTACTTATGATTTAATTTTAATATTTCATTTTCCTTTTTTCAAATGATTTTGCGTTTTCTTTATTTTTCTTTGAATTCGTTATTTTTTTTTGTCACATTCGCGAAACGAATTCAAGTCGTTGAACGAATATCTTTGCGTAATTACAATTTTTTTTTATACTTCATTTGGGTAGTAGTTCTTGTCGGTTCTTCGATTGTCGAAATCCTTATTTGATCTTTTTTTTTCTTCTTCTTTGATTTCTCGCAGTTATTAGCTTTATTGTTTATAATTCGACCATGACAAGGAAACCACTCGGGAAATGAATTTCGTATTCATCGATAAAAATCATATGGAAAAAAATGGATGATTATACCGATATTAGTTTTATCACGATTAAAATTATACAAAATAATTCAGCCTCGAAACAGAAATCGGGCATCATACGAAATTTAAAACGGAGAAAGGTTGCGATTTACATATTTATATAACAAAAAAAAAGGAATCGGCTTTTCGTTACGCACACAGTTCGTTCGTCCTGTCTTCAAGTGATTTCGACGATAAACAAGAATATTTTAGTTCGAAAACTTGAATATGTTGGTGTACAGTTGGAGAATTAAAAAAATAAAAATACTTTTTCAGATTTGATACAAAGTGTCGTTTCTGTTTTGTCTAATTTTCTTACAGGATCCGAATCGTCACTTATTGCGCACAATAGTAAATCGCGACATCGACGAGGAAAAAAAAACACACACACACACGCAAAATCTCACCAATCCCGCAGAAAATAACACCGGGATACGGAGACAATGCGATTGACGAGCAAATTTTATGCGATGGCGATGAGAATGTGACGGTTGACGCGACATATTATATTATTATAATATAAAAATTAACCGTAACTTTATGACGTATGATGTTAGAAGGGGACGATGCAGTTTGCTGCCGCAGTGATTCTTGTCAGGTGTCTGACTACTTTTTTTTTCTTTCTTTTATTATTAATTCATTTTTTTTTTATTTTTTTTTAGCTTTTTTTAATCGTTATTTTGTTTTCATCGTCGATGCGCGCCTCTTCTTTCCAATTATTGTTATTACTTTTATTCAATTTTCTGGCCACTCGCTCAATTCTCGTCTTCTTCCTCGTCCTCTTCCTGATCCTCATCATCACCAGCACTTTCCGGTTTTTCTTCAACCTTCTTCGGCCGACCACGTCCACGACCGGGTACGGAGGTGCCTTTTTGTGCAGCCTGGACAAATATATCAAGTAATATATGAAAAATTACGCAACGACCATGGTCGATCGAATAAATAAATCAACAAAGGTATGTCAACCGTTTTCATAGTTTCCTGCTACTCCCTAACGCTGGTATAACTTAAAAAAACAATTAAACATGTAGAATTAATACTTCGAGTTGTGCGTGCGTTTAATCAAGGGCAGTGTTGATTATTGGCCATGAAAAATGTAACTAAACCTGGATCATTCTCATATCGCATCATGTTTTTTTTTTTTAGGAAATAAATAAATTTGCAAAAAAAAAAATTAAGAGAAGTGATTTTATTGTCTAAGACGTAAAAGATTTGCATTTGTTAAATTATTGTGGAAATGGAAAAAAAAAGAAAAAAACTAGTTACCATTTTTTTTCTACTACCATATTTAATTTTAATGCTAAGCTGTGCTTTTAAAATGAATAGCATCTTAGTTAGAGAATTTCATTTGTTGCATTCCGTACCTTTTTTTTGTGCGAACCTTTAGGCCTTCCTCGACCTCTTTTGACAGGCGCCGGTGCTTCATCGTCATCGGATTTAGGTGGACGCGAGACACTGTTATTTTTTTCAGCCGGCTGTCTCCCTCGCTTCTTGGGTTCCTTAACCACCGCAGAGTCTTTTTCTTTAACTACTTTATCCGCATTTTTTTCAGCGTTTTTCGCTGGACGACCACGCTTCTTCTTCTGTTCTTCGACCACAGGTGAACCGTCGTCCGACATATTTGATTATTTAAATATGTAAAACACCTAGTGTCTCGATTCAACTGAGAAAAAATAAAAATCCCAAACAATTATGGTTAGCGTTTTCTTTTCTCTTCAAACTCTTGAGAGTTTGAGAATTTTTACTGCCTATAAATTTTGCATCGTGCTTATGAGAGTAAACGAATGGAAGATGCATTAATGGAAGAAAGAAGTTGCAGAGGCGCTGATCGATCGAAAAAAAATGTTTACTTTCAATATTTATTTTCTTTTTTTGTAATCAATCATTCAATTACGAACGAAAGACCGATTAAACCGTTTCCAATAATCAGGTGCTGGAGAGCCTGGGTTTATTTATTTGGGTTAGTTGGCGAAAGAACGCGCGCCGTTTTATCTCTTCTCCCGTCTCTTCACCTCTCCCACCCGCTCTACTGGACCAAAAAATTCTGATCGTCGAAATATACACATGAGATCTCACAAGTCCGTTAGAACGACACCAGATACCGTTATCGATTTTCAGAAGAAATTTACATTTTTTTCTGTTGCTTGGTTGATTTTGTGATGATGATAATAATAATTTTAGAAAAAAAAAAAGTACATGGTATATGGAGAGGTAAGGGATTGGATAAGGCGGGAAAAGGAAATTTTTCAACAGGATTATCGTACATTCCCAAATTTGAGCGTCCTGACGCTGTCATAACGTCGCGATGTGGCCCGCAACTTGGCAATTGCAAGCCTTCTCCCCTCCTTTCCTCTTTTCGTTCTATTGCGGCCGACCAATCAATTCATTCCGTTTCGCTGGTCGACAAGGCGCGCAGAGCAGGTGATAGAGGGGCGAAAGTTCACGGGGGTGATGTGGGACGCGCTTACCCCTCTTGCCACGCTCTTCGGGAGAAAGGAGAACTGATTGCGACCGTTGGACAGAATTCGCTTCCCGCCATTATGAGCGAGACAACGATATATAAACGTATATTCCCGCAAAAAAAGAAAAAATCACAGCAAATGGTTCTCCTTTCCTCTACGATAGGAAATTTTAGCTCGCGAAAAGTGATATTTTACCTCCCCCCACCGCTCTGTTTCGCCCTAACCCTTCAATTTTTGTCATAAATTTTGTAACAACTTATTTCTCGAAGTACAAAAAAAACGTCGAAAAATTGCAGTTTCAAAAGATTTTATTGAACAAAAATCACAACCGCTTTGAGTAATCAGCCATGACAATTGCATTTATAATGGGCTTTGGTCACTTTACAATGAGAAGCTGCACTGTTCACTTCAATTTAATCGGTGACAAAAAAAAAAAAAAAAAAAATGGCAACGCGTTTATACACCATTGTTTTTGTAGTGGCCGTTGCCGATGAAATAGGAAAAAAGAAAAGGTTCCAAAAAAGTCCCGCCATAATGCCGAGATTGCACAAAATCGCGAAGGAACAATTTATATGATATTTATTTCGAAAAAATATTCGAGAAAAAATAATTACTCATTGAGAAATTGACGGGGACAAATTTAATATCCGTGGATTATGAATTTGGATGAGAACCGAAGTTATTAAAGGAACGGGTGGGAAAAAACCCGCCATTTTCAAAGTCAACTGACACGTTTGGCCGGTACGAGAAGCCGGCTACAGTGGCGTCGCCATTCCAACGTTATTACCCGCTTTTACTTTGCAAGCTTTGTTGAAATTCACTTATGAAATTTACGATCGTTCGATCGATAGGCATTACAAATACAACACGTAAAAAAGTCAATAGTTGGGAATTATATTTTCGATAAGAAACCAAATGGTGGTACATCAATTTATTGAAAGAGCAACGACAAAAAAATATGGGTGTCGTCGGAATTGTGGTCTATCAACGACGCCAATGACGAAAGCGCCCAAATATATACGACGCCTGATACAACACCCACCGTGTCAATATATATGTCGTACAATTTTCGACAAACAAATCACAGAGAACCGTTAGCCTGGCAAATGAATTAAAAATGATATATATATCGTACAATTTTCGACAAAAAATCACGGAGAACTGTTGGCAAATGAATTGAAAATGAAAATTTAAAAAAAAAAAAAAAAGTGCCACTCTAAAGAAAAAAAATGAGATACCAAAATTACGATCACAATGAAAAATTTTAAGGCAAAATTCGGGTACCCAGGGAGAAGGAGGGGGAGTGACTGAGCGTCACGACGCCATGATCGCGCCAGCAACAAAATCGACGTAACAGACATACGTTCCAAGTTTATATCTCAATGGAAACAATATTAAATAAAAGGTTGGACGAAATCCTATGACAACTAGAGCTTACTCGAAAAATATCACAACGATAATCTTATTGATGGAATCAGATATACAAAATAAATTCAGAACAGAGGCTCCGTGAACACACTTGGCTTGCCCGCGCGATCCCTCACAGCGGCGTCGAATTAACGAAAAACCGTCGAGAAAGACGCGGGCGCACGTACGTTCCATGGATACACGGAGCAAACCAGACAAAATATATCTATATAGATATATGTATATCTTCACATCGCATAGCCGTAATTTCTGATAGTAACATACCAAATCGCCCTATATCCCGGACTTGGCGGTAAAAAAAATGTCGTTTCAATTGTTACAAGTTTTTAGCGTCAAGGACGAAAGTTTGATTGAAAAATCTTATTTTTTTCACGTACAAATCCCGCGTGTCTATATGTATGTAGGCGAGATACACTCGTCGCGTGTAGCTCGGTCGACAAAACACTCGCGCACTCGTAGTAGCCTCCTACTGTCGTTAATTAATTTACCAGCATGATTGAATATAAAAATGAAGTAAATGTGAAATAGATGAAAAACGTAAACATAAATAATATGGGCGACGAAATAGCGGAGAGCGGGAAAAAGCGTAATGATAAATGCCGAGCGGCCATTCGCGTTAAATAATGATAAATTACGTTGTCAATAAAGGTACTCACCTATTAGAGTTCTTGTGAACGCCGAAGAGAACGATGTTGCGATTCTCACTCCGAGATTTCTTTCTGTCTGGCTATCCTGCGCTGGCCTTTGAAGAACCGGTGCGTGGTGCGATGCAGTGCGATGTGTGCGACGTGTGCGCGCGTTATCCGGACAAAGCGGCGGCTGCTCGGCTAGTAGAGTCGCCGTCAACCGTTGGTAAAGCGCCCTAACTTCGCGGCGTCCCCGCTCCGTCGGGTTGGAAACAGCGCCATCAATCCAGCCATCTACCAAGTTCTCGTGACTACCGTTTGTTCACCGTCGCGCTGCCATCGTCGGTTTTACGCGCGCTTCGATCAAAATATATATATACTTGATTAGTCGCGACGCTCTAAGCCCATATATAGAGAGCGAGACAAAGATAAATAATATTCGGGTCTCATTTTCTTCAACGAGGCGCTTGCGCAGATCCCAACGAGTCACTCGCTGTAAATTGTTTTCTGTAATAAGTACGATATCACTTTGGTCAAAACCTTTTCTAAAAAAAAAAAATACGAAAAATTCATTGTGCTCAAGATTTTTTCGTAACCAAAACATCACGAATGAAAATGTTTATCGCTTGAAACAATCGCACGACAGATCGGCAAAGATCTTTGTAGCTTTTATTTTTCACCACTAAGGGCAGCAAGATCGAGGATATCATGCGCAGAAGTTTCATTTATTATTCATCGCGCTTCAATATTTATTCATATTTTGTTTAATCATCGCGAACGATGAATTTTCGAAAAACGTGTATTATATATATATACATATATAGATGAAACCAAGTTTCGCAAATCCGTAGTGCCGTAACATACATGTAAATATGCTTTGGTCACTTGAGCTCGATCCTTTTGGAAGATTTTACCGACATAAATTCTTTCCTCCAGCCTTTAAATGCACTCATCACGGAAAGCGCATAACATGTATTTTAACTCGACTTGTTGATCACATTTTGTACCTCATCGTTCCTTGGGGATTAGAAATTCCGTTTTCATAGCATATCGTAATCGTCGCGCTAAAAAAAATGAAATTTTTCATGAGTTTGGCGGAATGAGGCGAAATGATGAAATAGTATATTACACACCTAGGGCAGGAAAATAAGTAATGTCTCAGATCACATGTAATTGTCGGCCGAGGCGAAGCCGAGGCTGACAAACATGTGGTCTGAGGCTTTACTTTTTCCTGCCCGAGGTGTGTATACGATTTTTCTGTCCGACGTAGCCGGAATGTGGCAACTTCGGCCCGCGTAGCGGGCCGAAAGTAGCCACTTTCGGCACGGAGGACAGAAAAAAAAATGTTCACTGTATTTTAAGAAAAACTTACCGATCCATGGTATTCCAAAACGTGTTTTTTAATCGCTGACGTGTCCGTCCATGTGATGAAATCTTCCAAGTTTCTGTGGTAAAAGGTAATTTGAAAAATCAGTTGATGGTTGAAGATATTTTACATTCACATTTCCAGCAATAAAATCGTTTAATTATTCGCAAATACCATAGAATTCATATGTTCTTCTTCACAGAATTAAATTTGATTATTTTTAAGGCTGTATTTTTGTGATAAATTTCATCGATTAATTTGGAAACAGTCTAGGTCTGATAAAAACTATTTGAAAATGTTATCAGTGTTTAGAGTACCAATCAATAAATTTGTTTGGTACAAAATAAAATTATTGATGAATTTTTTATATTATTTTTATTCTGATAGATTCACGTTTCGGATATTTCAAAACCGGTTGAATTGTTTGACATTTTGGTTAAGTTGCTTGCAGAACTAAGCTTTTATTGTAATGCAATCCTCCACGTGTAAAAAGTTGTCAATAAGCTACAAGATAAAGCGCTAAAACTGATTCTCTCAAACGAGTTTACCTTGTGACGAGAAAAGCTGGGTCTTTGATAACTTCTGTTCCCACTCTGACGTGACCTTGTTCGATAAGTTGCGTCGCCATTTTTACACCCTGACTCATTTTGTTTCGTACCATAACTATCGGCAATCTTCTTCTGCAGAAAGAACTGGCTGTGACCTTTTGACACAACGACAAATCCCACTTCGTAGCTATCAAGCCCATAATGTACAATTTCTCCAATAGCATCGCACTTTGTTCTATTCTAAAAGGATGCTCGGGATCAAGTTCCTTGATTTTCTGTCCGACATCACGAATTTCACGTGCCAGTCTATTGTACCTTTGGAAATGTGTAAATGATTTTTGTTTTCAATTTCTAGTATACTTGAGATTTTCTTCTCTGTAATCATGCCAAATCATTCAAATTGAGGTTACTTATCAAGAAAATTATTCATTTATTTTTAGTATGAATGTTTCTATGAAATATTAAATTTCTTAAAAGTTGATTTTATCAATTAAAAAAAAAAAAAAATTTTTAAATTGTTCAAGTAATTTACTCACTTCGTGTAATCGTCTCGCTTAAGTATGCGATAACGTTTAAGGATTTTGACCTCGTGTAAGTTATTGTCAGCTTGCCATGATATAAAGTCAACTTTTTTCAGCAATTTCTTTTCATGATGTCTCAATTTTCTCACCATTTTGAAGTTACGATATTAGCGTTGTAGTTTCACAAATGCAGCGTGCACGATGAATGCGTGACTGCTGAACGTGAGTGAAGTTGTTCAGTTTCCTTGTTTTCTGGCCGCGGTCCGAATTGTGCAAACAGTGCTTACATGCTCACATTGCTCACGGTTGGTCCGATTTGAGTAAGCGCACTAACGTCTCTTTGCAGTACTAACAATTCGGACCCTCCATAAGCGTGCTGTCGTAACGTCAACAGTCAACATAACCTGTCTACTTCTATTTTTATTTCCCGATGAGTAAGAGTTCGTTGTTTTTCGATATAATATTGCGAATATTGTTTATTTTAAAACACGATCTAAAAAGAAGAAATTAGTATATTTTAATTAGAATGGCTCATCAACATGAGATGCATACTAATTGCACTCCAATTCGTTACGATATACTCTCATCTTCTGGCTCTATCTGCATTCTGCATCATCTGCATTATGAGATGACAAAAATATCATCTCCTCACGGTGTTTTCCACCATAACGCAAATTTCGACCGACATTGATATTCTTTAAGGAGTTTCGGTACAGGCGACACAATATTGCCATGCTAAGCCATGTTAAGAACATAAAAAAAATTTCAAAAAGTTCGGAATTTCATAAAATTTGGTGAACATATTCTTTAGTGCCAAACTTGACACTACAAATTTTTTCAGATATTTCTTCTACACAATTATCGAGTAATAATTGAACACTACCGTTCACGTGTATAAGCATAATGTTTCCATATATGTAGGTTTAGGTATACATTCCGGGCATAAGAAATCCGCTTTAATGCGTAATTACTCGATAACTATAAGTAGAAGAAAATTTTGAAAAAAATTGTGTTTTCGTAATTGATGTTGAGAAACATCATCACCAAATTTGATCAATTTCTTAACATCTAGCCTTATGTACCGAACTCCTTAATATCATACGAATCAGGACATTGACGTTTGAATGAGGCACACTTTTGAATGGCCGAGGGCGCCAAAAGTATTCCTTGCTTTTGAAATACTGACCAATCGTATGTTAACGCTCACGGTGCTCACTACCCGAGGCATGGTCGTTGTGAGCGCCCGGAAATGACGTTATCCGTGACGTCATATCATTTTCAGTACAAACTCTGAGCACCGAAAGCACGATTCGAACCGGGTGTTAGCGCGCTGTGAACGCTGTTCGCACAATTCAGACCGCAGCCATGTGTGGGGAATAATTTTTTTTAGATTTCCCTGAAAATCCCCTAAATACCCCACCAATTTCAGTAGTCGAGACGACCATGAACTATAAAATAATCACGATATGAGAGTCGCTGGGGAACTGGTGAGGGCAATAGAAAGAGACAGATTTACACCCCAAAACAAAGACAGAGGTAGCGTTCTTGGTCTTCCGGATAGCATGTGCTTTTCTTATGGCAGAGGTCCTTCCAGTATACTTATTCAGTGATTGCGAATGAATCCATAGCGTGAAAATATGAAATCACTAGGACCTTTTCGTCTAGAGATCTCACATTTTAACTCTGTTTGGTTTTTCGAATAATGGCGGGTAATTGAATGTACGGCAATTCTTCAAACAACACTACTTTTTTTTAAGTATTTCAACGAATTAACGCTTATAATTTGGAATTATCATCTTTGAAGTACATTTCTTTCAAATCTCTTAGAATAAAATAACAATTGTGATGACGAAAAATAAAAAAAAATTTACTGTATTTTTATTGCCTCGTAGTGTATGCAATCCTTTGGAACCAATTTAAGATTGATATTGAATTGAACATGGTATTGATATTGAACGTGACCAATTGATTTTATTCTAATAACAGGTAAGTGTTTAGTCGCATTAACGAAACATTTGTTTAAATCTCAATCATTAAATTGACTATCCGGTATATTATATTGGCATGAGTAAAAGAATAAGTTTATTCGAACGATATTTCGCTGCACTACGATTCATTTGTTAGGCTGCGCCACTGTTTTGTTGGTTTGACGAATAATTTGCTCCAGCGGTTATAAGTTGTTTGGTCTCATCGCAAAAATATTTTGTTGCACGCATTAAACAAAATATTTCGTTTGATGCAAATTAAATTTGTTTCGGTCAAGAGACTTACAAGGAAACGTACTTTAGTGTCCGCCTTCGATTTTGATAATTTTTATATATGTTATAGTTCATCGAAAAATAAGAGACACGTATTTTTTTTATCGGCTCAAAGTTATTTTTAAGGGGTGAAATCAACTCCCAAAGTTGGGTATATTTTGGTTCTGGTACAGTGTTCCATATACATAGAAGCAATCAACCGATCGAAATGAAACCAATTGCAAAATGTTCCTCGTATCAGAAAACCTATTTGATACGACCAACTTCTTACGCACTCCTATTGCAGGGGAATGAATCACCCCCCAATATGGATAGTTTTTTGTATACACAAAACTCATCATCCGATTTCAATAAAACAAACACTATTTTGCAGAGCATAAAAATACAATTTACGTGTTTTTGGGTTTTCCCCAGATCAAAAAAATTAAGAGGGTAAGACACACCTGAAATATCAAATTTTATTTCAAACACTGACATATTTTTAAAAAAGTTTGAATGCTTTTATTGTCATTGTACTTATAAGCTAGAAAATATTTATTCCGCATATACATCAGTTCTAATTATAAATTTATTGAGAATATACCCCTACGTCGTTAATGGTCGGGAACTTTAGGATATTCAATTCTCGAATGTCACCGATATTCATAAGTAATGAATATTTCGAATGTTTTCAAGTCTCCAATTTTACATCACGTTATATAATCCGAAAACTTTGATCATTACATTTTTTTTAGCATTTTTGATGCCACCTCGCAATATAATGAAAACGCACATTCTGCGCAGTTCAATCAACGAATCATTTTCTTTATTATAAAGCCTCCCAAATGTACATAATAAATTCCAATTTTTAGCCACTTATCGAAAGAATAAGCTCCGTTATCTGGAGTTTAATTATAGTGGGCTCATTGTTAAGCTTTGCCGCACCCTGATTTATATATAAGGTGGTATCTAATTAAGACACAAACTTTAGATAACACAACCAATGCTGATATCCGATATCACTCTCCAAATGTAGTCCCTGTTCGACTGTTTTGATCGTACTCGACTGGTGATTTTCGCATCAGCTATCGCAAATAACGTATTTGCGATTGCCATGTCGATTAATCCAATAAACGTTTAAGACTCTTGCTTATTACATTTGAGGTGATGCAAATTCCTGACAGTGGTATCAACCGTCATGAAGTGGAATTGAAAGAAAGTTTCGGGAGAATTGAAAGAATGAAAAGAACTGAAAGATTCTATGACAGAATTCAACCGTTTGGAAATCGTTGAAGATACAACACTAGATTTTCGAGAACCGTTCAAAGATGTCATAGTGGAAGCTGTCGAAGATAATGATAGTGAGTGGAATTTCGAAGAAGCTCCATTAAGCCCGGAAACATGTAGTGACGATGAAGAAGGTTTGAGCCATGACTACAAACAAAAAGCGATGGAATTTTGAAGAAGTGCGAAAACGAAACAAAATAGGAAAATAGAAACAGTACAAAAGCGTTTCATACAAAAATTTTTGATTTAGCAAAAATTAACTATTAGTCGATTAGGCGCTATCTAGAAATCTTTTAAACGTTCAAATTTTGGCAGAATTACTTTTTTATAATGTACTAAAATTTTTTCTATGCACCTCGAAAAAAAATATAGATTATTTTGAACCACCCTAATCCGGGTACCCTTAAAATATACTATTAATCTGCTGAGTCTCATCCTGATCTGAATTTCCGAAACCGTAAGGTCCCCTTTCAATCTACATCGCAATTTTTGAATAGAAAATGCAATCCCCAGGTGAATCGAATTGGAGCCGTTGAGCGGTATTCATTTTGTCGTTTTGCAAATCATGTACTCTGGACCGAAAATTTCTGCTAGGGTTGTTGTGCCAGAAATACTACCCATGTACGGTAAAAGGATTGATTAAAGAAATCAATAGCGAACTCAAGTTAGTTTTATTGATGATACACACAAGCCTCACTTTTTTATACCGATTTGGATGAATCATTTTACTGGGTGTTGTCAGGATTTATATAAATAATAATTTTCGGTGTCCATTTATAGCTATTAGCTATTTACATTGAGCCTTAAATATAAGTGATATATTTACTAGGACGGATGACACAAACTCGGCGTTCACATTATTATTGTCTCTGTATCAGTCTTAATGGGTCGATAGTACGCTTATTAACCAGAAATATGTGAGGAGATCATTGGCATGATGATTCAATGGCAGGTGTACATTGCGTTGCACTACGTCGATCGCTGTTAACATTCGGAACTGGTCGACCAAAGCCACGTGTACCATCTGGTCCAGATGGCATTCTAGTGACGTTTTCAGGGAGATGAGCCATCAAGAGAAAATTGCTGTTGCTGCGAGGTCGGAATGGCCCTGAACAAGATTCCGAGCTTGAAGAACAAGAGGACAATCTTCGATTATTTTGATCGAAGAATCCCGAGTCTCTGCTGCACGAGGAAAGTCTCCGTAAAAACGGGCCACAGTCAGCTGAACCGCGGCGTCCCGTTTGACCGTAAAAATTGTTCGAGTTCGAATACTCGTAACCGTAACTGTATCCAGGTGTTGGTGATCCAGGAACAGATCCCGACGCAGAGCAACAGGAGAATCTTCTTCCTGGAGTATAATAACCGACTGTGGGATACATTTGAGGAGAATTGTGAGATCCCGGATGGGACATATATGGATCATACAGTCCCGGAGGAACGCAGCCATTTTCCATGCCGGACGAACACGATGAGAAACGTCTATTTGAATAGCTGCCAGTGTCCGAACTCGAACCGGATCCGGAACACGATGAAAGCCGCCTCAATATTACACCATTACCTGTGTTGTCAACACCTGTTACGGCACAGGAGGAAAGTCGACGTGTTAGCCATGCTTCCGTAGCGGGCAGACCTGTATAATGAGATTAGCGTTTCAAATAAGCAGTTACATGGAGTACGGATATTTTCAATCAACTAGTTTTAGTCTTATTTACCATTATTGTTACAAAAACTTTTGTTTTAACTAGTTTTCTACTTCAAAACAGTTTTTGGTACGGTGATGACTTGATTTCAATCAGTTAGGCATGCGTTACTGCCCAATGTAGGGACGAAGTTCACAAAATCAAACAATATTGAATTTTTATTTTTCACTATTTCAGTGTTTTTTATTACTTCTTTGTATAATTGTCTATAGAAGCATGTATTACGAAGCTTGTGCCGAAAACGTCTTTGTAAAACCTACCTCGAAAATTATGGCCAGTTGTAGGTGTAAAAGCTATATGATGGCAAGATGAATAAGGTTTTGGATGCTTTCCATTTCTCATGATTCTGGTGTCCTCTGCTTCGGAGCCACTGGCACAGCTCGATGAGTTGTAAGAATTTTCTCTTGGCGCTGTTGTATGGACGGCTTTCTTCGTAACTGGTAAGGGTGGATGTTGAGCAGTTTGTCTTTGAGCCACCTGCTTTCTTTTTTTATCGGTATTTGGAGATTGCTGCAATTCATAGACTTGTGCATCACCCAAGGAGAGTCGCATAGCAGCTCTAGCAGCTGCGGAATCAGTGAATTCTACAAGAGCACATTCTTCGCTGCCGGCGAGTTCCGATCGTTTAGCGATTGCTTGGCGGACCTGACACAAAAAATGTGGAAAATGTTGGCTTAAAAAGTACTGTAGGTACTTAATTCATGATGGGGAACATTCGTCGGGATTCCATATGCGGAAAATGTATTAATCTTACCTCTGTGGGCATAGGATTTCCTGGCCGAAGAACTCGAATGAGTACTATCTCGCCGCATTGACCGAACAATTCCGCAACTGATTCGATGGATAATTTTTCAAGTGGTAATTTAGCAGCGAGTATGGTTCTGGATGGCATTGTCTGATCGTAAGGCGGCAGCGGGTTCCGTCTTCTTAGCTTGGTCCCTTGCTCGTTTACCTCAAGCTTCGTTGATTTAGTTCTCAGGGCATTCCCCACTATTCTCCAGTCTCGACTGAGATGCTTTACTCGTTTGAAACTTGAAATCAGCTTGAGTGACACATATCTGGTTTTGTTAAAAAAATAATTTCGTTATATTTTTGTTATTCTGCACAATCAAATCCAAGTATTAGTGAACGATTCATGACCGAATTAATGCTGATGAATGAACTAATTATCTGTTAATTCTAAGCTGTAGGGTAAAGTGAAATCATCATTTTGTTTTATCCCACACTCCAAATCCCAGAGATACAATGATGCCAGATTTTAATAGAAATTATTAATTCTTCAAGGCAGAAAATAGTTTTAGTGGATTCATTGGTGTGGAGTTTAAAGGTTTAGGCTTTCGTCAACAATGCAAAGTTCTTCAACAATGATTGATTACTTGTTTTTACCGATGTAGTGGAAATATGTTGTATAATATATTGTCAATAAAAATACATCTATGAAGACTCCTGAATTGCACATGGTACGATTTTCTAAAGCTGGAGTTATCTGCAGTAATTTAAATGCGTTATGAATTCGTTTAACTTTTAGAGGGCCAGTGTTTGAGGAGTTGCTAGCTCCTATAAAAATTACCGAAAGTAGTAGGGTATATCTCGGATCTATATCTCTCATATAAAAAGTGTACCGATCGTGGCTCGCGCCTATATTCAGGTTTTCCGGCTCTTTACAGATTAATAGGAATATAAAGGAACACTTGTACGTACCCCTCTTTATTTCTTTTCACATGTTTGAGAAGAAAAGCATCCTTCAAAATGTTTTCATCACTGAAATAAAATTCAACCTGAGCGGCTATTTTTCCAGCTAATTCCTCACTACACTGTGGTATTTCTTCATCATCCTCTTCATCAGTAGTTTTTCGGTTCAACGGGTTATCAACTGTCACCGTCCATTCCTGGTCTATTCCATTGTTTTTATCACTATTATGTGTTATATCGTCTTTCCATATCTCGGCAGAATCGGTGACCGTTACATTGGTTTCAGAGTTTTTTTTTACGTTGTTAGAATTATTCTTTGTCTTGTGCCGTTGTTGAAGTTTCCCTTGAGAATTAATCCGTTGCATGGAAGCTATAAGTGTAGTTTCGGTGTTTTCCAATTCAGAACTTCCACTGTCCGAGAAATCAGCATCGGCCTCTTCGCCCTTTGACCCTCGGCGATCAAACGATAGACTGACATCGCTATCGATCGACGAAATACTGTCCCTGGTGTCAGATTTTTTCATTGGTGGAGGTGAAAATTTCAAACACCCAACCTCATCTCTGAGTTCACCTTCCTGTACTTCAGGATCCTCCATCGCACGAATATATTTCTTTCTTAATTCCCTTGATTTAAGGAAGTTTGCTTTGTTGTGTCATTTCAGTTCAGCCGATTCTTCTTGACGGCTTAAAATGTCACTCAACACTAATATCTAAAACTGTATTTTTATTTTAGATTTTTGTTGCACTTATTTCTTTTTTAGTCGTGAAACAATCCAATGCCCGGAAACTAATGATTTTTAAAATTATTGGAACATTCGTTCGATAATAATACCTTTATCCACTAATCGCTGTTTTATGATTTAAATATACATAGAAAATGATCAAACATCTCTTGGTATGAATACTGAAGTTCACGTTTTATTTGAAGTAAATGTTTCTTAGTGACGATACTAAATTGCTTTATCAAACTGGGAAGTATTAAATTACGGAAGGAAGCCAGCATTCAAAGGATTGATAAAGTAGCGCGTGCCATGGGAGTCCAACGAACAGTGGCCTTTTGAATCTGAAATCTGGACGTCTTTAAGTACTTTCTCCCCGACGCAAGAGGCACAGTGAAACCGGAATAATTTGCGCTTGCGCGTTGGATAGACCATGTAACCGTAACCAAACATCGACACATTCGTACACCGCGAACATGTTGAGAGACGACAAGCGGCAAATTTTCTTTCTCCCTTATATTATCGCTACATAACTACCGGCGTCACCATTTGCCTCATATAATGCCACGATGTCTTGGTTGTTTCACGATTACCAACAATAACAGGTCGCCTCGAGGGCATTTCTTTAACACACGCCCGTAACCTCGCCGGGGGTCATGACCTTCCGAAATACCGCCCAAGAACGGGGCCGCTTATATCCCATCCATCGTCCCTCTTTCCCCATTCTAACTTATTTGAATCTCACAGTTTTTTTGATTTTGCTCTTGGGTGCTAAATTATTTATAAGTATTCAGTCGTTGGGCATTAAATTGTACATTTGTTTGTGGGCAACAGTGAAATAACGAGACAATGAAGCGGACTTATTTTTGTTTTCAAAATTTTATTGCGATTGTTTATATTTATTTAATATTATTTTTATTTAAAAAAATTGAAGTGCTTTCTTAAACGGCTGCCACAACGAAAAAAAAAAACATATTATCTGATAGAAGACAAAGAAACTGTTTTTTAACGTTGGTACAAAGTGTTAACCGCCTAGGGGTGAATTTGGTATGTGGGTCATACAGAATATACGGCTATATACGTAGTTATACGCAAAAGTTGCTCAAGCAACGCGGTGATGATCGTTGACGCAAGAGCTCCAGTATTTACGGATCACAAAATTGTTCAGATAAACATTAAACCCATCCTTTTTTACTCTATTCTTATGTGCATAGTATTGAGGGAACTTCGAATTATATAGATGCTCTTTAGGACATCGTAACATGCAAAAAAATTCTGCTCACTATCGCGCAATGCTGACAATTTTTAGAATTTTACAGCTACTATACTTAATCACCGTACATATTTTAAACCTCGAATTTCGTACCGGTTTTTCAATTATCATTGTGACTCGTATATTCCAATTATATTTTCGGACATACACGTATCTCTCCATCTAAACCATTTTACACTAAGGACGTATGAGTTGGAGACTCATGCTTCTTTATCTTAGAACCATTGGACTGCCCACAGTCTTCCAGATAAAAAAAATTACGATAATGTATCGAATGGTTAACACAACTTCGTGTATTATGTCAAATATTATTTGTATTGTCAAATACAAAAATGAATTAATTCTCACAAGTTATTTCCAGTATGTTTTGGCCTGTTTAAAATCAAACATCGGTAGACTTTTAGGTTCCAAATTTGATGGACCATACTCGATTCAGGAACCGGCGGAGGGACCGGTTCCGCGTAGATACAGGTTTGAATCGAAGTTGCGCATTACGTACTGCGCTGCTGACCTTGTAGTTGGGTGTTACCATTGATTCATTCTACTGCCATATAATTTGGAGATCGGTATCTGCCAATCGGTAGGGGTGTACCTGAATTGAGTCTCCCTAAATCAACATTTTAGAACGTCGCTTTAACGTCTTCAAACATAATAATGATAATGACGCATATGAATATTTGAATTGTCAATTGAATGAAGTTGATACAGTTCAATAACATCTCGACCGGGATTCCAACATTTATAATATGTCCATGAAGGATCAGATGATACAGAGTAACAAGAGTTTATCCATTGATATATCTATAAGATTATTCGATGATTTAGCATAATTATTTCTGGCTACATTCATTGATAATATGCGGGACTTGTAGCTTAGACTTTTCCGCCATTGGTCATTTGAACGAATGATCTTCCCGACAATTTACGTGACCTCTAGAATGATCGCTATCTGCTTCGATACTGAACGTGTCGGGGACTTTCGATATCTTTTCGCTGTCGTTGTCGTCGTCGTCCCTCGGCGTTTTGTGTCGCGCATCCGGACGCCGCGAGCATAATAAGATATGGGTCAAGTGCGGCTGGTATTGAGTATAAGGAGCTGCCCCCTCTCGATATTCTTGAGTTTAAGTGTGCGTGAGCGACTTGTTTTACACGAGGGAAAGGAAGGACTTCTCTGTGTATCGACGAACCTCTCTCCCCTGCCTCTCATCTATATCACGTCGCGCCCCTCACCTTCTAAATACTCCGTCGAATGTGCGTCTGTACTGCTCGTATGTGCCACCCTACCCCTCCTTTTTCTTTTCCGATCCGCTCCGTTCCTACTTACTTTTTCGACAGTCATTTCGAGGCTTCGAGGAACTGAAAATCTGAACTAACAACTTGACGTTGCTAAAACCTCGCTATTATAGGTTTTCATTCTCAGTTGCATAATGATTTGATCAACAAACTTCAAGCAAATTCTAGTTATTGGTTGTGTAGCGTTGTGCTGGAATACATTTTTTTTTGTTTTGTAGAGATAAAAAAAAGCTCATTCGTCACTGTTGAAAGATTTTTCTCTCACATTTTTTATATTCTTCTCATGATGAGCAGCTTTCAGCAAAATTCCTTAGTTAAAAAGTCTAGATCGATCTCATACGTCTGAAAAAAAATCAGGATCAGATCACGGCTCATAACAATTCAGCTGGAGTTTGTACTTTATTCAACATATTATTTTCGGTATTGGAAGATTTATTCATTTGAAATAAGTGCTAATAGTACAGGATTCATGATATAGAAGAGAATTATACATCACAAGAAAAAAAACAAGGCTGGGAAATCGACCTGGGAAAAATTATTACCGTCTCTGGAAAACTTGAAAAATCGGCGATGAATTTCTTAGTCCGAGTCGCCTACACATCCTGTTATCTTATCAATTATATCTCAGCGCGATCGTATATAATGATATATCATGCAATTCACAGCCGTGGGTTTTGAATAGAATTAAATTGTTCACAATCGTGTATAAAAAAAACTGTAATACATGAGACGATCCGAGAAGAGGTCTCGTAGCAAACGAGGATTACAGTGATTCGTTTTTATTTAGTTTGATCGTCTTCGAGGCATAACACATAAACAAAAGTCGATTTTTGTCGTAACAAGAATTTTTAAGCCGTGCACGTATAAACGAGAGGAGAAAAAGGTCAGAGGGTACATTGCCGAGATAATAGACTTAAGTTTTACGTAAAGGGAATATGAGCCATTGGAACAATGTACTCTTAGGTAGATAGCCCGATTCTGGACATTCGATGAGGCACTTGAACGGTTTCTCCGATCACATAACAAGGGGTTCACGCTAAACTTGCCCAGCGAACGATTCGTTTTTTCATGGTTCTGTAGATGTTTATATTTTCTTTTTAATACTTGGCGTCAAGACGCTGCCGCGTCTCTGGATAGATTATTCGTCTAGTCTACCTGATGTGTGTCTCAGCGTTACATTAGCAATTACATGCCTCAAATATAAGAGCTATCGCTAATTAACTTACAGCTTATTAAGAAAACTTGGAAATAATGAAATAGGTGAAAGCATCGATGCGGCATTTGAAAATTTAAGCCACACGAGCCAAATTTCATCTATTTTTCAATGCACACAGTGATGAAGCAGCCTGGGGCACATTTTTGTTGTTGTGAAAGCGCAACATTCGCAACGTTTCGGTCCTCATTTTTACGATTCATTAGTGTCGTCGATTCTGCGATCCGGGCGAATTGAAGCTGGCAAAAATTTTTATTTACTGGGATGATAGATTGGCTACCATTAAACAATAATTTACATCTCATCCATCATAGTACAAAGAGAAAAATGGTTTTTTCTTCTTGGTGTGTCGGAATCTGCTAACTCTGTAATCCCTGAGCGTGACTTTTGTGACACTCGGTACATAGAGCCATTGGAGTATGACTATTCTAGACTTAAACATTTCAGCGTAAAGCTGAACGAATGGAATGAATACAATTATAATTGGAATGGAAACACTCAGCTCAGAGACAGTATTGTGTCGTTAGATGTAAACATAATTGCAGTTTTTTTGCAGTATATTTGTGAATAACATTTGATTGAAAAATAATTACTTTGTTATCCAATAGTGATGTTATTATTTTTTGACGTATTAATTCGATTTGTAAAAGGATGTACCATGAAATAATTAGTGTCCGCAACACAAAATACTCGCAGTCTATTTGTGCTTTAGATTCTCATTTTACAATATTTTACAATGATTTAATAATGAATACATCGTTGTACTAGTATCAAATTCAGTGCAATATGGATCGACTTTTAAAAAAATCTAATTGTCCTTAAAAACTAAAAAAACTACTGTTATCGGTTGTAGTTGATCTCGAGAACCCATGAGTTCATAACATTAAAAACTATATTTTGTTCAAAATTTCAAAATCTTCGGTCGAGGTGCATTCCAAGGTATTTTACTTCGTCGACGTTTGGAAGAGGTTGGTCATTCAGCGATACTGTTGGACAATTTTTTTTCTTCATTGTGAAGGTTATATAGATAGATTTCGTATCACTGGCTTTGATTCTCCATCTCTCCAACTAGTCCTGGACGTTGTTAAGTCCTCTTTGGAGCATTAAATTTGGAGGGTTAAAACTGTTGCACAAAAACAATGCACGAGCTACGAAACAAGACTCGAACTCCACCCGAACCCGCTAGCTTCGAACTTTCTCGACAGACGAACTATCTCCAGAAGACTAAAAAAATACAAGCCTTTAGACTTGCGAGAAAGATTCCGGGTAGAATAACCAGACCAAACGACAAAGAGTGAAACATAGTGCAGTGCGCATTACTGGATGCACCCGCTAAATACGAAAACTTTTCTCTACCATATACATATTTAAAAAAAAAATTTTATTTTATTTTTGCTCCATCTTTCTCCTATTTCTTCTCAATATTGCCACACCAACTATTCATTGCTTAGCAGATTATAGTTCAACAAGGAAAAAAACAAAAAAAAAAAAATTTCAAAATATTTTGTTGTACGTATACAATACACAATTTACGTTCAGTGTGTTCGTTTCAGTGGGTAAAGTAGTAGGAGTATTGTGAAAATCTTAGGTTGAAGAAATGTATATCTATATTTATTTTTATACGAAGTGATGTACTACATGTATGTATGTGCAGGTTGATAAGTTATGGATCATTGATCGGATTTTACTGCAAGCTCACGTGAGCTATATCCGTCTATAATAGAACTTGAGAATCATTTAAAATCGACGGTTTCTCAGCAACAAGCTGTTTGCAATCTTTGCTGTCGTTTGTTTTTCATCAAAATTCATCGGTAATTACCGTTTATAAGTTGTGAGGATAAGAGAAGGGTTGACGATAGAAAGAGTGCGGTATAGGAAGACTGAGATTCGAAGGTTACCGGAGCCTCGATAGATCCTGGTGTATACTATTTCTGTATAGGATAAATCTTGAAATTAGAAATGCATTTATAAGTTAAAACGTGAGAAACTGTGTATGAAAACATTGTTTTTTTTTTTTGCGAAATTCATTCCGCTCACAAATCTCCCTCTATATGAGTAAGTTGGTTTTTCCATGTTGGTTTCCTCCATTGATAGAGTTTTGCGAACTGAAGAGTTGCGCTACCTTCGCACTCAAAAAAATAGGTACGAAAATAACATTTTTTTTTTATGCGCCTATTGTGTGTCAAAAGTAATTTTTCCTCCTTTACTAATCCATTACAGTTTTATCAATTAATTGAACGATAAAAGAAATTAAAAAACTATTAAATATTAGTAGAGATATAAGATGTTCTCTTTTATATTATACTATATTATAAGGTTGTCTTTGAAAACTTCCTGTCGATGGTGGATTTTTTTCTCTTCCAGACATTGCCCGAAAAATATTTTCTTAAATTTGTTGTAAAAAAAGATAATAGCTAATAATAAAATAAAAGGTTAAAATGAATATAGCTTAATAATGTAGAAGATATAAAATAAGATATAATTTTATGGTGGCGTCAATTTTTTTTTACTTTTAATATCTTTCTCCCGAGCGCTGACGTGGTGTACCCTCTTAAATTGAATCAGTTCAAACCAATTCGCAAGCTTCGAATTTCGATGTTATTTTTAATCACAGTAATATCTGATAAAATTGACATTTAATCGAAGATTGAAATACTTTAACGATACCCTATTTATTAATAATATATATCAACATGGTCGTATAGGAAAACACTTTGGGGCGTAAAAGTTTTTTTTTTAATTGCAATGATAAAAACATGAATATTAAATTTCTACATATACAGCCTCGTGGCAGTAAAAATTGGGTAATGTTTAAAAATTTTTTATCGATTACCTAAATGAATGTATTTTTTCACCAAACGGACCTATACTGCAAAAGTGTCTGTGGTACCTTACTTTACTTTGTGGTGCGTTACTTTTCAGATTTTTTATGAGAAAAACAAATGAAATGAATGATCATTTTTAGTAAAAAGGCAGCCGGTCAAATTCAAAAAAGCGATTTTCAGAAAAGATTTTTTTTTCATTCGTTATGTAAGAAGTCGCAACTATGATGAGTACCACAGATCCTTTTGCAAACCGATTTCTCCGGGATCACGCGTCTGCACGGCGCGTTGATCGATATTTTTAAACTAAAATTGAATTAAATATTTGTAGGGGAGTATGGGGCAAAACGGACATTTAACGATTTAAGCAAGTCTTATCGATGAGCATATGGTCGTTCAACTATATTTGAGTCCCAAAATTGATTTTCAGTCGTTGTTTCTTGAATTTCAAAGACAAAAGTTTTTGGGGCAAAACGGACACAGCTACTCGGAGGTATAAAAAATTAAAATATTACATTTTTCAAAACTGAGACGTTTGAAGCGATTTTTTCCGAATGGAATGTCACCTCGGTAATATAATATAATATAAGTAAAGGAATGGGACCGCTTGGGCTCCATTCCTTGGATGTAAAAAAGAAAAATGAGCCAAATCTTGAGATCGCGTTTGGTCCAAGCTTTTATGTCGTGCAAAAAATGAATTTTGGGTCCACTGTACTAGTAAATAAATGATAGCTTATCCAATTCAGAGTCCTTAATCTGATTTTCCATTCTTATTTCCCGGAACTTATCAAAAAAGAAATTCATGAACAGAGCGTCTCAGAGATAATAAAAATAAAAAAAATACGAATATGTAGATTTTATTTGCTCCAATATAAAAAACCTTTTTTCCTTATTTTCTTACCGTGATTATAAATTTGGTTTTCAAATAAGTCAAATAAGTAATTTTATGAAATTTATAAAATTTCGGATTCGACGTGTATTTATTTTGCTCTAAAACTTGATTTTTTTGTGCATTTCACTCTGGAATTCAACACATTATTTTAGGTGTTTTACACAAGTTATTTTAGGGTCAGAACATGGTTTGGATCCGAAAAAAAATTTTTATAAATTTTATAAAATTTAGATTTACATGTGTCCGTTTTGCCTCCGTGTGTCCATTTTGCCTTAAAATTCACTAATCCAGGCTGTTTCCAGGTAAAAATGTAATTTAGGCTTGAAAAAAAAAAATTATGAATTTTACGATATTTCGGATTTTGAAATGTCCATTTTGCCCCATATTCCCCTATATATAACTATCGGTTTTAAAACATATGGATATGTATTTTTTTTTTTGAATTTTTTTTGTTTCTAAATTTATCATTGTTAAATTTAAAAACGGCAAAGAAATGTATCCGTACTTTGAAACACGCGTAAGTAGAAGCAGATGAAATTGCTTCTATATATTCCTTACATGATTCTGGAATTTTGGCAATGTAGTATTTTGCCGTAGTGGAATATTAAACACGGAATAATTCAAAAACGTCATCATTTAAAAAAGAGTGTGGTGCCTTCCAGCCTCTGTATTCTATCTAGCTTCAAAATTCAATGCTGATATTGTTTGAAACATTCAAAACCTTCCCCGTAATTTTTAATGCATTTTCATCGATTTCAATGCCAACCAGTATTGAGTGAAAGTCGAAGTGAACGCTCAAGAGAATCTGGCGGGAAGAAAGATTTTTTAAATCTTCATATGCAAAAATTTTGGAATAAATGTTTTTTCTATGACTTAGCAAAGTAATAAATAATGGTATTTGACAAGCAATTGTGAAGCCAATTATCACAAGTGCGTTGGTAAATAAAATAAATTAATAGCGATGAAAAAATACTGATTTTATTAGCGGAGACAATTCCAGGTATTCAAAGAATTTCAATAAGTCTTTTTCTTACGACTGGAGTGGTTAAGACCTATTTGTTATATTAATAAAACTCCGATCAGTTGAAGATTGTAGACGATGTGATCGTGATGAATACGTTTGAAAATATGTATTGATTGCGCGTCGAAAATATGTTCGCGCATTATTAGTTTACTATGGAAAAAAGTGATCACATGCAACCCGAAGCGATCTTGACTCCTGCCTGTCGTATGTCTTTCGTGGTAACGTCTTAGCGAACAAAAAAGTAAAAAAAAAAGAAATAAAAAAATCCAAGCGAGCGAGGATGACGGTGGAACGATAGTTGTGTTCACGTCGATCTGGGTCAGGGCAGCCCACCAAATGCGCGAATCAAATTTGTTTTCGATTCGTCACCGCCATTCAACTTTTCAGTGTATTTTACCTTTCACACATAGAGTCCGAAAAGTTAAAAGTTTTTTTTTTTTCCTAAAGATTTTCGAATAACATTTTGCGATTGTATTGAAGAAATAGTTAGTTAGACTTGTTAGCAATTCTTATTGATTATGTACGTATGACGAGATGATCGCAGAACTTTTAAGGGATAGTCTTCATTCACCTTTTCTTATTTCAGACGTATTCTTGATGAGATATTAATTAATTAGTGGTAACCGTGGTAACTTATCCCAGATAAACACGCGGGGAGAGGGTAGCCCGTTTAACTGGCCGCGACTGCATGCGTCTGTTACAATGGATAAGCTCGAACAGTATACATATTCGATGATCACTCATGCTTTTTCTATCTGCGTGGCTCATTAATTATCCTCCACGTTTATTATAGTTAGTCAACAAATCATTTGCGTTTCAGAAACAAATGAATTTACTAAAACTTTTCTTTTGTGAATTGCATAAACTGCTATGATCTACTACAATTTAAGCGTATTTTTTTATTGTCAGTTCTTATGATGGTTTTAATGAAGCTGTGGCTCATTATTATCACTATAGATAAAAACGATGATCGATATATTAATTTATTGAAGAACAAAAATATTCATACTATCTCGTGCCGAGAAAGATAATGGAGGAATCGTCCAACGAATAGGTCCAAATAAAACTGTGAGAACCACTGTACGATGAGTCAGGTACGAGTGAAGCTTAACAATAAGGACCGTGCGAGGCCCCTCAGGTGATTCGCCAAGATGACCATGACCATATTACAAGACAGAGGCTCCCAATAGTCTACATAATCAGGGACGACGATTAATTACTTACGATATTTCCAATGAGAACTGAAAGGTATCATTCAAGTTTTACTCTCCAAAGCATTCGTATATCTCTTACCAACTATACATTGACGGAGCGCTGTTGAGTGGCAAATATGCACAATCGAATGAATATTATATTTGAATAACAATGCTTTACAAATATAAAATATTGACGAATTCATTTTATTTTGTTTGAGGAATACTCAGATTCTACAAAATTTCATAATAGCACTAATAACCATGTTTTGAAAACGAATACACATCACTATTAATTAGTTAGTTTCAGGATTCAATAACCTCAAATCATTTCATTCTTTCTAATAGGAAGTATGTCATATGCAAAATCATTTTGCCCATAATATATCAATGTGAAAATTCTGAATCAAACTATGTATTCTGTGTAATTCATTATTTAAACGTTGTCTAATTGTCGCTTACGTCCTTGTCGTCGTATTCCTTCTCGATCTTGTTCCAGTCGTTGTCCTCGTTTTCGTCTTTGTCCTTGTCCTCGTCCTCATCTTCGTACTCGTTTTTATCCTTCTTTCATCGTTGTCTTCTTCCTCATCGTTATCCTTATCCTCGTTAATTTTTTAAAGAACATTGCATATCTATCTAATTTTATTAAAAATCATATGCATAAAATGATCAATTTTTTTTTCAAATTTTGATACATAATGCCTGATTTTTGCAAAAGCTGCGCTTAAAAGTTGCAGATATTGCATGTCTTTCCGGGATGGTTAATAATTTTTTGACTCGGTACATTAAGGAGATTGGCTACACACAACAATGTTGCCATGTTAAAAGCATAGGAAAATTCGAAATGATTAGAATTCAATGAAATTTGGTGAGCATATTATTTTGCATTAAATATGAATATAGAAATTTTTTAAGATTTTTCTTCTACATAGTTTCCGAGTAATTTAACACTAGAGTTTATATCCGTAAGCATAGGATTCTGATATATATAGGTATATCTTTTGCATATTGTAAACTCCAATTATTCAACAACTAGTAGACGAAAAATTTGAAAAAATTTGTGTCATTGCATTTGATGCTAAAGAATGTTATCAATAAATTTTATTAAATTCTTATCATATTGTCGTATGTAGCCACCCTCCTTAAGGGGTAACCGGCTCCAAAAAGGTCGATTCTCAAGATTTTCTAAGACCTACTAAATCACATTATTAAAGCTTAGGTTTGATAACTTGTTTAGTCATATCAACGAGTAGAAAACGCGATTCTTCGTGATTCAATTTTCTAAACCAGCTGAAATACCCCTCCATGAAAAATGTTAATTGAGCGAGATATTGGTCTGCGGCAAGCAACATAAGAATTATAATTTTTTTTTTTCTACATCAATGAAATCATTTTTTTTTATTATACAGTATTAGGTATCTTGCGGCTGCTTGTCCCATACAAAAAGTCAAATATCTCGATAAAAAAAAGCGCAGCTGAATTTAAGGGAGGCGTGAAAAATTCAATCTTTTTTTTTTATAGTAAATAAGTTTGTGTTACAATTAAAAGTGACTACACAGACTGTTTATGTTATATTTCAAAACATAACTTGTACAAATTTTCAGTGATAAATATTAATTATTTACAAAAATATCGCCACGAACCTGATATGACATTTTCAAAATTTCCCATCCAAAATGGCGGATTCAATATGGCGACCAACAATATTCTGTTTTTTCAGTTGTGAGTTCGTCAAATTTCGAATACAGAGGTTTTTGGGGGCACTGATAACGAATCTGATATGACATTTTCAAAATTCCCCATTCAAGATGGCGGCTGACGACTTTTTGCGTTTTCAGTAGTTCGTCCATGAAAGTATCACAACTAAAATGAAAAAAATCATCAATCATCATGCTGAATCTGCCATCTTGGATGAGGAATTTCAATCTAATGTCAGATTCGTTATTATATAGTGTCCCGAAAAACTCCTGTATACGGAGTTTGACGAACTCACAACTGAAAATGCAAAAAATCTTAGGCCGCCATATTGATAATCTGCCATCTTGGATGGGGAATTATGAAAAATTCTAAAAAATCTCGTCAAAAATGAATTCCTCCGAAAATAGTACATTATAACACAAGGACGAAAAATCTTTTTCGTATTTTTCGTACGCGTGTTATACGAAATTTTATATTACGAGGTGCGGAAATGGGGGTTTTGTGTACGCGAAGCGTAAAAAAGTAAAACAAGCAGATTTTCGTAGCTCTTGACAAGAATAATATCTTTCATTTAATCTACCCCAAAAAATTCAAATCGGCAACGAGTTTCAAAATAAATTGGAATCAACCATAAAATTAACAATTTAATCCTCGCAAAAAATGAAATTTCATCTTTACAAAAAGTTTACAGAAATCGATATAGTCTTGTCGAGATTCGCGGCGGTGGGGGTAATTTTTTTGACATTTTGTATTTTTTTTTAGAAAATGTTCAACATTTGTAAAAGATGAGAATCGATCGAATCGAAGCTGAAAAACAATTGGAAACGCTATCGCTCCGGTAAAGACTCTCTGTCAGTGACTCGTCATAACATAAATGTACTTGTATCAGAGTCGCTACCGCGACTCTAGATTTGTTGACCGATACATTGTTGAAGCTACAGGTCGATTCTTTTTCCAAAATCAATACCCATAGAAAAGTCCTATAGTTTATCGGGTTCATGCGCTTCCAGTTCTGGAACAAGGCTTGAAACGCGTTTTTTCTGCTCTTATTTGTACTCAAATTTGTCAACAATCAGATGCGATAAACCATTCGAGCGGATTCATGTTCAGCGCTAAAAAAACTGCCGACAACACCTAGTTACTCCCTAACTGCAAATTTGAAGTTGATACGAGTGCCAGGTTAATTAGATACGCACTCGCAGTCTTATTAACATTACGTTTTTATCTTAAGTCGTAGTTTGCGGCCTTGAAAATCGCATGCATAGATTGTGTCAGTGATCTCGATTAAAGAAATAAATATTTGTCCGATTGTTGTTGATCGTTTTCTGCCAGTAAAATCAACAACACTTAGTCACACTTATTTTTTTATGTCTCTCGATGAGTTCGTGCATATATCGTGTCTCACTTATTACACATATGTTGCACGTAAGCAAACGTCTCTAATGCTATTAGTATGCACTTATAAGGTTTTTACGTTCCTTCCCCACTGTTCCATTTTTCCACTTTATTGCTTGAGGCCTTTTGTAAATAGTTCGGCGTCGTCAATAGTTCCAGACATTCTTTTTCTAATGTATTATCGTATCAAGTATGCACGTCTGACACAAATAAAAATGCAGAAAATCTGACTTTTACAAATAGTTTTTACTTGCTTGTTTTTCCATCGAGCTTTGTCATGTGAACATGAGACCCGACCATGCACCGTTCAACTTTCCACAATGAAACTATCAGATAACGGAAAATTTAACAGTTGATAGAGTTCAAAAAATCGCTGCTCCGAACATATTTCTGAAACTATATAACAACAATAAAAAATTTACATTTTAAACTTCGGTACCAACTATAGATAGTTTTTGTAGAAGAAGATTTTTACTCCGACAACTTTGTCAGTCGTAAAAAAATTATGTGCGTTTGGTTTTTTGAAAGGCTTGAACCTTTTTTTCTGTGGATGTTTTTCATACCTTATGTTGAATAAATTTTTGAAGAGGATTTTTGTGCAGAGGAATCTCTACATGAGTGACAAGAATCGGGTTTTACTGGGACGACTATTCAGGAGACATAATTAATGTACTTGTCTCAGTTTTTCACAGCATTCATGCTGTATCTTATGATTTCCATTTACAATTTTCAACGACACGGAAGAGTCGAATTGGGGAGGAAAAGAATACGAAAGATAAATGTGCAGGGGGTTGAACGTAGGAGAAATAAAATTTTAGCTTCTTCAACTAAACAAAAATCGACATTGAGGAAGAACGACTATTACTTCGGGGTCAAAAAAGAGCCCAATTTCATTTTACATACAAATATTCTGATTTACGTTTACTGATGTTCAATATTCGTATTAACGATTTTGATGAACATAATTACTGATACATTAGTATTTTATAGCACAATAACTCGGGAAAACTAAAAAAAATTGAATCGTCAACGACTCTGTAGTATTCTCCATATTAGAATCGTAAACAACCAAACTTGGCAACGTCGCAATTCGGTCGCAATTCTCGCCATTTTCAACCAGAAATTTAAACTTTTTTGTAATATTACTGTGTTAATAGCCGGATGAGATATGACTTTCTTTTTTTTTCACAAAATTCTTATTGATCAATTCATCAGAATTCAGGTTTTTAATGACTAATCTTGGATTTTGGGAGAGAACAACCGCGTTCACGGCTCTTCCGGTCGATTGTTTCCATAGACCACGTATTCGGCGCCTCAAAATTTACAATTTTATTGCGAACTAGCTGTGCCTGCGGGCTTCGTCCGCGTCATATCTAGCAGTGCATTCAAGAAAATATTATTTTTTTTTACTTACTTTGAAAAATTTTCCATAAGATACAGGGAAGGATAGGCACTGCACCGGTGTGAGAAAATGTATGTATATAAACAAACGGTCCTGAAAAATTTCAATTTCATCCGAATAATTGAAAGCAATTATACAAGTACTCGTGACATCACCAACAATCCAGTATTCCTAATGTGATAGTTTATAATTTCATCACTTTTATATTCTAAGAGGAATTAAAAAAAAATGTTTGAATTTTTTTTGAATCTATATCAAAAAAAGTATTATGAAGTAACATGGGCTATATTTTTACAATTCTTTTTTAATTTCAGAGATAATTCTTCAGATTTTTTCTGAACAAAAAAAAAACAAGCGAAGGTTTTTTATTTTCTTAATTTTTTATCATTTCATTA
Source organism: Campoplex capitator (assembly GCA_037576405.1). NCBI lineage: Eukaryota > Metazoa > Arthropoda > Insecta > Hymenoptera > Ichneumonidae > Campoplex > Campoplex capitator. Next base: position 2,659,322 of record JARBWI010000015.1, read on the forward strand.
AAAATGCTGTAACTTTTTTCCTATACCGAATTGAGCATTCAACCACCGCTCATTTTGTTCGTTTTCCAATTTCCTTTAAATTAGTAAATCGATTTTATCGTATATCGATAACATTCAACTACCGATGAGTTTTGAAAATTGGAGATTGTACGAAATCGTTAAACTTTTTCTTTACATTCTTATAAAAATTGAGATAGAGAAATTTTGTAAAACCACAAACCCAGTTTGGATCATGATCTTTAATCTCGTGAAAGATTCATCGTAATCGGTTCAGTAGTTTTCGATTGAAACGCGGCCAAACATTTTTTAGCGAACAGATTTATATATATAGAGAAAAACCGGATGGTTAATTTAGCCCAAATATCGACAATGGCCGCGTTTAAAATGTTCATCCACATCCTATAAAAATTTCAAATCAGAATCTTGGATTTGACTGATGATCGATTTTTCTTAAGTGTAACAGTTGGGGAAACGCGGTCCTTCGGGTGTAAGTCTCTCGAGTCACTACCGTGACTCTAGATGATGTGTGACGGGAATTTCAATATATAATGTTAGACATCCTCCTTTTCATTATTATTCTATCCATGCATCTTCGTATACTTCAGTAATTTTTTTTTTATATAATCATTATTGGTAATACCAGTACAACTATTCAATTCGTCTTGAGTGTGTTCATTTTTTCTCCATGTTTATTATTACTCTTACAACTCAGTAACATATAAGAGTTTTTTTTTTCGTGTTATTTTTCTTAGCCCATACATAACGCAGCTTTACATAATTATAACGGGTCCTGTATCATACATCTAACGCGCTAAGCGAATGATTCAGCGGATAAAGATGGACGACGACATTGTACATAGTAGAATGTGTCTCTGTTCGTGGGTGTACGCTTTTTCCGGAGCGGAATTTTTCAACGTTTTTATTTTTATTCCGATCGTTTTCTTACTTTTATGCTTGACTATGTGGTATCTTTTTTAACATAATATACATTTGGGAGATAACACTGATATACTGCTGGAACGAAACAGTGAGCAGTCAACAATTATTCGTAAACCAATGATAATTTGAATCTTAACGTCATAATAATGTTTCAAAAATCGGAGTCCCTTATTTTGCAGTATTGAATTTAACACCTTGAGTTTTCCAGAAAAAAAAAGCATCGTAAAATTATCCAAATTCATCGATGAAAAATGGACCCATCGCATTTCACGAACCATTTTAAATGTTGTAAGAAAAAATAGACGTACAACATTAACGTCAGAAGTATTAAAATGAGAGTGTAATGATGCGCATATTTTCTTCGATTGAAATCGGGTGTCTTTTTCTGTAGGAAATATCGTTCGCAAGTTCTTTCTATCGAAGCTGTGTATGAATATTGTAACTCTGAAAGAGATTTTTTAACATTCAACAATTCCGACATCGCTCAACATTCCGATGTGTGAATTTAATATAACATTTCATTATTATTTCATATTATATTTATTAGTATTATTATAATTATTGATATCTTTGCAATCTCGATTTCTTCTTAGTTTCAATAATACATTTTTGGTAACTTTTTTTTTCTTTCCATTTTGCGATACAAATGCGAAACTTACAAGATCCTGTTTCGTAAACTACTATTAAAAAAATACTGCTGAGTCTGTTGCAAATTTAAAAAAATCTCATCTTTTTCGAAATCTACAAGGAAAAATAAACATTCTTGACGATTTTCCAAGTATTCATTGTAACAAAATATAAAAAAAATTGAGGTGAGCATTTTTCATATGAAAGTCTCTGAACGTTGAATGTATTGACAGCAACCTGTTGTTCAAAATTCGAGTTGCGGCATTGCGAAAAGCAATTGATAAGAAATGCGCGATTTATTTATCATGAAAAAGGTACGAAAAATCAATTACTTTTGAAATTTGAAAAAAAAAAATGAATAATTCTTTTAACCTACCGCTCGACTTGACGAGATTTTGGTATTGCGTCAACATTTTTCCATCTTTATCATAATCTTGAATTTGTGATGTCTCTAAAACAATGAGCGTGATGAACGAATTAAAGATTAGTCACCAAATCCTGTCTTCGAGAGAAGAAAAATGCACGTGATTTTATCATTATCAATGCGATTTTTTTTTCTCATATACAGTTAATATTATGCACAGGCTATTTTTTCTCCACCGTATTTCTGTTTATACCAAACGTGAGTACAACTGCAAACGTTCGTGTCAGTCAATGATCGCGACATGAACTAGAGTCTATGGTATATCCAAAGACGATGGACAAAGTAAAAAAGAAGAAAATAACGCATGAGCAACGCAAAAAGTAAACTTAAAGATGAACATAATTACGGAAAAATCGATGTAGAGAAGAATGATATATACATCAAGCGATGTGTGTACACCGAGATTGTCGTTGAACGATAAATCGTTCGAACGTTTTGAGAAAAACAAAAAAAAAATGATGAAATGAAAATGAATAAGGAAACGAAAGAAATAATTGTACATCGCATTGGAGCTATTCGTCGTTGCGATTAATATGAGTACTCTTTGGAAAAATTGTATACAACGTTCGGAATGAACGAAGTTTTTTTTAAATATATTTATATTTATAGGTCTGGTATATAAGTTATTGTTATTCAAATTGAAGAAAGATGAGGTTGGCCGAAGGGGCTGACCTTACGTCAAAAAAACACAATATTTAATCGGTTGACGCATAGACTTGAAAAAGAAAAAAACAAATTAAAAACTTAGGACACGGCCGTTCGCGTCTGACACTTATCTCAAATCTATCAAATCAAATATATGTCAATTTTTATGTGCATTTGTTTGCAACGAACCTTATAATAAAATCGCATGTAATACACCGTGATATGACGCTCGCATTTCTCACTCGTACATGACACACTGACAACTTAAACGATACTCATTGTTACAATAATATCTATATATAGTTATTTGCTTAACGATTATATATACTTTTTATGCATTTCCCTCGTTTTGCTTATTATTTTTCCTTTCTCTTCATTAATCGGTAACGTAAGTTATTTTATTCCCGCTCCAAACTCATCAACTACTTCTTCGATTGAAAGGCAAACTTCGTTTTGTGATTCGTTCTTCTCAATATTACATAAGAGCGTAGTCGCAGTGTTGAGTTTAGCTTTAGGAAGGCATAACAGGGTAAGATTTTCGTAATTGTTATGTGCCATTTGAATCAGGGGACTGGTTTACTGCTTGTGTCATTTGCTCGTCAATTATTATCTATTATCATTATTGTTATTAATAATATTATTGTTCTTGTCAAGCTACAAAATACTTTTCCTCTCTCGCACTCTCCCTGTCTACCTGTCTCTCTTTCTCTCTTTTCTCTCTAGCTCACGACAAAAGTACGAAGATCCCAAATTTCCATCTTTCCTCCTTCTTTTTTTCTCATGTATAATAAAATTTATAAACGAATCAAGAAAATTTTCTGATTGACTTATCGATCAATGTCTCATTATGTCAATATTAAACGAACGAATCAACTAAATTAGGAAATTGAAGAATTAAGTAATCGGTTGACTAAAGCTGTTCTATTGTTTCGGCAGATGATTTGTAATTAACTTGTAGTCCTTATGAATCAACTGTATTGAATATTGGTCAAGTAGTTAACTACCTATTAGTAGAATCAGTAGTTAACTAAGGACAATATCAGTCAGGTAACTTGTTAAAGATTCGTAAAGCCGATCAGCGGCGGACCGGTCGATTGATCAATTTACGATAAAATGACTCAATGAATTTACCTATTAGCAAATTAACTAAATAACTCTCAGCGGTACTAAAAATTATGATTAATCCGTAAATACTTACTGACTAGTCATTAAAGTGAAAAATTAATTAACCAACCGTCAACTGATTCAACGAATTAAAATATGGAGATTGCCATCAAACATATAAATTACAAAACGATTAGAAAACCAATTACTGGAATCAACCGGTAATCAATTCCGCAATCGCCTAATTTCGGTGATTTACTAAATATGTCGAAAAACGCAAGCGGTTCTTAAAACGAATATTGATCCCCGCTGATTCAAAATGACTTGTGAGATTTTTTTAATTCTTGAAACTTATTCTTCATTCCCCTTGATTTCGCTATCAAAACTTGCCATTCTTATCTTGCTTGCTCAGTTCGAGGGCGAGCGCGAATTCGGCTTCCTCCTGTTCTTTTAACTTGCGACGTTCATCTTCAGCCTTTATGCTCTGCTTCGATGCCCAAGCGAGTTGTTGTTCTTCGATTTTCGACATTGCGTAACTCCCTCCGCCGGAGCTGTTTTTCCAAGCATTCGTTTGATTTTTCTTTTCGCTCAATTTCAATTTGTTCTTAAAATCTTCGGTGAAATCGAGGCCCGTTTTTTTGCTTGCTTTTTCGGTTTTCATTGAGAACGCCTCGTCGAAGTTGATCGTTTTCGTTGATTTTTTAGTGGTGAACACGTCGGAAAATTCTCGTTCATATTTAACGTTGCTATTCGTATCGCCGAAAGCATTCGCTACTTCATACGTATTTACTTTGTGATTACGCGGCACCGTACTAGATGTGAAGTCGGATTCAAATCCACCGCGTGCAAACGAATCGTTGTTCTCTCTGCGGCTGTTTGGAGTTTCCATTCCAAACGGATCGAGCTGTCGTGGACCGTTGTTTTTCGTATTTGCATTGATGGTATCGTCCATCGCGAAGCCATCTTCGGCAAACGGATCGGCGATGTTGAAGGGATCCTCGTACCGATAGTCCCGAAATGGATCCTCCGTAAAATCCGGCAGTTTGGACGTTGGCGTGGGCGTCGATGACGTAGCGACTCTGGGCCTGCCTGTTACCGGCCTCGGCGGAACCGACGACGAACGGCATGGTAAAAGTTCCGGCTGAAGCATTCGGTTTTTTGTTTGGTTTTTTGTTTTTTTTTTTTGGTTTTTTTTTCAGTCATCATTTTTTTGCGATGCGCTTTTTTTTACTGAAAATTCAAAAAAAAGGAATGCGCGCGGATAGCGCGGCGTTATCGTCTGCTGTCCATAGACCACCTCCGATCTGGGTACTCTGTTTTTTTCCTACTATTATACGTGAGAAAAATCAACGGAAATGAAAAGAAAACAGAACAAAAAAAATAACAAAAAAGAACAACGACAATGGAGAAATAAAATGAAAATATATATTCGGTCAAATTGTAAATACGGTAGAAACCAGGTTACGTCGAACGACTTCATGCTCCAGGAATTCTCGGGATTCGGTGCAATAACTGAAAATCATTTCGGCATCTACCTAAATGGGAAACGATAATTTTGAAAAGATAAATTCGACATGACGTTCGTAGCAAATAAATATAATAATTGGTCGACTATGATAAGGAAGAATGTTGCATAGATTCTCAATTTTTTCAAATCTCAAATTATTTACCATCTTATCATTCTTCAAAGATTTTACTAAAACGAATAGGACTCTGAATTAAACTTGAACAAATGTATCGTTGTGAATGAAAGGTATTGGAATGATCAATATTTGAAATGATAATATATTTTCAGTATACCGGTCATTATTGACAATACTGTAGTTTTCAATTTGACAATGCTAATTCGAATTCTTGAAACTAATGCGAGCAAATTCTGTGCAAGTAAGCTGACGAATTACTTCACTAATTCAAAAGCTCGAAAAAAATGTTTTGTGCTTATGAAAATGGTAATTGCATTATAATAATACTAACATACCAATTTGCTCGTGAAGAAAAAAATACTTGTGAATATACTTAAGAAATAAAAGTAACGGAATGAAAATGTATGCAACCTCTCGGTAAACAAATGGATGATTGTGGAGTGAGAATATTATTCTTAGATGATTTCAACGAAAATTGAATTTTGCTTCAAATTTGATCGTAAAAAAAATCGATCATTGCGGCTACGGTGTATTACAAAGTCATGAGTATTTGTTGCGGCGAATTTCAGTGGATGTAATGCATGAGAATTAGAATAACGTTAGAGAAAACATGACTGAAAATTTTTTAACCGGCTAATCATTACGAGGTTTTCAGGGTCAACCTGACCTTTATACTATTCACAGCTGTATTTCATTTTATACTGTAGCCGGTAAGTATGGTTTTTTTTTTTTTTTTTTTTTTCCATATAATCATCAACAATTGAACTTTCCATTGATATGAAGGAGGTTTGATCAACGAGAGGTAACGTCAATAGAATTTCACTGGGAAGAAAGTGAGATCGTAAAAATACGGGGAACTACGGTGAACTGAAAATGGGAAAAATAGGAATGATAAATAAATATGAATAAAATACTGACAATAAACAATTTACAAAATTAAAGCAACGAAAATGGCAAACAACGAAACAATAAATTTAAACATAAAAAAACGTTCATTAAATTTTCGTACCTTGGAATCAAAGTTGGCAAAATCGGCGAAGCCCGTTGTGCTCCCAGTCATAAAGGTATTTCCGTTTGCATTGTCCATAGATGGTATCTGAGCGGCGAATGGATCGGAATTCGTATTTCCAAACGGATCGGGTGTTGGTGAGGGTGTTGGTGGTGCCGGTGCCGCTCGTAAAGGTCCACCAGGGCCTCCGGGTGCGCTAGCTGGTCTTGGTGGTGCAGGTCGCGGTGGCGGCTGTTTTGCTTTTTTCGGTGGCAATGCCGGACTTGGACTTTCTGCACGAGTCGGTGCATGAAGATTTGCAAACGGATCCTCACCGAACGGATCTTTCATCGCCTGTTTCAATATTGCACAAAAAATAGATCAACAAAATTTCCAAAAAGTGGCGAATTGAAACAATGTATTTGTTTCTCATACAAAAAAATTGCATCACATTCCACATCACGAAGTTTGACAAATCTGAAAAATGTTTTGTAATTATTTTCTAGCGAAGACAAATTTTGTATAAATCTGTTTTCAATCTGCTCCGAGTGGTGATTATTCCGTCAATTCGGTTTAATACGACTTTTCACTGAGAAAATTATTCAAAGGAAAGATAACTGTCGATATGAAATTGATACATTTGCGTTTTAAAGGCCTGCATGGATTTTGAAATTTCAAAAAATCATTAAAAAAAAATTTTTTCATCAGAACTTTTTCAAATTCATCCCATTCGGTTTGATCGGCCGGGAGCGTCGCAGATATATTCGCATTTTTTTCCCTCAAAACTTTTTTTTAAGTCAGTGGACACGATTTCTGACAAACTAATGTATCGATCTTGTTGGAATTTTGCACACTTCTAGATAAAATAGAGATAACGCGCCTACTAACAGATAATATTAGTTTGTTTTGAATTTAGATAAAGCTATCACAAGTTATTTTTACTATCGTAAGAATTGTTGTTTTAAGTTGTTTTAAGTGATCTGGGAAAACCAGTTTTCATAATTTTTTGGAGATATATTCTTTTGAAAATATTGTTGAAATGTTGCTCTCTCATATGCTTAGAATTTGGAAGAAAAAATTCTTTTCTAAGACCTCAAACTCGACTATACCCACAAAGGTATAATTTACAATTTGTAAATAATTTACAAATTGATCAAGTTAAAATGTAACAGAATATCATTCTGTCTTTATGCACAGATAAGCTAAGAAAATTTGATTGACGGAAGAGGTTCATTTTTTCCATTAAAAAATTGATCTTCTTTGCATTTCCTTTGCAGTCTAACGACCCAGGCCGTAGTACTGATTGTAAAGTGTATTTTTTTTTTCAACACAAGGTTGACCTATCACAGCATCTAATTCATTAAGAGACAGCCTCCTATTTTTAAATCTTTAGATGAGCCACAAATAATTGATTTAGATATAATATTGATTAATGGTTATTACAAAAGCCGATGATTTTTCAAGTGTGTGTCATGATCATTTATAGAACATTATTCAGTATAAAATTTTTAAATATCAATCTGATTTTAGTCACATGGTCTGATCAGCGATACTAAATTTCGACCGGGGTTTTACTTGACAGATACGTTTCATAAGCACATTTTTTTGGAATTTTGATTTGGAGATAAGATCCCACAGTTCCACTATTAAATAGAAACAGCCTCGTAGTGAACGTATTCGAATCGGTTCCATTTTTTTCGAGATTATGTAGCGTTGTCATATCTACGTAGCAAAAGCGGTAGTAGCAAAAGACACCGACACTCTAATTGTAAGTGATTACTCAACTAAATCGATTATTCTGATTATTATTGGTCGGTGAACCTTATTTTTTGTTCAAAAGTTATTCTCATTATTTTTTCAAATTTTCGAACTCTCCTCGTAAATACGTCTAAATAATCATGAAAACTACATATTCGTGGCTTAAATCCCTGTTGGCGTGATTTTTATATGTTATTGTTAACGTAATTATATTACGATATATATGTTTCATGTATTCTATTTCATGTGTTTCGTTACCATGACAATTTTTTTCTTTACATTCAATTGACTATCAATCTATCGAATAAGCTGTTCTCAGTTTTTCCGGCCGTCTCTCAGAAAGCACACGACTTTTATGTTCTCGCCAAATATTTTTCTCAAATACAGAAAAGTCTGTTATATACGAGTGTTATTATTATTTTAACTATAACCAAAACAGTTATCAAATTTTACAGCAAAAATTTACAGACGTTTTTCCGTCTTCTTCAACTGTTGAATAAAAAAAATATCAAATTTGTCTTTATTAATGAGGTTTGCTGTAGGTCAATCGCATTGTTTGGTGTGTATATGCCATTGTCGACATAGGTGGGATCACACAAATGTGACACATGGTAATAAACAAGAGAAAGTGCGCACAAAATCAATCAGCATATTTTTTTTTAAATGACAGTAGTATGAAAAAATTGGTGCTTTAGAAACGAAACACGTTCCAAAAACTGGACATGCAGGTGAGTAATCTAATTACTAGTGCACCATCTGTCATTTAAAAGTGGTTACAATCGTTCTTGCAAAAGTGCTTCCTTATGTGAAATGCCTTATTAAATTTTCAGTTTTTTATGATAAGTACATTACGCCACTGGGAGGGAAAGTAGTTCATTTCGAACCACGGGCAAAATGATATCCACGGGGTTTGAGATAATCTTTTGTCACTCCCGTGTAGCGTTTACTATTTTTTACCACGCCTTCGCGAAAAAATTGACTTCCGCAAAACGGAAAGATAAATTTTCCGCGAGAGTATGATGAAAAAATGTTTTCGGATTGTACCCTTGATAACCATAGTCAATAAGACATGCTGAAAAAAACCGTAGAAACGGATCAGGCTTCGAAAATAATAATCGTGAAAACTAAAGCTGGACACACAAAATACAAACAAATGTTTTGGAACTCATAGCAGCACAGCGCTGTTCTTTTTCAAAGTATTGCCATTTGTTTGTCAGCATTTTAGAAACAGTCGAGTTATCACTGAAAAAAAAAAAATCAATCATCCGGCTGAAAGTTTGAGGCGGGATTTAGTTTCGTTCTGGTGCAGCTTCACTTCAGTTTGTAGACAATTTTATCCATTCCAATATTCATGAATATTATCATTATGAATTAATTTATTAACTTTCACTGTTAGAAACTGAAATTTTGTATATGATAAAATCTATCGATACAGAAACAATGCGATCGTGTATCAAATGTCGTTGGTGCGACTGCAACATCATGTAACTACATAGAAAATACTGTGTAACAGATTTGCACTAACAACGACAACATTTTTCTTTATCTCGGATAAAATTCTGTAAATAAAACAATTTAGAAGAATGTATTGACAATAAGTTGTGATCTTTCGCGAAGAATAACAATGTCTATTAATTCTTAATTATTATTGTTATATATAATATATATAAATAATAATAAATATTAATTAAAATCAATAATAATAAAATAAAGAAGAATAATAGTATCGGTCGGTATGTGAGCTCTTTTTTGTTTTTATATTGACACATTCGTATTGAAAGATTTAAACAACTTTGTATGATAAATAAATCAATATATACCTCTACGAAAAAGATGCAGAAGCAAAGATACATGGCTAGAAAACGAGGAAATATGATAGTGACAGAACGGGAACTAGAAAAACGCGTCAAACTATTTGGCATTTACAAGGTAGAATGATTGGAAGTAAGAAGATAAAAAATGATGGAATCTAAATCTAAAGAATGGTGTGAATGAAACTACAAACCGGTGCATCCTGTGAGGCTGATTTTTCCTGTTTTTTCTTGCCATCACTGAACGGATCGAACGGATCTTGTTTAGTCGATGCAAAGGGATCACTCGAGAAACCGCCAGGAATTGTCGCAGAATTCTGTCGGTCGATGATTCATCGTTGATGGAAGAAATGATTCAATCAAACAAATATTGCTAAGCGCTACCAATTACAACGGGCAATCTAAATTTTTTATACTACTTTGACTTACAACGTTTGATGGCTGTGCATCAAATGCACTTGCGAATGGATCTGTTTCATCCGAAGCGCCAAAAGTTTTCTTCGCTTTGCTTGATGAGAAAGGATCGCCCTCTTGCATAGCAAAACCTGAATTTGCGATTGTACCATTCGAGAATCCGTCCCCGGCATCCCCGACACTGTTGATCCTTTTTGAATTTTGTTCTTCCTGGCTGTGGAAATATAATAAATTTCTTTTAACCTACCGATTCTATTTTCTGCTAAGCCGCTAGTGTGATACGAGAAAAACTCAAATATATAGGAGGCATTCCGGCTATTTCAAGCGGCTGTGACTCCGACTATTTTCAGTTTTCCTGAATTTTTTTTTATAAAATAGTAGAAAGTTGAAATTTCCGCGAAGGTGTGGTGAAAATTAGTATACGCTACACGGGAGTGAAAAAAGACTATCTCAAATCGCGGGTTTGTCAATTTTGCCCGCGATTTGAAATAGTCTACTTTCCCTCCCTAGTGGCGTAATATACTATTCAATGCATTGAAAAGATGGCGGGTTTATGTCACACGAGCTATAAAATATATTGAGCTCTACCAAAATATGAAAAAGTAATGTCGTGAAAATTGGTGGCATTTTCTTTTTCGGTAGATTTCAATAATTTGTAGAAAATACTAATGTCAAAATACTTACCCAATGTCCTCTATTTCAGGATTAAAGTTCAGGCTGGTGTCTGGGACAAGCCTCGGATCGCCAGCGGCGAGTGCCGAGTCGTAACTAGCGATCGCATCACTCATTTGTCGTTGCTGTTCTTCGAGATGCGTTATCTTTGCTTTCGCTTGACTTATTTGAAGTTGAGTATTTTGCAAATTTTTCGTTAACTCGTTGAGCTGTTCTCTGCTCTGGTTTTGTTGTTTCTCAAGCTGTTGTTCTTCCTGACGTAGACCTTCCAGTTCTTGCCTCTTTGAATTAAGTTCGTCCTCTTGAGTGCGCAAAACTGATTCCTGTTCTTCAGCTTGTTGTCGCAATTTGTCCACCTTTGAACGATTTCGACGATAAAAAAAAACAACGAGCGGTAAGAAAGCGTTTACGAGCTTGTATATTCGAACTTTGGACAGAATGAATCATTCAAATTGATTTAATTATTCACTATCGTTTGGATGATTATTGTAGTTATGGGACATTTCATGTCCTTAGACGAGCAGAAAAGAATGACCAACTGTATATGCCATTTTTGAATAAATAAAACCCCAATTACAACAAATTATTAACGGCACTGGTTTATACACAAGAATTGGAGAATGCCTACATCATTGTTGAAAGAAGTTCATAAATTTTAAGCCTATCCGAAAATATTTTTATTAATTTGAATATTTTTTTCAATGATAATTTTTCTTTTAATTAAATTTGGCTCCTATTGCAAAAAGTCAATCTTCAATAAAAGTATTTTCAAATTTCCAACAATACTCGAAGTGTTTATTCCGTGATTTTTCAAGTTGTAACAAAGTGTATAAGTAAGCTTATAATGAATGTTGCATTAATGAATGTTGTCAGAGTACATGCTACACAACAGCACGTGCATTTATTGGTGAATATCTCTTACACAAATGAAATCGCTGAGCAGTGCTTCAAAAACTAGACTGCCTTTAGGCTTCCCCACGATTGTGTTGATAATATTTTATCCACGTCCGTTTATTGAGTATCCATGCATTTATGGTAGTTGATTATGATGCATTATTATAACACATACAATGAAAAAAGTTAATCCTAAACCCCGATAACCTGTTTTTCCGAAAGTGAACCCCGCGACGGGGTCGAATACGACCCTAATATTGTCTTTCGCATAAAATGTTCCTCGAATACAACAATAAGCTTTACATACCCTCGATTCTTTTAGGTTTATTTTAAAAAAAGTGAATGATGGAGTCACGTTTAGTGAAAATTAAATGATTCAAATTGCATAAAATGAAAAAAAAAATTCTGAAAAGGTAAAATGATTTTTGTTGTATTAAATGGTATTGCGACCGGAACATTTATGTTTTTTTAGGAGGATGCGGCTATAGCTTGGCCCAATGTTTCTTGTTCAAAGTATTTTTTTCGTAATTACTTTTCGGCTCTGGCCTTGAGAACTTTTCAAAATAGAAATGTTTATTGTTGTATTAATATCACGAATGACAAAGCACGTCAATTGTCGATAGTTACGGGTCTTTGTATACGTTTTTTACGAAACGTAATTTCGGGAAAAATACTTTGAACAAAAACGAAAGTAAGAAGTTTTTTTTACTAAAAATTTAGGATTTTTTTTCGATCTCACTATAGGAATGGAGGATTTAATTTACAATCAGGTAATGCATTACGTGCATTTCATCGGAATCTAGGATCTAAAAGAAAAAATAGCCACGTTCGTACGAGACATACGACTAGATCGAGTTAATAGATCGATAAATCAATAAATGTTTTACAATGAATATGGGTCTGTGACAATTTTCCCATCACTAAGCCACTGAGAGAATAGATTATACAATGAACGGAAGCAATTTATTTTTACATATCATACCTGTACGTGCCGCAATGCAACTTCTTCGACATGGGGTTGAAGCAAGTTCGTTGTTTTGTGTTGTAGCATTACAATTACAACAGACATTACGATACGATAAAAAGACAGCCCTAATGAATATGGTGTCGAGCTCAAGTCATTAAAAAGAATATTCTTCATTTATATTGTCCGATGAGAGTGAGAAAAAATGTATAGTAGCAAGTACCAAGGCACCGTAAAGGAAGGAAATACGAAAGATCAAGAAGGATTTCGTAAAAAAAAAATTATAATATTTGGCATTCATATACCTTGTCCTGTTCTCCGCGGGTTTCCTTCTCGATTTCAGTCAATTCTCTATCTACATCGGCTCGCTACACACCAAAGTACAGAAACAAAAAACGAACAAAAAAAATGACAAAGTAAAAAAAAAAAACAAAATAAGTATTTGAAAGCCGTGTACATTACGGGATTACTCATTGAAAAACAAAACATGACAGACCGTCAAGATTTTGTATGTCCGAATGGTGTTTCAAAAGAATAATAATTGTAAATTATATTTTTCAAGTCATGAAAGTGAGAAAACGATTAAAAAAAAATTATTGAATCGTTATAAAGTTGTGTAAGAACGGGTTTTTTTAAACCCGATGATGAATCATGAAAATATTTTCATACTTGATACCTCATTATGTTTTTATAATACATGAATAGTAGACTTGAAAAAATACAAAATATGAATGTTTGATGACCGAATCGATGGGACAAAAGAAACTCATGACACCGAACATGAAAAGCAATGAACATGCGGTAGTCATTACGTGTAAATGGTATACGTGCTAGTCTTTTTGAAACTTCTAGGCGAATAAAATTTGGGCAAACACATTTCCAAACAATGAGTCATGCTGAAATGCATTGATAATGTAAAGGCCCTTATAAAAACTATTTTTATCTGTGCGACTAGTTTTTCATTATGTTTCATGGGATCGCATATTTTTTTGAATGATTTAAATATATTTTACAGGGTGCACGTTTGATTTTATACAGTCGATACGAAAACAAAATCTTTCATTGTTGAAAGTCAAATTTAATACCATTGAGATTTTATCAACGAATAATCAAGGGACTAGTGAAGATGAACGGTGAAATATCAACGCTTATGACATTCAAATGAATGTGAATATGTTCGACCCAATGTTTATGAATTGTAAAAAGTGTGAGATTTGATATAGTTTATGCACGTAATTGTGAGCATACGTTACTCAATAAATACACATTCATCTCATCTACTGGAGCAGCATACAAGAACTTGGAAATTCTTTTTTTTACCTGAGCTTTCAGATCGTTGAGTCGTTTTTGTGCTTCACCACGTTGGCTTTCCAACTGTTTTAGGGTGGCGGCAAGCGTGTCGAGTTCACTTTGGAGACTTTTAATTTCTCCGCTCTTGATTTTAATATCCGCTTCTTTTTGGGCAATATCCTGCTCCATAGCTCGCCTTTCACGCGCTAGTTCCGCTATGTCCTTACTGATCATATCGAGCTCAGGATTCGAATAACCGGTTATGTTATTGTTTTCCTGTAAATAATTCAACATATTTCCTTAAAAAGTCTATTCGATTCTTCATTAATTGAAATCAAACTATGGCTTTGTTCCTTTTATACGAAATATTCCCATGGATCACAAATATGATAAAAGTATAGGATAGTAATGGCTATGCACGATTTTTAATTGATACGGATGTCGGAAGGTTTGTAATGTCCGTATTTTTTCTCGAATGATTTAAATAAAATATGATTCTAAGTAAAAAAAAAAAAATATCGAATTCAGGCTGGTAAACATTGGCAATTGTTGCATTCATGTGATTCTGGGTCGACAATGATATTGACTCTGAAGTTGTAAGAATTCTGAATTTTCAACTTATCCCACAATTCGTATATTTTTTGTTTTATTTCTCATCCGTCAATAAGGAAATCGGTATTGCAAATGAAAAATGAGTAGACAGGATAAAAAGCTTGAGGCAGAAAAAAAAAGTACGGTTGTGAATTCTTCGGAAAAGTGCACTGATTTATCGGCTTGTTTCAACGTAACTAAGCCATTTTTAATTCGTGATACGCCACGAAGCTTCGCACTCGACGTTCAGAGAGCTCATAACTATCGCACTGTCAAGCAGCTTCAAGAAAAATCGAGGTACCTCAGATTTTCCGAGCTGTATGGCCCGAATTGGAATTCTTCAGAAATAGAGAAATTGCGAAATTTTTACAAACGCAAATTTATTGAATCGAAAATAAACGACAAAAATTTTATTAGGATCAACCTGGACTCCTGATTAGCCTCGGTAATAAGGAGAAATGTTCGAATTTGCATTTGAAATATACATTTTTTTGAAGGTTGTTTGTTGTTTTCACGTTTTGAAAATAATTTTAGAACTACATTCATCCAGGAAGACAATCTTCATGTTACTGGGACACATATTTTATTTCTTTTTTATAATGGAGACCATTCCTTGTTTGGGATTGCAAAGAAAGTTTAAAAGTAAATTGGACTTGCTAAAGAAAAAGATGAACGACCTGATAAAGGGGCAAAAAGGTTTCCATGCAAAACCATTCACCTATTTTTGCTCCAAGTCTTTTGAGGCACGTTTCGAAATGACAGAGATTTTTTTCACAAGGAAATGAGTTGTTTTTGGACATTGCTGATCTCGAATATCCAAGGACAAATGCAACTTTAAGACGCGCATATCGGAAGCGATGGAATGAGTACTATGAGTGCTTAAAAAATCAACTGAAAGATGCAGGTGTAGCAAAAACCACATATCCGATTGCTCTTTTTGCTCTTGAAGGGACTTCCATCAAGTGAGATTCCACATAATCATCCATGTGGAAAGTCATTTTACAGACGAACTAAAATTCTGGATTTTTCAAAACACTTTCTTATGATCCTCGAAAATGAAATCGTTTCACATGTGTCAATAGATTGAAATGTAAACTATGCTTATCGCCTGCCGAGTTGCTTGCAAGTGAATCGATTGAGTGGATGCACCGAAGCAGCAGTAGCAATGTCATGAAAAATGTACCGATAGAAATTTCTGATCACGTGCTGGTAACACCGGATAACAAAGATTTGCATTTGTACCATGTAAAGGTAATTTCAAGCAAGTCCTAACGCCTTTGTTTATCTATTTTCACGATGGACAAACTTCAAGAGAATTGTATTTTCGATTTCCCGAAATTCACGAATAATTTGAAAAATATTTGCATTTAATTTTTCAGCAGTCTGATGCGGGAGTTTATCAATGTCAGTTGGAGGATACAGCCTCGGTGCCGTACTTTGTGCATGTTGCTAGCGGAAAAACTGAAAAAACGCGTCTCGTACGTCCTGAAACCTTCAACAGTCCCAAAGATAACCCTACACCGTCCGAAAATCTTGATGAATATGGATTAAAGGTTTTCTCCTTGTGGAGCCCTTGGTCGCCTTGTTCAACATGCGGCAAAGTTGGTCAGAGAATTAGATATGGCTATTGCACCATTTCGTTGATCAATAGTGAAGAGCAGATTAATGAAAGTTATGAACGCGAATCTGGAGAAAATGAGATAGAAAAAAATAATGAGAAGGGTGAAACAGATAGCGAGATCGAGAAACGAAACGCAAAACGATCAGGGCGTTTGCATCATAGTTTTAAACGAGGTAAAATATATATTCAAATTTGTGACTATCCCAAGAACCACGCTAGTGGCTCAGGTGCCAAAGCAAGCCCTATCGTGCTCGAGTACTTTCGAATACAACGGATTTCCCACTTTTCAATTATAGTATCATACATCAAAATTGGATTTCGTATGCAGTGACATTTTTTTTAAATTCAATATAGTATAAAATTAGTTAATATTTTTTGTTACAAAAATAAATCAAATCGTGATACGTCAGATTTCTGAAAAAGATGAATTATCAAAAAAACAAAACGTACTGAAAATTGAAAAATGCCTAAATTAATGGATGATAGTAAAAAAATTTGTTGGGTTGTAGCGATATCGATTTTAAATTTATAGCATTTCACTAAAGATAATATTATAACTGTAGACATGGCAGATACAAAGATGACGACAGAAATAACAACAAACGGGTTTAAAGCGACCACGACGTTAGGCGGTACAGATGAAATGGAAGAAGAGGAAGATCAGAAATCATCGGAAGGAATAAAGATACTCGCCGAAAGTATATTGCCTGTATTTCGTAATAGACTTCCATGCCGCTCACCCCAAACACCGAAAGATATACAGAAAATTAAACAAATCCGTTTGAGAAAAACAGAAATTATGAAAGGACTTTGCAAGGTCGGTTTTCTTGTACATATTTTTCGGATAATCGTTTCAACATAGCAAAAAAAAATAGAGCAAACGGAATTCGTAATCGCATTTGTGATTGTTTTTCAAATATTTCCATCGATCATAGCAAGATATGATTGGAGAACGGAATATTTTCTGTGCTTATAAAAAATTTATTTGCAAACCTTTGTCATAGATTATCTTCTTTCGACAACCATTTCTTTGAATATCAATTTCTGTAATTATTTTTTATTCAGATAAAATGTCAAAAAGAGGTGATATTTGAAGTTCGCGACAAGTCTGGAAATATTATTGAAAGTGCGAACAATAGTGCTGGAGTATTTTCAATGCTGCAAGGATTGCCAGAGCCTCGTCCTACCGTTGAGCGAACTACAATATATCGCAGACATGGAAAATCTACGGAACTCGTATGTCCAGGGTAAAAAAGAATTGGATATTGTTTATAAGGTATAACGAGAGTGAATTGAAAACTTATTCACTCATAATCATTTCAGGAACTTGAATGAGGATATTCCTGTTGTTTGGCAAATAGGAACAAAAGTTCTTGTTCCTTTGGAAATAGAAAAAACGACGAAAGGGCGTATCACTATAGATCCACAGCAACGAATATTAATTAAAAAGTTACGTTTCGCTGATGCAAATATTTATAGCTGTTGGCAGAGGGGCGAACTTGCCGGAACAATAAGATTACAAGTAACGACCGAAGTGGAGCTTAAAGTTGATCATCGAATATTCATGATCGGTGCTATCATCATAGTGACTGTTATGCTGAGAATTTTCTGGAGAGCTTTCAGGGGACGAAAACGATTCACTATTCATTGAGGCATAAATAATTTGATATTTAATGAAATATATTGCACCGTTTTATCCAACGTTCTCACAATATCATTAAATTGACAATTGTTTTCATGTACGAAATAAATCCCAGTAGAACATTTTTTTACGCCATTTTTGACAAACGATATCAATTTTTTTACTTCACTAATTAAGAGTTCCAATATTTTCATGTTATAGAAGCCACAAAACCTCTTTGGAATATACTATTGACAAAAATCAAGAGTAGCAAATGTGAGATATTATGTATCCTTAAAAGTGAAAATCATTGCACTTAAAAAAAAAATGATCGAGTTTTGTTCAACGTAGCCAATATCCCATTTTATATATTCGTCGTATTTCTTCAAATATTTAGTGAAGGCCCCGAAATACTGAATTGATGAATAATTAAATTTTCTCACCACAACAGCATCCGACATTTTTCTTAGAGATGGTGGGACCATTTCTGGTGTAAGGCTTGTCGGTGGATCGATACCCTTCATTGTTTGTTTTATCAGCCACATCGATAGTGCGAACTGTTCCTTGTTCAGTTTTCCGCTCTGACATATGTCGCACAAGCTCCTATACAGTAATAATGAACATTGGATTGATTAAAAAAAAATCCTTTCACTGGTTTTTACCCGTGTTTTCTTTATGTATTAATGGAAGAAACATTCTGTAAAAAATAAGCTCATTTGTTCGATTTTTACAGATGACTATCTCGACTTTTGTATACTTTACTTTATTTTTCGATTTTCTATGCATTTCTTAGTTTACTCGTGAATTATATTTGATCGCTCCGGATTTCAGAAATCTCGTTGCCAATCGGATATATTATTTTATTATCGCGTTTTGACACCTTTTTTTTAGCTTTTTTTAAAATTATTATGCATGGAACGACACATCACTCACGATGAATAAATGAAATGTGGCACCACTAGTAACGTAGTGACATATCCACAATAAAACAACACGGAGAGTTAAGTTTCTGCTGAACATAATCGTAGAGATTGAACATTTCAGAGCGTGATACGGGGTCGAATGATGTTTCAGAATACCGTTTGTTATTATTACACGTGATTCTAATAAATATGCTTCATCAGTTCACTAAAAAAATGGGCAGAGAAACGAAGAATAAATGAAAATATACAAAAGTCGGGATAATCACCTATAAAAATTGAGCAATTTAGATTATTTTTTGTCCATTAATGTTCATACTATTAATTTTGAAAGAAAAAAAATGGAAAAATTACTACCATATATTAGCGAGAACACTCTGTGGCAGTCGGCTTTGTAGGAATACGTCCTTAATCTCAGAACCGGAAACGAAACCATCCATATCCATATCAGCTTGAAGGAAGAGTTTATCAGCTGCCGCCTGGTCTTCTGGAGTAACAACCCACTTAGGAGCGATCGGGGTTGTCTGAAATGCGAACATTATTCCCTATGGATTTATGAAGAATAATTTATTGTTAAACTAAAATTAAGGCCATTATGTGACTGAAACTAAAACATTGTTGTTTTCTCAATACTTTTTCATTTTTCGCTTATCTTTCAACATTGTTTTCCTAAAATGTGAATATCCTTCACGGTTATTCTGATAACACAAACAAATTTCAATATTTTCGTACGACTTTTTCCTGAAAATAGTGAAAATTTCTAATTTTGTATAGCTCTCAAAGGATCCATAAACACGTGAGTAAAATTTTCAACAAAAAATTCAAATAGTTTTAGATCAAGTATCGTTAAATTTTCTTTTCAAAATAGCAATGTAGAAAACAATACTTAGGAATTAATTAGTTGTTCAAACGTTTTCAGTTACCTTCACTGACTCGAGACCAACAAGATTACTGGCGGTGAGTGTCGCGCTTGGTAACGGTGGAATAGGCGGTGGAGGAGTTGTCATCGGAAGGATCTGAACTCCAGGAGATTGTTCGAAAATCGGTGGTGCTGGTTTTCTTTGCCCCGGTGGCATCAATTCCGGGGGTAAAACGCTCGGTATCGCATACTTTTCCAATGCTTTGTACACCAAATGCATGGCCTATTACATAAATGTGGTTTTATGAAAAAAAAAAAATGGAAATTTAAAAGCACCTTGAAACAGAAAGAAAAAATGCAATGAGAATATTGATTCATCTTTCTGTTTCTTACGTTCATAAAAAAGTGTTTGACCAAAAATTATGCAAATGAAAATTTTTGGTTTAGTTTATATGAATAATGATGATTGCTATAAAAATGTATTGTTTCAGGATTTATTATTGCAACTGAATGGTATGCATATGATCGAGGTTTTTTTCAATGATAATAATATGAATGATAAATACAATACAACTTCAAAAATGATACATACAACGACAAATTCGTGTCTATCAAGCATTCCATCTTTGTCCATGTCAGCGAGATCCCAAATTTTGCCGAGTGTATCGACAGGTAATTTGCTGTCCATAAGTACACCTTTAACCTTATTGCCGGGAATATAGCCGTTTGACGGTTGGAGACTGTCGAAAAGCTGATCGTATTTTGCTCTTTCGTTTGGTTTTATCGACCAATCGCCGCTGCTGACGGAAGTTATTACGGGTGGACCAGCAACCGGTGGTTTCGATACTATTTTCGGCAATTCACCCTATTCAGTTAACAAGCGTTTTTTTAATATATTGTATGAATTTTTTTCATTAAGAATTTTATGCTCGGAGTAACGATAAATTATAACGACAGTTCAAATGGTTCCATGAAATTTGTGAACATACATTTGAGGACACATTTGTAATCAACCCAAACTAAGGGAAAGGCAAAAAAATTCAAAGAAATAGAAAGATATTGAAGGATTTATAAAGAAATGAGATTTAAAAAATTGATGCATTTTTTGTTTTTGTTCTGAACGAACTCCTGAAGAATAAAAAAATTATTTTTTACATGAATAGGAGAAATTTTTAACATAAATGATATTCTTTTATAGCCAATAAGTATTTTTCTTTGAGAGATGTACCATTTTTGGTGGTGGTATGTCTTGACTGAGATTGGCAACGTTCAGTTCACGTCCAGACTGTGCAAAGGCACATAATTTAAGGGCTACAAACATGCCAGACTTGTCCAGGAAACCACGAGACTGTGGATCAGACATATCCCATATTCTGCTGAGCACAACATCACTCAGCTGGGATTTTTTGAGGAACCGGGCTGCTGCCAATGCCCCCACTTGGCCATAGCCTTGAGGATCGACCTGTTAATTTATTGTTTGTTTTTTTAAGTAATTGATTCGTGTGAAAATTTAATATACATTTGATACAAAAAAAAAAATGAAAATTTACAACTTTTTTAACGTACCTGGTTGTAGTAGGCTTCATAAATAGCAACATGGCTTCCAGCCACCTGCAAAACATGAAATATTCGATTAAAAGGAAAGGAAAATATTTGGTCTTTCTGATTGACTTTCATAAATGTGTAAATGAATTCGCAACATTCTAATACAAGGGATACTAAAAAAAAAGTAATGAAAAATATTTGAGAATCTTGGATACTTGCTTTTTCAAAAGCTATATAAATTTTAGAAAAATTAAATCAAAAGTTTCAATAGAAGTCAGCTAATGGACATGTTTCATGACGGTGGATTCAGCAGGTCAAATAAAATGTTTCACCCACTCTACATTGACCTCGCATGACCATGAATTATTCAAATCATAAAGGAGTTTATTATTTGTGTATTCGAGATTTTTTCCCAATTATTTACTTTTTGAATAATTAATTGTCGTATAAGCTGTAATTCATAACGATAAAACGAAAATTTTCCCAACCATTCAATGACTAGCAATTGTTTATCTAACAAGAATAGAATGTTTCTAATTTAATTTTTTTTTTGTTGACACAGCGTAATTGAATAAAATAGTATTCAATATTTCTTCTCTCAATAATCCATAAAGCAATAAATTTGACATGTTTACATTTAAAACAAATACAGAGATAAAATTTTTCCAAAATATCTACTTACTAAAGTGACAAATAATTTTCCTATAATATATGGATCAACCTTGAATATCTCCGCAGTTATTTCATTAAAACCAAATCAAATGCGACGAAATAGTGAATTCTGTTCTTTTTGAGTCTATTGTCACCACCTTCTCCAAGGCTATATTCATTTATATTTTCTTGTTTTATCAGAGCTTCAGATCTTATCTATTATTTTCTTATAATCTTCTATAAATCGCGTGGTATGATTTTCATCTATCATTTACAATTTTGCATATTGTTTGTACACTATTTCTTTTTTACTAGTATATTCTATCCGTTGAAAATTTGTATCAGTAACTTACACAATTACTTTAACACAATTACAAATTACTTACACAATTACAAATTACTTTAACAGTAATTTGTATAAGTAATCTTAGATGTTTATTTTAATTAATTCTAAAGTATATGAGATTCTATGAATTTTTCTATATCTCAGATGGAATTCGCTAGTTATATTTTGAAAACTCAATGATTTACTGTCTTTGACGATCTTTGATTGGAAAATGTATGTGGGAATTACTGCAAGGCCAAAAATAGGCTCTGAAATCTACAACAGCAAATATAACATAGACTTTGACCTTTTGAATGGGCTCTTAAGCGCATCAAATTTTGTTAGCCTTCAATTTCATAGTATCATCGATTCGAATTTCGTTATCGAGGAACCAATTGAAATTTAGTCTTTCTTTTAAGATAACATTGAATATATTGAATCATTAAATGAAACAGATTTCCATGTATCCGTGTTAAGCTGTGTTCGTTACGGATACAAAGTTGCTGTTTGTCATCGGTGTTCATCGATCGAGGGATTCTGCACCCAAATATTAAGCATGGTGCAAAATTAAGGATTGAATTTTTTTAACTCTATTCGGGGTATAACAAGAATTTTCCAATTTACAAGGCAAGATTTAAGAAAAGGACAATAACAAGGGACATTTTCAAAATTCGATCTTCCAACAGATTCTTCGACACGATGGACTTTTTTAATATTCGATAATAAAAAAAAGGAAAATTTCATGAAACACGTGATTAAATAAAAATTGGTATTATGTAGATGTCGATCGAGTGACTGTCATAGTGCATGGACTGTCAGATCGTCGCAGACAAGTGTCGAAAAAAAAAAAATGTTGTGTCAACGAGTTCCGAGAAATAATAAAAATAAAAACAAAATCGCAGGATTTCGGATGGTAGATGAAAATAATATTTGACAAGATAAGGACGATGATATGATCTTAATAACTGATGAATTAAAGTGTATTTTGAAGCATGATTAAAGTAATAATTGGAATATACCTGCGTGGGTGACGGCAGGGCAGCCATACTTGCATGGAATACTGGCTTAACCAATCGGACGGTCAATCGATAGCGCTAGAAGTTTGTAACGATTTCGAGCCGCATTCTCTTCTTCGAGACCCGCGCGAGACAAAAGAAAAGTAGGCGGTTCAAAAACCAGCAATCTTATCGCAGTCACGTGGATGAATAACAGACGAAGTCTTTCCGTTGTTCGAATGTTATAACTTATGATTTTTACAACAGAGAATGAGGGAATAAATATTCAAACGATTATGAAATGAGAGTCTGAAACTCGATGAGATTCACTTCAGAATGTACGTTGAATATATATATAAATATACAGTTTTGTATACTGGTTTGAAAGCATCGTTGGTGGGGGTAGGTCGTCTCGCTTTCGTTGGTGACGATCTTTTGCTTCGATTGTCAGCCACAAGAGGCTATGGCCGAGATCGCGTGTGCAACAAAGATGGATAATTGCATTCATCTCTTTTTTTATACTGCACATGCGCTTTAGACTCGTAATAAATGCTTGTATCTTTTTTCTATTATTGGTCTTGAAAATCAACCTTTTATCCCTATAGTTGAGAGTAACTTAGTTTATACACCTTGAAGGGTTTTTGAATTTACGCATTGAATTTATTATCGATCGTAGTCATGAAAAACGTAATAATAAAAGAGTTATGTATAAAAATATCTGTTATACTGATTCTCGCATATTTTTATTGTTCCGATCTTTCATTGCTATACATATTATTTATGGATATTAATAGATTAACTTTTTTCAAATTTAATCAACTTTCAATGGATGTGACAATTGTTCCCAATTTCGAATAGCATTGGTCTAGTAATTTTTTATATTATCGCAATGTTCGCGTTCGCGGGGGGCGGTCCGCGTCAACGAAGATGGATTCTTATAGAAGTGTATAGTCTACACCAAGTCACACTCACATGGTTCCTAAAAAACTGGGGTAGCAGTACGAGCTAGCACCCCGGCCGTCGGATGTCGCTAGCGTCGTCGATCGGCTTTCAGACTGGAGTAGTAGTTTCTTCCTTCTCGCTCTCGTTACAGATGATCGGAGTTTCCTCGCACACCCGATCAGCAATGGCGGCGTGCTTCAAATGGCAAGCAATGTCTCATAAGTCATAAGATGCATAGCGGCAATACCTACTTTTTTTTTCTGTTACACTAGACGTTTCTCAATGCTTACGGAACTTGGATCTTTAATCTCTAATCCTGTAACCCTCACACTGAAAATCCATGAATATTTCGATTCTACAACATAACGAAATAATATAAAAACAAATGACGGCTCACAACATGAATATATCATTTCAGCGTCATTTTTTGCAACTGATAGATTTTGCAGCTGGATGGATACTGTCTTGATGGATGAACGTCGGGTTGAGTGATCCAATCCCCCCCTCGAGTTCACTTTTTTTTTTAAATTATGTATTACAAATATTTTGTTGCTAATTTCAAGGGAGGAAAATTGTTTATTTTTTCATTTGCTATGAATTGAAATTATTTCAGATTTTTTCCACAGATTTCTCTTCTCCTTGATTTCGGTTGAACATCAGAAAAATTTTTAAGATAAATGTGCAAAATTAATGAACGTAATAAATTATAAAAAAAAAAAAACTGCCATTACGGGGATTTGAACTCGTAAACCTGTGAGGAAAGAAAAGTATATATATAGTATCCCCACTCCGTATGAGTCGGAGGGGAAATATCGATCGTGTGACGAATGCGTAATTCGTCGCTAGAGTGCGCTAATTTCCGCGCAGAAAACCGCGAAAGCGCAAATTTTCTACTCGTACATTCTTTCCATAAGTTAATTATTTATTGAAGAAATCAGAGGAACGTGAGTAACGTGATCGATTTGGTGACTATAGAATAAACTATATAATAAGCAATAAATACAAATCGATAAGAAAATACTTTTGGTGATTTATATGCACAACTTCAAGCAACAAATTTCTATAACCGTGTTGATTTCATAAACATTAGCTAGGATATATTCATCATCAATATTTACGGATAGACATAGAACGAGAACCATTGTGAGCGTGTAAAATCGAGTTGTGGGTCGTGGGACCAAAAAGTCATGAGTGGGAGAATAAACGACCGTCGTGATTGGTCAACGTAGGAAAAGAGCGTGTGGAGGCGTATCGTAGAAGACCATTTTGAAAAAACCGTGTTTTGAGAAAAAAACACGTTTGAAAGTTATTGTATATAATTCAAAAATAATTAAAAAATGGTCTTACACCAATCTAATATGCCTGGACCATAGGTACACCTTTATCTTCAAATTTATTTTAAAAAAATCGATCTTTTTGACCCGACACACTAGACGACTCCCTTAAGGAATGGAAGAATGAGAGTTTAACGAAGAAAGAAAGATCACGAGGAAAACATTGTCAACCGTGGAGAAAAGAACACAGCATCGCTTATAAAATAAAAGTTATAATTTCTAACTTCAATTCTCTTTTCGTTAAATTATTTGGGAGAAAGTCGCAAGGCGAGCTTTAGCTTCTTGTCAATCCGATCCACGAATAATATTTTGAATTTTCCCATAATTCCCGCTCAGACCGTACAATCGGTCGATAGTAGTGACATCCGTCGTCGGCTGTGCCAACCGTTAAGCACGTAGCATAAAACGGTCCGTAATTGAGGATAGGTTAGTATAGCTTGCCGCGAAACATGTGCGGTATATTTTGTACAATTTGGAAAAGTGATAAAGATGAGGACCAAAACATTACAGATGTACGTTACTTTTGTCATGAATACCAAAACGTAAATCGATATACGTTACACCAGAATAATGGAAATAAGGAACCTATATTATGAGCAGTGCGTAGTAGTAGCAATCAGTTATTTATAAATAATGTGAAATACATTCATCAACTGATTTACATATTGCTGCTCGCTGTTCAGTGATGTTTTCAATAAAATATCGCTATAGTTCTTTAAGTTTCGAACTTTTTTTTTTTTTATTAAATTTTTATCAACCCAAATATCAAAAACTTGGATTTTAATAATGTCGAAAGTTTATTATTATCTGAAATGATTGAATAAGTAATACGAAAACATAACGACTATTAAGAGTGGATTAGTCGGTATCCTGCCATCGTGAGTACGAGAGAGATAGCTGCAAATTTCGAAAGTGAAGTTTTTTGACACGGTTTAACCGATCACAAAAACGCTCTGTCAGTTGAATTTTACCATCGTCCTGCGTGGGCTGACAGAGCTATTTTAGAATTGGTCTGACCATATCGAAACATTTCAACTTCGAATATTTGAGGTGAGATTAAGTGATTGATCCATACTTTCAAAACACGAAGTACTTAAAAATATTTGTAGTTATTTTTTTACTTTTTTTTTTATTTTACGTGTATAGAGTCGTACAAAGCAAAGAAAGATCTGCTGAAAGAGATAAAAAACTATGCACTTAAATACAAAACTTCGTTATTTTTGAGTCTATACTAGTTAGTTTTTTAGAATTATGATTATTTACTTTTAAAAAAATGTTTACAGTATGTCAATTGCAAATGCATGATAGAGCGACGTGGTCCTGATTATTTGGGAGAAAAATTGGAAAATTTGTCCGATCAATGGCAGGGCTTTTTTGTAACCAGTATTTTATGGACACAAGGACCACAGCTTTTCGAACAGCCGTGCGTCGATGCAGATGGAAATATTCTGATGTGGAATGGCGATATATTTTCAGGAGAACTAGTAAGTCTTGTATATACCCATTAAAATACAACTTATATATTAATATTGTTTTAATTCATTAATAGAATTATTATATATATAATCCGAGTGACTCTCTGTTTCACAATAATGGTTATATTAAATGCATTTCTTAATTTTAATTAATTTTTTCATTCCATGCACAGTATTTGCAATCTTTGAACTTCGAAATTGTATGTTGAAACCTTAATTTTGGCTCTACATGTGTGGCAGTACATGGATAAAGAAAATAGAAGAGCTTATGAATCTACTAGGTTCACAAAACTTTATTTTTTAATTGTAGCTGCCTCTGAAATTCAAGTTATCGAGACTATCTGGTACAAGTTTGGATGAAAATGGCAAAGCTTGTAGTCCCTTGACACTCTTTTAAACCGAAAACCTTACAACAGAGTAGTTAATCACCCTACAAAAATGTGGAATATCTTTCCTGAATAACTTTCGATGAACAATTCCTTTCGTTTTATAAAGTTTTCACCCATAAATATTCATAAAAAGTCACTTGTCATACACCATTCTCTTTGTCATCAAAAACTGTATGAAACGTTTAATACTTATATAATTGAACTGGATTAATTATTTACCCCGGTGTGCAATTTATATTGGAAAAAATAAATTGAGTTTAGGGGTTCGAGGTTCAACATCATGTTTTGGTAACAAAACATCTTGAAAACGATTAAAACAATCAACTTGAGATTTATTCCGGTGATTGTATAGTTAATTATCAATTGTATATCAGATATTTTTTATACGATTCTTAATTTTCCATGTTGAAAAAAAATGAACAAATTTTTGTTCTAAACTCCTAGTGTCTTTGTTGAAAGAATGATCTTTTGTTGAAAATCTTCTTTTTTTTTTGTGTAGTAAATTTGTAGAGGAGTTTGTCTGAGCATCCGCTTTACAAAATCGTTCAACAAGATTCTATTTTTACGATTTCAAACCTTGGTTAACTTACTCTGGATAAACAACTTTTGTGCATTTTCTCAATCCCTTACCAGTGCATAAAATGTTCCGTAATCTTGAAAATGAATTCGACTAGATTTAACTTCACGAACGTTGATATGTCGACTAAATAAAAAATGAGCTGATAATTTCATCGGATTACCTGTCGAAAAACCCACACAATTTTCTTTTTTTCTTTCTTTAACTCCGCCCCCCCCCTCTCCTTATTTATTGTTTTTTTTATTCTTTATTACAGATAACCAATTTGATCTAACATGATTTCTTCTTTTTCAGGCTAATAGTGATGTTGCGGATACTGAAATCCTTAGGAATGAACTTAACAGGAGCCAAAACGTTGTGGAAACATTAAAGAAGATTAAGGGACCTTACAGTATTGTATACTACCAGAAGAGCAAAAAAACTCTATACTTTGCACGAGATCGAATTGGAC
Organism: Campoplex capitator; assembly: GCA_037576405.1. Classification (NCBI taxonomy): domain Eukaryota; kingdom Metazoa; phylum Arthropoda; class Insecta; order Hymenoptera; family Ichneumonidae; genus Campoplex; species Campoplex capitator. Next base: position 2,687,791 of record JARBWI010000015.1, read on the forward strand.
GACATAGTCTGCTACTGAAAGCAAGTCCGAATTGCAAACGAGTAACGCTGTCATCATTGGCAAATGGAAATTCCAACGAATTTATTGAAGTGCCAGCGATCGGTATATTTGCTTTTGAAATTGAGGATTCTACGTTCATGATTCATCCCTGGTCCAGTCTTGAAACTCGTTCGGAAAATTTAATCCAATGTATGGAAGTACGGCTTGGAGTGAAAATAGTCATACTCGAAACGCTTTATTCAGAAAAAAAAATGATTCCACTTTTGGAACCGGAGTGTCAGGGTATCGATTTTATTGATGGATTGGTTTCATTTTCAAGTGCAGGCTTTAAAATTTTGACCTCTCCACAGAAAAATGTAGCTACTATGCAACCGGAAGGTCGTTTCGAATTTATGAAAACATTGTCCGAAGTACCGGAAATTCGTACGAGAATCGAACGCATTTTGGTGCTGCTCAAGCAATCAATAAAATGCAGGGTTGAGAAAAAACCAAGTTTCTGCCAAAACTGCATTCGTTCCAGATTCCATGACGAACATTTCATTTGCAATCACTCTAAAATAGGAATTTTGTTCTCTGGCGGCCTAGACTCAACACTACTGGCTGCATTAGCCGATGCATTCGTTCCCAAAGACGAAAGTATCGATCTCGCTAATGTAGCATTCGAAAAACCTAGAAACATTGACACGAAAGCTTCTGCATCGAAATCTTACAATATCAGTGGAGTACTGAATTTCGACGTTCCAGATAGAAAAACAGGGAGACAAGCACTCGCTGAATTACAAAAGATTTGTCCTTGGAGAACGTGGAACTTTATCGAGGTTTCAATGAATGAAATTTATTTTATTACTCTTTACTAAAAATGTTTTATGGGACGCATTATAAAGTGTTAGAAAATGCATCTTAAAGCTACCATGAAAACTATGAATTACGATACTCTCATAATATTAATTAATGCATATTGAGGCTCATACTTTTCTCACTTTTTTAGTGCAACGTGACACAAGAAGAGTTGCAGCAGTATCGTTCCTCGAGAATTCGTAGCCTTATACATCCAGGTTCAACGATCTTAGACGAAAGTTTGGGCTGTGCTCTTTGGTTCGCTAGCCGAGCATCCGGGGTGCTTGTATCTACGGGAAAGCATTATGAGTCACCGAGTAGAATCCTTCTCCTTGGAATAGGAGCGGATGAGCTCTTCGGCGGTTATACGAGACATCGGACAATCTTGAGGCGTGATGGATGGTCGGCAGTGAGTCAAGAACTTTCGTTAGAATTGGCGAGAATATCGGAAAGAAATTTAGGCAGGGATGACAGAGTTGTTGCTGACCATGGCAGACAATCACGTGTTCCATATCTTGATGAAGATTTTGTTGAGTATGTGAGCAACTTGAGTCCATGGGAAAGGTAACTATTATATCCCTTTTTTCTCTTATGTTCGCATATTCTCGAGAACCTTTTTGGATTTTTGTCATTTCGTATGTATCCCACTTGACTGTTTTATTTGTGACTGGAAATAAATATGAAGTTTTAATCATTGGCAAGAAATGTGACTAATTAACAGAGTTGGAGTAGTCCGAAGATGTATAATGGCCCTTATTTTTATTGTTATTTTTTAGATGTATAAAACTAAGAATCAAAACCTTTTGAAAATTAAACATGCATCTATACTCATAATATATTAACAGGTGCTGTCCAATTGAGGCAATGCCAGCTGGCTTGGGTGATAAACTTTTATTGCGACTTGTCGCTCACGAGATTGGTCTTCGGCAAACTGCAAACTTCCCAAAACGAGCGTTTCAGTTTGGCTCGCGGATCGCCAACCCTAAAGAAAATGCTGCAGATATTTCAAAAAGATTATGATTAGTGGAATCGGAGTTTATACTGCGAGCAGCAGCGTCGCTTCGATGCCAACAGATGCTATTCCGATTTTTTTTGTATCCGCCACACCAGAATTAAAAATTGTTGAATTCAATCAATAGATTCTTTTCTAATAGAAATAACTTTTGAATATAAATGAAACACATATATGGGGCATTCCATGTCAAGTGGGCCACCCTGAAAATTTTCATTTTTTTGATTTCGCTCAAATTTTTTTCTATTGTTGTATCCATTGAAAGAACCTCTCTTGATTTTTTTCAATTTTTTTTTGTCCATCCATTCACGAGATATTTTTTTTTAATGTTGTAACTTTGCGAAAAATGGACCAAATATCGGCAACATGCCCGACCTCCAGAATGATGATAGCAACAGACAGCGGGAGCTAGAACAACAGCATTATAATCTTCGTGATCGTGCACATATACAAAGGCCATATCGATTCAGAGAATTAAAAATAAATATTGCTGAGGTTCTTATCATTGAGGGTCAAGAACTAATCTCGTACGATAAAGCTGCAAATTGTGAGGAAGCCGTATCCTGGAAGACAGCCATTAACGAAGAAATGGAGTCATTAAAAAAAACAACACTTGGACACCTCCACAGCATGTACAAGTTTTACAGAATCAATGGGTTTTCAAAAACGAATCAGGCGTAGGAGGATTTGGCACCAGATATAAAAAACAAGACTTGCAGTAAAAGGTTTTACTCAAAGACCTGGAACCGGGGAAACTTTTAGCCCAGTAGTTAAATTTCCGTCTATCCGAGCAGTTTTGATAGTTGCAGCAGCATCAAACATGCATGTCGCTCAATTTGACATAAAAACTGCTTTCCTAAATGGCAATCTCGATGAAGAAATTTTTATGACTCAACCAGAAGGATTTGATGATGGTTCGAAGCCGGATATGTAAACTCGAGAAATCAATTTATGGATTAAAACAAACGGCGAGATACTGAAACAAAAAATTTACGGAATGTCTAACAAAACTCAATTTGAAGTCAAGTCAAGCGGATCCATGTATATTTACAACTCACGACGATAACGAAAAACTCATCTTGGCAATTTATATCGATGATGGTTTGGTGGCATCAAAAGATAAAGCGAAAATCGAGGCACTATTGCAGTATCTTTCTACCGAAATGTTTAATTCGGTAACGTTCCCATAATATGGGGCTCTCAAAAACAAAGATCAGTCGCTTTGTCAACAACCGAATCAGACTCCGGCAGATTTACCAACTACGTTTTTGTGGTAGGTGTGTTTTGGACAAGTAACATGCTAGAAAACCGTGGTTGTCATAATGAAAATTATGGTTGTGTTCCGCCATACCATAATTTTTTTTGTCCAAACATACCACGGCTAGTTGGTAAATCCGCCATGGGAGTTCAGAGCAGCTTGTCAAACTACTAAGGAACTAATTTGAGCAAAACAATTTGATTAAGTCAAGAACATGACAGCAAGACCAGTCATGTATGTTGACAACCAAAGTGCTATAAAACTAGTTAAAAATCCAGAGTTTCACGGTGAAACAAACCATACAGACATTAGGTATCATTCCATAAGGCACAGTTTTCAAGATAAAATATTTGATCTCAGTTACATAAGTACCGAAGATCAGATTGCCGACATTCTTACAAAACCTTTGAGCAAAGTGAGATTCAAAGCTGAATTGGAAGCTGAATAAACAAACTATCTGGTTGATGCAATGGATTAGCTCGAAAAAAAGTTTGCAAGTCCGTGGACTCAAAAAAAAATTTTTTTTGCAAAATTTGTTTTTTTCTACTATTTCTTAGGATTGCAAAACAACCGTAGGTTCTGAAAAATCGGGACGAAAAAATCTGAAAACTAGATTCCTGGAGCTTCAAATGGTCTTTTTAAATTCCCAATACGACCATTTTTTTTTTTTTTTACCTAAATGCAGTCTGTCAGAAATCACAAAAAAATGATGAAATTTTTTTTGACCCTTTAGTTTTTGTGATTAGTGAATTAAAAAAAAAAATTTCTCAATGAGATTCGTAAAAATTATAAGAGCTCGTCTGTGATAATTGACAAAAATGAAATGTTTTCATGAAAAAAATTGAAAAATTATTTGTATTAAATCGGGAAAACACAAAAAACATTTGAATCCTCGATGTGTTAGTAAGTTTTGCATAATCTAGAGCCCGTGCAAAGTTTTTTCTTAGCAATTAGGCCACTGATCATGCTGAATTTGGGCTTAATCGAAAGAGAATTTCTTAATTAGTCTCCAGTTCAATTTTTGAGTCATCAAATGCCTCCTGAGCTTCGTGATTACACGCAATGATATGCCAATTTTACCCCCACCACCGCGAATCGTTTTATTAAGAGCAAGTAGTCTCGGGCCAGCAGACGACAGGGCTGTTAATGTACTTGTTTCGAGACTTTACTGAGTCTCTTAATAACGATGTTATTAAAGCAAATTTTCAAATACGATGTTTTTGAATCAAATCTTGAGACAGAAAAAAAAAAACACTTGGATTTTTACCAACTTTTTACCTTCACGACGACTGAGGTTTTTTCATATTTTTGTGAACCACTCATATATTATATTTCTCAAATCTCATATATTATATATACTATAATTCTTGGACAATTAAATTATTGACACGGATAGATATGAATAGTACAAGTTTTATTTAGTTTTTACGCAAAGGGGCATGATGTCGATTAAAAAATGTATCAATCAATTAATAATTTAAAATATCGTTTATTGTGCTTTTTATTCGATGCTTCTACAAATGGTTTTTATATATAATCTTCTATTAGTTTACTTTTTCGGCACCAGCAACAAGACATATTACCGTGTCAAAAGTGCCGAAAATGCGATGTTTTTTTTTTTTCATCTGCGGTTTACTTATACCTAAATATTTCCTTTATAATTAATCGTTATAATTTATTCACTGATCGATCTCATGTCCGATTTCTCTCTCTACCTTCGAGACGTAAATGGTTGAGTATAATACATTCCATTAGAAAAAGGCACTCTTAGGCACAACATTCATGTTGTTATTCGTTCTTATTCTTTGAATTACCCATTGAAATGGGAAAAAAACATTCGTGACGCGTCACATTTGCCCGTATACGGAAGTCGCATGGAATCCCCACGCAGGCAATTGTGAGTGTAATATTATTAGAAGATTAAGTAGATAAAATGATTTTCGAAGGCAGAAAACATTTTCATATTTCGTTAGACTGGAGGTGCTTTCAAAATAACCAACTCAAATCCAACGGAAAAAATGTTTTCATGTTCCACCTCGGCAACCGAATGGTTTACTTAAAAATTGTAATTTGAATTACGCATGAATTTGGTTCGCAATTGGCAGTAAGAAGAAAACAAATGCTAATCCAAACACGTGAAAATTCCCAATCTACACACTATAAGAGAACTGTACAAAAGTATTCAAAATGAAAAAGATCGATATTTTTTCCTTTTTTGTTTGAAATAGACGAACATGAGAATGGAGAGAGAGGACGAATATCCGAAATTGAAAATGATACGATTAATGCTTCTGATTGAAAATATAAGTGAAAAAAAGCAAAAGTTGATTTGCCAGTTGTTAAGACTGGTCCTTCAGAGCTTCGTATTTGCGAAAAACACAACATACGCGGTTGTTTGAGCCGCGGTAAGAGCTTCGTCCCTTGACATCGGTGTGACTATAAGGTCGTTGAAATGGTACCAACTATCCTCGTGCTTCACGTAACTCGTGTAATGCCCGCAGTCCATGGCGCTACCCACATGAGCTATGACGCACACAGGCTCAAAACTCTCCGCTGTATCGTTACCGTTTTCCACATCCCTGCGAAAAAAAATTTCAATGGAACGTAAGATTTATAAGAATATAATTAATTAACGAGTAACAATTTAGAAAAACTTTAGGAGCGATTGGATCAAAATTGTGTTCGACCGATAATATGGTTCGATATTTTGAGGGTTGTTAAGTAAAATATTTACAAGCACTCTTACTCAACAATGATTATAATAACAGGGTGTCTAATTTTGACCACGACTAAAATTGCATGACTTTTAAGAATTTTTAGGCCAAGGGATATAGATTTTTTCATCACATTATGGATGAATTTTTTCAAAATTTTCATACAAAATTATGAAAACACAAAAATGATGATGAAAACTGCGGAGGAGACTTCGTAGAAAGCAGGTTTAATGGTAATGTTTTGACATTTCATGACTTTTTCGGAGCTGCATATAATCTCATGACATTTAAGGTTTTTCATGACTTTCAGGTCGTTAGACACCCTGTATAATTTTTCGAATCGCATCTATCGGCTGTAGTTGAACAATTATAAGAAATTAATAAGAAATACTTACGACATGCCGAGATCCAACTGCAGGGTTACCGGTATTTCGACAGGTGTATTAAATTTAGCGACTGATCCGTCGCTACACATGCCATAACGATTAATTTGTACCATAAGGATTTTTGGGCAAAAACGGAAGGTTGTGAAAACTTTGTGCTTTCCATATTTGCATTTTCCGCAAGTTAAAGTACGTTCTTCGGGTTCTCTAGTATTTTTGATCGATTTATCGAGTGATACGATCTCATCCTCGCTACCGTGCATGAGATCGACATAAATCATAAGATTATCGACTTTTCTTTGACGATGTTTGGCGCAACCCTTGCACACGTAGTGTTCCATCATGTGGAGCAAAAAACAACGATCGATTGGATTTTTGCACAAGTTTATTCGCTCGTCGTTCTCCTTGATGCAACCTTTGTTACGATTGTGCGGTGGTGTGTGAACTTTGTACATAGGATCAGTGCTATTCGAGAGTCTGTTTACTCGTGGACTCATGAGATCGCGTACGGTGTATGTGAGATTATTTTTTCGCTTTTTTGGACTGGACTCGACCCTCGCATCCGGACTGACTTCGTGAAAATTCCTCTTGCACGGTGATATATCGGCGAGAGGTGTACGTTTGCTGGGTGTATGCGGAGATCGAGACGTTTCACGCGTTTCCTGACTATTGTTCGTTATGTTTTCCATATCTTCATTACCGTTTCTCACCGCCACATTATTTTCCGTTGAAAACTTCTCAAAATCGGTTTTCAAATAATTCAAAAACATTGTGAGAAATTCGGACACGTCCTGCTGACGCTGCGACGGATACGACTCGTCCAAAATTCCCAGGCTCTCTTTGAACAACCTGACAATAAAATAACAACAAATTGTTAATTAACACTTGACATATGACAGGGTGTTACGGCGATTTTGTGACAGTAAATGAGAAAAAAACGTATTAAACGACGAGAGAAGAGACTTCAAGACGTATAAAATGCTAAATGAATTTACTGAAATAATGTTCATCATAATTGTCGATGATATTTTATATAAAAACGAAATGCACTCACTTGATGGTTTGATAGAAATTCTGTTTTTTTCCTTTTGTCCAGAATAATTTCAGTGCCATAAATGTTTTTGTAAGGTGTGAAACATCGCGCAATTGTTTACGTTCGTATTGATCGATATGATCGGTAAGAGGCACTGAGAATAAAGCATGAAGAGTCGCATTCAACCAGCAACGATTTTCACCGGGTGGATTCGGTAAACCAACCATGTAATAAGGCTCGTTTTTATCGATTGGATCGTTGAAAAAATTGTCGTTGTCAATTTTATTGGCAGTATCGATCGTAGCAACGGGTTCTTGAAGATCACGCAATTGTGAGATTTCAGCGTCCGAATCCCAGCCATTATCCTCCATGATCGCCGGAAAAATTGTTTCATTGTTTCTCGGTGTATCTTCGCCACGAATTCCTGGTATTCCGGGATTCAAATGATCCTCCTCGTTCTGACAAGCGTCACTTTTCTTCGTTTGCAAGAATTTCAATGCACTCGACATTCTCGATGATAAAACAGGCGAATTTTCTTTTCCGTCGGTCATGAGATTTTCCAATTTAGCTCTCTCACCATCCAACGCTTTTTCTGCACTGTCGTTCTCTCTCTTTTCATTGTTCTTCAAATTGTCTTCGTCGTCATAAAACTCAATCTTATTCTCATCATGTTCTCGACTGATCTTAACACGTTCTTGCATCTGAGCACTCTTGAGAAACGGCACATTATGCACCGGACGTGATATTTCCTCTGATGCGAACAGTGACGACGCTTCAAAATCATTTTTACTCTTTGTCTCAACGAAGAGCGGGTCGATCAAAGGAGTTTGATCAAAACGCACGGTGTGACAGTGCACGTCGATACCAATTGTTGCATCTTCCCCAATGCTCTGAATTATCTTCTTCCTTGCTGGACTCGGTCGGCATCGTCTCTTTGTAAATACCGTGTACTCGCAGTTCCAGTCGTTACCATTTTTAATGCCTAACGGATAAAAAATTCAAAGGATTCAATGCTGTGACATTGTCATTGAAACAAAGCTGTAAGTTCTAATATCTTTGCTATATTCTAGAAAGCAAAATTTCTGTACAAATTTCACATGGCACTCTTCAGAATGAGATACTCCTGGAACATCAATCTTCATGGAACATAAGCAATGAAATTATAACTTGCAAAAATCTTTTCCACTGTTATAGTCGCAATGAAGTAAAAGTGAATAATGTAAATATTTACCATTTTTTCTTTGCTATGATATAAAAAAATTCATTATAATTCAAAATATTATCATTAAATTGAGCATATTTTGAGAAATTTTCAGTCTAAGGTTGTCTAAATTTTTTGACAGCTTAGGCATTATTAAAAAAATTTCCATTTTGTTACAATTTTGATAGTAAACAACATGAATGAATTAAGGAAAAAATTGAAAATATTGAATATTTGAAAGATTTGAATATAATAAATGAGTCTGCACTAAATTAAATAACAAACCTTTACCGGGTGGACTGGGACTCGATTCCGGTGTCTTTGGTCTGATTGTCCGATGGACAGTGGCTGTTGAGACGCTTAGCATCTTTTTGTTGTATTTATTCACCGCTGTTCATTGAAATATAAAAATCGCAATTAGACATATTTGAACACGGATTACATGATAAAAAAAAGGAAAAGAAAGATGGAGCATCATAATTCACCGAAAAAAATACAAGCTGGAGCTTTAAGAAAAAAAAAATTGAGGATCATCGATCAAGCTGTGATAAACTTTACGAAAAATTAGTTTTTCCAATGCAATTTGAGAAATAAATATAGCATCGTTAATAATATTTCACTGCGAGGCAAGCGCGGTTGCGTGGTACAAGTATCATCAATCAAGCGGCAAAAGCTGTTTTGGCCGGACCAAACTCACGACCAAATTTGTTATGATCCATGCAACTCGCAATAAAGTGAATCCTCAAATTAACTCATCAAAAAAAAATGATATAATCCTGACTTACGTGTGTAGATATATTGGTGAAAAATATGTAAAACCGCTTATTCTTGAACAAACTCAATTGCACTTAAGACACACAATACATTCGCGATATCAGGATCACCGTCAAGCGATCCGGTTCGCATCAACGTGTGTGATCATTTGGCGCCGAAAAGACAGAGCACACGCTTCTTTTGCCGTTGTGGCGGGAAAGGTCGCGCCCTGCGCCCAACAACACAACACGTAAACGCTATGGAGCAAATAACTTGTGAGAAAGGCAACTCGATTGTATAGAATAGTTGGCGGCGATGTCGAGCGAACCGCCATCTCGCAGATCAAAATGGCACCGTCAATATTTATTATTTAACATTCTTCAATCGATTTTTACGTAAAAAATGATTTTGTGAATTAAGTTCGCTGCACACGACGCCCATGATACTCCACACGAGACTCATGAAAGTATTTTGTAATAGGTTCGTGATTTTTTATCAATTGCATGATTCATCGACCATCAATAAAAGGCGCGAATTACAAAATTTCCTTCATCAATTGTCACTCGGACCGCGGAATTGTGCTCAAAGCGTACAAAGCGTATAGCGTAAGCCGGCCAGTATATACATATCGGGTGCGTTTGAGCGCTACTCGCACAATTCGGACCGCGGTCTTATTTTTTTTTTTAAATCTTCAACGAGTCTGCCGATAAAAAGTTGTATTGTATATCCCAGAGATACAGATGATAAGAAAATATGGAAATCGATTAGAGGTAAACATTGCCAGTAGCTGGCGCAGCGTGTAAATTTTGCGCGCCAAAAGCTGCAACGTCGTCTTTTCATCTTACCGAGATAATTCATCAGACTCGTGGCAGATCAAAAATCAATTATAAATAATATTTTTTAGTTAGTTCTTACCAAATAAAGTAAAGCATACCTTATATCAACTAAATAGGTAATTAAAATTGATGATATCTAATAATTTTCCATTTTAATTATAAACAATTTTCTTTCAGCTTTTGAACGTTAATTGCACCTAAGTCAACAAACACAATAACAATGGAGAGTGACAACGATTCTGACATCGGAGATATATTAGACGATCTTTTGGCTAATGCCAACGACACGGACAGAAGTGAGCCGAAAAAAAAGATGGAAGAATTGAATTTTAATTTTTTGGATTCTGAGGGTAACATCAAAGAGGCTGAATCGAAATTTGATGGAAATGAGTCGAGTGTGGTGCACGATCAAGATGTGGACTCGTCTGACGACGAGGATAAAAAGAATTTTGAAGAACAAAAGTATTCCGATTATGGGAGAAATCTCAAAAATATGTTGAAGAGAGAAACTTCATCGAAACCTATGGAAAAATTGCCAAAAACACAGGAGAAATCTCCAAAAATCATAGAGAATTTGTCCCGCAACGTTGAAAAACTTTCCAACACTTTTGTACAAAATTCGATCCGTTCGAACGGAGCGCGGAATAAAATCAGGCCTGAAAGTGGAATTGCTAAGTCAAAAGATGTTTATAGCGACCCTATATTCGGTCTAAGATTGGTCAAACCCCTGATATCATCGGCAGAGCTTGTAGAACGAATGAAAGGAAGAAAGGCTGTAACGATATCGAAGGTCAAATATCACCTGTTGTCTGAGAGTAGTCAAGACGATTGGGTCATCGCGGGTGTTTTGATCAACCGTTCGCCCACTAAAAAGTCGCAGAAAGGCACGAGCTATTGTATCTGGAAATTGACCGATTTGGGGGATCAAATGAATATTGTATCTGTATTTCTGTTCGGCGGAGCTTATAAATTATTTTGGAAAACCGCTACAGGGGTAGCCGTTGCGATTTTAAATCCTGGAGTTATGGATTCTAAGGATTCCACGATCGATCAAGCGACCCTTTCGGTTGACAATGCTCAAAAAGTTTTGATTCTAGGCAACTCGCGTGACATGGGCAAATGCAAATCAACGAAAAAAAATGGAGAACCCTGTTCCAATATTGTAAATATCTCGCAATGTGAATATTGCGTTTATCACGTTAAACAAGAGTATAAGAAAGCGTCGAAACGCGCGGATATACAGTCGAACGGAACGAGCAACGGCTTTGCATCGGCTATGGCTAAGAAAGCCAAAACACCGCTGCCCGGTATGTATTCTCAGAATATAAATAATCAAAACTTCACACCAATTTTAGCAAAGCGGAACGAGAAATTACACGCAAAAGATTCAGCCCGATTAGCTCTACTTCGTGGAGCAGTCTCGACAGTCTCTAACTTACCCGAAAAGCTGGTCGATACGGAGACCAAAAAAAAATCATTTGCCGTTGAGACGACGAGTGCACAGTTGAGAAAAGATCTTGAAAGATTGAACAAATTAAGGGGATGGAACATCTCGCAACCGATGCCCGTAGCCAGGCCCTTGGAAGCTCCGAGCCTCGTTTCCGAGACAAAAAAATCGTCCCAATTATCGACATCATTGCTGGGCATGAAATCTCCGGTACCTTGCTTAGGTACCGGTGTACAAGGAGGGAAAATTGATTTCTCGCAGCCAATAACGAAACGACACGTCGACAAAGCCCGTTTAAATGCTTTGCGCTGGATCAAAGAGAATGGAACGGTAAAACAATCGAATCCAAACAAAATATTGGAAAGCAGAGACAAGAAGGTAAATGCGGGAATAAAACGTCAGAGAGAATCGAGTGAAGACGAATTGGCTAGTGAGAAAAATAGTAAAAGAGCTCTGATAAGCGATAAATTTATGGAGATTATGCAGGCGAAATCGTCTCACGTTGATCTGGTGGAAAAGTCCGAAGAGGAGGAGAAAGATAAATATTTCAATAAGCTAGAAGTCAAGGAGAGAATGGAGGAAAAAATGATGAATACTTTTAAGATCGAATGTAAGGCTGTTAAATGTCTCATCTGTAAATACACAGCTTATTCGGGTTCAGATTTCTGCAAGGAGCAAAAGCATCCTCTCAGAGTTATCAATGCTATGAAAAGTTTTTTCAAGTGTCACGACTGTGGCAATAGAACGACCACTCTGGACAGAATACCTACACAAAGTTGCACAAAATGTCAAAGTTCGCATTGGGTGAAAGCAGCCATGATGGCAGAAAAAAATACGAGTATTCCATCAGCTGTACTCTCGATTCGTGGTGGAGAGGAAAAATTCATTGGTTCTGCATCTCAGGATGCCAATATTAATCTTCTCGTTCCAGATTCCGGGACAACTGATTCCTGATTCTTGATTCCTGTGAACATTATTATTTTTCCCATCTCTCAGGAGACTGTACAGATAAGTACGGCAATAAAAAATCAGTCCGGAATGATATCATCGGATTCTCGTGATATTAGCTCGTAGTATATTACCGCTTAAAACACGTAACAACGGAGCAGCTCTAACTGGTTCGGAGCTGTAACGAAAATTTAGCCAACAATATCTTCTCGTTCATAGAGTAACTGAGATATCAATATCGAGTTCATAAAAATTCAGATTTCGTTTTTTTTTTTTTTTTAGATCATTGTAAAACTTAATGGTCAAATAACTTTCGACCACAAATTCTCATCGATTCGGCAATATGTGATGAAAAATGCCAAGTTTTTCTTTTCTCCATGAAACGGCGTTTAATGCACAAAATATAGAACAGTTTTCGTTTAATCCTGTTTAAATTGAAAATATTTATAGAAATCGAATAATGATTATTATTGTTTTTTGAATAAATTGTTCAACGGATAGTAGAGATAGTTTGTTATTGCGTTATCCCGATTTCCATCACGCCAACTCGATGACTTTTTTTTTGTAAATAGGATTTTGTGAAGAATTCGTTTTTTCGATTGATTTGGTACTTTTTTTTTCCAAGCTTAGGAACGTGGGCGATACAGGTTATATTGAGAAATTTGAGTAAAATATATGCATATGATAATTGGCTACATATTTTTCCTATCGCCAGTTTTTAATTGACGGACGAAGAAAAATCTCTATTTTTTTGTTTTGTTTTAATCATGCGTTGGAATGTGCCTCGATCACAATTAGCACTCGTATCAAATACTCGTTTTAACAAGACATAAGAATAGTTTTTTTTTCTTTTTCATTTCTTTTCAGTGTAATCATCTCTTTTTCTTACTTTTTCTTTAAGATCGTGTGAAAAATATTGAGTGTTGCTGACGCGACCAGCCCAGGACACTATTTTATCTCCTCTTCGCATTTTTTTTCTTTCGTTAATTTAATTACTGTACAAGACATGATTTCATTTAAATTTTTTTTATCTTTGAGAATATCGGATAACATCTCGTTGTATGTGTTCGTCGCGTTAGATTAATCCTTTATATTTTATTTAATGAGTCGAGTTTTTACGCTTTTTTTGTCACGTGAATATTTTGTTTTCGAATTCAGAGCTTAATCTCGTTACGATTTTGTTTCCTTTTCTTCTTCTTCTACAAAGACACGTCCAGCGCAGTTATCGAATTTGGAATTACAATCCCCTCCCCGCTTCTTTCAGCGAGGACGAAAGAAAAAGGAGAAAAAAAAACATCGTATAACCGACGACTACGCCAATGTACAAAATACTTCTTAGCAAGAGAAGTAAAACGGAGAAAAAAATCTGACATTCGATGACGAGCCTGAAGGTTTTCCGAAAATGTTCTACTTCATTTTCTATTCTCTCAAAAAATTCAATATTTTCAATGATTTCCAGTTTCAAATACATTTGGGAATCCTTCGCCGTCGATGTGACCTTGTATCATATCATCGAATACAGAAAAAAATACACCCACAAATTGCACATTTTTTGTTTTTTTTTTCTTTTCTTTTAAGATCACCCATTTGCCACGGACATTTGTACATACACATAAATTGATTATAATGAAGACATGAAGAACGATAAGAGAAAAGGAGCGTGAAAAATAATCAGATAACATTTCTTTCCCCCGCGCGTGCCTTAAGTAATCTCGCATCGAGAGAATGCACACTCAATTCATTTCTCTATATAATAAAAACAAATCGAACGAAAAAAACAAGGGAATATGACCAAATAACTGTTCTTACTGCTTGTACTTTTTCCACAGTATCATCTTCTTTCTCCTTAAATTATTGTTGACTATAATAATTACTTGAAGAGATAATTAAAAAATAACAGAAGCATTTGCAATCAACAGAAGAATGTAAGAGAAAAATGTCACTTTCACCTTAAATTTTTTCTCTTATCCCATAAGAAAATAAATCAATGCAAGCTAGACTGAACATAAAATAATCGAATCGTAGAGATAGATTGTAGCAGTGTTCAGACAATTTCTAATCCATACTGTACAGAATTGTCGTTGGCGTGCTCGAAGTTATGAAGACAAATAGCGAAGTATTAGTGAACAAAAAAGAAAACATCTTGAACGCGCGCAATATTTAGTTTGATATCTCAACAAGATTTTTATCATTTTTGGTGAAATAAAAATAATAATCAACCGATGAGTCTACAGGGGAAATAATTCTCGGAATCGTAAAACGCATTTGGCCGATCCTTTATCGGCTAATATACAATTGATAATTAATAGATCTTAATATCGATCACACACCACCACACTCCCTTGAACGAGTTCGTGTCCTAATGAGCGCTCTTAGTCTACACATTCAGACGTTTCGCGAGGCAAAACGCTATTTTTTATTATCTCTTCTGGTTAACTCTAGTTCTTTTTCTTTCAGTTTATTTTATTTTTTTTTTTTTTTCATTGTTTTGTTTTCTTTGTTTTGTTAATGTAGTAGGCAGGTATTCAAGCTGGCTTAATTAAGTGTCACAGTCTTCGAGTTGCCCTTCTTGTTTTATCTGTATTTGTTTTCCACGCTGTTTTTTTTTTTTTTTTTTTTCTAATTCATTACGTCCTTATGTCTGCCTTGAATATTTGTTTTTTCTTTTCGTTTTTTGTTCCGAACTATTTTTGTACAGTTGATGAAGATTGTCCCAACCGTTATTACATCGAACTTTTCATATCTACGATCTCTCGGTCGATGAAATATCGGGGGAAAAAATATTTTATTTTTCTTTCTTCATCAGTAATTTCTATTAACTTTTGTTGAAACACAATATTTTTCTTCGCTCTTTGCAATTGTCCCATGAAGTGCGTCCCGTTTTTTTTCTTTCCTGTCTCTCATTTTTTCCTTCGCTGCTCGGTGTGTCCGTACTTCGGATACCTTTTTTTTGTTTTTTTTTTTTTTTTTTTACTTATCAGTAATCGTAAATCATTTAGAGTTTGCCAAAAGTGTGGATGTTGATTTTTTTCAGTTTCTTCAGTAGTCATCCAGATCGAAATTTTCGATTTCAATGTCATCCAACTGCATACTTTGAAAGTCCACTTTGTACCGCAAAATACCTGAAAATTCAAGTTTTTAATCCGTTAGTCACGTAATTACGAATAGTGTTCGGTCAATTGTTCGTTTCAAGATATTTCGTTTCAACGGGAATAAACAATTACGATAAATATTCGTTTGAGGTCTGTCTCACACTTCGAGTATTGTACTCTTATTATTAATAACTGAAAACTAACTTTTGATTGTTTAATTTAATGTCGCCTTCCTTTCAACTTTCTATATTGGGGAAAAAAATATCGTCATGAAGGATTTTAGCGTACGAAAAAAGTGCACTCTTGTCGCGGGTATACAATTATGGCTACAGCTCGAACGGATTTCATTTTTTTAGTTTCTATTTTTATTTTTCAAGTAGGAAGCATGTACTATACCTTTCCAAATGTGCGAGCTATTAGGGAACGACACATCGATTAGTATACCGTTATATAAAGTTGTAAAAAAAAGTTTTCAAATACATATATCAAAAGAAGAAAAAAACATCAAACGGTGAAAAAAAATTCGAATGCTTCCAACTTTTATAAACCGATTTGATTTAATAGCGATTGAATGATTAAATCGAGCTCACACAACATGCAGGTACAATATGCCTCAAGTTATGCATTTTCTTTTATTCACGAAGCCCGCACAACATCATTGTACTGAATAACACAATGAAGAAGTTTGATTGTTTTCTACGTATCGGCTTATATATTACTCTTACTATCAAGCATTCATCTACCATGCAAAATAAAAATGAAAAAGAAAAAAAAGGGGAAAATCTATAAACTGAAAAATCACGACAAGTATGTTATCCATAGCGATTGATGAGGGTCAAAAACGATACTCGTATTTCATAAATAATAATACGTTCGGCGAGGCGATTAAACGAAATGATTTGGAAAAAAAATAAAAATTCTTCGAACTGAACTAAACCTCCGAATTATGAATTCGCAATTATGAATAAAAAACAAGTGAGAAAATAATATTTTGAAAAAAATTCACATAATATGATTACACAATGTAGTTACACTATGAAAAAAATATAGTGATAAAAGATCAACGAATGCACTCAAAGAGACAGATGAATGTCTACCTGGATTCGAATCTGAGTACGTTTTTTTTTGTATTTATTGTGTTTGGTTTTTGTTTTGTTTTGCACAGTTGAATAATTAGTAATCGTCGAGGTCAACGTCATCGAGAGGCTCGTCGGCCTGCAGTGACTGGAAATCGACTTTGTAGCGGAGGATTCCTATACATCAAAGTATCACAAACAAAAAAAGAAAACTGCACGATTAATATGGGCCTCGTGCGGTTTTATTATCATTTTTCCATATACTCAACGAATTGGTAATATTTTTGAAGGAATTTCAATAGACTTTTTCTTGTGGTAGTTTTCATTTTTTTCGGCAAACCAATATCAATAGAAAATAAGAGGACGAAAGCTTACCTCCAATACCACCAAAACCTCTGACGAATTGAGAACCTTCTTGTGATTTATCAGTTATTATTTCTAGGGTAGCGCCAAAACTCTTGTAGTTGTTCGCAAGCCACTCGAGCAGGGGTTGACATTCGACCAATTCGAGCTCAACGCCACTCTGACCAAAAAATAGAGGAAAACATGTTATGAAATTTGACACAGTTATTTCTAACTTGCGTTTTAATTACTATTCAGTGCCATTACTGTCGTTAATGACAAAACGCAATTAGTAATTATCCAAAATAAAATCATACATCGGTATGAAATATGTTCGACTCAAGGATGATCGACTATTATTTCGGAGTCAAAAAAGAGCCCAAATTCATTTTACACACAGCTATGCTGATTTACGTTTACTGATGTTGAATATTCGTATTATCGATTTTAATGAACATAATTACTGATGCACGAGTATTTCATTGCACAATAATTCGGGAAAACTAAAAAAAAATAAGATCGTCAACGGCTCTGTATTATCCTCTATATTAGAATTGTAAGCAACCGAACTTGGCAACGTCGCGGTTTTCACCATTTTCAACCGGAAAATGAAACTTTTTTGTAGCATCACTGTGTCAACGACCTGTTGAGGTATGATTTTTTTATATTTTACCAAATTCCTATTGTCCAATTTATCAGGATCTAGATTTTTTAACGACTAATCTTGGATTTTGGGAGAGAAAAACCGTGTTAACAGCACTTTCGGTCAATTTTTTTTCGCAGACGACGTGTATTCGGTGCCTCAAAATGCTTGACTTTGCAATTTTATTGCGAAAAAACTAGATGGTCAATCGAGCCGAAATTTTGACAATAGCCGCATAAAATGTTCATCTACGTCATATAAAAATTTCAGGTCAGAATCTTGGATTCGACCCGATGATCGATGATCCTCAATAATTTTCATGTTACTTTTGCAATATTCGAGTAACATGATCTCAGAATGTAACACATGTTTTATTTTTCACATTACTTGTTGCTGTTGTTCATGCCTTCTTTGGATATTCACAGTAAAAAATTTCGTGGATAAATTATTTGAAGTGGTTACTATTCGAAGGGGACTCTGTCGACTTTCATTGATTCTTCAATTTTTTATGAATGTCCAATTTATACATTATTTTCTACTGTAGACGATAGGTTTTTCTCAATGACTCTCATTTTTTTTTTTCATTCAAGAGAATACCAACGAATTTGGCTTCAGAAATGTCTATTTTTCGTTCAAAAGTTCGTTATTTTAATATTTAAAAATCATTCTCTTCACAATTCATTTTGTTGTACGTAAATGTTAGTATTTAGACTGACGTCTTATTCAATATTTTTCATAAATTCATTTTATACGAAAGGACATCTGGTACCGTTATGGCAGTTTTTAAGGAGAGGTTCCATTGTAACACCGCATCACTCTCATGTTCCACTCGATTCAAATATGTTTGTGTTTGACCACTAAAAATTCCCGTGCAAAATTATTTCAATAGATTTGAAAAAAAATAATCGGGCTAAAAATTTTTTTTAGTCATCCTCATGGGAGAAAATCATCATAACTGATGTTACTATGATGGCGCATGACCAAAAAAAAACCGATTTTTTTTTTTTTATCACCACACCTGCACGGAAAGTTCACTTTTCCGCTCCGTGAAAGTTGAAATTTCCGCGAAGGTGTGGTGAAAAAAGACTCGAATCGCGTGCTTGTTTTTGCCCGCGATTGGAAATAGTCTACTTTCCATCCCTAGTGACGTAATATACTAATTTTAAGAAGGTTCATCTGGCAATCGAATTAATAAACAGATATTGATAAAAAAAAAATTGAAACAGTTATCAGTATCAAAAAAATCACCTGTAAAAATTTCAAGGCTTTAGTATATTTTGTTCGAGAGAAATGAATACGAACTGTTTTCCCAACTCAACAAGATCCCTTAAGCGTTCTGCGATTTTCCCGACTGTAATCATGAAATTCGCAAGCATTGACAAACAGTTTCTTCGGCGAAACTTCTGTAAATGCTGAAAAAAATTCCAAAGAACATTTTTACGATTTCGTAAAATCCATTCGATACTTATGAGGTTCGGAATAGATTAATTCATCTCGCAGAACGAGGTTAAACTTTGGAGGTGAAACACACTAAACATGCCGAGTCGACTATACTAGTCACGACAGTTTTTTGTTTTCATTTGCTCGGTACCAGATGAGCTTCCTTAAACTAATTCGAAAAAAAAAAAAAAAAAAAAATTCCTGAATTTGTTTGTTGGTTGCGTTCATTTGTCTGTTTGTTCGTTCGTTTGGAGTACGCACGGAGAATAATTACCAAAACATATGAATTTACTTTCCACCGGTACAAACTTCAATGAGTTACAAAAATGAAGATGAATTAAAAAAAAATTACCTCCTTGTCGGTGAAATAAGTCTTATCCTTTTCTTGTTCGGGTGTAAGATGTAGCACCTTTTCTTCCGCGTTCGTATGATTTTTCAGCACGTATCTTTGGATATCAAGATTTTCCCAACAAATTAGAGTCTCGACGCTTCCCAATTCGAGAGCTCGCAGCGTGTCTTCAACACCGAAACAATATTTTCCCGTATCCTGTGAGATTTCATCAAAATAACGACCTAGAAATGAAAGAAGAAAAAATATAACATTCCTGATTCAGCAGTTCTTTCTTCATGTTTAGAAAGATATAAATGTACCTATAAGCTTTTTCTCTTGGATGAATTTAACGTTTTGGAGGGACTCGGCCGCTAGTTCGATGGCCTGATTGAAACCGTTTTCACCCCCGTAGGAAACATCTACGAGTTTTATTACTTTGGCTTGCAATCTCTGTTGAAATGAATAAAAATAAACGATCACTGATAAGTTAAGAATAAACAAAACATAACGTCAAAGATCGGGCAGGAAATTAGTACTCACGGGATCGAACATATCAGATTGACTAAGCTCCGTTTTGAAATCAGCACTACCCGCAAGTATGAGACCAGCTATATTTGGCTTATCATTCGTGATGTATAATTGAGTCGCAACTTCAGCCACTTTTCGAACATAATTATGTCTCTTTTCCATTCGCAATCTGGCGAAACGAAGAGCCGATTGTCCTCCTCTACCTGGAAACATATTTTTCAATCAAAATATGACAACGTTACTGGTTACAGAGAAGAAAAAAAAATACGTCAAGTCTTATTGAAAATTGAACAATAAAAACACCATGCAACGAATGTATGTGTTATTTTAAAATATAATTCGTTGTATACATCAAAGAGCATTCGAACTATAGCATTTAAGTTTTATAATATAGTATATTTATAGCGCTATGCAAAATGAAAAGAAAGCAAATGCAAGTTTGCATAATTACGTAACGTTTTGAGAATAATCAACTAATAAGAACAGCAGCGAATTGTTGAAAATGTGATCTAAAAATGTTCAGACATCATCTTGCGTAGTAAAACTCGTTTTGCAATAATTAAAAAAAAAAAAAAAATTCATGAAAATCAGCCAATTGGAAAATTATGTAACAAATAATAAGTATGGTTATGCAATTAACACAATGTCAGACTGTCAGCTCGAATGAAGTAAATGTTCGAACAATTCGTAAATGTTTGAATAGTTTTTAGTTTTCTTAGACATCGTCGAAAGTCGAATATCGGAAGATTTTCACATTGAACAAAAATGATGTAATTAAACTGGTTTACGTGATTGTTTCATTACCGTGTTTCTTGGGTAGATCAACTGTGAACTTGTGAAGTACTTCACGCGTGTTACCCTGCAGAGTGCCGAACAACGCGCCGTTACCATCCATGACGATAAAACCAAATTTATTGTCATCCGCCAGCAAGGCCGTCAGCGCTTCTGTATGAAACTGCAAAATAACAATAATGTTAATAACAATGAAGAATGTTAAAATTTAGTATGATCAAATGTTTATTTCTGCCTTACCTTGTTATCGCACAAATAAAGGGAAGTGTTTATCGGCTTGAAGGGTTCGAAATCAATGTTGACCTTTTTTTCTTTTCCCTCTTCGGTAACAATTGTTCCGCAGTATATTACCAGGCCATTAGGAGGGACTGTCATCAAAAAATGAAAAAAATTATATTTCCCATTTTTTAAAGCATAGAGACAACTTAATTTTTCAGCTTGTTCCAGAATATTGAATTAAAATGACCTTTCACGAATATTTGAAATTTTCATCCTTGATCGATCATAAAATTGTAGTTTTTAGTGCCCAATATAGTTTCTTGAAAAAATTGAGCATTGCATAAATTTCCAGCTATTTGTATCACGTACTGTCTGTATGATTTAATAAGAACGAGCCTGTGCTATTGAAAATCCATATTTAATTTGAGTTCCTGCTAAATTTCAATTCAGCCATCAAAAAATTTACAATCCAATAATTCTTTGTACAATGTTGAAGAAACATTGTATATTAAAAGTTTCATATATTCAACAAGTGAAGATTATTTCAAATGGAATTCAACAGGTAAGCATGAATGGAATAAAAATTGTTATGAATTTCTATCATAATGGAGCTTGGCTCGCATCAGTCTTCTTTTTAGCGGTCGATGAGTCCCTCATTGAGTTTGTTATTGGGCTTTGTCTGTTTCTATCCTGATAAATAAGTAAATTAATGGAGAAAGTAATATTTCATCGTCACTCGGTATCTAGTCATACAGAGGAACGAAATTTAAAGATTTTTCAAGTGCTCTGATACGATTTTCAAGGTAATCAATTCACAATTTAGAAAAGAACAAAAATATATTTTCTTTAGTATATCCGAGCTGCTATGAATTCAATTAATTTTATTTATTTCATTCCAAAGCGCATATAGAAAGAAAAAAATCAAGGATTATAACAAAATTTAAGCACTTTTACAGGACTTTTTAAGGGCTTCAAGGTTTTTAAGGACTGCTGAAGACCATGAGTTATTGGGATGCTATTTTTCTGCATTGGAAACCGAATAAAAAATAACCTGTATTCATTACCTTTAGTATATAACTTAAGTCGGTGTTGTACAGATGTTATAGCTCCTAGTACCGACAATCTATTTACTCTCGACTTAATGTTGGACGCCGTGCCAAATTCATCGGCCAGCATTTTACTGACTCTGGAGATTTGGTCCCTCGGTGGGATTATGAGGGAAATCATGCTGGTTCCGTTCCTGCGAGAAGCAAATAATGGAAAAATATGAAGTACTATATAAAAAAATCGCTTTTTGGGATGACAATTAAAAAAAAAGTAGGTCACGCGACGCTGCAGTGACCTTGGTTCTTGAACATTGAGAGAGGCAAATGTAGCCTTGCCAAGAGGAGTCGAAGCACAAAGAAAAAAAATGATTGCTCACAAATTGTCATCAAATTCAATTTTCTTTGACAAATCTCCAAGGCCGTTGAGGCTTCAGACGAGAAACCACGTTTATCCCGAAAATTTTCATTACTCAAGGCAAAAAATGTATAGGCGATCATAAAATCTGACCAAATTGCCCGAATTTGATGAAATAAATTTAGGAACTTGTGAACATTTCATAAGTTCGAATAAATAAAAAAAAAGAATCACCGATATTACCAAATTACTAAGAAAAAATCGCGGTTGATGAGTCACCATATGCCAGAATACGTAGAAATCTGTTAGGTTTCACGTTGTGCGAAAAAAAAAAAAAAAAAAAAGTAACGTCGAGACTCGCACGAACTCCCGAAACTTGGGACTTCTTGGAAAAAGGTTAAAAATTTGAGAAGAAAAATGGATACTATGAAAAACATATTCTCGTACTCACCCCCTTGCCATTTCAAGGCTTTTAATGAGTTTCTTGATCTTCCAGATCTCGACATTGCGGTCGGCGGAAGTTTCCTCGTTGGACATTGCTGCGCGTGGTGCAAAATCGCGTGGCCCACTACTCGTACTCGCTCTTTTTTTTTTCTTACCTCCTCAACTAATTCTCTCTCCCTCCTCCGCGCGCGCTCAACCTATCGCTCTCGTACTTTTTTTTATTCTTCTTTCACTTGCACTCTACTTCATGAGAAATTCTACGCGTTTCCCTCCCGCAGTGCGATCGTTTTTTTCTTCTATTCGTGAAAAAAAAAAAAATTGCAAACGTGCATATAATTCATGCGCGCCTATGCAGAGAAACACATAAAAATATACACACGGAAAACCACGAAGGTATTCATACATACAACACACACGCACACTCGCGCGCACGCACACCTCTCATCAACTTCAGAGTCGAGCGCGCCTCTTCGTCGCCGTGGCACACTGGACCTGTTCTTTTTTTTTTCCAATTCTTTTTTCAAATCTACGCGCACGTATGCGATAGAGGGGCGAAGGGGAAGAAAAAATTTTCAGCCCTTCGGAACTGTCGTGGCTAATGAAACGGGGGTGAGGACGAGTATCTATAATGAATATTTTCGTCGAAATTCCAAGATCTCTGTACTAACGGATCCTTGAAAGAACACACGACGGCAACGAGAAAACACTCCTTCCCGCACGCTAACCCCCGACCCCCAAGAAACTACCGAACGAACCGCCGACACCGCCGTGCGTGTTCGTCGAGCACTCGTGTCTCGTGTTTCTCCCTCCTGCCAAAAAAAGGGAGATACCCGACGTCAGCGCCAATAGACAGAACCGCGGAATAAGCGCGAGTTACTCTCTTGTTGCACATGTTTTGTGTAGACAAAAGTATGCTCCGCGCTTTTTTTTATTATCTCCTAACGTTATACGACGAATTCCGACGTAAAAAATTGAACGTCGTCCGTATTTGCACTGCTCATCAAATTGGATCTGCATAGGATTTACCCTCAGAATAATTATCATTGTTTTTCAATTATATGGGTATGTCGTGTGCAGAAAAAAAATCTATTCCTCCCTCTTTGACCTCCGGACTTTATTAGTTCTCCATTCACGTCTGCATCACGATTGCTACCAAATAATCGTCAAGACAAGATTGTCGTCAGGCTTGGCGCCTTTGCCACGTTTCTGCTGCGTGAATTCGCCAATTTCGAAGTTTATTCCCGCTGAAACAACTTGACCAGTGCTGCTCGCTGTGGGAAGATAGAACAAAACATGATAGAAACACTTTTCAATCCCATTTTTTTTCTCGATCCTTTTCATTTCAATGTGAAATATTATTTTTTTTTTCGTACGTATATAATTATTTTATTAACGAAATTGAACATAATATACATGGGTACTGTGTTGAAGTTTATCCCGCATAACTTTTTTTTAAATTCAATCATCCGTTTCAAAGAATTTTCGTAGAAATTCAAATACAATTGTTTTATCAACAAATATTTTTTATTCGATTAAAATTAATGTTTATTGAGAAATGTGAAATTAAAAAATATAAAATTATACGTAAACAAATTGATTTTTGAGAAACAGCATTTTTTTTAGGAAATATGAAACTTTTTTTAAAATAAAATAGTGTCAATTCGTATATTATTACGTTGAATGTTGACTAGAGTAGTTGTACCTTGATTATTACTATACCTGGCCCCCTGCTTAATGTTCGCGGTTTTAAAATGGTCACACGCGAGTGATGAAGCGACCTTAACATTTTCGCATCAAAGAAACTTTGAAAATTATTGATAAAATTGTCTTGTTATATCGTGAAAATTCATAAAACCAGTGACTCATTAAATGTAACTTATTCGTCTAACCCGCCAGGGTTCTGCCAATTGCCTTGATCAAGAATTAAAATTCGTCGTAGAATACGCAGGACACACTACACACACACATAACCTCAAAACGCCCGGTAAAAACTGCTTTTTTCTTCCAAATGAATTTTCCTTGACATTACGATTTCGGAATTTCATTCGAAATATGAAGGAACTTGAAAATTCAAAATGCGAGGTAAGATTAATATTACAAATTTTATGCGTATTATTTGATTTAAATAAGGAAAGCGTTTAGTTGGTTATGGAACCCAGAAAATAGCACCATTTTCAAGGAGTTTTTCTGAGCTTTGGCATAAATGGTATGAACTTTATGGTTCATTCAATTAATCATGTTCATACATAAATCAATAGATTAAAGTTGATGTTACATAAGATGTATACAAAGTAGCCAACGAGCGATGATGAGAAATATAACTAACTGTAACATAAATATTTTCTAATCATGCTTCCTTCTGATACGTTATTCATTTTTGATATTCAAGGATTTACGTTCTTTCATTGAATGTATAGGCACATGGATTTATCATGATTAGCTCAAGAGTACATTTATAAAATCATGGTTTTCAAGGATGGTATATGGTATATAGGGCTAACGTTTGAAAGAAATGTTTTCACCTTTCTCAGAACCTGACTAACGAAGATCGAGAAGTTTTGTCAAGAACTTTAAAAACTGTACAAGATTTTTATTATCTTTTGGTTTATCGTTAAAGCGCTTGGCAGTCCGCATGATAAAAGAACATTCACCGTTCGACATATTTGATAATGTTCATAATAATAGTGAAAATACTAATAAGAATCATTATGATTAGTGTTGAAATTATCATTGATATCGACTGAATTTTAGCGTTAACTTGAGCGTAATGAAAATGAATAAACAATTTTTTCTCAAGGTTCGCAAAACACTAGATCTACAGTTTCCAATTTCGGATCGTTTGAACGCTTCTTTGGAGGAAGAAGTAGGATCTTCGTTGGGATCATCGGGTTCCAACCGTCGTACAAATTCTCTCGGCAGTTTTTTTGCGGATGCTACTTACGCTTGGCTCAGTTGTGGTCCTAGACTTGTAGTAATAAATGTAAAAACAGGCGTAAGTATCAGCTCTTGGACGTTCAGAGATAAAGTATCGTGCGTATCGGCGTTCCCTGCTCAACCGGGACAAATACCGCTACTCCTCGTCGGATTAGACAATGGGGCGAGCAGAGTGCGAGATTCCTACGGACTCGTTTGCGTCTTTGATTGCGCAACGTCGCAGGTTCTCAGAGCAATTAGGGTGAGTACAGAATTGCATTACATTTATATTCCAAAAGTCTATTTTTATCCATTTTCATTTGATTTTTTTACAGAACGGTGTAACTTCATTTCACCGATTTTTATTTTTTTATTTCAAAAGTTTTCACATTCTTAGAGATGTACGATATCTATTTGAAAATAGTTATGACCAATTATTTTTCATGCATTATCAACGCCATGTTTTCTGCAATATTTTGTTTTTTTTTTTTTTTAAATTTCTTTCAAAGATGCCAGCCGGTGTCGAACAGGCGTGCGTTGTTTCTGGTGGCGCAGAATGGGAGGATTTTGAGGACAAGAGAATCGACAATGTCCTGGGTGATTGTAACGGAATGGCTTGCGTCGCCTTACGTAATCTCAATCATTTGATCATTGATTTGAGACGAACGTCCTGGGATTCATCTTCCGTTGATGAGTCGAGTCCAGCCGAATTGGACTTGACAGAACACGGTGAGACTTCGTCTAGCCGACACAAGTACAGCAGACACAAGAAGCATGCGGCGTTTAATCTCATGAATAGTCGTAAGTATGAGAAACATTTGAGATATGAAAGTCGGGAATCGACTTGATTTATTTGAACGCGAACGAAGTTGACGTTCTTACAACGTTCCTTTTTTTTTTTTTTTTTTTTTTTTTTTTCAGGTCTCGAGCAGTACATAGGTTTCAGTCGTGAGGAATTCGAGTCATCGACAATGTACGAAGAATCATTGACCTCGTCGCTGATATGTTCGGGAAAGATCGGTTGCTTGGTGTCCGGATGCCTGGGTAGAATAATAATTTGGCAAACTGACGGTGATATAAAATGGATAAGTAGTGCCTTGGACGAGAGTTTGTCGATAACGCATTTGGCGCTTCTCGAGCCAACGGACGACCCAAGACCATTTTGTTATTTATGGTCCGCACACCAGGAAGAAACGAGCCGTTCGGCGCCGATTTTGCGAATGTACGCGATGCTATTCGAGCGAAAATACACGGACAAGGGTGAAAATTCGTATTTGAATCTTGAGGGTGATCCAAGCGTGAAATTCGAGCTCGAGTTGGACGAGAGTGATAGAATAACGAGCTTGTGTCCGGTGATACGGGAGAGTAATTCGGAACAAACAGAATCGACGTATAGACGAGGGGAGGACAGTATTCTGTTGATAAGCATGGAAAAACGTGCAATTTTGTTCGACTTGAATCAATGGTACAAGGAACAAATGCCGCATACGATAGGCGAGTGTAACAATCCAAACGCGATTATCGCGAATTATCGTACGAGGCCGGATCTTGATTGTACGATGGACGAGACGATTGTCAGTTGTGCTTACATGCCTGAAACGTTGAAAGAATTTCCGTTCAATGGTTCAGCCCCGTCGGAGGAGCTTTTCTTCCCTAATGCATTGGCCCTCGAGTGGATCGATTTGAGCACGTCGCAATTGACATTCTGGGCAACGAGAGGCTTGCAAGGTGAATTATTGCGAGAAATATCGATGTCAGGACCCGTAGCATTGATCGAACCAACGGAAACTTTCAATCGCTGTGTCGCGGCTGGTCTCGTATCAACGAGTAACGAATTTTCCTCGAATAATGATAAAGACTTTCAACGCGAGACTCTCCTATCGCTCTGTCTCGAGCAACGTTGGACTCAATATTTGCTTAAATGTGCCAGAGAATGGTCAGACGGCAGTGCCTCGTATCTATTCCCGGCATTTTTACGATGGGGTATGCAACGAGCGTCCTCGATTAAATTGACAGTGGATCGTTTGTCCGTACCGCTTTACGATCAATCCGGTACTGGCATCGGCGAGGCTGAAGTTAAACAATTGAGATTTTATTCGCAACAATTGGAATGTATTACCAACGTCGTTACGAATCTTGAGATAGACGGTATCGATTTGACGAAAGAGAGACGCGCTCTTCGTCGCGTATCAACTTATCTTCAAGTTTTGCTCTGGTTCTACGACGTCGGCCTTTTGCCAGAAACACAAGAGATCGAGGATCAAAGTACCCTGCCAATATCGTTTTCTCTCAGAATACCATATCCTTACGAAAGGCTCGCTACGATATATCGCGAAAAACGTAAAGAATTTGGTAGGGAGAGTACGAAAAACCCGGCAGAAGACGAGGAAGACATGTTTATCGATGAGCTCGTGACTCGCGAATGTACTCCGTTGAAATGTCAATGGGAGCGAGAAGGTAGTGAATTTAGCGCCGGTGGTTATTATCCCCCCTCGTCGTTGCAATCGCTGTTACGCGGTTATCTGACGGATTGTCAAAACATTTCGGACGTTAACGAGATGGAAAAAAAGCATCAAATAACTATATATATTCTCATGGATTTAGCGATGTTGTTGCAAAACTCATGCCCAGGTGTCAATCAATTGATCAAATATCCATCCGCCTTTAAACTCTCACCGAGTCTCATCAAATTGACCCAAGCGTTTTGGCTTCTCGATCACGAGGATTATCATGGCTTTTTGGATATGATGACGGGTCAACTGGTTTCGGATTCGGACGTCAGAGATTGGCATCACAAGCTTGTAATGCGTACTCTAATCCGTAACAATCAGAACAAACTGGCGCTCATTTATCTGAGAGTAAGAAAGCCACCGTTGTCTTCTCTCAATGATCAATCAACCATGATAGATCTTTCTGTCGGACACGGCCTCGTACAATCGGCGTTTCATCGACGACCGCCCTCCCACTACGCCCAACTTCTTACAAGCTTTTATCGTGCTTGCAAAAAATACGATCGTTTGCACGACATACTCCATTTGGTGCTCGATCCCGAGGAGGAAGAAGTCTTGGTTAAGTTTCTCGAGGACGAAAAAACCGAGGACACCCGTTTGTTGTATTATCTTCAACGTTGTCGTTACGCCGAAGCCAGTAACGTTTATCCCGTTGGATCGGGAATTTTGGCAAGAAGTAATTATCAAAGAAACAATGAAAGATCAGTACCGTTCACGATATTCAACGCTTACAACGCTACGCTGCCTGATATAACGAGAAAATTTTCGGTCCACACTTCCTTCAAAGGTTCCAACGTCGATTCTCCCTCGAGATATCCTAAACCAATGTCCCATTGCAAAAGTCGCCTTAAAACCCGCGATATGCATGAAATCGTTGTGAAAAAAGCTCGCGAAACATTTTTACGCCGAGATCGATCCCGCATACCGTTCGTCAGTGCTCCCTGTGTCTATATCAGCGCACAGTCAACCAACGTCGATACCAATTCCGTTCTCTTTGTCGAACCTCTTAAAAAGGCCAATGGAAAACGTTCTTTGGACGAAATGGGCGGTGACGACTGCCACGGTATCGATCGAAACGACGTTATAAAACGTCGTAAAATCGAGGATTCGACGGAAAAGATGAAGAGCAAAGGAGAAGTCGGTTCGAGTATGGTTTTCGACACACCACTGGTTAAACGAAAAAATCAGAGCGTGTGCTCGAAAAGTACACCGATGGAGACGCCTCATTCGATATTGAAGATTCGACAATTGATACGCGACTCCACATCGCCCTGTCCAACCGACGGATCTTCCAAAGATTTTATCAAACAAAAGATTCACGAGAGTAAACGAAAACCCCGTCAGATCAGATTCAGCCTTGGTCAACAACGGACCAGCACCGATGATAACGACGATGATGAAAATGAGCCGAATCTCGTTAAAGATGATTATTTCGAGGAGGAAGAAGAAGAACACGAAGAAGAAGAAGAACACGAAGAAACTTATCAGAGTTGGGATGCGAGTGGAAAATCGTATTACGATCCTACGCTTCTGAGCCCCTCGACCGACATTTCTATGAACCTCTCAGGACCCCGGCCGAGACCCAGTCTTCGGAAAAATAACGAGTCAACTTCGAGTGATCTTTTGAAGCGAACTCTCAAGAAAGTGTCAAACGAGTCTACGAGAATGGCGAGTGAAAAGTCATTAAACTTGCATGAGACCTCGATGAACGATGATATTTCTTCGAGTATGATGGAAGAACATATTGCTCTCTCAGAAACTGTTTATACAGCATCTATTCTCTCGTCGGACACAAGCTTCGAACGTTCGTTGCCAACAAAATGGACATTGCCGCAAACTCAACGAGAAAATTCTATCTCGTATTCTGAAAAATCAGATAAAAAAAGTCACGATGTATCATCGACTTTCCCGACATGCAGCACAGAGAAAAATCAACGTTTTCAGAGCTTTACTCAATCCGCTTCGAAAACGAGCAGCTTCACCCCGAAAAAAAACATTTTCGATGAGCTCCCAAACGACTTTGATGATGATAAGAATTCTGAAGTTCTCATGGAAGTCGATGGTTTTGGTCTCGATCGAGAATCTACTAATCAATCGCCGTTGAAGAAATCGACGTGGGAAATGGAGAATGTCGAAGCCTCGGGCCTTCAAAATCTTATAGAAACAAATCCAATGGTCGACCAGGAAAACTCGGTGGAGAAGATTGTACAGCAAAAAGAAACGAGTGTCAACGAGGACGATAATATGGTACGAATTCCTGTTGATTTTCCTGATGAATCGTTTCAGCTCCGGGTTCAGAAAAACGAGGAGATTGAAGGAAATCTTGAACCAGAGGAGGAAGAAGATGTCGAAGATAAAGATCTAGAGACTGAGAATAAAGAGAAAGAGCTCGAAGATAATGAAATTGATGAAGATTTGGAAAATTGTGATACAGAAATGAACGATGAAGAAATCGCTAAATCGACGAATGATTACGATGAACAGTTGGCTCTCAGATACGAAGAAAACGATGAGGACGATAACGACGACGACGACGAAGAAGATGAAGGCAACGACGAAGAATTTCAAAGTTTATCAAACTCCCTGGAAATTGTGTCTGCTAGATCAAAATCATCATCGGAAAGATCGATCGTTACGATTGATCGAGAGGATGAAGTATTCATAAAATCTACTAATTCATCGCACAACAATGGTATTTATGATATTCAGAAAATATCGAGTGAAGAAACAAATATAACGGACGATGAGTCATCGAGAAGCGCGGATGGAGCGGCGGATTCGGCAAACGCGAAAGTTGATCTCGATAAAACGGCGTCCGTCGATATTTTAGACGCTGCTATCATGAACGAAGCTTCAAACATTACTAACGATGAATCGTCGAGTAGTTTTGATTCCGCCATGTTTACCGTACTAAAACCGAGTCAAATTTTTTCAACAGGGGGCAGTTCGTACGAGGGTGAAAATAAAATAACATTCGACGACGACACTAGTGAAGATTCGGCGATATTTTCGGCCCAACGACTTCCTACCTCGATGGAATCTGAACAAGCTGCTTTTGATACGGTAAAACAGAGTGAAAATATATCGGATAATGAAGCCAGCAGCAAAAAGGCGAAGGATTCACCGAAATTAGAAAAAAAAGAAAAAGTCACGACGCCCAAAAAATCCATGAGTCCTACCGTAGAAACAGAAGCTTCGACTCCACTACGGATGACTCGATCTCGACGAGCTTCCACGGTGGTTCAGGAACAATCACCGATGCTCGAATCGCCTGTAACGAGATCGATCACGGCTGGAAGATTGCGACGCGCTAGCTCTCTGGCGAAAGATTTGTTTTCGTCTATCGTAGAGAATCCAACGACTGGAACACCGGTCAAAACGGAACCTAAATCATCGAGACTTCGAAGGTCAATTTCTCTTGCGAAAGAATTGACGCCTGTAAAAACTCGTACAATTAAAGAAATTCCGAGCCAAGAAAAGGCGGAACCAACACCTATTGGGCGTCGAACGAGACGAGCCATGTCCGTGCAAAAAGAACTTTCTCTTCCGGTCGAATCGAAACTCAAAAGATCATCTTCGAAGGTTTCTTTGTCGGAGGAAAATATCGATGAACCAACGACGAGTCGAAAAACTACGAGAGCCAAAAAAATTGCCTCGACGAGCAAGAACGAAGAAACGGTGCCAAAGAGATTAACCAGAGCATCTTCCTTGGTCAAAGATACAGAGGATAAAAGCGAGGAGTCTACGACGACGGTGGCCAAGAGAAATACTAGAAAGCGCGGAAATTCCATGCCGAAAGAAACGGTTCTGGAAACGAGCACGAAAGGTTCTTTGCCACGATCGAGACGCGGTGGCAGCATCGTTAAGGAATCTATACCGGAAGAAGCCGGTGAAGGAGAGAAAAAACCGAAAAATCGACGTGGAGCTTCCAGCAGATCGAAGGAAGTGACGAATCTCGAAAAAGCAACATCTTGGAGTCCGGCATCCAGCAGTATCCGCAATCGTTTGTCCTCGATAACTTCGATACCTGAAGAAGTTAAGAACGAAGAGGACGATGAATCGGACGAAGAAATATTCACATCGAGAGGAAAATCCACAGAAAGCACAATAAATACTCGATTGAGGCGAGCAGCTAGCATAGATTCATCCTCGATTGGCGCAAAACGACGAACACGAACTACTTCGGTACAATCATCGATAATCGATGAACCTATAGAAGAGGAAATTACCGAATTCGAAGATATTTCCGAGCGTAAAACCAAGTTAGCCAAAAAAGCTCCGGTGCGAAGAAAGCGGGCTACTTCCGTAACGACTTCGAGGGAAAATATGGACGAAAGCGAATTAGAAAAATTTCCGCCAAGGAGAACTAGAAAATTGTCACAAAAAAGCAACGATAGCGAAACTTTCCGGTTCTCACCACCTGGCAAAGCGCGTCATCGACGAAATGATCATGATGATGAAAAAGGTATTTTTCACGAATCTTTTTACAGGAACGATGAACTTAAAGAAAAGTCTTTATTAGTGTTTTTCATTACATTTCATGGTATTAAAGTCCTGTAGGGTCATGAGAATCCCTAAAAAATGCAACAAATGTTGTTATAAAATACATTTTTTCACCATTCGGCACAGCAATTGGATGAATGTTTTTTGTGATTGATGTCATATGTTACAAGACATGATTTCAATTCCATTGATTTTGAGAATGTTGTTGAAGGCACCGTTATTATAGCCAGGAACGTTTCTTTTTTCAGGAGATATAGAAGTGCCTGATTATGTGTTTTCGCCACCACATACGAGATCCAAATACATCGTTCCTCCACCTTGTAGGTACAATTTTCTCGACCTTCGATTACAGCTTTTAAATTCATTAAACTCGTTCAAAGTATTTTGTTTTGTTTCTTTTTTTTAATATTTTTTTTTATTGTCTTCCAATATGTTATAATTAATCTTTTCCATTTTTTTATTCGTCCAACAAAACTCTGATCTCTACACGTTCAAAAAATATTTTTAACATTTTTGTTTTCCCATGATTTTGCTCGCAGGAACATGAGCCGTGATTCAATACCGATAACGGGAGAAGGAAGCAGGGAAACATGCAACAGAAAGATTTGTTAATCGACCATCGATCACATTGTCCAACAAAACGAGGGATCTTTTCATTCTTTACAATCTCAAAAGAAAATATTTTTATTTCTAAAACGTTCCGTATGATTAACCAATGACTTCATAGGATCAAGTTAATGGAATCACAAAAGGCCAATAATGATTTAGATGAACTTTTTGAATAAAAAAAATTAAAACTGAAGAGACAGGAAAAGGTGCTAAAAATAGAGATTCTGCCTTTTTTCTACATTTTTTCCTTTTCTTATTCACTTTTTTATCCTCCGTCATCCGAACAATCTTAATTTCTAAGGTGCCAACACCTTCTGTATGTTTTATCTGTGTTTGGATTGTTTCCGCTCCCTTGCTGCTCAACTGTCTTTAGAAAAAAGTCAGAAGCAGTATTTTTTCACAAATAGAAAAAAAAAAAAAAAAAACAATCGTAACTTTAATTTGCTACCATTGTTTGATTCTTAAATGTTAAATTGAAAATCTTGTCTCACTACAGTTTGAGTAAGTACTTGTAAATTTTTCAGTTTTGAACATTATTACCAGTTTTATAGATGAAAACATCAACCAAAGTAACATTTCGTGCAGGAAGAGCTTCAAAACGTCATATTTACGTTCAATTTTATCCAATAAAATGGAATCCAATAAATGGAAATTTGCGATGTTGAATGATCGCAAAAAGACTAACGAAAAATTACTATTCCGCGATTTTTTCTTATTCCGACCAAAAATTTAACAAACGTTTGGACTCGAAAATGCATTCAAATAATTCATTCGAATTTCGCCGCAATACTTGTTTGAACACATTAATTTTAGCTTAAAAATCAATGTTTTTTTTTATTCGCCCAAGCATTGATTTTTTAGCTTCAACGTACATGATTTTTTACTTTCTGCGGATGTATTCATGCGCTAGAAGCGGTTCCTCGAGAAAAATTTAGAATATCGAAAATTCAAGTGAAACATCTTTTCAGTTTTTTCTAATGTTTCATAAATCTATTACAAATTTCACTCAAATTCGACCAATTCCTTACAGATAATTTGATTTTGACAAAAATCGCTTTGCCAGCGACGACCGTATTTTATATGATCAACAGTGTCTATTGTCTCAACTCATAGCAATCATCTTTTTTCTCTAGCCAAAAAAAAATTGGAACGGTTCTTTTTATTTTTCTCAAATCTTGGATCCAAGAGTTGCTTCGCATACTGCAGAGTAATTGTCATTGCACGAAGCTTACGCACAGAATTTTGGAAAAAATACTTGTACCATAAAGTTTGTAAATAATTTATTGATAGGCTCATGTATAGTTGTATTAATACAATAAACGTATATGAAAATTCGTGTAAAAACATTTGTTCGTTTCGATATCTGGGAAAAAAAAAAAAAAAAACAAACTTCATCTCTAGTTACCTTTTGCAACGTGTGTTTTCTGATTAAATTTTTGCTTCGGGCGGTATAGAATCCTTTAAATGTGTATATGATAGGTATATATATATATATATTTATATAAATTTATAAATTCTAGATTGCTAAGTATAAATTGTCTTTATAGGCCTCGAACTTTCGTGCTCCTTAGGCGGAATGCTGTACGTGTAATCGATTGTACGAAAAAAAAAAAAAAAAAATCATTGCACAACTGCGGAATTGAGGTTTGCAAGGCGAATTTTCCCGTACAGTCGTTACCACTAAATCTTCGAAATAAATATCATCGAATACTTTATGGATTAATACACACTACTTTGGAAAATAGAAAAACAAAAATGATAATCTGATTTGTTTGGCAAGAGCAAAAAGTGCAACGTTGCCAATGAACACCACCGTATTTCATTAATTATTTGTTATTATTTCAAGTAATTTGCATTACGTTTAATATTATTTGGTACAGGTAACTGTACGAATAGAAAAAAAATAAGAAAAAAAAATCGCTTGTTTTCGCTGATTAGTCAGCTCACCGTGTGTATAATACTTGATTTTATCTGGTACAAAGCCAAACGTTTAAAGTTTCCAATCTTTGGCAATGTTTTTCCTCACTTCGGTGATTCATTTTTCTCGTATTTTATCTTAACATTGCAAAATTCAATTCTAGATAGTGTAAAAAAAAAGTTTATCAATGAGACTAAGTTTTATCGTTTAAATTTATAATTCTCATATTATGTATTATCAAATGCCTGAACTATCGTTACTTCATTTGAGAAATGTAGATTTGATAACCAGAGCATAAAGTTACGATAACCAATTTATAGCTGCTCAGAAATTCACACACAGAACGAGAAACTACGATATCTCGTTCGCGTATCGCGCTAATCAAAATGAGCGATGAAAATTTTTTGAAATTCTATGGCTTTATCGAACATGGGATAATATTTTATTTTTCATTTCTTTTCTCGATATCAGTATTACGAGATACGTTTGAACGAGCACTCTGTTAATATGAAACAAAAAATAAATGCCTTCTTCGAGAAAGGCACACAATAGACTCGTATTTATCGTCCGAATGATAAGTTCACGGATCCCTTGAGCGCTAAGGCAACCTACATTACTGCTCTTTAGCGTACAGTTTATGACGATTCAAAAATCTCGTCAAAACGTTCGATGTTCGCAATATATTATTATACTTATACTTATATATATAAAAAAACGGGTGTATTGTTAAAGTTGAAGGCATTTCAGGAGATTCTCGATATTATAAAATTCGATAGCCACAATCATGGGGGTGTTCGTCCTTGTTCATTCGCAATTTCGTTTCTGCCTAAGAATTCGTTCCAAGAACAAAAAAATATATATTTATTGTGGCTTCGATTGAGATTCAATGGTACAAATGGGTTCAAACGAGTTACGAGATTTGGAAAATTGTTTGCACAAGATTTCGGCGAGCGCATTATAACAATAATGGCGGCTCTAGATTGTACAGTCCTCGTGTGATAGGAAAAAAACAAATGAATCGTTGTCGGTTTTGAAACCAGAATCATCGATTCTATCTCGACTAAAATATTTCTGCAATTCATTAAGTACAATTCTCATGAAGTTTCCATTCAGTTTTCAAATATACTCGCAACTTGTTGTCAGAGATTTCTATTATTTTTAGAAAAACCGTTGTACTTGAAAATGTTATATTTTTACAATTTATTTAAGGCAGTTTTTTGAATTATTGATTCGAAATGCTTACGTCGCATGATTTCCAATGGTTTTTCTTTTTTATATCAAACCTCCTTCATAATTTTTTTATGTTTTCTTTTCCTACACAAAGCTGTTCCTATACTTGGGAAAGAATTTTTTTTCTATGCAAAAAGATAGTTGTGTTTGATTCTGATATGAATATTTTTTTTTGAGATTTGATTATCCTCATGTTGGTTGATTTTGAAAATCGTAAATCGCGCTCATCTTCGCGGATCATTATTATCACTATTACTGCAGACTAAATATCATAATGCTATAACTTTTGTCAGCATCATGTTATAATTTTGTCAAGTGTAATATTGAAACGTTTTTAAGCGATAAAAAGCTGCGAAAAATTGTCCAAGATAATTGACCCAAACTTAATTGAAATCTTTGCAAGATGATTCTTCCTTATTTCTATATAATTTGGAAATTGTTCCAATCTTAACTCACGTTTATCAGCAAGAGTTTCTTCGTGTAAATATGTGCAAACAATAGACCGATTTACTCGATCGACGGTAGCATTAAGGCTACTTGAAAAATGTACTCTTGGAAGAATTCTATTGCTGTTTACAGCCATCTTTGACCCTGCGTTTTTGTTTCTCCTCGTGAGAGAGCGAAGGTGATTGCATTTGTGTTCGTCGCTGGCCTTGAATCGGCATGTAACATGGTGCGTCGTCGTCGACCATTAATTCTTGAGGCGGTGTTGGGAGAGCATAAGTTGGGCTAACGGTATTACTCGAGCTGCTTGATGTGCTACGATGCGTGTGTCCGTTGTAAGTCGGATCTATAAACGCAGCGACGTTCGGCAATTCCCGTAAATCCTCACCCGTGTCTTCCAACACTTGAATCTCTTCAGGATCCTCAAATTGTGTTTGATTACGTGTTCTTGTTTTATCATAAGTCGGTCTTATATCAAGTTTGTCTGGTCTGGATGGTCTCTCAACCGAGGTCGTACTCTGAGCTTCTAATTCTTGCATTTGTTGACGCTCCAACTTTTTTTGCCTCGCTCGTTCCCGCGCTCGACGCGCTTTGGCACGCTCTTTTTCTTGCAACATACGCGCTAATTCGGCGTCCTGCGCCTCCATTGCTATCTTACGATCCAACGACAGTTGATCATCCACCGGTGCGTCATTCGTATCCACCGAATATTCTTCCTCCTCCTGTTGCAGTTTTCTCGCCAGCTCCTGATTCCAAATTTCAAGTTTTCAACACTATGGATATTCACGATTACCGAGACTAAAGTTAAAAAAAAAAAACTTTGAGGATATTTGATTTTGAATTTATTTAATATTCGATTCGAGAACTTGAACGATTGAATTTTCAGAAACATTCAGAGCAATGATCATCTTTTATGTCAGTATTTATGCCTGTAAGTGCATGCAAAAACGAAATGCTCTTTGAGATTCATTTATTTGGGAATAGATAATTTTACGATTATTAATTTTCTGTGAATAACACATTTTCAATATCATTATTGTATCAATGGTATTTTTTTTTCGAAATATCAATTTCTCAGAAGTTTTTGGCCTAAAATTATTGAACTAAACAACAAAATTATACCTTTCAATTTTATGATCATAAATATTTGTGCGAATTTATAATTTTTTTGTTCATTCCTTTTTGACTGTTTACATACTTGATCTTTTTCTTCCTGTATTCTGCGCTGAATTTCCAGCTGTGCTTCGATTTGGGCAGCTTCGTCATCCAGTCTCAATTGGTTTCTCATCCTTTCGTGAAGATTACGTTCCTTAAGACGTTCTTCACGCTCTAAATTAAGAGCGACTCGTCTAGCTATCATAGCGTCTCTTTCTTCTCTGTGTAAAGTAATGACGATATAAGCGTTTTTCAAGAATTTTCTTCATTTTAACAGTAGCATTACAAAACTGTGCATGAAAAAAAGTTAATTTCATAGATGAGTATTAGCTGTTTCTCATATTGTATTTATGTTTCATTATTTAATCACAGGATTAAAGTAGCTGCCTCGCTTTATTCATATTATTGCGAAAAGCTTCTAGAGCTATGGAAAAAATAGTCGCATGAAGCTTAGAATTTCAGAAATAACAATGTTTCCAACATTTCCTCACGCACACTGTCACATTTTATCACTAAATTCCTTACACTAAATGATCCACATTCTAGTTTTCATTTGGCAACGCCTCAATTCTAAGTATTAAAAAAATAGTTTTCAAACGACAAAAGCAAGACCTGCGTCGTATCTTACATGAGATTTACATATGAGGTGTTCCATACCGAACTGGCGAACTTTTTCCCTGACCCCTGCCAATTTGATTCATTTTTTAAAAATTTGATTACATGATTGATTTGTAAACGCCTCGTTTTAAAAATCTGAAAAAATTCCCAAAAATCTGTGATTATATGTAGAACATTTAAAGCTATCATTCGTAGTGGAAGTATGATTTTTTCTGTTTTACGAGCCATCAACATTCAAAAAATTCTGAAAAATTCCTGAATCACTTACTTTGGGCTGATGTTCAAATATTTTCATACCCAAAATGAATTTTATTGACAATTCGTGAGTATTATATCGGTCCAATGCGAGCGGTTCTTGAATTTTTCTGAATTTTTCAACATTGATAGTCCATGAAACGAAAAAAAATATCATATTTGCTCGGGTAATGGCTTTAGGAGGGTGGCTACATACGACAATATGATGAGAATTTAATAAAATTTAGTGATAACATTCTTTAGCATCAAATGCAATGACACAAATTTTTTCAAATTTTTCGTCTACATAGTTGTCGAATAATTGGAGTTTACAAT
The DNA here is from genome assembly GCA_037576405.1 of Campoplex capitator. Taxonomy (NCBI): domain Eukaryota; kingdom Metazoa; phylum Arthropoda; class Insecta; order Hymenoptera; family Ichneumonidae; genus Campoplex; species Campoplex capitator. The sequence goes on from JARBWI010000015.1 coordinate 2,726,991, forward strand.
ATGCAAAAAATATACCTATATATATCAGATTCTTATGCTTACGGGTGTAAACTCTAGTGTTAAATTACTCGAAAACTATGTAGAAGAAAAATCTTAAAAAATTTTCTATATTCATATTTAATCCAAAATAATATCCTCACCAAATTTCACAAAATTCTAATCATTTCGAATTTTCCTATGCTTTTAACATGGCAACATTGTTGTGTGTAGCCAAACTCCTTAAAATTTTCTACACATATTCACGAATGTTAGGAAATTTTTTCAGATTTTCAAAAGAAGCGTTTTTTTTACGAGCTATCGACGTTGATAAAATTCCGAAAAATTCAAGAACCGCTTACTTTGTGCAGATACTTAAATGTTAAGATACCTAAAATGAATTTTTGAAACAGGGCATTTTTTTCATCTTCCAATAAAGGTTGTATAGAAAAATCTTTAAAAAAATCAATGTCTTTTAGACTCGATGTAATCATATAAAAAAATGAATCAAATTGGCCAAGGAATATGTGCATTGGTTTGGCACGGAATACCTCAGTATTTTCCTGTAACTAAGAATTTTCCAAAAGAATGTATCTGTAGCACAGCTTCCAAGTTATTCCTTTCCCAAGCAAAGCGTGTTAAACCTTACAAATTCGAACAGAAAATTTCTCCAATTTCCCATGAGGGTTTGTTTTAGAATCTAGTGAGAAATTACATATTAGTGTCGTTCGTATGTTTTTTAAGGACAGGTTGTTCCAACTTCTCAGTAAGCCTATCTGCCAGTTGAAGGATTCCAAATCAATATTTTTAACCATCGGATAGGCTACCTAGAAGTTAGCCCAACCATGCCTAAATGAAATAAAACATGGAAAAATAGTTTTGCAACATAAATTTCTAGTCACAAAAAATTGAACTGGAATCTACAGAAAGATAGAAGTGTTTTAAAAAAATTGTGGATTGTTATTCATAAAGTAAAATTGCAATTTAGTCACACATATATAGAAAAAAAAGTTGAACCTCTCGCCTCATGAATCCATTTCAATATTAGTGATGCTAATGACTTTTCTTATCGGTTTCAAAGATAATAGAAAGTCTTGAGTTCGTATATACGGAAAGAACAAAAAATTTTGGTTCTTACTGTTCTTGAACAATCGACTGATATTTTATTTCCTCCAACTCCTGTTCGATCCGAGCTCTGGGTAAATCCTCTCGCACTTGTGCATTTCGTACTTTGTTACCGGTATAATGTTCCTTGACTTCATGAAAAAGAGCAAAAGAAAAGTATTCAATAGCATCGAATAGAGCACAACATTTGATCGAATACGAATTATTCAAAGTTTTCGAAATCAAATGAAACTATACTTATGAGTACGGAAAAAGATAAATCGAGAAATATTCGTGAAAGTTAATATTTGAAAATACATACTTTCTTCATCTTGTAATCGATAAGCCAGTGCACCATCTTCGTGAACGAGCCACTCACGACAAACTAAAAAAAAATGCAATTTATAAGTATATCTCGTTAATTTATAACGAGGAACAGGAGAAAGATCGTGAAGATTTGAACGCGTGAGAAGAACGATAAACACGACGACGTGACAGGAGAATTTTTCACACAAAAGATTCTGTTTCTCTCTTTCTCTCTCTCTCTCTCTCTCTCTCTGTTTTATCCGCCAGTGTCCTCTTACCTTCGTTGACTCGTCCAGCTTTAGGTAGAGTGTCCGAGCTTAATATAGATTTCGCCATATTCCACGCAATTTATATATTCCCGTCAACACTGAACAATGATACTGTTTTATGCGTAAACAACGAAACACTCAAAAACTTTATTGTTTACAACTGCCTTATGGGAGGACCGATCCGTCCTTGCGCTCCATCTTGAATGTGCTCATGCAGTGTTGCCAGATGGCGGATATGTCCCCACCCTAGACACATTCTGTCTCTACCTAAAAAAACCCTAAACTACATTATTATTATTTTGATGAAATTTTTTTCTGCTCGGCCAACGAATTCGGAGGGAGCAAACTTTTTTTTCCCAATAAATAGAAAATAATCTGCTTAAAAATTATTTTTCAGTTATTCAAGAAATTAATAATTGTTAAGTAGTTATCAATCACATTTTCCGTGGTTCATATAGCTAGGTATGAAAACAATTCGTTGGCTTTTGGCCGACCGACCACTTACAAGCTACGACATCTCTCGCATGTTTTATCAACCTCTTGTTTTCGAGCTCTCGCCTCGCACACAACTTATTTTTCCAACCTTGGCCGAAGCGGTTTAATCACCAGTGGCCAGGCTAGACTCACGGGACGTTGCAGAAGTGAGTCTAGCCAAATAGGAAGAAGAAGAAGAAGAAACTTATTTTTCAATCTATAACCTGTAAGCTTCGTGGTGTATATTTCCGTGGGGAATACCTTCATTCAAAATAACAAACACTTAAAGCTGAAACATTAACTGCATTGTCGATATTTTACCAAAAGTATTTTTCTTCGCCATTACCTCATCATAGCTGAATAAAACTAGAAAATGCCGAAAGTTGAAAATAAAAAAACGTACATGCAAAAATACGTAGCTAAGTGGGAACAGGAATCGCTCTTTAAAGGTACGTGACCCGTAACGAACTACACGTTTATGCCAGGTTGTCGCGTATTTTGCTGCACAGAAAAGGTTATTTTAATTGCGTATCCGCTTAAGATATCGTCCAATTTCTATTAGAAATGAGACAAAAGTTCGTGCGTTGTTAAATGCACGGGGGGTTGGGGTTTTAGTTTCAGAACGCAAACAAAGTCATGTGTTCAATATACAAATACATCGCGCGATGTTTTTACGATTTCTTCGAATTCCTCTCCACGTAACAATGTTGCGCGTAATCGCGTTTCCGCATAAGAATTCGGATATCGTCCAATTTTTTTTGAAAATGTGAAAACAGTTTGTGTATTATTAAATAATTAAATGCGCCCGGGGTTCTAGTTTCAGAAAAAGTCGTGTTCAGTACACAAATACATCGCGTGACGTGCGATGTTTTTGCAATTTTCTCAGTTTCCTCCCCCTCTCTATGTACCGAAGTTGCACGTATCCGCATGAGATATCATCCAATTTCAGTTGGAAATATTCGAACTAATAAGACAAAAGTACCAAAGTTTGTGTATTGTTAAATGCGCCAGGGGTTTTAGTTTCAGAATGCAAACAATCAAAGTCATATGTTCAGTACAAAAGTATATCGCGCAATATTTTTACGATTTCCTCACAGTCCTCAGTTTCTCTCCATGTATTATGTACTTAAGTTCAAAGTTGCTTATAAAGCCTTAATATCTTGTCAATAAAGTTTTTTTTTGTAAATCATAATATAGGTTGGTTGAAACCATCGCCTGACGGGAATTCAACAAAGGCTTTTTGCGCGTTCTGCAAGGTGACCCTCACCGCTCATAAGAAGAGTCTGTCCGTCCATGCTGCGACGTCGAAACACGAACAGTGCGTAAAAAGAGAGCAAATTGTCAATACTTTGCCAAAATTGGATAAATTTGCGAAAATCACGCTTTCTCAAAAGCGCAAGGCGGCGGAATTAAAAGTGGCTGTTTACGTAGCAGAACACAGCTCGATCAACGCTGTCGACCATCTATCTCTCGTCGTTAAGAGCCTTGATAAAGATTCCGAAGTTCTGCAGGATATAAAATTACACCGAACGAAGTGCGCAGCGCTCATCAAAAATGTTTTATCGCCGTGCATTTTGGAAGACCTCCTGACTGATGTCGGAAATTCGTATTTCTCACTAATTATTGATGAGTCTACTACGATTGATACGAAAAAAATATTATGTGTGATGATCCGTTATTTCAGTTGCTTAAAAAAGAAAATTGTCACAACCTTTTACCGACTCATTGAAATGAAAGAAGGGACTGCAAATGCAATTTCAGCGGCGGTTTTAAATCAACTCAAATCAGATCGTTTAAACCACGACAAGCTTCTGGGCCTTGGAGTTGATGGGGCAAATGTTAATGTTGGCGCTCATCACTCAGTGACAACAATACTTCGAGCCATTAATCCTGATCTCGTGGTTATTAAGTGTATATGCCACTCGCTTCATCTCGCAGCTGAAGAGGCGTGCAAAGTTTTTCCGAGACATCTCGACTTCATGGTCCGTGAAACGCACTCATGGTTCTCGGTTAGTACCAAGCGCCAAATAGAGTATGCCGATATATATCGGACTCTTGAGGGAAAGGCGCCAAAGAAGATTGTGAAACTCTCCAATACGAGATGGTTGGTAAGACTCCAGGCAATAGATGCAATTCTCGATCAATGGGACGCACTTCAACTTCACTTTAACATCGCGCAATCCAACAAAGAACGTTGTTTCATCGCTCTACAACTCCACGAGATGTTCGCCGTCCCGGAGAATAAAATGTATCTCTCGTTCCTGAGTAACACATTGAAAAGTATCATCGACTTAAACAAATTATTTCAGTCCAATTCGGTCGACCCTTTGAAACTTTTCAAGGACTTGAATGACGCCACATACGCACTGCTTCAAATGCTGGTTGTTCCGTCACATTTGCAAAAAGTGCCGAAGTTCGGCTTAGCATCGTTTGATTTTAAACGCGTTTGTATGCCTTTGGAGTGTATGAATTTCGGCTACCAATTCAACATGTTAGCCGCGACAATTGCACCGGAAACGCTTTTGAATATGAAGGGACGTTGCAGGGAATTCCTTATTATTCTCATTTCGGAACTTCAAAAGAGAATTCCGGAAAATATCCGAATTTTGGAGGAAATGACGACGTTCTCTCCGCAATCATCGTCATCTCAAATCAAACCCGACATCACAAATATTGCCTTACAATTCAAACACGGATTGTGCACCGATATCGACTCTACTATCAAGGAGTGGAACTTCGTTCATCGAGCAGACATTACAACGACGACGAGCACTGAGGCATATTGGGCAGAGGTCAACGAGCTCACCGATGCAGGGGGAAATAAAAAATTCGAAAATATTTCGAAACTTGTACTCGGGCTATTGAGTCTGCCATTTTCCAATGCTGCAGTCGAGCGAGCGTTCTCGATTGTAAGTATTGTAAAAGACAAGCTCCGGAATCGACTATCAATTGCAATGGTCGAGGCAATCTTGCACATCCGTTGCACACTCGATGCTCAGTGCTGCAAGTTTGAGCCAACTGCATCGATGTTAAAAAGATTCAACTCCGAAACAGTATATGAAAAGATACATAATGAAGATATGTTGGTGATGGAAACCATGTCTCCTGATGACCTTGAGGCTGAGACTTGATAATTATTCATAGGAGATAAAGAGAGAATGACGCCTTGACGCTAAGAAAAGTGAAACTTTACTAGTCACTTAGTTCATAATTCATAAATAAAGCATTTGTGCAATTAAAAACAGAAAAAAGATCGAGAAATCTGAATTTTTGAAAAACCCTTAAAAAATCCCTGGGAATATTTTCTCCCTATTTCCACCCTAAACTAAGTGAACTGACCCTAAATCTAGGGTTAAAATCCCTAACCTGGCAACACTGTGCTCATGAGAGATGCGAATGCGAGACAAGCGCTTCCGCGCCCGTTGGTTAAACTAAAAGAATGCGGTGATGGCGCGGCGCCGGCACATTTCACCACTTGTCCATGTGTGCGTGTCCTCCTGTGTGTGTTAGTGCGAAAACAATAAACACAGGTGAAGTATTTTGATATTGTTGTCTCTCGAAGAATGTATTTTTCACCATTCCTTTCTTTTTCTTCATGCATCCACATCAATTACGATTTCGTTTAATGATCTGTCAAATTTTTTACTTATGCACCGTTTTAAGATCGTGATAAAATTGCTTTTAAAACGAAAGTTTTTTAATAAAACCAATAAAACAGCCCTTCGACGACGATATAATTATGTGAATCATTTATCTTTATTTTTCGTAAGATTACCAATAACGAATGTTGATATATACTACTACACAAATGATATAATATTTGTGTAGTAGTTTTCAGGACTTTTCCTGCTTAAAATATTTTTATTCAAGTTAAAATAATATGTATGAGTTCCGTACACTCTCAACACGGATGCATATACAAAACTGTGCAAATAATGGTGTAGAAAGAATGTGGGGAGAGTCATAAGACGAATGATAATTACGGGAATGCACGAATTGGCCGGATCCTTGATCTTGTTACTTTTATTCTAATAACGACGGTGACGTAGACACGATTTCTTAATTCTTCTCCTGCGTGCTAATGATTTCTTTCGCACATGATTAAATTAGGTGCTCTTATTCTTTTTGTGTGTGTTTATTTGGTGATTTTTAAAAGAAGATATGAAATACTCATTGTAGAGGGCGATATAACCTAGTGAAAAAAGTAGAACGCATTGTGTTTCGGTTTTTCTTTCATTTTGCAAGAAATCCAAGTCTCTTCGTTGCTCTTGAATCAACTGCAATCTATTTAAGGACGATGACGAGTCAATTTGGAGATGATTAAAAAAATTTGTACTCTCATATTGCTACAAGTTTTTTCTTCTTTGTTTCTTCATTTCGTGCATTAACGCTTCTAAAGATTATTTTTTTTTTTTCATTATGCAAATTTTTTATTCTCCATGCAGCAGCAGAATTAAGAATAACGAAAAAAGGTTTATATTCGAAGAAATATATTTTGATGATGAAAGAATTCGAAAATGATATACTTTTTTGAAATCACAAAAGATGAAATAATTCAATGATTTTTGGCTCACTTTTCAACTGTTACAAGCAAAAAAATATGATCACGCGTAACGAACAAAGAAAAGAAAAGCAAAGTCGGGTAAAAATGGTCAATTTGTAGCGTTTAGAGATCGGTTGAAAAAATGTGTTATTAGGACTGTACTTTCACTCTAGTTCGTTTCCCCCATAATTCAACGACTAGAAGAGCATTTGCATGTGGTCAGTAATGATGAGGAAATTGGCACAAATTAACATACGTCTCTCCATTAAATATGTAAATTCAAGTACCAAGTAAAAAATAGATTTTATGAAATAGTAAAAATAAAATTAATTACACAACCAATTGCCTTCGTTCTGTATTTTCACGAAAAGGTTAGATTTTTAATTCAAGTTAGAATACATAGTTTGGAAATCGAAATCATATATTTCGTGAGACGAAATTATTTGTTGTCGCCGTATAGTGCACTACTCGTAGCGATTGAAAATATTTTCCCCGAGAATCATGAAACAGTACTCTGCGCTTGAATCCTGGACGATGAGATTTTTTCTCACAGTGCAAATGTTAAATTTAAATGAAACATTGTGTTCACGCAAAGACTGCCACGCTCCCGGGGCAATTCACCGTAAATGTTGTTTGCCCTCGTAGAAAAATAATGAGATCGAAATAATGATTTCGTTATAATAAATGATACTTCATAATCAGTGATCGAATTAATTACGAGTGAAAAACGTGAGCGTGTGGAAAACATAGCCTAAAAACATGGAATTTCAAAATTTAATGTATTTGGGCAAAATTTAAGAGTTAAGAGTATGAGTCAGTCGGTATATATCTTGCCACCGTGAGTGCGAGAGAGATAGCTGCAAATTGCGAAAGTGAAATTCTTCGACACGGTTTGATCGATTACAAAAGACGGCCCTGTCAGCGGATTTTTGCCATCGTCCTACGTTCGCTGACGTAGCGCCCATTTATAATCTGTCAAATCGTGTCGAAGAATTTCAACTTCGAAAATTCGAAGTGAGGTTAGGTGACTGCGATCCATACTGTTCTGTATTATGCGAATATCGTCAATCAAATAAACAATATCAAAATTTGTATAATTTATGTTCTATTTTGGTAACGAGTTGGGTGAGTTGTGCGAAGATTTGATACATACGAAGAATGGTCAAATACGGTTTGTGCATTGAAGTTCTGCGGTTTGACATCAAAGGCGCTGCACGAAGTTTCTCGCGTACGCGTTTGTTTTTCTTCAAGTGTTACTATATTGTTCTCTTTCACATACATTGTATTCAACAGGGAGACTATTGGGACCGTGCATACCTATACACTCTCACCAGAGTGAGAATGTGTAGTCGTGTACATACATACGTTTTGTCCCGCACAAAATGCTTATTCGCACTATTGGCGTCGCCACCAGTATGCATGTACACGACTACACTTTCTCACTTTGGTGAGTGTGTATGGGTGTGCACAGAGCGAATAGTCTCCCTGGTATTCAAGAAGAAAGTTTTTAAGAAAGGGAATGAGAAGTACTATTCCGTGTTCATGCAAAAATAATGTTCGAAGGTTCGTCGTGTTTTTAAATTTTATTTCAGTGAAATAAAGAAAAAAAAACGTTGCATCTGTGAACGAGCTATAAGTGCAATCGATATTTTATTTTTCTACGAATTTTCAATATTTCATTTATCAATAAGATTGGACATTATTTTTCCGATTTATTGGTTATGTTTATTCAAGATGATGTTCCGGTTCGATGTTTGTGGAAATTCATTCTCGTCCGTCTTTGCCTTTGCCCTTGCCATCCTTGTCGAAACGTTCCTTGTGAGCCCCAGTGTATTTACTCGTATCGGTCATTCTCGCGGTTATATCGTCCGTCGTAGTTTGCTAAGTTATAAAAACAAACCCAATAAGCAACTGAATACCGACCGAAAAAACGACACAATTTATTCAATTATATTTATACATCACTGGTGTGATGAAATATATCAAAACGTTGATTCATAAATCCATACACGCTTGTCTATTGAAAATTGTTTTTTTTTTGTTAGATTCGTAAACCCTTTTCAACGTTGATCGAATTTACAAAGACCATCGACTGTCGTGATGAGGGGGTCAGTCATTTCATTATTTCTGAGATTCAACATTATTTTCAGTTGCTGCATTATTATTGAATTTAGAATCCTCACTGATAATAATTTTCATATATATTCATCGAATTTGACTGAATATATGCTTCGGCTTTAAAATCCAGCTTACTATAAAATCCGAATTATTTATAGAATAAGAGAAGATGATGTAAAATTTGTCTTCGAAAAAAAAAAAAAAAAAAAAAAAAAAAAAACGTAGTTCAATCGTTCAGAACATGAATCAGAAATAAATTTTGTAACGATCGTATATCGTAAATATTGAAAGGTAAGTTGAATTTTAGCAATTAATCGATGCGCGTCAAATGAGATCGGCAATATTTTGTCGAGTACAGAAAATTTAGAAAGGGCTGTTAATACTTTGACGACGAATACAAAAAGTTGGAATTTGAGAAAAAAAATCAAACTCACCGTGACTCCGGATAGACCAGGTGCTCCACACGATGTCATTTTGTCGAAAAGAACTTTTGGATCGATGGCTTTGGCCTTGGCCAAAGCCTCGACGTATTGTTTATATTCGGGAAGCGTTAAAGTCTTCTTTCTAGAAGAGAGTTGTTTCGAAATTCATACGATTAAAATTTTTTAGACAAAACAAAAAGATGGCGAAAAGAAAAGAAAAAACTGTTATAATTGACGAATAGAAATACTTGAATTTGTTGAATGTTATTGCTGAGTCGGTGGTGGTAAGATTTTTGTCGAAAACTTTGGCTTGCTTCATCCATTTGTCGCTTTTCGAAAGATTCAGTACTTTACCGTCCGATGCGGTATCGCCGAATTTGGCAAATGCCGCGAATTGTTGTTCGAAAGTTGCCATCGTTGAATATTAAATAAAGTTACGGATTTGATGAGGGTATGATTTTTCTTAATTTTTTTTTCTTTCTGTATGTTTTTTAATTGTAATGAAAAATTTGAAATATTAACGCACAACCGCGTGTCACGGAGAATTTTGCAGAATGATCGGATTAGATGAGAGAAACGATTCACGATTGATAAACAATTTTTTGTTTCATTAAATCCTAGCAACGATCGTCGATGATAGGCAAAATTGTTTTTTCTTCTAGAGACTCGCATTTGTTTCGCTAATCCCTTATTCGTGTTCTCAGTTTTTAAAAACGTACTTGTCAACGGAACGTGTCGAAATTAAGGTATTCTAAAAGAGAAAAAAGTGATTAAAAGTATAGGAGTTCTCCGCGACGGATTTCCATGGTGTCATAAAAAGCCACTGAAAATTATATATCTTAGTGAAAATCCATAAGATATTTGACAAAAGGCTGTGTCTATATAGCCGTCCGGATACCGGACGAATACAAGACTGATATTCATCCAGATATTTGTCGAGAATGCGATTATAATTGTTTTATTTAACTTTTCGACAATATAATGGTATATTGAAACTCCCTCGTACGTAATTTGTACGTAATCCATTCGGATATACAATTTATGATAGTTTTCATTTATATCTGGACGAATAATGGCAGAAGAGGTTGAACGCGCGGGTATTGGCGCGGTCGGATACTACGCCTGTCACTGAAATAACTATTATTCCAGTTTTGTAATTATATACAAACAATAATAAATAGTTATAACCGATCTTCGATTGGCTCAATTTTTTTAAAATTAAAAACTATTACTTTTATAAGTATCGAAAATTGGGATAGGCATAAGTTTTGAATTTAGTGATTAGTGGGTATGACCAGCTAAGTCGATAGGATTGCCTTAAATCGAAGCAAATATTATCTATCGAAAAGTTAACGAAAACATAAAAAAATGATGATCTATTTCATTTTTAATTCCTGACTGCCCGCAGAGCGAAAAAACGGGAGTTATGGGTTTCACTGCGATCATTTGTTTTGAAATCTATCGTGATACGTAATTTCGTCAAAAATATCGATTTCAAATTCGCTTTTCATATTTTTGTGATGAAAAAAGTTAACTGCATGAATATTCATAATACGAAATACGACAAATTGGTCTTTTTAATAATTTTATTATCGTATTGACACAAAAAAGTAACTTAAATTAAATGAGTATCCTTTTTTTGACTTATAAATTGAAATTCAATCGAGAAATTCCTTTTCGTAATGGAATAAATAAATAAGATTCGACACAATGATCGTGAAATTATTACGACGTGACGAGACTTATCGCTTATTATGTTGTTAGTTCGCATGACAAAACTGTCTCTTTTCAGTTATTTACGATTCAATCTTAAACCTTCTTTGTTTCATTGAATATGATATGAGAAATTGTTATTCGTTCGTAATTAAGATGCAACGAATTTTTGTTGAAAAAAAAAAAAAAAAAAAAAAAAAAAAAGTTTTTTTTCCGCAAAGATATTGAACTTTTTTTCTCGACGGGACGTGACATTCAGTGTTTTTCTTTAACTGGAACGGCCATTGCGAATAATACATCAGCCATCAATCTGAGATCGTTTTTGTCGATGGTAACCAAATGTGCGAGTTTTCTCGCAAGCTTTTGTGAATTTTTCGGTGTCCAAGAGTACACGAGTGAAGTACACAAAACAACCGAGGCTCCCAAATACAAGCAATTTATTTCCATTGCCATGAAATCCTTTTTTTCTTTCTCCGTTTGGGCACGTCGTCCGTTCGTTTTTAACTGAAGATTTGTGTACAGTTTGTTGTGCTGAAAAGACTGATACATTTAACAAATCGAAAGTGCAAATTCCTATCAACTTGTATTTAATTTTTTTTTTTTTTTACTTATATTATAGTGAGGAGGTTCATCTGGTAATCGAATCAACAAACAGAGATATTGATTAAAAAAAAAAAAAAAAAAATTCAATGCAGTTATCAGTATCAACAAAGTCACTTGTCAAAATTTCAAGCTCTTAGGATACCTCGTTCGACAGAAATTCATAAACACAGATTAAACACAGTCCCTTTTATGCGTTTCTGTGGTTTTCCCGTATGTAAACATGAAATTCGCAAGCATTGACGAACAGTTTCGAAGGAAATTTTGATAAAGCTGAAAAAAATATCCAAAGAACTTTTTTACGATTTCGTAAAATCCATTCGATACATATGAGGTTTGGAATAAATTAATTTGTTTCGAAGAAAGAGTGACCGTTTTTTGTTTTGACTTGCTCGGTATCAGTTGAACTTCCTTAATGTCAATTTTCGCACAAGTATCAACGAATGATAATTCAATTTTGTTTTCACCTCGAGAAAGGAGAGATCCAACAATTGTACGACAATCTCGATTATTTGTGGAGTTTTTTCAAGTTCCAAAGCCTTAATGAGAATTCCAGCACAATCCAAAGGCGTACCAAATGGTACCTTAAAATCAACGGTTTTGAATACTTTGAATTCCGATGTAAGAATTGTGTTTGACGTGTATTCTTGTTTGTTGTCGATTTCTCGAAGAATTGATATGATCTGAATGACAAAGGAACATAACAAAAATAAGGGAGATATAAAGGTAGGAAGAAAAAGTTTCATAAAATTGCGAAAAAATTGATCGTGAATAAAAACAATCTATTCTTCTCATCCGTTCATTGAACAGAGTATTGGTGAAAATATTTTCTGCAAAGTATATTCTGTCGAAATAATAAAAATATCGACCAACGAAATTAGTAGTTTAATGAATTTAGAATAATGTTTAATATTTCGTGAACCTGTGTTATCCTTAAGCCTGAAGAATGCGTATCCATTTTACTCGCTATTTGTAAGCATGACATTAGACGAAGTTTTGCTTGACCGGATATTCTTTTGCACGTTTGTTCCCACGAGGCCGTATTCCCTTTATTATCTCCATTTTCGCTCATGTAAGCCTCCCAAAAAGTGTTACACATGAATTTGTCATAGAGATACAATGCGATATATCGTGTGTTTGGGGTAAAATCGCACGATTCGCTTACCTTGAAAAGCTCTTTGACAACGGGCGGGGGAATGGCTTTCAAACATTGAAAATAATGCGGTTAACAATTTATGATAATTAGAGAAGAAAAATTTAAATAATTTCCAAAAGTAGGGTAAACCACCGGATTGCGGCTCGTCCGCCAATCAATGTCGCCGGCCTTGTACGAGTAGAAACATTTCAAAATAATATATCTTTCGGATTCTTTCCACCGGTAAAAAAAATTGGGTGGTTCGAGATTTGGTGCGTGGTTTACCCTGTATATGTTACGACAATATTACGAATATATAACAAACCCATAAATGGGATCCAAAATTGTGTGCCATCTTCGATTATTCGTTCGTATTCACGATTCGTTTGATGAATACATTTCAACCAATCGGATAGCAATGGATCTTCCGATCCTGAAAAATCGAGGCCATAGTCTTTCGAGGGCAGAGTAAACAAACATTAATGTAACACAACTAAATGTAAACTGAAATAATTAGTGATCTTTTTGTTATTTTATGTTCGGCTTTCAATATATAATTACCTTTGCTGCTCATGAAATTCATTTTTGTTTTCCTACTCTTACGTCCTTGTACTGGGAAACTCTTGATTCCTGCTTTGCAAACTTTTTTTTTGTGATACTTTGTCACGCATCAATGCTTCGTGATTTCAAACATAAACACCTGAAATAAAATTCCGTCAGATTGCGCAGTTTTGTCTGTAAGAAGCGTCATCAGTCGGTAACTACTCGGTACATATGTCAAACTTCGCTCGGTATTTCATGTGACAGTCGACGCTCTTATTTCTCAACTTGATTGGGCCATTTCAAAACTTCTGTCTCCGGAAGGTTATGCATAAACCGGAGATAGAAAAGGAAAGAAATGCAAAATGAGAGTAAAAGCAACGAATTCCGTTGGTAAAAGTAAAAATATTTCTCGTTAGGAATGGGGCGAGGGCGAATTTGAGAGTCGAATTACAGGAAACGTGACAAATGGGAACGTCGACGATAGTATTTGAGTATTTCTATAACTCAAGCGAACGAACAAGAGTAACTGATTCACCGGTGAACCTACGATTTTTTGCCCGACAATTATTTCAAGCAACAGGATTATATTATTTCGTGGAAAATAAATAAAAACTGGTGATTCGTATTGCAACGTGTGCTAAGCCGTACGCTTTCCTGTCAACGGCACATACTTTTGCCTTGTGTCGTTTTGTGCCATCGGTGTTCTAACCTCTTTTTCGGATGAGCGATTCGTTATTTTTGTTTTAAAAGACTCTGAAAGATAAGAATTATAAAATGTCTATATTAGTTTTTCGATCTTTGGGTGCTTTCCGAAGGTGTCTCAGTCCAATTGTAACGACGGTAAGTGAATTGGTCATTTGAATATACCAATTTATATTTATAAAACTTATTTTTTTTTTTTTTCAATTCTACTTCTAAATTATCACTTTCAAAGATCATTACAATCACATCTTAACTATCCCCGGTGCGGTGACTGACGAGTTTGAAAAATCTCAATATTGAGTATTTCATGTTCAATTACGTGTCGTTATAACATCGCTCTTAAAATTCCACATTCAATATCCTTGACAATTAATTTAAGTTACGATTTTTCGTAATTTTTTTTTCGACTGTTTTTAACAATTAAAAATAGCGATTAAAAAATAAGTAGTTCATTTGTTTCATAAATTTTTGGAAATAATATCAAGTCTCGTATCTTAGTAATTTATGAGTAAAGAATTTGGATTATTCGATGTATCGTAATGATTACAGGCAAGAAATATCAAAATTTCATCATCAAGATTTGAAGTTCCAAAACCGAATACAGAAAAGCCAAGTAAGCCGTCACCAGTTTCATGGAAAAATCTTGGTATTTCAGCGGTCCTAGGGGCTGGTCTTCTCGGATATATGTATTATCTCAGAGAAAAAAAAGATTTGGCTTTGGCTAGAGAGAGAAGACGTCATTTAGGAAAAGCGGCTATAGGCGGAACATTTGAATTAGTTAATCCGGAAGGCAAATTAGTCAAGTCGCAAGACTTTCTCGGGGACTGGGCACTAATTTATTTTGGATTCACTCATTGTCCCGACATATGTCCTGACGAAATTGAAAAAATGGTTGGCGTAGTGAATGCCCTTGGTAAGCTTAAAACTTCCAATCTATTCAACGGTTCAGAAGCAGTTTTCGTATTCGAATGCTCTCTTTTTCTCATGACAATTTTTACATCAATTAATAAAAAAATCATTGGTGAATTATTTATCCAGAAAAAGATCACAATTTCAAGGTTCAACCGATATTCATAAGCGTTGATCCTTCTCGAGATACGCCGAGTGTTGTTGGAAAATATTGTAAAGAATTTTCTGATAAAATCATTGGACTTACCGGCAATGATGAACAAGTTGGAAAAGCATGCAAAGCTTACAGAGTTTACTTCAGCAGCGGACCCAAGGACAACGATAATGATTACATTGTAAGTACAGAAAAAAAATTTCAACAGCAGAATTTTTTCCATTTGTTTTATATTTGAAAAAGAAAAAACGTTTTTACATTTTCATGGAAATACAAGTAAGTTTATATCTTGAATTAGATTAGTTTTTCGGAAAATTATTTTATTGAATTGTTCAGTGTTACTAAAATATTTTGATAGATGGCATCAAAAGTATTTCGTCGATTCAATCATTTTAGGAACATATTTCGCTCCTTTGTACAGTTATTACATCTGTTTCCAAAAAAATATATTTTCTTTGTACTCAAAAAGAAAGTTCAACATGAAACCAAAAACGAATTATATTTCAGGTTGATCACACCATAATTATGTATCTGGTGGATCCGGACGGTCTCTTCGTTGATTATTACGGACAAACGCAAACCGTTGATCAGATGGTAACGAGTATATTGCTCAACAAAGTGAAGTTGGAGAAAATTAAGAGCGATTCGTGGTTGCCGTCGTTGCCTTTTGGCAATAAATCGACTGCGCCGGCATAGTGGAGCGTTTTTATCATAAGTTTTTGGTTGTTGAAAGCATTTCCAATAGTATTTACCAATAATAATTTTGTATAGTGACTAGTTCTGCTATAATTGGTTAGGTGACAATTCAATATCAGAATAACTGATTTGCTTATATCATTGATGACCCTTTTCATACTTTTCAATTTATAAATATACACTTTTTTTGTTTTACACAAACAAAATGTAGAAAGTGTAAACACCCAAAGTTTCTTTGTATTTTATTTGTACATTAAATTTCTCCACATCATGCACTGTCTTTTGTAATTGTTGAAACATTTAACATTATTTCTAAATAATAATTTTTTTCATTTGCTTTTAATTTTTTTAGTACACAGAAAGAGGGAAAGAGCAACAGCCAATGCTAAATATATTAACGACGAATTGAGAATTTAAAAAAGTTTTACAAATTCCTGAAACATTATGAAACATTCGATTCCTATAAAATTATGTAGAGGCTTAGCTACTATTTGTACGAAAAAAATAAGTTGCCCTAGTATTTCACAGTTTTTCCTCATCAATAGGAAGTATTCTGAAGAAACCATAATTATACCTTCCTCGTAAAATCTTAGTCAATCGTACGTCGTTTTTTCTCGTTTTCCATTCTAATTAGTTGTAACATCTCAAAATAGCTGTTTCGCCAGAACATTTTCCAATCATTTTTAGAAAACTACTATTGCTCCGATTGTTTGCCAAATTAAAAAAAAATTATCATCCAGAATTGACATACTTCCAATCAAAAAATTCCACAGTTTTTACTTCTGTTTTATGTGGAGAGCATTGGAACTTTCTTTACGAAATTGCTGCATTGATTTTTTGAATAAAAACGCTCAATCACAGTGATGAAAGGTACGAAACAACATCAAGTTTGATGGTATAGACAGTATATATTAAAACATATATAAAATCTTGTTATTTTGAAAACCTGAGTTCAACGTTAGGCATGTTTTCTTTCATCTCTTGAGATTTTACATTCCTGTAAGATGTGATACCTGAATGTAATGAGTCGATTGGATAGTTCAATTTTTAACATGTAGGACTGTGGACTCACGTTTTTTCTCACATGGTGATAAATTTCGAGTTAAATATACACGAATAATTCGGACTGTATTTTGACAAAAGGTAAAATTGTTCTCTTTTCACTTTCAAACATTTGTCATTTGGCCCGAAAACTTTTGACAATTTCTCCGAAATTGTGCGGCGAGTACAATCAATAAGAAAGAAAACTGTTTTGCGAATTTCTCTATAAAGTATGTCGATATGTTAGATTTTACGTGAACTCGGTTTTTTTGCCATCAATGAATCAATCGCAATCGACCAAATGTGTATGAATAAGGTCTTCTTCTCTTCATATTGATGAGATTATGTTTTCTCGAGCAGAATTGCTTAAATAATTACGATTTTTATCGGAGACGAAATCATTTTCAGGGAATCATTCAAATCTCAATGAAATCATTGGAAAAGCTATTCACGTATATCTTTTTTCTATTTTTTCTTTTTCTCCCTTTTCTTTTAATTATTTCTATTGATCAACAATAGAACGGAGCATACGCATTGAAAAAATGCAGCACAATCGTATCAATGATATTGGATTTTTATACGAAGAATGAGCGAAGTTCGAATGTCAACATTCTTTTACGTTGCTCTATATCGATATGTCACATTGTCCCACAGTTCAGCGCTGCTATCGCACGATTATTTGTGAATACCACACGGCACGAGTTTTTGAGTCGTTTTTGGTCGGTCGATCACTCAAAAATTATAAAGCCGTCTCGATCGCAAGTTCGGTAGATTTTTGTCAGAAACGATCGTTCACTCGACGTAACGCGACTAGTCAAGGAAGCGTTTGTTGTTGAAGATTGTGAAGTTCGAAAGTCAGACTGCAGCACTCGGAATCACTCCATCTGTGTTGATTTTGAACCCTTTCGCTACGGCCGTTCATCGGGAGTGCACGGATAGAACTTTCGGATGCCTGAAAAAATGACAGTTTGCAATGAAAGAGAACAAGAAAGAAGAAGTATGAAATTTATTTGAAAGTACGTGTTAGGCATTGGTTGTACTTGTTCGAGGAATTTTTACTTTACGAAGACCAGAGCGAACCAACAGGAAACATCGATAGGATTCGGCGATGAGTACAAAGAACATATTGATTGTTTTATTATTTCTATACGATACTTCAAAACTCGAATTTTAAATATTTCATTGAGAATAGTGAAAAAAAATCTTATTGCAATAATGCTTAAGTAACAAGAAAACTCGCCACCCTTAGCAGATTGGTCGACGTAAAGATCCCGAATTACGTCAACCAATCTGCTAAGGGTGGCGAGTTTTCTTGTTACTTAAGCATTATTGCAATAACATTTTCATGATTCTCAATCGAAATAATGTTTCAAAAAGTCACCATAAAAATCTGTATTTTGAGTCGATTTCTGGATGACGATTTGGGTCGCTAATTTCAATCGCGATACCGAAAAATGAGTCATTTTTTTGAAGATCACTCGGGTCGCTCAACTGAATAAGAGTAATTGTAACCGTCGGCGATTTAGGTCGTTAGTTTCGGTCGAGTCGACAAAATTTCGGTCACTGTTTTGTCGATGTCGTGGGTTGGTAATTTCAGCCGAGTCGACTAAATTTTAGGCGCCTCTTTGTCAACGACATAGGTCAGTCAATTCGGTCGAGTGGACTAAATTTTGGTTGCCGTTTTGTCGACGACGTGGGTCGGTCATTTTGGTCAAGTTGATTAAATTTTAGGACTTGGGTCACTAATTTCGATCGATGGGCGAGGTCATTAAATAAGTCAAAGTGTGTTGGTACCACGTTGGTACCAACGTCTTTGGTCGTGAGAGCAGATCATGGCCCATAAAGTCAGTTGAAATGCACATATAAGAATCGGGTCGACTGTCCGTGGACGCGAACAAAAGTCATCTCTGTCGAGTACAATTGGAGGCTCGCGATGCTGTCTACCGGTCGAAAAAACAAAATTTTGCAGAGCTTTCAATTTTACTCGCCAGGTGGCTTTCGTTCGCGTCCACGTGTGGGGATTTGAGGCCCACACATAAAGAATTCACAAATAAATAACGAAACTATTATTTATTCAATGAAAATATTATAAATGTGGAGGTTACAAAGATATTGGACGAAAATAGGAAAGCTTGCGTTGCCAGAGTTAGAGGGCGCGAACGAAAGACCGTTATCGACTCTTGACTCAATGTTTTTCGAACGGGTTCGTTTTCCTTGGCCATCGGTTAAGCGATGTGACGTAGATGCGCGCAAGTTTTGAGGCAGTGAAGGCGAGTCACCACACACGGACAGTCCGTCCGATTTTTATGTATTCTCATATGCATTTCAATCGAATGTTATCAATTCATGGGTCATAATCTGCTTCCAAAGAACAAAGCCGTTGGTATCAAAGCACTTTGACTTGCCTAATGACCTCGCCCGCTGATCGAAATTAGTAATCCAAATCGTCGATCAAACGACAACTAAAATTTAGTGGACTTGACCGAAATGACCAACCCATGTAGTCGACAAAACGGTGACCAAAATTTATTCGACTCAACCGAAATGTCTGACTCATGTCATCTACAAAACGGCGACTAAAATTTAGTCGAAATGACCGAGTCAAGCGTTTGTTTATTAGAGGAGACTGGAATCTCGGTACATCGACCAACACAAGCGACCTAAATCATCAACGATACCCCTACTTTAATTCAATTGAGCGACCTGTGTTCCTGCGTTGAACTGCGAAAAAATAAACAAAAAAATACTCACGTTGGAATAAAACGAGAGAAGCGATTGATCCGTATATTTGCTGCATAATGTCGACGACCCTGCATGATTAGGAATCGCTCTGGAAATTCGATTATCCGATTCCGAAATATTAGGACCGTGGTTCACGATCTCTAAGTAGCCACGACTGCTAGCTAGACTTCCGCCTCGCGTTGCCGCATCTAATGAAATTTCAAAGAATGCGATAATGATATGTTAAAATTGGACTTACACGTGAAAGTGCTCTAAGACAAATCTTACGTAAGCTGTTCTGGGCGATAGCTTGTGGGATTGCGTTTTGGAAAAGCAACAGGTCATGTACAATATGTATATATTGACGAGGGATATCCTTATTGCACATATACATATGCATATATTTATGTATGTGGAATCAGGATATCCCTCGTCAATGATAAAGTAACAAATGAAGATTTATTTGTCATCAACAAAGAATTCAAATAGTAAATCGAAGAGGTATCAGAACGAAAAAAGCTTTCTATATCCAGGTTGTTCGGAAAATTACGTCCAAATTAGGAGAAAGGGGGGGAGAGAGAGAGAGAGAGGAGAGAAGGCGAAAAAGAGTGTTGAATCGCGTAACCCTGAAAATAAAAGCTCTTAGTAATTTTTTCTCGGTGCTTCTCGGGTGGTGTTGGTGGAAACAACTCCAAAATTGACATTCTATTAACGGTGCTCCTGGGAGAAAAATGTCTTCAACTATCGGCAATTCACAAAGTGCATCTAAAATGAGGGGCTCTTAAGCTGATAAAGACTTTTAAGCGGTGCCATATCAATTCGAAGAGTGCAACTACTATGTTCAATGTCCATTTCACGTCCGTCAAAAATAAAAGTGATGATTTTTTTTTCATTCTCACGATATTCATAATCAAGAGAGGTGCAATGAATTTTTTTTCAGTTTCCAGAAAGTGGAGACTGGATGATTCAAAGATTGCTTACAATCAGTAAAAAGTTTTTACAAAATTCTATTTATGAAATCAAACTTGTCGGAAATGTAAAGATTTAAAAAAAATTATTTACATCATTTCAATCGAAATGGCGATACTTTGACGTTTCTGGCAAAAGCAATCCTCAAATCTTCGTCCTGTACATTGGTCTCGAATTTTGAAACAACCTCTGTTTATCTCTGTACATCAGGATACGCACGTTGCATTGTAAAAATATGTGCAGCGTATTGTTGTAGATAAAAAAGCAACATGTATCTTCATATATATAAAATTCGATGGCTTTCTGGCATTGGTCCATCTTTGCGACAATTTTACGTCACACATCGAACGGAGAGATTCATCATGAGGATCAAGAGGACACCTTGTGTACTCGCCATCGAGTGAGTTGAGCGATGTGCATCAGCATCGTGAAAGAAACATAACCAGGCGGGTTTCGTCCACCACTTCGAACCCTTTTGACTATTTGCCAGTTTAGTGCCATTGCAGCTACACGTGCTGCTCGAATGTGCTGACGGTCGTTGGCGCCAACGTGTCTGACGAAAACGTGGCCATCTTCGACTCCTTATGGCCCGTGATACCTCCGCTCGTACTTCACCGTTTAGGAAACAGTACAGCACCGCAACAAAAGAACCCTGCAGCAGATTTAACAATCACGCCAGTTGTCATATTTTCGTTAAAAAATAAAAATTTATTAAAAAAACTCATTTGTGATTGTCTTGATTGATGATCGTTCGGCATGGAAAAACATGCACTAAATCATGGTTCGACGTCATATTGTCAACTTAAAATAAATGACTTTGGTATCGGAAGGATTTATTTAAGGGGTTCGCCCCATCCGAAGGAAGGCTGAGGACCTTCATCGTCGCTAAGGTACTGGAGGCGACACACTGGAACCTTAGGTAAGTTCAGAAGACTTCACGGTCATTCCAATGACAGTCAACTCTGGGACGGGAGGGCCCGTGGATGTCCTCATAGGGTCAGCACTAGGGTGGTCTTTAATGGGGGCGTTGACGAATTTCGACAAGTGCGCCCCCCAGAAACGTTCGAAATAAATTAATTAAAATGTGTGCGAAAGCCCAGCGCTGTAGTCCAATGGGAAGACGTGCCTGTAAGCTCGTTTTGTTTCCCATTTGAATAACATGGGATTTTCAGACTAGTTCAGTCATTATTTTTTCGAGTCGTCCCTAAGCACGCAAAAAATTATTTATTCATATTAATCTATCCTTGATTGGTATATCTACGTGTACATTTTTTTACAAGGTGTCATCACAACCCTTACGTCCGCCATCCCCCTTATATTACACACTTTTTTACACATTTTTACAAGTTAATCCACTTGACTACCTGTTTTTAGCCGCTTGGTGCTTTACAGTATTTTACCCATTAAAAGGTAGTCTCATTTACGTCATAAGTTTGTAAAAATAAAAATTGTACATCCAGGGAAAAATATTTATTCCATTTAGCGTATTTCAAAACACATTGATTACACTTTATACTTTTAAAAAATAATAATTGAAATTAAAATGTTTTCTGGCAGCAAAAGGGTATGCTCTGGGGTTCTTCTTCGATATTGAAGGAGTTTTTGATAGGGCCTCATATGAGGTAATAAGCGAAGCAATATCGAGACACCATGCGCCCAGAGCGCTCGTTGACTAGAAACAAAGCATGTTGGCAGGCAGATTACTGACAGTCAGATATAATGGGATGACGCTGAATGGGACGCCGGCTAGGGGCTGTCCATAGGGGGGAGTACTCTCTCCACTGTTTCGGTGCCTGGTCGTGGACGAACTAGTAGTCATACGAAACAAGGCAAGAGTCAATACTTTTGGCTAGGTGAACAATGTAGCCATAATCGAGATTTGCCAAATTGGCAACTTTTGCAATATTTTTGTTGATTTTACCCCACTCCATTGCGGATGTGGAGAGATTGTTCAGCAGCATGAATATAATTGAATCAAAACAAAAAAATAGAATGAAAACTCAATTATTGACATCGATTATGCGAGTAATACTCGCATAAGTATAGTACTCGTATACTCCGACAGCAGGGCGGCCATCAACGCCCTCGTCAAACCTCACGCCGACTCTGTGGTTGTGTGGGAATGCATGCAATAGGTAAGTGCAGTCGAGAGTCATCATAAAATCACACTGGTCTGGATCCCGGGCTATCAGGGTTTCCAAGGCGATGAGACGGCCGACCGACTGGCCAAGCTGGGAACTGAAATGGAACCAGCAAGCCGAGTGGTCGGGATCCCTTTTGCTATCTGTAAACGCCTCATTGAGAAGGGCCTAGAGTACCGACATATCCACCTCTGAAACACGGGGGAGGGGGGGGGGCAGACAGGCTAAGCTCTGTATGACGAACCATAAACCGGGCAGGACCAGTGAGTTGCTGAGCCTAGGAAGGGCGAGACTGAGGCTGGACGTTAAAACTAAACTAGGGTCACATTGCCCTTAGGTCTCACCAGTCTCACCTGCATACCCTGGGCCTGTCGGGACGCGGGGGATGTCGGTTATGCGAGGAAGAGGGAAAGAGCAGTTCTCACATCCTGTGTCGATGCCCTGTCGTCGCAACCCAGATAGAAATTCGTGCAGTCTGCATTAAGAATACTGTGGCGTGCAGTCACCGTGCCGCCACTGTGCCGCAAACTGGCTATCAGGGAACCTTCGGCTACAGACTCTAGGGAAATATGTTTATTGAACCCAGACTAACCACAGCATCAGTCACATGTGTATGCTGGCCGTGGAGGCCGGGCTACCAACACTATACGGTTACCTAGATGAACAGCGGGATAGCACAGAGGAATCATTGGATCTAAGTGCTTGATAGGGACCCTAGTGGTTCCAAGTATTGTAGTATTGTCGAATCGGTCGTTCAAGGACAATTCGAATGGGACGAAAAACGAGGTAGTGGCCAATCATCGTCATATTACGTACTTCAAGCGGAGCTCATACGTATGGTTGTCTCCTATACTCTTCCCAAAATCACAAAGTCGTTGAGAGAAAATTTCTCGTAAAACCTCGAGAAACTCGGTCGCTACTACGGCTTTGCCTCCAAGCAGATCGCGATTAGTTTCAATAAAGAATTCGCGTCGTGGCTGTATGAAAAAATCTCAAACTTCCGTGTCGTATATTCGTTGTGTGCAATGCCATAATATAGCGTTTGGCTAGGACTTGAGGCACTCATAGTGGACAGAATTCGCATTTTTGTATGGACAGTCAATCGTTGTCTTATAGAGCTTTGCAATGGAAAAGCCACGTCAAGGAAACATTTGTTGTTAGATAAAATCACGCAAAAATGTACACCCAGAGCTTTGCCCTTCACTATCGTATTCGGGTTGAATTCGATTTCATGCGTTATGGGTTCAAACCTCGTTCGTATGGAGGTCAGGCTCATTTCACAGTAGTTGAAAGTTTGCCAGTAGTCACTAACCCCAAAACATGCAGAATGAAAAGTAGCGAAATACGCATTTTCAATTTTTAGTGCTGTACCAAAATTTTTTTACACCATTGCTGTGGTATAACTTACCTTTTTTAAAAAAACTATTTTATTATAAATATTAATATTATTGAACGTAAATAAATTGTCGGGATGTTCGTGCCTTTGAGTGGGTAATATTTCGTCCATACAAAGTTTTCATATTACACCAGCACACGGTGCCACTTGCTTCTGCGCACATAGTGAATAATTGTCCCCGGTTGTTGACTCGGGGAGTTCTTTTTTTACTTTTTGAAAGTTTTTTTCGATTGAGAATACTTTAAATTTTTATATTTTGGATGCAGTATAGAACGGCATGCTGGTAGTCAATCAAAAGTTTTTTTTTGCGCACTAAAACTAGTCGTACTAAACTGTGAGACTTCCTCAAATACTCGTGCGTGTTGCCAAAGAATAGTTAATCATGTGAAGAACATATCAAATAAACTCAAACGAATCAATATATTATATAAATAATCGTTAATAACAATAATTTATACAACACGGTTTTAAATGTTTTACCTGGAAAGAAGCGAACAGCTGATCGCAGAATAGCCAAACTAGTTCCACTTTTTCGTTGACTCCCATGCTATAAGACATGCCAAGAAAGACGGTATAGTGCACTCCGAAGAGTGGCACTAGGACGAGCGTACTTCTGGCCCATCGTCTGTAATTAAGAAAAGAAAAGGTCAGTCGTCGAAAAAGTAATGAGACGATAAAGTAAAATTCAAATTGAGGTCTCATTTTGTCGGAAAACTCACTTATAACGTTGAGTTTCTTCGGATACGGTAGATTTTAATTTGGACAATAGAACTCTGACTATGTTTACGAAGAGAATGAAATTGATCTGAAAAATCAATACGACGAGATATTTTTAATAAATCGCTTCTCTGGGTAAGTGACTGTTTCAAAAGAATGAATCATGACTTACTAAAATTGATAGAATGGTGGGTAGGCGAATTGGCAAGAAAAGAAATGGATTGTCATTCGTAGTCCAGCAATAAGTATCTTCGAGGGTGGCCCGTATAATGACCCAGGGCAGAACGAAAATGACAGGCAATCCTATCGATCGTAATCGAACAATTATTATTTTTCCCTTCGACAAAACAACGATACAGGAGTACATCAAACAATTATATTTTCCTACAGTAAGAAAAATGCAAACTTGCCCCATCCCAAAACAGCGTAAGCAGCTATACTCGAATTCGAATCCGTGAAAAGCGCGTTGAATACGAGATTGTGGAGATAAAGACCCTCCATCAGGATCCAAGAATAATTAGCTAAGATAAAGTACTGCCATAAACTCGTGAAGGTTTTACACTGCCAATTGCTTTCGACCTTGTTGTCCACCCAATAACTCTCCCCATTTTTTATAAAAACGTCCGATGCCAAACCTAGTCCCGAAACGAAAAGTACTTCTTTCATGAGCGCCATGAAAGCTCGTGTCATGAACGATGCAAACAGGTGCATGTGCAGAATATTTCTTGGACATCTCAGCTTTCTGTATTCAATGCAAACATTGTCATCATGAAATGTATATTATTATACGTGATATTATATTTTTTAGAATTCATGAGACTTGAAATTAGAAAAGAAAACATTGAGATAATGGTGTCATTAAGAGCGGTTCCAACTTCCAAGACGTGAACGTCTTTTTGTTAACGCATATTTCAATCACTAACGTCACATCATAATTTGCAGTTTCAATTGAAAAATCTTTGTGATTTTACAAAAGATCAATTCTGCCATGTATATAGATGCCGTGTAATGTTTCAGCATATTTACGACGTTGGCTATACCCTGATTTTGATTGAAATGACGTTGGAAGCTTCAAACTTTATATCAATGAGAGTCTTAAAAGCCTCAAAAAAAGAATCGTTGTAATTTCATTTATTTTTCCCATCGAAAGTACGTATTTATCATTAGAATTTACAATTGAGTTTACTATACGTACTTGATTGTTGCGAGTATTAAAAAAGCCACGACGAGAGTTGAGAATGACACGGCATAACCAACTGTTGAAATTTTTTTGATGATGGGCAGATATTTCTGTAATCAAAGGGCAAAATACACGTAAGGAAAGGTTTGAAAAATGATCGGGTGTATTCATAAGAATCGTGAAGATCAATGCTGAAAGGACACAGCATTTTTAGGAAGTTTCAATGATTTACGAGTTTCGGGTAACATCCCAATATTCTAATCGTGGTTAAATTGAACATATTCGAGTATATAAGAATGCGGCAGGGCTCGCGCTGGCATTTTTTCTTTTAATACTTGGCGTCGAGCCGCTACCGCGTCTATTGATATTGAACTTTAATTATTATTAACAAAAATGAATTTTTGTGGCATTTTTCAATTGTATAAAAAGACACATTTTAAACTCCGGAACTCTTTATATTTTATGCAATTTTTATCTTGAAACAGCTTTTGTATTTAATGGCGATTAAGGTCAAATGCTGCTGCATACATTTTTCCATGACCTAAAACATAAAATCGGCGCAAAACTTGATGATCTTAAGATGACGCGAAATGTCTTTGAATAAAGGCTTAGGATTATGTAGATGGAAAATGCAGCGATTGTCGAAGCTATAGGGAAGTCATTCGATGAATTACGTCACGTAAAAAATATTAGAAACTATTCTTCCCGAGACCGTTGACATTCTCTAGAAATTGATTGGAATGAAGAGGCTAACATTTCGAGTGGAAGATAATTGACTTTTGTCCGTAGCGACAAACGTTCTTACGAGCCATATTATTGATCGTTTTTCTTTTCTTATAAGAGTGACTATCTCGATGTGACTCATAAATAGACTCAAAGTATAAAACAAAGCGGCCGTCGGTATAGCGTTAATAGGGATCCCTTGGGGGTGAAAAAAGGCGTTCAGAAAGTTATCTAAATCCGGACATTCATCGAAGGCGACCCTTCTCTGTTTGTCATTTTTTATATTTCGTTATCTTTCTGCCTATTACCCGATTCCTCCCTTCATATATCATGATGTCCTTCGTCGGATTCTTCCTGCCATTTAACACGCGATCTGATCGAAACCGCATTTATATTCCCCTCCCAAGCGATGTAGTGCATACACCGACAATACGATATTGTAGGGTCATTACTCAAATCTTTCCACAGTGGATTTTTTCCACGTTTACCAAAGTTATTTCACGAATTTTTTGAGAATATTTTTTCAAACGTGTGAATAATTTCGTTGGTCAAAGTTCTTATATCTTCGGTATTCTGTTCTCTATGGAGAACACATACGTTGAATGATCCTGATTACACTATGATTATAAAATCCTCATGATTGTTTTCATAAATATATCCTCGACGTTGAAACTTTAGTTCTCTGCAGACAAAATATTTCCGCATATTGCGTATGTGTTTTTTTTACCATTGGTTGAGATGGAAACATTGGTTGAGAAGACTTTGTCGAAAGCAGTTTGTCGAATCAGGATCGTCTAGTTCTATGACTATTCCCCACTATATTTGAAAAAAACTTTGAGTATTTCCCGTCGTAGTTACAAATATTTATTCATTTTTCCTGTGACAGCTGAAAATGCGACTGCTGCAGTTACAAATTTTTTAAAATTTTCCCCGTCATATTTGAATATCGTGTTTGAGAAGCGTGTTTCGATGGATTGTGATTCGACGAATTATTTCGGACAAATTCTCCACAAACCTAGCTGAGCACTTAATTTGAAAGCCCTTACGGTAATCCTATCGTCTTAGCTGGTCATACCAATCACTCACTTTCAAACTTATGTATGTACCAATTTTCGATACTTGTAAAAATAATAGATTTTAATAAAAAAAAATTGTCCCAATCGAAGATCGGTTATAACAGTTTGTATACAATTACAAAACTGAAATAATAGTTATTTCAGTGACTGGCGTAGTACTCGATCATACCGATACGCGCGGGTTTAACCTCTTCATGTCTGAAGTGCGAAAACAATGGCCGATGCTGAAAGCTCCATTTCAATTAATATTCCATAAAAATTAGGTCGACAATTGTTTCTTTCTCAAACCATTGGATTGCTACAAGATTGAAGTACTTAAATCTGGTTTTTGTAAAATATCTTATGGATTTTCACTGAGGTATTTTTAGTGACCGGAAATCGGTTTTTCCTATGTCACCCTAGGAATCCGTCACAGAGAACATCTACTTTTAATAATTTTTATCTCTCTCAATTGATCGATAACCGATCCTGAATTATCGTGAGAACAATTGATCTATGAAGAACGGCATTAATTTTTTTCACGCGAATGCTATGACCTAGCCACCGCGATAGGATTATCTTAACGTAAAATTGGTTTACGTTACATATAACGTTGAAATAAAAACGTTGAAAAAAGTATTCTGTCCGCTTGTTTAGTCGATGTATTGGTCTGCAAAAAAGCAGGAGTTGCCCCAGTTCCACAAAATCCAGTCCATCTCTTCCAGCTTTATCGAACAATAATATTATTTCAAACAGCTGCGTTTTTCATCTATACGGCCTTCAACTTTCGTTTTTATAGGAAATGCATCGATTGCATTTTAAATTGATTGAATAGGCGACAGAGCTCTGGGAATCGAAACAAAACATTAAAAACGAAAACGCTGAGTTTTTCGATAGAATTCCTTTTCATTTGTAAAGGTTTTTTTTTTTTTAACCGATGTGTTTACAGTTGACGGATTGAATAAATATAATGAATTAAGAAAAACAAAAATGAATAGAGAAATCGATTCGATCGATAGAACACTTTGACCTAAAATTGACCTAAAAGTGACGAGCATGAGTAATTTTGAGCCCTTTGAAACTGTTTGATTAGTTCTTCAAATTTGAAGATGAGCCCCTTCAATGTTCTAACTCTCGTACCATGCAATATTCAAATTATACCATAGGGATTTAAGCGAACTCATCCAATGAGTCGTCCGTTCAAAAACTTTAAAACTACGTAAATCCGAAGTCTCGAGAACGTAATTTGAATTTCCATAAGTATAAAAAAGATCTTTTGTTCGATGGTTTTTTAAATTTTTTCATCATGCACAATGCAAGTTTGAAATCTGCTATATCGCTTCTTTATTATGGCTCAGTTTATGGTCAATTTTGATCGGAAAAATATGGAAGAGAAATGGTAAATCACTCTGCGTTAGCTGATGGATTAGGAAATAAAATTTCATTTTCGATACGCGAAAAAAATTAACGGGAGTTTCGTATCACATGACCGAAGTCTCCATGAGATTAAAATACGTTTGGGAATAAAAATAAATAAAAATGCCTCAGATATACAGTAAAATAGTGAATTCAAGAGCTTTTCTCGAATTTATTGTGAACCTTAAATTTTTAATTACGTAAAAGGATAGATCGAAAAATTGAGAAATTGATCCGTTAAATGAATTTCACTGATTGGCCGAAAAGTCTAGTTTAGACGGGTCATAGTTACGCCACAAATATTAAAGCGTATTTCACGCGATGGACTACTGATCGAACGAGGTGAAATTGACAGGTTATACAAAACGAATTATTATCGCTAAATGGTCCTGTTAAGGGTTTAATCGACGGGTTGCCCAAAACGAGGCGTTTGCAATAAATTGGAACATGAAGAACAATCAATCTATCTGGTTTTCTGATTAACTACCAATTCCCGAAATTACTTTTTCGTGCCTCACTACGATCTTTTTGAATATTTATTTTAATACATGATTGTTACATGATAATTTTGAATCAAAATTAAAATCGCTGGGATATTGATTGGAATCCTTTTCAATTGTATATATTCGTATGCGCACAACAAAAAAAAAGCGCAACAAATAAGCTTCGTACTAATGATTCTTGAAGCTATTATAACTGAGCAAATATTTATTGCGGTTCCTCGTGGAAGCAAATATTTCGGATCCCAGCAGTAATTTCAATGCTCAATTTTTCATAAAAATATGAAGTATATATAAATCTTCCTACGTCACTCAGATAAAAGCTGACTAGAGCTTTTTTCCGATCGATTTAACGCTTTCTAGAGAGCTTCATATTTTATTTCTTACTAATGGTTTTCTTGGTTATTTGGCGTATTCTATTTCCACGTCAAGAGCGATTACTTCCGGTAAGGATTGCGACGAGTCATTATCTTCTTGAAATGGTTTTAGTCAATTTTCGGTCTGATTAGTTTGTTTTTGCAATTTTCAAAAACTTTTTATTACACTACTGAACATTCACTTCTCGACCCATTCCACTCGCAGTATTTCTCTTTCGTAGCGTCGTATTTAAAAATCAGTATAATCAAGCCGACAACATTCTTTCGTAACCTGATCAATCGTTTTTTTTTTTCGAAGTATTTCTTTTCAATCGCCTGCCATTGGGAAAAGAGTAGTATATTCGATAATTTTATTGAAACAGTGATACCCTTCTTTGGTGGATGCTGATTTTTCCATAGATTTCATCGTATAACGATGATTGTTTTTTTATTATTTTGGAATGAAAAGACTGAGCATTATTTTCCCTTTTTCAAGCCTTCGTTAAATACCAATGCAATTGTTCTTTTGGGAGAATCTGTTTAATAATAATAGATTTTTTAATAAAAATTCTATGAACAATGACTGCCATGGAAAAGCTACCGGATAGCCCAGGTAACCACCGATACCTCTAGAGCCTGCAGGCAGATTGCGTGGGTAGTATTGTTCCGTACAACTGTGTACATTACATTTTATATAATACTCGTCCACAATTAACTATCCTGAATATAATGTATACAAACGTTAACAAATCAGAATTGGTTCTGAAAAACAACCTCGTCTACGTTGTCATTTTCAGATAACACATTTGTCGTTATCATGATTCTCGTTGGAAGTCTATTCAAGAGGAATTTTAATGAATTATTGTAGACTCTACGGTAAATTAATTATGTCGATAAAGTAAGGGGTGAGCACATTTTAAAAGGTTTATGAACGTCACATTATGGCAGCTTCAGCATGCAACTAACAAATTTTTCGGACACGTGTTTGAGAACGAGAGAAAAACATGATTATGTTATATCGGCTCTAGTTTTTATGTTATCATGGTGCATTTAGCTGAGAAATTGAAGGATTAGACAAATGTTATAAGTTTTTCTGTGATTTTTGAAAGGTTGTAACTTCCTGAAAAATTATTGTATGGAAAAGTCAAGAAAAGTATTTTGAACCTCGAAGTTTCTAGTTTGAAGATCTTTTGTTATATTTTTTGTGCAATATGCGCATGTCAGAATTTAAAAAAAAAACCAGAAAACAACATTGATTCAAATTTTTTTTTCCATGTTGTCTCTGAACTTAGAAAAAAAATTTCTAATCAATTCAACTTCGGAGTAAATGAGTGTATTGTCTGAATAAAATGAGTTAACTAAAGCCATTGATAATTTTTGTTATTTTATAATTTTTCTATGTCTACTTTTGTCAAACCATGTCTACTCTTAGGGTCATTGATATCAAATCTTTCTGAAACCACCCAAATGTCAAGGGAAACGAACCCACTGTTGACTAGTATAATTGACGGGAGAGATTACAAAGTTAAATGTTTCCAGTATGTAAGTTCTATAGTCAGTCCTTACCTTGATAAGTGTTGCGTTGTCGGATTGAACATCTGGAAAATCCATGAATACCGTGACTAGAGGTGCGTGATAGCACTGAGTATAATTAGTCCAGCTACTGTTCATTTCAGAGCTCCAATACCATTGGCCGCTGGTCATACAAGTTTTTGAAGCATTTGCCTGTTGAGTTCAACGTTATGCGATTTTATATCATCGTTTATTATCAACGGACGCTAAACTTACTGTGTAAAGCAGCAAAAAACAAAACTGGAAATAGCCGGTTAAGTGTTGGGGTTCAACGGTCAAAATGAGCGGTTGAAATGGTTTTTTGGTCACGATGATCACGCTGATGTCCTTAAGGGGAGGTATAGTTAGAATTTTTAAAAAACCAATGTTTTTTTTTTCATTTTCTCAAAGTATAATATCTTACGAGTCCATTCAAAAGCGAGAAAAAATCGGTGTACATTAGAATTTTTTTATTTGGTCAAATTATGGAATCAATTCAAATTCTGTGGAAAGTTCTTCATTGAACTATTATTGAACTGGAAAAAAAAATCTCTGGGATCAATAAAAAAAAACCGTTTGCACTGTTTTTCTCCATTGACACAGCCAGACTCAAATCTCATTCCATTTTCAAACCAGAATGGAAAACCAAAGTTTTTTCGATTCTATATAGAAATAATTATAGAAGTACGTAGGATTTTTTCAATATATTGATTTTTACTAGAATGGTGCCTATTTTTTCAAAAATGGTAAAAATTCAAGAAAAAAAATTAGGGACAAATAGGCACCATTTTGGCAGAAATCAATATATCGAAACAATCCTACGTACTTCTATAGTTATTCTTTTATAGAATCGAAAAAACTTTGGTTTTTCATTCTGGGTTAAAAATTGAATGAGATTTGAGTCCGGTCGTGGAAAAAAAGGTGTCGACGGCTGTACCAACGCTATTTTTTTTATTGATCCCACGGATTTTTTTTTACAGTTCAATAATAGTTCAATAGAGATCTGTCCACGGAATTTTAATTGATTCCATAATTTGGCCAAAAAAAAATTCCAAAGTATACCGATGTTTTCTCGGTCTAGAGTGGCCTAACCCCTTATCACTTGATCAGCTCAACTTTAAGTTCGATTATGCACATTTATTAGCATGTAACATTAAATTGAGGATTGTAAATGCAAAAATTGAGACAGAAACCCGATTTGGAATCAGTGTGCACAGAACACGAAGTGTGAAAGTGGAAGGAAGCGAATAAGTGAGGAAAGTACGAAATAAGTAGTCGATATTCTGCGAGCAAAATGGAAGTTCATTGATTATTTTTATTGATCGTTGGTATTAATGTATCTCTAAAAGTGAGGCTGGAATGAGGTTTGATTGATGCAAAGTGTTCTTGATAATCATTCAATTGAATGGAAATTGTCGAAGGAATGTAAAAACTTGGTATTCCCGATTTTTTTGCATAAGATTCGTACCTGCAAGTCAAATCCTGCAATATAATGGGGACAGGCTTGAATTGACATTTCTCCCGGAGCTGTGGAATGCCAACAATGTATGCCATCCCAAGTCTCGGGACACCATCCTGCAAGAAACAATATCCATTTGAAGCTTTCTAGCACTTAATTGTCGCTGAAATACAAGCTTCTCAGCACACCCATTTTCTTCAAAATGACAATAATCACGTTTCATTATAGTTGATGTAAGCTTATATTGACTTTGAAATAGCAAAACAATTATCATGATTATCTACCCTCGGAAGGGAATTAAATTGTAAAATTGAGAAACAACAAAAATAAGTTTTATACGAATCGAAAATTACACAGTCGTTTTCATTAGCGACTAAAAAATTACTTTTAAACATTACAATTATAAAAAATATAAACTAATAGGGGCTTAAATTTCTTGAGCAACTCATTGGAGTGTTGAATAATAGTCAAGATCCTCCGCTGTAAAAGTTTTCTTATGCTGTGTTACGTTATGCGCTTATAAAGTCGAAAGTAAGATGCGAGTCTCCAGTGTAAATGTTTTCTGATACTTTTTATCACGTTAAACAATATTCAAAAGTACTGAAAAATGTACCGAGGCGTGTTTAGTTATTCTCAATTACTCCTGACATTGTCCAAAGTTTAAACATCATTTGATTCAAAGAACCCTTACTCCAGTTCGTTCGTGCCACTGTATTTTTCTCTTTCGCAAAAGTCTCCTTTGGTTAACATTTTTTCTGGATTTCATTGCGACGAGGAATATTAAAAAATCTCGAACGAGTTGTATTTTTCCATCGCTTGAATAATAATGGTGATAACAGCGTACGTAAAGCTTCCAAGAAGCTTTTGCAGCTACACACATTTTCCAGTACGTGAGTCCGCCTACCCATTTGGAGCGTGGGAAATACGCGAACGGAATTCTGTATAATATTGAACCTTTCACGATCTCAAGGGGTCGCTGTCGGTTCCGAATACCAGAAACTTTGCAAAATGTGAGATCGTAATGGAATGGTGCGAATTATATTCATTACCATTTTTAATAAAAGTTAGAGAAAGAAAGTTTGTATAGAAATATGTCTCTTTTTATCTTTTGTATCCGCTTTTCTCTTTTTCCATTTTTTTAGCATTACCGGATGTTACAAAGAGAGCATTCATCAGAGCTACGTTATGAATAGCCCGCTTTTTATGCCTTTGTATGAAACGTTACAGGCGCAAGAAGATCAATCCGCACGTAGATTAGAAGTATGTATATAATTCGAAAGCAGTTGCATCCATTCACTTAAAGTATATGTCGATCCATAAACCATCCTTCTTTTAAGTACGCAGCATACTAATGTTATTGCAGCCTGTGATTTTTTTTTCTGAATAAATTTTAATTTCGAAATAATAATAGAATATAATATCGATATTTTGGATACCAGTAATAAAATATAGAATATCGAGATTCGCGAGGGAACTTCAGGTGATTGGAAGAAAGTCTCGAGTCCTGGGGCAATCGTAAGTGGATTGCTCGAGGGATGCAAATTCCAGCAACCACAGGTATTTCCTCGAACACACGTGGGAGGGAAAACGGGCTTTCTCTCCATAGGAGCAGAAAGATAAATGGGAGTGGGTAAGTTCTGAGGTGCACCGGTACAACAGCGGACTGCCTGAGGACTATGAGATACAGCGAGGCGGGAGTTTATCCCTAGCCTAGTAGATGTGGACGAAATATCACAAAAGGATTCAGTGAAGAGATAAAGACCTGTTGATATTACAAAACTCACAACGTGAATTTGTCTTTTTCTAAAAATGTGAGAAATCACGTTTGAAAGATAAATATCTCAAAAGAATATAGCAAAGAGATCAAGACCTGTTGGTATTTCAAAACTTATAAAGCGAATTCGTTTTTTGCAACAAATGTGAGAAATCTGACGTCTTTTTCAAGATTTTTCAACATTGGATAAGAGAAATAAATCCATGTTTCTAAACACATCATTACAAACTTGATGAGTTATTAATGGTTTTTCATGTCGATCAGTTACTATTCACGTGTTATAATTTGTTTAAATAAATTACATTCGTTCATTTGAATTTTTATTGTCAGAATGGGCAACTTCGTATTTCGATTCAGGTCTGCTGATTTACGAAGAAAATACATAGAATTGGTCTCTCACAATAGAATGTATCTCTCGATACATTCAGGCATGTTTACAAACTTGTACAGGGTTCCACGGTTGCATGCTATTCGTCAAACAGTGAATGGTTCAAAAGTACTCTATGGATGCACGTGTCATATTTTACAGGATAACAACTCGTGTGAATTCTCGTTTCTACAGTATTGAACTTGTGGCATGAATTCGTCTCCGCTTCATATTGTTCAAACTCACTAAAACAGTAAGGATGAAAAATAACGAGGGAAAAACATTTGAACAATACACCATCCACGAATTTCCGTTTCACGAAAATGAATTTACACAAACCAACAAACGATCTACAGACCGTTTTCGTTGTGAAATGTCGAGAACGGTGTCAATCGGTTCTATTTAATAAAAATATTATGAAATGAATATCGACGTGCGGTAAGTTGGCAAAAAAAAGGTGTCAGTATTGAGAATACTTTAACTGACTTTTGTTAAAATTGATAACAAAAAAACGTTATAGGCATATCGCGTTGTGTCACAAAAGTAACAGGGCGGGATGGTTCATATTGATTTTTGTCAATTTATTGGATCGGTTTTGACACCTGTTTTTCCCTTCCTTTTTTTATGGTGAAAAATAAAAGTACGATGAGGCTGTGAATTCGACACTGACAGGGCTAAAAATACGGCTGTTAAATTCCTACGACAATGGTAGAAAATAAGCACATTTTAATAGAAAAAATCGAAGATGTTCGTTCGATCATGGAATGTCTTTTTTTAGAATGATAATTACATCTGCTCCGACGACATTCGGAAACTTGTAATTTCTACGGAAATTTACTTTTCATCATTTTGCGTAGAATGCTAAACATGGTGTGCTGTGCACACCATTGCTGTGAACACATTGGGAAAAAAACTAAAGAAATTTCCGAAGAGTGAAAAAAAATTATATACTTTACACCGGGTAAAGGGTTAATCGCAAATTTTAAATGTTCATTTGAGATGTGGGGTTCAATATACATATAATAATAAGGACAATGCAAAAAAAAATTCGAATTTCGATGAATAGTTTGTTTTAATTTTCAGATCTCCTCAAAATAAACTTGTGAAAATAACGCATAATATCGTTTTTTCCATAAAACTTTTTAGATAGCCAAAAAGTTTATTCATGTTAATTTTATCAAGGGGACAAAGATTGATCTGTTCAAAGCTCGTTCGGGAAGAATTTCCCAATAAATTCAATGAATGTAAAAGTGAATTGAATGGATGGAAAACGAATTATTCGGAAAAACATGGGAAATGCGTATGTATAATAATTCATCAAATTTCTCCGAAATCCATAAAATGCAATGATCAATAAAGCGTGAGTCGTAATGACCAAAACATTTTTCGCAATAATTAAAACATTTTAAAACTCATCGATTGCGAAGAATTTCTACTGTTATTCAATGCGTTAAATTCGTAGTAGTGTTTTCCGCAAATACAAATGATTTTGGTATCCTTTGTTTGTTATAAAACTTCTGCGTGGGCTTTCTTGGGTAAACTCGGTCTCCGCGAAGCTCATCGAAAGTATCTAATCGACAACAGTTCCTGACAGCCTTGTTAACGGACTTACTTTATGTTTGTTCTGAGTTTTAGAGAATTCCCTGGTGTACCTATTGTTCAATTTTATAGATGCGTCTGCGTACCGTTTAAAGTTATCGAAAAAAACGGCTTCTGAACGATAGTTTTGAACGCGTCATTAATTAACTTGGCAAATGAATTGGCATCAGAAAAAGACATATTAAATGTTAGGGTGTCTAGTTAAAATATTTTGATTTGAAAAAATGCTTTTGATTTACAGAGAATAACTATATATTTGAGAGTTTATGTTTATTTTGTATTGTTTTTAAAGCTGACTCGATCAATATTCTGCACGGTTGAGGAATATTTTAGGAATTTCTCTTTTGTATTATAAATACAAGGTTTTCTTCATAAAAACTGTGTTTTTGTGAATAAAATCGATTATTTTATAACGAACGATATTTATCGTTTTGAGACTTTCACGGCCATTACTGTTAAAGAAGTTTGAAGCTTCCGGATCGATGCCTCAAATGATGGATGCTAAAACACTACACGGCATTCATCCGGAAGCCTCAAACTTCTTCAACGCAGAATATTATTGATGAAATGTTGAAAACTACTATTACGACTTATTTTGTGACATTATTGTACACCATAAATACTTCTTCAAAAAATTTGCACATAGTTGGCGCTATTGGTGTTGAAGGATTCTCAGAAGCATTTTCAGCTTCGCGGAGTTTCTAATAACATGCGAACAGGAACTGTAGACAATATAATGGAACTATTCGCGTTCTAAATTATTTATTGGTAAAACTCTCAACATGACTCATGAAAAACATTCCTGAATGGCTTTGTCAGCTATCCTCCAAATGATGTCCAAAACTTGTCCAATAAATCGTAGTACAGACGAAAATGTAGGTGTGTGGGTGTTTCCTATAATGCAATGGGAATCATGGCTGTTCAATGCGCTTTCGATAAGCCGCTTAAGTATCCTAGTTTTAGCGAGCAGTATTATTACACAAAAGCTTTCACATGAGACGTAAGTTCCACACATCCGTTACTATATAATGGCCTAAGCTTTTAAAGCCAACCACACAGGCAACAAATAAGAATGTTTCGGGTTTTAGGCCCTTCCGTACAAATGAAGCTCTTTATGCACTGTATTCCGCATGTCATTTTAGCAGATTAATACAATCTCTCAGAGATATGCTCATGTTCGTCTTTGTTATTTCAGCTTTGTACGGCTTTGGAATTGCTAATTACTCGGAAATGTTCTCATAATTAATAACCTCATGACATTTTGATAGGGATTTATGTACATATGTTAAGCATGCATGTGAAATTGACCTGTGAAATAATTCAGTACCGCCGGAAGGCGATATACAAAAAGGTTACTGACGAATTGCCCGTGGCACCGTTACTTGAATTTTTTATTTCTATTGTTTCTGCGTAAACCCTTTTGGGTTTTTATGAGTCGTTGTCATGTGAACCCGATTTTTTGCCCGACTTCAACGTTCTTGTTTCTGATTTTGTTCCAACGAGAGCTCCCCCGGAATGTCGAACACACAGCCAATCCTTCCTAATGGACTTGCACGAGGGCCAAGGGAAACTGTGGAAACCCCGGCTGATACAGGTGGCTATATTTTTACTGAGATTCTGTTGGTTGGAGCCGGTGCATAGCTAAGCAGTCACCCATTCAAGTATTGACCCCCCTTGAGGCTGATTAACTTGGGAGATCGCCAGAGCCATATACCAACCGCACAGTCATTGTTGTCGGTGCACCGTTTACTTGTATTATATTACTATATTATTTTGCACTTTACGGCAGAGATTCCTAAACTCGTTTTTTATATTTTTTCTTATTTATTGACATTACGCTTTTCAAAAAATGATGCACCCAACAAAATTGCGAAATAACATATTACGAGCTTCGTTGTTGAGATTCTGATGAGATGATAAGAATGGATTACCTGTGGAGATATTCCATATCATAGATATAATTAAAAATGTGCAGACATTGCAGTTATATTATGCTTGTGAATGGAAATTATCAACGTATACATTATTATATATGTTTATGTATTAACATTAATGCCAAACTCACCTGGAGCTTCGACAAGACCATCGTGGCAGCGCTGAGATTGAATCTGCAGCATCTCCTGTTGAATGCTCGGACTATTGAAATCGACGTTTTCCTGAAATTCCAAATTTTTATATACTGTTATTATTTTACTTGTGAGATTTTTCTGACGTCACTCAATTCTCATACCATTGCGCAGTAAAATCGTAAATAATAAACGAAAAAATTATTCGATCACGTTTGCAATTCGTTACTGTTTCATTCATCATTGAAACTACAAATTTTTTTTGACTATGTTCTTTCTATATTCTCAATGTAATACTCTGCATATGAGGATTATTATATTACATATTTAACATGATTTTTTAACTAATTGCATAACAGATATTATGAGAAATTGACAATTCCGAAGAGCGTTCATTCTTCCATATTTTATTATGGTAGTAATCAATATGGTCGTAAAAAACAAACATTATGGTAGTAAAATATAATGTGTATGTAGCTTATGAAGTATTTTAAAATCTAATGAAAGGAAAATTGAGTTTTGTTGGCGCCATAATGGAATTTGCAGGGAACATAGATTAATAAAACGTTTTATGTTTTTTCCAAAGGATCAGTTTTCGAAGGAGTCACTCCTATTGTCGATATTAGCTTTCGAACTTCAATATGCATGTCACGCAGAATGAGAGAGAGCACAGCTTTTCTTTCTAGTCAATAAGATTAGTGAACAGACAATAGAATTCCAGCTTTCCATCCTATGTTGATTCCAATAATTCTATTTAATTTAATATGACGATGCTTTAAGAATGCATCAAGGATGCTTCAAGGGTATCCGGTGGATGGTTATGTTCACTCGATATACTTGCTATTCAATTCGACTGTTAGCCGGCTTTAACATGTGCGGCCCAAATGACCTGTCGACGCAGCTCAATTTCATCCGGGATTGTATATCTGTTAGATTGACGTCCATTAGTAGAGTTTCGAAATTCGGCGACCTTTTTCCTTGATCCTTTCCAATTCGATTCATTTTTTGGTAACTATGCAGTTTAGCGGCTTTTCCTAAAAATTATATTTTTTTTTCGGCTTCATTACTTAAAGAATGTTATACATATTGATAGACTTCATAATTACCCATTCAAAAAAAATATGATTGTATCGGGTCTAGAAAATACCCTGAAATTTTTTGCGATTTTGATGAATATCCTTTATAGGAAAAATAAAAAGAACCATCAAAAAACGGCCCGTATCCGAAAACATTTCCAAAAATCCGTGATTATAGGTAGAACATTTTCAGTTATCATATGGGCTGTTTGATTATTATCGAAAGTTGTCGAGGAGGATCGTTTTGATCGTTAACAGGTCTCAAAACACGTGAAAAATCAAATCTTCACTGCGGATAGCGTCAAATTTTCTACATAAAATCACGGATTCTTGGAAATTTTTGAGATTTTTAAAATCGGACGTCTTTTTCGAATTTTCTACTTTCCCCATCAAGGAGTGTTTATAGGAATATAAAAAAAAATCAGGCTTCTTTTGCACTCAATGCAATCATAAAAAAAAAATGAAATTGGCAGGAGTCAAGGACAAAGTTCGCCGTTGGCGTCGAATGCCTCTTATACTTTTTTATATTAATTTTGCGTTGGTGTGTCCTTTTTTAAAAAATTCCAAGGAAAATTAAAAAGCATAGAGCGAAATAATACGAAAATAATATG
Source organism: Campoplex capitator (assembly GCA_037576405.1). Classification (NCBI taxonomy): domain Eukaryota; kingdom Metazoa; phylum Arthropoda; class Insecta; order Hymenoptera; family Ichneumonidae; genus Campoplex; species Campoplex capitator. The sequence continues at coordinate 2,767,373 of JARBWI010000015.1, forward strand.
TTGAAAAATAAACTTCTATCTAATGACATATAATATTGAAAAATTCTGGGATATCAATGACTTTTATTACGCAGGGACTTTCAATTCCAATCTTCTCTTCGGTATTGCGAGCTCATTGCTCATTGGTTAATTTGTGCTTTTGAACTCATTTAACAATCTCTCCTGTATCGTTGAGGAACGATTTTCATAAACAATTATAAATAAGTAATATGATAAAACGTAGGTGATTCTTGAGGAGTCTCAATGTTTTCCAGCACACGTCGTGTTTGATTGAAAAAAAAATTATCATTCGAAAGATACTTGGTGGCTATTCGTCACAACGAATGCGACAGGTAAATTTGATTATCAGGTTTGTCGTCAAGAGGATCGACTGCCGAAGAGAAGAGGGTTTCGCCGGATCATCGACGTGTGAGAACGGATTCCTCCCCGTTGAACCCTTCGTACATCCAATTTGTTGATTAAGCAAACACTGAAACGTTGCCACGCCTCGACGTTATTATCCATAAAATAAAAACGAGTCGAGGTTCTCGGTCGAAGCTGATTTGATAAACTTAATCCCGCAAAATGTATTATATTGCTAGTTTTATAAACCCATTTGCAAATAGGCAACTTCCTCCACCGCGTGTAAGAACTTTTTTAAGCTGAAAAATTAGATTCATCTTTGCTCAAGAGACAGGAAGGTCATACATTGAAGGCGGACGATCAAGATTCAATTAGCTACGAAGTTCAAAAATTAGAGTAGTAAGCTTTAGTAGAAAAGTTGATTATCCATTATGCATCATGGAGATTCATCAAGAAGTTATTTTTCAAGGCATTTTCCTGGGGCAGAAAAACATTTTTCGATCGATATAAGTCCAAGTGAATCTCTATAAAAAGTTCTGTGAACTTCAACTTGTTGGAAACATCGACTGAAGCTGACAGTGCGTAGATTATTATTAATGATTTCTCTAGAACTAATGAAGCAATTAATAATAGAGCGTGAAGACCTACAGCGATAGATACCCCAGCGCATCAATCGCTGAGTGAGAGGCTGTTTTTCTGGGTTCCTGACTGTGCTAACTTTTATCAATCAATGCATCCGGAAACGATTCGAACTATATAATTTTATTAAATGTGTTCCAATTAAATTAATTCCCGTCTATACGCATTCTATGAAAACCATAGAGAGACAATGTGAATCGAAGAATTACCGCTACAGAAATAGGCAGCGACGAACGCGGGATTTGTACTGAGCAAAGGGTACATTTTTATACATGAAAACAAAATAAAACTTTTTGTACAATGCAAATTTTTATTTATTCTTCTTCATGAATATTTACAGTTTTTTCATGAAAATCACAAAAATTCAACATTATGCCATGTTCCCATTGCTATGACGGTAATAGTTCGATTTTAATACTTTCCAAATTCTATTTAAAAATAAAAAAAATGATGTATTTCGAGAATGGCGTTGATTTTTTACATCGCACATACTTCTTGTGGGTCGTTTTTTTTTTTCATGCTTTGTACGTTGCATAGGGGAACTACACGAACTGAATATTTTCATGGATACCGTGATGAGATTCTAAAACCTTGAAAGCTATTCCTGTTTCCTGTCCCCTTTCCGGGACGTCTTTCCGTGTTTACAAATACGTCCAGAATGTGACAATCTTATGAGATCAAATCTCCCCAACAAAATGGCAAATTCTGCTGAGAATCTGAGCGGATTTGTTTCTGATATATAGAGAAATCAAACGAACTGTGTGTGTGCGGATAGGTAAGAGGGTATTGATCCGAAACCAAGCAACTCTATACGGTTAACAATAATTTTTCTCACGTGTGTTTGTTACTTTAATATGAGTCTTTTCTTTATTTATCAGTGAACATAAATACAATATTTTAGTTAATATACCATCGAAGTCAAGCTCAATTGTCTTTACGTGAAGCGCAGGACTAGGAGTGTGCACGTTTTTTTCGCAGCTTGACAGTTTCAAGACTTTGGGTGACATCTCGAATGAAACAAAATGTAAAAACTACCTTGATAATTTAAAACGTTTTCGGTTTCCCTCAATGACAGAATTATATTCGATATTTTTGTTGAAATATTTTTTTAGTTCATTTGAATCGAGATTCAATCTTATCTATTCCTATTCTGATAGCAATAGTGAAACTTCGGAATGAGGTTATTTTCATAGAAAATCGATGTTGTTATAGTAACATTTAAGTACATATACACAAGATGAAAGTGAATTGTGAAAGAATTGCAACAAAAAATAGACACTAATTTCTTCCAGAGACGATAATGCACGACGTGTATGAATAGTGAATCACGGGTCATTGCTTGATCACATCTCGTTTCACAGCCGATGAACTTTTCAGCGGATAAAAAGGTAAAGAAAAAAATCCACGTCTAGAGCTAATTTATAAATGGACTTGACTTCTCTCTCAGAACTATCGATAAAGGAAGAGAGAAAGATAGAGGAAGAAAGATCCTCAAACCTATAATTCTGTGCTCGTTCATTGTGAAAAGCTGCTCTTCCATTCACATGTACTACATTTATAAACTTTTTTTTCTGTACAATCTTAATATTGCTTCACGTGCATTATATTCAACTCATATAGAAAATAATATGCATTTTTTAATCACTTTTTAATACCCACCAAATATTTTTCATAATTTATATATGTGTAATCGTTGTCAACAAGTTATTTATATAATAATGCACTTACGTGAGCAGTCATGCTGCTAGTTGAAAGTCTTCAATTTTTGACTTCAGCGAAGATGTACTCTCAACGATTGATGTATTCTGCGAACCTGGAAAAACCGATAAAAAATTCTTTTAAAATACAACATAGAGTTCTTTTTATAGGTGACGTATTCTAGGCAAAAAACGAGACGTTATTCATAAAATATAAACTATTCCGGAATCCTACTTTATTATTGACTACACGGAGAAAACGGATTCGTTTTGGATAGTAAAAAATAAAAAAAATGTTAAGAATGTCAAAAGAATTTAGGCACCAATTGCAAAAGGCATAGCATTTTTTAGAACTTTCAATTTTTCTCCAACTGATTTATAAACAGTTCTACGTGGATAGGAAAAAGTAATGCGCGTGACAGCGATATTCCGTTTCACTTTCATGTGTTATTTTCCATGTCAGACTGGAACTTAGTAATATGTGGAAATGTATTAAAAATCGCAAATTTTGTATGTCAGCATAGTAAATTCTACAATAAGTATATGAATATACATCGAAAACGTATGAGGTTTTACGACACGTATAGTTTTGTTTCCATGGCTGTCGTACCATTCTTTACAATAAACATCTTTCACTATACTTATAGTGAAAGACACTTGCAAGTCCTGTGGATCAAAGGTCCAGGTATTAGTATTTTTACTATGGTGGCTAGAACAATTCTCAGTACTACTGTTCGAATTAATACTGTAATGCAGCAAGTATACTGTTCTCAAGATACTATATTCCTAGTAAATTCCTCTAGAATTTTAAGCCTCGTTTTCTCCGTGTAGCTGTGCCTACGGGCTTCGCCCGCGACATCTAGCAGGTGCATTTAGATGTGCATTCACGAAAATATAATTTTTTTTTCAATCTTATTTTTGAAAATCATGTAAAAAAAAATGTCCAATTATTTTTTTAATCTATATATTCTATATAAAAAAAAAGTATTAGCAAGTTACATGAGCTATCTTTTTACGATTATTTTTCAATTTCAGACATAATACTTCAGTTTTTTTTCTGAAAAAAAAAATCAAACAAAAGATTGTCATTTTTTTTTATTTTCCATCATTTCATTAAAAATGCGGTAACTTTTCTTCTATACCGATTTTAGCATTCAGCCACCGCTCGTTTTATTCGTTTTCCAATTTCCTTCAAATTGGTAAATCGATTTTTTCGTATATCGAAAGTATTTAACTACCGATGAGTTTTGAAAATTGGAGATTGAACGAAATCGTTAAACTTTTTTTTTTTGCATTCCTGTAAAAATTAAGATAATCAAGTTTTGTAAAAACACAAACTCAGTTTGGATCATGATCTTCAATCTCGTGAAAGATTCATCGTAATCGGTTCAGTGGTTTTCGATTGAAAAGCGCCTAAACATTTTTTAGCGAACAAATTTATATATATAGAGATGACGAACATGGCTTATTATATTTCAGCAGCCTTGATTGAACTTATTTTCTTAAAGTAAATTTTCTTCATTCAGATTTTGCGATTCTGCATCGATAGATTGATATATTTAACAACAAGATTAGATTTTAACAAAATTATTTCAAATTTCTTTAAACGCTATTTGATGCCATGGAAAAACTATCCGATTATTTTGAAATAAGTACTGGACAGTAGGTACAACTATTGGAAAGGAAGACTTGAAAACTTTTTTTTTGCTGGAAGTTGCTGGGAGGAAAAGGATATCCTTATTGGCGGCTTCTTCCACGGAATCCGACGAAATGTATTTTTTGCAATTGCGATGTCATATTCGATTTTCTATCGCATAAATTAAGTTATCTTGCGCCGCGGTTAGGACCGGAAACATTGTAACGGCATCGTAATTACGTACGAATAAAGCTAGATGTAAATTTGCAAAATATTTATTCTCTGTTAATTGAAATACTAAAATTTTGAAAAAAAAAACTCATCCACACTCTGCACCAAAAACAATTTGGGCGCTGATAAAATGGTTCGAGTTTAAATACGAATTAGTACAGTGTCCGATTAATGCAATTTTGATGCATTTATCACTCGAAGTCATGGCTTATGATCACCAAATTTTCAACGATGAGTTGAAAAAAGTCTATAAATAGAATCGATTGGATAAGGATTTGATTGAATTAACTAAAGAATTAACTAAAGAAGTGAAAGGCTCGTCTCAAGAGTCTAGTCATCACGCAACTTCTACATTTTTTAAAATATCCATTTTCGCATTTTCAAAATAATGCCGCAACGATAAGCTCCATCGCATTATTACGATCGTCGAGGAAATTGAATCAGAAGTTTGGTGCTCATGCGGTAAATAGTCATTTTAACGGTATACTCGAGTTCCCATTTACAAGGGTTGTTTTAATAGCCTATTGGAAAATCGATGCGATGGTGAAACTCTGATTATTGATTCGTGCTGATAAAATCAAATCGTTTACTTAGTCACTGCCCATCTATATGAATAACCCCGTGGCCACAGATGTAATCCGCATATAAAACTTATTTATTATTGTTCATGGAACCGAAGCTTTTGAGAGCCAATGAAAGGAAAAATTAAGTTAAAAACTATTTTGCGTGTAAAGCACGAGCCCATCTATACGACCGTGTGATACGCTTTGCTGGTTTGTAATCAACAGGGTAATGATACAGAATGCATCTCGAAGAGCTGATGAACTTCTGAACTGTTCTTAAATTTATTACACTGAGGGGGATGTGGTGGGTATATATAGAACACGATCGAAAAATTGTTGTTTTGTTCCAAAACGTTGTTCACGTGCAGAATGTCAAGTGGTTAAGGGAGAAGACAGAAGCCTTAACTCTCGTCTAATTAAATGCAATTAGCCATTCAACGTTAAAAGCCCAATGTATAGAGTAGGGGCAATAATTGGATAGGACTTTCATTAAAATCACGATACGGCAAATTCACCGATAGGCGATGGGGGTAGTGGCAAAAACTGTTGTCAGACATTGGTGGCGATACGGCACTCCCTTGTTTGTCATTTCATTAGTTGGGTATTAGCAGGTCAACGAGGTCGATGTCGACCTCCCCTTGTTCCGTTCATATGTATGTTGTTACTTGACGTCGTCGTAGATGTCGGTGGACCCTTCTTTTCGCCCATCGCCACAAAACCTTTCCACTTCTGCGTTTTTATCCCCTCGGTTTCGTTGAAATCCTTAGTTTATTAGGTGGTTGCTCCAGATAATTATCGACGATGATCCATCACGAACTTTAGACCCGTTTCTCTCTTGATGTTTTACGTCTTTGCCTGCATCTTACCCGCTAATTTATCACTTTCACACAATTTTTATATGATTTTTACTCGTTTTCGTGATTTTCATTACATCCATCATCACGGGTGTAAATTGAATGCTCATTTAGATGGTGATAAGGCAAATTCAACGCTGCTTATAAACTTTTCCGTTCGTGAATGTTATTAATAAAAAATGTATGCATGTGATCGGTAAATTGGCTGAGAGCTGCATTAATTGCTTGTTCATAAAACGAATGACAACGGGAAGCTATTTTTACAATCTGTAAAGAGGGTCACGATGTGTCATCTTTTTTGCAGATTTTTTTTTTTTTTTTTTTAAGCACACGTGTATCAAAGCTACAAAGGGGCATTCGACATTCATGCGGCTTCGTGTGCTTGTATGTGTAATATTATCGATATATTGTTTCATTGAAAACAGAATCTTTATTACTGGTGAAACTCATACACGTTCACGTAAAAACTTCAGGTTGGATTTTGCACGTGCATCTCTATGATTTAAATAGATCTAGCAACGCTATTTTAGTTGCAGCATCAACTTCGACCTTTAGGAAAAATTTAAACGATTTTTTTTCTCATGATGTATTTGTTCTTGAATGATTTTAAATTACAGCTCGACAACATTATTCAATGAGCTCGTCAATGGCAGAAATTTAACAGAAAAAAGACAAAAAAAAACGAGAGTGTTGATTTTTATGCGCGAATAGATAGTCGCCTGATCAACAAAGGTCATGATGAGCTCGATTAATGAATCACGAATGTTATGACGTTACGTTCCCAGAAATTTGATCCGGCCGCAAAATCAGTAATCGTCGAAAATCGATTTATCGTTGAACGATCTGGAATTGCGTATTTTTAGTAACTTGATAAAATGGTGATAGCTTTACTGACTAAAAAAAAAATGGATATTTTTCGTGAAAATGCAGTAATTATCGCAACGTCATCGTGGATATTAAACTCCCCTCCCAGTGTGACTCGATATTCTGACTAATGTCGTGGTCACGAACAATCATTTTCGTTTCTATCAATTTTTTTCCAATTACATTTCTCACTATTGTATCAGGCACAGTGCGTGAGCAGAAATTCGAGGAAAGTAATAAATCGTTCGCCAGAATAATGAACAGTCGTTTCTATTAATGTAGCTATTACTATTGATACTTTTGTAAGCATAATATTTGGAAGAAGATGATTTTGCAAATAGGACGCACTTACTGCGAGTCCCATTATACAACAATGCCGATAACGCTCGACAGTCAATGCAGCTTCTATACCGCAGAGTGAATACATCAAAAGATGAAATAAAACGATACACAGAATTTTTGTTTTCATCATTGTTTTTACAACAGACCTCATATTTGACAGCTGTTCAGAGCAGTTTTTTTTTCTCAGTGTCCATGGAATGCTCACAAAATAAGGTTTTACCTTTATACTTATAAACAGTTGACGGTAGTTTGAATAGTCTCTGACTTTCATTGGTTTCCTGGACAAAGTGTTCTTTCAGAGAGGAAGCTGTTTGCTGAGATAGAAAATAATAAATTGCAGCACGTGGCTCGGTCTGACCCAGTTTTCAGTCATTTCGACAAAATGCTTTATGAAAACGTAGTAAAAAATAATTGGCGAAGATTATTTCTATCGAGCCAGTTATTATTGATTATTATTGTACATACAATTCTCAAAAAATTGATGTGAATAGAAAATTACTTAGAAGACTAATTGCTGAGGAAACGGACGATTTAAGAAAATTGTTCCATCTATCGGACTCATTGTATGACTTGTAACGGTCATCCTTTTTAACGATCCCTAAGTTGAAGACGTCAGTAGAACAGCACTTTATGCAGCAGTTATGAGATCGAACATCGATTCTCTTTGCCGCGTCTTATCAACGACATCGTATATAATGCTATTAGGCTATTTTTTTTTATTTTTCTTGGCAATGAACTTCTATTGGCAAATTTTCATTTGAAAATATTCAACGTTCGCTTTACATAAAATATCAAAATTTTTTCATGTAAGCGTCTTTAAATGATGAAAGGGAAAAGAATGTCCAGCCATAGTGAACTGGTTGTTCCAACGGTTTATATTTCTTTGAGACTTATTGGAACATCGTTTTTCACGCGCAAAGCTGTCGAATGTGCAGATAGGTGACCTATTTCAGGGGTTGTCGGAAGTAGTTTCCACGTTGATGTGAAAGGCACGACGTGTCAAACTGCTGATTTTTTCTTTGAGTATATATGTCAGGGCAGCAGTGGTCATGAAAAATCGACATCTTCTTTTCGAGGTCTGCTCGCGAAAATGCTCAGTTCTTGTCTTATGAATTTTTCAACTAGGCATTCGCTGTTTCTCAAGCTGTTGGCACCGAGAGACGGTGAAAACCAGAGATGTAATAGAATTTTTTTTTGCATTTCATCATGATATAAAAAGACTTACGCGATTTATTTTGTTGAGTCAATTTGATTGCATGGAATGAATTTTCGAAATTCTTTGTTTTTTTATTCTCAAAAAATAATATCTCCAGCAAAAACTTGGCGCCGGAATAATAAAGCGTTGTCAAATTGCATGGTAAAAGTTGAAGCAAATCAGATGAATTGAATGTGATCTTCTAATGGAAACACAATTTCTTTGAGGCTGATTTTTTGTTAGGTTGAAAAAATATCGTTTTGTTGATGAATGCCAGTCTAATCGATCCTGAAATTTTTCTACTTTCCCTATTTGCACGTAATCAACGGGCATATACTTTGCAAAATCGATATTTCTTCTTTACCAATTTAAAACTGAGGGTGAAATACGTGATGGGGGTTTTTTTATTTTTATGATCAAGCCAATTCTACAGCCAAGTTCTAAAATTGCTCCCCTTCGGCAAAGTTTGTTACCGAGACGTGAACTCCCAGAAGTTCAATGAAGCTTCAAGTGACCGCAGAAGCCCCAGTGGTTCTTTATATACGATGTAGATTGTGACCCCGCCATCTCAATCCCACACTCGACATTCGCGAACGTACAGACACACCTTTCATCGTCAATCGGGCCGGATTTGGTTGAAAATTTATCTCGCAATCTTCCAGATGTTCTGTAGTTTCGTCGAGCCTCACCTCTTTGATATTTATTTAAGGACTTATGTCGAAGGTTGTTCTGATTTTTGTGAACATATGCTACAAAAACCAAACCATCGAATCTAAACCCAGAACGAATAAGTGCTGAAGCATAAAATTACAGGGTACGAGCAAGTTTTTGACTTGAGTATAATTATTATTTTCGCTAGCCAAAAATGAAATCATTTTTAATTTCTTTATTTTTCAAAGGGTGACAGATTTTTTGAGGAAGTTCTGCTTCTACTTCTTCAGTTGTCGCGACGAAGACTCGAGCGGCTATATCCCAAGGAATTCGACGAATTTTCATAAGTTAATTCGTTGTATCTTATGATATCCGTGGTACATCAGGTCCATTTTTTTTTCCATGTCACTGTGATGTATAGGTCAATACTTGTTTGAATTTGCGTTGAGCCACCACCTTTTTTACTACATGATATTAAATCATTTCTCCCGTCAGAACAGATATAGCCATAAGACTCTGAGCAATTTGAAGGTAACTTTACGATTTTTTATCTCAGAAAAGGTGACCACCTTTTTAAATTTCAAAGATTTTTTATCTTTTTGAGATTCGAGCAGAACTTCCTTAAAACCCTGAAGAACAATTATTCGAGCCATTACTCTTTCTTATACTGAGTTCTGAAAAACAGCGTATGGGCATGAATGTATTTATTTTTGGAAACATAAAAAAGTCGTTCATTGCAGGGAATTATAATTGATTCCCGATTCTCGATGGGCTCGCCGTAAAAGCGAATGCCAGAAACGAATGGCCTGCTCATTTTTTCTTCAAATTGAAACTCTCCAGCAAATATTTATTTTTCAAACGAAAAATCTCTATTTTCAAAAAAAAATTTCTGTATCAATTTATTTTATTTTTTTGCGTAGATATCCTAGTTGAAACGCTGAAAATTGATGGTTCAATTTAGGATTAGTGCATATTTAATCGGTGTTTTGAATATTGATTCCCGTAATTTTCGCAGGAAAATAGTAAAAAATTATGTTACACTGTTTGGAAAAGAAGCTCATTGAAAATATATTTTCATTGGATGCCTAATGAAGTTCTTCAAAATTCTCGATTTTCAGTCCCGTACAAAAGTCTAATGAAGTAGTTAACAGAGATACGTTTTATGACACACTCCAGACCAGCTGTACGCTGTGAGGGCTGCAGGAAACGGTCGACAAATTGGCTATTTCGGGTTTTTTCTGACTCCGAGCGACGATGTCACAGCCACAGGTGTTTTGGATAGTATTTATTGATTGACGTACAGTGTCATTATATCTTTCTATTTACAGATAAAGAGATTAGGCATGAGAAAAAGAGAAGCTTATTTCATCCGCAGCTTTCACTCATAAATTTAGTTCGTTTGTACAACTCAACGAATCTTTTTTCATCTATATAGATATAATATATGAATCGCAGTTTTCGAAATTTTTATTCATTCAAAGTTAGGCCTTGGTATTTATCAGCGTTTATACATTTAATTTGTATCACTAAGTAGATTCGTGTTTTGACGGTTCTCTTTCACGGTTGTTTCATTAAATGTCTCATGAAACGCTGCATTCTGTTTTTTTCGTTATATACATTTCATTAAATAATATCAATAATAAGTTTTGAACACAAATTTCGTATAACATTGTATCTTATTGTATCTATTTGTTCTTATGGTAAAATATCCGTTCAGTATTATTCTACCTTTCCTTATCCCAACATTCTTTGTTATGAAATCAAAGTCTAGGTTTACCGCAGTTTATCGAGAAGCTCAGCACTATGGTGACGTCTATCAATAAGGAGTTTTTTATGAAAAATATTTTATTTTTTTCATCGATAATTCTTTCTTTCTGTTGATAACTCGATCTTTACACTGATATTTTTTCGGAAGTAATTTTAAATACGAGTGTTTTAAAAGGCTGTCCAAAGGTCGTAAAAAGTTAGAAATATAAATCATTAAATTTATTTGCTGCGATATATGATGCAAATTTCATTTCTATGTGATAGCTCAGCGACAAAACTCGAAAATAATAATGCAATTAGATAATAGCTTAATTAATATTTATTAATTATTATTTATAATTAAAATAATAAATGATAAATTAATTAATAATGCATTCATTAATTGGTATGAAAAATAAATAATATCAAAGACAATTACGACGATTACCGATAATGCACTCACGTCGTGAAGATAAATTGGTTAAATCAGATTCTCTTACCAAAGCTGAGTTAGTTTGTTCTATAAAACCGGGTTTGGATGGTAACGGATACACAAAGACAAACAATGCTTTATAGTTCCACTTGATGTTAGATTATCTTTCAAGGGATTTTTATCTCAGTTAGAAGCCTCTTAACCTTGAGTCTTATGTTACTCGAGTATGCTGCGCAAATAGAACGTAGATAGCTGTGGTTCAAATGTGGAAAAAAAAAATACATGGGGATAATCGTCCTAGATTCTTGAAGGGTCGAAGTCAGAATCCCTGACAGAGGAGATGAGGCCCTGTGACTAGTTGAAATTCTCTGCCCATCGTAAAAATAAACGACTCACGTGCAGAATTCCGCAAAAGTACAGCTTTGTGTAGACACAAAAAAATGCTATCTTGTTTTTTTTTCCATCCAATCAGCTCCACGGTCGTGAATTTCCTGATTTACAATTTTTAACAGTTAATTTTGACATCTCATAAATAACATAATACAAAAAGAATATTAATTACGAAATAGACAATAATTACGAAATGATTATGTTCAGAAACCAAGTGAAATAAAACAGAAGCCACGATTAATAATGTAGCACTCTTTTCAAGTGGCTTTGAACACTGTGGTCTAGGACATCGCTGACAGTGTAACATGAATGTTATATGTGATGAAAAACGAAGGGGGAACGCAGGGGGAACAAAAGTCGACTAGATATAATTAAACTCCATACTTCACTGAATACCATTTCGTTCCTTCTGTGTCAGGAATTTTTTCTGTGGGAGGTCACAGAGACCTACTATGTGTGTAAACATATGTAGAGAAAGGTCGTTTTACCCTTGGACGATTTTTTTTTCTTTTCGAATATCCTGCTGAAAGTGACCGGTAAAAATTTCAAGGAGCGAAAGTTTGCTACTGGGATAAATCACACGAAAGGTATGAGGGACATCCAGTTTAATTAAAAGTCGCATGGCAGCGTGTGTACTTCAACAAGCTCTGTTTGCCTCAAATTAATGATGAAGGTTCACACCGTGGTGATGTGAGCTCGCCGGTACCGTTGTTCATGGAACAATCCGCTCGAGCTGCTTTACTATTTCATGTGATCCATGAAGCGATAGATCAGCCACGTGGGTCGCGTACGATTTCACCACGTTCAAAGTTTTATTGTGCAGTCATATGAAATTCTTGCACAATTGGTTCTAAAATGTTATAAATTGAGTCTTTGAACTAAAAGTTTCAAGAATTTTTTCATTATCCTCACACGTCCATGATTTTACTCTGCAACTAGGAAACAATCTACGAAGATTGATCAGGCGAATAAAATTCATCCCCAGAACATTTAACCTCCAGAAAATTCATCCCTGATGATGAAATTTTCCATTGTATAATTTGCAAGCGGAAACAGATATAGGCATGGAATATAGTGCGGCGTGTAAAATCATAGAGTGCAGCGATTCGCGGTGTCCATGCTGGTTCCAACTCGGACATCTGTTCAGCTTTAGCTTCACAAATATCTCGAGGACTGGTCAATATTTACTCCATTTTTGATTGACCATACTTTTTAACTCCCGACTGCTCGTAGGGCAAGAAGACGGGAGTTATGCGTTTCACTGCGATCAGTGGGTGGGGGGATATTACTTTGTCGCCAGTTTTCTCGGAAATCGTGACAATTGTCTTGACCAATTTTTTACATCACTTTCTATTGGGACCGTGCATACCTATACATTCTCACCAGAGTGAGAATGTGTAGTCGTGTACATACATACGTTTTGTCCCGCACAAAATGCCTATCCGCACTATTGGCGTCGCCACCAGTATGCATATACACGACTACACTTTCTCACTTTGGTGAGGGTGTATGGGTGGGCACAGAGCGAATATATGCCGGACAGTGTTCTCATTTGTAGTATGTCAAGATTCATCACGAACTGTTTTGTTTATTTAACTGTAACGTTATACATCGTTTGAATATATCGCAATATGACCATATATGGCAGTCTTCGATCATCGACTACTTCATACCGTTGTGCGCTGCTAATTTCAGTCCGAACTGGCGCGCGTCTTTCTACACAGTTTGTAGTTTGTATAAATATTTTTTTGGGTTATCATTTTCATCTAATGTGACAAAAAATATGTATTTGTATTTATACCATGTATTAGCAGCACTGGAAGTGAATATAAAAAAAAATAATGCAAACATTTTGCATTAAAAATTAATAGCCATAAACTTTGAAAAGTGTGAAATAAAAAAATGGTTTAAAAAACATAAAAAAAAACTGCCGACTGATAAAATCGTATAGCTCGATGAAAATTGTTTAAAGAAAAAACGAAAAATCTCCTCACTTCGAAATGTCATATTTAAAAAAAGAAAAACTTGGAAAAAGAAACAAGAAAATAATCATAAAATAACTCCCTCGGGATTTCGTTTTTCTAATCTGAAAATATTTATCAACGAATAATTGAACGATAATTATTGATTTCTTGACTATCTGTCAGTTTGTGAATCGCAAACTATTTTATATAAACTACATATTGGTAGGAAACTCATATGAGATTCTAACTTATGGGATTAGACTAATTTTCCAATCACAATGATGTTTAATGTGATCGAATAGTTAATTGTTTACGTTGATAATGAAAATGTTCTTTTGCTAATGAACACTTTCTGATCGGTTGACTTACAGGTAAAACGATATGCTTTGAATATGAAAATCATAAGATCCTCAATATCGAATTCTTCAACTTCTAAATACACTTCACTCCAACTCTGATACACTTCAACTTTGAAATAAATATTGAAGTGTATCAGAGAATTTTTTTAGATGGTCTTCGGTGATTGGTTTTTTCCCTTGCGATACTATGTTTCTCGAAGGCCCAAGGGTTTATGTCCTTTCTGTATATAGTACTTTTATGAGTACAGAATTCCGTGCGGAATAAGACTAATCAAATCTGGAAAGGGAGAAGTCGTAACTGACTACGAAGGAAAATATTCTCGATGAATTATTTACAGAAATTCTTATTATTTAATGTAAACATTGAATAGTAAAAATGGAAGAGTATGATTCTTTGTGCCTCGTCGTTCCCCATCATTGGCAGCTTGGGGACTAATGTCCATTTACTGACTAAAATGCACGAAAGCTTGCGTGCCCAGCAAAACGTTTCGAATCCGCTCCAACTAAACAGGAAAATGGTTCATCCAGGCAAATATGTACGCAGACGAATACAGAGACCGCATTACTGCCAATTTTTCTAATATCATATTCATACGCAAACCTCGATTGGAGATTTTGTATATTGTTAAAACAAATCTTTTGCGACGAGTATTTTCTCTCTAACTCGGTTGTTTCTAGTCTATTTTGTCTATGGTATTTATCTTAGTCTCCCAAGTCATATTTCACATCAGAATGAAAATCCCTCGTGCCCACAGAGCCGTCAAATTGGATTTACACTGCATCACGATCTAGAAAAGAGATGCGCGGAGAACCGTCTATACATGCACACAGTTACTGCCGACAGTGTTATTGCATACGAAAACACACTTAACTTTTTCCTACGACTCAACATACGGGCTATGCTATGCAAATTTCGAAAATTTACATATCCCGTATTTATATAAATATAAAGTTAGAAGCCAGAGGGCTTTCAGCTTTTTTATCCTTATAATATCTTTATCAAGTTTTCAGTCAATTAAAAATGCCTTAAAATGATGAGTCATTCATTAAAATGGTGAAAAAATTTTTAAGGCCGAGACATAGTGCAAAAATTTTACCTACTTTATTGAATATGAAATTTTCAATACGATCTTGCATAGTATCTCTTACAATACTGTTTTCATATATTTCACTTTCACTATTTTCGCTCAGTAAAAGCTTTAAACGTGTCGAGAACACTTTGAACGAATTTTTCAAATTTATTGTCAACATTTGTCGATATTCCGATTACAGATATTTCCCGCGATAGTTTTGGACTCGTGATACTGCGAATAATGACTATGTTCGATAAAAACGAGAGCAATGTCATCACGATGCTTAATATGAATGGTCTGCTACATTTCCCCTGGGACATTTGGTGCATCGACGTAGCTAAGAACGAGGTATGTGTTGAAGCTCGTGTGGACAACATGCCTGGATAGAACTATATCCACACGTGGTTCACAAGTTTCGAAATAATTTTCTAGCACCACTGGTGCACGATATTAAACGTCTCGAAGGCAACGTTAATTATTTTTAGACTTTAGTATGTCCACGTGGCGGTTTGGACGATACCTAAATAGTTCAACATAAGCGTTTAACTGAAAATTGTCACATCGTCACATTCATTCAGACAAGTTAAAAAAAAAAATCGCGAGATTAATAATAACGTTGGTGGTTGAAGAAAAGTCAAATAAGACTTCAAAGGAAATACATTGCTTAATTTGGTGAATTACAAATTCAATGAAATAATGATTGTGACGAATATAGATTTCAAAGAAATTAACGAGAATCGACGTTCGAGGAGGTCATTCCCAAGGACAAGGAATTTTTCCGGTCTGGCAAAAGAAAAAATACCAACCTGAAATAAGTAAAAGTGGAATCGTATGAAAATAATTAGAGGCCACTGGCTCGATGTAGCGGAGTAATCGTTTGTGTCGAAATGAGGGATAGAATGAAGAATGCTTATGAGCGTGTTAATTGGACTATAATGAAAATTGGATCGTACATATGAAACCTATGAGGTTCCGATATTTACGCACGGAGCATGAGAGCAAAAAAATGGCGTACGGTATTGATTTTAGAAATTATATATGAACGGTCATAAATGGCGTAGAATGATCACAGAAAAAAATAACGTAAATAGATGAAAATAGAAAAAAACGAATTAGAGTTCACGGACCTACACATTGACCGGCAAGCTTTTTATCGTCAAACCAAGACAAAATTTATTATATATACTGGCGTGTCTAGTGCCATTCGAATTTGCTCTAGTGCCATTAAACGCCATTCGAATGAGCTGATTTCGAATAGGCTAATGCAACTACTGGATCAACGATCCTCAATTTGTATATTTAAAGAACATGTTATTCCCATAAAATAGAAAAATACTGAAAACTGATCGGAGTCGCTGAACATTATTTCGTTCTTTTTTTTCTTTGCAACCGGTTTGCAACATATATAGAGAACATTTGAAGAAAAAAATAATGAAATCTGCTTTTATTAACGCGAAACTTTTTCCACTTTAGCATGTCCGATAACTTTTGTAAATGACGTTATGCGGTGCGGTAACTGGACAATAATATTTAACACGCTTCCGGGTGAACAGTAACGTGCAACTGGCAGTTTTCCATGCCCTGACATACGATGAAATTCTCGAAGTATTACACCTGACGGGATGAAGTCGTATTTATATCACTCACTTTATATTTCAGTCACGTTCTAACATCAGAGCACGCATCAGTTTTCAAGGGTTGCGAATCACTATTCCATTCTAGCTCAACTTACGGATATACCGTTACCTTGCATACACGCCAGAGTAACTTTAACATATTTCATTATCAAACTGTCGTCCATCATAAGAATCGTATTGATCGGAAAAAAAAAAAAAAATTTCTTCATAACGCGATTAAGCTAATTGATTTCAGAGATCAGATGGTTTATTTTGGCCTGATTGGTATAAAAAACGAAAACGTTTATGAAATAAAACGTCAACGCTCTAAAAATTATTTTATGGTCAAAGCTGGCGGAGAAATAGTGTCCGTGCATAATTTGGTAAGGTAATCGTTGTCATTTCATCGATGCTACAGACTTGATATTTTTTTTAGAGTGGAGATCTAATGAAATGAATGGAAATTTAATTCGTGAAATACTAAGGGTGAGTAGTTTTTGGAAGTTAGGTTGGGTTACAAGAAACAAGTTTTAAGTGATTCGTCTCGCCACACACATTAAGGATATACAAGCGCTACGCTTGATTTCAGATAAAATTCTGATTTTTTTATATACTATAGTGCAAGTGTCATACTTGATGCCTGTGAAATTTCAAGACACCTTAATGATTTTTCGATCGAGATTTTATTGATTGAATAATGCAGATTTTTACATTTTTGCATATGATGAGTATGTCTTTCTCGTCACTAGAACTGAAAAATCAATATATTTTGGTGTCAGATACTCTAGGAGAAAAACGTCAATTAGGTTCCTTAAATATCCCAGATTCTGATAGTGCATTAAAAAAAAGGGGGGGGGGGGGTCAACGAACATCCGAATTAGAAATATTGAGTACAATTGTGGCAACGTCGCATATCGAAATACACAACATATATACGTAACCTACATATGTACGTAACCTATTCCTGCTGTCAAGGAGGATGGCGTTTTGGGATTAGGTTTACCTTGGAACTCAGCTGTGAATTGACCTATGTGCGAGCCGCGTTGTCAAAAGTAACGTTTCGCTACAGGGACCGTGCATACCTATACACTCTCACTAGAGTGAGAATGTGTAGTCGTGTATATGCATACTGGTGGCGACGCCACATGCATCACAAAGGTACTTTTGTGATGCAAAAACGTATGTACGTACACGACTACAGATTCTCACTCTGGTGAGAGCGTATGGGTATGCACGGTCCCTATATATCACCGAGTCAAGTTGAACGCTTCCGATTCCATAACGAAATAATCTTGAAAAATTGTACTTATTCTATAAATTGTCATTACATTTTTTAACGATATTGGGGTGTATATATGGTGACTTGGGATAGCTTGTTTCCAAAATTGCCTCGAAAAACTGTCTATTAACTAGTACGACCCGCTTGTACATCCTTAAATTATAGCTTATGCTCATATTTAGATCTCATTGCCGATGTGATGAATCCATTATTGGCAACTTGTGATTTAACGAGTATATATTCATGAACTAAACAAAAATTTTTCGCTATATATTTTTCATGACCAGCGGTGGTGGATGGGGGAGTGAGTAAAAAAAAGATCATGTGATTTAACTTTATGATGTTTTCATAGTAATCATCGGGACGATAGTTTAGATGTACGGAATATTACGGAGAGATTATCTCACCGAGTATATTTGCGAGTGAGCGAGTTTGTGTGGGTGTTTACAAATGTCCTGAGGGCGGATTGAAGTGTCGGAAAGTCTTTGAGGTCTATTGTCGACATGAGGTGATAATTTTTAAAGAGGTCTACGCACTCACACTGATTAATCTTCACGGAGGACTAAGAATGAGATAAATCCTACGAACTGGCATAAGATCTATTCAAGTTTTATCTACATTTATAATTTGATCTTGAGATCTCGTATTTCTATTGAAAACATACTTTATTATTTGAAGTAGAAATGTTGCGAGAAATTGTTTTAATTGACAACAAGACATGAAAAAATGATGATTAAAATTACTAATTGAAGAGACAAGTACGTACAGTTGTAAAAAATGATAATAACTTATGGAACGAGGGAAACATTTAATAATGATAAAAGCTTATTTCGAAGAAACGGGGCGTGGCATTCTCGTATGACAACGAATGTTATATATATATTTAATACACACATTTTTGCCATGGTTGAAAGTAAAAAAATTGTACCTGCTTACGGGTCGATCTATATAACGGCACCATGTGGTACAAATTGTAGGATCCTTTAGGCTCAACTTTTTTTCAAATTTTTTATCTTGTCGTTTTAGCGTTGGCGACCCTAATGTGTGTCATATTACACATGTAATATTAAATAGAGGGCTGGGACATGTTTTTTTGATTTCCGAATGACGTACGCTTTCGCAAAGTGTCTGCAAATTGTTGATGAAAAAAAATTCATATTGAACGTCGTTAGAAACGGTGGTGCTGACGACGTCGTATAAAGTCGGCACTCGGGACTGTGGATCAAGCGATAAAGCATAATGATGGGATCGTCGATCGAATCAGAAAGGGAGGTTTAACGGGAAGGTCTTTGAATGAGATTTTCTGAGACGAGAAAATCCAGGATGACTCTAGTGCTACTTATCTCCGGATTTTCTATTACAAGCAATCCTATCAATAGACTTTTTGATAAATTTGTTCAACGAAAAATCAGTCAAGCGGTAATTGGGAACTAGTTTCATGATATAAAAAATGATAATCGAGTTTATATTATCTCCATAATATTTTAATGGAAAAATAGTCGATTTGGATGCTGCTTGCGGCCGTTTCAACGTCAACATTTCGTCAACACTCTCTTGGTCCATTTGCAAAATGATCGATGCTGTTTAATTATGTTTATTCCAATTATAGACTGCAATGAATTTTTGAACTATATAAATCCGAGCTTGATTGATCTCGGTCCGTAGTTCAAATGCGTCATCGCTATCGAAATATCATGGTGAGGGAAAAATGAAGGGATACAATTCTGTTAATTCAGGAATGGATAGCTCCATATTCGAAAGTCTTTTTCCCAAAATTTCACGCTGTTTCAGATACTTCGATTTTGATCTTCGTTTCTGTGTTCAGTGTTTCCATTGTCTTATTAGTGCTCATTTTATAAATAACCGCTGTCACTTTCTCGTTCATTCCGTTGGAAATTTTGAATTATTATAAGTGAGTAATTATAAGAAGTATTCTTCTGCTCAACTACCGCGTGGTGTTTTTTTGAATTCTATCCTTTTTATTTTATTTTTTTGATGAAAGAATAAAAACATTGAATCTTGGAAATATCGATCGCACCATCAGTGCTAAGTCAATGACGTGTAAAAAAACGTATTGAACTTTATAGACTTTCACTTTATTTTTTTCTTGTAGAACTTTATGCTGAATGCCTCGTGCCCGATCTAGAGTCGCGGTGATAAATGAATGCCGAATGAATTCTTTGCCGAATACGAAATGATTTAAGTAATTTTATATACTCTTTCGAGCCGCTACCGCGTCTTTTGATATTGAAAAAATTGTAATTTTGAATGAATAGTTTTTAAAAAATAACGACGATAAAGATGTTGTCAATTGTTTCCTCATTTCAAAAGTTGCAAAATTTTGTAAAATACTTTACAAATTTACTTACATTAATAAAATTATTATTATATATAATTAATTACAAAAAATACTTACAAATTCACAAAAAAAAATATCATACATTATAAATGTTACGAATATAAACCTGAAAATTATAGAGCAGAGATCAAATGAGTTGTAGAAATGGTGTTGGTTGTAGAAATATTTAAAACAAATTCAAGTTAATATAATAGGCAGTATGGTATTTAAAAAAAATTCCAATCCCTATGTGGGGTATTTTTACCTCCCAAATGCATGTATAAATTGGCTTACAGTGCCGCAGCGTTCTCGTTTTATCTGCGCCCTTTGTATATACCCTGTGGGTCTTGTCGATACCACAATATCATATTGATACGCACATTGAAACGTGTTCCAAACTAGTTACAGCGTTTTAACGTAGCAGCGTTTCAAGGGAGGTAGAAGATACTGTGATCCAAAGACGAGCCCAAAGGCTCCCTAAGTGCACCCTTTTGAGTCATCTGAGATAAGACCTAATTATTTCAATACAAAGGAGATTTTATTTCAGAAATTAAAAAGTATTCAATACAGGGTCGTAAAGTGTATTAGTGCACTAATAAATCGAAATTGATTGCTGGCGCATTGAACTTATTATATCTCTATTGCATAAAAAACCGTGGAAACTGTTCGGCACGTGTAAACGTTTTTTCTTCCATTTCTCAATGGCATTATTTCTATAGTTAAAAAAAATAAAAAACAAAATTTTTCGCTACGTGTACACTTTTTAGCGGGCATTCACTTATTTTCGTCCCACAATTGGTTTTTTTTCCGTGGCAGAGCTCTTTCTTTTGCTACAAAACGACGTTGTTACTCTGCTTCAGGTGGGCGTTGCCATGGATAGCTGTGTGATCTACCCTGTTCGATAACGTAACAGAATTTATACGGATTGTTATACCAGTGTAGAGGATGTCACAAAAGTTGATTGCATGTAAATGAAAAACCCATGACGAGAAGTCCTCGTCTCTTTATGTCTGCTACATCAATGCTGTATGATACATAGGTGCATGTACTTTTACATATGCCCATTCATCAGTAATCGCTAATTACACGAACTCGTCGATACAAAGTAGAAGAGTCAAGCATTCAGCAATTGCGCGCTCTTGCACAAATGTATTCAGTCAAAGTGGTCGAGCGCGTACCAGTTTCTCTCCGTTTCTATTAAGTCTGACTATTAGTTAACTATGCTTAACTATTACTGATTAAATAATGTCTCGAAAATCATGCAATAAAAGAACAACGGGTAGGGCAATTTTTTAAACTAAGAGTACGGATCACTTATCTCCTTTGAATTTTCGAAGGTGACATTTGCTACATTCTTTGTCCAAGTGGTATAAAGGTGCAGGCAAGTTTCACCTTTGAACATTGGAGAAGGATGCATGAATTTTTGCAGGTGTAATTTGCAGTTATTTCCTTTCCGCTCATGGTGGCTCAAAGAATGTACAAGCAAATGTGATAAGAAAAGTGAAAGGCTTTCCGACCGATTGAATAAAATTTCAATTGTAGGGTTTTCGGATTTCGTCATGCGAAGAGATACACGTTCTATTTTAGAAAGATGTTCGGAAACTATTGTAGATTCAGCGACGACATTACGACGTTCGCGTCGTGACGTTGTGCACAGGGAAGAAAATAATCAAATTAATCTGGCCTCTTAATAGATTTTTCGTTGCTCGGTAACCATGAATTATTCTCTGGTAAAAGTCCAATTTTCAAATTCCAGGGCTATTTACGTATCAACCATCTAAAAATTTCGAAAAAAAAAGTAGAAGTTATATAATAGACAAAAATGATTTTTCCTGTACAAGTGTTCGACTAACATTGACACAGTTTATCAATTAGCACCAATCGATACACGAAAGGGATAAAAGATGGTTTGGTATCTTGGAGAACGATGGTATTCCTGATATTTGAATCCTTTGGCGTGTAGAATCATATTGTTACACTTTTTAATTCGATACATATCTTCAATTTATAAAACAGTTTAATCGTGATAACCAACAAAAATAAATTCTCGACAAAATTGAACTTCAAACGGAACGGTTATCCGAAAAGTTTCTCTCGCCATATCATCTACGGTAATCTGCGGTGGTTAGAAATTCGAACGAGTTCCAGTAAAATATCTATTTGATAAGATACCATAATCGAGGCGAAATTGATCTATCCAGTTCGTAATGAATGTCTTTCGAAGTAATCTTTTTATTACAATAATAGGAAATACGGAAATAAATAGGCCAATTGAATTTGACACATGAAAGTCATGTTATTATGGCTTTTCTGTCAAGAAGGTGAATGAATATTCAAACCTATTGGACAATGTATGGCTCAAGATGATTCAAAGCGATAAGCCCAAATTGAATCAACTCTCTAATGTAAGTCGGTTATTTTGGGTCAACCTGGATTAAATCACCAACATGTTTGCTACATTGGCCTGCATAATAAGCTACACAGGCTTATTTCGAAGGCTGAATTCATCACGATACAAAGATTCGATGCCAAAATTCACCATTTCACGTGAAAAAAAAATTAAATTGATTTTCATCTCATAGAAGCTAATGAAGGTTCCACTACCAGTGAGTTTTTAAGGATTATGGTTGGGTAAAATTGTGTGCACAATGGAATAATGCCTGGTGATTTGTTAAAATAAAGCCAATGTAAGAGTTTGTACCATGCCATATGCTCTCACGTGTCTCTATTCCATCTTCAATGTTTCCTAACTCGTCTTAATTTGATTGCGTGTTTCTGCACCTTAATAAAAGTTTCATTTTTACGTCGCCCATTTGTTTTTCTGTCTGTTTCTATATTTCGTCTGATCACGTACGTGGTAAGGTCAAGTTTGGTTGCGAGATGTTGCCAGTCTCATGTAAGCTCAACTGTAAAAGTCTAATGCAACCACGCTAATTTTACTTTAGGTTTTAACAAAACTTCTGCGACACATACTGATGTTAACAAAGATACAGTATTATCATCAATCGTTGTAAAACTTCTGATTTTTTTTTTGATTTATCGGTGACTCCATATTTGTTTGACTGGAAATCAGCCACAGAAATTGGATGATTGGTATAAAACGGGGTGAAACAGAAGGGGCTCGGCTAAATCCACAAAACAAAGAGAAATGAACAGTCAGCTTAGACGTGCTTCCGAGTCACTGAATTTGCGATCTTCTACTTGCTTTGTCTCTTCCTCTATTGCTCTCCCCCCCCCCCCTCTCTCTCTCTCTCTCCCCACTATTAAAGTTGATGTTTGCGTCGATAATTATATGTGTGCACTTTGAAACGTATACGCTACTAGAAGAGGGAAGTCCAGGAACCGTGAATAATATCTCGAACTTTGAAATTTCTGCTAAGTTTTGATGTGGAAAATCGGATGCATCATTTATCAGAGCAGTAACGACGAAAGATAAATGAAGAACAAAAGTGTTTCGTCCGCTCAGATAGTGACAGCGACATATTTATTTAAGGGAATTTTTATATCCTTGTTATTTTCCTTGTTTGACAGGACTTTCATAGGTATAATTGAATACTCTACTAAAGTTTGCACAATAAACACTTTTGCAAGATCGTCCTATTCTTACTAATGAAGGAAGTTTCTAATTATGAAAAATAGCACGTGTTTGATACATCGAAACGGTGTTAATATACAGCCATGCTCACTGAAACGCAACGATGAATTTCTCATCGATCTCGGCCACATCAGATTACCAAGTTGCGAATTGTAGCAAATTTCATCAGTTTTTAAATGAGTCCAGTCTTGTTCCGAACAGATACGAACTGACCGATTGATTGCCAGTTTAGTGAGAAAGTGCGAAACACAGGCCTGCGAGCTTGTCAGAATCTTGATGTTTCACAAGAACAGGCGAAGCGGGTGATAGCGCATCGGTAGGATTATCTTCAGTTGTGGAAAATCCACCCCTTCTTTCTTCTGTGCTACAATTATTGGCCGAATTGTCCTCGTTCAAAGCAGTAGTATATTACGCCACTAGGGAGGGAAAGTGGACTATTTCAAATCGCGGGCAAAATTGTCACTCTCGCCTGCGGCTCGGGAGACAAGCACGCAATTTGAGATGATCTTTTTTCACTCCCGTGTAGCGTATATTATTTTTCACCATACCTTCGCGGAATTTTAACTTTCGCGGAACTGAAAAGTGAACTTTCCGTGCAGATGTGGTTAAAAAATCATTTTTTAATCAATCCGGTGTTCAAAATCGACGGTTTCGTTTGACGCATTCGTTACGTTTCGAAAGAGCATTTTCAAGATGTTTATTACTGCAAAATTCACGTATGTGAGTGATAATTTATTTGAAAATATGCGTTCATTTTTTATCTGCTCAATATATTTGTACCTTCGAAATTAGAGTTGTTAATATTCGAAAATTCATTGGATATGATCGTATATTTGGATTAAAATATCTAGGTAATTTGATGATAACCCAACAAAATCTTATAACATCCACATAATGAATATCTTCGATTCAGTCATCAATGTGATAACGAGCTCATCGTTTTATCCGATTATACGAAACAATCCAAGGCCATTCATTGAATTCATTTTTTTGGCCTTTCGATTTCAAAGATTTGTTTTGACGACTTTGTTGACTTTGAGAATTATCGGCAGCATTCATCAATATTGCCAACAAATCTTGAAATTGAGCCATTTAACAAAAACAAACATCTTCGCTAATATGCGAGTATATGGATCCGATGTTTCGTCCTCGTTTTTCTAATTCAAAGAAAAATTTGGTTTTCATGTTTATTAGGAGTAGTCAATGGAACTTTTGGATAGTTTATGCCTTAGTGAATTAAATCCGAATTTGGCTAACATTGAAAAAACGTGTCTTTCCGGTTTAAGTAATATTGTTGTTTTCATAATAACTTTTTTTCCTGAATAAATCGAAACTATCTTTGATGCCAGTGCTTGTTAATGTTTCAAATTATGTATATTAGACGCATCAAGCATTTGAATGCGCTATTTTACCATGGTCAAGGTACAGTCCTGAATAGAAAATGCAAATTTATAGATGGTGCATTCCGCCAGCTCATGAATATTCACATCTTGGAGAATTTTACATAGATATACAACCAGGTACATGTTTTGAAAATTTATCGACTTTCATCACATCTGAAAGTAGCTTTCGAATTTTAAATAATTTCCACGATGGATTTGCTAAATTTTTAAAATCACCTTCTACTCGTTTATCTAACTTTGCTCTTCTTATTACTCGGGAGCTCAATTCAAATACACTTGAGAGAATCTTATTTTTAAAACAATCGCAAATGTTATGAGTGTACGTTGTTATCATCGCATCATTTTGATTTCAATGTCTCTAATTAGAATGAAAATATGTGAATAGTGGATGATAGCTTCTATAAAATAATTGGTCCGCTATAACTTGGTGCTCCGGACATTTGTAAATTTACATCGTTGAAAAAAAAAAAAAAATTTTTTCTTTCAGAAAAGGTCAAGTTTCTTTTCAAATTTCTATTAATTTCCAAGTTTGTTGAAAATTGTATCAACTTCATAATAGTTATTTGAATTGAGTTACCAACAGTTCAGGCTTAGACGTCGAGCAGCAGATTAAAATTTCAACTATCATTCGAAAAAAATGGCGAAATTGAAAAATCGTGGAATACGTAACGATTTATCTTATGAATTTAAATATAAAAATTATATTATTAATCATGTTTGATAACTTGAGAGAAATATATTTAAAAAAATTTTCGTCGTTTTTCGGAAAAACCCTTCTTCTGGATAATTACCCATTTGTTTGTCCTCATCAATCGTTTCGAGTTTTAATGAACAAAGTCCAATACTTTTACTCCATTTCTACCTGCATCAGTAATTTTTATTTTCTCGGGAGACTTCCGCAGAGTCCTGCCGGCAGCAAACTTTTTTTAATGAACAATATCCCATTTGCATGCATGCAAAAAGAAATTGTGGAAGTCGTCTGCATTTGGAATCAGCTTGAGTTTCACTTGGTTTCTATAAGGGATACCTCCCGAGAGTCAGCAAACTGTCTCCCACTCACAGATCGATGCAGAAGCCGGTGGATGACTAAGCGATCACCCATCTGAGCTCAAGCAAGAAGCTGTTCAAAGTGGGAGATCGTTGAAGCCGCACATGGAACGTGCATCGCTGTCAATCTACATAGTTAGTACAATTTATTTGACGCATTAATGAGAAGATATTATTTATTGCAGTATACCTACTCTCGTTATTATCGTATACCATCGCAATAATCTAGAAATTAATCATCGAAACAGTTTTGCTGTTTTTTTCACTTCTATTAATTGCATGTTCGCGATCTTGTAATTTTATTCTTTATAACCACGTTTAGTATTTTCCTTCCCAAATTTCAACACTGGTTTAAACTTTCGAATACAGCCTCAAACTTTGATCTATTTGCCATTGCAGTTATGAAGGAAGACACGAAGCTTCAAACATTGAAAGTACAAAATAAATGTGTTGAATAGGAGCAAAAGAATGAATAACTTTCTCTCGATATACCTTAAAATCAATATATCGGTAAAGAAATATTCTACTCCCCGTCAAAGTCGGTTTACATCTACTCACTTAATCGACAATATAATAAAGATTTTTATGATCTTCACGACTAATATTTACTCAGAAATCGTCTTATGAAGTGTGCTTCCACTTTGAAGAAGTGAAGGATCTTCTTGTTTTTTTTTCGTAGAAAAAATTCCATAGGAATTATGGTGATTAACGCGAAAATAAGCGTGAATTGTAAAACCGCGCAACGAATGCACATTTTTCAACCACGAATTTACATTTCTTTCCCCGTGATGAATCATTTTTCGAACAATATCAATATTTTCATTGTCGTGAATGAAGTCGCGATTTTTATAGACGTTCAGGGAGCTCGATTCTGCTTACGGTTGATGGTCTGTTACGTCAAAAATTTCCTTAACATATTCGATATCGATTGAGAACATTTCTCATAGGTACGGGAAAACCGTTGGAAACTAGTTTTCGTTTTACCCGAGACCATTAGCACATTTATCATGAATTTCAAGAGTCAGTTAAAAAGAAAAAAAACAATCTGAGATTGATACGTATTCCTAAAGGCTGTAGGATCATCATCTCTGTTTATCTTGCTTCATAACTTATGCCAACATTCCACTACTCAGGCTAGTGTACACACGGTAAATCACATGAAATCGAATATATAATGCTTGTTAACTCTGCAACGAAGTTCATATTTTAATGGAAGGTCAACTTCTTCAGTGTCCAACATTCTATATTTGTTTCGTCTCCCAAATTTCATATTTTTCGTTAAGGAAGTTCACGCGTTTCTGATATCGAATGACAATCAAAAATTCCATCTTCGAGGGTTGAAATTTGGAAATGTTATAAATAAAATATACCGTGCATCTGTTACTGAAATTATTTTGGGATTCATGGTCTAGTTGTTGAGCCCAAAAATAATTCCAAATTTCAACCCTCAAAATTGAAATTGTCCATCATTATTGCTGGTTTGTGCATTTTAGAGTCTCAATTTTTCGAAATTCTCACGTAAATTTCATATTGTGATCGAAACATCTGTTTTTCGAAATATCATTTTGAAAAAGCTGTCAAATATCCTAACTCGCTTCCGATCTGTAAAATTATTTTCATTTTATGGCTTCTTCCTAAACGTCCATTTTTAGCCACCTTAAAGGTAACACAATATTCAAAACTTTTATTATTCTTCTATATGTTCGTTACAATCGTCTTTCAAAGCTCGTCTTTCAAATATGAAAAGCACGTTTCTACAATTGAAATAGTTTTGGCAGAATAAAACATCAAAAATGTTTCACTCGCTTCACCATGATCTACTTCGAGCTACACAAACATACGAAGTCGCCTTCATCATTAGGGATAAAACCAATACTACGCAAACACATATATAAATATTGTAGTATATACATGAATGTATCCAACATGCATCTTATATACTGGAATATATAAAGTAGACCAGTAACTTTGTCCAGCAGAAACATCGTTGCTATTTAATTTTCATGTCGTGAAAAATAGCAACGACATTACTGTGGACAAATTTATTGGTCCACCCTGTATACGTTAATACGAGTGAGTCGAGGAAGCTGCTTGAGGTAAGCCGCCCTCCCCGAGCGTTGGATAAAGTCTCAAGTGTGTTTATCTCGACGATAATATCGACAATAAGTACAATATACGTAGGAAATCGTACTCACCCGATCCACATAAACTGTTTTTTTTTTTTTTTTGTGATTTTAGCAATCGTTCCGTTCTAACGCATATCTAGTTCTTTGATTTCGTGTTCTCGAAATCCAAGATCTCATTGCGATGAGATCGAGTCATACACGTTACTTCCTTCATAGTTGGAAATTTAATGTTGGTCATACGAACAAAACATTCACAGAATTATATTAAAAATACTTTGCTTCTTCAACGAAATTGTTCGAAAAAAGGCTTTCGGTGTGTAAGCAACTTCTGGAGTTTATTAAAACGATTTATCAATTGGTATAGTCTAACACTCTCGTAGTTTAAACTCAAACCACGGAGGTTTTGAAAATTCATGACACAAATAATACCATCTTCAAATATCGTTTCATAAAGTTTTCACGTCAAAATATATATGCAGGTGTTTGCAAAAAATGTATGTGCGACCGAAACCTTTTCTGAATTAAGCAAAAATTCACTGTGTATGCACTTCTTGTTCTTGTTCAATCGAAGCAGCGAATTGACTTATCAATCATAATCTCGTCAGCTCAAATATTGTCCACTCATTTATTTTTACGTTTAATCCAATGACACGAGAGTTGAATGCCTCGTTTCACTGGTTCGAGCAGTTCGAAAGTTTGTCGGCATTTTTTCAGACAAGCAAATTTGATGTTATTATAGTTTTGTGATTACGCGATTTCTCGATGAATTTTGATTTTGGACTGTGGCTGCGTAAAATATTCTTTAAGCAAAACACACATTTACATCCTCAATAGACTTATTCAGTATTAGGGAGATATGTTATCATTTATTTGTTTCGTTTATTGTTTAACAGTTGTTTATTATTAGTAGTTATAAATTTCTTCGAAATCACATGTTTGTACTTAATTTTTGTACTTATTTTGTGTTGTTTAATACGGACGCAATTGAAAAAACAAAAACGCACTCCGATGTTCTCGAAACGCGCTCGTCCGCTGTTCGACGTCGTTTAAATGACGCTGGGCTCCTCCGCGACGGTCTATATCATCGGATCTTACGCATGTCCATGCGCGATTCTCCGGCGCTTCGTAATCTCACCGACTCCTCCATGTTCATCGGTCAAGCGAGAATTACACAGTCACTGACAACTTATAGTTATTGACACGATATCGATGTAATGGCGTTTCGATTCTTGCCGCGCATTTACAACTTCATCACTTAATAATTCATCAACGTATAATACGCAACGCGTGTCGTCAGTTCCTTAAACCATGAATGCCTTGAAACCTTTTTGAGGTAAACAAGTATAATATAAGGGTTCAGAAAGTTTATCAACTGGTAATGACTCTCTGGATTATAAACTCTACACTGAGAAAAGAGTTTAGTTGAATTAACCAAGGCTTCGTAGAATACGTCGAAAGAAATATTTCGTTCATTAAAAAAATCGTTCAGTTGGACGAATTATTAATTTTATTCCACTAAACAAAGATACCAATTGAATCAACCAAATGAGATTTGTTGTCGTGGATTTTGTTGAATCAACGTAAGATATTTTTCATTCAATGAAACTGATATTTAGTATAACAGAATATTACATTGGACGTATTTCACGAAGCCATTTGGTTGATTCAACAATTCTCTTTTCTCAGTGTAGATACAAAAATCGATAATTTTATGTCAGAGTGCTAATTTCCTGACTTCGATGAGAGTACTAAACTATTGACAATTGATGGAGAGAAAAATCTTTGCTAAATTCATTATAATTTTGTAATTTTTTCTTATAAAATGGCTATTTGTTTTTCATAATAAAGATATTCATGCTGATAAATTTTTCGTAAATACTGGATTATTGATAATTGGAAACTCTTCGAAAGAAAAATTCTGGATACACTCGCTGACATTGAAAAAAAGCACTCCGTAGAGAATCGTGTCGAAATATATAATGTCAAGGGATGAAATCTTAGTAGTTGAAACTATATTTAAAAAAATAAAATTACACTGGTTCGCGTGACACAAGACAGAACGTTTTTTTTTTTTTCGTGTTTTGTCGAATTGTTTTCATGGAGATTTTGGTAAGATCGTTTTCTTCTGAAATCTGGTTCACGACATACAGAGAAGAAGAGTCGTTATTTTCGCGATGCATCGAACCATTTCTGTCATCATGTACTTTTAGTAAAATCGTGGTTTTCCGTGTAAGTAAGGTGAATTTTTTTTTTTTATTCAACTAACAAAGAAAATAGCGACTTACTTTGGGCGTCCAGTTGCTGCACGAGTGCGAAAAACTTACGACGGATTCGGAGCTAAGATTCAGACTCGTATGAATACATCATTAGTTCAGGCGAATGCGGAAACTTGTGCGATATCGAATTCGTTATCTCCCACGCATGATGTCCAATGCTTTTTCTAACGCCTGCTACGAAAGTTCGATATGAGATTAACAATCAATTTTTATTATATTCGATTTACCCCCATGAGATTTGTGTAACATTCAAGTTTGCCATATTCTATTCGAAATCATTGAACAAGATACTATTGACCACGAAAATAAGCTTCCTTACCACAAAAACTAAGGCACAAAATCATTTTTTCGTTTTTAAATAAAAACGAAAAATTAATCGTTAAAAAAAAATCACTTTGCACAGATCTCTCATATTAATCAAAAGCAAACTTTCGCGGCAGAAGAAAATATTTATCGAAGCATCAATATACCGTGAAAATGATCGCTTTGTATTTGAATATTACAAGTTTTTTTTCGAAAATTTTTTGATACCACAGAGAAATTAGGGTTTCAAACAGTTGTATATAGCAAAAATTTTGATTTTGCCTTGCATTGTTCGAACGCATTGCTGAACATCACGACTTGCCAAAGACTGTTGAGCTCCAATTATTTGTCCAGTTTCGCTATTAAAGCACTGCTCCTCCCTTTCCTGACAACTGTTGCTTCCAGCTCACTGGAACTTCGACGCTGTTGGATACAATGTATATAGAGAATATATATTATTGATGCTGCACGTGCATATCGTGGAAGGTTTATGACATTGAAGCTGTCAATAAACTCTCGCGATAGACATCGATACCTTCTCACTGGCTCTCATAAATTCTCATTGTTCCGTGTCCTACGTCCGTTTCTGGCAAATTGAACGCTCGAAGGGTTGGATCAAATTGAGTTTCAGACTCATTCATTTTTATAGTTTCTTCTCAAGTTTCTGTGACACGTATCATTTATAGACACTTGTTTTTTTTCACTATCGTTTTATCGACTTTATCGATGAAGACGTCAAATATTTCATATAAATCGTTGTTACATGTCTTGAGAAATAAGCTTCTTTTACTTTTATCGATTCTCGTTTTATTTATCAACAATAAAAATCTTTTAATACTCGAAATTGTTTATTGATCAACTTTTTTTGTATCGATATTTACGTTTCTTTTTGGTAATTTAAAAATCGCTTAAAATTCGGCCAATCGATCGATACAAACATAAATTGTATCCGCGTGTAAAAAATTATATGATCACACGGAGATGAAAAAATGGCTTATCACACTCGAAAAATCACGTCGAGTAATTGATAAGATCTATTCTTTTATTACCTTTGGAAGATCGTAACGGAACAATGGTGAGAATGACTGCTTGGAGTTTATTATCTATGCTCTATGATGATGCTAAAAAATACGATTGAAAAAACTATAGTTGACAAGGAAGACAAGGAGGAAGTTGCTGCTTTTCTAGAAAAAAAGTTTTCCTGGTTAGATGTTTTGTTAAAGCTATACTTTTCTTATCAATTGTTATTTATTGTTCTTCTTTGTTTCTTGTAAACACTTTATTGGATTCTATTTGGTGGCCGAATAATTGAAGAGGTTATATATGTATATGATTGTGAACAAAAAAAAAAAAATGATCGAATTTCACCTATCTTTATCTAATCTCAATCAATTTGTGAAATCTATTTTCACCAAATTACTTTTCGTTTAATATTATTTTCGAAATTACGAGCTAATAGGCTTTTACGGTTTTGAGGCTATAAATAATGAATTCATCGTTGAATTTGCACATAAACGCGAATGAGAGAAATAGAAATAAAATAGAAGTCTCAATAGTCGATATAATTATTGCATAAAATATCGTAAAGTTGAAAGAAAAAAAGCTCGGATTATTTTCGTAACTTTGATGTGAAAATTACGAGTTTATCCAGGGCTTACGTAAAAGTTGCGAAAACAATCCAAGTATGTTTGTTTGGATTGTAATTTAACAATTGTGCTTTTGTTTGTTGAGATAAAAATAAAAACAGAAAAAATAACAACGTCCATTTATTTGTCCCGATCATCAGAGCTATTCCAGAACAAAGAGAAACTGTCTCCACAGGGCATAAAGGTTCAATGAGGTTACACGTGAAGTTTTCAACTCGAACAACTTGCCCGTCGCTTGTAAGGGCGAATTACGTTCTTTAATTGTGAGCTCTTTTGTTCAGGACTTGTTGGCTACATAGATATAAGCTGAGCTCGATGATAAAATAAATTGAGGGATAAAATGAAGGCAATGACATTGAGAATAAGCGTTGAGGGTGATTGGTAAAAAATTGGGTGCGTTAACCTCGTCTACGAGGGCCTCGTACAATTAGTCAACTCCAATAAGACTTTTGTTTCGCTTAAGTAAATTTATATTGGTTTTCCTTTTCTTCGTCGTTAACAATCGCGCATGAACCATTCAATCGTATACGCTCAATTTTTTGACAAAACTTCATTTTATTTCTTCGATATGGCTATACTTTCGGAAGAAAATTGGAAATGTTATGAAAATTGATTAATTATAATTGTTCAGGTCTTCAAGCACTTGATTTTTCTTTGATTTATTTTCTAACATCAGATGAAATAATCTTTATCGCGTCAATAATCATCGTTCAAATGATTTATGTATTTTGTAAAATTTACTATAGAAAAACAAACTATCTTTCGATATATTTTGGAATTTCCAGCATAATGAATATCAAAATGGAGTACATTTAATTTTGTTAAGTTCATGGCAACTGGAGGCATTCATTGTGATTCAATATTCAAATTGGCTCAGTTCGTGCGGTGGAAGCTTGTTTCGAGAATGTTTCAGCCTTACGTTTTAACCCAGCTATCACACTTTGATCATTTTCATGAAATACCGTTGCGTTCACGGGTATTAACACTTTGTCTGCTTCTGCATTTTCTTGATTCAACTATTCTACAGTAATCCAGTAGAGTGGAAATTGACTCTTGCAGTTCATCTGTTTGCGAAGGTGTGAATCATTTGTCTCTTCCGCCCGAGCTGCGGAGAAGATTGTGCAAATTTGTTTGCTGTTGCTGATAAAAATGCAAGGTGTTAGTATGGAATTGGAAGAGAAAATTTGTAGAATAAAGCAGATATTTTTACCGTTTATTGATTCAACGACTTTTTCGTTTCCCTACATACTGACTTTATACGAATCATTCGTATATTTCATTCAATGCGTAATCGCTGAAGATCACAGTTTATCTTGAGTATCTTTTTTTTTTTTTTTGACAATTTCATTCTTCGATTACTGTCTCCTAACGACAATCCAATGGTAGTTTTAAAATGAAAAAAAAAATCATGTTCATTCTTTGCAGATCACGAGACACATACGAAATTTATTAAACGATAGAAAGACATATATTTATTAATAACTACAAAACTTTGGTCGTACACGACTGTGCTGCGATTGAGCTTCGACCATTCGCGCGCTAAAAAAGGCCTCATCAAACGAGCGATGGAGAAAAGGAGAGAGAGAGAGGAGAGCTATTTGGATGCTCATAAAACTCACGAATTATTCACTATTCACTTATTGTCTTCTCACGAAAAGTTCTACCCCCCATTTTTTCAGCTACATTTATCGATCTAATAGTAGAAACGCCCAAGACTTGATTTATTATGGCAAGGGTAGTTGATAATTCCGTATGTCACCTTCCCCAACAAGAAAGACGAGCACGTCTCTCATCGTCAAATGATAAATCGTGTCGTTTGCTCGACTAGCTATGAAGTCCTGAATAGGCGGTAGAATTTCCGGCTTTATTATCTCGACAGCTTGCGGTATTAGATCTTTAAATACCTGTGAAAATTTTTAATTTATATAAAAATCGAAAAGATAACAAAAAAATTTGTATCGATAAGATATAATTTATGTTTAACAATGAAAAGTTTTTGAACCAAAACCTTTGATTATATGATTTTTATAAATTAATTGTTCAAATAATGACAAAAATAACAGCAACCATAAAGATGTGTTGTTCAAAATTCCTGGAAAACGTGGAGCAATTTTGTATTGTTGCTGTTATTATTATTGTTACTATCATTATCTCTATGATTAGTTCAGTCAATTAATTAGCTGCATAAATTTTTCACTTCATATTAAATGGACCTACCGCAGTCAGGATTGTTCCACTTTCATCGCCACCCATGAAATTTTCTAGAGACAGATCGGCTGCTTTCATCGAGAAGTCAAGATCGAAGCTCTTCATATACATGCCGTGCGAATAACCGAGCACAGTTTTGAAGTATATTTGAAAATCATATGCCACTGCTTCGAAATGTCCAGCCCCATAGATCGGTACCATATGATCGATTATACCAGAAATGTTGTAGTAACCGTTTGCCAGTACCATCGGAATTGATAGGTTTACGGTTATCGTAGGTCCGATGAGGGAGAGCCTTGCTCTGTCGATATTGAAACTTGAGAGTCGATCGATCGTCACATTGTCCAGATAAAGACTTACACTGAAAGAAAAGAAGAAAAAAAACATTCGAGGGATATATGCCACAGTCGGTAAGGAGAATTCGAGATTCAGGATATTCTTATTAAGGAGGAACATCAGGTTCAGCCTAAATGGTGATAGCTCGATGAAAATTTGAGGATACATCATTGGATATATTTCCTATGACCTGTCAAATTTTTTATTGATTTCATTGTGCCATTTTCTAAATAATCACTTTCAAACCTTGTATCTTTTAACACGTAGTCATATAGGCTCTATCTTATATTTCTAACTTATCGACGGTTGTTAATGTTTCTGAATGTGAAAAGTTAGGTTATACATGTTAAAGATACAAGGTTTGAAAGTGATTATTTAGAAAATGGCACAATGAAATCAATTAAAAATTTGACAGGTCATAGGAAATATATGCAATGATGTATCCTCAAATTTTCATCGAGCTGTCACCATTTAGGCTGAACCTGATGTTCCCCTTAACGTAATTATAAATGATCAATGATCATCGATGAATCATTTTTATTTCGCAATATTATAGAAATGTAAATATTCATGAAGATACAAGTTTCCCGTATCAAATCTCCATCCACGAAGAATAAACACCGTGTTAAGGAGGTTTGGTACAGGCGATACAATGTTGCCATGCTAAACCATGTTAAAAACATAGAAAATTTTTAAAAGTTCAGAATTTCCGAAAATTTGGTGAATATATTCTTTAGTGCCAAATTGGACAATTTTTTCAGATTTTTCTTCTACACAGTCATCGAGTAATTAAACACTAAAGTTCACGTGTATAAGCATAGTGTTTCCATATATATATAGATATACACTTCGGGCATAAGAAATCTGCTTTAATGCGTAATTACTCGATAACTAAGTAGAAGAAAATTTTGAAAAAATTTGTGGTATCGCACTTGATGTTAAAGAACATTATCACCAAATTTCATCAATTTCTTAAAATTTTAACTTTGGTCACCACCCTCATTAACTATTGATTGGCAATAGATGAAAAAAATCACTGATCCTTATTGCCCCCCCCCCCCCCTCCTCCCAAATATCCAAAGACACTGTAAAATATGTTACATTTTCAGGGTCACAAATCTGACGTCAGTCGCGTGGAAGGCGAACTGGCACGTGTTTAACCGTAAATGGGAATGAGATGAAGGACGATAAAAAGATGTGTAACACAGATATCAGGAAATATCTCGGCTGGAATTCGGACAATAGAGTATATTCTACGTCTCCTCGTGTATCTAATTAACTTATTGGACATGATTTTCAGAGACTCTTCCCAGTATTTACTTGAACGTGAAAGTTTTTGAAAGACATTCGGAAGATTCTTTTCCCCATCTACTACCGTTTTCAGTAACAAAGGCCAACGAAAACTTCCAACTTCTTACGATCCTTGATGAGATTTTTTCCCCTGGGATTGGCATGATAGAAAAGCATCCATGACCATTCTCCGCCCACTCGAGCTTTAATTTTTTACTGCTTGAGATAAATATTTTATGATTGTCTTTGAGCTGTTTGGATGTGAATTTATTTGTGTTTATATCTAGTGAAACTAGAAGCGGAAAGAACGCAATTCCGATGGCCTAATTGCAGTTGTTAGTTGAGAGAGTATCGTATTCAATTGTAATAGCTGCATCTCAATTTTGCCTCTACGCAAAAGAATTTTACTTGCTATACACCCAGAAAAAACATCTAGTTGGCTCAACTAGGATCTATTTAAGTCAAATAAATATTTTTCTTTGTCCCACGGACTAATAGAGCTTTATTTAACTTTAAGAAATGATTTTCTTTCATTCGAATAATTTTATATTTAAGATTAATGAAAAATTTATTTTTGCGATTTTCAATTTCAAAAAGTTTTCACAAATTTAACAAGCATGTTGTTGCGCTGCATAAAATCTTTATCAAGAGACGCGGTAGCGGCTCGATATTATTTACACCACATTTAATATTATTATTATTACTTAATATTTCCATGGGTCTGGAACGCTCGGTGGACATAAAAATTCACGACCGTCTGTTTGTTTTGATAAGCTTTGACGTGGCTACCCGAATAAATGCACTCAAATAAAATTATTTATTTGATTCAAATACAGCTTTTTAGTTGAGGCGAATAGAAATTTTTTTGATTAAAATTTAAAAAAATCGAATAAATAATCCTAGTAGATTGAAATAGATCTTTTTTCTGGGTGCAGTCTTGAAAAAAAAAATTTCCCAGCTTACGTGGAGTATATTATAATATTTCATTAAGTTTTTCGTTATTTTTTTTTCTGTAACGATCGATTTGAAGTGATTCTTGTGATTTTTTTTTTAATTCGATGAATTGCTTGGAATATAATTATTATTCAGTCCGTAATCGATACTTACTTGCCGATTTCCGTATGAACTGTTTTAAGGTTCAGATCATGAAGCTTCAAGGGTTCGAGTACAGGCACGCCGAGTTCTGGAAATCCATAGGGCATTCGGGAACGAAATTTATCCAGAAGCATCCTCAGCTTGAAATCGAGACCAATCGATGCGGCACTGTCGACTGTCCTTTTTTGGATTAGTTAGAGTCACGAAATCTTGTTTGGCTCATCTCGCGTGCTTTGTATTATACAACTTACTGTAATTCGTCGTCATCTTTGTTGCGTTCATCAGTAAACTTCTCGGCATCTCGACCGCATTGGCAACTTAATCATCAACAAACATGCAACAGGAAATA
This sequence comes from Campoplex capitator, assembly GCA_037576405.1. Taxonomy (NCBI): domain Eukaryota; kingdom Metazoa; phylum Arthropoda; class Insecta; order Hymenoptera; family Ichneumonidae; genus Campoplex; species Campoplex capitator. The sequence continues at coordinate 2,805,259 of JARBWI010000015.1, forward strand.
ACAAATAAATTAGAAGTCAGGTCATATTTTTTGTGTTCAGAAAATTCTGGTTCGCAAAATAAAAAAATATCCTTTTTTTTTGTTTTCCGAGATTACCAAACATAAATCTGAAACGGCATGAGAGTTGATTCCAAAAATGAAGCTTTTTGAAAAGCTATAGAAAAAACAAAGGCCCAAAAAACCGAAAACCTCTTCCAAAATTATTTCAGCACATATTCCCAGCGCGATTTCAAAGTAAAATAATAAATAATGGTTCAGCGTGGATGAGAAGTTTAAAAAAAAAAATTATAAATAAAAAACATAACCGAGTTAGTAACGTTTGTACAATTAATTATGTAAAATTTAGAGAAATCGAGAATCAATGATCTCGTGAGCCGATTTATAAAAGCGGGAGAGTATCGTACGGCTCAAGATGGATATGCATCGAGAGAATTTGCGAACTAAATAGTATCCATAAAAATATGCATACCGTAATCGGTCGCAGTACCGGTCACACGATGCAAGAGTTCCTTTTGTCGTTGCACGAGACCGGATACTGGAAGAAGCATATAATCGGAAGTGGGCGATGATTTTGAACGCATTTAAATGGAGTTCCACATGCATTTATGAACAGTGAACATCAATGACTGCGATTGAGTTAAAAATGGATAACTTAGTAGTTTTATTAAACTTATTAAACATTTATATACAGATGAAGTGTTTTTAACCCCTGACTGCCCACTCGGGCAAAAGCCGGGAGTTATGCGTTTGACCGCGATCAGCTGATTTTCACGAATTTTTTAAGCAGAATGTTTGTTGAAACGGCGAAAAATTACTTGACCAAATTGGAGAAACAGGTTCTATTACCAGTGGACGTGGTTTGGAGTCGTAATTTCATACGATTGCTTGTATATTTAAAGAATAATTGAAAAAACAAAAAATCACCGTTCAACCATATCGACACAACAATAGGTGATGCCGCCATAACTATATTCACTCGCAACATCTGCGCCATACTTCACTCGGTTGGTCGTGACCGATTGGTTGTTGTTGTGACAGATTGGTTGATTGTTTTATTATTTTTTTTAATTATTTAATTATATTTATTATTAATTATATTTATAATAATCAATTAAAAAATTACGAACTTTAATAAGTGTGAAATAAAAAATATGTTTTGAAAAAACATAAAAACTCCCGACTGAAAAACTCCTTCATTCAAGAAAATAGTAGTAAACTTTAAAAAGTTTGAAATAATAGAAAAAAATAGATGTCAGGATTTTCGTCAGGAGATATCTCTCATCGAATCATTGAATAAGAAGTAAAGACTTCTCCCGACGACAATCCCGACATCTATTTTTTTCATTATTTCAGACTTATTAAAGTTTACTACTATTTTGAAGGAGTTTTTCAGTCGGGAGTTTTTGTTTTTGTTTTTGTTTTTTTTTTTTTAATAGTTGTCAAAATATTAATATTTTCTACGGGCTTGATGCCCTAGAAAAAATTCACGCATTCGGCTCAACATTAGCCAACTCTGAGCGGACCACTATTGGCCGTTGTTGAGCCGATTGTAAATTTTTGTTCCAGGGTGTCAATCTGAAACCGATGGAATCATATTTATTGAAGACATCGATAGTTTAGATCCAACGATGATCGTTTAACTTCGACGATGGAAAATAAACAGAGAATGACAATTATAAAATAGCAGCGATGACGCATCCTCTGTGGTGATATTTTTTGTTTTTTTGTTCTACGTCTCTGTACCATTGCAATTCGTATTTTTTGCTTGCACATAGAAATATTTGCATAATGGTTGAGGCTCCATCGTTTTTTATTGGCATTCAGAATTTTACATATGTAAAGTAGTGTCAATTACCGCGACGTGATTAAATTGAATAAAACAAGCTACGATTTTCCGGAAAGAGTTGAGCTTCCGACAACTCTAAGTTGAACTTGAACGTACGGGGGCAATGTGTAAAAAAAACTGAAGAATAATGGTGAATTATGAACACATATACTACGTCAACGAGACGGAGAATTTTTTTCTCTCTTGACTCATAATGTTCAACGGGATGGGCAATTTTGTTTTTTTTTTTTTTTTCAAATTTATTTCTCTCGGATTAATTTTCCGGGATTGACTAAGATGTGTCAACTCAAAACACACGTTCTTCAATCGCGTGAATATATTTTCAATTAGTTTTAATCTTCATCGATCAAAAAATATTAAAAAGCTAAGCAACGTTTGAAACTATATACTCTGTATGAAGGTACAAAGGTTGCATCGCGGAAAAAGAGTCATTCCTTTTTCTGTGTTATTGAAAAATGACGACAAAACTAAATCAAATTAACATATTTATCGAAGATTTTATTCTGTATTCGAAACTCGTTGTTTGTCGATGTACCGGAGCAGTTTGTGCACGAGGACACGATTATAAGCGCTACCAGTGCTCGATACTTTCCTCGCGACGATGCAGCACACTTGAGCGCGCGTACAAAGTGGCGCGTTTCGACTCCATAATTTTAAGTGTCGCAATATAAATCGGACTGAGCGTTTTGTACGTATTATGGGTGGTAGCGAAGAATGAAACAAAATGGATTCAGAAAAAAATATGATCCAGTAAATGCAACGTCTATTATCGCAAAATAAAGTCATGCCGGCTCTAAATTGGAGCTTGAACGTTTAACTTTAGCAGTGTTAAAAGAAAACGAAGCCTATTTTATGTGTGTTGAGAAAAAAAAAGGTCATTCAACGCTCCATCGAATTATTTCACGAATATTCGACAGACATGCTCGAAAAATTAATCGAAAATATTCGAAAAATAGATTCAGATGATCCGGCATTTAATAGCCTCGAATCTCATTCCAGTAACCAATGAATGTTCAAATACTCGTATGGAGAATCTGCTTGAACTTAATCATTCACCGAGAATTCTTAGTGTTCAAACGAGAGAAGTGTCAAAAGACTTCACAGTCTTTTGACTGTGCGAGGTCACCCTCTCTCTTTCCAAAATAATTAACATTTTACAGAAGCCATCAGACATTCTATCGCCACTGTCAGAGATAATGAGTTTCTAAAGCTTATTGTATAGAATAAATAAACAGCAAAAAGTAAGCTGAGAAAAGAAATTTGTTGGATCAACAAATCGTGGCGAACAAATTAAATTTGTTGAACCAACAAAAAAATTGTTGAATTAAAGAATTTCTTTCTCTCAGTGTAGAATCAGATGTCTGTAAACGTTGTAAGTTCAAGATGTTATTGTTGTCACTGTAATCTGCATTACGCCGTGATGAAAAAACCTCCATGTCATACATTTCGAAGGATCGACACTTTGAACACATACACACACACACACACACTGTATCATAATTTTGCTGAGGTGGAATGAGCTGTGCGATATGCCCCGATCCTGAAGATACTTACGAAAATTGCCAGCTGAAGAAGCGGCGTTGGTGATACCCCCGAGGAGAAACGAAGTAGCTTGGAAGGCGACTTGAGAATTGACATTTTTGAAAGAGGTACCGATCATCAGAGGTACAAGAAGAAACGAGGTTCTCCGGAAATCGAGAACCTTCATCGCGAGGCTTCTAATGTACGCTTGATTGAAATACCTTGCAATCTAATTTTCAAATCGGACTCCGAATGAAAAAAAAAAAAAAAAAACAACCAAATATTATTAAATTTAATCGAATACACTTTCAAAACACACACACACACATAGAATAATGCAATGAGAATAATTACAAAAATGCGGTCACCGGTGTAACGGGACGAAAATTCTTGGAACTATCGTCTCGTGTCTCTTAGTGAAGAATTCTTAGTTTGACCGAATAAATGTTTAACGAACAAAATAATTAACCAAGTTTTTAAGGTCTCGAAAGAACTCGCGTGCGCGAGTTGATTAAAACGAGCGACGAGATCGTTCTCGTCCGCTCGTGCCAAGAGCAGGAAGAGTGACTGTCCCGCTCGGTTGGATGAAAAAGCGCGGGCCTTCGCTCGGCATTATTGCGGTATGTCAATTTCTGTGTTTGCGTGTAAGTGTGACTCTGTATTTCATCGTTATTACGATCGTCTAGCCTACTCAGCTACACGCTCTTTCACGTGTTGTACGTATGCACTTTTCACCGTATCGTATATAGTTCATCGGTTTCCATGCGCGTGTTTCCTTTTCCATGTGGAAGTGGCCAACACAGTGGCACACCTCAGAATGCATAACAGTAAATGCGTAACATTGTTTTTCTTCGGAAAAAAAAAAAAAAAAAAAAAAAAAAAAAAAAAAAAAAAAAACTGCAGTTATTCGCCAAATTAAACTTGACGCCTCGAAATTGAGAATATTAGGGTCGCTTTTAAAAATCAAATTGAACATGAGATGTTTTAAAAGATTTTATAATTTATTTTAAAACGTCAAAAGATCGCATTTAAAGATACATGGGTCGTTCCACCAAATACTGAATTGAGTTGTGCCGGGGGGTCTGAACTCTACACAATGAACAATCCCTTTAAAAAAGTATATATGACGAAGAGAGCTTCCATGATTTTTTTCAAATTTTTCCGTCGAGCTCTTTCGAAGTTATAGTACAGTTTGGAAATTGCGACATTTGCAAACTATACTACTAAAAAATAAAAAAAAAATAGAAATAACGATTCACCCAGCACGATCAGCCTGGGTTTAAAATTCATTAAAAAAATGAACAGCATTTTATAAAAATTTATGGAGAAAATCAAAAGGCGTAGAAAGGGTGAAAACGAATAACTTCCGAATAATTATCGTAGTTTTCAATGAATACCAACAAAGAGAAAAAAATTGACAAAATTGGAACTGCCAAGAAAAATGATAAATGTCGCGTGGAATGCCCCATATTCAACTTCATGATTCCTGAATACAACGCTTTTTATGCGGAGATTTTCGAATTTGAGATGATAATTGATGTGATGCTGGTAAGGCCGCATGGCACAAACCGATAATTCATAACATAACTTAAGAATTTTTTAATTACGATAAATACGTAATAATAAATAATAATAATTGGGACTATTCATTTTGGTACTATTCTTTTGTAATAAAGTCTGAACTTTTCAAAAAAAATATTTTCAAAAAAATAAAACATGATACATTGGTAGAAACGACGATTTTTATATTTTGACCTCATTTTTTGGAGTCTTCCCGATGCCGAAGAAAATCGAAAATATTTTTATCGGAAAACTGAAACTTTTTTTACATCAAAGTCATTATATTGTATAATTCAAAAATTTTATTAAGGGATTGATATTTTAAAAACCAAAACAATAATTGCAAATATTGCAAGTATCGAAGTACACTGAGAACCAAGGCTTTGTAGAATACGTCGAAAGAAATATTTCGTTCATTCAAAAAATCGTTCAGTTGCACAAATTATTAATTTTATTTCACTAAACAAAGATACCAATTGAATCAGCCAAATGAGATTTGTTGCCGTGGATTTTGTTGGATCAACGCAAGATATTTTTCATTTAATGAAACTTTTATTTAGTATAGGAGAATATTACATTGGACGTATTTCACGAAGCTATTTGGTTGATTCAACTATTCTTTTTTCTCAGTGTACTATAATTTCAAAAGAACTCGATGGAACGATTTGAAAAAAATCATGGAAGCTCTCTTTCTCATATACTTTTCGAAGGGATTGTTCACTAACGTAGAGTTTAGACCCTCCGACACAACTTTATTCAGTATTTGGTGGTTTGGTGGAATGATCCGATGATATATACGCCTCGTTCAGTCGCATCACGGCCTCGGTCGAAGTTCGTTTTCGTAGATCATACATACACGATATTTGTTTGAATTGAATGATTTTTAAATGAGATAAATGCTGTCCAGGAAAGTACAATATCCATTTTATACAATTTCGGGACGTCGACAGGCGTGTATTTTGAATGAATCACTTACCGCCTTCATACAATTCCGTTGCCTTGATAAGTCTTCTGACCTTAACGTTCCATTCAAGAACGTATCCATGTCACGGTGCAACAAGTCCATAGAACATTTTTAAATTTTGGAAATGTCCGACATTCTGGTTTTAGCTTACGGTCTGAATTTTTTTTTTTTTCAAGCGAGCTCGTAAGCATTTTGCTGCGATCTGAATTTTTTACGATGAATGTTAAATTTGTAATTTTATTACCATTGTAGGTCACCAGATTTTTCACTTGGAGTTTTCTATGTACTTGGGAGATAAGTTTCTTCAGATTCTTCGTCTTTTTTTTTTTTTTTTTTTTTCAATCTCTTCAGCTCGCTGTAAAAGTCCACGTGCTGGATAATTGTTCGCGCTCACGTAATTCTCATAATCGTGAAGAAGCAATTGCAATTCTGACTTCAGGCGAAAGTATTGATTGAAGATCCGTGTATACCGTTGCTCTTTTCTGTTTTAAATGATGATTGCATTCTAGGAACATCGTATACGTTGTGGAAGACTGGGACCATTCGATGCAGGCTATTATTTCAGGAGAAAAGGAGAAAATGGTATTTTTAACTCTCCTCTTTCATTTAGTACGTTTTGAATTTAAACACACCTCGAATATAAAGTATCGCATTACTGAGAAACGAAATAAACAATTTCGCGGATTCACCAAAATGTGCGAGGATAGTTTTAATTCTGCTGAGACTCGAGGTATCACAAAAAATTCTCATTTTCGACTCATCATTCCTGGAGGCCAGCGCAAATGCGTAAATACAACGAGTTTGTTTCGTCAAAAATGACAAACACGTATTAGCAAAAAGATTGCGAAAAAAATAAATGGCGGCACGAAGAGAAACAGCGAGAGAGAAAGAGAGTAAAAACAGTGAGGAGAAATGGAGAAGAAGCGTACTTGTAATGCTAAATAAATATAAACATTTACTTATAATCAACGTTTTATTTGGGATGAATAATAAAATAACTTTATTAGCAGTATTGCTGATGTACTCAGATTCATAAAAAAAGAGGACGACGAAGAAAAATTATTGATCGATCATTACAACCTTATGCCATTTGTAGTTATATATATATTAGTGCGTTTTTTATCGTTTTTTTTTCACACAACAAACGTATTATTACGAAAAAAGAAAAAAATTTCTTCGTTGCCTTTTCTAGCGCGTATACAAAAGAGAATTCGTGACTCGTGTTATTAAATAGTTGGACCACGTCTGATGATCGTGCTGCTCACGCAAATGGAGTAATAGACATTTGCAGATGGGAGATGGGAGATGGTACCAAACAGAATATATTATTGCAGGGTACATGCAGAATATATTATTCATTTGATTTTGAACGATAACGACAGGTTGAACAGTTTACACGCATATATCAGATGGTTTTTGAAAAATGTTTTATTTGCGAACTGTAGGTCGGGAGAATTCATTTTTAGTGCAGTTTAGTGTTTTTTTTTTTTTTTTTCCACGAAACTGCGAAATTATTTACAATAAATGGATAAAAAAAAAAATCACTGCGATGATTTTGCAATGTAGAATAGTTAGTGATGCGCGACGATCGATGCTCAAGTGCATCCGGACTGCGAGATTCTTTTAAAAGTCCATGTTAAAACGTGAGAATAAAATTTGCGGCGTAATTGACAATCCATCGGTATTCAAGCGTCGTAATCCGTTGTGCAGTCGCATGCGATCGTTATGGTCTCAAATGTACATTTTTTTGTACTCAGGACTCGTGAATTATCGGTTTCGGATAAACCCAACCGCCCATCGATACGTACGATGGTCGTTGTGGGATCGGGTAAGCCGTTATCGCACCTGATGGTGGTGGTCTTGAGGTTCTTTGACAATTAACAACGTTTCCCAACATTCCGATTATTGTCATCAGGAACACGACGATCAATTGTTTTCTTATGAATTTCTGAAACACGAGTGCAAATCTCTTCTTTATTAGGAATTCTTGGACTACGTGCAATGACATAGCAAACCAATCAGAATCGCGGAAAAGCGATGACAATAAACAGCCAATTCACGCGTCACAACCCTACTTTATAAAAAGGGACTAGGCGATTTAAGCGCGCGATAACTTCTTGTCTAACGTTATTTTTAATTATGAAACAAACCTCAACATTATTCGAACCGTTAATTGAATTTGAAAAAATAAATGATACACAAAAGATTATTCTTCATCAATTGCTCAAGTTTTAATAAAATTTCTCTTTTGTGAAATATATTGAGAATAATTTTTCTTTGTTATCGTTAATTCCAATACATGACTTGTCAAGAAGGAATCTGAGTTGTCATGAACATTTGAAAAAGCAGCTGTCATTGTAACATTTGAGAGCAGACAGAATAACTTCGGAGTCGTTCTTGGACTACGTGTAATGACATAGCGAACCAATCAGAATCGCGGAAAAGCGATACAATAAACAGCCAATTCACGCGTCACAACCCTATTTTATAAAAAGGGATTCGTCACAATTTTCGTTGAATCTCGTTACAAAAAGATGTAACCAAAAGAGAAAATTTTCAAAAACTATGACGACAATTCCGCACGGACAAAGTACTATGTTTTCGGTTTATTCGATTTCTATTCTATTGGAAAATATATTTTCAAAAAACATTTTTGAGCATCTTTCTGGTTATTTTTTTTTTTTTATCAGTGCTCGAATTTTATTCAACGATATCTATTGATATATTTACAAAATGAACATTTGTATATCAAATTATCTGCCCTATTATTAAACCAAATTTTGATTGAATGTAATAAAACATTCAATGAGGAAGAGCAGTTACCAAGCCTACATTTAAACACAGTAATGCAGATAAAGTTTTTTTTATTTGTTTACCATGATGTATTAATTATTCCAACTGTTTGGATTTGAGTGCTATGAGCAGATGTTGGAAAAAATTGGTACGTATACGATTCCTTTCGACGATATCACGAAACTTACTGTGCCTTGGGCAAATGGATAGCGTACTTTTATATGGACGCTTGATGTTCGCCATAAAATCCCGACAGGAGGTGGATATTGATTCGGGTCAACTGACAAACTCGAGTCTATACGTGAGCCAAGGATGATCCTATGCGATACCTTTGTCTCTACATTTGTATGATTATCCACTGTGCTCGTGGAATTTCCTTTATGATTCTACCAATGTGAATAAATTATCTGACGATTTACAGACTGGATGACAAGTTTTTTTTTTTTCAAATACTGCATCCTCGAAATAAAATTCCTCGATGAGAAAATAAAAAAAAAAAACAGAGCAATAAATAATTGATTCTCTTGCTCATTGAATATCGGCGATTGGTGCCCTTCTTATGGTTTGTAAAAAACTGAGTCGAACACGTTTATGTTAAAGCGATTTAAAATAAATTGAAACAAATCGATTACAAAATTCGAATACATAGGAAACGTTAAAAAAAATATATATATATATTAGCCAAACACGTCGAATTCAATGAAAAACAAATGAGTCTCATTCGTATGCGAAACTTTGCTGTGATAGCCCTGGGGTTTTTTGCACGAGCTATAAAAATTTGAATTTCACCGAGTCGAAGAACTCTTTTGTGTACATGGAAGTGACTTTCTAATTATTGAAAACATTGGACAAAAAAAGTTTCAAGGAATTGAGATTTCATGAATTATCAATTTTTTAAATTATATTTATCGAATTTCTTATCGGTTTATTTAATTTGAAATCACTGTATATTACAGCGTTGCATGGATTCCTCACTAATTGTTATAACGCCGGAGACATTGAAAAATATATCGGACGCGAATAAGAAATGTGGGAAAGTCGTACGTACCGGTTGGCTTTTACTTTTCATTCGTTCACCTCGGAAGTATTCTACTCTGTGCAGCTCTCGATCATAGCGGAATATATCTATACATCTGTTTGCTGTACACGTTTGGAGAATGCCACGTAAAACTGCAGCACGAGTAAAAGTCAGGAAAGGATATTATGAAGGTTAACAATTAAACTTGATACTCGTACGAAAATGTAGATCGATTTTTCGTAAAGTTCATGAATTTAAGGAGTTTCGGTACAGAAGTCGAAATGTTAAGAAATTGATCAAATTTGGTGATAATGTTCTTCAACATCAAGTACGAAAACGCAATTTTTTTCAAAATTTTCTTCTACTTAGTTATCGAGTAATTACGCATTAAAGCAGATGTCTTATGTCCGGAATGTATACCTATATATATGGAAACGCTATGCTTATACATGTGAACTTTAATGTCCAATTACTCGATAACTATGTAGAAGAAAAATCTGAAAAAATTCGTATTGTCAAATTTGGCACTAATATGTTCACCAAATTTTTCAAAATTCATAACATTTTGAAATTTTCTGTGTTTTTAACATGGTTTAGCATGGCAACATTGTATAGCCTGTACCGAAACTCCTTAAAAGATAATTATTGTGAATATCAGTGAAAGTAATCAATAATAATATTGTTCTTCGTGTGCATTGAAAAAAGATTTTATATTGTCTTGAAATCATTGTTCTAACGATAACAATAAATTGGTCAATCCGAGCCTTGACACGATTCGTAAAATCCTCCATGTGACAGGAATGTCAATGAAGATAGGCGCACATTTGGCCTTTCTAGAGCTATATACGATTGTAGCACTGCTGACAAAACGGTGCAATCCGCTCGAACCGTGTCGTTTACAATTTTGTGTGTTACGCCCTTTCAATTGGTCGTTTTTGACATGTGTGTGAAGCTGTTTCGATCCACAGTTAAAAACTGCTGTTGAGAAAGTCGCTGAATGTATTAGAGAGAAAGGGAGAGGAGAACAGAGAAAATGACCCAGCGGGAGGTCAATCAACCATCACGCATCATTTCACGGAATGAGAAAATTCGCGATGCGGTAAATGTTGATTAGACTGTCTCGAGTACGTCAAATTAGCGCTGTAAACAGAAAAAAATATTTGCAAATTGTTCAACGATTTTTCGAAACCATTCATTTTGTTCGAATACAATCATTTTCTTGGAATCTTCTACTCTTTTTTTAAATCAAATAACTATTTTGAATTTTCGGTTATTTATAGTTTTGTTTCACAAATCGAAAGCCAGCAAGAGTTCTGACGCACTTTTGTATACACGAATACGACGGTTTTCGGACATTTCATAATTTCAAAATTCATTCAAAGTTGTTTTTATTTCTGAAAGGGAATAAAAAATGAAAATTCGCTCGTTTTCCATTCTTGATAAAAAAAAAAGACACGTTGATAGTGTATTTCTGCACTTTTCTTTTTTATTAACCGACCATGAATTCCCGAAATAAAATGAGAATCGGAATGTAAAATCGTTTGGTAATAGAGAACGTTCAGTCGCAAAAATAAGGAAAAATGAACTGAAAATACGTTGATGATAGAGGAGATACAAAGTTCAATTAAATTACACAACTTCCGGCCGTGGAGTGCGAGGATAAAAGTGAAGTGTAATTACGAAAGTAAATAATGCAAGGATAATAATAAAGTAAAGTACATTGTCAATAAAATCCTCCAGCAAATGTGTGAGTGCTGCATCAGAGTATATATATGGAAAGAATTTTCTGCGAAAAATAGTTTTGTTTTTGTATATTAATAATGTGGAAGCATCGCACCATTATGTATAAGAATATTTGCCTCTGACAGACTCTCGATGCCAGAAGCATTGAAAACAAAAGTTAAAAGTCGCTATTCGAGATTCGTCGCATCTGATAACACGAGAGCTCGCTTTTTCATTTTTACTCCAAAATTCCATTAATATAAAAATAATTTCTTCGGATTATGTACATTCATTATTCTTACTGCTTTGATACAATCCCACTTGAAAATTCAGTAATTTTCTACAAGACATTCTTTTTGTGCATTCATTGAGATATATAGGTTGAAAAAAAGTCTTTTTAATATTCGTATCATCAACGTAACATTCGTTAATGTCCATGCACAAGAATACAAGCGGTTGAAATTCAAAAAAACTGGGTTTAAACAACTTAAATAATTTTAGATTTTTAATACTTTCCTAGTTATTCTAGAAGATAATTGTGTATAAAATATGAATCTGTTAAGATTTATATTTTGAGGATACTTTTGCAAGTGCCAACGATCTTTGAGCGGAGCAAATAAATTGCGATGAGCGCATGGTCTACCAATTTTATCAAAACTTACAAGTAAAATATCCAAAAATCTTCTGTACAGCAGTAAAAAATGTATCGTGAAAAAATATAAGTTTCTACATTGAGAAAAGAGAATAGTTGAATCAACCAAATAGCTTCGTGAAATACGTCCAATGTAATATTCTCCTATACTAAATAAGAGTTTCATTAAATGAAAAATATCTTGCGTTGATCCAACAAAATCCACGACAACAAATCTCATCTGGTTGATTCAATTGGTATCTTTGTTTAGTGAAATAAAATTAATAATTCGTGCAACTGAACGATTTTTTGAATGAACGAAATATTTCTTTCGACGTATTCTACGAAGCCTTGGTTAATTCAACTAAACTCTTTTCTCAGTGTATATTACTTGATATTTCTCGGCCAGTTTTTATTCAAACCACGCGAAAAGTTTTCAAACGTGCAGAGCAAAGTGGTATAAATTCAAATTTGATTCCTTCGATTGTGGGCAATGTGTGTCAAATCTCTATTAGGAATAATAATCTCTGTGAGTTACGTAAAACTGCCATTTGCGCGAACAAATCGCGTCGTATTTTTCATAATTTTTTGTACGAATGAAAGAAATCTAATATTCAACATAAAAAGTAAATGAAAAGTAGATTCACGTTTTTCTCGGACAGGCTTGATATTTCGAGAAAAAACGTGCTCGAAACTTTTCAGTTATCGATCCCCCGACTCATGCAATTGATATATCACCTTAATGAAAGTGCGCAACGTGGATCCTGCCACTGTTTCTTTTATATCTAATCACCGTTACTACAATAACTATTCAACAAGTTCGGACAGTATAAAGAGGTGCGGTAGCGACTCGACGCCAAGTATTAAAAAAGAAAGGTTGCGCAAAAGCTCTATCGCGCTCTTATACACGCAAACATGACGGTTTCCGGGCTTTTCATGTTTTTCAAACTGCTCTCATGCGGCAGAATGATTTGAGTATAAATAGTCTGAATATGCGAGAGACGATTTTTTCGCTTGTTCTCTTTTCATTGGTCTTTGTCGTAAGTTCATCCGTCCATCCAATCACGTGATATGATAATTTTGTGAGATCGAAGGTTTTGGGAACTTGGGTCCCTTGGAGTCAGAAAGGCGTAAGAATCGTTTTATACACTCGAAGATATATGTCCTTGGCGAAACTGGTGAACATTTGTTTAACCTGCAGTCGCTCAAACCAATGAACGACATGCAGCTTGCAAGCGAGCGCTCCTTCATTCTCGTTCAACAAGAACAGATGGTCGTTTTTATAATTAAGGTCGCAATTTTCTAATACTTGGCGTTTTTTTTTTTTTTTTTTTTTTTTACTATTTTTATATCACTTTCAGAAGTATCTAAAATACATGATGATCAACGTGCTGTACACATTATTTTTTATCCGCTTTTTAACGTTTCATATCACCAAAAGCTTGACACAAAGAAATACTGAAATCTCGATGCCAATAGTCTGAAATGTCGATTTTGCACTAACTTTTTTCTAAAATCAGCTCATGGCGATGAAACGCATTATTCTCGCATTAAACCGGTGCGCGATCGATCGGGAATTCATTTATTATGTTTGTTGATTAAGATACGGAGACAGTTTCAATGATTGAGTTTGTGATCGATAGAAAAGAGAAAATAAAAAAAAAAAGAGAGTTCAGAATGGAAGTCATCGTAAACTCGTACTAAAATAATTTTAAATGAAACGCTTACATAGGGAATGAAAAACTTCTATCACCAATGGAATAAGCTTTGAATCAATAAATTCGAATAAATTGGAAAATGATATTGAAATCAACCAAACAAATTTGAATTGGAAGTTTTTCTTGAATATTTCGACTATTGCGTGTTCGTGATGCTCATTTCACAAAGTTCATATTAATATTAAACACTAAGATGGATGAGAATTTCAGAATTTCAAGACTCGGCAGTTGGAGAATAACCTCTTATAACAATATTACTCCATCTTATGGAGACTAATTAACAATTGAGGCCATGACCCCTATCATTTATGATTTTTCTGAAATTTTTTCTTAAGGAGGGTGGCTACATACGACAATATGATAAGAATTTAATAAAATTTAGTAATAACATTCTTTAGCATCAAATGCAATGACACAAATTTTATCAAATTTTTCGTCTACATAGTTGTCGAATAATTGGAGTTTACAATATGCAAAAGATATACCTATATACATCAGAATCCTATGCTTACGGATGTAAATTCTAGTGTTAAATTACTCGAAAACTACGTAGAAGAAAAATCTTAAAAAATTTCTATATTCATATTTAATCCAAAATAATATGCTCACCAAATTTTATTAAATTCTAATAATTCCGAATTTTCCTATGCTTTTAACATGGCAACATTGTTATGTGTAGTCAACCTCCTTAAAATAGTACCCAACGAAAGGAACATCCAAACTAATTTTTTGATTTTTATCTCACGGCTTTCATGAGTTACGATTTTTCCAACGCCTGTATCTGTGGATATAATCGACCTATCGAAAAATCGATTTTTTTCATTGTCGTCCATATTTTCAGAAAAAAAAGGAGAAACATAATAAATCAGCGTTGTCTATGTTTTTTTTGCATCTAAAGTGAAAACTATTTTTTAAAAAGATGATTGCTATTTTTAATGTTTTCCAAAAAAATCTCTAAAAGTATATAACCAATTTCACGACTTTCGACGCTGGTACGATCGTGGGCCCATTTTTTCTTCTATTTTTTTCCAATATGGAATGTTTTTTTTGCACAAAATTTAATTTTCTGTGAATGATATAATCCCAGATATATCTACTAGGGTTATGATATGATTCACAGGAAAAACTGTTACTTTTATACAAAAAAAAAAAATTTTCCTTATTAGAAAGAAAAACTCGGTCAAAAGTCGTGAAATTGTTCATACTATTTTAGAGAATTTTTTGGAAAAAAATAAAAGTGGCAATAAAATCTTTAAAAACAATAGTTTTCACTTCAGATGCGAGAAAAACGTTGAGAACGCTGATTTATTATGTTTCTTCTTTTGTTTTCTGAAAGTATGAACGAAAATTAAAAAAATCGAGGCAGTAATATTTTTTGATGGGTCAATTATTTCCAGAGATACATGCAGGCGTTGGGACATTTCCAAAACTCGCTGAATCTGGATTTTTCGAAAAATCGTAACTCATGAAAGACGTGAGATAAAAATTTGAAAATTGATTCGGATATTTTTTTCGTTGGGTACTACTTGAAAAAAAAATTTCAGGAATATCATCAATGATCGGGGTCACGGCCATGAAAATGCCATTAGTATTTCTTGGAATTAGCAAAGAATAAAATTTGCAAAATTTCTGGCTCTTTTTCAGTCCTTTGAACAGTATTAATGTTCATACTACATTAATTTCTAATTTTTCATGAAAAATGTTACGAACTTCGTGTTTCAGAGTCATGACAGACTAAGTTGTAACCTTATTACAATGATTTATAATATCAACATTATTGCGCCATACATATTTTCATGGCAAGGCAAATTCAACGATAAGTTATCTCCTTATGTAAACTACATAACAATCATTTGATCAAAACTTTTAAAATAGTGATATCTAACGAATGTTCCAACGTGACGTTATTACATTCGTAAACAGGTTTTAATCAACCTCTATTCACTAACTGTGTTTGCATTGCTTCAAAGTCTGACGTTCGTTTGATGTTTGTGTCGGAAAAATGATAATGATATGTGGACTTTAAACTCTACGTATTACAGATTTCAGCGAAATCTTCGTTGCATGAGTTGTTCAGAGAGTTTCCCGATTTCGATTCCGACGTCGATACTTCGCAATCATCCGAATCTTCATTTCGTTCGGTATCGCTGGACCAACTAGAAACTTCGATTATCCTGTAACAAATGAAATCCAATTTTTGTTAATAATGAGATCGAACAATGAGTCATTTTGTTGAGAGAAGCATTTACAATTTCGATGAATAAATTGCTCATCTTTTTTTTTTTCAATATTGCAATGCTATTTCAGTTTATTTTTTTGCTAGAATATCATTTTTCACATAAGCGATAAGCACATCACCGGAGATCAATGAAGTCCCAAAATCTGACTTACATAATTAGGAATAAAACAGCAATCTGCGTGGCAAAGGTGAGCCAGTAAATGGCACCTGGTGTTGTATGATATGTGGCATTGTAGAGTCGAGAATAGAGAACTCCGCTAAACAGAGGTACTGCATTATCACATACGGATAAAACAGCGAATACTTTTCCTGAAAACAGTATAAAATTAATTTATGAAATGATCTGAGTTAGAACAATCGATATATATTCAACGAAATTAAATCTGTGTTATTGATAAATAAGCAATGATTTTTTCAACAAAAATATGGAATATAAAGCCGACCATTACAGAATCTCTCTATAAGAAAAGAGTTTTGAAGATGACCATTTCATATCGTCTCCATTTTCGTCTTTTCGATTTCTTATTATTTCAAGATTTCGTCTTTAGGCCCGTTATTGAAAAAAGGAACTCGATCTTCTCGAATTCATACGTTTATTGTGTACGTTGAAGATGAATTGCATCGTATATTTTGCGTAAGGAAACGTTTTGACTTTGACGTTTGACTTTGTCCTCACTTCGTGAGGAAATGTTTGACGTTTTGACGTTTTTAATTAGTAGAAATTCCTTTTTTAAAACAGAAATATGTACCTCTTTCTTCGATCGGCACTACTTTGGACGTCATTGATCTAAGAACCGGAGCAACAACCGGCCCCAGGGCTGCTACACTTGCACCTAAAAAAAAAACAGTTTTGTTCATGCCATTGTACATGTAATGTGTCATTTAACGTTGCAATCAAATTGAATGTTGGAAATGAAATGGAAGGAAATATGAAATTTCATTTTTACAACTCACCGACATAAAAAAAGTTGTCCTGCACAGCTGTTGCGAAAAAAATTCTACCAATCGCGTGTGAAAGTGCCCCAATGACCACGATGAAAGTGTCTCTCATCCCCAACAGTCTGCTCATTAATGGAGTACCAATTAGCATTGCTGGCAAATGAAAAAAAAAAAAAAAAAAAAAAAAAAAAAAAAAAAAAAAAAAAACAATTTTGAGATTATGAAATTGTTGAGATTCGATATAAATGATAATTTATTTACAGAAACGATGTAATTGATTTTTTAAATAGTTGTAGAAGACAAAAATTTATGTTTTAAAGATTATAAAAGAAGTTTTTTGTTTTGGAATCTATAACTTTGTTAGAGTCATAAAAAACGCTTTAAATAAAAGAACTCACCGAAAACAAATAACGTAGATTGAAAAGTTCGAAATTTACTAAAGGTCGTCACGTCCCAATCGAACATACGTTGAGTGTACAAGTAACTCATGGGTTTTTCATCCCTCTGAAAAGTGTACAATGCCATCGCAAGGAATAAAATCCAAAGATGAAGTTTCCCGTGATTCGATCTCGATTTCGTGAGGGTTTCATGAGTCGCCTTGATGTGTCCTTTGTCAAAAAAATCAGTAAAAACGTTTACGCCGCTTAGGGATTTCTGACGATGATTCGTTTGCCACTCCAATGCAAAATACGTGTAGATTATGGCGAAGATTAAGAGTGACGTGTTTATGGTAAACATAATCGTGTACGAAGAGTCGAATACATCAGTGAAGAGATACGATCCCAGTGCTATGCCTATGGTATTACAGAAGAACAAGGATTAATAAAAACAGATTTGTCATTGAAAAACAAACGCACGAAATTGAACGTTTACTTGTGAGTAAAAATCTTCAGAATACTCAATAATGCGTTGGAAAAATTTTAATCTGTGCAAATTTGTTGAACCAAATTGTCGGATTTTAGTATCGCGTTTATTCAAAAAATATAATGTTTCAACAGTAACAAGCGCAACTCGGATAGAAATTTAATTATTTTCTCACCTATAGGCATCGTGCTCAGATAAACGACGTCGAGTATAGTGACCCTCAGCGTTCTTTGGGCCACCGACGAAACGTCTGAGATGTAAGAGAAGCAGCTAGCAAAAATAGCAACGTCACCACCCAACATTCCCATAGGCAAACTCGCCGTATAAATTATCATATAGACGTCCCAATCGGTCATCACCGAATTAACGATCACCATTCCCGAATATACGACCTTGCCACATAGACCGATCAACAGCGGCAATTTTCGTCCACGTCGGTCGCTCCAATTACCGAACCACAGTGCTAATATAATAGGGACTATGTGCCCTGCGATGTTGTTCCACTGAAGGAACGTCGAGACTGTTAACTGACAGACAAAAACCATTTTATTAAGTACTCTTACAAATTTTATTTATTCAATCATTTTGTTCGGTTGGTACAGCTAGCTATTTTTCTGCTTCAATGCAAATACGTTAACTTACCTGCACTTGTTTCTTAAGAGTTTCGTTCGTACTGACATTTTTACAATATTCTTCGGAAAGTCCGTGATTCACGCGGCAAGATTTGTGAACGAAAAAAGCTTGTTCGACGACTGAAGTTGTCATGTATGCCATCATGTACATCCACATCGTTGGCTCGACACTGATCAATCTCAACCATCCTAAATATTTTTCACAGTAGCTTCGCGATGATGGGATCGTAACAACTCCGAGCTGAAAGGAAAGTGATACTTTCGTTCATTTTTTCTATTCGAATTTTCGCCTTTCATCACTTGCTATTCTGGAATAGTTGTATAATGGTTGAGAAACCATGGGCTGTTTCATCATTTTTTTTTAGCAATGTCCCTATACAGCGAGATACATTCTAATCGATTTTCCTCTCTTTGTCGGAAAATTTTTCGGGTTAAAAATTTTTTTAACAACACAAAAGAAAACGGAACAGAAAAAAAGAGAAAATGATAAAATTAATTCGTGCTCCAACACTGAAAAAGTATTTACTGAACAAGAATGTTTGTTTTTTTTTTTTAAATTCCATCAAATGTTTGCCATCTTATTTCTCTTTCTCAGTTTCTTTCGATAATGTTATTGAAATTTACCGTTTTTAAATGCGACGAATTATTTATTCCCATTTCTGTATTGAATCATAAATTGAGAAGACTCAAAACAGTTTGAACAATTATCTCAACATTTCAAAAAAAAAAAAAAAAAATCGTTGGTCATTGTGATAAAAGAATAATTTCATTGCGTTCCAGTGATCCAATGTTTCACGCGACATCGTATTTATTGTTTTGAATCTCGAGGTTCTTGAAATTGAACGCGTGTTTCGAGAAGAGAAATCAAATGCTGTATGTCAAAATACTTTTAATCTGTATGCTCGATATAAACTTTTAACCCACGCCCTGCCGATTTTTGAAGCGGACAAAAGATAAGTGTATCGATTGATGCAACTTTTTCATCGGGCTTGGGATCGTCTTTTAAATGTAGTGCATAACGTTACATGAGTTCATTTTTCTCCTATAATATTTCATTATAGAGTACTATTTTTATTAAAAATCTTGCTATTTCATTTGATTTTGCGAGCAGGAAGATTAAATCTGTCAATTAGCTCAGATAATTATAAGTTCATTAAAATGGATTGGCAAACAATTGAAACGTTGATCGATAATAAAACGACAATTTCTCGAGTCCATCAGAAATTTTTTAAACATTAATTTGAATTCTATATAAAGCGAAGTCTGACTGAGAATAACATTTTTCATTGCTCGTATTCATTCGCGTATAAAACTCATTAAATCTACGGAGTTTCATTGCTATTTCAATGGTTAATTTGATTGGCATCGCAAACATTCATATTTTCTCACAATTTTTTTTAAAATTATCTTAAACAAAAACTTACCCCAACATCCGAAGATCCACGATTCATTACAATATTATTTTGGACCACTGGAACGAGTGGTGTTGATCCAGAAACGAAGCCTGTCGAGTGTGAACGCTAGATATCGTAGAAGAAATTCGAGAGTATAGAGCTGACAAAGTGGAGAATGTTACCGCTCGTGTATGTTTTATTTATCTTGTTTCGTTCTCTATACAGTAAGCAGTTGTAAATGGTATGCTAACGCCGTCTCAAGATTGCATCAAGACTCTTCCGTCAATGCATGAAACATCGGCTAGTACAATTATACTTCCTTATCACTTAGTGTCATTAGTGTTGTGGTCAAGACCCCCAACCTATCGCACCTAAAATAGTACAGTCGTGTTTAAAAAACCGGACACCGTAAGAAATTAAAATTGAGGACTAAGAAGACTAATTTTAATGGACGATCACAAGAAAAATATGAATTTTAAATATTACATAAAAACCGATAATAATGGAAACATTTTTTTCAGCCAGTTGTTCTTCGATCGAGTAGATATTTAAATAAATAAAAACGAAAATAAAGAGAATAATTGTAGGAGTTTATTAACGTTAATTCAACAATTTTATCATTGATAGTGAGCAAAATTTGAACCAGCCAAATAATCGGAGCCAACGTTTTGATTTTATGACTTATAATAATCGTGTCTACGGGCAATGTTTAAATTTGCTATAAAAACGAATGAGTAAGAAAATAATGGTGGATTCATCAAAATAAATATATCAAAAAATCAAACGGAAAAGCCAACATACTTTTAAGATTTGACGATGTTTTTAATCTATATTACGCTTGTCGCGAAGCTATCCAATTTATGAGATATATTAAGATAGGAATAACCTTATCGTGAACGAGCGTTACACTTAGTCGTGAATCGTCATATCGATAAACTGATTCGAAACAATTCTATCACGAGATGACAGAATTTATGTAATATTTTCAAGTACATATACAGATACGAAAGTGTTTTTCTCAAGGTTTCTTTGCTAATATCGCTTGGAGATTATCACGCATTAAGCAAAAATGGCAAAGTCATACCCAGAAATATTTATTGTACTTTTCATCGCGTTGTTCCGACCTCTCAAAAAACGAAGAAATATTATAAGAGTAAACAACTATATTTATGAAAACAAGCTATAAGCATTGTGACCGGGATTGTTATATAATTGAACTAATACAAAAAGGGACACCGAACCCTAAATAAACCAGATCGATTCAATTTTCTTCTATACCCCAAGACACCAATACTCCGATTCATTTCATTCTCATGCTTTTTATAGACAAAACTTCCATCACGTGTGCAAAAATAATCTATAAGCTACGCGTTTTCTATCTTCGGTAGGTATAATAAGGGACATTGAAATTTTTATAGCAGACATAAGATGCAAAGTGCATTGCTCTACACTTTATAATTATGTCGATCGCATATTTATCAGTGATGTTGATGCATGAATTTATAAATTTGCGTCACTATGGAATCTACCGATGAATGTTTTCGAGCGTTCGATTCCGACAAAAATTTTGACGTTGAGTGTTCGAACTTGTTTGATTATTTGTGCCATTGGAACTTTCGAGAATCCACAATCGTTATACAATAGAGTTTCCATTACTAAATTTTGTGTGAATACTATACTCGCGTTCATATTTTCACTCAGTTCAATAATTATTTTTATTTTTATATTAAATAAACAAAATAGTTCGAAAATAACAGAGAAAAAGCTTTATTTTCCTTCACCTTTTCTACTTCGAATAGCAAAGTGTCAGAAAATTCGAAAACGTTGGCTCCAAAGTTTCGAACGAATAATAGAATCATTTTTTAAAGAACTTTTGATTTTTTCGTACAGAATTCATGGAAACATCACATGAAAAAAGTGAAAATAAATTCGAAGTAAGTACATAAAAATTACGGTAAAGTTTACAGGAATCATGCAACGATCGATTCGAATCGCCGGGTCTTTTGGGATGACGCAACACTGCCGAGCACGTGTTACTCAAAAATTCTAATAATGCTTACAACACAACGCCGCTGCTTCTAGCTGGTCCCAGTAAGACGACACTTCGATTAAACCGACAGTCCAAGACAAGTGCATTTCTCGTTATTGATTTAACAGTTTTTTCTCGCATCAACTTAAATTTTTATATCACAGATATACACGCACTCGAAATATTTTTGATAATAAGAACGCACGTGAATATCACGTTGCACATGTGCATTACTTATTTTTATAACCTCTTGTTACACAATAGCTTGTATCGCGATAGGACGATGCCTTCGAAGCGACTGTACGCGATGCACTATTCAAGCAGATTTGCAGATCAAAATTTTCATCAAATTCAATACTTCAAATTTTTTAATACCGTTCATGGAATGAGTTTTTAAAATAGTACTTTTCCCCTATAACGACAGAAGAGAGAATATTATTATCACTGTTATTGAACATTTACGTATCATGAAATATTGATGCTCCGGTTGAAGACCTTAAAATATATATGAACCACGTGCTTCTTGGAGAAATTCACGGTCAAGACTGATGCTCGGAAATGCGAGACGATAGGGTTCTTTTTGTTGCTGCTAGCGGCCTAAACCAGAACAGAGGACTGGAACATGTGAAGATAGATTCTGGGTTATCTCTCGAGGCACGCATGAAAATTGATTTTTTCGCGTTTACGTGCTGCTACCGCGCAGCTTTATCGACGTAATAGTAGTCAGAGAACCCACGGACCACCGAGAGCGCGCACTTTCAAACTGGTTTCAGGTCAGTTCTGCGTCTAGACTGGTAATCGGTAAAAAAGACTCGTTAGCTCACCTGTTTCCTGCAGCTGCAATACGCGTGGATCGTTCGTATGGAAGTCGGATGATTATTTGAGCACCTTTTCATTCGGTTCGGTTGTACAAATGTTATTCACATTTTTTCTAATTTCTTATTATTCATTTGTACGCGATCTATTTATGCTGCTGGTTCATTGATTGATACTATTTCAAAAACAAATGTTACAACTATCAACAAACTTTTTGAGACAGATATTAACAAACTATTTTTCAAAATAATTCAGATTATTGCTTTTTCATGCACATTTTTTGTTCGTGATGTTTAAATAAATGTTAACTGTTGCTGTCACAATGCATATATTCTGGAAGTTAAAAAAATCAATAATAAACGAATGGATGTATCATCATTGGAGAGTGAAAAAAATTATTATTTTCGAGCATGCGAAACTATTGGGGATTCGACGACGATATTGACAGTTCGCGATCGAGTAGTACGTTTGACAGGATAATAAATCGAATTTTCGTATTACTTTTGTAAGAAATGTATTTCACATTATTCAATGAGAAAATGATTTACCAGAATTGCCTTCACGGGTGATTCAAAAGCAGGTAAATGTTACATTCGATGCAGGGATTCTTAGACTTGTTAGGCCGTTTAAAGCACGACCATTTAATATATTTCTCTTTTCTTTACTTTTTTCCATTGCGTAAAATGCCGTCGACAATTGGAATTCGAAATCGGCTATCATAAAATATACTAAATCATCAATTAAAGATCGGTCCTATTTAAAAATATTGACTATCAACCGGATCCCTGACATTCGAAAAATTATTTCCGGGATCGTGGCTTTTACGTGTACTGATAGTAGGCCCAAGCACATTTAATCTCGCACTAGTTCGGTTTTACTTATTATTCATTTTTTTTTTTTTATGTCTTCGTTTTCTTGCTTCTTCTTGACACGGATTCGATTTTACGCACGACCAGTACTTCATTTGGCGTTTACAATGCTTTCAAATGTACATGTCCAACGTAATAGAATTGATTTCTCCCATTTCTGCATCCATATACTTCTTCGCAAGTCGAATATTACTTTCTGACATTTATTACAACGGGAAATAGTTCCACGATTTTCTACTACTTTAGCCACAGTCAATTCTCGTTTTATATGTATTAGAATAAGTTTATAAGAGACATGTGCCGACAATGACTTATGCGAAAAAAAAAAATATTAGAAAATAAATCATTGCCAAATTTTGTACATTGCGGATTAAAATAAGTTTTTTTTTTGTCATTTCTGAATGAAACAAATATTCAGAAACGAAGTACGATTTCTATGATCAATTGTTTTTTTCATGGAAAACTTCGAGTTGGGAGCATTTACACTCAAATTGAAATTTAGAAAAAAATGAAGTCTTCTTCGATCAGTGTAATTTCGAAAGAACTGAACGGGGTTGCATTCTTGACATTGACAAGTATCAGCGGAAAATGCTTAGGTGCGTTTATCTTGAGTTATAGCCTCAGCAATAAAATACCGTTTTATACATTGAGATAATATTTTTCCTTCATCATAATCCAAATTAATTTGACTGCTATCAGCATTGTTACCACTATCATTAAAATAACAATTCATTTCTCATTCTTCGTATAATAAATTTACATTTTTTCTTTATCACATATTCGTATTTTTTAATTCGACGGACGCGGGCTTCTGGGCCTGCCAGTCACACATCCAAATAATACTAAACGGTACAGGACTATTTGTAATTATAATATTTATGTTACGGAAGTACAGTGTATAATTTATAGTGTACGCAAATGATAAACGTATAAGTCCTTCTCTGATCATTCGTTTTATCATTAATTTACTATGATTACTAAACAATATTGATTCCATTTTATTTCTTATCTTGCATCGCAAAGTTGAATAAATTATTTATTTTCATTATTATTTCTTTTTATAATACACATTCATATGCGTTTACGTTCACAGATATTATAACAACAGTACATTTCATAGTATTTCGATATCATCTGTCCATACACGGAGATATCTTAATGACAGCCAAGGATGAACTTTTTTCTCGTTCGTTTGTGGTTGAAATATTTGAGTTGCATTAAAAATAAAAATTTCAAACATCACTTCCTTCTCCTTCTTCTAAATCCTTCTCCGTCATATACCACTAATTTTCTTCGTGGTCCCCTTCAACAAAACTTTTTTTCTTATGACACAGTTTCGTTGTATTATGCTCGGTCTTCTTTTCTTTAGCTCGTTCAATTCTTACTCATTGTTAGAAAAATTTCTCAATTCTTTCATATCCATTAGTGACTAGAATATTTTCAAGTACATAGACCAAAAATCGTGATTATGTTTCATTTTTTGGAAATTCTATTGTGGCAGAAGAAAATGATGGAAAATATGGCATTAGGTCCTATAGAAATTTGCCGGAATGTCACGAACAGTATGAAATACAATTGTAACATTATATCAGTAGTTCTCATAATAAGTACGTGCCATTTGTATAGTTTCGAATCGTCAAAACTAGTGCACCTTTTCTATCAAGCTTTTATGCCAATGCAAAAGAACATTGATTCACTATTTTTACCTGAGGTCCAATGACATGTTCAAAATTTGCATTGTTATTGAGGTGAAGTATTTTGAGAAAAGACGTGCACATTAACGAATTTAAAAGAATCTTTGAGCTCAATGACTTGACGGGACAATTCCTTTTCGCATTAATTAATCCCCACCCCTCTTTTTCCTTGTGTGTTTTACTCGAAACTATTTAATTCTCCACCATCCAAACGGCATTATCATCCTACGTTGATTACTTTTGTTTCTGTCGAGACAATACAGTCGAGATTGACGTTAGATTTCTGTTCCCCAACATGAAACAGAGGTTTTAAGATTTTTTTTTATTCTTTAAAGAGCGTTCATTTATTTATTCACATAATTTAAAAATAAATCAGTACATGTCTGCGATTGATGAAATTTGGCGTTAGGAAAATGAAAGTTTGTTTCGTTACTACAGCAGTTTGCTTCCTTACCGTCAACAGTTAAAGTCGTTTAACTTAATGGACGTAATGGTTCTGATCGACTGCTGAAAATTTTCATATCTCATTAAGATACAGTAGAGCCGAGAAGATAAAATAAATAAATAAACACAATTTACTGTTTCACACTTTTTTTGTTGGCGTATGAATTAAAAATAAACTATGTTCGTTGGTTGACTACTTGCGGTTTCATAGCTCGAATCCTTCACATGGAATTTTTCGCGTTATTTCGACTTTCAATAGATACTAAAACAGATTACATTCTGTTTATTCACTCCCATCTTCTCAAAAATTACAAATTAATCACGTGACTAACGAGTGTTGATACTTGTGATAATAAAAATGTGATATTGGAGCAATTGTAAAGGTTATAGAAAAAAATGATTATTACTGTAGAAAATTGTGGGCAATTAGGGATTACGGAAATTCATCATATATACCATTACCCTGACGGATCAGCGAGTCCCAAAAAAAATTTGAAAAAAGTCCTAATTGGTACTCGGGACTTATAAGTGGCCAAGTGAGACCCAAAATAAGTCCCTAATGGGACTATTTTCCTGTGACGTCCATGAGTCCCAAATTAGGACTCACAATCAGAGTCCCAAACAGGGTCTTTTTTTGTGACCAACCTTCGACAAAATTCCCGACTCGCACCGAGTGAGGGGAAAAAAGTCCCTTTTGGGACTCAGAAGTGAGTCTTACTTGTCCACTAAAGTCCCAAATCCCGAGTCCCAATTGGGACTTTTTTCGGGACTCTTTCCAGAGACTCGCTGATCCGCCAGGGTATGAGCTTGAATTGCCTCTTTCCGAAAATGAATTCAATCATTTTTCTTCAACTCTATTTCAGATGGAAATCGTTTCCTAGAAAGTTTTCTGAAAATTTCAATCGTTTTTACTTGTACTAAAAATAAAAAAGCTTTCAAGAAATACGTTTTAGACGATATTGTTCGTTTCGAAATGAATGACGATGAATAAGATAATGGCAACGTGATTAGAAATAAATACACTCCTGACCAAAAGTATGGAAGCACCGGACAAAAATTCGAGCCGCATTGAAAACAAAAAAGATAGCTCTTCGAAATATGACAATATTTCAATTTAGCAAACAGCGTTTTGAAGAGGTCAAATTTACCTTCATATCAATTTTTCCAGATATTTTTTACGATTTTTTATGGATCTAATACGCTTTTTTGAAAATGTCTAATTTCCGGCTTTTTTTTTTGACTGTGTAAAATTGGACGCATGACTAGTGGAAATTTTTTCTGTCGAATTTTTTTAAATGACAAACTTGAAAGGGGCAGCGATAGCTTTAATTTCGTTTTTGAAAAAGTTTTATGCGATCTTGTTTTACAGATATATCCTATTTTTGCCGGAAAAAATCCATTTTTAGAAAATGCGCTCCAACTCAAAAACTTAGAAACTGAAATGAAATCGTCAAGAGGGAAAACATTTGCATAAGATCGTTCTGAATCGACTAGAATTTTTTCAGACTTTTCTCAGATTTTTTTTTTGTCATTTAATGTCAAAACTCTGATAACCAGAGTGGCTTAACGCGAAAATCAAAGTGTTTACGACACAGCATCAAGAGGAAAAATGTTCTTACTTTTAATTTTTTTTATCGATAAGAATTTTTTTAGGAATTTAAAAAAAAAAAAATTTCAGTCGAAACTCGGAAGATCGGTAAAACAATAATTTTCTAAAAATAGTCGTTTTCCGTCAAAAATGGGATAACTGTGAAAAAAAATCGCATGAAACTTTTTAAAAAACAAAATTAAAGCTATGTATTTCTCTCCTTTTCTATAGGCCGTCGTCAAAAAATTAGCGGAACAATTTTTCAGTCACGCGTCTAAGTTTACGAAGCCAAAAAAATGCCGGAAAATAGAAATTTTCGAAAGAGCGTACCAGATCCAAAAAAAAAAAAATCATAAAAAACAGTTAAAAAAGGAAATTTGAATGTAAATTTGTTCTCTTCGAAACGCCGTTCGCTGGATTTAAATATCTTCATTTTTCAAAGAGCTAACAAACTTTTAGTGCAGCTCGAATTTTAGTCCGTTGATTCCCTACTTTTGGTTGGGAGAGTAGATATATATGTATATATTTAATCAGCGAAAACGAAAAGAAAAACTTCAGCCATTTACCAATTTACATTCACCAAATTACGTTGAAGGCAAAGACGAAAGTACGTGACAAAAAAGTTGGCAGTAAGAAAAATTTTTTTTACTATTTTATATTTTATTCGTCACGTGCTCGACCGAACTCACGAGTCCGTGATAAAATCCGTTTCTGTTTTGTTTTATTTTTTTAATTCTTATTATAGCGATGCATAAAAACTCCTTACCTGATGAGGGAACTTGGCTCATAAATAGCTTATCGATAAAAGTTCTTTTTCGACGCATCTAAATAGAAAAATTAATAAAAACCCCAAAAAACAAAATCAACACAATAAGCATTGGATAGTTACGCAAGGAATGCAGATGTGGGAGAGCAATTTTTAAAGAAAAAATGTTCAGTTATTACTCAGTTTTCTCCGATCATCAGTGGCTAAATTGTTTCAGAGCTTACGGAACTGTTAACTGAAAATTCATTTTTTCAGTCATACCCAAAAGTAGAGGACTTCGATTTATGTAAGATAAAACTCTGAGAAATTATATATGTATAGATTACTATTTCACGAATAGCTTCTTTGTTTCACTTTGTTCTTTTTTTTTTTTTTTTTACCAAAAATCGACAACTCAATAATCGGATCGATGGCGTGTTTCGAAACACTTATTCTGTCGTTCTCACATCAAACGTCAACATGAAGCTATAAACTCCCCTATACTATACAGTTATAGTTGCTCTTGCATTACGAGCAATTCTCCATTATATCGAACATAATTTCATCATCGCACGAGTCGATGTTACGACGAGTTCGTAAACTGTTTTATTCCCTTTGACTCCGAATTATCGAATTGACTCCGAGGGCTGTGACTTTTTACCCTTGCTTCAATAAAGTCGTAACGATTAATGCTCTTCATTGAGCTATGAGTGTCACATCGAGCAAAATAAAATAAAAATTTGTTCATCTTAATCCTATTTTTTCGACTCCATCGAATGAACAGGTTTCGAACACTTTCTAGAAGTCGATTTATCGAATCATAATTATCATAAATATGGCTTTCATTATTTCGAAATCGTTACATCATCGGGCAGGATTTTCTAAGCAAGCGATACACTTTTGCTTCCAGATCGTTTTTTTTTCCCTTTTAATCTTCGTTTCAACCCATTTCTGAGTCAATTTTCCAGCCTGAATATAAAGTTCAGGAAGGTTTATATACCGGGAAATAGTTTAGTTCTCGGTGAAATTGTTATGAGTCAGTCAAAAGGGTAGGCCGTTACTCGGTGATATCGGTTTTTCCGGTAGATCAGTATTGTTGTTTACTCTTGGCGTATTGACATTGTTTGCGGAGGTTTCAGTGGGTCTAGGTCCATCGAGAAAATACGTAACCATACTTCCCTTACCCTTGACCTGTATGGTGCCGCGGCAAGTCAGAGGAAAGCCTTTTAGTGATAAAATGTCGTAAACTTCTTGAGTAACTTGAATCCCGTCGAGAACCCCCGTCGAATCCATTCTAGATGCAACGTTTACTGCGTTTCCCCATATATCGTATTGTGGCTTTCTTGCACCAATAACACCCGCGACTACGGGGCCTATGTTTATACCAATGCGCATTCGAAAATTATTGAAACTGTGCTCGTTTACGTAGGCCAGTTGATCTCGAATTCTCAATGCATAATCCGCCATCGCGGTAACGTGCTTGAAGTCTTTCGCGTCGCGAGTACTTTTCGTTAGCCCTGTAATAATGAAAAGGGGTTTTTCTTTTTCTTCTTTTTGATAAAAAATGAAGCAAATAAGTCTTTTCGCAAATACACTTGAGTTTGAATAGCTATGGAGATTTGGATTGGTATTATTAGCTGGGCGCCTCCGAAAAGCAAAAGCTCGACGGATGATCTACCGGAAGATTGTCATTTGTGGAATAGTTTCATAGAATAATAATTGCGGTTTCGACAGCAATCGATACTTCAAAACCACGTTCGAACTAACTTTTCAACAATCACAATATAAAGCCGGAGCTTAAGGTCGTCCAAGGGGATAAAGTTATACTTTGGGTTGGCTCGATCAATCAACGTCAGGTTGGAATCGTGCTTTGCTGCATTCCACCAGTTCTAAATCCGGCTCGATCGTTTGCTACAGTAAGAAACACAATATGCTAGTCCATTGAACCAACCTGAAGCAGCCATGTACGTGGAACCTGTGCTCTTTATCTTCTCGATATAACGGAAGCCTTCTTCGCCTAGTAACTCGTCAAAATCCGCAATTATTTCGTTTAGTAGCCTCAAACATTCAACCCCCTCGTTGTTCGCTTCGAGCTCGACATAGAATTCGGAGAAATTTGGTATCGAGGCAAACATTATGCACACGTAGTCGCACTGTTCGTGATAGAGTTCCTGTGGAAAAATTCGTTAGATAATTACGTTTGGAGATTTGCAAAATCAATGAAAATAGTAGTTCATCGTACTCAAAGTTAAAAAACAATGATAAATTTTAATTGATTATTTTCTTTGCTCACATCAGAGCTAACGGTCGATAGAAAATGAGCGGCCACGTGTTCAGGAAGTATATTCGCGAGAAGTTTCTGATTATAGGCCTTGAGGTGTTCCATTTCTTCTTTTTCCTCGGTAGCTTGAAGCTTCCACAAAAAATCGAGTCTGTAAGTTGCCTCGGTGTGTTGCGAGTGGGCGACCAAACACGCCATGAAAAAGACAACGAGAACACCGGCCAACCATCTACAAGCCGGATCAATGTCATTCTCGTCGAGTGCCTGGTATATGGTCACAGCTAAGTAGCACGCGACCACGATACTCAATACAGCGACCTTGAAGACCGATGTTAAGATCTGATAGACTGCACATGTCACCATTACCAGCATCACCAGGACCGGAAACAGCTGGAAGAAAAGACACGATTACCAAAAACCTCTGGAATTGGGAAATCATAAAATATTTGAGTCAAGAATTAATAGAATGGAGAAATCTGAATCTTTGAAGGATGGGAATGCTGAGAATGCATGCTGAATATGGGTTTGCTGAAATGAAGATTCCATCCCTAACTTTTCCGTTGGTTCAGACATTCCGACGATTTTTGCTCCATCACGCATCAGCCTCTTTTCTTTTCATTCGCATTCGTATTCGAGATTGTAGTTGTATTAAGTTTCGCTACAACGTCACTTGAACCAAGTCATTTGGAAACTGGAAAGTCCCTTACAGTCTATGGGGTATCTGGAAGGTCTCCATAAAAATGACGTTTCGATAAAAGATTTAATGCGCCTGTAATCGTGCAGCTAGATTATGATTCGTCCTAGTTTGGCGGCACGCCATCCTGCTTCATTCAGCAAACTCCCGCAACAGCCTGGTGACCTCGTCAAACTTCTTTTATGTAAATTTAATTATTATTATTACTGCGGTGAACACGACCGATTAAAAAAGAATCAGATGAACGATTGCTTAATACGTATTGGAAATAAAAATGACATGGAATCCAGAAAATTCTTACTACAAATCTGTTCAATAAAAATGAATTACATTTTCTCTTTATGTCCTATTTTTTTCTTAGAGCAGATGTTTCTTCATGTAGAAAAAATTGCGTTATTTTTATCACGATATTGCCCGCAATTGATAGCGAACGATTGAAAGCTTAAAACTTGGAAGACACAGGCAATCCAAACGTTTATCTTGGCTATCAAATGAATTTAACACTTCCGACGACATTTTTATTTGTGTAAGTAAAGTTGCGTATTTACAATTTGCCCTCAATGAAGCTCTTATTAGATTTTGAAAGCGATCAGCAAAAGCTCTTCTCAAAATGATTAGCATATTCAGATCGTAGAGGTTTCCTTAATGTCATATAAATTGGAGTCCCAATTTGAAATCTTCGAACGATCTTAGTAACTTTGAAAAAAATGAGGAAACCTATCATTGGCAATCAAATCTGAATGGAATTTCTGCGGAGCGCTTGTTTCGGTATCCTCTTTGAAAACAGTCATATTTGAGGAAATTCACGCTGGTATCGAAATGGTACATCTGTAGGGTACTCACGTCCGCGAAGAGGGTGTAATAGCATGGTCCATCGGATGCTGGAATGCTCTGGATCATCACGGTCGAATTGTCGTGCCATTTCGTGCTATTGCTGCAGGATTCGCTGCTGTCCAACGTCAACTATACAAAATAGTTACACGAAATTGTCAATCGGAACTTTTTTTTTCTATTCGGCTCTCTGTCAATTTAAGGTTTTGTAAAACCGATCGAACTTGAAGTGAACCATGAAATCGTTTAAAATCCCAAACCTATTTTGTAAATGCAGCATAGACGTTCACCATTTTTTGTTATACTTTTTCTATTCGTTGTTCAGACAAAAGAATCAATATCACTTTCAACGATATGCAATTATTGTATAAGTAATGCGACGGGATGTATTTTTTTATTAGCAAAATGTATTCATAGAAAATGTTAATTACACGAGATAGTACCAGAATGAATTTCTTGATCTCGTGTACACTAAAAAAAAAAGTCGACTTAACTAAATTTTTGTGAGGAGTTTTCATGAAAACTCCTGTACATAGTTATTTTCGAATTATTCTGCTGTATTTAATACGTTCATTTTTTTCACTTACCAATGGTGAGAGTGCTGTTATAAATGTGAGAAATACGACCATCGAAGCGATGCTCTGAGCTACGAGTCTGTTCTCGAATATTGTAACAGACGCGTTTCTCACACACTGTGGAACAGACTGCAAACAAATATTAATGTACAATCGTGGAATAGATTTTTTTAAATAGCCTTCTCTCCTTTGATTGCATCGTAATAGCTAAACGCATATTTTTTGTTTGTTTTTCATAACGAGTATTGAAGAATGAATTTCATCGACGAGCTTATGGGTTATGATTCTATTCTCGTGTATGAATAATAAGAAAATTCAAATTGTTTGTTTAATTGATCAAATCAATGTTCTCAACATTTGTTCGTAAAATATGGAAATGAAAATGAATAACAATTTGAATGCGATTTCTTTTCAGGTGGGATATCAGTTTTGTCACGTCGTTATAGCATCTTTATCGCATGCTTCATCAGAACATTTGGCATTGACCCGAAGAATCTCTACTCGATATGGAGCCATTAAAACGCGTGCGAGTCAAGGCTTCCTGGTTTGTGGCAGGATTCCAGCCAGACTGAGCCTTCGATCGATCGGTTCATATGCGATAGATACAGTATCAGGATGACTTTTTAAAATGCAGACAGATCATTCTCAAACCAGAAGATTTCGAATCTTTTTACTGATTGTTTACGAATTCTGTGTCGAAAACTTACCTCATTTTTCTCAGCGAGAAGAATACCATTGATGAGTCCGATAATCAGTAAGCTCACTCCAGTGCAAGTGTAGAAATACACGCTCCTACAATGTTAAACAAACGAATCATATTGATGTCACATATATATTTATGTTTCGAAAAAGTTAAATGAAAAAGTTCGACTTCTTAATTTGGACTTTAGTTGCAAAATGCTTTTTACTAATTTTTCATTTTTTTCCTATTAGAATGTAATATTTTTCTGTTCGCACTAGTTTGATTATTGGGCTCATCTCTTCATCTCGAAAATATTTCAATACAGCGATACGAGCTATGCAGGTTATGTTGAAAAAAAAATCAATTATCTTGATGTTTTTGTTGCTATACGCTCTTGTAACGCTCTTTACAGCCACGTACTTTAGAGAAACGTTTAAGCATGCGATACGTTAAAAATGTCTGCATGGAATTGTAAATTCAATATTTCATATAAGGCGATATAAATGGACAACAAATGAAAGGCTAAATTTCTCGAGAGCACTGACGAGAATACGAATTTCCGATTTATCGGAAATAACGCGGGAAATCTATGAATATGACGTACCCGGACAGAGTTATTGCTATCGCAACCACGACGACCATGTAAACAAAACCGGAACATACGAAGTATGCTGATAACATCCGATCTCTTTCCCTTGAGTACTGTAAAAAATCGAGTACACTTTAATTGTGTAATTTGCAATGAACCAAGAACCAATTAACGTTCATTAATGAAATTTAATATTTAAAGCAGTTAGGAACAGACAAAATTATCAGATTTATCTGGAATAGCTCATTGCTTTTATACAAAGAGCAATGATTGATTCACGACGTAACAAAAACTTTTTTGTGCATTCACAAAAAATGAATACACTTATAAATCAGACTTGGTTAATATATTCATTTTCAATTTATGAATAATCTACAATGAAAAAAAGAGCTCAAACCTTTTCTTCGATATCGGGCCTGCGAAAAGTCAATATAAAAGGTGTACAGTGCTCCGCTCTCAGCCTGTCGATGCTCCTGGCATCGATCGCCCTCATAAGATATTCGTTAACCTCATCCTCCGGATCTTTTTCACACTCGATGCTCTCACCGAAGCCGAGCCTATCGGGAGCGAAAAGATTTCTTCAAATTCACCAGCACATCAGAATTTAAGATTCAAAGGAAAAATATAATGGCACGTGTTAAATGCTTATTCAGATCTCACTTAGTCTGCTTCCCATGCTGGGAACCGTGGCCCATTACTCTCATCTCTTTAGAAACGTTCCCGTTCGCTGGATATCCTTTTTTCAGACTTGGGCTTGTCACGTTGTCCTTAAAAGTGTCACCCGGCACAATGAGGTAAGTTTTAATATTGTGCTCCTTCAAATATGTATTTCTTTCACCGCCACGACCCTCCTCTACTTCGTAATCATCCCCGAGACAGTCCAACGTCTCTTTTGTTATGTGCACACGACTTTGGTGATAAAAAAATAATGATGAACATTAACAGCAAAATATTTCTCCACCGTTTGCGCATTCTTATTTTATTAATGACACTTTAAGTTAATTGTTTAGAAATTTGTTCAAGTCAGTCTTAGGACAATTGTAGTTTTTATGAATTTTTTCGAGGTAAAACTGAACATGAAAGCAAATTCATTAAAACTTTTTTTTTTCACGACTTGTACAATTGACGAAAAAAAATCGTCGAACACTGCAATAAAAACTAGTAAGACGAAGAAATGCATAATGATGCATACGACAAACAAAATTTTGGAATTTACTACAGTATGTTACATACAGGGAATGTTCATTTCCTAATGATTCATTTCTCATTTGAAAATGTTGACTTTAATAATTACCCTGGTATCCCACCACTTTCCATGTAATTCGCGAGTGTAACGTCATTGCTCCAGACATCGAATTGCCATTTTCTGAGTCCCAGAACTCCGCAGTGTACTCGTCCCGTGTGAATCCCAACCCTCATATTAACGTTTACAGCCATAACTTCTCTGACAAGGCTAACAAATCAAAGATTGAAAACATTTTTTTGTTAACGAGAAAGGTAAGGTCTACTTGTTTAAATCTTTTTTTTTTTTTTTTAATCTACTTTCGAATTTTTTGTTCCATTTTGTTTTCTACTAGTGTCATGAGTGAAAAGGATGAGCCAGATGTTTGCAATTTTACGAATTTTTCTTTTTCATTTTGCTTGTCGATTGAAATTGCATTCTCAAGAGGTGAGCTTTGTATCGAAAATCCATGAACATATATATAGATAGGGGAGTATGGGGCAAAACGGACATTTAACGATTTAAGCAAATGTTATCGATGAACGTATGGTCTTTCAATTATATTTGAGTCCTAAAATTGATTTCCAGGCTTTGTTTCTCGAATTTCGTAGAAAAAAAAATTTTGGGGCAAAACGGACACAGCCTCTCAGAGGTATAAAAATCGAAAAACCGACATTTTTAGAAATACAGACGTTCAAAGCGACTGTTTCCAAATAGAATGCCAACTCGGTAATATAAGAAAAGGACCGAGACCGTTTGGACCCCCATTCCTCAGCATGTAAGAAAGAAAAATGAGCCAAAACTTGAGATCGCATTTGGGCCATGTTTTTGGGTCATGCAAAAAATAAACTTTGGGTCCACCGTGCTGGGGTATAGTTGATGTTTGAACTATATTGGAGTCCCACAATCGATTTCCGGTCCTAGTTATCCGAATTTCGTAAAAAAAAAAAGATTTTGGGGCAAAATGGACATCAAATCTCTCGGGGGCATCAAAAATTGAAAAATGACATTATTGGCATTTCAGATGCTAGATTCGACTGTTTCCGAATGGCATGTGAACTTTGTAATATCATGTAAGAAATATTGCCAATGAACTCTATTTCTTGGATGTAAAGGAGAAAAATAAGGCAAATCCTGAGATCGTTTTTGGGCCAATTTTTTGTGTCGTGCAAAAAAATAAATTTTGGGTCCCCTGTACTAGTACATGAATGATAGCTTATCCATTTCAGATTCCTTCAATTGATTTTTCATTCTTATTTCCCGGAACTTGTCAAAAAAGACATTTCAGGGCAAAATGAACAGAGCCTCACAGAGATAATAAAAATTAAAAAATTACTAGATTTTATTTGCTACAATAAAATAACCTTACTCTCTTACCGTGATTATTATTTTGGTTTTCAAATAAGTCACAAAAGAGAATGAATAGTGAGCAGAACGTAGTTTGGGATCAGAGTCAAAATTTTATGAAATTTATAAAATTTCGGATTCGTTGTGTGTTTATTTTGCTCTAAAACTTCAATTTTTCGTGCATTTCACCCTAGAATTCACAATTTAAGATAATTTAGGGTTAGAACATGGATTGGATCCGAATAAAATTTTATAAAATTTACATTTTACGTGTATCCTCCGTTTTGCCCTCCATGTGTCCATTTTGCGTCAAAATTCACTTATTCAGGCTGATTTCGGGTAAAAATGTAATTTAGATTTAAAAAAAAAAATTTATCAATTTTATAATTTTTCAGATTTAAAAATGTCCATTTTGCCTCATATTCCCCTATATGAATATACACAAATTTAAACTCAATAAATCTGATGGCTGTAGGAATGTTTAATAACTGCCCATTCTACAGCGAATATTACAACACCGGAGAAACAATGGAATATAACTGACAGAAATTCCAGCATGACTTCGTGACTAGCAATAGACGAAAATATACGATGAAACAGAAATATACAAAAATACAGGTATACGTTTGAAATTCGATATACAAACGAAACTTGATCCGTGTTTCCAGCAATAGATTTTGAAATTGGAACGAAGGGATTAACCTCTGACCGAGCCTCTGACTCGATTTTTCAGTCAGTAAATACCGCTGCGTATAGAACATGCATTCGATAAATCACATCAACCGAATTTATTTTATGAACGTTCTCTCGGTACCCTTGAAATATATTTAAGAATGAAATAAAATTCGTACACGTTTATTTGCAAGATTCAATCAAATCTTTTACGGTATCGCGTATTTATCGATTCACATTCTCACATTTCGAATAGCTTGTATGAATCACCACTGTATATAAAACACTGTCGATCAGACGTTAGAATGCGACAATTTAATTGATAAAGTAGAAATGAAAAAGGATGTTGGCATATATTTTCTATGTTGTATTTCAAATTAATTGCTAAAACATCTTGGTTTCAAGAGCTCTGTAGTCTTTTTGTCCAAATGAAAGTAGAATATAACTTGTACTTGAAGTGGAAGAAAAAAAGTCATTTATCTGACTCACAAATTTTTATACGTGCGACAAATCCAAAATTGAATAATCGTTCTTTACATAAACACACTGAGAGAAATGAATTCGTTAATTCAACAAATTTTTTGTTGGTAGCGAACAAAGTGAAATTCGTTAACCCAAACGAAAGTTTCGTTCATTCAAATACTTAATTTGTTGGCTCAAATAAATATTTCTCACCACGACAAAAACATTATTGAATCAACAAATTTAATTTGTTCGTCACAATTTGTTGATCCAACAAATTTCTTTCCTCAGTGCAAGTCTTTGTAAACGAGAAAATAATATGAGAGTGAGAATCTTAGAGGCTTTGATCATAACAATAAGTAACAGTGCGGATCAGAAAGCAGATATGAAAAATGTTATGGTTAGGAAAGAATTTTCATGAACGGTTTTCATTGTTCTGAAAACACGAGAGGTAAGAAAAGGTCAAAGATGCTAGAGAGAAAATTTCTTCGATATGAGGATACAACGGTCGTGTTAGAAACAAGACAATCTAGAGCGTCACGACATCGCAGGAGAACCGAAGCTGCTCGTACCATACCATGGCATTTCGCGTCTACACAACAGACTCTGAAAGCTATCACCTTAATTATCCTCAAACCCCGAACGCTGTACTCCCACCGAGCGTGTGTAGCCCGATTACGTAATCTGCGTTTAAACAGTCACTTGCTTTAAGCCTTTTGAAGAGATTACAATTTCGGATTCAAAAAATTTCGATGATTTTTTTTTTCAATTAATTTCAAGAGCGTTGGAACTCGCATTTAATTAACGTTATCGACGTCAATATGCAGATCGTGGAGAATATTTTTATAGAAGAACGATCCTTGCGAGAATGTCGAGAAAAAATATTGTAAAAACTTTCATAAAATATTAAATGTAATATTCGCAAGGTTAACAATTTTGATTTGGTTTAATCTATGAGAAGGATCAAACATTAGTTTCTCTTGGTAAAACAATTTTCATTTTTGTTAATTTTTTTTGCGTTAAATTAATTTCCTACCAGAGCTCTGATTCGTCAAGTTTCCATAATCTCTTAGTTTATCAGGCATTTTTAAATGTCCTGAAGTGCAAGAAAAATTGTTTGTCAAGCTCTTTACCAAACTTCCTTTATATGTCCAAATTCGTTTTATCCGAGAATAAATAAATTATTTCCGGACTCTCTTCGTGAACAATTTAATATCTCGCCTGTAAGGAGGTTAGCTCGAAATTGGATGGAGTAAATTTGCTCTGTTGGGCAACCCAGAGACGATAAAAAGCCCGCAGAGAGATGCGAGAGTCAGTTACGTTGCCGGCTTGAGGCAAGGGCTAGTAGAACAAGTCGATGTGTAGTCAGACAGACGCTGCTCTTTGGCCCTCTAGCTTCTCTGTCACAAGAGCTGGTGCACGTTGACGATTATTGACAGTGAGTGGTTTGCTTCGATAAAATGTAAGAAAATTTTTCTATTCAATAGCATTTGAAAGTCGCCATATTGGGGAGATTGAATCAAAACAAGTGGACTCATCTGTAATACCTAAAATGAAATGAATGAAATCTAAATTTGAAGTGCAGTTGCGATGAACAGAACTTCGTGGGGACATATAACGCAGAGATGAAAGAAGCTAATAATTCTTGATTTATCGATTGGCCGATTGAATTTATAATAATGCAAAGGTGAAGGCTACATTAGTCAGCGCAATAAAATTTCTTTCCGTTTTTCAGCGAAGAACCCTTTCAATTTTCGTATCTGTCTCATGATTCATTAAGGCCAATTTCGCACATCCGAAACTTTGAGGGTCTATGAGTACGCCTGATTAACCAACAAATTTCATTAAGCGTAGAGAATTGAATCTGGTGGTTGTGGCTGGCTCGCTGTAACTTTGCGGAAAAGCATCTGAACCTTCACTCCTTTGCTTCGGCTAGCAAGAAAGAGGTCAATTTTTGTTCGCTTGGAATAATAGAGCAAAGAAAAGACCACATAAGTTTTTCCATACCTGGCGTAATGAAACTTTTCGGGCCAATCAAGAACAATGAAATTCATACCAATGAGAATAAACAAACATATGCAAACAATCATGAGACTATGCTGTAGAATAACGTATAATGCTACGTCGTTGCATATAGAACAAATTATATAGCAGTTTCTAACCATATATAACTTCATACGCATACGCCTTATAGGTTTCGCTAAAAATATTTCAGTTAGCTAATCTCGTCGAAAATATTCATTTCCAAACGAAATTAAGGTAGTTGGGAAGAGTTGAGTTGCACTGTTGACCATGTACTTTTTTGTATGAAATGGAAAGAAAATAATTTTTTTTATGTCTTGGAGAAATTTGAAATCTCTTCATCGTATAGTTTTTAAGATATTCGTTTTTGAAAATACATGCAAGCATAGGGGAGGTGCAGACGACAACACAGGTTAGAACTTTTAGTTCGAGAATACTCAAAGATTTCACCGTTGACCCACAAAAAAAATTATTGCTCTAATCTCCGATATGTGAAGAATCGTTGACGAAAAATTGTTATGAATAGCTCGTGTCATTAGTGAGAAATCACGCATAGAAGTACACACAGCAGTATTTCACAGCGTGATTCGGGCTCGGACCTCTTTATCTCTCGGAAGTCAGTCTACAGTTGAGATGCCCGCCAGTACGAAATGTACAAGTGCCTTTTATTGGTCAATAGCTGCTTTATTTTTAAATGTTCCCAATTTATTACGTGTTTCTAAAGCTTTTAGTGAACATTTTTAATAGTCTAGTTATTTTCTTTTAATAAAACTACACGAAGGAGCTCGTGATTGATTTATCGTGTGGAAAAAATTTCGAGGTTATGTTTACATTATCACAGATTCATGGATGTGTTACTAATCGAGTCAGCCAAAGTTTTAGTTTGATATTAATTGTCATTTAGATTATTTATATAGCTATATGCAATTTGATTAATTTCGTTTTGAATGAAAATAATTTTTTTTAATCGATTTTATCATTGAAACGCCCATTTTTAAATTACGAAAATGGACAACATTTTGGACTCTGCCGAAATCTTCCCAACTACCTTAATGGCCTCGGTTCAAAAAGCCGGACCATGCATAGACCTCTGTGAAGTTTCAGCCCGGAAGTTTTCTTATTTTCAGAAGTACCTACACCCAGTTTGTTCAAAAATATAATTCGTCATTTGACCTAAATCGCATGAAACATAGGTAAGGTAAACAATATTTTCAAACAGGCGAATGATCGATTACAGGACTCACGTGATCGCATCAATCATATCGAGTCCCATCTCGACGCAGCAGTGTGCGTGATCCGGCCTCGGTTCTGGTAATCCTGAAACACAGTAGTAACAGTCTCCGAGGAGTTTAATCCTCAGACAATAGTGCTCAGCTGCCAACCGATCGAATCTGAAACAAAGAACGGAACATATATTCCATATAAAAGCGTATATAGTACAATAACAAGATATTTTAAATCGTTATACAGTCTATTTTGTTTCCTTTTTCTTGTGTTTTTGAAAAATCCAATATTTTTAAACTCGAGCTACGTAACGTTACGATATTAATTAATAAACACACAGGTATCATACAACAGCGCAAATGAAATTTCCATTTTAATTAACTTCAAAAAAGAACGCAATGCGCAAATTTTAGTACGAAATTTTTTTTCCTGCGAAGCAAAAATTCCCGCACCTCGGTAAAAATGTTTCTTCCAGGTCAACGTTGTTATATTTAATCCGGATAATATTACTCCCCATGCGTATACGTAAGCCGAACATAAAGAAAAAAAATTTTAAGCTCCGCACATATGTGGGAGGTTCTCAAAAGTGCTGGAATTTAACTCGATGGCTCGTCTCTCGAAGGTTGATGAGGGCCACGAGAGTAAACAGTGAGTACTGCACGTATATATGTGAATGTTACATATATATATGAGCATGCCTCCAATGTGCTAAACACCACATTGAAATGTCGAGATCGCAATGCCAGAGGTTTCGTGAGGGTGATAAAGCTCAAGCGCTATTTGTAAGCCTGGTGATGTATAAATGATACACCGGGCTCAGTTTTCCTTAGGATTTATCAAATTCGCGACAAAATTATGGCAACACAATGGCCCGTTTTGAGTCATTAATATTTCGGATTCAACATTTTCTTTTGTAACGTTCTTACGAAATGCTGTATTTTTATTTCCAATTACGAACACGCGGGGACGTAACTAATTAGAACACCTGCATACCTGGCGTCGAGAAGCTTTATCGAAGGTTTTCGACATTTTTACTCCCGACTGCCCGCAGGGCAAAAAGACGGGAGTTATGCGTTTCATTGCGATCAGCTGATAGGGGGGATTTCTTTGTAGCAACTTTTCTCTGAAATGATCACACTTTTCTTTGCAAATTTTTGCTTGTATTTTCTATATGTTACGGACAGTGTTCTTAGACATTGTTTGTCAAAATCTATGGTGAACTCTCTTAGAAAACTAATATTGACGTTCAAACTTATTTTGCCATATCGATTGATGACCATATAGGTAGTGCCCGATTATCACTAACTTCACACCGTTGTGCGCTGCTAATTTCAGTCCGAACTGGTGCGCGTCTTTTTACACAGTTCATCTATACATATGTATACATATTTTGTGGGTTTTAATTTTCATCTAATGTGTTAAAAAATAAATATTATTTTGTATTTATTTTTTTATTTTACCATGTACTAGCAGCACTGCCAGTGAATACTGGAAGTGAATATTAAAAAGAAAATAATGCAAACATTTTGGATTTAAAAAATTTGGAAAAAAACTTAACTTTGAAAAGTGTGAAATAAAAACATGTTTTAAAAAACATAAAAAAACTCCCGACTGATCAAATCGTATAGCTAGATAAAAATTGTTTAAAAAAAAACGAAAGATCTCTTGACTTCAACATGTCATATTTAAAAAAACTTGAATAAAAAAAAAGAAAATAATCCTAAAAGAACTCCCTCAGGATTTCGTTTTTCTGATCTGGAAATGTTTATCAATGAATAATTGAACGATAGTTATGCCAGCTGATATGGAATTGAGGGAATGTTGGGAGACGTTTCCTAGAGTATGCACAAGAAACGCAGGAAACGTCTCCCAACATCCCCTCAATTCCATATCAGCTGCCATAATTATCGTTTAATTATTCATTGATAAACATTTTCAGATCAGAAAAACGAAATCCTGAGGGAGTTTTTTTAGGATTATTTTCATGTTTTTTGTATCATTCAAGTTTTATATCGTTGAATCAGACACCCGTGCGTCTGTCCGATGATGCATCCTGTATAACAATCACCCCTCGAACATATTACAATTCTCTGGGGTTACACAAAGGTCGAATGAAGAGATATGAAGCTCTGCGAATGCATGTTCATGCGCTTTACATGAATAAAATTATATTGGAAAATCCAACGTCTTTGCGCGACGTAGAAAGAAAGTGTATGTTGATCAGTCAAGTGGAATAAAAAAACTCGGAGAGTTGATAACTTTCGTAGGAATAATGAAAAAAAAAGACTTGGAGAAAAAGCGGATACGAACAGTACTTTTCAAATGAATAACTATACGAAATTTCTTATGATAATTATTAACAACTGGTCCCGTCAACGTGAATTTGTAATTGAAAGGAATATTAAATGGAGAGACCAGATGAGGTACAAGAAAGTTGTCCCTGGCGTAGAGGAAATCCACCTTTGATAACTAGGAAAATTTATGCATAAGCTGCTGTGTAATGTTTATTCATTCAGTTCGAAAATGGACAGAAACGAGTCAAACATGAATTTATTTAAACCCTTTTTGGAGTAAAATAGAATCTAGTTATCGGAGAAAGTAATTGGAGTCTGATAGACTAAATAAATAAACTGAATATGTATCTCATTAAAATAGCACAAATGGCGACACAACATGTAAATAAGTTATAGATAGATAGCTCGTGGGAGTTGACGGTTAAAGGGGTTGCAAACAGGTTGAGAAGCGTCTCTGACGCTTTTATTTTTATCTTCGGTACAGCCAAAGCCAACCTTTACGCTTTCGCTCCGATGTAGTATATAAATATGTGTCCCAAGGATCTGTGCTTTTACCATCATAATTGAAGTCGAATGAAAGGAATTTTTCAAATGCATGGATGCATACTCTACTTTTTAAAAATGCAACGATATAAATTGTGTATAAAAGCAGGCTGAAGCAGCGCAAAACTCCGATCGAACATTTTCGAAAGGTAACTGTAAAATCAGATTCTTATTTCGTTGATTTAAATATGAGATAACAGCTGTCAAGTAAGATAGAAAGTTATACATTGGTACCGCAGTTTTTTTTATTTTTTTATTTGTCATATTTTTAACATTCTCAACATCTGTATTATTTCTATGAATGGAATGAAGAATTTCTCCATTACATGGAGAGTAACATGGAGAATCGTATTAATAGACATGAATAACGATTGCGGAGGATTTATGAACGTCGCATGTCGCATATACACTGCCAACAGAGATAAAGAAAACAGAGTAGCGGCTACACGGTTTGGCCGGCTGTGTATTTCTTTTTGAAAAAGATTCATAGCATAATTACGATATAATCATGTTCTAAACGTTCTTGATCGTTCGCATTCAAATTTAATTATATGGTTTCGCTTCAATTCTAGCTATCAAATTTTAATCAACGCAATTTAATTCAGACTGGCATGAAAACGAATAATTTGTTTGAAGCTCTGTTAACGTTTCCAGCTGTGTGTCAGTGGATTATTTCTCGTCTTTATTAAAGTTCAAGAGTAAGGGGAAATTGCCTAATTTTGAGTACATATAGATACGCTGCACGTCTTGCCTTCGCCGTTTGAAAACTATCTTTCTAATACTTGGCGCCAAGAAACCACCGCGTGTCTTTATAGATATCTCCGAGAAAACAAACTATCCCGAATCTCTTGATTTTGATTCAATAAATTATCGTATATCTCAAGGTTGGCTGGACGGATCTTATTGCAACAAAAGACCAATAGAAAGTGAAAAATCGAAAAAAAATTCGTCACCGCAATATTCATATTCCTTACCCAAACGGTTCGTTCGTGAGAGCGATTCGAAAACGGCATAACGGTCGTAAAACCAGCATATTCGCGTTATATAAGAGTGTGGCAGGGCTTGCGCTGACTTTATCTTTTGATACTTATGGCGTCGAGACACTCCTGCGTTTCTTGATTCATGCAGACATCGCGTAAAGCATTGTGTGGGCGAGAAATCACCGTTTTCTTTTTTCACTTTTTCGATGAATTCCGAGTTTCTTTTATTAATCATTCCAATCAAACTTTAGATTGTTGACACGCTAATGAATTTTTCGTTTAAATGGAATTTGAAGATCTTACCTTGCAAAAAGTTCATTGAGAAGTCTGACCAATTCTTCGGCTGTGCACTGGTCTGAGAGCGAAGTGAAACCGCAAATATCAGCGAAAAGTATACTGAAAATATATTAATTACAAACGAATTAATTAC
This sequence comes from Campoplex capitator, assembly GCA_037576405.1. NCBI lineage: Eukaryota > Metazoa > Arthropoda > Insecta > Hymenoptera > Ichneumonidae > Campoplex > Campoplex capitator. The sequence goes on from JARBWI010000015.1 coordinate 2,850,133, forward strand.
AGAAATAGTCAGGAAAACGAGGTATACAAGTTTCGATTTAAATCACTGTTCATATATTTAATTTTTGATATTTTTTTCCAAATAATATACTTTCAATTTGAACATATTTTTCTATAATTGCTATGTCCACTTCCCATTCACTTCAATGTGTGTAATAAGCAGCTACGTTATGTGAGATATATTATTTTTGCTGCGGATAGCTTTTTGTTGCAACATATTCAGATAAATCGATTTGCAGAGAGATCAATTGGAAAATTGGCTCTAGACAAACACTCTGATCGATCCACTTGATTCCATTCGATAGTGTTTGCCCTACGAACATTTGCCCTCTTTATTAACCACATAAAGTTGCTCTCTTCTCATATATATATACATACAATATCGTTTGTTGTCCCACGAGAAATTACAGACTTTTCATTCTACATTCGATCGATTGCCGGTGTGTTGTTGATGTAAGAACAAACCCCAAGGCAATCGAGTGTTTTCCTGAATCAGTAAAAATACGTATTCCATTCTGACTCACTTTCTTTCACACTTTTGTGTATTAAAGATGTATTGTGTGTGCGTCGTTTAACGAACTTTCGAAATGATTACACAATTGTATCAACATGTAACGCCTAACATGACTCACCTAAAGGCGAGTCAGTGGCATGATTTGCGAACTGCTGTAAAATAACACTGTTATACTAATTGTTATCATTTGAATTTGACAATAAAGAAAGACTGTACAACATATTTGGTTCGCAATGTGTATGATTCGATCAGACATGGCGTTTGCTAATTACAATCGAAAATAGATACGTCTCGAACTAACGTCAAACGAACGATATTACTCGCCCTAGGGAATCTTCTTTGCTCGATCTCATTTCACGAAGTGACCTAAGTCCATTCAAACACTTTTATCGCTAGCCAAGCTAAAGAATCGAATTGGATTTCTTCAACCTGAGGCGAGTAAAGCGGAGCAAGATAAATATAAAGAAAAAGAGATACTGAGAGGGAGAGAGAGAGAGAGAGAATATTAGAATGGAAAAAGAAAAAGAAAAATGTTCAAAGTTATTTTAGAATTGCCGAAGGGAACGGAGTTCATGGAATAACACGCTAATGAGAATTATATTGCGAGCTCGATATACGAAAGCGGAGAAATAATACTGGAGCCCTTCAACACGTCGATACTTTTCGCTATCGTAATCTTAAAAATATTTTTTTTTTTTTACTTTGTCCGTAAGATCAAGCTTTTCGTAATTTAACGTTGAACAAATTATTATTTTTTTAATGAAACCTCGAATTAGGAACATTTTTTCGTACACATTATTCTCTCGTAAATATATATTACCTGACGTTTTCATGCCTCTGTATGTAAATCTTATGAAACATGGTATCCTTAGGTTTTCCGGCAATGTCCGCTTTCATTTCCATCGCAACGTGTCTTGGTAGTACGCTCAACAAAAGTCTTTCCTGTGAAAACAGAAAAGCGAAACGCATAACCATCAATGTTTGTCGCCTTCTGACAACAAAATAAAAGCGTGATGTATACTATTTACATATTTCGTCGAATAACAAGAATCTTTTCGCAGGGAAGTGTGCATTTGGTACACTGTCAATTTATTCATACAAGATAGTGCGTAGATAAGTGTTGGACACTTTCAAGTGTCGCTAATTTAGTATGAAATGTTGGTTTTTTTATTCGCTCACGATTAGGCGGTATTACGATCATTGAATATCGAGAAGAGTCGACTTTCATCAGTTTTCATAATAATATTTCTGGTAAATAAAAAATTAGAATTATATTAATTTTAAAGTCTTTATCTATTTTCTAATCCCTTCGACATATCCACAGAAACTAGCAGTGTAATTTGACGCTTGCTGACATTAAAAGATTAACCAATTTTATTTACTTCCCAATTACTGCATAGAGCTTAATCATTTCACTTGTCATACCGAGGTCTAAATACCTTCAAAGGGATAGTCGTCGTAATCGTGTTAATTATTGATGCGAAATACTGTCTCCTTGGAATTACGAGGTATGATCATACGTGCGGTGGAAATGTGTCGCATTTCAAATTCCCTTTTGCAAAGGAAGCTAACCCGCGCGTTCACGTAACGAACTGTGCATCCTCATACAAAGCATCTAATAGTTCTCTATTCTCGATTTGAATTTGTGGGTACGACCTCACAGCATCTGCTGGGAATGTTGGACGTACATTGTATTTTCGATTCTGTATATCAGTGCTTCTTGTTCTCTGCATGACATTCTAAATATTGGAGCGCCGGTCAAATCCAGCCGGATGACCATGCTTTGCAGTTATTGCTGCCATTGTGTACAAGATTATATATGGAAACAGTTTGAAATCAAAGAGGATGAGGATAATGGACACGAAACCTCGTAAGTACATAAGAGTTATTTCTGGTAAGCCTTGAGTCGCATCGTAATATGGCCTGAATCCTGAAGGTTACACCCTTTTCTTCGATAACAGTTTGTGGAATTTGGATATCTATGAATATACGTATATAAAGAGGGTCCGAAAAGTCAAACTTTCAATTTACAGGGTGGACATATCGCTAAATTTCGGATTAAAAACTCGGTATCCGCGTTCTTCTGAGATTCACCGTTAATGGGATATATTAATGGATCAATGTCCGATAGGTTCTCGAATACCTCTGCAGTGGCAGATCTATTGTCTTTTTATTCGCGTATTGGGTTCTTCGCCATTAATTTCATTATTCAGGGATGCTGCATTTTTCTTCTAGCATTTCCATAATTTTACAATCTGGTTATATTCTGAGAGCTTGAGCACGATCTTTCGGACAACCGATATGCACGGACACGCTATAACGTGCCAAAAGCTTACAAAGCTGTTTGCAAGCTGGTCGTATTAGACTTGCGTGGCTGGATGCATATGCAACTACTGCTAAATCGTCACTGTTATGCTCCTATGTTAACACACATATTACCTACATAATATGGCCAGTTTATATAGGAAACCACGGATATTCAATGCTATCTCACACATAGTACGTAGTTTAAACTTTACATAAGAGTCTTTGACCGTTAATACTACGACGTTCGTCTGGTTCAGTTATCAATTGGTCGGTATATCCTCGGTCACGTAATAATCCCTGAAGACAATTCTGCTCATATATGAAAACTTTAATAATTTTTTTTTTCGCTTCCAAGACAAATTTTGCATGTAATGGGGACTTGGTGTGTCGAAATGAATGAAAAATAAATCGAAAATGTGCGAAAGGAGGGCCCCGTAGAAAAATATTTAGGGGTCGCATTACGATATTTAAGCTTTCCATTTAAATAACATGGAAAAAGTATTTTTTTCACAATTTTTATAACCCTACTGCGATTTTCCATGCTGCAATATTTTCCAAGCGGCTTCGTCTAGCAAATTTGATGCTCTACGTTAAAGTCCAAAATCGAATTAAGTCTATAAATTCAACAGTTTCGTAGATACTGATGATTGAAATCGATTTTATGCAAAAAATTGTATTCAAATGGCTGTAGTGCCTAGACTATTGAAAATACAGAAAAAAATTAGAATGTCAATTTTGTAGAGAAACGGGTATTCTAATGACGAAGTCCTTAGAAACGAGCCTCTAGAGTCACTTCTTTCAGAGTTATAGGCGACTAAATGTGATTGTGCGAGCGATTTTTATTCTAAATTCAATAAATTTCATTTTTTACAAAAGCAGTGTATGTGTCTGATTTGTACATGCTTTTTGTTTTTTCAATTATTCTATATTTTCTTCAATTGAATAAATCTTTGAATTACACGGGATCATAAGAGTGTAAAGTTCCCTTGGTGTACCTTTTGGAAGCCTAAAAATTTTGGAGTATTCTCAAGCCGTGATAGGTGCTTTTATCGTGGATCGGACCAGGAACCATGATTGTTAATAGAGCGAAACGAAAAAAAGACAAAAGTGCCGTAAAAAATAGGTTCACGTTTCAAAAATTTTGAGCAATGCCACCAGTTTAATGTGTGTAAGATTTCCACTTTGGTTGAAACAATGTCCGTCGGAACTAATTTTCAGTCACTACGTGAGTATTTTTCTCATTTATTCAATAACGTTGGATCAATGATTAATCAAATGTTAACATGTTTACATTGGAACGGCTCGTAGATGTCAGTTTTTTACACAGAAATGTTTTATGCACTCACAGATTGAGAATTATTGAAAAAACAAGGATCTTGTGTAGTTGTGACCATTGAATCGTCAAATCTGACACACCGCTTTGTAAAAAATGAAATTCATTGAATATAGAATAAAAATCGCTCACACAATCACATTTATTCGCCTATAACTCTGAAAGAAGTGACTCTAGAGATTCGGTTTAAAGTACTTTTTTTTCTCTTTCTCTACAAAATTGCTATTTGAATTTTTTCTGTATTCTCAATGGTCTAGGCACTACAGCCATTTGAATACAATTTTTTACCTAAAATCGATTTCAATCACCAGTATCCACGAAAATATTAAATTTATCGACTCGATTCAATGGGCTTTAATGTAGAGCATCAAATTTGCTATAAAAAGGCGTTTGCAAAATATTGCAGTATGGAACATTGCAATAAGGTAATAAGAACAGTGAAAAAAATATTTTTCTACGAGCCCTCCTTTCGCACAGTTTCGTTTTTGGGTACAAACTGTACATTTTTGAGGTGAGGCCGTAAAACGAAAAGTTGCCCTGAAATGACACACCCCAATATGTTCTATTGTAAAACAATGTCTCGTTTTATCGCTCATTGAGGAACTCGGTGACATAGTAATTATGAGGCCTCTAAATGAGCACAGCTTATGCGCTACCACGTCATTATTGGGAAGTCACGAATTTCCGATTGAACACAAAATACTCGTCATCAAATTCCTACTATGTACCAGGAATATCTGCTACGAGAGGACGAGATTATGAAGGGACATCAAGCGATAAGTCACGCTGCCAGTTCAAAATCTTATTATTTTTAGAGATTTCTGGTATTTTCGTATCCGTCGGTTTCCTGTACTAGAGACACGACTCGGAAAACTAAATTCATTCAGTAATAAAAACAAAATAAATGCTCAGTGTCTCAAAAATGAGCAAATAATGTTTGCTTTTTCATCAATAAAAGATAAACCTACAAAATAATGTATTTTTCAATCTGTATTTAAATTTACTTTTTGATAATAAATGACACATACAATTACTGAACATGATATTAATTTTCACCGAACTAATTTTTGACTATCGTTATGAAAACAAACACTAAAAAAGAGAATGATGTGAATCAAATTAGCTTTCAGACGACGTTCGTTTATCTCCCTCACAAACTTTTATTTTATGCATTAAAGTTGAGAGCATATTTCAAACGTGGGTCGTTCTATCGGTCAATTTTAGCCTGGTAATTTCACTACACACTTTATAAAGCTTTTATAGGAAAATGCCACACTCCAGCTTGAGCTCCATATCCATTGCGATGCAGTGGAGAATGTCATTTAGAAAAAAATGTTATAAACGAAGAAGCAATGTCTGGAATTTGGCATATTCTGTTCGAGCTGTAAATATTATATGTTTATTCGAAGCGCGTTGAAACACGCATTACGTTTTGCTGTACAACAGTCGTGGTAATAAAAAGTTGGATATTCCAAATTATTGGGAAGAAACGACCTGCCTAAAAAACTGAATGAGAAGACTGTCGATGAATATTATCTTCTGATCTGTTTTTGATTTGGCCGTTTGTCAGTCGCCACAGCAATTTCTGATAATGCTTAACCAGACTTCGAGTTCTATAGGTTCTTATCAAGTCTCAAGCTACAGTTAAATGAGGTTGTGTTATCGAATGAGATGAAATTATCATGAGTTTCTTTTGAAGATTTGCTGGTTTTAAAGGTTTCGAGGGTTTGAAAGGTTTGAAGGTTTGAAGGTTGCTATAAACCTCTTGACGTGATCTTAGCGCGGTGGCTAGGTCATAGGATTCGCGTGAAAAAATTTAATGCCGTTCTTTATAGATCAATGCTTGTTGTCACGAAATTTCAGGGTGAGTTATCGACCAATTAAAAGAGAAAAAAATTATTAAAAGTAGGTGTTCTCAGTAACGGATTCTCAAGGTGACAGAGAGAAATCCGATTTCCGGTCACTAAAAATATTTATATTTTGGTGAAAATCCATAAGATATATTTTACAAAAACCAGATTTGCGTACTTCAAACTTGTAGAAATCCAATGGTCTCAGAAAAAAAGCGGTTATCAATCTAGTTTTTGTGGAATATATTGAGTCAAAATGGATCTTCGGCATCTGACAGTGTTTTGACACTTTAGAGATGAAGAGGTTGAACTTGCGCGCATCGGCGCGGTCGCTGAAATAACTACTATTTCAGTTTTGTTATTATTCGATTGGAACAAATTTTTTTAATTGGAAACTATTATTTTTACGAGTATATCAAAAATTGGAATAGGCATACTTTTTGAATTAAGTGGTTAGTATATGACCCCCAAAGTCGCTAGGATCACCTTAATTTCTCTTTCTCTCTTGTTTTTTTCTGTCTCTCTGTTTTCGGTTTGATCGTAACAAACTTTACGACCATCGATTGAGAAAGAATAGCGAACCACAGACAAGGTAATAAATATTCATCAGGAGCACTCACCACTTCATCCATGGAACAATAAATTATTTATGAAGTCATTTAATTAACGTACGGTGTCCCTTCTCGGTTTAAAACTTGCAGCATTTTGCGTATATATACGTATACAATACATATTATGTCAGCCGAGTTATAATAGCGACCGATAATTGAATTAACGCTGTCTGCTGTATCAATGATGGTGACGACATTGGTGCAATGGAGCACAAACCTTCATCTAAAACTGTTCTCGAATTTCCACGAACTTGTTGCCCTCCTCTTATTCCGTGATAATATTCACGTAATCCCAAACAGTTTATCGACGCAGCAGTAATCACGTTTAAAATGGTTTACTAATTATTATTCAACGTGAAAACAATTTTCTTACAGCCGTTCGTGATTTTAACGATCCCGCAATTAATTGTTCGGACATATTGATCAATAATATGGTTTCAATAAAAACATAATAATACTAATTGTAAGTACTTATAACAATAATAGCTCGATACAAATATCTTTCCGTAGATTGTTATGATGTTTTCGGTATTGAAAATCCAGCAATGTCTTTTTTTAGTTACAAACAGAGTGATAGCGTTTAGAACAAAATATTACTGTGAACCAAATAGTTCTCGTGTAAAAAGTGATTAAAGCACTGTCGCGATTCGATTTTTCGGATCCCATTTTTATTTATGTCGCAAGCTTGCTTCGATCGAACGTGCACAACGTAATATTTAACAAAATTGATTGCCAAACAAACCCTGGCACTCCTGGATGAGAATACCAATCTGATAAAGCTTCTAATCAACGAGGGGAAAATATCTATATACGCTTTCCCTTTTTTCGATACGCACAACCAATTTGGTTTATGGAAAATCTGATGGTTAAATCGTAACATTGTGCAATATCTATATACACATTGAAGTCGGTGCAGTGATTGTTGAGTCGTGAAACAGGGGCGTCCGTATAGTCATTCCGGGTACGCCCTCAACATTACATGATCCACTTACGTACATAAGGGAATGAGTGGAAAATGGATCGATGCGAGATTACGTTACGTGATAAGAGGATTTCGTTGAGGCTACCAATCTTCTATATCAACCAAAAAAACATTGCGTCCGTTAATTTTCATTTTCTCAAAAATCAAGAGAACCCTCATTCGTATGACAAAGATTCGATATTTCCTGAGAACCGAAACACCCTTTCGATAAGCACGAGATAAAGAACGGTGCCATTTCCAAAAATTCAGCTCAACTTTCTCATCCGAGTGGTTGTTGTGATCAAAACAAACGACAATAGAACTATTTCCGAGTGAGAATGGGAATGTCGTACTTCCATAAGGTTTTTGATCGGAGTTTGTCACTGAATTCGACTTCAATTTGGATTACAACGATATTTGAATCGAATTGAATAAACAAATAAGCTAAACGTACACTATTCTATGTATAAATAATGAAAAATCACGTTTCGGGTTAACCTCGCAGATAGGGTAGAAATTTTCGAGAAAATTCCAACACCTTTTCTGGATAAAACGAAGACAGCAATATTCTCTGCACAACGGTATAAAATTAAAGGGGTTTCGGAGCATGCAGTACACGGGATGAAGAGAGGTAGTTTAAGTATAAGGCTCCTGGTAGTAATGGTGAAATACCTGTTGCTGATTCTCCCGTTGGGTGGTCAGCCGTGCCTCAACACACTGTCGGGTTTCCAGGAAAGCTTGCCTTTGAGCTAACTCACGGGGATGATGGGTCAGTGCACCAGCAACGTTAGTTCCACCAACCACGACGATAGAACTCAGCAACTGAAAAGTGAGGATGAACAAAAATGTTACTACGAAAAGACATCGTGGAAGCAAAGTTCACGTGAATTCTTAGCCAATTCAAAGAGATATTATTTGTTATTATGGAATGTTATGGAAGAAAAATTTTATAAAAAGAATTTTATAATGAGAATGGATGAAAAGAAACAATCCGGGGAAAAATCAAGTAAAAACATGTGCATGTGACGTGGAAATATATTTCAGCGAGTATTTCTATGTGGGCAAAAGTAAATCGAAGAGTCATGCAAATGTCTATCTGTTATTCTTCTTCAAACAAACTGAATTCCTTTGTTTTTCTGGAAGCGTGATACTGGCTCTGGAACATAACGTAAGCTCGATTTCGTCCTCGCTGCATTCCAGTCACGCAATTCACGAATTGATATGACGAGAGGTCTTTTGAGGGCATAAGAGTTTTTTGAGGCCTCGTGACGTCGCCTTGCTCCATCTGTGTCACTTTTGCTATGTTTCTACAACGCCATTATTTCATTTTTATTTTCATATACATTCTACAGAGGTAAAGCGAATCCTCGTAATACACCGAAGGCTGTACATATGAGACGATGGAACACCAGAATTCTTCAACCGAACGGAGTACTTTTTCAATTGGTATGAAGCTCGTTCCGTAAAGTAGTTGACTTGGCTTGCTAAGGTATATTTTTCAAAACGAGGATTCTTAGTTGGAAAATGCCCATGAAGTGTTGCGCACGTGTCGATTATGTATTTTGCGCAGATTTTTTATGTTTCCGGAAGTATCCTGCGCAGAGTTTAGAGAATTCATGTTGAAACGTTTTTGGCTTCTCCAACCGAATAGGTAGTCACTTTTGCAAGAATCAACATTTATAGAAGACCGAAATCGTGAAGTTATACTTTGCATAGAGGTTATAAATCGTTGGGGTCGCCGAAACGTTGATCCAATTGATTATCAAAAACGTTCTCAGTCCTCTTGTAAACATAGATGTTGACTCGCATCTGTCAAATGTATATGAAAGCATAATAAATTTTCATTTACTTCTTTTATTACTTCGGTATGAGCAACGCTAATGCAATACTAATAAAAAATTCATGTGAAATAATCGACAACCCTAACTCGAAGGGGATTGGAATCCAAGAACGCGATTCATGAATCTTTCACTATTCCAGAAATCCTGGCCAATCTCTTGAGAGATCTTCGATAACGTGTACCAAAGTATATAACATAATCAACGCCGACCGTGATATTGTATAATGAATCAATGATCGGATAACCCTGGTCCAAGGGTCTTGGGAAAATTCGCGGTGAATTTTGTTCTACTCGATATCAAAGATAATTTCGGATAAAAAAAGACCAATGGAAGGGTCTTCGCAAGTGCACTAAAAGTTTCATCGGAAGCAATACTCGTGGGCAGCTTTCTTATGAAGAGGATACTACCATCATCCGATGAAATGAAGATCATCGCAGGTATAATCCTTTATTGCAAGCAGTAACATTTTCATGATTTGGTGGTTTGCTGAAGAAAGAAAAGATGATCACTCCGAGCTTAAATATTTCAGATAACGAGAGAGCAAAGAGTGAATAATTGATCATTCTCAATGGAATTTTATATATGATTTTCCTGAGAATACTGCAATAATTTATTTCGAAATGAGATATTCTAATGGAATTTGTAATGGGTCAAGTGATTAAGATATTTTCTAACAGTAGTTGTTTCTTCGTAAAATTTAATATTTCATGAACTTAACTTTCCCACTTAACTTTTGAACAATCGAATTATTGTATACAGCGTTGGTAGAAGAAAAATTTTCCAATATTGTGGAACCTTGTGCAGAAACATGAGACAACAAACGTGGTTGATTATGGACCAGAGGACAGTCACGGTCTGAGAGTTTCCCGGACAGGCATGGGACGGAAATTTCGTTTCGTCCCGTCTATCTACGATCCATTATTGAGTTTGTCGAGGTTTCGTGAGCAGGTCAGGATAGCGAGAGAAGGTAGGTAGCTTAAACAACCTTTGAGCATATACATATCGAAATGATACTGTTACACGCGTGTTTCCATGTAGACTTCATCCTTCCGATTGTCATTCTCGATGCTTCCGACTTTGCCATCGTCACCGGTGAGTCAGCTGATAAAATTCGCGTTGCCAAGTACAGGGGTATGTGTTGACCATGTTATAGTCATGTAGGGTCTTTGATGCAGCCAGCAGAACAAGTGGGTAATTCGATCGCACCTAACCTCAAATGTGTTGCAGCTTTCTTCGTTACCTGATTAAAACAGAAGCCACTAACGTTTGGAAATACGTGAATTACTTAGTAGTACGACGTTCTTCTCACTATAGAACATTATTCTATATTCAAATGGTGTTTTTTTTTTTTTTTTTTTTTTCATGTGTTCTAGTCTTTTATTAGCTTCTATTATCATTGTTCAGAAAAACTTGACTCAAATATGCGTGACATTTCTCATTAGTGACGACTACCTATAGTCAATTGAATTTAGATGTCAAATAAGTTTAGTAATCACTCTGCAAATCTTCAATCGGATAGAAAAGGAGTGACGAAAAATTATTTGACTTGTTTCGAAATGTGAGATACGAGTTTGTTGTATCGTCATACCTGGGATTAATCATTTCCCAGGAGGCAAGAGAACTTTCACTAGGCTACACTGTATTTTCGGCGAAGCTGACAGCCTCGCAAATTACTCTCGTACCATTCGTTGAGAATTTCGTGCTCCGTATATTCTCGGAAGGTGTTGCCCTCGGTCTCTTATACCTTCTGCATAATTCAGGGGGATTGAACAAAGGGCGAGGGTCGAAAGTTCGGTAAACCCTTGGCAAGAGAGATGTTACTTGCTTTCTCTTTTTCTACTTTTTTTCGTGCCCATGGGGAGAAAAGTCTACCGTGGAACGTTGCATGATCGAAAAGTTGTAGTTGTATTGTAATAAAGTGTATGAGGTTTCCCATGTAGTTCCAGGTGAAAAGATTGATTAAGAGAAAAGCCTAGAATTTTATCGCAATTGTGTTATCACAGTATCAACCTCATTTTTTTCCCTATATAAATAAAAAAGGTATACGGATATTTTGGCTTTTAATATCGAATTCCTTATAACCTATATCTACTTAATTTACTCACTTATTATTTCACTATTTACCTTACGCTTTTTCAAAGACATAGGTAAGTTCAACACTAACTTCATCGTCTTACCTCTTCCCTTTTGTTTTACGAGTGTAATCGGCCAATGCGTTTACCGCAATTCATTTATTTCATATCGGATTTCCAATGATTGAAAGTATATCGCCACGTCGATGTTGGTGTTGACCTCATCCGATTAATTGCGGATACATATATATATTCGGATAAGGGAACATCGACGACATGTGAATAAGTTGATTTATTTGCCTTCTCATAGTGAATCCAACCCCGGAGGGTCCACCCTGCAAGTACTCGCTGTATACGACGAGGTGAAAATGATCTTTTCCGTCGAGGTTACCGGTAATCCGGTTCAAGCTCGGTCTCGATGAAAGTACGCCATTGGAAGCTCCGACGTGAATTAATCCACGGATAAAGTCGTTCGTCACTTGGCTTTTTAGAATGTCTCTTAACATTGCCCACTCACGAAATTAAAAATAAACGAACACGTGCTGCATACAAAAAAATTTGGACTTCGGACATAAAAGATATATTATCGTGATATATTGTTTTTTTATTATATGATCCGCCTCATCCCTCCGAGTAACAAGCATTTCATCTCTGTGTTTATAAAAAAAATCATTCATATGTTTATTCTCATTGAACCTCTTATTAAATTCGAATTTAGAATATTCACTGTAACTAAATAATAATCAAATACTGCGTGGAATGCGGAATATACTCTACCCGTGATATACCAGCAGACATCCAAAAATCATAAAGGGCTTGGGTCGATTTAAGAATTCATTGGAGTGCGAAAGGTCTCCGTTTTCTCCTTATTATAATTAGAAGAGGCAGAATTTATATACGCGAGGGTTGGTTTCATTATGGAATTAACTGACCGGAAAAGCTCGTAAGTTTGTGGATAAAATGAATGTTAATAAAGCTCTTAATACGTATATATATTCTGTATAAAGTCTCAATATACACATATGTATTTTTTTATTACGTAATTAAGAATGAAAAATTTTGTTTGACATTGACTTAGTTAGTCGAAAATGTGAAAAAGTGTTTTGCCTGTGATTATCGTTACGAAAAATCTTGAGTTCTATGTAGACGATAACTCATGAATGCTAACATGCAACGATATAATATTTTTTTATTCAAACACGTGAGCGTGCCATTAGTTGCATTGTATGTCTATTTAAGAAATATAAGTAAATATCAGTTTTTTTTTGTATTTGGTACGTTAAGCATAATTATTAAAAATTTATTTGAGTAAAAAAATCTTCGATGTGTACACTGTGAGCAACAACAGGCACCTTGTATACAATTATTACTTTATCGCGCGCTATTATTTATTCTCACGTACATATTTATATTCGCACGTGTGTGAGCTTGATCAGAAATTCCGCGTCTATTATAAAAGTATCGCTGATCGCGGGTCGAGTTAGTGCTTTCACTGAGATTAGAAATACTGGGCTGGTGGTCGGTTTTTGCGTGGGCAATGCGCTAACAGCGGGAGAACGGGGTTGAAGGGGGTGAGATACGGAGCTCACAGAGCGTGTTACACCATATCGTTTCTCAGAGGCACCGTCGAGCGTGCTGCAAGAAATATCGATTCGTACCCTCGTGACTTGGACTTCCGGTCTCGTGGAGGAGCTTCCACGTCTTGGATATCGCGCCTCGATCCGCACCGATTGCGCACACCAAATCGTTCTCCTCGCCCTCTCGTTCCACCCCCCATAGAATAACCCTAGTGTTCCCATATTTTATACGACCGAATGTTTTTTTTATATGTTCGAACAGCTTTTGCGGACTTTGTAAATACAGCTTTCATCCTATAGTAACCATTATTATTTCAGTGTTCCAGTTATCTGATCTGCACTACTGTTATTTATTAATGTGATCACTGATAGGGTTGGCATTCAATTAATAATATTATTGCATATTTTCATCGACTCTGATCGTACATCTTGGATCGTGATCATTTTTCAATTTTTTTTTTATGTTTGTTGGGTAAAAACATTTGGCAATTAATCATTTGAGAAGAAACTGCTGAAATATATATTATACTGGTTTGACACGAGGGGTTTTAAATTTTAGCCAGTTTATATTTTAAAAATAACTTTTTCTTCATACGTTTTTCAGTTCATCAATGAATAGTCAACAAATCGCTCTGTTTCAACAGATTTTGTAGTGTTCTTATTTTTCACGTTTTCATGTTCTATTATATCTCTCAGTGTGTTGTTTCAGTTATGGAACGTTATATAGCGATACTGTCGATCATTATTAATGTTGTCGATATTATTATTATTTTCGTTACTATTGTATCGGACTTGCAGATGTGAAAAATAAAAATGTGGAATAACATAGAAAGTGATTTGATGAGAACACCAAATTATCCAGTTTCTATACAAGGCCTCTATTAGAATGAGGAAAATTTTGCGCAGCCTGGTCCATCCGTAACAACGTGAAATCTGCTTCACGCTTTTACGTGTACCAACATTGCATTTACGAGTAATTATACGCAGTTACGTGTTCCTGAAATACGATTCCTGGATGTATTGAATGAGAAACCATCCGGTAGCAGTAGTTGAACCTAGTTCCCGTTTCTCATGTTGTTAGTTGTTGAGATTCACAGTGAAACAAAACGCTAACGAGCTACGATTAGTTGCGTAACTGCGATTCGCTTTCATTCTCGTCGGTCACTTTTTTGTCCGAGCCCACAGACTCGCGAAACTTCTTTCTATTCTCGCAGGAGGGACACGCGGTATATGTATACTCAAACTTTGATGGAAGGAGTTCCAGACAGCTCTGCGAGAAAACTTTTGTTTCACGAAACTTTTTTTTCCCATATATACATATATATTCGGATAATAAAAAAGCGACCTTTTTCGTGCTTGGACTTTTTTATGGGTTTGACCATCCGAAAAACCACAAGAATTTCATCGATGATCCAAAACGATGCGAAAATATATATTTCTAAGTCAACGCTGATGATAGAAAACACATCAGATACAGCCGAATGGTCAAAACTAGTAGACCGATGATTCGATGAATAAATAAAGAAATTTATAAATTTTCTGGCAGTTCAATAAAATCATAGAGTTAAATGAACGTAGACATTGTTATCAATTATGAATTATTTCCATGAAAAATCCCTTTTCGAGATACTACCATCGTGGAATATTTTGAAGCTTGTTTTGTTTATGAAAAAACTTGTTTCATTTTTCATTCCAAATACCTGGGGGCTATCTGACAACGTTCATGGATCATTGTGCAAAAAATTTTTTTTTTTTAAATCGCTTCCCTTTAAATTGATGAACACCGCGATTCAAAAAGTTCCATGTTTTATTAAAACGCCTACATATAGAGTTTTTACCTGACGATATATAAAGAGACCACCGATTCCAAACGTTCTGCAGCCCGGAGGGTAAACTTTGTCAGATATATGCATGAATCCATAGATGTGTACAAATATATAAACGATTCAGGTACTCCAAGTGGCCCCAGCATTGTGTGTTTATCAGAACAAAACGAGAACAGCCGACTACATTATGAGCGTAACCTCTGACTTTTTGCTGTCTAACAAAAGGTTCAACGAGATATCGAAGGATGTTCGGAGGCACTCATATAACATGAGTCCCCTGAACGACCGGGTAACGAGTTCCAAAAATCCAATAATGTACTGTTTCGCGGAAAAAAATATTTCGAAATAGTACGATGTATTGGCGGATGCTGTGTCGAGTTTCAGATCAGAAATCTGTATCGGATTCTGGTTAAAATTGGATACATCAGTACCAACGTGGAAGCTATTAATTATAATGACTTTCATGAAGCACTGCGAAGCGATGCCCGCGACTTCGCCCGCGTGAAAAGTGTTTTCACGGTATGAATTTTTCTAAAAGTTTCTCATTTATATAAAACTAGTGTAATATTCTACTGATATCATACTAATGTGATAAAGGCGTAATAACACTTTCATACAGAATTTCATCTAAATATGTTCAGCTGTTCTCGTATGTACTGGTAATTATAGAACTGCGCTCGAGATCTATCCCACAGAGAAACTGTGCATTTTTTCAGGATAAAAAATGTATCCTGAGTATTATTTCGACACTTAAAACACCTTCATACAAAATTTCATCAAAATATGCTCAGCCGTTTTAACAAGAACAGGTAATTACAAAATTATGCTCCAGATCTATCTCACAGGAACCGTGTGTTTTGTGGGGATTAAAAGTACTCTATTCGTTGTTCCAGAACATGGTCTGTTTATGTGTCAAGTTTCATCCAAATCCATTAAACGGTTTATGCGTGAGCAAACATGCAAACTTTCATATTTACATATAATATTAGTAGATAGATATAGAAAGTAGGATCTACAAATAGTTAGATCAAACCCCTGATACTTGAACCATATAGAGTCTCATCTTATTTTCCTCTAACGTTACGACACTGAAACTTTGGAAAAACAATTGATAAGAATTTGCAAGATTTCAACAATATAGTTGTATCGATGCACCAAGATATCACATTTCTCTGGATGTGAATACATTGCTCACGAAAACCAGTTCCACAAGATAAATTATTTTTATTTTCCTTCCTTCACTTTTCAAATGTTATATTTTGCCTGTCTGTCTCGGCTCACGTTCAAATAATGGTTGAAACCGTAGGTTTTCAAAGTGCTTTTTATCAGTGGACAATGATCGAATGTCTCGTTTTTCACAGAGTCTGATCAGCCAAAAACTTTACCTACTGCCGAATGAATACTTCTGCGTCTATAGTTTTTTAACTCCCGACTGTCCACACGGGCAAAAGCCGGGAGTTATGCGTTTGACCGTGATCAGCTGATTTTCACGAATTTTTTAAGCAGAATGTTTGTTGAAACAGCAAAAAATTTCTTGACCAAATTGGAGAAACAGGTTCTATTACCGGTGGACGTGGTTTGGGGTCGTAATTTGATACGATTGCTTGTATATTTAAAGAATAATTAGAAAAACAAAAAATCACCGTTCAACCATATCGACACAACAATAGGTGATGCCGCCATAACTATATTCACTCGCAACATCTGCGCCATACTTCACTCGATTGGTTGTGACCGATTGGTTGTTGCTGTGACAGATAGGTTGATTGTGTTATTATTTTTATTATTATTTTGTTTATTATTTGATTATATTTATTATTAATTATATTTATAATAATTAATTAAAAAATTATGAACTTTAAAAAGTGTGAAATAAATTTTTTTTCTGAAAAAACATAGAAATTCCGGACTAAAAATAGTAATCAACTTTAAAAAGTCTGAAATAATAAAAAATAGATGTCGGGATTTTCGTCGGGAGATGTCCTTACTTCTTGTTCAATGATTCGATTAGAGGCATCTCCCGATGAAAATCCTGACACCTATTTTTTATTATTTCAGACTTTTTAAAGTTTACTACTATTTTTAGTCAGGAGTTTTTATGTTTTAAAAAAAAAAAAAAATTTATTCAGTTAATGAGGAATCTTTTTGACTAGGACCCGGATTACTTGGTTTTTTCTTACTTGTTGATTTGCTCTCAACATCATTTATTGATGGAACTAACGAAAATTCCTTGGAATAGATTTACAATGGTCAATCAATATTCAAACTTCTTAACATGTAGGTTTGACTCGGGTAAAACGAAACTGAATGAGGGAGAGAACCAACAAATCCAATGGCCATGCTAACTCGATATTATTAGGAATTCAGTTCAAAGATGTGTGTTAAATTTAATCGTCTATCCAATACAAAGACTTCTATCTTCAATTCATACTTGGCGTCGAGCCGCTGCCGCGCCTCCTGATAAATATATCGCCGTTCACCTTAGATGAAAAGTGGTATCTCATAAATTCGAATGTAAGAAAATTCGTACCAAAAAATTCGCCACCGGAAAATTCTTTGGAAAATTATCCGTAGGATATTAACCACGTGGAAATCATACCTTTTGGGTCTGGTCCGGACAACCTATGACTTCAAATAGCTTTTGGCAACAATTTTACAATTCAACTGCATTAGCATCATTGAAGCTTTTCGAATGTATTCAAAAACCGCAGCAAGTGTCAGGATTTGCTTGGATGACGATGTTCCCGGAATCAAGAAGATCGATTAACATGTCACAGTTAAAACAAAAGATGGTTCGCTTGTGCAATGTCGTGTAGCCTTAAATTAAGTTTGTAATTACTTCATGAAGAGTTTCGCATTTGGTTGGGAATCGAGAAAACTTTTCTATTAAAAGTTTTGAGCAGCCTCTAGTACGATATACGTGTCTCTATGTTGATTATCGTCGAATAGCTTTCAAATATGTCTCACATGAATAAATTTGAACACCCTCTATTACCGAGTATCCTAGGAGGAGCATAAACTATAGCTAAGAGAATTTGCTTTTCACATATAATTGTTTTTTTTTCATGGCAGGATCGATCAAAGATGGAAATAATGTTGGAACTTTCATTGTGGCATTAATTTATTAAAACAATACCGCGATTCAACGATCCATGATTGTGATAAAAATGTGCTCATTCTACCTCGAAATCTTCTTTTATGATATAGTGTTAATTGGAGTCCATACAGAAGGATCCTGTGATCAACGACAACAAAAGAAAAATGAATGCAAATGAAACTATATGATTCTGGAAGTGATTCTCATTATGAAATTACCGCGGTGTTTACTGAAACAAATGCGCTATGGGACTCGTAACGCAGGTAATAAACCCGGATTACACAGCCTTTGACCCAGTACACTATTTATATCGATGCAAGCATTTCAAAATGTTCGCTATCACTATACATTTTTGCTACGACTAACCTTGTTACGATAAACTTGTTCAATTGAGGTTTGTCATTGGAGGTAAAGGAGTCAAAAGACTAAGAATCTGAGTGCATGACTTTCGAAAAAGAAAGAGAGAGACAGAGAGTAGGAGAGCACAATGCCGATTGTGAAGTGGCATCGTTGAATGGTTTTTGAATGGCTGCTTAATGGGTGAAAGTTCACAATGGCGGTTGTTGTGGCATCGGTCCTCGCATTGATATATAAGCAGTAGGTTGATAGGAGAATACGTGGCAAACCGTAACTACCCTGCCAAGCTTTAGGAACTCTGTAGTGCTCTTGTTGTCTTGCCCACTTTGGTCTCTCCGGAGTTGAACTTTCCTTTGCCCCTTTGTACTTTAGTTACTGGCAGGTGGTTGATCGTATATCGATTTCGCACAAGCTTAAGGCAATCTTGAGAAAGCCGAGTGAGTGTAGCCGTCGATACAACTGACAATACGCATCGAGGGAAATATCCGAGAATCACGTAACGACATCGTCTCCAAGCGCACTACTGTGCACACTTGTTACCGTTGTATAATTCTATTTCCCAGCTTCAATGGATATAAACAATAATGCTATTGACCGTTGAACCTCTATAGCGTTCTTTGTTTGAAAGGAGGTCAGGGCCTCATGTAAGGTGAACCTTCGATAAACACGTATATATATTGGGGAAACAAGTTTTGAGGCGGTACAATGAATTGAATGCTTTTACCATAAGGTAACACATTATAATATTCATGATAGAAATGAATGTCATCGACTTATTACGTCACTGCGACGAATGCAAGAATTATTTCATGACCTACTTAACGACGGAAGTTTTTGTCGCCCATCTTGCCTTGGAGTGGATTTTCTCAAAGGACCAAAGTTGCCATGAAAAAAACTTAGCACCACTGACGCAGAACAAGGCAGCTACAAGAATTTCGCTTTTGAGCCAAAGTCTGATTAATAAAAAGTGGGTGCAAGAACGCCCACATGTTAATTCGGGTTTTCATCTTGCATAAGGTGAGAGGACGGAGCGAGTGTATATATTCCTTCAACCTAAAAATATGATAGCCTAAGACGAGCAGTAGAAAATAACACTGACGCAGTAGTTATGTCCAATCTAATAGAACTACCAGTAGAATGAAAGAGGAACGTTCAACAAGACCTTCTTTCCCTCTTTGCTATGAGGAAACAGACAGGCAATGAGAGAGAAAAAAAGGAGAGAATTCCCTCCCTCTTTTTTTTCTAGATAGCAGCCATAAGGGTGCAGCGCTGGCGTATATTTTTGGTGGTAGTTTGGTGAACATTTGAAGTGCGGTAGCCTCAACAAGATCTCTTGGTGCCTTTACAGGGTCAGAGAGACTCAAAGTTTACGTTTTTTGTCCTTGTCCCAAGCATTCTGACCGTATATTTCTGGTCTTTTTCACTCTTGCGATAATAATTGGAAGCTTCAAGTAGAAACTGGAGATTTTCAAAATGACCAGATGCAACAACTAACCCTATAGTGCACGTTGGTGAAACATCCGTTGCAGGTTGAGAATCAAGTTGAGAATCACCGAAGAGATTTTTGGACTACCAGGGATCCACGTGTAATTTGTTTTTACGAGAACGTTTCAACTTGACGTTGGCCACGTGGATGTGTTTTCTGGTTTTCCGACTTTCATAGTACTTTTTAGAGCTGCTGATGGGGTCAGTGATCTCAGCGTCCGTGATAAAAGAGACTAACAGCGAACGAAGATTGTGGGATAAAGCGAGTTGAAAATTTTGCTAGAAATAATGCCATGATATGAGCGTCTGTGAAATTTTTCTCGAAAGCGATGGAGTGCATACATGAACCTCGTGCAAGCGAAACGTATAGCTGCATTGTGTACTTTATTATCATGTAGATGGAATTTTTTTGGTGTTTGAAAAAAAAAAAACGTAGAAAAATCTCCTGAAGAGGTAACATGTATGAAGCTTTGTACTCTCTTCTACTCTTTTTTTTTCGAGAGGGAATATGTGTCAAGGATTTCCGGTGATATCCTTCGCAGTGGTTTATTTTGAAGATTCAATTTTTGTTCACATTCTCCCCGTATAATTACCTATAAAAGTGGCACATGTTTAGCTCTTCATCATCTGTGGAACACTGTGGAACAAAAACAATGTTCTGTTGAGAGTTAATCTTGATTGTCTTGCGCACTGACATAATCGATATATCGTCATGGAATAGCTACTGGTATTGATGGACCGCTGACACCGTTATCTTCAAGAGTGAAGGTTTATATTACGTGACAACACTTTATGGACAGGAAAAGGGAAACTTTTCCCGAAATATATTTCAAAATCACATCGACACCGTCCTATCTCTAGCTCCCAGAAGACTGTTCATATGTAGGGAGATATTAAAAGGGCGGAATATGCTAAGATAGCAGAGAGTATAGTGGAGTTGTGGTTATTCGATCATGAGAAGGGAGAATACGTAGGAGGGAGACCATCGAGATCGACGTGAAGGGACCCAAACGAAGTAGAAAAGAACTAAGGCGCAAACCATCAAGCAAAACCCCTCTTGCCCTGCTCGTCAGAGCGGAACAAAATCTACACTTCGATAGTTAGCGAAGCAAGCAATCCGGTTCCATGCCATGTTCCAATATCCACAATACAGTCTCAATTCTTTGATTACTTTATGTGGGGTTCCTTGATATCTCAACTCGTGCCACACGTTCATTTTGTTCGTCTTTGTACTTCTCATTTATTTTCAGAGACTCCTTGGAACGCAATTTAACTTCGGTCTATTCAACGCCCGTATGATTCTGAGCAAAATAATACCCTCGCACTGTCCCACGCACGACAGCATCTTCACGGTTTTTTCTTCACAATCACAATTCATGAGTTGCATCGAAATTAATCAACGAAAACAAGGTATATGCCTTATAAATTCCAGCGAAGTGTTGCACATAAGCATGTTCATTATGGTGGAATTTCCCTAATTGGACGCCGTGAATTCTGCATTCCATATTCGCATATGTCATGTATTATGGTGTTGAACCAACCGTGACGAGAGCAAATATCCAATAGTCGTCTTGTATCGAAATTTATGTGCCCGAGAGAGGTTGACTGATGAGAAAGCTCCGTACACACAGACGATACATTCAACAACCAAACTCGATTCATCTACGTACAGGGACATATTTCACCTGTTTTATGTACGTGGCTTTTCATTCAGATTCAATATTGTAAAAATGCTTAAATTTAAGGTAGTACCTAGGTAAAATCACTCGAGACAGATTTTTTTGAAATTTTAACAGATTATCAATTACAATAGGATCTACATCTCGTCCAAATTTTAGAGTGATCGACTCATACAATCCAGAAATAAATCCAATTGAAACACGGTGGTTTTACATGCATCGCATATGCCATGTCGCTGTTAACACCACATTCTCACTAATTAAGCTTTTATCTCGAGACAAATTTTTATGAAAAACGAATATGTAATAGAACAATACATTATGAATTTTTGCGGCTACATTCCAAAACTATCGTCTCATACGTTTCCGAGATATTAATGTTCAAAGTTCGAAATTCATGGTAAAATAGTACAAGTTAGAGACATGTAGGGGATAGCACGGCAACGCTGTAAACTCGGCACAAGTACATTGATTATATATTTCGATATTAAAACAGCTCATTTTATCGAAATAAAAATATGAGAAATTGGACTAACTTTTGCTTACTCTAGAACCTGGGTACTACCTTAACATGAAAAAAACTTTTGTCGTGATCGGTAATCAATCCTATACAATGGTGGAAACAACATGAACAAATTCTGAAGAGGGCTCAGATAAGGAGCCGAAACGTAATTATAAGGGCTAATTAACATCCATCAACCAATCACCGATCGGGCTGCAGCCATAGCACCATCATGTATGTATAAGTACTTAACGCTATTCATAATATCCTAAGCACGGGAAGTCTATTTTATAAATTCTTAATACCATCATGACCGTAAATGGCTAGAAAAAAATAGATATATCGTATTTGATGTGAAAAGCGATCGTCAAGAGCACATTTTGGTCATCGTATAATCTGTTCGGGAAGTGTCACTAATTCAGCGTATAGATACGTCAATGGTGACCGACGTAGAATATTCTATTTTGATCGGCTGCAAAGGCTCAAAACGAAACCCTTCTATCGTTGAGGTTGATGCAGTTTAACAACTGATTGCGCGTTTAATATTCCGCAATGCAGCCTAAGTGGAGTCACATACAATGCTATTAATATGGAGTGATCCATTGGTTATTACGTTCAAGTTATGTCAAAAAATAACGGTCATGTGCGGAGGGGTGACAGTTTTGTAGAAATTTGTATAATAATTATAAAACTCACGAGGGTTGAAATTTTTTGTGAAATTTGAAGTAATCATTATCCCAGTTAATAAAAATATCTGTATTTAAATTCACGATTGTATGAATGAGAATTACCCAACTTTTTTGCAGTTTAAACTTTCAAATGATTCCACAGGAAAGTTGAATAATTTTTTCATTAACCGAAATATATTTGAGGACAGTTTTTCATTCCGTGCAGGCGCTTACGTGTCTTAAAGAGGGTGCTAAAAGGAGGAAAATCCTCGTGACATCTAGAACATAAAGATAACAGGGAAAAAGCTGTTCTGAAAGGATCCTCCCTAACCGAGAAGACTCGAAACCTCTTAAAAATTCCATTTAGCTCTTCTGTTTTTTTTCCTCATTTTTTTTTTTCACGTTCCCCTGTCGTTGGTTTTAGGCCTGTTGAATCTTTTTGCTCGGATCCCCTCTGTTTTCTGGTTATAAGCTTGTCATTCTTGAGTCATTATTCATCACATTGGATATATCTACAATACGCGTGCGAAATATATCGATTTTAGTACCCTCACAATATCTAATACATAATTCAGCCTCGAATAAATTTGTGGATGACCTAAGAATTTTTCCCAATTACTCTATCGTTTGATTTCATAGATGATTTTGTTTTTAATGGTATCGCGACATTTCTAGAATTATCGAAAGAGAATTCACTTTTTGCTGCAAATGAACATTTTGTTTTGATTATGAAAATGGCTACAATCCTTACGTGTCTTCGCTATGATTATTAGTTATACCATAAGCATAAATTACGATGAGTACCATAAACCCTAAAGTTTGATTCTCTCTATATCAAAACCCAAAATCAAAGTCGAATTTGAATTCAAAATAGATTTGGTTGTCATGTCGAGGAAACTGGAAAAGCCTTGTGCTGGTGATTTGCTGAGTAAATGAATATGTACATACACGTCAAATGAAAATAAGGCAATTGTGAATGGCCTAAGAATTTGAGGTGAAAATCAGGTTTGAATCAATTAAATTGACAAATCGTGTGGAACCAATTAACGAACTGACCATCAACTCGATTGGTTCAATTCGAGTGAATAGCCTAAGGTTTTGAGGTAAAAATCAGGTTCGAATCAATTAAATTGATAAATCGTGTGGAACCAATTTATGAACTGACCATCAACTCGAGTGATTCAGATGGAAGCAGTAGAGGGATGAAGAGTGACAAGGCTTCGTGTCAGAGACCTGAAAGGCGCCATGTCTACGTCCGTTGAGGACGCAAATATCATCCTTATTAAGGCAACATCTGACACAATTTCATATTTGTTCACGTCACATAACAGTTTCGATTTATATGTATATTGATCAATTTATTAAGAAATAATTTCATGGAGAATTTTTCTATTCGAGGAATAAAAAAATAGAGAAGCATTTGTCAAAAGAATAAAGACTGAGATTGAATCATTCGAGAATACCAAAATGAGCAAACAAGTAAGGAGAGAACATATAACACTCAGAGTAAGAATGAAATCTTATTGACGTATCTCGTTAACGTGGAATACTCAAAGGATATAAAAAAAGCAACACTCTATTTGCTATCATGGCGCAGCATTACTTACAATTAGAAAAATCAACAAGGCTGGAAAGCTCAATGGACTGCCGATAAAAAAATTGAATATTTGGGAAAACTCCTATTCGTTTGTGTGAAAATTTTGGAAAGGTTGCCGCTGATTAAATATTAATTTTTCATTGTCGTCACAAGCACAGTATCGCGTTGGTAGCGTTGAAACTTTTACGAAAGGTCGAGCCACAAGAGACTCAACCGTTGTATACATACATCACGAGTCGCGTGTAAGTAATGGCAGAGACTATTTGTCGACTAATGGTAAAAAATCCACCAGACGAAACGACATATACTTTATACCAGTGTTTAGTACTTTTTTATTGATGGAATAAGTTACGAAACAGTGGGGTTCTGTGAAATCCTAATCCATGCTCGCTTATGTTTGGACTTTTGGAAATTAAGTCTTTCAGTTCGCCAAAAACGTGTTTTACGTAAACCCAAAATGAGCCAAGACTCATAAAAAACTTATTTTTGAATGACCGTCATAAAAGCAACATTCCGATGAAGATTTATCTCCGAATACATTCTCCATCAAGTATCATCTTCGGGCAAGAGTCATCAAAACACCGACGAAAAAATAATTTCTCCATCAAACAAAATCCCTTTTAGTTGGATAGGAATCTATGGTGGACTGACTTTTCTTCGTGTCGAATAAACTGAATTATTTACTATTAAAAAAAAAAAAAAAATGTTCGAACCCACCATATTTTGATCCAACTAGAATAGCATTTTGTTCGATATACAATTCTTTTTCTCAGTGCACCAGCATCAAATTATCTTGAAAATTGTATACTGAAATTTTTGAAGTTTTTATAGAAAAGTAAAGCTCTGAAGGTTTTGCTATGGTATTTGCAATTTTAAATGAAACTTTTCGTTCCAAAATAACCGAGTCTCATTTGTCGTCTACGGTGAATAAACAAGAGTGATTCATCGACGTGGTAGAAAATAAAAGACACGCATGAAGAGAGTAAGCCTGTAGTGGCATACTCGAGGGAACTTCGAACGAGTCAACATAGTAATGGTTCAGTACGTAAAGGGTTGTGAAAACCGCATATGCACAACCAAAGTCTTCGCAATACGCTTTGATAGACGATGTAAATGTCGTTCCATGTCGCACGCCATTTATCTCCTAATTTCCCTGGCATCCGAAGCACCGAAACACACAACTATACACAAAAAACAATGTGTGTTGTTATTCCACTGGCTCGGAAAGCAGGCCACGAATAAACGGCCTCTGCCTCCGCACAGCCTCTCTCCTCTCTGTGGTGAAAAGTTCAGTGACGTAGAAGTGAGATAAATAGCGAAAAGGTGGATTCGAACAGAGCTAAATTTATAATGGTGCGATCAAAGAGAAACGTAATAAAAATGTTTAGTATTTGAAAAAACAGTTATTTATCTTGCAATACAGTTATTTTCGTTGTAATGCAGCGGCTAGACTAAAATTAAAAAGAAAACAATTTCCTTGAAATCTGATAACTATTCGAGATGATTATAATTGTATTTTATGAGAGCAGAGAGCATCTAAATGGCGAACGTAGAAAAATAAATGATGAACTCTTATTTATTTCGATACTTACATCAGATACTTACATACGTCAAAAAAGTTTATGGGAATGAGAAAAGAATTGAAATTTATTTTGAATGAGTTTGTGAATAAATTCAACTGCGTATTGCCGTTTTTTTTTTCTCGTAGCGATTCGACTTTCCGTCGAGTAGTCATAGAATAGGAAACCGGAAAAGCAGGTTTGTAATGACAAGGACACCCACAATGTAATTTAGACAAGAGTACGCGTATCGCTGCGGTTAATTGGCAATGGAACGACATCGAAAATAGTTGGGGCTTAGTTCGACGGTAGAAACAGTAAGAGATGTATCGGCTAAGCTCCATACACACAAAATTTTCCATGGAAACTTTTTCAATCCGTTTTTTCATAAGCTGGTATTTGTTGATCGTTCTAATTATGTCGTCGTCTATTTCTCACGATAGTAAGTACAAAGACATCACTCATTTACAGATAAAAATTGATTCGTAAAAATGTTTCAAAAACGAAGAGCGGTTGTGCAAGTATCAAAATACATTTATATTTTATCCTCTAGGACAAGATCAAGCACAGGAAATAAAACGAATATTGGATTCTGTTGCTCCTGACATATATCCCGTAAGGGTTTAATTAACAATACTTTACAATCATGTGTATGAAAATATCCATGATTGATCATGATGAGCTTCAACACGAAAAAAAAAGCAGTCATGCATGATAATCGATTGTATCCATTGATCAACTCAATCGTAATAAAGTGATTAGAAAAAAGGAAATATGTAAGCGGGGTTATCGTTATTTTTCGTTTAAGCTGCACATTTGGCCTCGAATCAAAAAAAATGTCACTGTCATCCATGAGCAACAGCTTAGATGTTATACGCGTATAATTATTTGTGGACAAATAGATAGTAAGAAGTGTACTCACGTGTGCAACCATCGACGGATAATCCTGAGTCCTGTAGAGCAGAAGAACACCCACGAGATGAGCGATGGAGAAAATGATACCAGCGATACAAGCATGACGAAGTCTTATCGGCAAAAGTGCATAAGACATGTAGATGAAAAAGCAGACGGCCCAAGCGGCTGCCAATGGTCCACCAGTGCGTGGATCTTTGATTGTTGAAGTTTCAGTCGTCATCATCAAAGATTCGTCGCTATCATCGAACTCATCGATATCGGTCAAAGATGCTAAATGTATGCTCAAGGTGACCTGGAGTGCTAGCAAGGTCATGAGAACGGCACCGCTAATACCAGCGAGCCAGACCTCGTTCATTCCCGGTCTTGAAATGGCAGCGACGAGAACTGCGAAAAATCAATAAGCCGCCATTAACGCGAGAGGAATAATTGATAAATGAATAATCGAATAATTCACGTCTTGTGATGGCCAAGGTCGTTTTCAATGCCTCGACCATTTCAGGAATTGTATTCGAGATCGTTTGATTGGTTTTCACATTCCATTAAATTGAACTAATAAGAAAAATGCTTGAGATAGTTAACTACTTTTAATTTTGATTTAACGATTCTGCCATTGTGGAACAATTATGTTTCCGCACGAGTACAAGAGATTTTTTTAAAATATATTCACGGACTAAATGATTTATTTGAAGTTTTCACTTTCCTGTTGAAACAGCCTGAGTTTAAAGATTCTTCTTTTAAGATAGTTAATTAATCAAAATTCGTTCGTACCAGCATAAACGGTGATACAGGCGACGAGCGTTAGGGCGAGAGACAAATTTTCAGATCTCTGAACAAGTGTGAGTAGGGGCTTTTCACTGGTAAATATCAAACGCAGAACGAGCAGTAGACCGAGTGCGAAGGCCAAGCCTGCCAATAGGCCCAATACGTGTGTCATGTTACTCTGATTCATTCGAAGGAAGTACCGTTGATATAGCATCTCAACCTGCGTGAGAAAAAAAAAATACAAAATGTGACCAGTAGATGAATTAAATCTATAGCTTACCGCTTAATACCAGGATTTGAAATTTCGGAAAAATATTAATTGTGATCCTTAATATATTCAATTTAATGTTTAAATTTTTGCTTATGGATTGAATGAAATTATTTTTGGTATAAATGTATATATATATAGCTCATTCATTCGCACTTGACTGTAAATGAAGTAAGAATCAGAGGTCTTCTTTATGAAAGAAAATTATTTACCCCCAATTGCGATAAATTGAATGACTCTGATCTATTAATTAAAGAACTGTGGATTCGGTCGTTTCGACATTCATTAGTGGATTTGCGTTAACAACAACGGAATCTGAAAATGCACCTTGTTCAATTAGAGACGTTTAAGAAGCATTTTCTCAAGGTTCGCTCGATTTTCCGTAGATTCATTACCACAATCACGGAGGCACCGATCAAATGGTATAGAGTGATTCGTGATACACGCAAAGAACAATTCAGGCGTAAAAAACGCAACCCAGACGGCTTCGAGCTGATTTGCAATTACGGCACGAATCAGGGGCTGAGAGAGTAGAAGGCGAAGAATTAAAAGAAAAATGAGAAAAAAAAAGAAAGCGTGTGGAACAAATCTCATACCCAGGAATGAAAAAATAAAAACGATGAGAATGTTCCATTGTGGGTACAGGCTTTATCGTTTTGCATTAGCATGCTTTTAATTTCTCAACAGCTTCTTCTTTTTATTCGAATATTCACTGACGGTATTAAAAGAATATTATTGAGATTATCGAAGCAAATTCTACCTTACATAAAAGAAATGAAGTTTTCATCTTTTCTGACTCCAATATGATGTTTTTTTATGTTTTGCTCGCTGGATAGAAATTAAAATCTATCTTCATAATAATTTTGGCAAATGAGAATATATTTTTTGTTCGTCAATGTGATTTTGCTCGTATATTTATATATATGCAATACACATGTCGTAAGAGCAATAAGATAGTATGAGTGCAGGAGAGAAAATTGACTTTTCGAGTGCACTCGGTAGTCAGGATGGAAAAGAAGCTTCGCTAATGACGACTTGAACCCCATTTTTTGCCACTGGTCTCTCTTAAAATCTTGTCTTTGACTACTTCTTTCCCGACCTCATTGGCTTCCTTTTCATATACCGTACGTACTTATGACATTCACTTCACGTCGAAGTGACGTTGCCAAAGGTTCATGTCTGCGGAGCATCCGAAAAGAATGGGGTGAATGTACCCTCTCGGAAAACGCTTATCAGAGGCTTAGACCAAATTACTGCACTGATGAAAAAAAGTTGTATTCCACTCATACCGAGAATTTTCTTTCATGGTAGGTAAGCTGCATAACCTTTTTTCGCTATTTTTCAGCGGCGAATCAAGAAAAATTACCACGTTATCTATTGATTAGAGGTTCCGATGTTATTTCAGAGTTAAAAGAAAATTCATCAAATAAACGAGCAGCTTGAAAGAAGAAAATATCGATTGAGTTCGGAGTTTGAAAAATTCAACACGAAATGAAAACATATTCATAAAATTAGTTCATTTCTTAGAAATAAGTTTTCAAGAAATTTGTGATCAGCATTATCGGTAGATTTTCTTCGGGACTCTGTGATAAGAAATCAATGAAACAATAGGACTGAATAAATTGGTCTGAGAGCGTGAAATTCATGAAATATCTCCGGAAACGAGCTTTGGTTAAGAAAAAAAAAAAAGCAATACAACTGCATGAACTGCAATATCAAAAGTTTGTACGTTCCATCGTAAATCAAATGTAATTTTTAAAAAAGTGAATAATATTGTAAATTGTAAAGAAGTTCAGAAACTTCTCCGAACAAGATTGATGTCCCCTGCATGCGGAAGTGGTGAAAGCATTGCCCGATCGGAACCTTATCGATTTATGGTCCGTAATTTCTGGTCGTGGTAGTTCGTATGCCGCATTTGCCGCTGCAACTGGCTACCTGCATTGTCGTGTCTACAAGTTGAATGCATTACGAGCAATAGCTGCAAATTTTGTATCTCTGTAGACGAACGTGAGCAATACATAAACGTGAATGACGTTCGTATGGGTCCATCGGTAGAGCAGACAGTCATGTACATGATGTACATGATGTACATGACTAGAATCCCTCTCAAACTCTCTTGTGTACCCTCTCATAGCCACATCATGAAGTGGATGACGAACTTATCCCTCGTCGTTATGGTGGGAGATAAGTGGTACATCGACGTACGAGCAAAGTTTCGAGGACTCATCGGCCACATGTATTACTCCTTCCCCTAATATTGCAACGTCTACATGTACGGCACTACATCAATAGAGACTGTGCGCGCTAATGTGTATCGAGGGATGCGAATTACGATGTCGAACAGTTATGGCAAGTGGAGAAGTTTCTCTTTCGCATCGCATGTACCTACCGAAAATGTCATAACCACTTCTTTCCCTTCCCTTCGGTCGCAATACCCTCGTGACTAGGAGACTTTTACAGACATTCTATTTCATCGCTTTTTATTATGCTGATGCTAATAACAATTAATTTATAATGTTTCACGAAGATTGTGGTGAATATTCTATCGTTAGTTTTTATAGGGTTCCTGCAAGTCAACAAACACAGACCTGTTCGCTTTTTTTTTTTTCAATCTAAAGTGACACGGAGCACCAAAGGATAAGGGTTGCCTGAAACCACCTCCGGTATTTGTCAAGAGTATCACATAAAAAACTGATTTACGAGATCCCACTAAACATAAGCTCCTTAACTTGATGAAAAGTAACCACGAGCATGTTGATTTCGTCGGAGAAATTCAAGTCTAGAATAATATTTTTTATCACTCAACAAGTTATCATTCAGTCACGCTATTCTAATACTAAAAAAAAAAAAAAAAACAAATGTTTTGAGTTCGATCTAATACAAGTAAAATTAATCTCCTCTCGGTAAGCATCAGGAATGAATCGTCATTTAAGTCATCGAGCTCACGTGACCAACTCAAAATCGACGGTGGCGGCTCTCATAGTAAAGTATATCTGTATATAGTATAAATATAGTCGCTGAGTTTTTATTGAAATCGCAATAAATAAATTTCGTATTATGCAGAGAAGTGACGTGAATCCGGCTCTGGTCTCTTTAGTTGTGGCAAATGTGTGTACAATTTGTAATAAAATAATTATTGTGAGTGGCGAAAAAGCTGTCATGGCGCGAGCAAAGCGCTTTCTATTTTTGTTAATTAATTGTATTGATAAGAAATATCTGATCTCCGAAAAGGAACCACAGCCGGAACCGAGTAATTAAACCGATTTTTTTGATATTTTTTATATTCACATGATCATAAAATTCGCGACGAAATCCAGTAGAATATAATTTTAGTTTGCTTTTTTGGCACCTAGTGCTGCGTATGCCATCGCTCGATGACTCTTAATCCTAAAAAATAAGTAAAATAGAATATTCCTATACCGATTTGTTATATGATTCATCATTAAGTGGGATTCGAAGTTAATTAATATGATTACGCGAGTGCAATGAATTTCATAAAACTCGTCTCATTTCGATGGAAAAGTAAAAAAATATGTTCAAAGTCGTTTGATCAATTTTTTTTTTCCAACACTTGTATTTTTTGTGATAACAAATATTACTCGTAGGTAAATACGTTATGTGTTTATTACAAGACTAAATGTTAGTGTCTGACGTTAATGAATATTTCGCAATCATATTCAGGATAAATAAATAAAATTGTGTTTATCCTACAACCAATATACGTTTGCGTTCAGAGCTGAATTACAAGAGCGATATTCTTCATAGTTTCGATTCGATATTGGCAAAAAGCTTAGCAGCAAGGAGTTAGTCATTAACGATTGGAAGCTGATGAGAATTATTTGATAATGCAAGACCCCTGACAACGATTGTGATCGAAAGCATACATCCCCTGTAATGACACTTCATCGTGCTTGTAGCAGCCTATTATTATATCATATTTCTAATATCCATTGAGAGATAACAGACCGCGCTTAGCAGTGGAACATCGTAATATTTTGCATCCACTACAATCGATATTCTCGTTTATACGTCGAAGTATGGATAAGCCGGATTCGGGGAACGAATATCAGGAAAACTATTTTTCTTATTTCGAATATCGGCTTATCGTAATCTGAGCTAAAAATAGTTTGGGAATCCCACAAAAAGGAATTGCATTTTTAATGAAGTATAAGCGAAATACAATCTTAAATCGATTCATAAATTTTGTCGAACACAACATTTTAACTCTTTGTTTTTTCGGATAATATTTATCATGCTCTTTTTCGTAGTCATTTATGTCGAAAGTTTATCCGAAAAAAGTGCTGCAGCGATGCGGCTAATGGCGTAAATCAGGCGACTCAGTTTTGATCGAGGTTTCAATTTCCTGAACGAAATATTTTTAAAAAATGAGAAAGATCGCAAGATCGAATCTAACGCTTAATTTCGTTGCAGACAAGTAGAGTACACGATTAAAAAGTTAATTGCGTTTGAGGAAGATTCGTAATTAGACGGTACACGACTATGATCTTCTTTTCGAGGCTCTCTAAAATAAGGGCGTCGAAATAGCACACCGTAATCATTATTTAGTTTGAATTGTGAATCGTTGAGTATCTGATATGCATCTATATACAGCCACCTTGATCCTCGACTTACGTCGACAATTACGCACGCTCGCGTAATGTACAGCAATCGAAGCGAGAGATCGATTACAGTTTCCGTGAGAATACCCAGAGACAGAGAGAAAGAGAGTCGGAGAGAGAAGCTGTGAGTGATGAAGATGATATATATATATATATATATATATAGAGAGACTATATTATTCAGACTCCGGGGACAGGGATGAGTGGTTGATTGCTGAGTAAGGGTTGACGATTAATTCGTGCATTGCGTGGGTCGAACCGTATCAAGGTAGATACAAAGCAGCGTCAAATTTCCGGTCATATCATTTGGAAGTTTCCTCAGATACACGTAATGCATATTAAACGAGACTTCCTGGAGGATGAATTTAAAATCATTCGATGCAAACACTCAGTGCGCTTCAGTTACCAAAAACATTACATTCCGGATCGTTGACGGTTGACTGAAATATTTAATTTGCGGACTCGTACTATTTTGTACCAAGAACATAGAAATGAATCAACATTAATAAAACTAAGCATCAACGGCATCGTTGCTATTTAATTAACAAAATGTTTTCAGTTTTTGTTGTTTGAACAGAATTCTCGTTCAACATTCGACATGATTTTTCATGCATTTTCTCTGTTGGAACGTTGCCTGAAAACTCCCACTGAATGCTGGAACGTTACTTCATTATGATTAATGCTTGAAGATGTTTACGTTTCCAGCGGAACAAATAAGAATTAAAAAGATGTTGTAGAGAACTGGATGAACAAAATCATGTAAATGTATTGTTTGTTGTTTTATGGTGAATTTCTATATAAAGAGCACTCAGGGTAAAAGCTTACGATAACGGATTTGATGAAAACGAAAATAAAAGAAAATAATAATAATGATTGTAAGTCTTGGGCGGGTGAGCACGAAAGGAATAAATTTAATCGAAACAACTCCGAAGGCTTCCGAATTCTCTCTCCCCTTTGTCTTTCGCATCTCGAGAACTTGAACTTTCTATCTCGAGGTAGGATCTTTATCGTCTTGACAGCTGCGATAATTTTTC
This sequence comes from Campoplex capitator, assembly GCA_037576405.1. Lineage (NCBI taxonomy): Eukaryota > Metazoa > Arthropoda > Insecta > Hymenoptera > Ichneumonidae > Campoplex > Campoplex capitator. The sequence continues at coordinate 2,883,566 of JARBWI010000015.1, forward strand.
ACTTTCGAACATTCATGAATTTTATTTTCTCCTCTTTATCAGCCTTTTGCCCTTATTCCTTTCAAACTTTTCGCGATAACTTTTGTGCTGAATTTATAGCTACGAGTGCCGACTAAATCTATCATATTTTTCAAACGACTAACCTGCAGATTTTTGAATCGATGAGAGGTGCAAAGAGCACTCAGAAATCTTCCGAGAGCGCATTTACGGCCTGTTTGTGTCAGCCCACAATTTTGCGTGGACTCGGCGACGATATTTTCCTTTCCGATAGCAGTCAGGTTGCACACACCAAATTCGGATCCCACGCCCATCTTTCAACAGAAAAATAACTATCATCGTACACAGAGAAAAAATACTTATTGAAACACCAAAATCTCTCATTACGAAGTGGCAATGAAATATATGATCATCATAGTGTCATAAACCAGTGAAAGAACACATTAATTTTCTAACATGAACTATTTGCACAACAACAATTTTTTTCTCAGTGCATATATAAGTCAAATGAGAAGTACAAAAAAAACTCTCTTGAAACCGCTATTTTTATGACAGCATAATTAACTTTTTTGAAAACTGTTTTAGTTCGATAATGTAGTTCAAGTAATTACACCGTTAACCAATAATTCATCGGGCTATTATTTTGCCGCATGATCATTGGTTCCGGCTCAGAAATTGTATTTAAAAATCATCTAAGACCAGCTTCAACTACGAATTTTAATATTACAATGAAAAAAATATAATGAAAATGTGGCATTGCACAGCAAGATAACCCCTTTACTGGTAGACTGTTGGACAGTGAAGGGGACATTTCTTATAGAAAAAAATATTTTGAAAAAATGAAGGGGTGCGCTACTTTGAACGCTAGAGACACGCCAGTCATGAAAAAATAATTTGCTGCGCTAAAAATGGAGGTATGACGATAAATTTATCCTCAGTTGCAACGATTTTTATAGGCTTAAACTTGAAATAATATTTCAAACCATAGAAATGTCGAAAATTAAAGAATTTGCGAATTCATGTTGGAAAAAATAAACGAACGTTTGCGAAAGATTGTGATTTATCACTCAAAAATTAATAGCAATAATCATAGGAAATTTTAGTCCAGCACAATTTGTTTTCTTGTCTTTTTGTTAACATCTCAATCAATGGTGTTAAAAACTCACGAATCCCATTGGTATTCAATTTTATATGATTAGAAATCTATTTTTTGGACAGCCTGCATGCCATATGGTGGCCCCACCAGTGAAAGGGTTAAGGAAATAAAGTCGCAATTGAAGAACGCTTTTGAAAAAAGTTTCAAGCACTTACCGTCACGATGGATGGCCGTGGAGCACCGGTAAAGTGTTCGATTACTTCCCAATTCGATTTTTTCAATGGTGTGTGAGGTGTTCTCGGTGTGTTTGGCGAGTGTGGCTGTGAACTTGGTGTTCCAGCACGAGAATTGGACTCACGATCGAGGAGCAGAGTGGCAGCGGGTTTTTTGCCTTCGACAAACCCGGCTCCGCTAGTAACATGTTGCCTCAAGCTCGCCCATCTTCTCGTACTCTTGCTTACTGTGCCTGTTATAGATCGAGGACCAAGCTCACCCTGAAAAATATAAATCGAAGAGGAAACATATAATTGGAGGTTTAGTTAGGAAATGGAATCCAATTAGATTGTACTTTTGTTGCGATAATTATGAAAAACATAAATAGTTTCGAGGAACTATAAAAATATGTATTTGTAGTGACCGTGCAAATGAATGATTTAAGTGAAGAATAAAAATAGATTTACGAAAAAAATATCTCGTCGCAGTTTAAATTTTTTCTTTTTCCCTGTAACCATACCATAATTGTTTGTACAACACGCTGAAAAGTCTCAATGGTGATATAAATAAATGAGGTAATTTTTTCAAATCATGTTGTATATGGCTCCGTGACATCTCTGAGGAATAAAATAATATTTCGTTTTTTATCAGAGCGCACAAGATTGCGTACAAAGTCTCTCCGTAGCTTTCAGAACGAGTGAAGCTACAAAGAAGCGTAATGCACAGAAGGCTCACCTCATATTTTTTTACTCATACGGTGTTAATGCATAGTGTGTAGTATTCTTGTAAGTATACATACATTCGTTAACATTTGTACACTTCTACATTTTCCGGATGTAGAGGAAAAAACCGAAAATGACTCGTCGTCTGGACAAAAGAGTACGTAGAGAGACGATATACGTTCTTCCCGGTTAGAATCAAACTATACACGTACATGTAGAAAGTCTCCTTAGTCTTTTTAGTACTACCCCTGATTTTATTATAACGGTTTCTTACTCTTTTCGTTTCATTTTTCTCCTGAACATGAAGCCAACTTGGTCGCGAAACTGACAAACTCCCTGGCCAACTGTGAACATTGTGCATGGGAAAAAGTAGATAGAATGTATTTTAATCCTGCATATGACGTCAAGTATGAATATACGTCAACGTACTTCGTATAAACCAACTTTTTTCGAACCATTTATCAAATATTTATATTTCAGAAAAAGTATCACCATATGTGAACCGATATGTTTCGAACGAATATACCGATTTTTGGTAAAAATACTGTTTATCAATTTTTCATTCACTTCCGCTAATGCTCTTCGAGCAAATAAAAACGTTTTATGCATGAGGAAAAGAAGTTATTTGAAAACTTTCTATCATTATTATTCGTGTTTTAGCCGTAATAATAATCAGTCAAAATGGATGTTGTTTTATGCAAAAGTAGTCGCTTTTTATTTGGGACAAAACGGTGACTAAGAGCTTTCGACTTTCTTATTAAGTAGGTTATTCCCGACAAAATGGGTTGATTGTAAATTAATGAACACATTATTGGAGGTTGAATATTACGTAGATATACATTTTGTATGGTAATGTTAAAAGTATATTTTAATCAATGTCATCAGACTGAAATATAAAGTCGGTGGATTAATTCTCGCAGGAGTCATTAAAATCGGTGATTCAAGCATTGAAGAAAGAGAATGAAAAAAAAAACATGGCAAAAACACGCCATTGAGGATTAGTGTAAAAGAGGAGACGTGTCGAAATTCTTTTGCGATCACTGAAAAGCGTTAATTCTGCCGAGGTTTTGTTACAACGCAAAGTTTTGCGACTAAGCTCGGTATACATATATACGCGGAAGTAAACGTGCCGTATAAGTTGATCTCATGTGGGTAAAAACTAAAGAGCTAGGCGAAAAGAGGGAGATGAAAAAGAAAACTCTAGCTGCGATATTCGAGATCGAGCCTGATCATTTGCAGGTGTTCGAACAACCTATACATAGGTGAACGAAAGTTCGGTAGAGGAGTGAAACCAAACAAGGGTTGAATTAAAAGGGATCAGCAGGGATGAAAGCACACTGAGCACTGCAAATTATCCAGCCGTAAGAAATGAAGTTAGGTATAGAAAAAACAAAGATAATTTGTTCATAAAATAGGGTCTTAACTTCGCGAAATATTATTCAAAGAGCCGATATCTTCTCTTCTTCTCTATATATATAAATCTGTTCGCTAAAAAATGTTTGGTCGCTTTTCAATCGAAAACCACTGAAACGATTACGATGAATCTTCCACGAGATTCAAGATCATGATCCAAACTGAGTTTGTGTTTTTACAAAACTTCATTATCTTAATTTTTACAGGAATGCAAAAAAAAAGTTCAACGATTTCGCTCAATCTCCAATTTTCAAAACTCATCGGTAGTTAAATACTTTCGATATACACTACCCGTCAAAAGTTTCGGACAAAATTGCGAAAAAGTGTCGGAGCCATTTTTTATGTCATTTATTCAGCAGTATAGATAAACAAATTTAATAAACGGCATTTTGAATGGAAGGAATTCTTCTTCAATTTGCTTTTTTTGAAAATTTTGAAAAAAAATCGTACAGAATTTTTTAAAAAACGAAATTAAAGTTTTCGCTGTCCCCGTTAAGATTCCGCCCGGAAAGAACTCGAAAAATTTTTTTTTCGCAAAACGCGGTCCAACTGTAAATCTTAAAAAAAAAGGTGGAAAACGGTCGTGTTTTCAAAACAATGTAGCGGACGTAAAAAAAATCGTACAACATTTTCAAAAAAAGCAAACTGAAGAGGAATTCATTCCCTTCAAAATGCCGTTTATTAAATTTGTTTATCTATACTGCTAAAAAAATGACATAAAAAATGGCTCCGACACTTTTTCGCAATTTTGTCCGGAAACTTTTGCCGGGTAGTGTACGAAAAAATCAATTTACCAATTTGAAGGAAATTGGAAAACGAATAAAATGAGCGGTGGCTGAATGCTCAATTCGGTATAGTAGAAAAGTTACAGCATTTTTAATGAAAGGATGAAAAATTAAAACCGTTCATTTGATTTTTTTTTTTTCAGAAAAAAACCGAAGAATTATATCTGAAATTGAAAAATAATCGTAAAAAGATAGCCCATGTAACTTCCTAATACTTTTTTTTTTATATAGATATATAGATTGAAAAAATAATCGGGCATTTTTTTTCACAAGATTTTCAAAAATGAGATTGAAAAAAAAATTATATTTTCGTGAATGCACAGCTAAATGCACCTGCTAGATGTCGCGGGCGAAGCCCGTAGGCACAGCTAGTTGTTAATAAAATTGAATTCAAGATAAAAATTTGCCGAATAATATGACATGTTATTCTGTTAGAGGGTAGTTTTTCGAAAATAGCTCGATATTTTATAAATGTGAAAAGACAGAAAAGAAAGAGCAATCACGTGGACAAAGTTCGATATAAGGTCCTTATTATGATACATGACACATCAGGAACGAAGTAATGGGGGTGGATGTACGTGAAAAAAAAACAACGGAAGTTAAGATAACTCGTAGTATTCATCATAACAAAGAAAATGTCAGGGGTGAATATGGATGGGAGAAAAATGAGCTGACCACCTTGTAAACATTTCGTGGGTGACGTGGATTCGAAATCCCAACTGAAACACACCGCCCGGAAAGGGGAAAAAAGCAATAAATTTGGCCTGAGGAAACACACTGAAGTTTGTCAAAAATCCATTTGCTGCAGTAATATTTATTTAAAAAAAAATACATTTTAAGGGGTACGATGCATTTATAGAATTCATGATGATCCTACACAAAAAAAAGTAGACGAAATAAGGAACTGAAGAGTAGTAGATCGACATTATTCGAAGGCCGTCCCGCGCACAAAAAATTGGTCTCGATCAGACCCTCGCCGAGACCAATATTTCTCGCCGATGTCTGGCTCAAGAGAGTCTGTTTCAAACTCAAGAGAGTCAGTTGCACGAATTATTAATTTTATTACACTAAACAAAGATACGTATTGCATCAACCAAATGAGATTTGTTGTCGTGGATTTTGTTGGATCATCGTAAGATATTTTTCATTTAAGGAGTTTCGGTACAAAAGGCAAAATGTTAAGAAATTAATGAAATTTGGTGATAATGTTCTTCAACATCAAGTACGAAAACACAAATTTTTTCAAAATTTTCTTCTACTTAGTTATCGAGTAATTATGCATTGAAGCAGATTTCTTATGCCCTAAGTGTATACCTATATATGTGGAAACGCTATGCTTATACACGTGAACTTTAGTCTTCAATTACTCGATAACTGTGTAGAAGAAAAATCTGAAAAAATTTGTATTGTCAAATTTGGCACTAAAGAACATATGTTCACCAAATTTTATAAAATTCTAAACTTTTTGAAATTTTTTGTGTTTTTAACATGGTTCAGCATGGCAACATTGTATCGCTTGTACCGAAACTCCTTAATGAAACTGATATTTAGTATAACAGAATATTACATTGGACGTATTTCACGAAGCTATATATTTGTTCGATTCAACTATTCTCTTTTCTCTGTGTCGTCTCGCTAAGACTGTTTTCGAGACTTCTGGAACGTTTTTACCCGAGTCTCGCTGAGATAAAAGAATAAAAATGAGAAGTCTCGGTGACTTACGCCGGTCGATGCAATAATAGTAAAATAAAAGTGATAAAAATTTATTTTGGCAAAATGGATTAGTATGGTAAATACTGCGACTGAACTTTAAAGATCTTTGTGTCTCCAGCGGTCAAACGGCGAGTAAAAAAAGAGAAACGCCGTCTATATTTATACATGAAAAGATGGCAAGTTGGTCTTGTTCGGAATTTATAAATAAAACATACGCTTTGGGTAGCCTTCAACCTTTTGTCGGTATCCGTTTTTTTACCCTTGCGTCTTTTCTCTTCCCCAGCCTACAATCTTTTAACCCTTCGCGTCCACACTCTGGGACCCATATACATACTATTTGGGGACAGAGCATAAAAATTTTTTGCCGGACCTTGTCGAAAGGAAGCCCAAAATTCTGAATAGAAACCGAAATTTTATACATATTTTTATGTACGATATATTTTTGGAGAATGGAAGGTAAGATACGGTAGACTCTCGTATCGTGTGTTTAACCAGTCACGAACCTTCGCCCTAAAATTTGAATGCGTATTTCTTCTCCGGTTAAATTTGATGGTCTACGAATAAAATTCAAGGAATACGATATTCGTACTTTGTTCAGCAAGTTGGTGAAAAGTTTGCTTGCTTACTCATCGCGTTATACAAAAATCTATTTCCATTTTGATATGCTTGAAAAGTTTGTCGCGACTTTCTAGACAAGAAAACTGTAGAAAATTTGGGAACATCAAAAATATTGTGCAATTAAAAAAAATTGTGATTTCATCATCGAACTAATTACTGTCTTACCATATTTTCATTCGCTTTTGAATAAACGTGAACGTGAAGTTTTGAAACAGAATTTTGACCTTATAATAAAAAATGTATTAAAAAAAAAGTCACGACAACGCATTCATCAGTTTCACCGTTTATAAGACGCTTTCTGCCCTATTAGTGGATGTCGAGGCTAATCTTTTTTTTTTCTCTTCTCTCTCGTTATCTTCGTCTTTCTTATCACTTAAATTTTTCGGCCTCTTTCCGTTCCACTCAGAATCTCGTAATTCAGAGCAAAAGTGTCACTTTGGACAATGAAGATTCATTTGCTGTTAGGACGACACAAGAAAACGCGAATATTTCCGAGCAATTTATTAGTCTCAGCCCAGCTATATGCAGATTGATGATACCTTGAAGTTTTCTCCCTGCGATTCGAAGGATGCTCACACAAATACCGGAGTCGTCCACTCTATGCTATTTTTCAAATTTATTCAGCATAATTGCGGTGTTTTTAACTTCTGTATTATGTATACCTCTACATATGTTCGTGTTTAAAAAAATGTATGAAACGTTTCAGCTCTGGCGATCTATAACGCGGCGGTGCAACCCATAACCTATTTATTTCCGGTACACAACCGGAAACGTTGATAAGGTCAGAACCACTACGTGAGTGCTCCATTACTTTTACCACCATTCAAATTTATGCGGAACTATATGCACCCCAAATGCATTATTTCCCAGCAGATTTCAAGGTTCCACCAGAGTCATACTTAACGAGATGCTGTATAATTCAAAATCATTATTATTCCTCGTCTATGTTACTCGTGTGCTGGGTAAATCAAGTATTCAAAATGGATGAATTCGATACGTAACGTTGGAATGTATTTCCGATAAAAAATTAAATCACGCACACATTCAAAATACTGCACGCATCTTTCTCAAACTTTTTTTTTTTATCGCTCAACCAATTCTCTTGATTTATTTGCTTATCGTCTCGATGACACAAATGCATCATAAATGTGTTACCCTAAGAATTTTTTTATCATTGATTTTTCTCAGCGTTATTCCATAAAAAGATAGGAAGAAAAAAAATTGAAAGTTGGATGACTAGAATAAAGAAAGCCATTACGAGAAAAAAAAGATAGTCAGAGAGATTATATTAACTTCCAATTAATTTTGAAAGTACTTGTTCATAAGAAATGGGTTGTTTTTCAATTGCGGATTGTTCATATTTCTCCAAGCATATTACCATTTTTCCAGAAAACACACATGAATATTATTTCAAAAGAGTTGTTTTTAGTATAATCAAGGAAAATCTATCGCAAACCGTAATTCAATTTTTTTTATATACCCTTCATTTTAATGTACTGATTGACGTGCAACAAATTAATTAATTTGTTTGAGCTAACGTGCTCTGATTTTTCCTATTGTGTGAAAACAAAAGAGCTTTGGCTTCATAAAAATTAATTGACGTCTTGAAAAGAGGAAATCATCGTTTTGCCTTTTTCCCCAAAGGCTACGTCGAAAAAGTTATCAAGTTGAAAAATACTGGAGGTGAATTATGATCGCGCGATAGCGAAGTAAAGCTCACTCGATACAACGCAACAGCGACGTGTTTTCTACCGCATACACGTTTACATTCTCTGCAGGATTCGCAAAAGGCTTTCATGTATCTTTTGAATACCTAGCTGTCACATTTCCCTGCTGATTTCGTATTGCTGTAGTTGCTACGGCTGAAAAATTATCTTATTCCATATACGTTCGACTCTGACTCGGAATCCATCGATCGATGTAATTTATTCTCGGGTCATGCGCGATATACTGCATATTTTCAAAACGTACTTTCATAACGAGAAAATAGATTCCTAATTTTAAGTTAAGGAGTTTCGGCACAGGCGATACAATGTTGCCATGCTAAACCATGTTAAAAACACAAAAAATTTCAAAAAGTTGAGAATTTTATAAAATTTGGTGAGCATATTCTTTAGTGTCAAATTTAACAATACAAATTTTTTCAGATTTTTCTTCTACACAGTTATCGAGTAATTGAAGACTAAAGTTCACGTGTATAAGCATATAGCGTTTCCATATATATCGGTATACATTTCGGGCATAAGAAATCTGCTTTAATGCATAATTACTCGATAACTAAGTAAAAGAAAATTTTGAAAAAAATTGTGTTTCCGTACTTGATGTTGAAGAACATTATCACCAAATTTGATTAATTTCTTAACATTTTGCCTTTTATACCGAAACTCCTTAAATGAAAATACAATTATTCGCCTCTTGTTAGTGATGCAGGATTTTTCCATGCAGTGTAACGTCCGCTCATGCTGATTATTCGGTTATATCAACTTTATCCGGCCCTTGAAACATTAGCACTCTCGTTCATTTCGCGTTCACCCTCTTTCAATGTTTGAAAGTTTTCAGCAAATGTTTACTAAACGAACTGTACGAGAGAGCTTTTCAGTAATGCGGGAAAAAAAAAATTTCTCTTCGAAATCAGGATTCATGTTTTTTCTACTCATTATTGTTGGACTATTCCCAGTAAATCTCTTTAATCCTGTTAGTTCCATTCTCACATGTACCCAAGTAAAAGGATTTATTTTGGCTCCAGCTAAACTCAGTTTGAGCTCCGTCAAAATCGTGTTGAAACCGCCGACGTTGAAGATTGGATGAAATAATTTTTTTAAATGAAAAAAATCGTAAAAACGTTGCCGTAATCTAAGCAAACTTTTGCTGACTCTGTACCAGATTGAGATTGGCGCTTTGACGTGTCATCTCTATCACGGGACTTGAGCTTTTGCTTTAGCCGGTCTGTAAAACATCTCAAAAGCGTCGCTTCATACTTTATCTCGAGCAACATCGAAGAGTTAGTACCAGATGGAACCAATTTCGAAAAAGTAAGTACGCATTCCGCAGCTTCGTGTCAGTCAGAGTCAAAAGAAAATCAACGGTGCAGAAGCACCTTTTGGCATAAACTGAAACGAAATGGACCGAGTTATCGTTGACACCTGATCGTACATTTCTTTATTCTCCCTTGAGGAAAGAATATCGCATTTGTACAACGTTTGCTAACTAAAATTGAAAAAAACGGCTTCAAATAAATTTTGTTGTCGCGATAAAAATTGTTTAATTTTGCAGCAAACATTCATTTTGTTTAAAAACGTTCGACCAGAATCCCCCCTCATCATTTACATCTTTTTACGCACATGATAAAATATTGTAAGCCATGTTATGAAATAAATTGTACTTCTTCCTTCTGAAAAGGTAAATTCTATTGATTCAATGAAATAATTCGAGATTGAAATTACCAAAGTTTCCCATATACAGTCAAGAAAATGCGGGTATTTGATCGCTCAAATGGCTGAAATTAAAATATTACAATTGTAAAAGGTTTCGCATTAGTTTCAGATATTCTCGATGCGATTTCAGGGTCAATTCAATGTTTTTTATTTCTGACTTCATTTTTTAAAGATATCACAGAGCTTGACGTTTTCAACTGATCAAAATCATATTTATCTTTAAGATAAACGATGGTTTCGTTTTTTCCATTTCGAATTAATAATTAGGAATCTTTTTTTTGCAAAGCTGTTTTATTACGATTACTTCAACGAATATAGTCGTGATACGAGTAAAGCAATCGTACAACCAGATGAAACCATATGGTACCGATTTCAAAGCTCTTTAGCGCACGTCATACTGCTCTAGCGTGCCACACGCTGAGAGTATATAAATACATACATACACATATGAATCTTTCACATTTATATATGTACTTTTGTATATATATGTTTTATCCGCGGAAGAGCTTTCCGCTCTGCTCTTACCCAAAAGCTTCGAAGCTAACTGTCACGAGAACCCAGGAAACACTCTTGTCCTAGTATTGGCCGTAAAAGCTCTTTCTGTCGTTGATGACAGCATGAAAATATTTGCACTGTGAAACCATCAGTCTATTTTTCTGCTTATACGATTAAAACTACTTCGCCTTAACGATATGAAGTTGAATGAAAACGGTGACAAGACAGAAAGAAGAATGTTAATGAATAATCCATACAGTTGCGAGCAAGAAAGTCAGGAAAAATTGTATATAGATTTTCGCCATACATTGTCAAATAGCAAATTTTCCAAACACTTAGTACAGTCTTCTTTCAAATTACACGAACAAATAATAGTCCCCGTTCAATAAAAAGAGCAAATCCCTAGCCATCTAGACCACATCTGCGTTATTTTTTTGCATTTTTTTTCAAGCTTGACGTATACTTTTAGTGGTTTGAATTTCCTTAGTCTGTGCTCTCATCAACATAAAATACGTTTTCACACACGCTGAACACAGTTATTACGATATGTGAAAAGGAAACATGAATTTTGCAATACTGACATAACTTCATCGAGTGTAATATTGATACATTTCACATGATAATTAAAGTTTTTATTTGTTGGCTGGAAAGCTCACGAAACTTCCGGTATATGAGTCGATACATATAATCCACTGTAACAGTAGCTTCGATTAATGCTTGCGTATTCCTGGGTACTGTTATCATGTTTAGTCCACTGTAATGAAACAAATACAGTGTATCGCAGTCGGTGAAAAAGGAATAGCAAGGGGATGTGAGCTTCGTGATAACTTTACGAAGCAGTAACTTTTAGAAACAGTTTCAATGGAGCAAACATTCGAGATTTCGTGATGTTACTTGAACACATTTTATTATTAAACGTATGTAGATGATAATTTGACACGTTTAATTGTATTTCAGAAAATCTTTTAGAAAATAAATGCTATATTTTCAACTTACAAACAAAGTAAACTGCAGAAAGTCATCACCTTATTGCCGTAATGTTCTGAACAAATCAAATCGTTTTAACGGAACAAAAAATCCTTTTTTTTCATCTGCCCAGCACCTACGAAAATATGGAAGTTGAAAACAACGCATGTGTCGTACGGACATCCGGATAGGGATAAAAACGTTGCAAAACGTTGCAGCATACGTTAGTAAATCGTAATCCGTTGGGTCGAACGTATGCACTGGACGCATTCATGGAGTGGCCAATCCGTGCGAGTGTTCCGCATTAATACTCGGTTCGTTGGATTTTTCGATTCCATATCAAAAGAACGTAACAAAAAAATGAACATGCATCGACAAAGCAAAAAAAAAAGATTAAATACTGCAGGTGACAAGAACAGAGATGTGTTGGAAGAGAAAACTTGTAGTTGAAAGACTTGAATAACATCCCGAAAATTAACTCCAATCGATCCATCCAAAGAAAAGCCGAAATAATAATGATACTGGAGTATACCAAAGGAACAATATAAAAACCAAAAGCTACATTTTTAAACACCCGAACGACTTTCATGAAATAAATCACGAGTCTATTCATTTTCAAAGTCACTTGAAAGTCCTTAGCTCTCAGAATGGCTACGGGTTGTGATCATTTGCCCGGAATTAACAAAGCTCCGCTGTGCAACTTTTACCAATGACATTAGTCGTCGGACTCTGTCCCGAAAGAGGGAGTTTCGATATTTTCACTCGAACGAACGCAATTCGAGTACACTCCGGACTCTGAAATGTGAAAGTTATCAGGACCAATGCTTTAAATATCTAAACTTTAAAGCTTCGGCAAATGGTCTACATGAGACATCATTTATATATATATTAAAGGAGGACTTTTTGTCATCTAAGCTCCCTCGAAAACCGTGTGAAATGATGTGAAATGAGAACGAGAGAGGTATTCGCACTCTTTGACTATTTTCACACGTGAGAATAATTGTTTTTCAGTTTAAGGGGAGAGGTATAGTTAGAATTTTCAAAAAATCAATTTATTTATTATTTCATTTTCTGAAAGTATAATATCTTACGAGTATTTTCCGACCAATTGAATGTAAATCAGACCATTATTCGCCGAAATACATGTATTGGAGTCGAGAACGCTAACTGGCGATCCCTGGAAAACACTCGAGAGGCGAGGATAGCTCGGCGGCAGCTGAAAATGACTTCAGATGCGGCTAATAAAGCGCGGGAAGGCGAACTATATGGCCTAGGAATAGACGACTCTATGTAAGTGGCGAAAAAAATTTCTTATCTGCATGCAAATCGTACTCAAAACTTTCAACCCGTTTTTCTCGAAACCATGTTTTCGAAGTCGGTGATCACTGTAACTCGAGAACGGCTTTACCGATCGGATTCAAATTTATATCACTCCTTCTATACATAGTTGTTCTCCGGATGAACGAAGGATTTTTTTTTTTGGACAATAATTTTTTTTTTTTATAGTCAAAAATGTAAGTGAAATTTTGGTCAAAACAACACTTTTGACTTTCAACGTCCGCCATTTAGTGAAAAATGGAAATTTTTTGAAACCCTTCGTTCAACCGGAGCATTATATCATTAACTAAAGATCCTCCTCTGATTTTTTGGTTTCAGATAATCCGTCGCAGCGCAAGACTGATCACCGGAAAATCTGTTTTTTTTGCAGCGTCCCCGGCCATTGATGATTATCGACTTATTTTGAAATATATTTCTTTAAAAAAATTGCAATGTTTACATTAAATATATATCTTTTAAACGGAAGAACTTTTGTTGTAAATTATTTTATCGTTTGGCCAAAAAAAATCGGAAAAAGGCCTTTTTTTAACGTTCTAACTATACCTCTCCTCCTTAATGAAGTCAAAACAAAACACTGTTCAACCAAATTAATGAAGAAATAATCCGAAAATACTTATTACTTGGAATATAAACTCATCTATCAAGTGGAGAAATTATTTTTACAGCAGATACTGATAAAAGCGATCCAACTAAAATATACACTGACGCAAATTCTCTACACTCATCTACGTCATGAAAAAAAAAAAAAAAAACATACATTTTTCCCAATGAATTAGGTCTATACACAATCAAGCCGTGGAATTTCTCATTCCGTCCTCAAATTATGGTGTCGTTCGTTTTCTCTTGCCACGAATAAACGTACAATTGGAAATATATTCGACTTTTTTGGAATTTCATGCTACAAAGAATGTATATAATTTATTAATTTAATCATCCCTTCGATTTTGTACTCGTTTTTCGACCCTCCCGAGTATGCGTGTCGATAAACTCGTCGTGCTTCACAATGCTTGCAATTACACTATACACTCAATGTCGATACGACACGCTTACACACATGTAGTAAGATCGTAAAATGTATCATATACATGTATATGGATAAATGTATCCTGAGGTGTAGGAGACAAAACACACGGCATACACGGCATACGGGTCGCCCAGATGTTCCGATAATGTCCTTATCTATTCAAATATAATGTCCAGGAAACTTCGCAATTAAAACAAGACCCCCTCAAAATCGATGTCGAGAAACACGATGATTATAACAACACCGATAAGAAAAAATCGTCACGAGAAAGTTTGAGTTATAAAAAATTAATTGACAAGTCCTAAGAGCGAATCAATAGGGAGTGAGATTTCCACAACATTTTGGAAATGATTTTTTTCACAGCGAAAAAACGCTTGAACTCAAACAGACCTCGAAACAATAATATTTCTTTGCAAAATATTAATTTATCGTCTCAAATATAAATGGGTAAAACTAATTATTTGATCATTTTTTTTTCTTGTTCAAGCTGAAATTTATCTTCACTTCTTGCACATCTTTGAAATTCAATAATCAATGAGATAACAACGAATTCACTGGACTGTTTCGATAATGATGTAATCCTATACAACGACTGTACGTTGAGTGTTACTATTATTATTGCCATTATGTGTACGAAATTCGTGACGAAGTTGAATTCATTAGCTAACATATTTCCAGACGCTTCATCATTTTCTTTTTATATATTTATACAATGTATATATAGAACTTTAGCTTTCTTTGTTAGCGGTTACCATTTCAAACAATTCATTAACGAGCATAAAACGTGAATATAATAAACGAGAATAACCAGTTTGATTTCATATACAAAATAAATCTGTTGCACGCACGGAGATAAATCATATTGTCAGCTCTTACGTGATGCCTGCCTAACAGTCGAATACAAAGAATAAAATATTTATTTATACCAGGAAAAAAGGTAAACATCCATGATAATGGATCACACGGAATTTATTTATTCAATTATCCCATTGAAATTGCCGGAGCTACAATTTCAAACATACATGTGTCTACTTTATATCGAAAAGCTGAATGTTACGATGGTCCAACAGATTTGAAAACCAAAAACCCGGCCGAGAGAAAACTATTATATTGGACCATTCAATATTCAACTGCATTCGTGTATTTTATTGGGCATTTTGTTTTTCAGAGTTTGTTACCGAGAATAAGTCGTTATATATGCGATTAGAGATGAAGACGATAAAAATTCGACAGGCTTTTTACACAAGGTGGAGGACAATCGAGTCTCGTTAGCGGTCGTTTTAAGTGGAGAATCGATTTTACCAGGAGCGTAAAACCTATAATGGATAGACTGAGACAGCGAGGGAAAAATAGAAGGAGATAAGAAAGGCTCGAGAGAAAACGAGTGAGAGCAAAGAAACAGCGAGGGTGATGTTGAGCAAGAGTCTGTGAAGAGAAAAGAAGCGGAATTTCCCTTCTGACATTGATGCAATAAAAACGAACCAAAGGGCGTAATTCATTTATGATTGTTCATAAACTTATCCGGTCAATCGAATTAAGTTTTTAAACGGAAAATAAAAATTTTGTTATAAGATAAAAAAAATAATTGTCATGATTTTTGTATGATAGAATATGAGTCGCGATAATAAACTCTCGGTATATAAATCTGTAGCTGAAATAATTTGTTTCGCATATACTTTGATATTTCAATGTATAAAGTTGTAGCTATATACCTGCGAAGCTTGCTCGCGGCAGGAAAAAAGCTGTAACTTCATATTTTATTTCTCTTTGTGTTTGAATTTTTTTTAAGTGGTGATTCTTTTTTGTTTATCTAAATTTTCAATTACTGATAAATTTTCAAAGCTGAATGTGCAACTTTCTGTGAAGGGTTCATTAAAATCGTGCAAGTGGTTCTTGAGCGATAAACGGACAAACTCTTTTTTGCCTGCAGATTTATATATATGGAAGCAATGAAGAAAAAGTTGGTTCAAAAAATACTCTGCCGCTTCTTGTTCTGGTTTAATGGTGAAAAACACTGACGCATCTTCTCACAAGCGACCTAAAATATTGACGTCAATTTCGAATTCAGTGTAACGGCGGTCTCTACTACAAAATTCAGCGATAACTATACAATGCGAAAAATACGAATACGGATGTATCTTTGTGTCAAAGGATTCTGAAGAAAGTATCGCGAAAAGATCAAGGCCGTAAGCCGTTGAAGTACCATCTTTCGAATGCTCTCGAACGCTCGCCATCCACCTGGATAGTTCGTACTACGACAATGATGACGACAACGAGGACGTCGACGAGAGTCTAATCAACTTATCGCACGTTCTGTAATCGATCGCCTAAGAGGGTTGCTCCACAAGTTTACACACTAAACTACTGCATTATCAGAGAGACCCGGTGTCAGTCTTCGTCCCGTTGCGAAAATCAAGTACAATATTTAATACAAATTTAGCTTGTATTTTTTATTCGTGTTGAAGTTAATACTATTTTCAGTGATCACACGTTTCGGATAATGAGAGGATTCGATGCTATTATTTTCAGTTCACGAGATCATCGAATAGATAACGTAAAGAAAAAAACTCGAGATTTAGGGCGTAAATGCTTCGCTGACAAACGTGTTCTCGGTCATTCTTTTTTTTATCGGTGATAACCGTATTTTTGCGAGAGATAAATCAACCAAAAGTTTCCACTCACTTGATGACTACGTCGACTTCCACGCAAGCTCAATCGTTGGTTCCATTCCCGCTTCGGGAAATCCGCGTCGAAAGTGTCCATTTCCAGGATATTTTTTTTTTTTTTTGTTCGATTTGAGGCTTTTCTTCTATATGTAGCCGAGTTAGCCAGGCTGTTAGTGGCTTTCAAGGCTGGCCCCAATTATTCCATGATTCCATGGATTCCATCTGTAATCGAGAATTCGAAAATACATTAGAAAAGTCCATGATAATAGGGCAATAGCTTGTGTCACTGATTGACAAATTTTTAATCGCTTAGGACCAGGAAATAACTTTGAAAATATTTGCAGTTATTGAGCTTCAAATACCCGGCCATTCTTCTAGTTCTATATTGAGGAAAGTTTATCCGGTCCACTTATAATACGATTCCAAGCGATTGACTTCGATCTATGATAAAGAATCGTAATTGGACTATACAAGAGTTTCTAGTTCAAACACCAGAAGGATCAAACTCAGGGAAGAATATATACGTTTCATTATACCGCGATGCTTTTGTAAGGTGCAGAATAAATTGGAACCTCGGTCTTAAATTTCTTTGCTACATATCGAAGGTACACATTTCCCAAACAAATTCCCCATGAATTGAGTATTTATCTTAATTCAAACTGCTTTAGTATGCTAATTTTACGAAGCTTAATTATAGGGGTGCGTTCTAAATCTTATTATGTTTCCGAAGAAGTATTTTCATTATCATTCTATCCAATTATATACATAATATAAAAATTCTAACAACTTTGGTAAATCACTACGTTACGTTACGTAAATGGCCCACGATGAACCGGGCAGTTGTTGCGCTCGAGTTTCAATTATTCCAATCCTTAAAATCATGCACGTATATTAGGGCCGTTTAAGCGATAAATTTTGTATTTCACAATTATTGTGGTCAGTTTCCGATAACAATTTCGAACTAATTTAATTGTCAACGTCCAACACAAAGCGAGAATTGGCATTCACAGGTTTGTTTAACTTGTCAAGAGTGGGTACGACACGTTCCACAGTGTTGTTGTGGGGTTGTGGTATCGAAAAACAAACAAAAAATATTTAAAAACTCGGAACTAGTACGTGTACATATATATTCGTATGTCCATTAAATGGTTGGACGTGGCATATTTAACGAAATTGCGTATAGCAACGGATAAATTTAAGGATTTGTGGAAATAGCAATTATTTTATTCTCTGATATCAGTTCAACCGAATTTTCTATATAAAACACAATAGCGCATGAACAAGTTTTCATTTCTTCCTTAATTTGCGGCTATGCAAATGTTTTTGGTTTTTAAACTTTCCGCAACAAGATTGTGAACGTTATGCTTTTCAATGTTTTCAAATACTATCATTTAAACAAATTTAAAAAAAACGTATTTTCTCATTACGAAATAATGTGATGTAAAATATTCAGGATTGTCACGAAAGCACCAATTATAACTCAGCTTACGCCACATGTAGTAGTAGATTGTTTTTTTTTTTTTTTTTTTTTTTTTTTACATAAAAGTTATCACGATGAAGCGCAATTTTAGGGTTATAATCCCAGCGGTAAATGTACTTATTTTCATTCACCCCTTCATTGTACTGAGTATTCAAGCCTGCACAAGAGTAATCCACATTCATGAATGGTGCCACCTTTTCTCATACAATTCCCTTTTCCTGGGGTGCTCAATTCGTATGACCATGTATATATAATTGAATATTATGGAAATTGTTAAATCTCAGTTATATAGAGCTTTTCTCTTCTCGTCTTTCTGTTCCCTTAATATTAGAAAATGAATAAACAACATTACAAACATTCAAAATACGCAAACATATTCCATTAGAATCATCGCGTTATAAAATGTATTTGAATTTAATTAAGCATATGCATGGTCTCCAAATACACGTACAAATGAATTTAAATCTTTTAAAACAGTGAATTATATTAACACATTTCTAAACCTATTATATTTTTTTGAAGTCATTAAAGTCGACTCAGGTATATGATATGTTTTATATATGCTCGATGGAACAATTTTGATAAAAGCTGAAGTAATGAAGTTACGGAAAATAGTTAGTACAAATAACTCAGTGGTACCAAAAGTCTTTCAAGCTTATTTCTGAACTGCATAAAATTTTTTTTTCCTGTCAAAAATTGTTCCAAAGAAAAAAAAATCGTTACAAAGCGGCATAATGCGATGCGGAATCTATGTTAGCTCTAGTACGAAAATAAATTGGGTGCTATGTTAACGTTTTTTCCATTTATTTCTTTATTACTGCACGAAAACTCGAAAATACTTTTGTATTGATGACGGTCTTTACATGGATCGTTTAACATTGATACACGTATATCAACGAGATTAAGAAATTACTTTTAGAGAGCGCGTTATGAACACTATGACAGTATCGGAGACAGACACTTGGATAATTGATTTCCTACAGACTTATCAAAAAGAGCCAACTCTCAAATGCAATCTTCCCCTTATTTGGGGAACCATTTTACTTTCAGTTGACGTGTGTATCCACTACAGTTTTATACACACATTGAGACAATGCTCCAGAGCTTCGACGTTATCGTGCCTCTACACGTTTGTTACATTATTTGGACTTCCATGTGGTAATTAATTTTCAGTTAATTACATTCAATTTATATATTTCTATCAACTTTTCGACAGTTTAATAAACTATTTTTATGATGCCAAATATCAGGGCTGCAGCGCTAATCTTCTCCAATTTTTTTTTTTTTTTATAGTATTGGTCATCACTATAAACAATAGTGTAACATGAAAAACCGATAAAAAACGAATTTGACAAAAATAGAAATATCCAAATTCTAAACAAGTAACAGAACATGATAGAACATTGTTGTACATGTAGAAATAGCAGGGTGGGTTTGTAACATTTCAGGATGTGCGTGTGAAATCACTGGACATATAGAAATAGTAGGGTGGGCTTATAACATCTCAGAATGTGCGTGTAGGTTCGTTGGACATTTAGAAATAGTAGAATGGGTTTGTAACATCTCAGGATGTGGGTGTGGAATATTTGGCCATGTAGAAATAGTGGAACATGTAATATTAATGAGGAAGAAGACATTCAACGTTATAAAATCGGTTTTTCTTGTTTTTTATGACGTTGAAAGTCTTCCCCCTCATTAAAATAACATGTTACACTGTTTCTACATGACCAACGATTCTACACCCACATTCCGAGATGTTACAAGCCCACCCTACTATTTCTACATGTTCAACGATTCCACACCTACATCCCGAGATGTTATAAACCCACTCTACTATTTTTATATGTCCAGCGATTTCACACGCACATTCTGAAATGTTACAAATCTACCGTACTATTTCTACATGTACAACAACGTGTTATCATGCTCTGGTATATTTGTTTAGAATTTATGATTACTCATTATGATTACGTGTTACACTATTGTTTAGTGATAAGGAATGTTAAAAAAAAATTACAGAAGATTTGCTTTGCAGCCCTGATTCGACATATGTCCGCCGGATGCAATCCCAAGCCTTGTTTTACAATTTCTGTTAATAATTTCGTGCTGATACTCTTAGCGTTAATTGAGCATCACATCACACTAGAAATAAATGAATAAAGTACCTCACCGATTCTACCGATGGTCACTATTCCAATTCTGTTGATTTTTATCTCGTCCATCAACGCATCATTTACGAGAAATCGTAAGAAAAATGGAAAATATTCTGTGTGGCGTGTGTGGATTCGTGCCTCTTATGCGATTTGGGTTAAATAAAATACCCAAGGCCGATAAAATAACGATAATAATGATAACAAAAAGCGTGAGTCTCGACTCGTATGTAGAGAGATCTATGCGTGTCGGATAAAAATTTCGCCCGAACACGAAGCCTTATTTCCACCCCGATATACGATTCACAAATTGTCGTTAAAGCGTAGGGCCAATGCTTTCATCCCATTTCAAATCTTTCTTTGCGAAAAATTCTTTTCACTATCATTTTTACTTTTTTTTAAATCAACGTTAGCATTATTGTAACTATTTATGATTGTCGTGTGTCCAACCAATGCATAACAACGGATTGAAGTAAAATGAACAAAAACTTGGCGACACTATGATTCGTAAGGGTGGGATCACATGACCCGGCGATGTAAAAGAAGCCAAACGCCCTAGCGTGTGAACCCTCTATTTTGAAACTCGGCGATAAATTTTACGGAATGTCCTCGCTAACTACAACTTATAGCGGTGAGCGAAAACAGTTTGTGAAAATCGGTCTTTCGTCTTTTTGGCCGTTATGGTATCAAGGGCTCCCGCGAGAAATGTTGTTCCGAAAAGTTTAGACAACTCCTAGTAACGCATAAAAGACAGTTGACAACCATTCGACCATTTTACCACGGGTTTTCTTTATTTATGATGTGATGTGTATAGTTGCTGTAAAAAAAAAATTCCGAGTTATCAAAAATGAAGTCTAGACTTCACTAAAAATCATTAAATAAAGAAACACTACACAAAAGCATTAATAGTCAATTACATTAAAACCAATCAACAAACAATCTTTCAATTAATTCAAAGTACAGTTGTTTTACACAACAAGAAACAGAATAATGAACGGAAAAGCCCCGGTATACAGAAAAGAAGTCTTGAATTCGCCAAGTACACTTTCCCCGAAGTTTTTTTTTAATCAAACTTTTTCACCATATCACTATTATATAATTCAATATCGACGACGTTTATGACCTTTTTAAACTCATACAGTTCCGACTGTGATTGTCATGAACGGAAGTCAATCGGATATCATATCGACGAACGCAGTTTCACATATCAGCAGAGAGTTACAAATAGTTTCACTATAGACAGCCACCACGAAACGTCAAAATATGTGTGCAAAAAACGCCACCTCTTTTTGATACTACGAAAAAATAAAATATTTTTGTTTTCAATAAAAAAAATAAAAAATACATGGACCCGCAACATCTTTCAAAACCCTACAATTAATTAAATATGACGGGAACAATTTTTGAACGTTTTAAAAAATGAATGGAAATGCTGCAAAGAGTCTAGTAGCGACTCGTCTTCACCATTGTAGTATACGTACATTAGGGTGGTCGCAATTTGGGTCACTTTTGAAATTCCAAATCCTCCATGTAAAAACACAATCAAGGTATATAAAAAAATGTGTGCAAAGTTTGATGGCATTCTTCGATGAAACCATTCCCGTTGACGTTGAAGAAAAATGGCCATGAAAATTACGAGCAAGCAGCTTGAAAATAAAAAACAAACCGAACATCCAAAACGCTATGAAGCTTCTCAGTCAAATTTTGCTTCTCTGTTGGGTAAAGACATTAATTTTTTCATAAACCCTCAATAGATGAATTTTTTCGAAAGATTCCAGGTCGACCATCGTTTCCTCAGTAACTCAGACAAAAGTTATTTGATTAGTTTGCAAGTTGTCAAAAAATTAAGCGTCGTTAATGACATCACAGAAAGAGGAATTAAGCTCATCACAGAATACAATAATAGATTGACATACAACGAGGAACAGAAACAATATATAATATAAAGTTTCCGGGAATACCAGAAAATATATAGGTATAAATATCAATAAAACAACTTTGCTTCGACCACTCCACCAATCAGATTTTGCCTTGGCACTCTAAGCTTTTTTTTTTTTTGTATATGAATTTGATTTTCGCAGTATTGTTCACTGCAATAACTTCTTGCGGTGGAGTGAATTTGCGCTTTCGGTGTGATTCAAAGTTTTGGAATATCAATCAATGGTATTGGACGATAAAGTGTCGAAAAAAGGTGAAATCGAAACGGTTCTTCTAAGGCGTGCAATTATGGAAATTATTCATAGAAATATCTAAAAAAATTCTGTTTCGAACCTCACAATGTGCACAATATGTGTGACAAGTTTTAGATTTTTCCCACCCATATTAAAAGTATGAGAAGTAAATAAACAACAACTTGGGAGAATACGTGCATTTAGCCATTAAAAATTCAAATGCTCAGGGGCACCATTAAAAAATTTTTAAACGCTTTCAAACTTTGCACACATTTTTTTTTTTTATATACCTTGATTGTGTTTTTACATGGGGGATTTGGAATTCAAAAGTGACCCAAATTGCTACCACCCTAACGTAACATGAATGTACTTGACTGTAAAAAAATTATTTAATCAAATTCTTTTATTTGTTCATGCAAAAAGATTTTGATTTTTCCAAAGTATAAAATATCGCATATTTTTAATAATTTAAATCATTTGAATCATCTTTTCTAAAGTACCGAATCAGTGATGCGAGTTTAATAATAGTTTTTTACAAACTTCGTGAAAAAAATTTTTCTTAATTTATCAATCTTTCCTTGTATTATGCATGCATAGAAATGGAATGTTCACGAGATTTTCGACATATTTTATTGTAAGATTATTATCGCAAAACATTGAGTTAACATTCTTGTGAAATAAAGAAACATGGTTGATTCAATAAATAAGGTCACAAAGATTTGTGGCTCAGAGAGGAGATAATACTTTTGGGGCGTATTTTGTCATTCGGAGCAGGACGTTATAAGCCAGTGGAAATGGCATAGAAATCCTATAAAATATAAGATATACATACGCGGCCGTTGGGGCTTAACGGCCGCAAATTTTATTAGTCGAGGGTTGGTGAAAGGTCTATGAAATGGCGGATGAGGGTCCAAACGATAAAAAAAATACCCGAAACTTTACAAGTGAAACTTAGACAGTTAAAAATATTATTCAAAGCAGCTAGTCGATGAATAAGATACTTTGGTACTTGTTTCAGCATGGGCTTGGCCATTTCATTCGGTCCAGAAAAATTTAACAATTACTATTTTCAAAGTTAGTATTCAAACTTTGAAAAATATGGTCCTATAGCTTCATGATAAATTTCATGAATATGATGTCGCCCGTGAGGTACGCGACAGCAATATTCGAAAGTATTCTTACCTCAATCTAAAACTTTGTTAGAGACGACAAACAAAAAAACTTCCACTATGAACTTAAAAAAAGTTTCCAAGCGTATGAGAGTATGTGAAATTTTTCAACGAGATCGCTTGTCCGAATAACCTATTTATAGACAAAATTCGATCTTGCTTGTTGAGATAAATATCGGTGGTTGTTGGTACATCTTTGGAAAAGTTATAATATTCGAATGCTTAGTAAAGTGGTGAATTTGCATTGTTCAACCAAGATTTTACGCCCCACTGGAAAAGTTGTAATTCCGTTAAATTATGTTAGCTTCGACGGGATAAAAAATGGAAAATGCTCAAAACTTTCTCAACCAAAGTTATCGAATGGGGCTCATTTTTGAATAATAGATAAAAAAAAAAATAACATGAACTTTCGAGAAGAAGGAACCTCCGAATACTTGATTCGTGGGTTATACCTAAGACGTGATCCAACTACAAAAACGTATTCTAAGATGACTGAGACATTCGGAATTAATGAAGATTCTCATCTTATTTCTACTCATTATTTATAGGATTGTTCTCGCTAGTTTGGTCAACTCTGCTTTATCATTATCCTAATTTGATGCATAGCAGATCTTCATACGAAGTGACATCAACCGCTATCTGACCAACCAGTATTTATTCAAAATCCAAATAACTATGGCAAGAAAATGATTTTTTTAATTCGCCATTAGAAAGAGGATTTCGTTACAGGCATTAGCTTTTCATGCCAATGTATTGAAATCTATTCCACCATAAGGATGATACGCCACAGATACTTTTGAGATCAATTCCCTAATAAATTTTTTATTACTTTATATGAGTCGATCAAGTGTTCTAATTGGTCTAATTTTACGCGAAATAATTTGTCGATATTTTTCAACACGCGCAGTCTCCCGCATGCAATTCTACATGTATCGATCTTTTGCATAAAACTTTATACCGAGCAATTATAAAATAATCAGAAAAACAATTTTGACTTCGTGCTACTACAATTCTCTCTAGGGACTACACTGTGTCCTTCAGATCTTCCAACACACGCTTCAACTTAAAATCCAGAGATCTCCCATTGAAAAACATCCACTAACAACACAACAGCTGACCGAGGCGAGGAGCACGCTAGAGCTCTAAGATCTCATTCAATTATTATGCGATGGCATTCTCAGTTAATGATAAAAGTATGCCTTGCCACGTGCGGCATATGGTGATAATTCCACACCCGGAATAATTTATGTCCATTGATATAAACGTTGGAGAACATCATTAAAAAGCATGAGAAAGAAACTAAAATCAGAACACGTATGCGGAGTAAAGCAACGATCAAACGAATAATAGAAATAATAAATAAATACTAGGGTGATTAAAAAACAAACGAATTTCTTTTTCTTCCTCCAAACAGGTTGAAAAGTTTCGTTTAGATATAAAAATACGCCTGTTTAAGTTTTAGCTCTTAATATTAATATTTAGAGGTTCCGCATCGCACTTTTTGATTTTCCATAAGAATTTTTATGGAAAGTTTTCCCATGTTAATAATAACATGGGAAAACTTTTTTTTGCTTCTTCTGATTTCTGTAACTAACTGAAAACACGTCATACAAAAAATCTACAAGCACATTTCTGTAGGGAATTGAAAGGGAAAGGGAATCTACCGATCTCTTATCATTTTTTAATAAGTTTACTCGTTCAGAAGTTATTCAAGGTTAAAGTTAAATTTACTGTCAATTTAGCTGATTTTTGCACATTAGATGTTAACCACAATAGTTTTGTTATAATAATTAAAAAAGAATAGAACACTGAAATATTTAAGTGAAAGTTAGTTTTGAAATTGGGGTTTTTTCGTTTTCCAAGTAAAAAACACTTTTTCTCTATTGTTTAAACGATTTACGCAGGATATAAACGAGGACATAAGTGATTTTATTCAATAAATCTGTTCATCTTACTTACCTACGGTACAGCGTTCGACTTGCACGCTATACCGTGCTTCGGTATCACTATACGGTGCGCCTTCAGCGCTTACAGCGTGCAAGTTAAATGCATCCTCTGAGCGCTTACTGCGCCTTAGCCAAATAAAACTGTGTATGCTTCAATTTATATCCTGCGTCAATTATTCAAACGATTGAAAAACTATTTTTTACCTTTAAAATAAATAAAAAATCGAAAAAACCCCAATTTCAAAGCTAACTTATACCGAAAAATTTCTTAAGGAGTTTCGGTACAGGCGATACAATGTTGCCATGCTGAACCATGTTAAAAACACACAAAATTTCAAAAAGTTAAGAATTTTATAAAATTTGGTCAACATATTCTTTAGTGCCAATTTCGACAATACAAATTTTTTCAGATTTTTCTTCTACACAGTTATCGAGTAATTGAAGACTAAAGTTCACCTGTATAAGCATAGCGTTTCCATATATATAGGTATACACTTCGGGTATAAGAAATCTGCTTTAATGCATAATTACTCGATAACTAAGTAGAAGAAAATTTTGAAAAAATTTGTGTTTTCGTACTTGATGTTGAAGAACATTATCACCAAATTTCATTAATTTCTTAACATTTTGCCTTTTGTATCGAAACTCCTTAAAGTATTTTTTTAAAATTATTATTACAACAAAACGATTATGGTTAATATCTCTCGAAAGTTCAATTTATGATTTACATGAAATTTTGTGCACGTTGTTTCAATGAAACTGATAGTTCCGCTGTAATGTGCAAAAATCAGCTAAATTGACGGTAAATTTAACTTTGACCTTGAATAACTTCTGAACGACTAAACTTATCGAAAAATGATAAGAGATGTTTTTTTGCAGAGCGTTCAATTCCCTACTAAAATGTGCTTGTAGATTTTTATACAACCCATTGTCAGTTAGTTATAGAAATCAGAGGCAAAAAATAATTTTCCCATATTATTCTTATGGAAAATCAAAAAGTGCGATGCGGAACCTATATATATTAATATTAAGAGCTCAAATTTTAACAGGCGTATTTTTATACCTAAGCGAAACTTCTCAACCTGTTTGGAGGAAGAAAGAAAAAATTTCGTTTTTTTTTTTTTTTTTAATCACCCTACTAAATACTGAATCTATAATATATTTATTACCGATCAATAATTCTGGGTTGTCAATTCTTCAGCTTTATATCATCCACGCGTTACAATTGCGATGCGGGATTTTGAACATTTTTTCTACTACATTATCGCTCGGGTTGTTTTGAACTCGAAATGAAGATCTAAGAAGAAGAGTAGATTTAAAAAATTTATTGATAAAAGAGTCGAGTAAAACAACGCATTAATTTTGGCGATGAGGTTTACGAGGACAAGGTAATTTGTTCAACGCGAACAAATGTTATTCAAAGGCTCCCATGTGCAAATGGCATGCGATGCCGGTCTCGCGAAATTCGCATGCTTGATGACCTCGCACGTTGATTTCGATCGGCGACGTCAAGCTCCGACAATCACAACGATAAATGGAGGAAACATGGAAAGACCTTGATTCGCACACCTTCACGCGCAAGAACTATGTCGACTCCTATATATAGTATACAGACCGTCATTATGTTATCTATGATGTTAAATCACATAAATATAAATATGCACACGTTGAATCTCATCAATGTGAATAATTTATTGACCAAAATTACTGATTATTTTCTTTTGTTTCATATTACATATGCTCCGTAGATAATTTCTCACTCTCGAATCCAAGTCAAGAAAACTTTTTATTCTATCCACGAATTTCGTGCAAATCTTTTTTTCTTTTGTCTAACATTTAATTGTATTAGCAATAATACTATTCCTAGTATAAAAAATACAGTTATTTTATTTGGTCTATTCCTCAGGATTCAAGAATGATTCGACATTGCACAAACCGTTTGGGGAGTCAAAAACTATTGTTTTAATTCACCATTCATATATCTCGTGTCAAAGTATATAATTGAATGAAATTTGTATGTCAAAGCAAAACCTGCATGATTTTCTCTAGTCTGACAAAATGTGAAGCTGTTATCAATGAAGAATAAGCAAGAAGAATGTTTATTCTCGTGAACTTGTGATTGAAAACGAGTAAAAAAAAAAGTCAAGATTACGAAAATAAAGATTGATTTTTTAACGAAGATTGTTGTTCTTCTTGGGCCATGAAGGAAACGACTCATTCGAGTAGTTCGAGACCAGGCACATTGAATACAGTTTGACGACTGAATTTAAGATGAAATTTTGATTCAAGTGCTATCGATTCGCGTAAATTTCTTCTTTTTGTGCACTTTCTTCGTTGTTCTCGTAAAAGAAATTGTGTTTGTCTTTCATCTGAATACGGGTTCACCCGCGACGACCAACGATTCGAATTTATCTTTTCATGAGGGCATTACCTTTGAGGCAGACATGGACTGGCGCCCCTTTGTTGTCGAAAACAAAACGATATGGACGAAGACGATCGATATGGTCCTCTTCAATCGTACGTAGAATACATACATACGCGTACATCGCTGTATTACGGCCGTCTTCAAAAACGTCACATATATATTTCGTATATAAACGAGAATTTAATGAAAATGAAGAATAAAAAACCAATGCATTATGGCTGTAAGCGAATAGACGTTATAGGGTGATGTAAAAGCTTTTACAGATCGAATTCACTTCTCGAATTTACTTCTCTCGAGGGGAAGCCCAATCAATTTTTACGAGCTTTACCTTGGTCCGTCAGCTTTTTACATCAGTTTTATTGTTTTTTCATTCTCCTGTCAAAAATGTTTCATATTTTACGAATAAAAAAGTCACAAACACCTGTCCCTAAAAATGTTCACAAATATTTTTAATGGAATTTTTGCTCCGATGATTTTCCAAACGAAATGCCATTCACGTTTATTTTTCAATTTTCAATTCACCTGTGGGGTCAACCTTACAAATAAAATAGCCAACGGTTACAACGAAAATGAGTTTCGTGAAATATTATTTTTCGGTTTTGTTTTGTTTTTTTTTTTTTTTTTTTCATTTTTTTTTTTTGAATCCACATCGCCTGAGGAATCATAACCGTGGTCGAACAAACATAATCATAGTGCATTGGAGTAAGATGCAATTGCGTTATTTTGCCAACTCATGAAAATTAATCGAAAGTCGAATGAAGCGAATGTTAAATCATTTCGACACAGTTCAATCGTAAAATCAAACCGACCAAACGTTATATAATACTACGATATTCAATCATATGTCATAAGGATCTTGATTACACTTTGTACAGTGATAAATAGTTTATATGTGCTGGAAAATTTTCAACCTTCTTTCATGCAGAAAAGAATAAACATGAAACTCAAATCTTTCGACCACGATGAATTTATTGTATTAGATCGTTGATACAGTTTTGATATTTTGCGTATGTATTTATAGGCCCATTTTTATTTAAAAATCTTCCATCGCACAGGAAAGAAAATATTTTATTGAAACTTTAATTCAATTATCTTTTAATTTTTCATCAAATGTTTACACGATCGACAGCTTTCATCTTTAACAACGATTTACTGTAAGAAACAAAGAAATTACAAATAAATTCATCGAATGAATCATTCAATCGGATAGTGACTGATGTTTTCTTGACATTATACGATAAATTTCAATCAGAACTTTTATTAATATCGAGCCCACACGATTCATTGGAATTCATCAAGGGAAAAGTAAGTTTTGCTACTCCATCTGTTATATACTCCAAAATCTAAATAGCACGTGAGTAATGAAGATTGACAGGATGAGGGAACTCGGAGGTAGAGTCATAATGAGATTGAAAGCTTCTTTCGAACATAAGACATGTCAAGTATATCTATATCGATTTTATAGTCAAGGCATTGAGAGAATCGTGAACTAAACTCGCCAGGCTCATTCGCGTAATCTTATATCAATAATCCTAGTCCAACAAAGAGGAAAGACGATATATCCCGCAATCCTGAGATTTGATCCTCATCGATCGCAAAATCAGTGTCAGGTGGTTTGCCATATCATTTACAAAGTTGCGTCAATTTTTAAGTGATTACTTTTTTATACTTTATTTCATTAATCCTTGATTTTCGACGTATTTTCAAGCTGTACTCTATTCTTACAAATTTTCGCTAGAACAACAATATTAATAGTTTCGCGAACGACTTTACGAAAATATTATTTAAAAAATTTGAGATGATCATCGAAATTTTGTAATGAGAAAAATGTCGATTAAGGAGTTTCGGTAAAAAAAAGGCAAAATGTTAAGAAATTAATGAAATTTGGTGATAATGTTCTTCAACATCAAGTAAGAAAACACAAATTTTTTCAAAATTTTCTTCTACTTAGTTATCGAGTAATTATGCATTTAAGCAGATTTCTTATGCCCGGAGTGGATACCTATATATATGGAAACGCTATGCTTATATACGTGAACTTTAGTCTTCAATTACTCCATAACTGCGTAGAAGAAAAATCTGAAAAAATTTGTATTGTCAAATTTGGCACTAAAGAATATGTTCACCTAATTTTATAAAATTCTTAACTTTTTGAAATTTTTTGTGTTTTTAACATGGTTTAGCATGGCAACATTGTATCCCCTGTACCGAAACTCCTTAAATTGGCAGAGGACATTAGAAATTTAGTTTTGCTTCATAAACATTCGTATTACAAAGCAGAATTCGGTCCCTCCAAAAAATATTAATCTCGGAAAATAAAGAAACGATATAAGGCATTACCGAGTGATATTATCTCCGGTTCAGTGGGTCAAAAAAGCCAGTAATTTACAACGTCACAAAACATATATGTTCATATAAATCTGAATAATGATGACGGTGTAATAAATGAGAACTCCTCGAGCTTGAGTAATCAGTATTTGAATAACCATTAAAATAGAAAGAATGGAGGAAAACTACTACAATTCTCAATGAATATCATGCACAGTAGCACTAAGTTGAACACACGTATGCATATTCCAAAGTATGTGTACCTATCAAAACAAACTGCACTGGATCGTGGGCCAACAAAACACTCCTTCTTTGTCATAACTTACGAGCATGAAGAAGAGCGTCTAAAAAAAGAAGATGAAGAAGAAGAGAGAGTGAGAGAGAGAGCGAGAGATCTAATTTCATGTCCGATATTACTCCACCGCGACCGGTGGATATTTTTGTTCTTTTAACTCCAATTGAACGCGCGCTCTTAGGAAAAATGATAAAATATAAACTCCCGCAATCTCCGTTACAGTCTAACGATGACCAAATTCTAAAGATAGTATTTTTCGCATAATTTGTACACGCAGTCTACTCGACAACTGGAACATGTGTAACTGAATTGCCGACAGTCGTAAAATCTACTGCTCCATTTCTCTTTATTTATATGTTTTGAAAATCGAAACTTGATTATCGAAACAGGACAATAAAATTTTGGTGTTATTTATTAACTTGGTAAAATCTATTTAATCAGTAGGATTTATGTTGACTAAAGAAAATATCATTTCGTTTTCGGATTGAATTTTTAAACGATTTCTCATCAACTGTAAAAATCATTTGACTTATTTTTTTTTTTTTTTCGGAACCCCAGAAAAGAATGTAAGTATTTTGTGGAGTCTCACCGCGTCCCTGTTCAAAATCGTAATCAATAAATTATAAATAGTTTAATAAGAATAATTTTCTTGAAAATAATATTACGAATTCCTGTTTCGAAAAAGTTTCTTTTCAGTCGATATTAAAATTTTTGGAATGCGAGAGTAATTTTGTGCATGCGTCTGATCAAAACAGCTGTTACTACTGTCTTCAGTTTCACAAAGGAATAGCATTCGTTGCGTATATATTCTTATTAAATTTTCTTTTTCATGTAAGAGTAATCTGTCTTTCGACTGCTGACCGAACGCATATTTCGTGCTCCACATGATAACACCGAAACATTTCATTAAAATAATATTCTATTTTGAAGATTTGAAGGCGGTTTATAGATGATTGTTATTCACACAAGTAGACACAACTGGATTGAGATTGGATGAGCTATAACACGCTCGTAACAGCCCTAATAGTCTCTTAAGTGACACGAATGAATGGTGACAGTGTAAAGGCTGTAAAAATGTCACTGTTCAATTTTGAACACTCTGCAAGTGTTGATTTTACCGCTACAAGACACGCGAACGATGTTTACACATAAAAAAAAGAAATGTATATATATAACGTAACATTACGTGGTAAAATGGCTCATGATTGATACTCACAATTGTTTCATGATATTTTTATTCTCCGACTATCACGTGAGCTGCATTTGTCTAAATGAGCTTAAGCTCTTTCCATTTTCAGTGCACTTTTTCGATACTTTTCACCCACAAACGATGAAAACTTGAGAAGGCATAAAATCATATCTGCCTAATGAATCTACTTGTTCTCTCTCGACGAGTCAATAGAGTATGAAAAGGGTTCGAACATTTTTTTTTTTCCAATTTTCAAACGGATAACCGCGTCGAAGTTTTTACGAAGGAATCTTTTTTCATCAAGATTTATCGCATTCGATTATTACCAAATTAACGAGATATAATCACGGTTAATTATCGATTTTCTTATCGGAGCTTATCGCAGCTTGATTTGTTTTTCAAACTTGGCACAAAAAAATATTGGACGTTCTTCAAAGAAAAAACAAATTCATGTGTTTTTTTTGTTGATGAAATTGTAGGATGTTTTTTTCGAAACTGAAAGCGTGTCAGATTGCGATCTGTAAATAAAAAATTTTGGAAACTGTTGCACCCTTGGTTACCGACGCGGAATCGTGAATATTATGCTTGTGAATTTTGTCACACGCAATAATTCCCCACGGTTATTTATTCAACACGGTGTCACGAGGGAAATTCAATTTTATCGTAACTACCGCACAATACTCAACCGAAACTCTTACTCCCTCGGATGCGGGAAATGCTCGAATGGTGTACCAAATTAATTGAATGACTCGTGGAATAATTCACCCCTAAATTTTCCTTCTAATTAAACGTCTATTAAACTTATGTTTTCACTTTCAAAGTATTTTCATTTGTTTTCCAATCAGTCTGTAAAATTACACAAATCAGTACATCATTTAATCTCACAACACTCTTGCTTTTTTTTTTTATCGGTTCTGATCAATTGAAAGATTGATGCAATTCGATTTGAAAATCAAATAAGAAATTATAATAAAATAACCCTTTTTCGTGTGCGTTACGTGTTTTATTTGTTTCTCTCGTTTATTTATTATTCATTGAAAAAATATTTTTACATGTTTCACTCATCGTTGACTTCCAGTAACTTTTTTATACAGTCGAAAAAAAAAAAAAAAAAAAAACAAAATCAGTTCAACCTCACAGTGATTGCTGTTGCGAAATTTCTTTGATCGTAGTTTTCAAAGCACGAACGTGTTGAAATGAGAGTCGAGGGGCGAGCGTGACCCGCTTCACTCGGTTGCCGCGCGGTGACTGAGCCATCAGTAGTGAACTCTCGCCGATTGCTCGTGATCGAAACTCCGCGCACTTGTATAAGACAGTCTCAGCAGTATTCTCAGATGTATACATACATAAATATTATTTACAAACCTATGTATATATCAGCTGAAAAAGTAACTGACCATTATAAGTGAAGGATAAAAAAATCATCAAAAATCGAAATAGCGAATATCGTATATGTGAATTTGAGCGAATGTGGCCAGAAAAGTCTGAGGCATTCTTTCCAGTTTAAATAACAGTTTGTCCCGTGGGACTTACCATTATTGTCATATTTCTTTTTCTCACTTTATTTTTATTGTTTTTATTTCGCCACATTACTAATTTGCATGTTTCAATGAGACCCCTATATGCACGAGAGCCAAAGGGAAATGTGGGAAACCCGACTGATTAAGGCAACTGTATCGTTACAAAAATTCAGTTGGTTAGAAACCATTAGAAAATCACAAAAACTAGGTTTAGGATCGCGAGCGGTCATCCAACCAAATATCAGCCTTATTTCCGGAGGCTGCGTATTTCGGGAGATCGCTGGAGCCAGTAACCAACCGCACCCCAATCACCAACAGCGATCTAACTATCGCTATTGAATTTTGTAGTTTTCGAAAAGCGTTAGTACATTATCTCGAAACATTTTTTGACATGTTTTTTTTGATAGATCGAGTAAGACGAACCGACAGCATTATCGTCGATCTTTTGGGGTAGAACTAACCTCCTACATACGTTATAATAGCTCCCATGAAGAATAATAGATTCTCTGCTATGTGAACTCGAAGGGAAAAATGCATAAATGGAAAATGTTCTTCATATATTCTTCATATATTAGGAGTTTTATTTTATCTCACAGGGTTTCTGCTTGCCTAGAAGCTGGTTTTTTTCTACGTTTCTAAAACAATATTGCACGCCGAACAGAATTTGTTACAAATTTCTTCGTACCGTGATCCGTGATATGCGTGTAAAATGGGCAAAAAATTGGAATGTGAAATTTTGAAAAAAATAATTGTTAACTTGTTTCAATTAGCGAAAGAACATTTTGACTGTATTTAACGTGAATTTAATTTTTGAAAGGATGTCACATATTTTATACTTGGAATAAAATCGTAGTGCAATTTCTTCGAACGGGATTTTATAATAAAAAATCAATATAATTACTGGCATGATTTGAGTAAACTTCTTCAGCTATTGAAAACAAAATGAAATGTGTTTATTCAACGATGTTTTCGTCGTAGTATCAAATATTGATTCGAGCCAGCAAATGCAGTGTTTGAATCATCAAAATTTTTGTTGAATTAACGAATTTTATTTTGTTTGCCTCGATTTGTCGATCCAATGAAAATTTCATTGAGTCGACAAATTTCTATTTTCAGTGTTGAACGAAGTGATCATATGAATTGTGATCGATAGAGACCTCCAAAATGTCGTTTACTAAAGACACAAGGAACTTATACACAAGGAAAATGTTTGTAACGGTAAAGTAGTTTATAGTTGTGAGTTCTAAGACGGATTTCATAACACTTTTTATTCCACCTTCAGCTTTTTTGTTCATCGAACCCAATATGTCATTATCATCTCTATCTCAACTATACCAATATTTAATACAATTCACCGCACTGCACATTACATCCATAATACATTTTTTCGTTCGTCTATAATAGATAACTCTAGCTTGCATCAAGGGTAAAAACGAAAAATCGATCCATCAAGCACGTACCTTGAACCCCTCGGAAACGTCGCAGAAAAATTCTGAAATGCAACAAGATGGATCAACTCCTGATGAGAAAACTTTCGTATTCAATATTTTTCTCTATAACAAAAAATTTTTTTCAAACGACTGATACGTTTTAATGATAATCGAGCAATAAAAGAAACTTTCAGATTCGCCTCGAATTACATAAGACATTTTCTACTTGTATCGATACAATATTATGATTTTGATCATTCTGCGATCAATAAAAATTCTGGTTTGAAGCTTATATTTATACTATTTCATTCTTTTTTCCAATGGCTCGATTCAAGATGTATATAATTCCGTTATAATTAGATTTCTCTTTGATTGATTTCCCATCAACAACGAATAGAAGAAAAGAAAATTTTTCTTCAGATTGAAAAATCCACCATTTGATAGAACAACAATATTAAAAGTTTCGCTAAAAACTTTACGAAAATATTATTTTAAAAGTTTGAAATAATATGATCATCAAAGTTTTGTAATAAGAAAAACGTCGATTAAATTGGCAGAGGACATTGGAAATCTAGTTTTGATTCATAAACTTTCGTATTACAAAGCAGAATTTGATCCCTCCAAAAATTATTAATCTCAGAAAATAAAGAAAACGATATGAGGCATTACCGAGTGATATTATCTCCGGTTCAGTAGGTCAAAAAAGCCAATAATTTACAACGTCACAAAACATACATTCATATAAATATGAATAACGATGACGTCGTAATAACAATAAAAACTCAGATTGAAAAATCAACAATTTTCCAATAGATTAAAATTCAACATTTCCGACACTGTTTATGTGAAATCATGCACACCGTTCCATTTAGACGACTTGCTGTAACGCAGTAGAATACAATATAAAGTTATAGCTTCCTATTTATACACCGCACATGGCAATACTTAGGAGCTTGGACAGTGGATAGTGACCCAGCAAGAGGTTACTCAGTTTGTCCTTTAAGCCGTATGATTATTACCAGCGCTCGCGGTCGTTTATCGAAATAGTATAATATCTCATGCATTAAAATATCAACGTCGTTTTGCTTGTCATCAATAAATAAACCATATTTATTAAGCCATTTGAAAAAAAAAAAAACTTTACGACTTCGCTTCGACTCCCTTAATCTCACTGTCGGTTTAACTACAATACATGGACATACGCACACATGTTAAAAAACCATATTTTTTTAACAATCGTATAGCTACCATCAAGCAACATTCTGAAAGTTTTTTTTTACCTTACAACTTGGCCAAAAATAAATATTCGAGGACATCTAGAATTCAACATCTCCGCTCCTTATTCGGAATATTTTTTAA
This sequence comes from Campoplex capitator, assembly GCA_037576405.1. Classification (NCBI taxonomy): domain Eukaryota; kingdom Metazoa; phylum Arthropoda; class Insecta; order Hymenoptera; family Ichneumonidae; genus Campoplex; species Campoplex capitator. The sequence continues at coordinate 2,919,508 of JARBWI010000015.1, forward strand.
CCTTGAGTATTTCAATATTTTCAAGAATGCGAATAAACTATCCGTTGAAGTTTCATCAGATTCTTTCTTTTCCAGTCTTTCCTAATTCGATTCATCTCGTGCTCAATTATAATTCAATTATCGATGTTCAAACCTCGAGCATTTTTAAAAAATCGTTGTACGATCATAATCGTCCTTATTTTCCATTTCAAAAAATGATTTACACTTACTCACTGTTTTAGGCTACAAAAAATACTTCAAATTCAGTAAACTTTCATCGATATGGACCGAGCAGAAGAGCTCGCAAGAATAGGAATACAGAATGAAAGTCTATAGACGTAAATATAGTCAGCATAAAATATGCTAAGAGTCAGCATATCAGACGAACACAGTGGAATCGTGTTTTCCGCTATAGCATAACATATTTGACTACATATGCTACGTCTGTATCATGCATGCGAGGGTATACGAGTGTACCGTGTATATATTATAATATATTAAATGATCCATACATTAGTTTGTTACAATAATAAGGGCGTATTTGTGAGGGCATATGTTGAAAATCTGCCTTTTTATCTCGAAGCAAAAACGACACATAGATCGGAATGTTATTTGCACGGATTCTTTGCTCTTGGCCGCCGTTCCCACCGTTCTATCAACACAACCTTGTGACAAATCATTAACTCTAACAGCAAGTTCACGAGAACTACCTGAATAATGCTTCTCTCTTTCTCTGTCTCTCCCTTTCCCTGTCTCATTATTTGAAGCACATCAGGTAAAAACTATTCATGGAAATGATTTGAATACCCGAGGATTCTCCTTTGACCCAATCATATCTAATGATATTGATTAGTTGAAAACTAACGCTTCACGCGTCATTCAAATAATGACATAATTTCGTTAGCCCGCTAACATGTTATATATTTGAACTGAATGAAATTATTTTATGACTCACTTACCTTTCATTCACCGAGATTGAAAACGTAATTTTTTTCCAGGATCGATAAACCATTTCCATGCGTGATAATACGCCTTTGAATGATCGAACGTTCAATGCTTGACAATTTTTTTTATCAAATTCAATTAATTCAATTTTTTGTTTTCAATGATTGGAGTATTAGAAAATGATTTCATTATTACTGCAAGTCCTTCATTTCTTCAATGCTGTTCATAAAAAATTATCTTAGGAATGGCATTGAAAAAGGAACCTGTAAAGACAGTATGAAAAATAGTGGGAAGCAGAGGAATAAAAGGTGGGCCGTTGGGATAGAAGTGCGTATCTTTTTTTCGAATGAACCAAGATTGAGCAAAATTTAAAAAGATAATTCAAAACATTTTAACCACTTATCCTCAATGATTTTCCAAGGTAATGGATTTTTTTTTTTTTTCAAGCTGAATACAAGAAGAGAAAAGGAAATTTGAAGAGGAAGGATTAAGCTGAAGTTCCATTGCTTTCGAGCCTTGATTCACCCACATATAACATCAGCTTCAACGTTCAACACTGAAATAAATGTTTACTCGATGGGCAAGCTACAACTTCAGTCTGTGTGTTTCGAGTGCTTCCGCAATGTGCACATCTAAAAATACGATATGTATAGACACAACTTTATACTGCAATCCAAAGTTTTTGCGGCTGTACAGTCTGAACTTTTTATTTAGCCAACATGGTTCCTGCAGAAACCAAGATCTTCTTGAGTTTGATGAAACCTGCCAAAGCACGCACATGCATCTTGCACTTCGAAGGTGTGCTCGCTGACTCGTGCTGCGCGCAAATTGGCTGTTACGAAAAGTTCAGATTGAAGAGTGATAAGATCTCCTGATTTATCTTCGCGGCAATGCAGAAAGTACGTTTGCTTCCTCCGACTTTTACGGACGAATGAAAATTCTTTTGAAATCATTTTCTCACGGTTTTTAGCACTCGAAATTATTTTATTACATTAACATTGACGTCAATCGATGATACATTGTCTATGTATTTTTTATCGTTATTAGTGAAACGTTTTAAAAGAAGGAACGAGCATAATTCTGGTACAATTGGAAAAAAAAATCAAATATTCACTCTCTTATAATACAAAATGGACAAGCTCGAAAATAAATTTTATTCAAAATTTAAATTAAAATGGATCCCGCGATACTGATAAGATAATGATTCGGGTAACACCACTCTAGAATTTTGAAAAAAAAATCAATTTTTTTTCTTTTGCTCAAACAATACTTCAGGATCATCACAACAATATCCAATTGATCCTATGGTCAAAATACTGTAATACTATAATATACGCGTTTTTGTTGAAATTACTTTTTTTCAAATTGGGCGAAAACACTGCTCGAAAACCGTTCCATGAATTGCTTTGAAATTTTGACTATAGATTCACAATCATATTATCTAACGAAGTACATAGGCGTTTTTTGATTGAATGTAATCTTTTTTTTTTATATATATAATTTACTGCGAATTTTTTTGCTGAAAAAATGCAAATTTTTTTAAACGTAGTATTTTCGCAAAAATCGATTAAAAAGAACACCTTTGTACTTCTCTAGCCAAAGACATATAGATTGAGAAAATATCCATTTTTTTGTTTTGATTTTTATACTTCCGGAGTTGCACGTTCACCCGTGGAGGTATCGAACAAAAAAAGCATTTTCGAAGACTCGCTCTGTCGCCGCCATTTTGTATCAAAAATGCAATAAAAAATTTTTTTCGACACACTTCAATTTGTGTTTAATAAACCCTGAAAAAAGGAAGCCGATCCCTTTTCTAATATTCTAAAAAAAAAATCATCAAATTTAAGCCTATTTTAACGATAATGACAAAATTTCTTTCACATGTACGCCGTTGAAACAATATTATTTATTCTCTTTTAAAATTTCACAATTGTTGATGTGATAAAATTATACTAAGAATAAGAGTGTAATTCATGAAACTGTTTCAAAGACACAAAGAATCGCGCGATTTTAAAAGCATGCATAGATTCGTAGCAAACTCTATATTCTGCTCATAGTCGTAAGCTTAAATATAACATTTCAACTAAATACAGTCATATATTCTATCACAGGCCAAATAAGTCAGCTACTTTGCCTGATTGTATTAACCCAGTTCTTATCGATTGCCCTCGCGCTTTCATTTTCGCTTTGTCAATAAATACGTAGATATAGATATGTATACATGCATTCGATATACGTAACATTAGAATATGTATACGTTTCCATACATACGTAGAATCTGCTGGACACAGGCATATTGCAGCAAAGCCTCGAGGGCTGCGTACGGTTTCCCTTTTTCTATTTTCTGTTATCTCGCTTTGAGGAAGCATTGTAAAAATATGCGGGGATTAATAGGTTTTTTGAAGAATTGCAATTGCTTTTATAACTATTTTTCGTTTTTATGCCACCATTTTTTTTTTTTTCAACTTTTTGTTCAGATATTCAATGGGTAAATCGGGGCATATAAGAGAGTCGTTAAAATCGATCTTGAATTTTTTTTTGTGTTGTTTATTAAGTACTGTCGAAGAAGTTTCCAACAAAGAAATTTAGGACATGCTCCTGAATGAAATATGAAACGTTTCTTGCCAGCTCTCCATGTCAAAACCCCGTCAGCCTTTTCGACCCGTGCAAATTCTTGTGTTCTTTATGCAAGAAACGACGTATATTTTTGAATTTTTCGATTCTCCCATTCTTTCAGAATTTTTTAGCCAAGTTGAATTTTTGACATTATGCAATGCTCCTATAAATTCAGCCTGCGATAATTCAGGAAGTTTGAGTTTTATATGAGGCACTCCACGCTATTTCACGCGGCCGTGACCCCGACCATTTTCAATTGACCTAGAATTTTTTTTTTTTTTTTTTTTTTCAATGCTTTTAAAAACATAAAAAAACTCCCGACTTCGAAATATTTGGAAAAAAAAAACAAGAAAATAATCATAAAACTTTGAATGTGAATGTGTGAATGTTTGAATGTGAATATTAATGATTCTCAATTATTTCAGCGAGTTTGCAATAGAATTGAATAAATTTATACGTCTAAGAACACTGTCTCTCACACATAGAAAATACATGCGAAAATTGGTCAAGACAGTTGTCACCGTTTCGGAAAAAAAGTGATGATAAAAAAATAGCCCCAATCAGCTGATCCCAGTGAAACGCATATAACTCCCGTCTTTTTGCCCTGCGGCCAACGAAAGGAGTGTCCAAACCAATTTTTAAACTTTATCTCACGTCTTTAAAAAATTACGATTTTCCAACAAACTCAGATTTTGCGAAGTTCGGAAACGTTTCAACGCCTGTATCTCTAGAAATAATCGACTTATCGAAAAATGACATACCGCATCGGTTTTTTCCATTTTCGTTCACGCGCTCAGAAAACAAAAGGAGAAACATATTGAATCAACGTAGTCAACGTTTTTTTCGAATCTGAAGTAAAAACTATTGTTTTTAAAGAGGATTGTCATTTTTATTTTTTTTTCCAAAAAATTCTCTTAAGTAGTATGACCAATTTCACGACTTTTTGACGCTGGTCCGATCGTGGGCCCATTCTTTCTTCTATTTTTTTCCAATATAATTTTTTTAGTAAAAAAACTAAAGGTTCTCATGTAAATTATATCATAACCTCTATTTTATATCTGTGATTGAGGCTATTCATATAACCAATTTCAATTTTCTACAAATAACAAAAAAAAATTGAATATTTTTTTGCACAAAATTAAAGTTTTTTGTGAAGCATATACCTCAATCACAGATACAGCTACTGCAATTGGCTATCTTTATCGTGAGTTTCGGGGTTTCTCAATCTTCGCAGCTTGAATACAGAGCAGCGGAGCATATCAAGAATTCAAAGGGGTGAAACGGTGTAAAATCAAGAAATCCAAAAATACGTGTCCGTGTATTTTTTAAACGAAAAAACGTATGAAAAATGTACGTAGATCAGAAAGAGTGAAGGTTTTGTATTGGTAAAAGTGGCGTAAAATACTCCATTCCACCCTTTTTGTTATTCCGTCCTTTCTCTCTGCTCATTTTTTCCATTTCTTCTCTGTCTCTAGTCCTTGCTTTCTTCTCTGTTTAGGTTGAGAGTTAGCCTCAACGCGTCGTTGGTGACTATCGTTGACAAAGACGTCGCGAGGGTGTGCCACTGACATTTACCCCATCACTCCTTTACAACTTTCACGTTAGTTTCAGGAAATTTCTATACACAAAAGTTCGATATACAAACTGTGTATATTGCGTTATTCTCCCCAACAAAGTTGGCTAAATTTCTGTTTCAAATTAACCTATACACGGGTAGTCTTTTAAGTTTACTTATATTTGTCTGTCAGCGAACATGCTGCTGTGAAAGAGCAGCATGCGATGAGCTCCAAAGTATTCCAACCATGTGGAAAATACATAATCATATTCATCAATCAAATTGAGTGACTTTTACGGACATGATCAGCCCTATATGAAACAGTTTTTATTCTTTCTTATCATTTCCTATGTTTTGTTCTTTTTATATTATTTTATATTGTATTTCTATTGAATGTATTTCATTTTTTTTAAGAGATTTTGGTCATCGAATATCGGAATGAAACCGTCATTAAGGAGTTTCGGTACAGGCGATACAATGTTTAAAAACAATGTTAAAAACACAAAAAATTTCAAAAAGTTAAGAATTTTATAAAATTCGGTGAACATATTCTTTAGTGCCAAATTTGACAATACAATTTTTTTCAGATTTTTCTTCCACACAGTTATCGAGGAATTGAAGACTAAAGTTCACGTGCATAAGCATAGCGTTTCCATATATATAGGTATACACTTCGGGTATAAGAAATCTGCTTTAATGCATAATTACTCGATAACTAAGTAGAAGAAAATTTTGAAAAAATTTCTGTTTTCGTACTTGATGTTGAAGAAAATTATCACCAAATTTGATTAATTTCTTAACATTTTGCCTTTTGTACCGAAACTCCTTAACTGAGTTCGTTAGCATAGAATCAAAATAAAAACGCTTCATCCTCCATTTTCTTTGTATAAATTAATAAACCCTGTTTCCTGTCGGTATATCAAGGTTGATGAAAAATAAAAGATATTTATCGTTTTGAAATCGAGCCGCCTCACTTGTTACGGATGAATAAATATCTTAGGTTTCAAACAAAATAGAAAGGGCCTAGTATCAAGCCGTAAGGGACGGTTGATTGGACATGCGCCCTGGGGGAGTCGCGCGCATACAGAAATTTTGCACATGCGCCTGTTGAAAATACAGCCCTATCGAGAGAGAAAGAGAGAAAGATGAAATGAGAAAGAGCATCGACACAACTCTCCCCTAAAGAGATAGTAGTACGTACGAATAAACGGTCCAGAATTTTACAATATGAAAGAACTCATTTTCATCGATAACGGCTGCTCATCAATGGTGTTCTTTTGTGAATTAACGTGCTATCAATAAGAACGGTGAATAGTAACGGAGACCGGAGTGGCTTGAGGGTGCCAGCGTTTGTAACGTTTAACAGAAAAGAAACAGCACGAACAACCCATCTCTGAGATAGGATAACCGCTAAGAGGCGGTGTCAGGTTAGTTTTCTCTTAAAAGGTAAGCCCATAAATCTCTCTACTTACATAAACTTAAGGACATCCTCGCGGCTCTTCATTTTCCAACCCATTTCACCAAAAATCGTCCTTTGATTTTTTTTCGTCATTGTTCTGTAACAATATCGTTTTCAGAACTGTTGTTTCCTTGAAAATAATTGGAAACAACGAACTGGCAACTTCGCCATTGCTCTTTTTTCGTTCAACCCGCCAGTTTATCACGTATATCAAATCTACCATCTCCTTAGCCCCTTGTTTTCTTATTTTTGAAAACTTTGTGATGAGTATAATTTTAATTGTATCTTAAGGAATATTTTGCGCACATTTTTCATGAAATATTTTAATGACAATAGGGACATAATTCAAAAGGTAATTTTTTTTATTAAAGCAGATGCTTCATAGTACAGTTTGTGAGCCCTCTCTATAGGATCGGAGGCGTGCTGAATTGGGACACGTTCCAAAAGGCTTACCGACTTCTTTAAACTATGTCGATGAAGTGTCTTGAAGTATAAACTATATTTAATGAATTTTCATTGGAACAAAAGAGAAACTGAAATGTTGGCTTGATGATTCAATTCTAGTTGAACATTTAGAAATGCCACAGAATTTTAACGAAAAGCAATTAAATGGAAGATTAACGATAAAAACAAACTCACAATTTAAATACTGACAATTTATTTAATCGATCGTTCAAAAAATTTGGCTCCGTGAAACCAGTGCGTTGAAAATACGTATTTTAATTCGGAGTATGAAATTAATTAAACTCAATGACAAGCATTAGGCATTAAACAATTAGTAATAATTTGCATCAAACACTTTTTATTGTAAATTAAAATTTGTAGAATCTATAAAAATAAATATAAACAGCAGTGTACAGAGAAAAAAAAATACATTTCGATTGAACTTTTACAGTTTAGTAAGTTCAATCACGTGGGACGATAAAATCCATTATCTGACATTCTCAGATCCAATTGTATTTTCTCTGCAGTACGTGCAAACAACGTTAATTCGATTTATATTATATTGTCGGAAAGTTTGAAAAGCACGTCCTGTAGCAATCGTTTCTTCGAAGGTGTATATACACCAGTGGGTGTATACATTTAAAATTTAATTCGTGAATCTCTACCATGAGAACTATTCATACAAACTGACGTAAATTTGGAAAAAAAAGTGTTTGAAAAAAAGTTCACGAAATATTTTCTTGTGTTTAAACTAATGATAGGAACAGTTTATCGATTTAATGAACGGATTGAATCGTGCTACTAATCACTTGATTTTTTTTTTTATCAATCTCAGACTCGAAATCCAACATCAGTAGGAATATAAATGTTTCAAGATTCGTGGACATCTGGAAACAGTAAATGCTACTATCAGAAAACTTTTTGACTGAGTGAAATTTCCAATTTTTCACTCTAGCGAATCGCATAAGTTTGAATAGAATAAAAGTATTTCTCAACAGCTACGAGAACAAAGAATAATGCATTATTTCTGTTTCATAAAAAGAAGAAAAAAAAAGAGAAGAGAGATCTGCAGTACTGAAGCTGTAGCGTAAATTCAGAAAAAAAATCACACGATAAAAAGGGTGAATTAATAGAGCGTCAAATATCTTCCGTGTTCTCGAGTGTCTTGGAAAGAAAGAGCGTGGAAAAAAATGTTTGATGTAGCTTAATGGCAGTACGCCATCTCTATATCTTATTAATGCTCACGCATCATAGAATTTCCATTTTAAAATCGATCAAAAGGCTCGTATAGTATGTGACGTGTGTATAAATGTGTCGAGCAAGCGTATTCAACCCCGTTTCATAGACGTGAACGACAGGAATAAAAAATATGACGTTATCTAATCTTCACAGGGCGAAAAAAAAACAAATGACGTCTCACGTATGAGCCATTGTTCCCTTGTGACAATACACGGAAAATGGACATTAATCGCTGGTTTTTGAACTATCTAAAGCCATAGAACGATGATAAAAAAAAGTTCAAATATAAAAAAGAAACGTTTCAATCGATCATAGCTTTCATATTTTCTTCCACTCAGCGTGACGCTCTCTGCTGCCGTTACATTACTATACTTTTACTGGTCATTTATTACTTGTCATCACGGGAATACTACCCCTTTCTAACAACCCTATTACTACGATGCACTCTGAAAGCCACTCAAATATTTTCATCGCTTGTAAATAGATATTTTATATATCGTCTCCCACATTTGTTATTATACTGTATTAATTGAGACTCGACTACGCTATCTAACAAAATAGGTTTACATTTTAACGAGCTATAATAATAATTGGGATAATAAAGCTAGGCCATAATATATCCCTTGAATCGATGTGAAAAATATGAAAATAAATTTGTGAGATAATTTTTTAGGAGCTAAGTAATAAGATATTGAAATAAATTTTTACGCTCGAAGTTTATTTTATCATTTTTTTTTCTTTCTCAAGAACCGAAGCTCTCAAACGTTGATACATTGGATGCAAAAGGAAAACTATCGATTTAATAATTTATAGAATTTTTTTTCACCATATCGCTAGAACGACCATACTGCACACTGAGAAAAGAGTTTAGTTGAATTAACCAAGGCTTCGTAGAATACGTCGAAAGAAATATTTCGTTCATTCAAAAAATCGTTCAGTTGCACGAATTATTAATTTTATTTCACTAAACAAAGATACCAATTGAATCAACCAAATGAGATTTGTTGTCGTGGATTTTGTTGGATCAACTCAAGATATTTTTCATTTAATGAAACTGATATTTAGTACAACAGAATATTACATTGGACGTATTTCACGAAGCCATTTGGTTGATTCAACAATTCTCTTTTCTCAGTGCATATACAGATAAATTGTGAATAAAAATTTATTCGGTTGCAACGGGGTTGATGCCAAGATTCACCTATTTTTTCTTTTCGCTCTATATAAACTATAATCGAAAGAATTTTTTGATATCTTTTGCCGGAAATTAAAGAATTTATCATCAGCTCAACATGTAACAAAAAGGATGCGCGCGTCGACCAGACACACTGTTAAAAAAAATTTTTTGAACCAAATAAAATTTATTCAAAGCAAATAAGTCAATTACTTGTATATTATCCAGTAATTCATGATTGGTATATAGCAAATATGTTTTCGACACAAAAATAAGTTTTCATGAAAGCTAATATCAAATCATTAGACACAATGGACCTTTAATAGACTCGATTGCACGATTACTAAAAACAATCGGTCGATTTAATTCAGTTGAATAAATGAATAATTGGATAAAGATTTTGACTACATAGTTCCATAAATTGAACTGTTTCATCTATCTCAATAACTATTTGAACTGACACAGGTCATTTACTATTATTTTTATTATTTCGATCGAAAGACTAATCATTTCGATTAATAGTTTTATTTTTGTATCAAAGAGAATCACACTGAATGTAATAAATGAAAATTATTTGTTTCCAATGCGTTGGGCTTTTCCAAAAAAAAATATTACAAATTTCTCGCGAATAACTTTTATTCGTGTTGTTTAAATAAACTATTCCGACCATAAATATTAATTATCTGCAATTAAAATTTTTGGTTTGTTTTTCGTAAGAATACTGTATTTAATTCAAATATCGATAATTAGTTTCAAAGATCTCGATTATAACGATCAATCAATGGCTACCAAGAAAACAACTTACTAAATCCAACGTGTGATTTTATTCAATCCAAATCAATATAGCTTAGTCTCCAGTGAATTCGATTCAAATAATTTGAATTACTTGAGTCGAGAAATTTTTTCTAACAGTGCACACGCGTCTTTCCATAATTCGACGATCAGCAGATTGGTCTTGAAGAAAGCTTCACAGGCATGCATGTTATATGCATTCGCGAGTTCCACGTTATCTAAGTTCGTGAGATCAGTCCATTGTTGTTCGATGCTTCACACGTATGTTTTCCTGGGCGTAGCCGCTGGACGTCAATACCCGATTTACGATACTGGCCGGACTAAGCTCCGATGATGTTTTCGACGGGTAGATTGAATTTCGTCCACTCGACAAGGCCAGACTGCCCTCAATCGTCGATGAACTGGATGACCCAATGCTTTCGATGCTGGTTCTCAAATCCGTGAAATGTGCCTCGCACAGACATACTTTTGAGCGTATTATTCGATTTCAATCTTTATAATTCATCAAATTGTGTTGCATCGAGGATGAGACACAGAGCAGTTTCAAGGATTTAGGAATCCGTTCCAGATACTGATCTTGAAAATGAAGTATGAATAAAAGGAGATCGGATTCGGGTACGATTGTTGCGAATTTTGAACTACCGCTCGAGGAATTTTATCAGCTAGTTGTTTTAGCCAGGATGTGACAATCGATCGATTTTAAAATATAGTGGGAACGAGCAGGAACTTTGCGTCGAATCTCGAATTTTGAGGGAGTTTTTCCGCTTTTCGGATGTTTTGAGAATGTTTCGTTACAGCGCGGAATGATAACAAGATTGAGAAGAAAGTAAATGATCAAAAGTACCTGTCCACTTGGAATGCAGAAAAAATTATGAGCAGTTCCAGGGTTCGAGCGGTGTGCCTCGTAAAATACTCGCGTTACACCGATAGAATAAATTCCTTTCCGGAAAGACTCGTGTCTTTTGGAATATGACTCTGCTCGATCAGAACATTAAAGTTTTTTTGTGATGTACACTACCCGTCAAAAGTTTCCGGACAAAATTGCGAAAAAGTGTCGGAGCCATTTTTTATGTCATTTTTTCAGCAGTACAGATAAACAAATTTAATAAACGGCATTTTGAAGGGAAGGAATTCCTCTTTAGTATGCTTTTTTTGAAAATGTTGTACGATTTTTTTTACGTCCGCTACATTGTTTTGAACATGACCGTTTTCCACCTTTTTTTTTAAGATTTACAGTCGGACCGCGTTTTGAGAAAAAAAAATTTTTCGACTTCTTTGCGACCAGAACCTTAACAGGGACAGCGGAAACTTCAATTTCGTTTTTTAAAAAGTTCTGTACGATTTTTTTTCATGTAGTTATCTCATTTTTAGCGAAAAAAAGCAAAATTTGGAATATGCCACATAACACGAAAACTAGTGAGTTTTTCAAAAAACCTCAAGAGGGTAAAAAAATGAGTTTAGTTTGGCCAAATTCATCAGAATTTTTATTGAATTTTTTCTCAAAATTTTTTTTCCCGACTGATTTCACTCAAAATTCTGAAAATTTTATCGCGATTACTTGTTAAATATGGGGTTTTCGATAAAATTTCAAGATAGAAAAAAGTTTTGTTTTTCAATTCTGAAGACATCAGAATTTTTTCAAATTTTTTTTCGACATTTTGTTTCTAACTTTTTTTCGCAAATTGAAAAAAATAATTTCGAAAAAAAATTTGAAAAAATTCTGATGTCTTCAAAATTGAAAAACAAAACTTTTTTCTATCTTGAAATTTTATCAAAAACCCCATATTTAACAAGTAAACGCGATCAAATTTTCAGAATTTTGACTGAAATCAGTCGGAAAAAAAAATTTTGAGAAAAAATTCAATAAAAATTCTGATGAATTTGGCCAAACCAAACTGATATTTTTACCCTCTTGAGGTTTTTTGAAAAACTCACTAGTTTTCGTGTTATGTGGCATATTCCAAATTTTGCTTTTTTTCGCTAAAAATGAGATAACTACATGAAAAAAATTCGTACAGAACTTTTTAAAAAACGAAATTGAAGTTTTCGCTATCCCCGTTAAGGTTCCGGTCGGGAAGAACTCGAAAAAAATTTTTTTCTCGAAACGCGGTCCAACTGCAAACCTTAAAAAAAAAGGTGGAAAACGGTCGTGTTCAAAACAATGTAGCGGACGTAAAAAAAATCGTACAACATTTTCAAAAAAAGCAAACTGAAGAGGAATTCCTTCCCTTCAAAATGCCGTTTATTAAATTTGTTTATCTATACTGCTAAAAAAATGACATCAAAAATGGCTCCGACACTTTTTCGCAATTTTGTCCGGAAACTTTTGACGGGTAGTGTACTTTTCCGGGAATCACAGAGCAAAGGTGATAAACCTTCGGGGTGTGAATAAGAAACAAGAAAAAACTTTGCGCAAGGAACTTCAAATGGAAATTTTTAATAATAAATCTATTAGAGGTTTTTCGGACAGAAAAAAATTCTATAGAATATTATATATGTGGGAAAATGATCGATATTCAAACACGAACTCTTCATTTGGCGTGTGGGACGCGTAACCAATCGTTTTATTTAATAATTAACTTTATAAACAAGACTTGTTAAAAAATGTATATTTGATTTGAAACAACACGTCAATTCCCTTCTTCGTTTTCTCGTTGACTTTTCCTTCGTTCTTCCTGTATATTTATAAATCCATCTTTTAAAACAAAATAACATAGTATGGACCACTACGATCTTTATATCTTCGACATATATATATATAGAATATAGAATATTAGAAAAAAAATTCGTATAGAAAAAATTCACACATTTATGTGAATTTATTCATTCAAGCTGATCTGTATATGAAAAAAAAATTCTGCAACAAATATGGAAAATGCTTGCACATCTGTATATAAGACTAGAATAATTTGAAAATCCTGATAATAAAGGCAGTCAGACAAATAAAGGACATAAATATTAAACAAATAAATCATAGAAATTCTTTCAAACAGTTTATTTTCCTGATTTATACACTGAAAACGAAATTTTGTTGAAAACCTTAAAATATTTTGTTGAATACTTTCAACAAAATATTTCGACTATGCAAGAAAATATTTCATCGTCTCAACAAAGTTTCGTTTCAGTATAATAAAGTTTAGTTGTAACATTCGGAATTTTGTTGCCTGAAGAAAAAATTTTTGTTGAATACGTGCAACAAAATATTTCAATATTTCAACAAAATTTCCTTTTCAGTATATCTAATATGAATGAGTTTCTATCATTACCAGTTATATATTTTCTTGTGATTTTAGAAGATTTACCAGCTCGAATAAAAAATTTTAAAAATAAAACTGGCAGCCCTGACGAGTTGCGTATCAACAATGATGGACGAAGACGATCAGGAAGAATTTCGTTGTACCGGAAGTGACGTTGAGATCGAAGAATATACAGATACCGAAGATTCACCATACGCCGCTTATCAATCAACGGATAAGCTCTTCGACACCGATCAACCAGGATGGCAGAAGTTCAGCTTTCTTGCGACTCTCGTTGCCCTTGTCATTTCTGTTACCATAGCTATTATCAGTTACCCTCTTTATCTCGAGAGCGTCAGCGAAGTCTCGAACGCCTACGCCGGTGCGTATTAATTATTTCTCGATCCAGAAAATCAACGAATAATATTCGCAGTGTTTAATAAGTTGAAAGATGACTAAACGTAGGCGATCCTAATACTAAACAATCGAAACAAAAGAATATTGGATCATCAGTTTTATTCAATGGAATAATAAATTATGTAATTTTTCAAATTAACATTCGTAGCTATTCAATAATAGTTTAAGAGGCAACCAAATGACATGAGTTTTTATAAGAAAAAGCAACTCTCCCTACAGCAGTATTTTTGACACATATTCTTTTTGAAATTTTCAAGGACTTCTGTTCATCTCTTTTTCTGCGGTTTGCATCCTCGGACTGGCGTACTTTGTGGTTGAAAGAATTTCTCCACCACCGCCTCTAATACCTAACAGCCTGAGAGTTACAATATCCCGATCTAGTTTACTCAAAATGAGCGGGATTTATGCGCTCGCTGGCATCCTGGGGACATTGCCATTGGATCAAGATAGAGTCTTGTGCCATCTTCAGGATCCTATTAAAGGCATAACTCTAGTATTTTCGCTCGTCTACTATTTCTTCTTTTGCAGAAAAAGTGAGAATCAAATCTCTTGTGTACTCATTCGTTGAAAGTAAACAAAAATATTTCTGACTTCAACTAAGTAATTTCATAGAAAAAGCCAATTTTCTTTTATTTGCAGAAACAAAAATGATGAACCTTCGTTCATTGTTTTTTTGTTGTTGAATTGATCGTTATCCCAAATCCTCGTATGTATCGTTGGAAATCGATTTCTTCCTTTTTTTAGTGATGAGTCTGCAACGAATTTTCTCCAGCACGACCATAATCGTGGGATTATTTATAAGCGTCGATTACGGTCTTTGCGATGAATTTCGTTGTCGAGGTCGCGAAGTTTCAGCTCACACGGTAACAATGCGTGGTTCCTGGGGAATAAGAGCAGTCTGGACATTCATCTACGTCGGATCGTTAGCTGTTTTCGCAATGTTTTTCACGATGCTCGAGCGCCATTTCACAACAGGAGTAAGATTAGCGTTTCCCTAAATTCAAATATGTAAATTTTTTTTTATCAAATTCGTTTCCATTTAATTATTTATTTTTCTTTTTTTTTCAGCAACAAAACGTATGCCAACTTTTGACGACGCAACAAAATTCATTTTTATACACGGTTTCCCGACTCGTTTCGTCACGCGACATTAGACGCCGCGGTTCCGAGGACGAGGGTGGACGTCTGTTGCACGTCACCGATCCCGATCCAACAATAAAACCAAAAAACTTTCCAAAACCGCCAGTTCTACAAACCGTTTTTTACATCCACGCAGTCTCCTTCTCGGTGATTCTCGTTTTTTGTTGGATCGACACTTTGCCAGGAATCGGAAGGGTAATTTAATGAATAAATAAATGTTCGAAAAGTATTGACAAAAAATAACTCGATCTCTTGTTAATTGCACAAGTCAAATTAATCAGTGTCTTGAGGATGATCGATCGTCAGGTCAAATCCGAAATTCTGACCTGGAATTTTTATATTACGTAGATGAACATTTTACGCGGATATTGTCAAAATTTCGGCTAAATTGATCATCTACGTTTTTTTTTTGCAATAGAATTGCAAGGTCAAGCATTTTGAGGCAGCGAATACACGTCGTATACAGAAAAATTCGACCGGAAGTCCCATGAACACGGTTTTTATCTCCAAAAATCCAAGATTAGCCGTGAAAAAATTTGGATTCTGATAAATTAGACAATAGGAATTTGGTAAAAAAAAAGAAAAACTATACTTCATCAGGTTGTTAACAGAGTAATAATCCAAAAAAGTTTCAATTTCCGGTTGAAAATGATGAAAACCGCGACGTTGGAAAGTTCAATTTTGCTTATACAATTCTAATATGGAGAATACTACAGATTCGTTGCGACGATCTAATTTTTTTTAGTTCTCCCGAATTATTGGGTTGTATAAAATACTCGTGCATCAGTAATTATGTTTATTAAAATCGATAACACATCAGTAAACGTAAATCAGAATAGCTTTGTGTGAAATGAATTTGGGCTCTTTTCTGACTCCAAAGTAATAGTCGATCATCCTTAAAATACACTTTAACCGTATTAGAATTTCCAATGTTTTTTTTTGTTTTCTTTCTTGCCAAAAAGGGAATTGACAGATAATTATTCATTGGCCAAAAATCATCCTGAAAATTTATTCATAATTCTGTTGACAACAATGGCGTTGATAATGAATTTTTTCTTTGAAAGTTCGTTCTCATTCAATCGCGAGGTATCAGCACATTATTATCCCATTATTTTTTCAGGGTCTGTCACCCAAGGAACTGTACGAGACTATAGAGCACGGACTAATTTGCCATTTGCGAGGTGATAATACCTGCTCGAATATTCCTAGTCACGGATGGATATTTCTCTTTGCATATGTATTATTCATCATATCGATGGTGAATTTTCTATCGATGTGTGAAAGCGCAGTCTTTACCGTTGCTGCAGCAACTGTCTCATTACCACTTTCTGGTATTTGGTGGAGTATCTACAAGATGGATGTTGGATCGAACGGAGGTTAATATTCCATCTGTCTTATAAATTAGAATTCCGAATGGTCAAACATTGAATTTTAAAATTATACCATAAAAATCACGAAAAAAGGGGATCAAAATTATTTCATCAAAATGATTATATGCAAATGATTTTAATGCTCATTTGATGAATTTTTGTAGAGGCTCAAAGTTACAGTTTAATAATGAAACTATTTTTTTCTGATTTGACATACAGAAATGATTAATTTCAAATGTAAATATCAGGTGATCGAGACGATCGATGAACATTATTTTATATTTTCAGGCATGATTTCTTGGGCACCTGGAGTAACAGGTGAATTGATATGTGCTCTTCTTGGTCTTCCGGTCGTTTTGCTCGGTCTGGGTCTTCTGATAAGGTCCCACTTTCGTGACACCCAGCCATCTTATCAGAACGTGTCACCGCCCGAGGTGCACAGGGATACGTGTCAAAGATGAATCTTCCAAGAGGTAAAGAAAGTCAAAAAGGTACGAGAATTTAGTTGAGTGAAGGGTCGAATCGATCGAACATAGGATAAGTGTACTTAGACGCGAAAGGAAAAACAATCTGAACTGAAAACCGATAGATAATTAACGCAATTTGTTAAAAAAAAAAAAAAAAAAAACACAATTTTTAAACATAAAAACTAAAAATAAATCGACGATTCATAATAATAACAAAACAAATGAACGAGGAGATGAGAAACGCAGTAAAAACAAAAAAATGTTTGCGCACGAGGTCACTTCTTGTTTTATAAATTGTAATATTGCCAAAGTAAACGTATACATTGGAGCCATGCAGTTATTGCCAATTTATATTTTATTTTGATAACGCAATTGAGAATACATTTTATATTTCCGATCGTTGTCAAAATGCAGCAGCGAGTGCCAGGTAATTACTACTAATAAATATTCATTAGTACGAGAACACAAAAAAAAAAAAAAAGAACAAGACTACTATAAATAAAGTTGGTGATTGGGCGTTGTAGAGAAAGTAGTTTTATAGACAAAACTTTTGGGCGAAGCGTGTACAATTTTGAAGGTTCGTTTGATTTTTTTTTTCCTTCATTTTTTCACGTAAAATTCACGTAAAATTCACGTAAAATTATGCATTTAAGAGCTTTGAATATAGGCAGATGTGTATGCGGTAGATGTAGTAAAAGATTTATCGTTCATTCAATCGAATCGATGAATCGATATGAATAACAAGCGTTTGTAATCGATAGTATCACAAAAGTTGAATATTCTTATGAAAAATGAAAAATCAGAGAAAAGCTTAACGACGAATTGATGAACCCACATTTATTATCTTTTTTGATAAAATATACACACAATTCATTTTTCAAAGCTGCTCGTTCAGAAGCTCGTACAGCCTGTACTGAATAGGCATACAAAATAAGCATAACTGTTAATATTTGCCAAAGATTAAAAAGTAACTACAGTATTAATTGCTGTGATTTAACGAGCAAAAAAAGATTAAGGAAACAAAAAAAAAATATAAAACTATTGTCATAACATCGTGATTGTAGATCGTAAATACCTCAGTTTTACCTCGCGATTTTAATACGCATCACCTCGTTAGTTGTTATAACATGCGTGTAGATGATATTCAATTTGTCTTCGTGTGGTATTTTAGAGATTTGCAATTGTTCCTTTGAACGTTACCGAAAAGTAGTGATTTACCCGTTGGACAAACACTTTTACGATTGGATCAATGATATTTTAGAAATTTTTCAATGGTCGAATGCAGTGTTTAGAAAATAAGAAGCGTAGTCGTTCCTCATTTGTACACTTCGGTGTTACTCGGTTGTACTACGGTATATTCTCTTCATCGTTCTTACTTATTTCAAACGTTATCGCATCGATGTGTCAAAAAATGTCTATATACATTAATGCATTAATATATCGATATGTGTATATCTATATATATTGATATATCAACGGATTCATGCATTCATATATACTCACAAAATGAAAATTATTGGATGAATATGAATGAGTAGACTCCCGTGATATTTTTGTGCCAAATCATAATCTCTGGGGATACGTATTCGATTGAAAAACGAGCATCGTTTATCGAATGAATCAACGGACGCACAAGGATTTAGGGAATGAAAACATTTTTCAGTTCATACCTGTTTTCGTTTCTTTTGCTCACGATAATTTTAATTAATTTACGTTTTTCGGACAACAGAATTTGAATTGATCAAGATACTTTGAAGAGAAATCGAGCCAAATACAATAAAAAAATAATATTTAATGAATGCGTGGGAGTCAACAGTTAAATATTCGTCTGATACGATCTAATTACGAGAAACTGCGAATGATATATCTCATAGTAATTTAGGGATTAATTAACGAAGTAATTGGGTTACGATGAAAGAGAAATATTTGACGTTGGATATATTATGTTGCGTCAATCATGTATTCCATCAACAAGTCATACGTCCACATTTTTTATAACGACAGATGTATTAGTATTAAAACTAAAAGATAAATAAGAAAAATAATGTCCGATTAATCAGAGCAACGTACAACAATAATACTCGGATGAAAATCTGTGAGAAAAGTCCATAAACGAGATAGCAGTAAAGAGAATAAATACGCGAGAGAAATATTATTCGAATTTGACGATCGCAGCGATTATACGCTGTTACAATAGATATGATAATAAATTAACGACTAATTTACGTCCAATATGGAGTAGAACAAAATGAAAAAAAGTAAAACATGAAAACGAATGGAAGGCCCGTTGTTAGCCATTGAGATGATATTTTTTATTCGCCCACTCAATTAGGAACGCACGAACGCGATGCACATTTTTATCGTACAAAAAAAATCGACTGAAACCGAAACGTAATCAATATAATAATAGACAAACTTAATGCATCACGAGTCTTCAAAAAAATTTCAAACGTTTTTCAATCTTTTTTCTTTTCTCGCAAAATTTTTTGTCCGGGCTTTAAGAAAATTAAAGTAGCAGATGCGTCCACTGAGTCGAAAGTTCTCGCATACTTCGACTCTATAAGTTCAAGTAAAAAAAAAAAAATTATTTTCATCCCTGAATATAAATTCATTCCGAATACTAGTTTTCAAATTACATTTTTCAATTCACTTTTCTCTCATTTTATTCCAAAAAAAAATATTTTCTTCCAACATTTCCGACCTTCTTCAGACACCCTTGCAAACGTCTTGGTAATAACTTTAAAAAAAAAAAAATACAACTTTCGCAAACGAGAGTTTCCTCTCCATCGTGATTCATAAAATAAAAAAGTACTTTCTCGATCCACATCTCTCGTTCCTAATTTCTCGTCTACCATCGCTAACGAAAAACAAAACGCTACAAGTAAAAAAAAAAAAAAAATAACAGTGGGATAAAATAATAATGTTGTGTCAATTTGATGGTACAACGACGATGATTTTGCGTCATATACGTATTGACGTTACAAAAATGTATCCATCTCGCTCGTTATCGTATGGCTTTTCTATGATCGTTAAGATTAAAATCACTCGTGCAGTTCACACCTATACTATAGTCTTGACCCTGACGAATAGAAAAATAACGCTGTTACAATAATAAACAATTCTCTATAGTTAGTTACCTAGTGTAAAAAAAAAAAAATGAATGAAAGAATAAACCTGCTCAACCGGACCCTGCGTTCAACACGAGGGTGAACTCGTTTTGTAGAATATTTTCCATTACAACAAGATTCGATTTTACAATATTATAAATACATGTATATAAGTGGACATCCATAACTGACAATGGGATATACAATGAGCTCAAAATTTCCACGTTGTTTTTAAGGATCGTTACCATATACACAGCCAAATTCAAAATTCACATTCCACACAAGTTTTTGATTTCATATTATCGCTACTTCGTAATGCAATAATGTAATATTAGAGGAAAATAAGTTGAGGGTTGTTTAAAAAAAGTCGTGTTTCCACCGAATAATGCAGAATTCTTCACAGAAAGACTCCAAAACCTCCAATTTTCATGTAGTTTAGAAAATCATTTTTATTAGTGCAAATAAATTTCTAATGCTCACATTTTTTTTTCAAAATTAAAAAGACTGTTTCAACGTATATACTGTCTGAGCGTCCTCAACAATTTTTGAGCCCAGCACAAAGCTTTTCTACGTAAAAATGTTTAGAGCTCACAACTTTCTATGAATTTTTACAAGACCGAAATTTTCGAAAAAATAAAAATAAAAATTGTATATGGTAAATATCCTTAATTGGAAAATATAGAGGAGTGGAGTATTATTTCGAAGAACTGTAAAATAAATAAGACGAAGAGATAAACGGATAATTATTGATGTGTCACTGAATGTTACTGTAATAAAATAAACCATAAAATGTAAACACTAATCGCAAATCCGATCCAAATCCAGTGCGTATAATTACTGAGCGAAATATGTTTGTTAAATAATCATGGAGTCAATTTTTCGAGATAAATAATCATTTTGGTTTTACCAGAGTTGCTTCGGCAACAATAAAACCGAAGATAATATGACGTTGATTTTAGTTTCATTCGAAATAACTGTTAAACTGTTGGCTAAGAATAAATAAGTGAAAGAAGAATGGAAACCGAAAAAGATAACAATAGCATTTGAAAATAATAATCACTCAATCACTTGATTATATTCGTTCGTCGTTGAGTCTGAAAATATTTACATGTGTGCTTAGTAAACGACGGCGAACAAATGTCATGAAGTGATGAATTGTTGGCAAACTATAAATGTACCTAATTATTAGAATACATTAGTTTTAGTTAAACGTACCGATGGTGTGATATGATGTGAATAACTGAAAATCCGTTCAACTACGAATCAATTAAATTATTATTCGCTGGAGAATAAATAAGCTCAAAGCACGTTTATAGAATTCTCCCACGCCCTATATTTGTATTCTCCATTTTTACAAAAAATCTTTCTGGCCAAACAATAATTCTTTTCAACCTATTTTCATGAAATTATATATCATTAATCCGTTAGATTCATAATCGATTAGCGATCCACAAACCTATTTTATTAATAATTCTTTTGCTAAATAAATATTATCGATGTATTTCATTAAAGAATACATTTTACTTGAACCAAACTCGTTTTATTTCCATTCGATATGTGTATTCTAAATTTGTGTATTCTCAGTGTATGTGCCACATGTATTATAAATATTAGGGTGATATTAAAAAATCGACTACTTTTTTCTCCAAAGCCCACGATTCAGTAGTTGCAGTGAGATAAAATAAGACGCCTGTCAAAATTTAAGCACTTGAACAAATTTTTACAGGTCGCTCATCGCGAATTCTCATTTCCCCTTTAAATAACACGGGAAAGAGATTGCTTGCTGCTTTTAAATTTTGTAACTAGTCAACGGGTGAACGCACAACAATGCCCGAGGCAAGGTGTATTTAGTAGGATTTTAACGGAAAAAGTCCCTTATTGTTCTATGATGATTCTACTCTTCCAAAAGTTATTCCAAGTCGAAGTTGAATGGGCAGTAAAAAGATTTTGTCATTTTTCCGGCAAAACTATCGAACTTATCACAAAATGTCATAGGACCTTTCTCGAAGATCATGTGATTTTATATAAAATCATGTTTTGAATAATTGAAAGTTTGAATAGTCTGACAGTTTGCGGCGTCACGAACTTAATTTTTGAAGGAAAGTTGCCATTTCCGTCGAATTAATTGTTATACGAATAAAAAATGTTAATAAAAAGCCTCCAATTTTTATCAAGTTGCTCGGTAACGTTTACAGCATAGATGTTGTGAAAAGTTGAGACAAGTACATTTACTCCTGCCGAATAATATATAGTTCTGAGTGGCGAAAAATTATGTCTAAACTCACATCATGAAAAGATTTCAGAAAACTTCACAAAAAAAAATACATAAAATTTTGAAATCATAAATAGTCAAAATTTCATTAAAACCAATTAACAAACCTCCCAATTATAAACAAAACAAACTAAAGCAAAAAAAAAAGTTTCGGCCGGAGTACTTGGCGAATTTTTTACCTTATTACTTCACACAAACTACCTATACCTCGAAGTCACGAACTCGCCAAGTACTTCGGCCAAAACCAAGCCAAATCCAAATTAAAATAAAATAAAGAAAGGTCGAAGGAAAGAGTATAAAACCCGGTTGAAACTCAGAAGAACTGCCTCTCTGCCGGCGTTTGTACCGATCTCGTAAAAAATTGCTTAACTTTGATGATCAACAAAGCCAGAAAGATCACTGTCAGTTACTTTTATTTTTCGAATTTGAAAAAATGTGTTGTCTTAAAAAATATTATAAATAAAGGAGAAAATATATTCTGATATGTTTCGAAATTTTTATCTCCAATATATAAGCATTAACTTTATAAAAAATTGGCGACTTCTTATTAATATTTTCCATACATATTGAGCAATTGATTCGACGAAAATAGCAACTTACCTACAAACAATGAGCTCGTGACGCAACAAACTATTAGACTATTCAATTTTTTTGTGATAAGTTCGATAGTTTCGCCGGAATAGTGAAAAAGTCTTGTAATTCATTGCGCATTCAACTTTGATTTTGAATAACTTCTGGAAAAGTAGAATTATCACGAAACAATAAGGGACCTTTTTTCACAGACCGTTTAAATCCTTACATAAACCCACCTTGGGCATTGTCGTGCATTCGCCCGTTGACGAGTTACAAAGTTCAAAAGCACCAAGCGATCTCTTCCTCATGTTATTTAAATCCGGGTAAACGGTACCCACTGGTGTTTCTTCAAAAATCATGTAAAATAAAAAAACCAAAAAAATTATTTAATTAAGTACTATAAACTAGTACTTGTCATAGTAGATTTTGGAAATATCGATTTATGACAAAATGGCAGACGTTTGAACATAACATAGCGATTTTTCGACCAAAAATTAGTTATTATTTTGCCTATAAAACAAAACCTAATCAACGAAAAAAAAGTCTCACGACAAGTACTAAATAATGATGTATAGAATAACTACAAAATAATTCAAGTCAATTTTTTTATTGGTTTTCAAGAAATTTTGGGTACCCATTTGAAAATTTGGCAATAAATGAATCATGAAATTTGTCAACTTACATGGAATCATCGATACCCCAGGCCCAGTGTAACTGTTTTTCGCAAAACAGGTGGCACGGTGCGCTCTCGAAGACGGTTCACTCTCTCGGCTGTAACTTCGTTATTTATCGAGATACTGATTTTCAATTTTCACTAGATATTTTTGAGACCTCAAGCTTCGAGAAAATGCAAAAAGAAATCGATTTTTTCGACCATGCCAAGTGTATCATCTGCCCAATGAGAACTAGAAAATCGCGATAAGAGATCTCTAAAAAATTTTGACAGGCGTCTTGGCTTACCTTGCTACAACTATCGAATTGTAGGCTTTAAAAAAAAAAACAGTCTATTTTTTGGAATCACACTAATAAATATATTTCTCCATTGTTGCATTTGTACGAAGAGAATGATTAAAAATACGTATATAAAATGTGAAATTATTCTATACCATTCTTTTTATTCTCAATCAATGTTGATCATAGGGCATAATATATCAAAAAAAACAATAAAATTACATTATTTTTTGCAATACATACAAAATACAAAAGTATTGAAATTTTTAATACTCATTTCTTTTCTTTCCATTTTTACGTAAATGCAATGTTAATTATTTTTCAAATTACAGCTATTTAAATGCATCATTGGCGACCCAAAATCCGAAATAATGAATTCATAGTGATTATCAATTGAAAATAAATATATTCCGTTTGAACTTATTATATACATTTAATCACACAACTATTATTATACAAGTGATCGTCATTATTTCAATAAAATGGAGCAATGGACGTAAGCATTCGATTTTTTGATATAATATATCATCACCATTTGAGGGCTCCGAGTTTGGCGGTTTCATGCTCCTTGCTGATTCTCTCAGACATTCTAATACCGTTGTACTCATAATCCTCGTATCTGGCGACTGCTAACCACTCGAAGTTAAGCTTCGAGGCTATGCTCTGACTGTAATTCGACGTGAACACTCCGAAAGCGAAACCGGGCTCGATTTCACGTGTCTTACGTTGTTGATCGTATTTTACGAAACTTTTAGCCAATTTGATCGAACGTTCAACCAATCCGTGGCCGATTTTGTATCCTTGATAACCCGGTGCAATTCCAACGTAAAAAATTTCCATTGCAGCGTTCTTACCGTATCTCTCGAACATATCGACTCTTGACTCGACCTTAAATGCACAATTGATCGAAAAATCAATTTCCACACAAATCACGTTATTCATTTTATATAAAACTCCCATATAAAAACAAATTTATAAAAAACCTAAATGTGATTTGTCTAATGCGTATTTAACAAAAGTTAACGAATTAGAGAAAACAACCGTTATGAATTTTAAGCTGTGCATTCTCTGAAAATGGAGATTGCTGGTAATAAAAATAAAAAAAAAAAAAGCACAAACAGACGAAGTTGATAATCTTATGAAGAAGATTAGATTTTCAAATCTTCGTGACATCAATATCGCTGATGGTACATTATCATCTTATCTTCGTCATAAAAAGCTATCATTCCAAAGTTCTGGTAAGAATATGACTTTTTCAAATTTCAATATGTATATCTCTTCGAAACTTCAACATCATACGAGCTAGAAAATATCTGAGATTAACAATAGACCAAGATCGTGACAAAGCACTTGATTCTAGTTTCATTGTAGTTCATTAACTACACACCAACTGCAATCACTTACGTCATCTAGAAAATTAATGAGAGCCAGACTCGAACGAGGTTTCAAGTGATTCTTCACAATTTCCAAAAGAGGGTCAATCTCGTCGTTTGTCATAGTAATCTTAAAAAAGAAAACATCATCTCTTACGAAATCTAATAGAGAAATAAATATTTGAGCCAGCGAATCATGTAATAAAAAAAGGAAATACTTTGATATGAGATTTATCGTAGATTTGTTCTAAAGTGCATTTAAATTTTCATCGAATATTGACAATTCTATCGACTGCGAGAGATCGCATAATCAGGAAAGTGCAGTCCATGTAATATTTCCATTACAACTTTCTTTTATTTTTAATGTCAGACAGAACATTTAAAACTAGTAATAAAATATCGAGAAAGAACAACATTCCTGCAACCTTTGAATCTCTGAATAAATAACATTTGATATAAAATTTCTGAGGCTTCGAATTTAATCTTTCAAATCATTTTCGTTCATTTTATTACCGATTGATTGCATTCTACAAACTGTTCTTCTCTATCGTTCATAAACACAGCATGTACATTTTTATCATTACACTGATGAAATTTCAAGAGTTTTATCATTCGAATGAGTACACTGAGAAAAGAGTTTAGTTGAATTGACCAAGGCTTCGTAGAATACGTCGAAAGAAATATTTCGTTCATTCAAAAAATCGTTCGGTTGCACGAATTATTAATTTTATTTCACTAAACAAAGATACCAATTGAATCAACCAAATGAGATTTGTTGTCGTGGATTTTGTTGGATCAACGTAAGATATTTTTCATTTAATGAAACTGATATTTAGTATAACAGAATATTACATTGGACGTATTTCACGAAGCCATTTGGTTGATTCAACAATTCTCTTTTCTCAGTGTATGTAAAAAATGAGGTATTAATTTTTGTAAATTTACCAACAATCAAACTTTATGTTAATTTTTACTTATATTATAAATTTGTATAACAGGTAGGTTTTTGTTCTTATTTGGCAATGGACATTAATAGACTAATTATTGTTTGTAAATATGTCACTCACATGAAGCTTATTGAAAGAAACACCAACAACTTGGCCACTATTGACATCAATGGCTATTAGTGAACAATCGTCTTTGACAACTTCCCTAAAAACAATGGTCATTGCTTCAGCCGCACCCTCCTCTTCGTAGATACCAACCCCGAGGGCAACGTTTTCCTGTTTCATCGATTCTTGTTGCACACTCAAAGCACCTTCGATTCTATCCTTGGTCAGAATTTTATATTCTATAGGACCGTTTGGCCCTGTGCTATATTGGCTAAACATTCTTGATTTTTATCTCTTATCTGCAAAAATAAATTTACATTATTTCATTAAAAACTCATACCGAAGTTGATTTAAATAATAAAAAGAAGGCTATCGGAAATAAATTCTATTCAAGCTCCCTCGCTAACGTCTAATTTCAAATTAATTGAACGTATCGTAACAGGCATTTGAAAATTGTTCAGTTGTCATCATGTTTCTTTTTTCAACAATAAATCGTGCAATCAATTTTAAAGCAGTTAACATTTTTCGAGTTACTTAACTTGATGAGGCTTTTGGGGATTCATTACTCAGTCGTTGTTTATCATGTTTTGTAAATGGAGAAATAATTAGAATCGTTTATTGACATTGTGAGATCGCTTTTTTGCCTTTATATTTCGCGCCGCATCGACCCATCACTCCTGTAATCGATACAGATCGAACGAAGCGTGTCGATAATTTTCTCTCACTCTTTTCATCGAAACTCCGGGAGCTCACGGATTTTGGGCACTCTCGCTCTCTTGCTCCGGGACGATCAAACGATCAACACCGCGATACCAAATTCAATCAAGACCACAATTTTTCTCCACGCCGGATAATTCTACTTCTTTATCGGGACTGGCCGCCCCGATTCTCGACACAACCCATCGTGTTTCGATCTTCCGAAGAAATCGGGTAAAAATTTGGATATCCACGAAGGAATCCCGGAGCATAAAAGAGCCAACGAGAAAAAAAATCTTCGTACCGGCATTTCCGAGATAAGTCGATATATTCTCCTCATATTTTATCACGGATCCATGAGGATTAATTAACGTGTGCGAAAAACAATCAATTTTATATACGATCATTCATATGGACTTTCTGAAAGTGAGCAGCCGTATGTGTGTACGCGTGCATGGGTGATCTGATTCTGATCATTTTTTTTTTTTTTTGTATGAACCGAAAGAGGATTGTAATGGAGTAAATGTGAATACTTATCGATGAAACTCAGGGATATCTTTCTCACTTCTTCTTAATAAAATCCCGTAGATATCGAGACATCGAGACAAATAAATCTATGCTTTGAATTATTGCAAGAAAAGAAATGCTAACAACATTAAATTGGAGTGATACTTTTTCGAACGAGATAATGAATTTTTCTTATTCTTCAATCTTTATTGATTTGGAGAAAAACTTAACATCGAAGCTTACCGAATTGCAGTTTTTTTATTATTTAAATGATGATTAATAATATTAGTGAAAATTGTTTTTTCTAAATATCGATTAAAAAATTTCTATGTACATTCAATTTATCCACTGTAAAAAGTGTTTTTTTAAACTTATAATTTTGCAATGTTCTTGAAAACTCACCGTTCGAAGTGAATAAAATGTGACGAAAGCTCCGACGCGTGATACGGCTCAAAGTTGTCTGAGCCGGTGATACCAGGATTCTTAGCAAGAAACGTTTTTCGTCCGTGAAAAATTCGATTCATCGTCGAGTTTCTGCGCGAAAGACCCTCGAAGGAGAACTCTTCACCGATTGGCACTATCAAACAAACTGCACGTTCTTCCCACAGCACAGCGCACCGAGTTCTCCTTCTTCGAGTCGAACGTACAGGACATTCCGTCTCAATAGAGTACACTCAATTGTCAAAACTTTTTTCTTCGAACTTTTTAAAAATATTGAAATTTCTCACTCCTTGATTTTCAATTCATAATTTTTTCATCGTAACAACATTTATAACGATATCACTCATGAAACTGCGCTCATTCGTTGAGCACAATTTTTTAAATTTATTTTCGATTTCTTCTTGATGAATAAAAGTAAATATAAATGTAGAAATAATCTCGTTGAAAAACTTTTTTTTTTATTAAGTTATTTTTAAGATTTTAAATAGCAGAAGTTTAATAAAATATTTGCACAATGAAAAACTTATAAAAGTGTTGATTCTACGTCACCAGATTCCACAAGAAATTTTCGGTATTGAAATTCGAATGCTTTTCATCACTAAACTTATCACGATTTTTCAGAAAGATTTTACATGTTCAAAAAATGTGAAATATATTGTTAACGTCTTTAAACTTTGATAGGAATTATTCGTGAAATTGAGTCTCTGATTTGGCGTGGAAGAGCCGATATGTATGTGAACATGTTTCTTGACGGTGTGTCGTAATTTATTCCTGGGGTCGCTCGAACAATTCGGTTTAGTGCTGTATATAGTTTACGTACATCATTTATCACTACCAACGGCTACTCATTCTTCTCTTTCTGCTGGACTTTTCACAGTCGTTCATTGTGTGACAGTGCATTGATTATTTTTTCAACATCATTTTGTATTGTCAAGGTAAGAATAAACACAAACCCATTTATTAGAAGTGAAATTCCATTGTAAGACTTCGACAAGTCGTTGTATGCAATTTTTGATTTTGTTCTTATCCAATTATCGTAAACTATTATTGCATAATTTCCTGAATACTTGACGTTTGTGTTATTCAAAATGGACTGGTAAAAATGAGAGAATCTGAACGAGAAAAAAAAAACCAATTTGAACGATAGCTTAAATAATTTTCTTACTTGTTTGTACACAGATAATCTCGAGTGGTATTCGACTTTAAGAAAATCGTTCGGCTCTGTACCGAAAGGACCGAGAAACTAAATTATCGAACGGTTTCTATATTCGTGACCTACTTATTGCTAGACGGTAGCGCGAAGTCTTAAAATTAAATGCGACAAACTTCATTAGTCTCGGCTAACGAAACGTATTCACTATTCACAGATCTATAACGATATTAAAGCAAGTCGTGTACAACAAAATAATGTTTCACTGCTAAGATTCTTTAAAATTTAGCGTATACAAAAAAAAACAATCTGGAAACAATATGATATGAATTTTTCTGGATTTTATCTAATGACATGACTTTACGCCTATAGCATGCAGTAAATTATTTATATTACGATTAGAAAAATAATGTAGGTTATAATAAACATAAAAAATTTCAAAATGTTAAGAATTTTATAAAATTCTTAGTAAATAAAATTCTTTATAAAATAGGTATACGTTCCTCGCATAAGAAATCTGCTTTAATGCGTAATTACTCGATAACTAAGTAGAAGAAAATTTTGAAAAAAAACTTGCGTTTTCGTACTTGATATTGAAGAACATTATCACCAAATTTGATCAATTTCTTAACATTTTACCTTTTGTACCAAAACTCCTTAATATTTGTAAAATACGAAAAACGGCATGTGATATCGAAAGAACAATGTCAATTTTCTGCATTGTTTATGTTAAGGTTTACCAGATTATTAGTAGAGAATTGACACACGGAAAAAGTGAACTAGCTTTTTTATTGATATTAGCCCTAAAGTTATGACGTTATTTCTAGCACCCTCGAGTT
Organism: Campoplex capitator; assembly: GCA_037576405.1. Classification (NCBI taxonomy): domain Eukaryota; kingdom Metazoa; phylum Arthropoda; class Insecta; order Hymenoptera; family Ichneumonidae; genus Campoplex; species Campoplex capitator. Next base: position 2,949,302 of record JARBWI010000015.1, read on the forward strand.
TGAACATGTTTGAGCCGCCCCTTTGGGCCGTTTATTTGACTCTTATTATGTTAGGAAAAATCTGAAAAAAATCATGGATCTTCTTTGGATTCTTAATTATACGATAGAATAACTGGCATCTTCAAAATTCTTTTTTTCAATGAACAATTTTATCAAAATTTGAAGGTACGCAGGCTGTTCACACTGGAATGTACGGACACAAATGACCCATCTCCATAACTCTAGGGTTAGTTTATTTGAAACTTTTTGAATAAGGAAACAATTGACAACGTCGTCGTTTAAATCATAGATTCAAAATTATGATTTCCTGTGTTTTTTCATCAAGAGACGCGGTAATGACTCGGCTCCAAGTTATAATATTCATCGTCTTCTTCTTTTCTCCTATGGCTATCTCTCCGTACTCTCAAGGGAATGTAACGCGTCAAGTTATAATATTTATTATATACATCATTTCGTCGATGCGGCAATGAATTCATCCATTTCTTCCATGCTTTTAAGGTAATCCTATCGACTTAGCTGGTTATACTAATTGTTGTGTCCCGATTTGGCACCAATAACCAAAATAAATCCACTTACGAAATATCAAGAACTAACGATTCTTAGCAATGCAAAAACCTACTTTAAGCATTAATAAATCGCACCAAATGTAAGTCATCACGCCATCGAATATTCGAATAACGAAATAATGATGTATTCGGGGCGAATATGTCGAGTAGTGGGAGAAAACATGTGAATCATCAAAAGACAGAGTAAACCCAACAGCGAGACGCATTGTCAAAAGTGACGTTCCGCTATATACCACCGAGTCAACTTGAAAACTCAGAACGCTTCCGATTTCTAAAAATTGTCATTGCATTTTTTAATGATATTGGGTTGTATATGGTGACTTGGGATAGCTTGTTTCCAAAATTGCCTCAAAAACTGTCTATTGACTAGTACGACCCGCTTGTACGTCCTTAATGAAATCAGCCAAAATTGTTTTGAAAAGTAAATGAATTTCTGTAGAACTCCAGAATTTTTCAAACAATCGATAAGGAAGTTCTAGGATGACAAAATGAGTGAATTAAGGAAAAAATTTCTATGCGACACAATAGCAAATTTCAGTTCCATGACTATAAACCACACGACAAAAGAACATCGACAAAAAATCACACGATAAAATATCTCACAGACATAAAATCACATAACAGAAAATAATCCCGACAAAATATCCCACGAACATGAAATGTCCGTTTCATTTCTCTTCAGCTTTCCGACTTTGAATCAACGCAAAGTTGGGAGCATGATTGTGCTCGGGCTTATTGCCGATGATAGAGCCTAAGATCATCAAAGACCATTGCATATACACAGTTAAAATTACACACTCCCTAATCACAAATCACAAACAAAAAATATATGTACCTGTGCGTTTATCAGAGCTACTTCGAATGTAACAATTGCACGAATTTTTTTTATACATATTACAGCGCCAAGTAATAGCATTGTTATTTTCACGATGTCGCAAATATATGTAGCCGTCGTGGATGAGAAGCGGCTTTCCTTTTTGCGATTTCAGAAATTTGAGTGGCATATATACGTATAATAGTACAAGGCAGAATTGATACTGAACTACAATAACGATTATATTTATTAGGGTGTCCGTTATTTCCCAAATTGACGTTTTCCACTTGGGTACGGTTTAAATCGTTTGTTTATAGTCCAAAAACAACTTTGGAAAATTTTTTTTTTTTTTATATGCCCTTAAGGAGTTTCGGTACAAAAGGCAAAATGTTAAGAAATTAATCAAATCTGGTGATAATGTTCTTCAACATCAAGTACGAAAACACAAATTTTTTCAAAATTTTCTTCTACTCAGTTATCGAGTAATTACGCATTAAAGCAGATTTCTTATGCCCGAAATGTATACCTATATATATGGAAACGCTATGCTTATACACGTGAACTTTAGTCTTCAATTACTCGATAACCGTGTAGAAGAAAAATCTGAAAAAATTTGTATTGTCAAATTTGGCACTAAAGAATATGTTCACCAAATTTTATAAAATTCTTAACATTTTGAAATTTTTTGTGTTTTTAACATGGTTTAGCATGGCAACATTGTATCGCCTGTACCGAAACTCCTTAACCCTTGCCTAAATGACGATACTTTTCCCATTTAATTAACATGGGATTTTTTCACTTTTTAGATTTCAATTTTTTTTTCGCCTACCATTTCATTAGCTCACTTTAAATTGTGGATTCTACTTCTATTATGATATCTTTAGTTGGTCAATTTTTTATATTGGTGACAAAATAGTTGTTCATGAGTTTTCGAAAGGTTACATTTTTTTTTACGTGTTTTTTAATGATTTTTAATATATTTGAGCTACTTAACTTTTCAATGATTCAATGATATTATATATATATGTATATTTCCAATTATCAAGGGCTTAAAAGAGTTTAATTTACTTTATTATTCATTTAATATAATTTATTAGTTGTGATTGTACAATAATTACTACTACAAGAGTTAATGTATGCGAATACTTTTAATCCAACAATCATAAAAATGCACTGTTGAACTATTGCAATTTCAATTTTTTTGTGTCACACTCTTTTGTTACACTTGAAAATTTATTTTTTTAATCACTTACTACCTGAAGCAGATACAGTTTTTGATTTTCATCTTTGGTCAACACATGAATGTACTCTTGCGTCAATTGCACAGCTCTCTCCGCTAAGTCATTGACTACTTTCATATTTTCAACAATTTTTCAGCCTTCCTGTCCTATAGTTCTTATTATTCGGCCAAGTTTTTGGATCGAATTCTGGAAATTATTTTTCAATATCAAATCGACTTTTAGCGCGTCACAGAGTTGGTGCGCTACACGATTGTTGAGGGAATTATTGACTATTACTAGTATTATTTAAGCTACAAGGTTCTAATTAGTCACGATCGAAAGAGAAAAAAAATACGTGAATTTAGATGAACCTTTAAAACGCTGTAATTTATTTTATATTGAAGAAACAATTTTTGCGAACAAGTAGAATCACGGTCCTTCTGGTAAAAGTGTCTTGTACGTCTCACTTCATAAATATACTTGTCTCGAGTCGCTGCCGCGACTCTTGACTTGATTAATCACCCGGTGATTGATCCATGAAAAGTCATGGCGTTGAGACAACTACGGGACGACATTGCCACTAAATTTTTATTTTTTTAAGTTGAGCTTGATTCATACGATGCAACCGCACAAAATGGTTTCATTCAAAAAATAACAAAACTTGAGACACAGAACCGATTGGATTTGGAATAATTGCATCGAGGTTTGCGCAAACAATAAGTTTTATTTGAAACGATTTATATACGACAGTCTTATACCCTAGCTGAATTTTTGGTGTCGCAGAAATCCGCTAGAGGGCAACGAGCGTACCGCTCTCGCGTAAGCGTTGCACCACCCGTGAGGCTATAAGACTGCGAAGTTGAATCGTAACTGATTGATCACTCCCAACCATGTTTGTTGAGGCGATCAGAATATTTGATTTTGTGATGCTAAAAGAAGTAAGACTTCATCGTACAGTTGAAGTACGCTTATATAAGATGGTTTTCATACCAAATTATATCAACATCAACATGAGCAATATTCTTAATCATCATAAAATGTCACAAACAATACCATTCGAAATATCAAATAAATTATGTATTAATCAAAATCAATCAAAAAATTTCAAAAATTGTATTTTTTGAATAAGAAATGCAATTTGTTTAATTCAAATGTGACTATAACAATTGGCCAAAATACTTTCGCCAATTGCCCGAGCAATGCGATGATATTACTTCAAATATTTATTTAATTTTATCCAAACAATACCTTTAATTCTGCCAAGTGATTATTTTACTCCAAATTGCGGGCATAGTAGACTCAAAACAACGAAATCCCTTCAACTACGCGCGGAAGTTGCGTCAACTACGCAATTGGTTTCGCCGTCTTCGTTCTCAACACGCCTTTTTTTCAGTGTATATTCTCGAAGTGACCGAAAATGTGATTTTCCTATATCACCATGGGAATCTGCACCTACTTTTAATAATTTTTTCTTACTCAATGGGTCGATAACCAAACCCGAATTTTCGTGAGAACAAGAATTGATCAATGAAGGACGGCGTTGAATTTTTTCACGCGAATCCTATGACCTAGGCACCGCGATAGAATTACTTTAAATTCTTCGGTGGTTTGATGTCGTCATCCTGCGTTTTCTTTTAATTCTCTAATTTCACTAATCAGCTATAAAAGACATCCTTCTTTTCCAATAGGTAAGTTATCACTTCAGCATGTAATACGATATTCTGGTTTTGGCAATATGCTTGGCAACAAATAAACAAAGCCATGGCAACGAATAGCTATAAAAATAGAAGGAATATCCACAGGAACAAAGAGTTTTGATATATCGAAATATCTTTCTGAAGAAAAGAAGATCCCAATGTAACTTTATACAGTTTTCCACATTTTGATTCTTCATAAAGTTTCAAACGAAATCTGCAAGTCCTCAAACAGGATATTTTACTGGAAACATTATTAAGCTTTACGAGTTATACTAAGTGAACTTCCCTGTTGTTATTTGAAATTTTTGCTCTGTTTTTTTTTGCCGTAGACATTGCGTTTTTAAGAGTTAAAATAATCATTTTGTTCTACACAGCAACATCAATTGTTCGAACAGCGACGTACTCGCTCCGCATCATACGTATAAATCGTATAAATATAGAACATTGCGCACACTCCGTCTTTTCGTTTCTGCGCACCAAGTGAACGATCGGATTGGAACGGACGTTTCCTCTGCCAAGCGCGAACCGATCGATGTGGGTCTTACAATGGAAAATGTTGCATGGATCGAACTTCAAACAATCACGGACGCCGTTTAGTTCAGCAATTTATACACATCAACCGTTTTCGTTTTACCTGAGCTTGGAATGCTAAAAAATTACAATAGTTTATCTGGAATAAGTAACTTACAAATTATGGTAAGATTTAGTGATAAAACATACGAACGTTGCGGTTATTGAATTTACAGAAAAATATATTTTATTGTTTCACAAATATCGTAACACAAAATTTTTTGAAATGCATAACGATGCATTTCCTCTTTTCTTTTTTTTTACATTAGTCTGTAACAACACGAATAAAAATTTATTTATTCACGTGTTGCGAGTATGTATCGACACGTTTCAATAAAACCGTCTGCAATAACACAGATAACAATTTATTATAACAATAACATTCATCAATCTCGACTAATATAATATTCGACACGGTTATGTGAAATTCTAGCAAAAATAGTTTTTTCATGACAAATAACAGATTTGGATGATATGTTTGAGTTAAATAATAAAACGGAAAAAATCTTTTGCTTCCATGTATAAAAATAATTACGTTTTTTTCTTTTTGATTGAAACTCAGAGTTTTTTTTCTATTTGATCGAACCAGACTCATTTTGTTTGACGAAAAATTGATAGATCCAACTATTTTTTTTTGTTGAATGACTATAATGATTCAGTTTATTCAAGTAAATGATGAAGATTTTGTGTTGGAGAATCAACTGAACCATCGGAGCCAAATAATTTAGTTCAAACGACTAGTATTATCTGCTCACGCATATTTTTTATTTGCTTCAATAGTATATTTCTTCGAATATCAGTTATCATATTGACAAAAGGGTAATCGTTAGGACGAACGAATGAATCGGTTTATTTTTATTATATTCTATTGGATTGATGTTTATCTGTTTGGTTGCATGCTTTATTGGTTTGGCAAATAACGCGTTTAAGCGTTCAAAAATTGTTAATATAAATATTTTGTTGCCCACCGTGACGAACTGAATATTTTGGTTGAAAAAAAAACTGTTTTGGTCAACAAAATTTCTTTTCTCGGACCACGACGGACACGCGTATTCATAATTTTTTGACTTTTAAAGTTCAGCAATTAAGTTAAAACATCACGTAACGATCTGTGACGAAAAGCCTATGCAAAAATAATATCACTCGTATTTTATACAACAACCTCTATCGGTGATATTAAATGAAATAATTAAAACTTTATTTATCATTTTAAAAATATCATAATTTCAATTGATAACGAATCTCTTCGTAAAAACGATAATTAGTTGATGAATTAAAACAAAAGTATTCAAGTCTTTGAGATCGTCAGTCTTTTAGCAACGAGCCAACTAAATTTGTGAAGATTGCCGATACGTTCACTAAACGTTTTACCGTCAAACGTAAATTCATCGAAGCTCGCGTCTACCAGCGTACTAAAGCCCAAACGATCAGCTATTTTTTTTGAGTAATTTGACGTTGCTATCATCGACACGAGACTCGGGATACAATCTTCGTTCGTTATCGTAACGTTATCCTCTACTTCGACAGGTACTTTAACATTTTTTCCTCGATTCAATTCTCTACCGATTTCCATGGATGAAACTACCAAAAGTTCACCTATTCGATGCTTTCGATGATTTTTTTTCGTTGCCATGAACATTATTTCAAGAATACAGTCAACGTTATAATGATCAAAAAGATCGAGTCTCGAATCAACGTTTATCATAAAATCTACAAGAGCTTTCGAAGATTTCCACTTACATCGCTCGCTGAATAACTCGAAAGATCCTTTCGTCGAAGGATCACCTCGAACCTGCAAACATCCAATCATGCACTTTTATCTAACCAACATACCACTGAAATTTTACAATTCGATGTCTTAATAATTCGGCTCGCGCACTCCAGGGAATATTTACTATTGCTCCTTTTGCCAAAAATCGTTCCAATTTTTTTTCTTTTCATTCCACACTGAAAACAAAATTTCGTCGAAACCTTAAAATATTTTGTTGAATACGTTCAACAAAATTCGCCGACATAACAAAATGTTTTATCCTCTCAACAAAGTTTTGTTTCAGTATAAAGAAACTTTGTTGAAATATTCGAAATTTTGTTGCCTGAACAAAAAAATATTGTTGAATACGTGCAGCAAAATATTGTTTTCAGTGCATACTGATAAAAAGTGGTATCTCGTGCAATATCAAGGAGGCGGAGCTATATTTAAGGGGGCGAAGCATTTTTTTTCCAACAAGTTCGTTATATCGTAACAAATTCAAACAAGGGTTTAAATGGTCTATACTATTCAAACCTTGCAATATTAAGGAGGGGGAAGCTATGTTCAGGGAGTGGAGCATTTCGTTTTAAACACGTTCGTTATCGTGTTTTAAACAAGTTTAAAGAAGGGTTTTACAGGTATATAATATTCAAATTCTGCTTGAAACCGAAACGAAAACAAACCCGAACCGCACATCCTGAAGTATCACAAACCCACCCTACACTGAAAAAAAAAATTGTTGGAAGAACATAATCTCTCATTACGGAGTGCCAATGAAATATATGATCATCATAATGCCATAAACCATTGAACGAACACATTCATTTTTTTATCGAACTGCGCGTTACATTCTGACAAAGAATCCCGCATTCCAATTGACAAAACTCTTCCAATAACATCAATTTTTATTGAATCAACAATTTTTTTTCTCACTACTGTTTCTACATGTACAACGATGTTTTATCATGTTCCGGTACTTGTTTAGAATTTGGATATTTGTTTTTTTATCACATTTTTTTTTCATCGGTTTTTCATATTTTTATATGAAGTTGGAAGTCTTCGCCCTCATTAGAATTACATGTTACACAATTGTTTAGTGATAGCGAATGCTCGAAAAAAAAAAAATTGGACAAGCTGCAGCCGTGATTCGACACATTTATCCACTTTTCATTAAGGAGTTTCGCCACAAAAGGCAAAATGTTAAGTACTCAATCAAATTTGGTGATAATGTTCTTCAACATCATGTACGAAAAGACAAATTTTTTCAAAATTTTCTTCTACTTAGTTATCGAGTAATTATGCATTAAAGCAGATTTCTTATGCCCGAAGTGTATACCTGTATATACGGAAACGCTATGCTTATACACGTGAACTTTAGTCTTCAATTACTCGATAACTGTGTAGAAGAAAAATCTGAAAAAATTTGTATGGTCAAATTTGACACTAAAGAATATGTTCACCAAATTTTATAAAATTCTTGACTTTTTGAATTTTTTTGTGTTTTTAACATGGTTTAGCATGGCAACATTGTATCGTCTGTACCGAAACTCCTTAATATCAAACGTTCGAAAATAATTTGGATATTCGGAAAAAAAATTGCTGCACGTCCTTAAAAACTGCTTCCGCCTCCTTAATATCATCTTTAGCAGAAGGAGTGATTGTAAATATGTACCAAAAACTCTGATAAGTTCAGAACGAATTGTAAATAAAAAATCATCTCTGTTTCTCAACTTTTTTTTCAACTGTTTTTTTATTAAAAAAAAAAATTTACCGATATAATAAGATTTTTATCGAGAAAAATAAATATTATCCGTGATATACCACGTCTGAGTTTTTCAAGGCGAATCACAGCCTCTAGTTCGTTTCACAATGAAACTTGTCAAATTACATAATGAAAATAGGTTCACGGATTATAAAGTTCATCTAACTTAATTAATTGGGATAAAGGAGAGTTTTAATAGAAATGAATCAAAGTTCACACGAACTTGTATTTTGTTGAGAGCTGCACCGACAACTTCGCCGGTCCTAACGTCGATGGCAACGACACTAACGCCATCTTTGATCGCATCGAGGCACAATTCCTCGAGTTCTTCAGAAGCGCCGGGCTCGGACGTTAATTCAACTCCTACACTGACATTCTCATCAGTGAAAAATGCTTCTCTGATGACCGTCAATGCACCTTCCAGAGTTTCTGTTGTCAATGACTCAAATTCGATGTTACCGTCGTCCGTGGAGCCCCACGGACGATACGAAGGCATTCTTTTGCGGTGACTAAAAATAGACATATTTCGATTTAAGAAAAAGTATTTTTCCATTCTTGTCGCCGAAACATCAGAAAAAAATTTTGTTTTCGCGATTCACTTTTGGTATAACGACGAACGAGAGTGCCCTTTGAACCGACGAAAAACAAATTCAAAAGCAGATAGTAAACAAATTTTTTCGGCTGCTTCTCTTTCTCTCTCTATCTCTCTCGTTCACGGTCACACGTATAATTCGTTTAGTTCAAGTTCAAGGACACAGAGCACACAAACTGACACCTAAAAGTGACTGAGCAAAACAACAAAATTAGCATCGCTTCTGGTAACACTGACAAAAATTTACCCGAGCAATTTTCCATTCAATACTAATGAGATTTATTTATTTTCATTTATTATTTAATCATCGCGGTAGTTGAGAGGCGAAAAATGATTACTACAAAATTCCCATTTTATTGAATTTGAGCTCTCTAGTGTATTCGTTTTCGTCAAAAAAAAAAAAAAAATATTCCTTCTTCGAGATGCATTTATATTTCCAAACGCCAAAATCATTTTCACAGTATGTAATTTCCAAATATTTGAAGCAAAGTTGTAACGAATTACTACAATTTTTTCAATGATATTTAAAAATAAATAAAAAATCGTGTATTTTATTCTCACATACGAAAATAATTTTTGACTTCGATCGAAATCCCGCCGTTATCAAAACACACTTCACACTTGACATTTGCATTCACAATTGACGCTCGTATTGCATACTCATGAAGAATAAAGCATCGATTGTATTTTTAAATGCGTTCATATTTTTTTTTTTTTTTTCATTATCTCCGAGATACGTTATAATTTCGTTAAAATTTCTCAGCACAGACCTTCGTTGGACATTGCAAAACAACATATGAAGCAATATGTTATTTCGTTTGGTTATCTCAATCACACGAAAAAGCTACCGAGTTTTACATACAAAGCGTCAAACGTATATGCAATGTAAACACGAGCGTTGAAACACTACAAAACGAATAGAAAAAATGTCCGATATAAACTTTAAGAAAACTATAATGAAAATGTAAACATGTGATACAACATTAAATAAGAGTGACTCTGATTTCAATTTTATGTAATGTAAACGCACCTCATCGTACGGAAATTCGATACTCAGAACTTTTCTCGACTATCAGTTTCGAATGACTGAAGCTATAATGCTCAAATGTTCTGCGTCTCATGCAGAGTCAAATATTATACCAGTCCCGTATCAGTTTTTGAAGGGAGTGGGAGAAGGATTCGTGCATCATATTAGCACCCGAACGGGAGATCGTGAAACGGACGCTATATACGAGTACAAAGCAGACCATAATTTTTTGTTTGGAAAACCGATTATTCGTTTATATTTTCGAGTCATAAATATGAATGTATGTATTTTGAATTTTCGAGTGCGCTGATAAAATAATGTCTTCGTGTATATCGTTTCTGGAAATTATTATTGTAATAACGTTCGCGGGAAGTTGATTCAGTAAGCTCACAAGACTCGATCGTGCGCGTGTAAGCTTCATTATTGTTGTCAAACATTGACGGATCGCACGAAAGACTCATCACATGCGTGTAGGAAAAATTTTTCAAAAAAAAAGTATTCATCGCATCCGCACTGTACCACGGCGCGATTAGAAATTATTTTTTTCTTTGTCTAATTTACAATTTTTTTTTTTTTTATTATAGATTTTTTAAATTTTCGACCGAGTTTTAGTATCATATTTATTGTTGTATATTTTTACAGAATTTATCGTTAAACCAAGAATTTTGAAACGTGTGTATCTTAACATCTTTGCGAACAACGTTGATTTATAATTTCGATAAGAACGATAAGATAACCTTCTTCTGTGTCAAGTTGAGACATTATTTTCTTCGATGTAGTGTAGAAAAACGGATTTTAGAAAATTATGTGCTCTTCGTTACCAATGTATTATGAATATCGTCTATTTTTTCATTTTCCATCATTATATACTGAACTAGCTGTGCGTGCGGGCTTCGCCCGCTGCATAGAGCAGGCGCATCTAGCCTATTCTAGCTGTAAATTTTTCCTATTTTAATTTTTTTAATTTAATTTTTTAGATACATGAATTATTTCGTTCAGAGTTGAGTTGTTTGTGAATCTACATAAAAAAAAAATTGAAAAAAGTATTTTGATGTTACCTGGGCCATCTTTTTGCGTTTTCTTTTCAATTTCAGACATAATTCTTCAGTTTTCTTCTGGATAAAATAATCAAACGAAAGATTTTCGTATTTTTAATTTTTCATAATTTCATTAAAAATGCTGTAACTTTTTTTCGATACCGAATTGAGCATTCAACCACCGCTCATTTTGTTCGTTTTCTAATTTCCTTCAAATTTGTAAATCGTTTTTTTTATTATTTATCGTTAGTATTTAACTACCGTCGAGTTTTGAAAATTGGAGAATGAACGAAATCACTAAACTTTTTTTTGCATTTCTGTAAAAATTGAGATAACGAAATTTCACAAAACCACAAACTCAGTTTGAATGGTGATCTTTAATCTCGTGAAAGATTCATTGAAATCGGTTCAGCCGTTTTCGATTGAAAAGCGGACAAACATTTTTTAGCGAACAGATTTATATATATAGAGATAAACTATCCAGTTGGCGGCCCCCGATCATTAGTCGGCCTCTGCTCACTCTTCGTACGAGATTATCATGGACCTTATTCGTATAAGTGATTCCGTGCATAGTGAAGTTTTTTTTTCAAGGGGGCGTAAGGGTTTCAGCGTTAAAAAAAAAACACTTTTTTTGTGAATTTTTTTTTTTCAAGTACGAATTCAGCAAATTTCTTGAAATCTTTTGTACATTATTAAGTATACTTTTAACAATATTCTGTAATTTTTTCGTGCGGAAATATTGAAAAACGAGCCGGTGACAGAGCTTGCCCCAGAACGTCTCAGAAAAAAAAAACAATCAGCGGTGTTCACTATATCTCGGTCGGAAATGATCTGAAATCAAAAACCATTAAAATTTAGTCAAATCAAATCCTCCCCCTAACGTTTATTGAAATTTTTTTTTTTTTACATTAAAGGAGTTTCCTGCCCACAAAATGGCGGAATTCTTCGTGGAAAATAGCAGTTTACACTTTAGGTGGCCAACAAAAATTTTTAAATGAAAAAAAAAATAATCAGAGAACGTTGGGGGGAGGATTTGATGATACTTTGACTAAATTTTGATGGTTTTTGATTTCAGAACATTTCCGACCGAGATATAGTGAACACCGCAAATTGTTTTTTTTTTCTAAGACGTTCTGGGGCAAGATCCGTCACTGGCTTGTTTTTCAATATTTCCGCATGAAAAAATTACAGAATATTGTTAAAAGTATACTTAATAATGTACAAAAGGTTTAAATACATTTTCTGAATCCATATACTTAGAAAAATTCACAAAAAAAGTTTTTTTACGCTGAAACCCTTACCCCCCTCCCCCTTAAATACTTCTCCATACGGCACTGTGATACAATAATATCTCGATGATTCGAAATGCATGCACCAGAATTCTTCAAAACCCTGATATTCATTGGTTGGGTCTTGAATACATCAATTACGATTGGTGCTATTGTAACCAATCCGGCAATCTCAGCTCTCAGTGGTGTGGTCGGAGAAACAGAAACCTAATGACTGAAAAGAGTTGCACGTGACCGAGAGCAAGGACGTTTCGCAGATCTCGAGATGCGTGGATGAAAATAAATGAAGATAAATATAGACAGTGTTTTTTGGCTGAGGGAAAAAAAAAACAACTCAACTCTTTATAATATTTTACTATTTTCCCGCAAATGAAAAAGTCTTAGCATATTCCATCAAATTTCTATCGTAAATGTCAGACGTTCGAAAACAGGGGGGATATTGACTAACGAGCAGCTTATAGTTCCGATTATAATTTACTGCTCATTGTGATAAATGTTTTTTACACCGAATGACACAGTAGAAACCACCTGCATACCGCGAGCGAGATTAATCGGAAACTGTTTTATGATATCTAGTTACTTATTGTGGCTACTTTTGTGAATTTCAACCAATCGGAGTAATCGGACACATATATACACATGAGCACATTCTCTTATTAGATGTCAAACTCAGCGCATGTCTGAAGCGTTTTTTCTTTCGCAATAACAAATACGATTTATTTATGCACACAGGTTATAAATATTTGCAAGCATATCAGAGCGTAAAGTTGACTCACCTTTGAATTTTATTTTTCAATTTCTTTTATTACTTTCAAGGACAAATTGTTACGAGAAAAAAAAAAGGTTGCACATAATCGTTGAAAATTCGTCGACCTTGTTTATTCGAGCTAACCGCGTCTTTTATGCGAAAAAAGACATTTAACTTCAAGAGAGATGGAAAAATTTTTGTTTTCGGTTGACAGCTCACCGATATCACCCACCCGCGCGAATATATTTCGTCAACACGCGCACGGAGAAGGGAAATTACACACAAAATTCAGGTCATTCGTCGGTTCAGTCGCGATTTATTTTACCAACGTGTGATAATACTGCAAACAAATATATTCGAGAACAGACTTACCTTAAAAAAAAAAAAACTATTTTATTGCATTAAATTGTTCAATGTAGATACATTGTCGTCACAATGTCTCGCGTTTTCATGTATAATATTTCGTTCCGTACAGAATTTTGGTATTACACCGGCAGGCGGCGCCACTTGGTTCTGCCCACACAGCGAGAATCGAGAATATATCTCAAGTGTTTTTGGCACCGCTCGCATCTAGATTTTTGAAGACTGTTTTTTCTTCGTATGTGACAAAAAAATGAGACGAACTTTTTTAAAAGTATTGTTTATTCAAGTTGCGGCGAAGTAATAATAAATACTGCAGGATAGAGAGCATTTAAATGTATTCCAAAAACGTTGTAATAAATAACGAATAATGAAATTCGCCTCTAAATTTCTAGAATCATAACGGTAACGATGTTGTTGTTTTGAATATCGTTGAACACGGGTTTACCATCTGGTTCGACGTATTCTGTGAGATCAAATTCCATAAATGATTTCATGGAGTTATTTTCCGCACTTTTTCTCGAATATATAGATGTGAAAACACCGAAAACCAAGGAAACGTTAGATTTCTTTGCGATATTTATTCCCAGGTTCACGAGATCGCCCGCAAGTCCCAATTTTCGATGATCCTTATCAATCGCTACCGCATAAAATTCCCACATATTTCGAACGTTCGGAAACGCGTCGAAAAGTTTAACCTGTTCGTTTATTCGTGACAAATATTCGATGTATTTCTTCACTACGGGTGGTGCACGATCTTCACCCGCAAAAATCGTAGCAAGACCATCTTTTTTACAACCAATTTTCGGATTTTCGCTCACTGTTATTAGGTTAACACCAACGATTTTTTCAGTTTTTTTATTCACGGCTATTATACACGGCGATGCTTCGAAAGCAGCGATCACAGTCCCATTAAAATATTCGTTGATTCGTTGCTTTTCCTCGTCGTTTATTATTACGTTTGTGCACAAACTCTTGAACATAGTTTCTTCGTGATAAAAATTTTCACGCATAATTCTTAACACATCACACAAATGACGAGGCTCCGAAGTTCTTAGTTCGTAAATTTCACCGTTTGATTTGGTCACTCTGATCGACATTTCGCAAAAAAAAATATAATTATTTTATCTTACTTGGCTATTATATAAATTAAGGAATTTCGATCTTATCAAAGAGTACGAAGTTGACAGATTAGAAGCCATCAACTAAACTCACGTGACACGGATTCTAATCGAAACAAATACTATTTATATATATTTTTTTTTTGCATAATATATGTTCCTGTTTTCGTATATAAAACTTCGTGACGAACAACATGGATCAAACAAAAAATTTTTCTCAACATGTATTATATGATGGTCAAATGCTGGGTATTTATTAAGAGCGGCGACATTAAATTAATAATCGGGAGTGACAGATGAAGAGTGACATACAAGAAGTTAATAAATGATGGGTCGATTGTTTTTGAAGAGAGCAATAGTATATATGTGTATATATGCATTATGAAAACAATGGAGGATCGATTCGACGGATCGATTATCGAAAGTAATAAAAAAGGAAAGACATGTAATAAGCGCTGCGTCTTGTTTTTATTCCTTACAATGTTGTGTATTTATTAATCGAATCGAAAAAAATGCACTTTTGCATTACACTAACTCGATATTGCGTAACGAGTAACGAGTATGGAGTATAAAGTATAAAACACGGGGTAAAGAAAAATTAACATATCTCCAATTCCCGAACGCGGAGTCGCGAAGATTGTCGTTCGTCGAGGCCCATGATGCAACGGGTTTTTTTTTGTGGCGCGCTGGAGTTTCGCGCTTGCGCGAATACCGCGCGACGACATAAAAAACAAGATGGCCGCGACCAGAGAGAAACAAACGAGAGAATCGGGAGATGGAAGATAGTAAAGGAGAGAGTGAGATAGAGAAGGAGAGGAACGCGAGTTGATCCCCCCCGCGCTGCCGTGAATAACAAACGCGCGGTGCGTGTGCTTTTTCCGTCCGCGTGCGGGTCTCCTTTCTTTTCTTTCCTTAAAATGTATATTTTTCTTTGATAGGTCTATAATCCGAGATGGACGCGATACGCGATAATAATGCAACGTTAACGAATAATATTTAGAAAAAGGAAAAAAATAAGGTAAAGTGCGGGGAGATATATTGCGCGTGTTGAATCCGTGAGTGCGTTCAGCCGGTGGACATCGTTCGTTGAGAGAGCGAGAGAAAGAAAAAACGAGTGGACAAGAAAAGTGGCGCGGGGGGGGGGGGGGGAGAGACGTAGCCAGGGGTGGCGTATAAAGTAAAATTGACGGCCCCCGCGCGTGTTCTCGACGGTCGCGAACAACGAGGGAGTAAAGGGGACTCGTTTTTCGTTTTTTGTGTGTGCGTCACGCGCGCGCGCGTGGTGATGCTTCTAAAACGCGAAACTAACTAAAACGTGCGATTTACTTGACATATAAAGCAATAAAAAAAAAAGACAACGCAACGAAATTTTGCGACAATCGGACAAAAGAAAAAACAATTGAAAGTGAGAAAGAGTGAAAGAAATCTTGTTCGGTGGGGTACGTGCTTTGCGACACGTCCTTACGTGCGGCAGTTTTGAAGAACTCCGATTTTCCCCTGCTGCAAGCATTCTCCGTTCTAAACATCTCTCCTCCCCCCCCTCCATTCCCAACTCCTCTCCTTCCTCCATTCCCTTTTGACACGCTCCTATCTTCGTGATAACAAAAACAGAGAGCCGCTCTCTCGTTATACACCAGCCAGGATGTCGTATTCCCGAGACAGGCGGAATCGAGTGCCCCGTTTTCGCCGGCTAGCATAGCTCCGGGACTGCTAGTCTCGTTCTTACGAATCGCCTGGACCACAGCATGAAGGAGATGCTTGGAGGGTGCTGCGTGTGTTCTGACGAGAGGGGTTGGACCGAAAATCCGCTGGTCTATTGTGATGGACAGGGTTGCACCGTTGCTGTGCATCAAGGTAAGTTTTTTCCTCTAGCTTCAAATTTTATTTCTTCTCATCTCCCTACACCATTCTTCAATACCACCCCCTCCCCTTTTGCATATAAAGTCGTCTGAAAAAATATAACGGACTTTTTTGTTACCCTTATCTCCCCTCCTACCCTCCCCCCCTCTGCCCTTATTTCGCCCTTTTTCCTCTCGTATCGTCCTTTATCTTTGACATTTTCGGAAATGTGCTAACGCCGAAAAAAAAAACAAAACACGAGTATGTCCTAAACGCGTGCCATTTTTCGTACAAACATTCATTGGTTAGGTTAGGTTCAAGCGCCTCTCTTGCTTTGTTTATCGTTTCATGTTTACGTCGGCATATCAATCGGGGCCATAGTTCACGATTTTTTTCGTAAATTATTTTAAAATATCGTTTCTTTCGGATAGCATTTTCGAAAAAGTATCTGGATGCTGATTCGAATGAGCGATTTCATTCGCTGTTTTGTAAATCGATTTTTCAAGACATTGCGGTGTTTCATCCGATCTGGATAATTTGGGTTCTTATAATCTTCGATCATGTGATATTTGCCAAGTAATTCACTCCCTCAAGATTAACAATGATTTAACTTGAAAAAAGTTTTAGAATTATTGCAACAATGATAACTAAAAGTATTTGAGTTCCCGTCGACGCTGAAAAAAATGTTTCAAAAATTCACTTACCTCTATCGACCAGTTGAAATGTGTTTTTGCTCGACGAATTCTGAAAACAAAAGCACAACTATTTTTATATCCAAATTTGTACTTTTTCAACAATCATCGAATATTGTTATCATTTCTAGCTTGCTATGGAATTGTTACTGTGCCTACTGGGCCGTGGTATTGCAGAAAATGTGAATCGCAAGAAAGAAGCGCGCGCGTGGTAAGTTTGATTTATCAAATTCTAGATCTAATTTTGTAAATCGATGAAGCGCCAGTTCCACATTTAGGTAAATTTTGACTGACGCTTGTAGCGTCGGCTGACAGGCCTTTGAGGGAGTTCATCCGGTAGCGAGCGGATAGAAACAAAAAATTGTTACAACTAGCGTAGTCGGCTCGGTGTGTTTAACCTCCTTCTTTGAGACAAATTAATTTATTCCAAACCTGATAAGTATTGAATGGACTTTACGAAGGTGTGAAAAAATTCTTTGAATATTTTTTTAGCATTTATAGAAGTAGCGTTCGAAACTGTTTGTCGATGCTTGCAAATTTCATGTTTACAGACAGGAAAGCTACGCGTAATCATAAGGGATCGTGTTAAATTGGAAAATCTGTTTTTATTAATTCTTCTCGAACAAAGTATCCTGAGGGCTTGAAATTTTGACAGGTGATTCTGTTGATATTTATAAATGTATTCATTTATTTTTTGTCAATATCTGTTTGTTAATTCGATTACCGGATGAACCTCCTTAACTATCAGATAAATTTTAGCGGGCGATAAAAAAACCGGGCTTGTATCAAAGTCACCATTGATAGGACGCAGTGAAAAATATATTTTCGATATATTTTTTTACTTTCAAATCAACCCAATTCTTACAAATATATATATATTTTTTTTTCTTTTTTTTTTTTTTCAAATTCCAAAAATAGATCATTTAACTATTGTTGTTCAACACTGAATATCACGTTGAGCTTCCCTAAAATGAAAGGACTTCCATTGTATTCCAATGATACAAACGTTATTCTGCAGAAGGCAGCCAAAAAAATATAATACGATTTTATATCATAATAATGGAAAAAGTAAGAATAAATGAAAATAAATGGAAACTTACGAGTTCTCAAACGTAACACTATGCATGACAATATCGATCAAAAAAATCATTGCTTGTTTCTTGGAACTCGATTATGATGATGCATGGAGTTTGGTAATAAAACAAAGATAAATAAAAAAATGAGAATACGATTCATGAAGAATGAAGTTTCATTCGCAGCAAATAAGAAATATGAATTCGCTGATATAGGAGGAAAAATGAATATCTTCATTAGCCGAGAGACAAATTAATACTCGCGGTGAGATAGTTAAATGATTTATAAAAAAGCACAACTCAATTTGTGCTATCGTGATAGAAAAATTGAAACGATATAGAAAATAAAAATTGAGATATAATAGTAATCGTGTGGTTGTAATGCGTAATGTTGGAGCAGCGCTGCGAGTTGTGTCCCAGTCGCGATGGAGCACTCAAGAGAACGGATCAAGCGGGCTGGGCTCATGTTGTGTGCGCTCTTTACATACCCGAGGTGCGTTTTGGCAACGTTACAACGATGGAGCCAATTATATTGCAGCTCATTCCAGCTGAGAGATTCAGCAAAGTAAGTAATTCATATTCCCCTTCCATTTGCTTTAAACTTTACTTATTTTTGATAATCAATGCTTAGGTGCTTGAATTTTTCAGTCCTCGTTTCAAGATCATTCCATTCACTCGTCAGCAATCAGCTATAAAATGTTTATTGTAACTATCACGTCTGATGGATCAATCAAAAATGTTTCTTTTTTTCAGACGTGTTACATTTGTGAGGAACAGGGTAGAGGAAGTCGAGCTAATGTTGGAGCCTGTATGCAGTGCAATAAAACAGGCTGCCGACAACAATTTCATGTCACGTGCGCACAAGCACTTGGATTGTTGTGCGAAGAAGCTGGAAATTATCTAGACAATGTAAAATATTGTGGATATTGTCAGCATCATTACTCCAAATTGGTAAGTTTCGAAGTCATGCAATTTACAAATTTAAGTACGAATAAATTTTAATCATTGAGCATATGAATATTAGATTAAAAACACCTGAAAAACAAGAGGAATAAGAATTCTGATCAGCCTGGAAATCGTGAATTCTTGCAATCGTAATCTGTAATATGAACCAATTACGTTTTCTAATTCTCAAAGTCGATGCTTCGTTTGCTTATTATTATTCAGAAGTATTGTCTGAACAATTGTGCTACGTCTGTGAAATAAAATATTATTAGGATGGATGAAATATGATTAGGTTGACAAAAAAAACTCACATTTTTTGAGTCTGTTCCATAAAAATAAGTCAATTAAAGAATCCCTGAAAAAATGTTGAAGTGTTGGTTTCGTTTTTTTTTTTTTTTTTTTTTAGAAAAAAGGTGGAAACGTGAAGACGATACCTCCGTATAAGCCGATACCAGCAGACAACGGTTCATCGGATTCTTCCCCTGAGAAGGAAGCAGAGGGGCCGCAAAAAACGACGTCGACAACGACTGCTAGTACGACGACGACGACAACGACGACGACGTCGTCGTCAGGACCGTCGACAACAACAAAGCGAAAGAGTTCGAGCTCAAAGACAGCGACTTCGAGTTCGAAGAGTAAAGCAAACGCGAGTCCGAGTTTAGAGATAAATGGAATCGTGGATGAAAAGAGCGCGAGTGGTCGAAACACGCCAAAAGATTCTCAATCGGTTGGCAGTGGTTCGAGTAAATTTACGAGTTCGAATTTCGTTGAAACGATAGTGACTCAGTCCGAGAGTGTTTTTGGTAACGAACCGGCCAGTGGAATCGTCGCTCCATCGGCTTCGAACGTACCACCAACCACCGGAAAATCGACTTCCTCATCGTCGTCCTCCTCCAATACAAACTTGAGCCACAAAATCAGTAATCAAACGAAATCCAGCAACTCGAGCTCTTCCAACAAATCCTCGAGTCATACTGGAAAAAAACGAAAAACTGGCGCACGCACACCGACCGTTATCGCTAACGATAATTCCAATCATTCGGTTAGTTCCGAAGCTAGCTCTTCGGTCGTCATCGCCGTTAGTTCTGTTGTTCAGCAACAACAAGCCATCAATGCTAATAGCGTTCAACCTACTGTCACAGAAGCTACGAGCCTCAGTACAATGTCCGAACCTGAAAAAACTAAAAAGGTAACTAAAATCATAATTCAAGTAAATTACGATAGTTGGCAACGATGCAATTCTCCCTTTTTCTCCAGTATTATTGAATTAATTGTATTCTTCGCTGTTTCGTGGTACTAATAAAAAAATCAATTTGTTTCGGTTCTCTTCTGCAATCTCAAAGTTCAGTGTTTGAGGAAATCAGAATTTTTACAACCTACTAAGTAAGGAATCATTTGTTGCTTTTTTTTTTTTTTTTTTTTTTAATATTTTTGCTGCTTGTCAACTATTCAAATTGACAATAATGATGATCAATTCAGATCAATCAATATGAGGAAAACTAATGATTTTCCCATAATTCCAGTAATTTTAGTAATTTTCATTTCTGCTGATCCTGTTTTTAATTTTTCGAGTGCCATTTCAGCGATCGATGACGTTATGAAACAACAAAAACAATAATTATTATTAATTCAAATCAATTAAGTTCTTGGAATCTTGCTTCGATATTTACAGAGAAATGAAACTTTTGAGTAAATAGTTGAATTATCGTTTACGAAGATGGACGAAAAATCAAAACGTTTCGTTCGTTTCGAACGAATAAAATTGAATTTCAATTGGCAATGATGAATTAATCAGAAAAAAAAAAAATTGTCTTCACGTGAAATATCAATTTGACAATTGCAGCTTAAAGTCGAGAGTCCTCCCGTACCTGTTCAAAGTAGTACATCGAGCGTTCCGATAACGACCGAGGCGACTACGATACCTGTAATAATGTCAATATCTCAGTCACAAAATGCTGTCGCTCATCAGTCATCGCCAACAACGACGACGTCAAACAGCATCGTCGTTTCGGTACCGCTTACCGCAGCTTCGTTACCATCCTCAATCCAAAGTGTCGTAACCAGTGCACCGACACTGTATCAACAACTTCAGCAAAGTATGATTACGACCGCGGCTACGAGTCAACCGAGAACAAGCACGATAACCAATCATGAAAGATATCCTGCCGAGGATGCGCCGGCTAAGAGATCGCGGTGAGTTTTTTTTTTTTTTTTCTTTGTTTTTATTTTCTTTTAATTGAGGGATAAATAAATTCATCGACAAATGAGACAATTTGATCTCGGAATTCCTAAAGCCGCTCTGAAACTTATTAAAATGTCATTTTTATAGTGTTTCTAACACTGAACATTCGTGAGATAAAAAATGTATATATTTCGCAACTATTTTATTTCTTTATCCATTTATTTCATTGAATAAATTAATTGATTTTTTTTCGCAATGTATAAACGTTTAAAGCTGAATTTTATGATTTTAATAATTCCTGCTAAAATGATCTGGGCATGAATTGGATGATTTTGTGAAGGTGTAGAGTTCTCAACAAGAGTTGCAGCTGCACAATTTTTCGACATTTGCAACATCTTAGTAAAAAAATTATGAGGTTGATTGAAATTAACTGACACAAACTGACTAAAAGTGTTAGATCTTTCATTTTTTTTTTTTTTCCAATTCGAAGAATAATTTTTGCTCTCTAATGCAATATTGATTCCATCAATTGAAATCAGTGCAAACGTCTGTCTATCACGTGACAACATTGAAGTTTTTTATTTATTTTAAAAATTATGAATTAATTATTTAATGAATTTAAAAAAAACATAAATAATTAAATAATAATAATAAATAAATAAATAATAAATAAAAATTAAATTTATGAAAAAGTAACAATATCGAGTTAACTTTTAGCAAATATGAATATCGAATCGACTACTCTCATGTGCAATGAACTACATACATTTTTTTTCCAAAGTCTCACAAATATGCTTTTCATTTTCCAATCATTCACGTTTTTTTATTTATTCAAATAAATAATAGGATATAACAAGAATGACACGATTGACAAATGTTTTTTTTTATGAAGCAGTTCCCAAGAATAAACATGCGGTAATCGCCCGAGAAATTATTGCAGATTACATTTGTCTCTGTATTTATCAATTATCCGCTTGTTGATTAGAAACTTTTTTTTTTTTTTTTTTTTTTTGAAAATATTTTGTAATTAACAAAAAAAAGTACACATACAAAAATGAATATTCGCGTTTCTTTTAATTTCGAAGAGTCCTTGTGATTGATTTTGTTCTTTGAACTTGTTTATCAACAATTATTTCAAAAAGCTTCGATTCGAAGTATGTAAATGATCATTTTTTTTGACATAAAAAAGAGACAGAGAAGAAAAATTAATTTCCATTCGCTAGCAGTCAATTCAATTGATATTTGAAAAATGCACCTCAGTTTTCGTGAAAATAGTTGGACGTCATTGCATGGGTAACGAAAGTGGAATTTGATTGTGCAAAGATTAGAAAAAAAAAATCATTATTTTGTTAAATTAAATTTCGGGAATGATCACTGTTGAAATCTTTTTCTTGGATCTTCCCGATTGGTGCGTTTTATAATGCATTTATATAGAGACCCCCGGGGCGGTTGAGTGCAGTTTCGAGAATTCGACACGAGTGTGTCTCTCGACAGTAGGCGAGTTCGGGGTTCGGGAGTCGGAAGAGTGCACTATGCGCTGCGTTCAAAATGGCCGACGTGGGGGGTAAACAAGCAGGTTGCTCTAACCTCTTACGCGATCTATAATGGTATAAATTGCGCAAAGTATTTAATCATGTGGATTGTGTGTCAAGGGTGATTTGTGTTTGATAATTCGTCGCGTATTGTGTCAGGTATTAATGAAAAACGAATAAATAATTAATTATTATAAGCCTGGGACGATTTCTCATTGACGAAAAGTCCAGTTGACTCGGTGAGGGTGTACGAGAGAGACAGAGGAGAGAAAAAAAATGGAGTGTTTATAACAGTAGGCGGTTTGGATGTGTATTGAGCACAACAGTTCACTCGAGGTCATTTTCACCTTTTGTTAATCCTCGCTTTTTCTTCGTTTTTCACACTCGATAGTTAGTGCTCTACGAAATTAAACTTTCAAATGAGTCCTCAAATGTGTGTCCGACATTTTTGTACACTTTCTGCGTCTGCCCTGACGCCCATAATCAAATCGATTGAAAAATACGTAGTTGAGGTTATGTTTGTTTTTTTTTTTTTTTTTTTTTTTTTTTCATCACGTTTCGAATTAAGAAACAAGCGAGTTTATTTTGACGCAGTAATTTTTCTTCGTTTTTTATTTATTTCGTTTTATTTATCTTCATTTTTTTTCACAATCATCAGTCGCAAGAAATTTTCAATGGAAAATCATTTTCGAAATGGAATTCGATCGTTTATTTATTTTTTGCGTGCAACAGTTTTTTTTTAATCCGACGTTAAATATATCTGTATAAAATTTTCAGTTCTCAATCTACGGAGAAACAAGAAAAAAGCCGTAAGCCAAAGCGAGGCTCAACCTCAAACAGTCAGCCAGCGGCGGTAATTCCTTTGCCAGTGTCGAGCGTCGCCACATCGGTGTCGAACAGTGCCATCGTAACGACTTCCAAACGCCCTAGTAGAACGAGCCGTCAAACACCGTCGCCGTCTGTCACGGTGGCACCGGTTGTCCCGTCCATTATTCAAGGTCCCACACTGGGAAGCGGCCATTTCAGCAGTGTGGGCTCCGGCTCTAGCGGCGCCATGGGCCCCGTCGTTAAGGATTCCCCGCCCAGTAGTCCTGGCTCGGAAAGTATGAGCAGCACTGGTCCTGGACGGAGGAAGCGTAAAAGTGCCGGGGCAACTGCTCCTGTTACACCGACTCCATCGGCTTCTAGTACACCCACTGCCATAGTTAATAACACCAAGGAAGAAAAAGATGTGAAATTGTGAGTAAACACAGTTTTTTCATGGCTCACTAATAGTTTACTTTTCCGTTTTCCAATGAACCAAGTTATTTTTTCAAATTTGTCAAACGTTTTTTAGAGTTAGAAGACAATTGAGCAAAAATTCTCGAACAACTTAAATATCTATTTTGATATTTTGCTGTATTTTTTACTTTGCTAGTTATTTCTAAAAATAAAGAATCTGGAAGATTTCATAAGATTACAGAAAATTTAATCATTTCTGTAAATTATGAAAAATCTATGAATATTTTTCCTCCTTTAGAATGTTCTGGAAAAGTCTAGAAAATTTCTTGTCTTTGTGCAATTTAATCTCGAACATTCTATAGTTTTTCACTGTACAATATACATCTCTAATTATGTATTTGATAGATTTTCATTAGAATCAGGTCGAAGAAACATATGTTTATTTGTTATAATTGCTCTTTTCACACGATATTTGGATAAATAGTAGCGAAAATTCTCTCGACGCAGTCTCCTTCATACTGTCGTGTATTGCTGTTACCTTATCGCAAACGTAAACGCTCGAAAATTTACAAATGTGTGAGCACTGTTTTCAAACATACAATCGAAAACATTATGTTTCTCTTCTTTTCACATTTGTATCAAATAAGTCCTTTTTACGTAGTAAATTGGTCGCTGTTTATTGCATTAATCGCTATTTTATTTTTGTCATTTTATTCAAGATTTCAAAATGGTGTTAGCGCACCTCACATGCTCGGAAATCAACTCAATCCAACATCAACCATGGCGCAAAAAATGTCAGACACGTTGTCCCAAGAGTTAGAGGCTCATTCGATTTTCACAGAAGCAAGTAATTCAACGACGAATTTGGTTGGACCTCAACTGCATAGTCGTGTGATTGCTTCCGTAAGTCAAAAAATTATTCTTTTATTTCTTTACTCAATAATGTATTCCTCAATGGTTGGAGTCACAAAATGAATGTGATAACGAAAATGAAAATAAAAAATTTCTAAACATTTACTTTTGAGGGATAAGCGAGATCTGGAAGAAAACGAACGATCATCGTCAGAACCAATTTAGGATGTTTCACTCTTCGACCGTTCGCTATAAAATGAAAAAATAAAATATTCGAAATGGATTCTTTTCCATTACGTAATGTCAGATCTAATTCTTTTGTCCTAAACAACTTTTGTGTTTCGAATCACATTTTTTCTACAAACATTGGAATTCTTCGTGACATTCCGAAATCTGAATTCGAGATTGAATTTATGAATAGTCAATTTTTAAACTACATTTTTGCAAATTACAAAATATTTTGTATCGTTATTCTTATGTTGAAATTATTTTACAAATTTTTGTCATTCGGTAAACAGATACGATCGAATCAAACAACAGCACCGACGGCATCGCTCTCCTCGGTATTCTCAACCAATAGTAACACTTCAAATGCAACATCCGGTGCTCTTGGGGGCGGTGCTATTCCACAAACTTTGGATCAACTGCTCGAGCGACAATGGGAACAAGGCAGTCAATTCCTCATGGAGCAAGCTCAGCACTTTGACAGTGAGTGTACGGCAAGAAAAAACATGCTTACGATCGCATGGGCTTTGTGGGAAATAATATGGATTTTTTATCTTTTTCATTGTTATCAAAAAACATTTAGCATGAAATTTCAATTTTATTAACTGCATGCATTCGAGAAATACGTGTTTAAAGATTACCGTACAATTTTGAACTCTATTCTAAGCACTTGTCCCGAAAATTAGTATAAACGAGAGATTGGAATTTCAAATTTTTCACGGATCGTTTTTAAATCCGAAGAAAAATTGATGTCATCACTAAAGATGATTTGCACTCGTGAAATCGAAAAAAAATCTCTTCTTCTCATAATCTAAAACATTCCTGTAGAATTTCAAGTTATAATGTTAGAAGAAGAAATAGTATATTACGCCACTAGGGAGGGAAAGTAGACTATTTCAAATCGCGGACAAAATTGAAAAGCACGCGATTCGAGAGTCTTTTTTCACTCCCGTATAGCGTATACTATTTTTCACCACACCTTGGCGGAAATTTTTTACGTTTTCTGACATTCGACCAAAGTGACATCGGAATAATCGTATCGGAGCTTCTTTTACGATCTTTAGCCCCCTGTAATGAACGCTCGAAACCATGTCAGACTGGCAGTTATGTTTTTACCTAGCAAAGCTTGGTGCACTCACTTATTTCGCAAACATGATGTAGGTACATCGACGTTGGAGAATTATTTTGACGCATTTGCTTGACTTTTTGCAGTTGCTTCACTTTTGTCATGTTTACACCAATTGAGAGCAGAGAACTTGAGACTAGAAGAACATGTCAACAGTCTTTTGCAGAGGCGAGATCACTTGTTGGCTGTCAATGCCAGGCTCGCTATTCCTCTTACGACGCAACCGAGCACTCATCAAGGTACAATTGATTTTGGTACTCGATTTTTTTAAATCATTATTCATTATTTCTCATTTATCATTTCAGTTATAAAATATGAAGAATAAATTGTTTTTCAGTAAACAACATCCATCCTTCGGTTAATCCGTCACATCCAAATTTACAACATACTGAGGGTCCACCAAGCGGTGGTCCCGCAACAATATCGCGAGGCAATCGTGAGCCCCGTGTAAACAATACTTACATACCGCACTCGAGTTCCGGCGGTCATTCGACACCATTGGAAAACGGACTTCCACCGGATCCGTCGCCACCTGCAGCTGCCTCATTGTCACAGTATCAACAACACCGGGGATCGTTGGTAGCGCCTCAACAAAGTCCCACAATAAGGTAGCCGCATTGAACGATTGAAGCAATTTTATATACAAAGTTGAAATCGAATTACAAAAGAATTAAAGTCGATTTTTTCACAAAAACAAAATAATAATTTTCGTCATTTGGCTCGAGTTTCCGCAGATGAAATCCAGTGAAATTTTATTTCATTGATATTAAAATTAAGAAATAAAAATTTCGCATTAAAAAACGTCGAATTTTTTTCCCATATCAATTACAAGTCCACAGATTCCTCTCACGAAAACAATGATTGAAAAATTTCAAGTGCAGTTCGAAATTGAAAAATAAAAAAAAAAAACATTGTCGCCGAATTTCAACACGGTTCATCTCGTTTACTTGTTAAAATGCGATTACTAATAACAATATGGAGTTTCAGCTTAATTCGCTGCTGGATTAAAGGACGTAGAATTAATGTTTTTCGTTGTTTATTTTTATGATTCAACAGGCACAGTCCGGCTGCGAGTGGTTATCATCAAAACCAACCAAGCAACATAGTGTCACCAGCCAACGCGACGAATTCGGGTGTGGTAAGAAATTCTTCCTCAACTCCGGATCCTCTCCGCGGTGTACCTAGGTAAGAAGAAGAGGCTGTGTGAGTTCTCGATTTTCGCTACTATTTCTCATCACCGTAACTCTCAATCTTCTCTTCTAAATCTCATCGATCGCGGGACATTTTTCCGACGCTCGTGAATCAAACTTAAAACGAAACCTTGAACCTCTACCTGGAACCTAAGCCTTAGTTATATAAGAAAATAAGGATTTTAAAAGCTGATACGCCGAATGAATCAACCGAAAATGATTGATAGGTCAGTGCCACAGTCGTCAAGCAGTTTCATGCCGTCGATGTATCAACCGGCGATGTCCAGTCTTACCAGTAATCAAGTAGGTAGTATACATAATCTTCATTCACACGGGCCTTCACCCACGAGCCACGGGCCACCGGGTAAACCGAGCTGAAGTTAAACAAGGCCACGAAAAGGCCCGAAGCCGAACACGTCCCATCGGAAGATCATCGCATCTCATCACACAAAAACAAGTTCTCACTAACGAACAAACTAACCTCGTGAGTCTTGATGTTCTTAATATGGAAAAAAAAAAAAAAAAAAAAACAAATCCTGCATAGTCTTACTTACATACGCAGTCTCATACGAAGCCTGGACTTACGAGGTTAACCAACAACCTTCTTGACTCATAGTGAAGAAAGTGAGGGAAGAGAAACATAAAGCGTTGATGTCACTCTCTCTCATTTTCTTTTTCCACTCTTTATACTTGGTCATCATACAAATTTTGACTCGACACACAATCTCTCGTATATCCTCGGGTTGCTAACAGTTCTCACTGAATGTACTTTTTTTTCTTTTTCTAATTTTTTTTTTTTAGAAATCCACTACTAAATTCACATTGCGAAGACAAATTCGTAAAAGTGCGAATTTTGAAGTATTTTATCAACTTCTGAAATTCATTTGTCCAAGTTAAACGCTGCGATAGGGGTGAGCGTCATTTCCCGAAGTCGTCTTTCATGCTCATAACAAAAGTTTGAATAATTGTATTTGACAAATTTAATCACTGCCGGTGCTTATTTTCGGGAATAAATACAATTCTTTGTATCCGATGCGGTGTTCCCCACAACATTCGGAAAAATTAGTGATTGATCTGCTACTGACTCGCGCACTGAAATTATTTCTCATTAAATTTTCTTCATATTGAATGAATAGTGCGAATTTGCCCACTGTCTAGATAATTAAATCGCTTAAGTTAATTGACAGCTTTGTTTAGACACGAAAAAAGTGCGGCCAGTTTAGCGTAGTGTATTAATATCAAGAAAAAAATCAATATTCTCGTGAATATGAGTTTTCTTGTAAATTTTCGAATGGAATTTTGATAACTTTAGAAAATTATTAATAATTGGCGAGAAAGAGTTTACGCGACTCGAGACTTCGTTATACAAAGGCTGAATCAGATGTATGATAATTTAGAGAAATAAGATATTTTCAATTTTTTTTTGTTTTCAACTATGACGAGAATTTCGTTTTTACATTAAAAGTACTCGATCAAACCTTTTGTGAAAGGTCGACGTCATGATTTTTTTTTTCCACTATTTTGCGCGACCTAAATGACGAACGATAAACGAGGAATAACTAATGAATGAACGTTCAACTTTTTTTAGTACATTTCGGCTAAGCATAACGAGACAATCCGAGCGTTTCATTAACGCAACTAGAGAACAAACTCGCGAAAATGTACAAACAATGAACAAAGCATGAAGAGAGAGAGAGAGAGAGAAAAGGAAATGACGGGAAAAAATTAAACTTAGCCAGTAAGTTGACCTATCGCGACGAATAGCAATAATACTATAGGTGTACATTTTACAATTCATATGATTAACGTCTGTTCGTTGATTATGGTGCATCAGATATTGCTCTTTTCTTCAAACGAACCATGAGGTCGAAAAAATATTGTTTCGTTTATCTCAGACACTCAATTTAGTTATTACAAAATGATTACATTTTTTTTTCGACGTAATCATCAAAAAATTTTGATTTTTGTACAATTTTCTTTTTACATAATGAGTATGTATGAAATTGTTACCATTTACAATTAAAGGAAACAATACCATTGATAAATGACGAATATAAATAATTTGTAATGCAGATTATTTCATCAAATTCTTAGATTACTCTTGAAATTTTCAAACTCTCGTATCATTTTTCTTTAACATTGGAAAATCATATTGCTACAAAAATTAAACTGTTCTACTATTCATCATTTTGATCCGCGGAAGATTTTTTTTAATGAAAAATATTAAAGATATTTGAATACGCAGGATAGTTGCCTTTTCAATATTCGATATCGATAAATGATATTTCCATACATAAATTATGTATAAATGGAAAAATTGGATCCCAAAAACGAGTGAACCTTGAATTCAATGTCCAGTTTTTTCGTCTCATTTCGTTACTACTCCAAAAAAAAAAAAAAAAAGCTACAAAATATACATTGAAAATGCGTTTCTTTTTGTTAAGATTAATTCATGCGATGAAAGTTACAATTAGCAAAATTTTAATATTTATTTGTAAATACCTCGGATGCGGATTAGAGTTTTGTTCTGACGCATCAATTTCGACTTGGCACAGTTACAAATGTACAGTTATAAACAATGGCCGAACAAAAAAAACCTATTTCATAGTTGGCTTTGATAACATTGTACATTTAATCGTAATTACGAACACTGCCTTCCACGAATGAGAGCTGTGAAGTAGGTTTCAGATTAATTCACGATCTTGACCGCTGTAACTATAATTCGATTAGCCACCGCAAATCTTTAAGCGAATGTTTTTACGTTCCATTATTTTTTTTTAGCCCATCGTCATTATGTTGTTTTTATTTCTTATTTTCGTTCGTTATTGTCATAATTTTTATTTTTTATGCGTTGATTCGAGCTCTCATTGCTGCCCATCGACTGTTCTATTTCAATTTTTGCTTCGTATAAAAAACCATCGATAAAAATAAGTAATTTTTTCCGATTTTAATTGTTTTTTCGATGGCTTTTTATAGCGAAATATAAATATTTTTCCGTTGTCAGTTATTTTAGTGTTACTGAATTCTGAAAACAAAATTCTTATTCTGTGTTCAAATCTCAGTTTTTTTTTGTTACGTTCCTATAGAATGCTCTTGAAACTCGAACTTGATCAACTATAGTCATGTGATACGAATTTTTTTTTCTTTTCGTAATAATTGTGTGAGCCTTCGACGATAACGCGACATTCGAGCGATGTCAGCGTATACAAAATTCGGAGTAATACAGTTTTGTTTACTTTATAGTTCATCAATATTTGTTCATTTTTCTTCTTCTTCACATATCAAATATAACAGTGCGAGATACCGAGATTTTGTAAAATTTGATTGTATTTGTGATTGAATCTGCCTAATACTAGGCACGAAAGAGTGTACACCGTTTTTCAAGCTAACGAACTTCGATGATTCGTGTTTTTTCAACCTTTCATTATTAACAAATTGTTTGAACATCAAGAAAATGGGCGCGATCAAATTTTCGTGTTGAATTGATTTTTATGTCGAAAGTCGTCTGTTTTTTTTTTTTTTTCATTTATGGTAAATTGTGTCACCAAAGAGAATGGAGTAAGCGAGATATTGCATTTTGTTAAAAAAAACAAAACAAAACAAATCTCGATTTATTTACAATTAATGTCATTCGACGTTGGAATCCAAAGAGGATGGCTGACGTCACGCATATGCACGAGAAACAATCAAACGGTCTATTACAAATTTTTCAAAGCGCGTCGATGTAGTTTAATTAGGGAAAAAAAACGATAAATCCTTGATTGAAAAATTCATGAGATAAGTTCAGATTAATCGTTGAGAAAAACCAAGTCCAATTTTTACAGGACTCCGCAGATCTAAATATTTCATTGCGGTAGAATTTTAGACTCAATAAAGATACGATGGAGAAAAAAAAACGTTAATCTTTGTATATCGGTAGAATGTTCGTACGAATATCGTAGTAAAACGTACGTTTTTATAACACCAAACTTACTGCATAGTTGGTCGTCACTCAGGGAATTTGGTTTACTACTTGGTAACGTCCTTACGATAGCAAAAAATAGAGTTGTGAAAAAGCAATTGTACACGATCGTTCGATTGAAAAATGACTATAAAACATATTAAAAATTCACTACGATCTTAAATTCGATTGAACTTTCAATTTTCTACATTCATTGAAAACGAAGAGCAATCTCTTCTGTCGGATTGTTCTTTAATTGGAATAAAAAATGTTCTTAATCAGAAAGAAATCAATTTCCCATTTTACGGCGATACTAATTCTCCAATTTGTTTAATCGAACTTGAAAAATATTGTTTTTCGGATCGATAATGAATTTGGATAACAATGATTTGAATAATATTTATTGACAAAGATCGCTGTCGTCGATTTCGAGCATTTACGATTTGACGCATGAATTTCGATATCACCGAATTCTACTTTTTTTTTTTTCACCTGACCCTTTGCCAATCTCATTTTTTTCAGCTAATGTGAAACATCGCATTATTAGATTGGATAATAATTAAAAAAAACTTTAGAAATGAAAATTTTAGGAGAATTGGAAAAGATGAGAGCGTGTTGCTTTGTCAAATTCAAACGGGGCGTACTCAAATATTCTGATAATATGGGAATAATACGAGATACGGAAGAAGTGAAAAATAAAAGAAAAGAAAAATCAGACTTACGTAAATAAAAATTAGAAGATCGAAAGATGGATATTTTTGCACCGCTGAATCGTGCCAAATTTTTTAAATGTCACTCATTCAAATACAAATGAGTTGATGCTCGTACGCCATCATCGCGTCTAGTTCTGTAAGGATTTTTTATGGTACGTAAAATGATAATTACTAAATGGAAATCATTGAAAAATGTAAACCGTATTTGACAGAAAAGAAAACACTGACATGATTGTTCTTCATCTCGTATTTATCATCCATTGCTCTCGTCCCCATTTATTCTCAAAATGTTTTAACCGCTCGTGTGTATGTCTATCTATCTAAAAAGAAAACTGAAAATTCGTACCCGTGTTTATCGCCATTTTATATATCATTATACATTATACGTTTCATATAAATTTGATACATGTATATCGGACATACAGAAATTTTGGTAAAAGTCACTCAAGATCGAAAAACGAATGAAAATTAAAACCAAATTTCATAGTAGATTTATACGAATTTGTTATCGAAACTCTTTTTTTGTATAGAAATCTATTCCTTTTTCTCAAAGAATTGCAAAATGTTTTGATCGATTAAAAAAAAAAAACGTAAACTGATTAGAGACGTCGGATTTTTACTATCTCGAGTGACTATTTTCCTCAGATCTCAAATAGCATCATCACGTTGAAGATAACATAAATTGACACTGGTTAATCGCTGCCCAAATTTCTCCACCGAAAGTGCTCGTCTCCAAAAATAACACGAAAAATATTCAGGCATTGTAAATTTGTGACTGAAACAACAAGATTCGAAAGTATGTGTAACGAAAGAAATCGAACATTCGATCGTATCACTGTCGAAATAAGTCTCGCTAGTTTATTATTTTATACATGTATAAATAAAAACAATAACGAAATTGATGAAAAAGAAAGAATAATTTGTACTGTGTAGAAGAGTCGATGGAACGGTTCGAGATTCGTCAGTGGCGTCGCATCTTCAAGTAGATCTTTTTTATCCACACACATTTTCTAAACAAAACGATGCAGAATAAAATGGAAGACTTGAATGAACAAAAAACAAACAATTATATTAGCAAATTCAGTTCCAAGTCAAATGCATCTGTATCGATGAACCGTACAAGTTTACTTGCGAGACGCGATCCACTGGACGACACGACATTTTGTAATGTAAATGTGCATAAATGAAAGCATGAAATAAAAAACTAAGTACGGTCAAAAACGATATCAAGTATGTGTCATCATATTTAAATGGATCCTGATATGTTTCTATTTCATGTAACTAATTCCTTCCATTGCAGCTACTACGCTCGAAGAAGTCATGACATTTTTTATGTACATGAAATGAAATTCTTCAATAAAATCTTCGTGAATGTTCGTCATTAGATAGAAACGTTTTAAAATTCGTCAATTTGTAATTCGTAACGAAGTAAAACGAAATCTAGAAGAATTCATCCAACGATTTCTTCTTTCCTCACACACACAACCGAGAAGAACTTTCGTAAGTTAATAATCGCGTGTCAAGTATCTTTGAATCATTCGCAAACACCAAGAACCTAGGCGTGAGTTATGAAGAAAATCTGGAAAAAGTTAAGAGCTCGTGAAGGGGCTCGAAGTTTGACCCATCGCACTATACGTCGATCGTGGGAATAATGACATCTGCGACCTCGTCCATATAACCATGACAAATCGATATATACGGTTTAATATTGCACGTACTAGGAAATACTGCACACTTTTTCATCGTTGAAGTGCAAGCTCAATCGTTATTTATTCATGCTACAACGAATAACATATCGACCCGAGTATTGCAACTAATATTCGACAAATTTCGAATTACGTTTTTTTGGAAATCCTACATTTAGGAGACGGGGAAGCTCTTTCAGATTTTTAATTTTCTCTCATTTTACATAATACTTTGTAGTTCATGACAAAACCATGATCGAGTTTCAGCTCGAATTGAAATTGTCTGAAAATTAATGAAGCATAAAATAACAAATTTACGACTGTCACGTTTTTTTCGTTCCTTTAATAATCAAGTTACATATTTCCTTCACAAACTAGTACAATTTTATTAACAACAGATCTTCCTTTGCATTAAAAATAAAAATATATTTCAATGTACTAGGAAGATATCGAGCCAAGAGATTATTTAGCTTTTGGAAAAAGATGCAATTCAAGAAGTCTATGTCAATATGAAACTTCTGAACTGAAATAATCTGCCACCCCCCTATCATTTCTATTTGAAAAATCATATATTAAATTATCATTAATGGTTAAATATTTACGATATTTCTCAAAAATATGTGGCGACCGAACAAATTTCCGTGATCGTAACATTCAATTTCCTTTAATGCGTTAATAATCTATCTATATACACTACCGTCCAAAAGTTTGGAAACACTTGTCCTCATACCGAGCCACACAAAAAGTTTCCTCCCGCTTTCAAAAATGATGATAGCTTAATTTTCCAAGCGGCATTTCAAAAAGGACATATTAACCTTCATTTCTCTTCCTGCAAAAAATTTTTAAGATTTTTTTTGAGCCCGGTGCACGCTTTGAAACATGGTCGTTTTTTGTCTTTTTTTGGAGGGTTACAATTTTGGCGCACGACTCGTAGAATTTTTTTTTTTAATTTCTTTGACCGGATCTTGAAAAGGCAAAACTCAAGCTTCAATTTCGTTTTTTATAAAATCCGTTACGATTTTTTTTGAAAAAGTAATCATGTTTTTGGCAAAAAAAGATGGAATTTAGAAATTCCCGCGTAACACGAAAACTATCACATTTAGAAAAAAATCTTAGAGGAGTGAAAAGTTGCCTCTGAGATTGTTCTAGTCACTCGATTTTTTCCAGATTTTTTTTCCGAAATTTTTTTTTTTCGTTGATTTTAGTCGAACTCCAGGTCTATCAATTTCCGTAATTTAAAAACTATGGGTTTTTTCATTATTATATAGAACTGATGAAACTCTGAACGGAATGATTAATGCATCTAAATATTCTACAGTGTGTGGTTTTTAGTGAGTAAGTAACACACACACACACACCGGTGGAGTGCGGACGCTACCCTTTGTCTCATATAAAATATTCCACAATCCGTTAAAAAAAAAATATTTGAAATTAAAAAAATTATCAGCTAAAAATGGCTAGATGCGTCTGTCCTATGCAGCGGGCGAAGCCCGCATAACTCTATATATGAGGTATTCCACGTCAAACCGGCGGACTTTTTCCCTGACCCTCGCCGATTTGGTTAATTATTTTTTATATGATTATATGAAGTCTAAAAGACACCCTGCAATTTTTTCAGATTTAAAAACTGAATTTCAAAACTATTGTGCACACAAATGACAAACTTTATTATAAAACGGTTTCAAATCCCAACGTATTTCGAATTCGTTGTTACTAAACCTACAGAAAGGAATTCTCATTGTTGTGGTATTATAGAGCTCTGAGACTATATCGTCGCTCGATTTAAAATATGAGCTAATAGGATTTGAAAGTGGAAGAAGAAGGGGGATCTCGTCATAGTTTTCATGCTGGATTAAACTTCGTCGCTCTCGATCCTTGTCGAGCTTAAGAATGGATGACCCTCCTATGATTTCTATCGCAGCATCGAATCTCAAGAGGGAAATACACAGACTGTGACATTTAAAATTATTTATGTATTTTGTGTAGTGTTTAAACTGCTGAGCGGAAGATTGTTATTGCAAAAAGTTGAAATTCCGCGTTACTAATAAAATGTACGCAATGAAATTGATAAAATTTCATGTTTTCTGTTTATTTCAATATTTTTAATTCTGAAATAATTCATCGAGATTTTCATTAACAAGCAGATTATTTATAGCAGCAAAAAAAAAGATGGAAAAAGAATAATTTATTGACAAACGCTCACAACAGAGACGACTGTTTTTATTTCAAAATTCGCAATGAAGTGCTGCTAAAATCGAAGCAAAAACAGTATTAGACTTCTATTTCATATATTTTTCTGACATTCATCGAAAAATTTGGAAGTCATGAGACAGTACCTAATTCAAAACATAATAAAACAGGTTGTTCCGTTACTGGAAATTTTGGTTGAGGTTTTACAGTGGATCGATTTCAAACCCTTCCACATTCATACCCATAAACGTATATAATGAAAATACAGTACAGAAACACTGTGTTGCATCTCCCTCAAAAATCCTCCCCAATCGGATAATTGCGATATAATAGAGACCACGCGCTCTCGGTGGCTTTGACAGTGCGCGCGGTTGCAAAAACGCCAAAACGACCTCGACAGATTTTCATACGAATATCCATTCATCCAGAGAACCCCCGAAGAGCAGCTGCCCAGGTATTTGCTCCAGTTCGATTTTTTTCTTTTAATCGAGGGGCCTTAAGAGCGATGACAGTGGCGGAGGGTGAGTCCGTTGATGCTCTCTTCATGCTTATGCTCATCGAATGATCCAGAGAAAGGTCACTTCATCCTTTTCTTATTAATACTCTCGTCACCAAATGTTCTTCGAAAAGGTCTTGAAACACATATTATATTAGCTTCGATTTGAATTCATCATTACTGAAAATTTCAATTTCAATACAGTTCGCGTGGAGGCTTCGTGTTTTTTTTTTTTTTTTTTTTAGATACTGTTACCAATAGCGATCTGTTATTTTAAGTTATTAATATATCTGGAAAATGGTCTGAGAAAGAAAGTTTTTATATTTGAAACTAATATTGTTTAGGTTATTCTGCACACTTTGGTGAAATTTCACTTATATTGATCGTCCCACTGTCAAAATACTTGCTTTTGAAATTAACATTTTAACACGTGTTCCATAGGTGGAACCCTGTAATATATCACATTTACGTTAATATAAAAAAAAAAATAAGGAGACAGAAATCAGTTGAAAAAAATTGTAGAAGGATAAAGAAGTATTGTACGATTATTGTCGAAAAAAAATCATCACTTTTAATTGTAAACTTGTAATGAGTGTTTGAAGTACGAAATACGCGATAAAATTTGTTTGGCTGAGTCTATCTCACAATGCATAACCTGCCAATCATGTTAAAAAGTGAGGCTAGGAGGATCCGAGCTGTACAGGCTCTGCTAAAAGTTTTCGAATGCAGACAACAAAACTATCCAAAAAATTGATTTTATTTTAGTCACTGTATTACATTTCGACTTTCAAATAGTCAAATATATTACGTACTTTTTTAAAATTATTGTTCATTGTGAAATCTTCAAGTAGGTTTACTTTTGAAAGGAACTGTCTCGACTGTTCTACCTCAACGGAGATACGATCATGGAATCAGAAAGAATCACTCACACTGATAGCCAGTCGATGAATGAAATTCAGTTTCGATCCAATTCTGCCAAATGAATTCGCTACATGTTAATGATCGATTAGATCCTATTGAACAATCCCATAAAAATGATTCGAAATTTCATAGTATTCGTGCAATAGATCCGTGTGAGTATTCCTTTATGAATAAATAATTAACGGGTCTGTAACACGTTTCCGACATTGCACGATAATGTAACTCTTGCAGCAGCCAACATCTCCGTTATTCACATTGGATCGAGAATTAATACTTTATTTGTGTGTCACTCCAGCTGCGAGGATCAACACAAGTGCTACCCTTGTTCGTACTCCCTTTTCCTTTCATTACTACGAATAGGAGGGTATAAAGTCCCTGCGTATATAAATAAAGGTCTCACTAACGAAAGGGCGTTGAAAATGTGACGAAGAAGTTGAAAGCAATCGTGAATCGAGCCTTTACGTTTATCAGTGACGAATTTTGTCCCTGTATACTTTTGAGACATCCCTCTTTTTTTTTCGCTACTATAATGCACCCTCGATCGACACCGCATTCAAACATCGAGCGATCCATGGCTCGCTAATTTTCACGGTATTATTAAATGCCGCATGAGCCACAACGTCCGAGCCGATTAGGCTCAATTCCACACTCTGAATCGAATCTTCACACCTCTTTCTCTGCATACTGTATTATATATCACTTGGAAAATCGACAATTTTTTTCTTAAAGCTCATGGATGATAAAAAAAAGTATTTTTTAATAGTTTCGGGTTGATACGTTATTTATAGAACGCTGAATTCACTTCAGGAAATTTTCGGTTAAAAAATCGGCCTCAAAAGTCCGTGAGAAACAAATCGGCGTTCATTAACGATAATGAGTTTCATGCCAGAATCGTTTGAACGGTGATTCTGCACAATATCTCATCATCGTATACGTTTGTACTCGTGTAAAATGCGCGTGACCCTTCGGTTCACGCGGCAACTTTAAAATTACTATTAAACGTGCTGACATAAAAAAAGTCTCCTGTTCATCATGTAACATGTTCATCATGCATTGGGACGAAAGCACGACCGTTATCGTCCCCCAATTAATACGTTGTTCTTATCACCGATCCACCGATCAAAAATATAATTAAAATGAAAAGAACGTTTTTTTTTCGTATACCTATGAGGTTCGTGCTTGATGCGTTATCATAAAAAAAACACACACACACACCTGGTATAGAACGTACAACCCCAATAATGCTTAATCACCTGGTCTTTACATCTCGTGGTTGAAATCCCCTTTGATGTGGTGTTTATCGAGTGGATGCTTATCTTTATAGACCTGAAACTGGACAACTATCGAAAACACCTGCGTTTATCATTGAACAATTTTCTGATAAAGACACATAGGAAATGGCAATCCGTTGAGATAAGGTTGACCTTCGAATTTCGGTTTCGAAACATCTGAACCTTCAAACTTTTTCTTCAACGATTGAAAAAAAAAAATTTCATTATAAATTTGTATTTGTTTGATCCAGCAACCCATTCCGGCTTGTAATATTCTTATTGGACTGTTAATATCTTGAAGTCAACTGCGAGGAGATCAGAGATCCTTGTATTACGGTCCTTAGATTTGTCTTCATATTTTGGAGGAAGATTTGTATATACAGATATCACTCCACACTTTCTATATGAAATTCCGTATGGACATTAATGTGTAGGGAGATAGTGCAGTGTGGGCCTCTGCTATCAGCTGTGAAAACACCCTTGTTTATAGACTTCGGCACACAATGAGGTGTAATTGAATCCATATTCGAAACGGAGGAGAGAGAGAGAGCACTCTATGCATATACGGACCCGTATATGCACCCTTCGTAGCCAAAACTACGCTTCTCCGACTGGGGAACGAAAGGGCACGCATACGACCCCCAAGGCAACGCACCATCGACGATTGTCCCACTCTTTCAATGTTTCGACCATCTCCATTCCGGTGTTTAAGGCTAGGGTGAGTCCTCGACGATTTGTGGGCAATTAGGAATCGTTTCTACGGGGAGAAAAAAGAGCAACCTTATTCTCCCTAAAATCTATCTCACATTCCCTATCGAAACTCAAGGTGTTGAATTCACTCTTTCCACGAAATATATTTTCATGAAAATAAACGTTGATCTGGTCCCGGAGACAGAACACATTTTTTTAATCGGGACTGATGTTCACGGTTTCACATGATTTTTTTTATAAATTGCAACCAACTTGTAGTGTTTTAATGCTTGTAACAATATTTGATGATCTGCAAATGGCTTGAACGTTCAACATTATATCTGATTGTGGAAAATCCATTTCTCGACTTAAGTTTCAAACTCACCCTGCACAGTATTAACATTTCTTTCGAGACACTGTATTCACTGATCTTTTTTGCTGATTACAAAATTGTCGTTATACATATTTCAGAATAATTTCAGACATAACAGGAAAATTAAATATCGAATGATTTGAAGAACACAACGAATTGAATAATAAACGTTCTATTAATTCTATAATCAATTGCTACAAAATATTTTCGGATTCAATTCATGAGTAATTGAGTGGTTCTCTCTGAAGCCTGAAAATCGTTCCATTTAAGTTTTTCTCCACACGTTCAATAATTACTGTGGAAACGTCGTACACATATTCCACCGGAAAACACAATAATTGCTACACCTAGTCATGTTTACCGTGTTAACGTCCAAATAAGGAATTAAACGCGTTAAAGTCTACAAAAGGTCGAAACGACCAGTAATAATTCTCGGCGTTAACAGAAATTATTGGCAATTGCTATCCGTGTATAATATAAACACGAGTAAATAGCACTTGACGACTTTTAACATCACGAGAGAAACTTTTCAGAATCCCTTTTCTTTGTCGAGGGCAGCTTCACGTATATGTTTTTTATGTACTTTTTACTCACATATGAGTCCGAAAGCATATACTGCTTCGAAGAGGAGGACGCTTGTAATTTTACATTATATATATATAGAAACATATACACAAAGGGAGGGTTCTGAGAGGGGATTCGTGGGAAGATTCACAGCCGTTGCCGCCATTACTCCACTTTCTATATATATATATATCTCTATATATAGGTATATACATATATGATATATTGTGTCGGGCGTCGCGACGCCACGGGTTATCGACGTTCCGCCCACACTCGTTCGAGTCGCCCCGGCAAAACCGGCAACCTCGTAAATTAGATCTCTATATCAGTACAAAGCTCGCAAAGTCCATACACGCGCAGGTGCACAGCCATCTTGAATTTCCCAGGCAAAAAGCTTTTCGAAAAGCCGACAACAGCCTTTTGAGCTTCCAGCTTCCTATTCGGAACTTCTCGAACCCTATTCTCACTCCATCTTCTCGAACTCTGTATATCCTATGTGCACTTTGGTTATGCGGTCTTCAAAAATTGTTTGTCCATTTGGAATATCTTATTTGTACTTCATATCTACAATTTTAACAGTAGTTTACAGTTGAAAAAAAAAGTTTTATTTATCGTTCGTTTGAATACAAAGCACATGCTTTGGATTCTTTGGCTTCATTTTTATGTGCCACTGGAGCTGTGCTATATATTCGATTTTTATTCTTTGTGAACAGTTCTATTCTCTTAGAGAGACTTGCATCCAAACATTCAAGGAAAATTGAGAAAAGCATTTTCTTTTGAACTTAGTCACATTTGTCCGTATCTCGCCACCGTGAGTGCGAGAGAGATAGCTGTAAATTTCGAAAGAGAAATTCTTCGATACGGTTGGACTGATTACAAAATCGCCATATTAGCCCATTTTTGCCATCGCCCTGCGTGGGCTTACAGAGCCGTTTTGTGATCGCTCAAACTGTGCTGAAGAATTTAAATTTCAAAAATTCGAAGTGAGGTTAAGTGACTGATCCATGCTCTTAAGAGCAAATGCGACACCAAAACACAGTGCAGTTAGAGAATGAAAGGAAATGAAGTATAAGACTTTTCGAAATCGAAGCTTAAAATAAGATTTTGCTTTGGCGAAAAGTAACTGCCAGCTTGAAGGGTTTTTAGGGGAAGCTGGAAGAAAAAAATACATACAAAATGCATAAAAAAATAATTGTTTGACTTGAACGCTTTATATTTGATCCTTCATATTAATCACCCATCATTGATTGCTATACACATTAAAACTTAATTTATGTTTACATGATTATATACATATGAGCATATTTGCACGCGATCAGTTCGATACATCTCATTGTGATTTTCGATGAGAAATGTACAGAATCTTCGTTAACGTCGAATCTAAACACAATTGCGATTAGACTATGTAAAAATTAAATAAATATAAATAATGACTGCGTATTTTTCACAAAATTTAAATACGGAATACAACAATACATAATACTGCAGTCGCGTATCAATGATGACTGGAGAATGACTAGAAACGAATTGTCTCGATTACTCATCACCATGATTTCGAATTCCACGAGTGGAATGAATAATTAAAAAGTGGACGTTATGCGTTTGAAATAATTTCGTATTTTTACACGATACGAATGGATTGACTCGAGTTTATTGCAGTCTCGTGTTTCTTTTCATTCAATTTTTGCTTCTTTATTTGACTAGATCTTCATGAATTCTTTCACTTTTCATTATACATCACGAATTCAACGAGTTTAGAGAATGATACAATTTTCTTAAAACTAAATAACACGATGATCCTTTTCGTACTCGTTCTTTTTGTTTTTCATTTTTCAATATTTTATTGACGCATTATCTCGACGAAAACAAATCGTAATACGAGTCGAAAATTTTTATTCGTAAGACGTCGCTGTTTTCGACGTCCGTGGATCTTCGGGAGTCCACACTTTAGCGAATATCGTACCGTTCGGTAAAATATCGGTTTTTCGAGACCACGACAACGAGTGCGAGATGAATTGATTGCCAGCGCTACCTGAAACGAATCCGATAAGTTAGGAGAAATAAAAAAAAAATAAAGAATTCAAATGTGACAACTTGATGAGGATTATATGAAAATCCAAAATTCTCAATACACGTCAGATAAAATGTAACGATGTAAGCGATGTCTGCATCATTATCATTTATATTTGAAGAAAAATATTTAAATGGATAACTTACCATAAACTATGACTTTCATAGAATCCACTCGACTGGAACATCTCGAGAGAGTGCCATTGCCGGTGATCGAATCGTTGCCTTTGTCGGCTCTCAACAAATCGTTCAGTATCTTTATGTAACCTATCGCCAATTTTAACGTATCCACTTTTGACAATCTTTTCTCGTATGGCATCGTAGGCAGATGAGCTCTCAAATCCTCGAACGCATCATTAATGTTCTGCATTCGTCTGCGCTCACGAAGATTCGCGTTTTTTCTTTGCTGAGCGGCTTGTCGTGGACGCTTCGATGAACCGCCGACGCTCCTTCTCCCGTCGCAACTTCGTCTTTCGAATTAATAGAATTAACAAACGGTTAATTATCCGGAACAATATTTTCTGCGTTATTCAGAACTTTATTAATCTTACGATGACTCTAAGTCATGAATCTCATACCTTCAAAATCTCTTTCGATAGATTCATTCAAAATGATTAAAGATCAAATTACAAAAAAATTCTGCACTATATATCCACTAAAAAAAAAAAAAAAAAAAAAAAAAAAAAACTAATAAAATACCAACTCCGGGTAATAGAGATCCGAGCACATGAATTATAATCTGTAAACGATGATAGTTTTGTTTGCAAATTTTTTGTGTCATTAAATATTGCTGGTGTATAGCGTTTTTGTTTAGGATACTACAAAATGTTTTTGAACTGTATAGAAAAGCTGAGAAACGTTCGGTAACTTTTTGAATTTAGTTACAAGATATCGAGCATTCGTGAAGTTAGTGATGTGTGAATAATTTTAGTATGCA
This sequence comes from Campoplex capitator, assembly GCA_037576405.1. Classification (NCBI taxonomy): domain Eukaryota; kingdom Metazoa; phylum Arthropoda; class Insecta; order Hymenoptera; family Ichneumonidae; genus Campoplex; species Campoplex capitator. The sequence continues at coordinate 2,992,582 of JARBWI010000015.1, forward strand.
GATACGAATCACCCAGAAAAAACATCTAGTTGGTTCAACTAGGATCTATTTAAATCAAATAAATTTTTTTCTTTGTCCCACGGCTTAAGAAAAATAATATATATGAGCTCGAACAAGTGCATCGTGAAATTCGACAGAAAATTCAACGACATTTCACTTTATGAAGACACGGTGATTCACAAAGATTACAACGATTTGTCTAAATCAATTAGTTTTCCAACGACAAATAATCTGCTCACTTTCTCGTATGATTTTCCTGATCGCTGCTGCACGTACTAAGATTGTCACGGCTGTTCTCGTCGTACGGATAAAATTCACTACCACTGCAGCTTCCGGTACTTCCAGAGGGATGTGAAGGCAATTGAGAAACAATCGGTGATAAACTTGCCGTCGCTGGCAACGAACAATGAGGTGGTACCGATGGAATTGCCGGATTACCGAGAAAACTGTGCGCCTCGTACATGTAATGACGATTCATCATATCGAGACCCAAATTGTCCATCGAATACATTTTTCAAATTTATTTGTACCTTCGTATCACTGGATTGCACTTTGTCCGACCTCCGTACGAAAAAATAGTACTGATAATTTCCAACAAATAATCAATTTAATTTTTCCATTATTATAAATTCATTTTGTAATTTTTATTATTTTCGTTATTAATATGCCTATCGTTACGGATGACTAGATGGTTTCGACTAGTTTAAATAGTTGTTGAAAGTTTAATTCATTTGGATTATTTATTGTTTTATGGCGTTTGTTCTTCGAGCTATTTTTGCAATGATCAAATACAAGAGATCCGTAATTGATAGTGTTTCATTGGCATCGCAAAGTTTTTTGCAGTCATTATTTTTTCCCTTTGACACGTCATTGCTTTACTCGGTTTTTTTTTTTAATTTTTTAATTAAGGAACATTGAACCTTCGAGGTATTCTGAGGTATTTGTTTGTCAAAGTCGGGCGAATCTTTTGGAATGTAATACAGCCACTTGAGCACGTCACAAAGATTGGTATACGTGTGTCGCGTGTAATGCGGAACGGGGAGCCGCGTGGCTGTACAAAATATCTCTAAACAACGGCACGTGTCGCACCGCAGTAAGTATATTATATATTATCATACACGTGTCATGGAGATTTTCGTACAACAAAGTTGTCGTGTTAAATTGTATTTAACCGGCACGAGCTTCGATAACGATTCATCGGCACGTATCCTCCACGTTGTCTTTTGGGACGCTTCAATAAATCGTAATTATCCGTCACGCACGCCAATTCTCGTCATATTTACGAAGTTCTTGTTTATATAAACTCGCTTTCTCACGTAACGTCATTTTCTTTAATTTCAAAAAATGTTTTTAATCTTTGACAAAATTTCGCACATTTTTAAGGAGCCAACAGATTTTTATCAACGATATCAATTAACAGGGCTTGTTTAATCGAGACAAATTCACGTTCACTAGACTCATTTCAGTGATGATTACTAATTAACAGCGATCGTTAAAAATTCGCGGTACTTTCTTCCGAGCTGAGTTGATTAACTTTTTATTGCAACACATGCGTTCTATAGGTTTGAGTAAAAAAAATTTTTGCTCAGATTATTTATTCGGTGATCGATTAAGATGACCGATGAACATTATACGTTGCTCGCCATTCAGGAAGAGTTCCGTATGTAAATGCCTAATTTTTGGTCGTCACATTTTTCTTCGGTTTAATCGATGCACACTTCAAGAGTTAACTGATAGAATCACGGTGTCAGAACTCGAGCGGTATATTCGTTTTGACACTTTGATGAAGTTTTGTTTAATCAACGTATACGTTAGACGAAGGAAAAAAGATTGAAAAATTGGATTTAAAAGGTTCGTAGCACTCGAGGGATCGTTGTCGAACTGTCCGGTAGATTATCGCGTTCGTATGTGTCGCATTGCCCCAAACGGAAGAGGTGGATAACGAAGAGAGCCCCCCCAATGGTATATAATGTACACGCTACATATCCGACATATATATATACGATATTTCCCGGGAGTCCTCGAGAGAGAGAATATATACATGAGCTGATGGCAAGCTTTCCTCCAATCGTTGCTTCGCAGAGGCGGACACCGATTCTAGGGGTTGCTGGGGGTAACGCCTATTCATCGATCTGATAAGGGGATGATGTTCCACCGGTGGTGTAGAGGAGGTTGGAGGTCGCGGGAGGACTAAACGTCTCCACAATGGAATTCAGGAAATTGAAGAGTGATAGAATACAAAAAGGAAAACGCTTTTGTTATTCTTGCTGAGAATTCTGGAACGCCAATTGCGTCGTACACGCAGTTATACAACTTCCAAGAAATAAATTCCACGCACCGACAGTGCACAAGAAAATTTGTAAGAATTTTGTTGATTCAAGTTCGACCACTCGATTATCTTGAAGATTGGATTCGGAAAGAATTGGAAAAATTTGTTATGATCTGTGATCGCGTTGTCTACATATATGTAAGTGAATCCAAAAATGGTGCGATTTAGGCTGCGGCTTTAGGTTGGGGAGAGCCAGGTAGTAGCAGACAGCTCAGTTTTTGGACACTGACGTGCATTTGGATTGAGAAAAAATCGATAAAATTTAGGTACCGACCATTACATTATTTTGTTGTTCTTCGTTTTTTCAATAAATCCGCCTCCATCTCACTTGTTATTCTATCAGATTTTCATGTGTCAAATTTCCTCATTTATTGGTAACGCATCTTCTGTCGAAAACGGTTCCATTACAATTTGTAAAATTCCCATGCTCCTACAAATATTCAGAACATTCTGAGAAATGTAACGTCTGTTTTAAGTGATTATGCTTAGATTTCGCAGAAACTATGAGCATAGCCAAGAATCCTAATAAATACGGAAAACTTCCTTTTAGTTTGATTAATATTAATTTACTTGATCAGAAAATGATTTATTATCATCGCTTCTCTTCTTATAAAAGCTCATCAGTTTTAGTCTTAATATTCTTATTGAATTTCTATCAATCCTACTACATCTAGTCCGTATGGTTACGAAACTAGTGCGAATTCACACCGCCAAAATCATATTTTTGCAAAATTTGTCCGTTCATCATAACGTGACTTTACTACATAAATATAATTGTTTGCTTTCGAAACTATTACCATTAGATTCCTGGGAATTTTTCTTTCAAGAAACTCTGATCATGAAATACTTTCGAATTATTTATAGTACAAGAGTTTGGTAATGCCAAATCCAACATCGCACTAGTGTGGTTGGTACGTATGCTCGATAGAAGTGTGGTTATTACGGGATAGAATAACAAAAAATTTGTTTCCCTCTCGAGGTTTTTGTCAGGAGGTTTCCTGCGCAAATCACCAACATATTGTGACAATATGTCTCAACCGCAAAGCCATGTTCGTTTTCTCTTGATTGACGTTTGATTATCTCTGCTGCTGCCACGCCCTCCTATATTTTTTGAATAATTATAGAAATCAGATCGCTGTAGTTCATGCAGGTCGAATCTTTTGGCAGTTCAGCGTGTTGTCCGTGTACACTGACTGGCTCGTGCACCCAGAACCCAGAATATCATAATTACAGGTTTGAGTTCACCGGCCAAATGTCACAAGGGCGGTTAACCCGGAACACAACCCTTGCTCCGTTCGTGCGGCCGTCGCACGTGTCACGCACGCTCCGACTATTTCCTATTCTCAGTTGCAAACAAATACGTCGATGATTTTGAGTGAAAAATTAACTTTTATCCATTCTGACACGATCTACTTTTTAGATAGTTCGTTTCAGGGCGGAAAATGACTGTATCAGATTTCAAATAGCCGCGAAGCTACAAGAATGTTTCACTGCGCTCATAAAAAAAGTAACGAAAAAAATTACGATCATTTACAGCTCTTCACAATAGAACAAAGACCGACGAGAGTTTGGACACCTGAAAAAGGCTGAAAATTTTCACTTCAAACAATAATAAAAGGTTCCAACGACCCCCTTGGATGAAAATGACAGAGTTTTTATCTGTTACATACCGAATTCGCCGATTTTTTTCGTATATGAATAAATTTTTAATACTAAGAAAAATTAGGAGGCGTCAGAATTCCCATAAAATTATGGTTTTCACAGCTGTATTGTTGCGTCAAACACGTGTAACATCTTTCTCACAATAGACAGTAAAAATCTTGCAGTTTTTTAATCAATTTTTCAAAAATTGTTTACCGAATACGAAACTTGAAAAATTCTTAAAGAATGCACTCATGTTCGGATCGATCACAACACTGGTGTTCGTGTTCAATTTTAACACAACTATGGTATATATTCGGAGCTGTGTACGTGTGAAACCTGGACCTGTACCATAATTCATTCTCTTTGTGATCCATTTGAATTTACCGATAAACAAAACCCAATTATCAAGACCATTAAGTGTTCGTATAATTACGAACAGTGGAACTCGGAGGGTTCCCTTCTGGAATGATGAATTACGAGTCTTGGACGGCCGCACCACCCCGGGAGGAAATGAAAAACGGAAATGCTCGTGAAATAAATATATCCAATATACAGTATTTTATTTCTCTGCACGCGATGTCTCGATTTTTCCTTTGCTACTACACGAACGCGTACATATATATAAACTCACCCTCACCGCTTATTTTTCTCTTTCGGTCCAGGTGGATCATGTAAAATCCAAAAAGATAATCGCCTCGAGATATTATTGCAGAAAAATGATGAACGTCAGAGTAAAACGAGAAAGAATGAAAGAGAAGATAAAGCGAGGTCGTGAATCGCAGTAGCCTTAGATTTTGCCATGTGCGTATACAACTATTTGAACACTACGTACGTTCTGATGCTTGATGCAGATAAGCATTTCGTAATCCCAAATGAAAATAATGGATCAGTCTAGCCCCTCGATAGATGTGTGATAGAAATTTTTTTCGTCCTCGTCCGAACTCCAAAAACTCGAGGATCAAATGTAAATCCATGGACCCTCCTAGCACGTCCTTTCTTTTTCGATCTCTTTGCCAATGTCGTACGCGTCGATGAATGTGTACATAAACGACACTCAGCAATTAAGCTCTTATTTAAAATATTATTATATCATTTTAAATTCGTTTCTTTTCGTAGGAATTTTTATTTATTTATAGTAAGAATAAAAAATAGCAGTAATAAAATTTTGTGATATGAAGAACTTTATGTTTTTCTATATCGCTGCACATTAAACTCATGTAATAACTCTGGTGCTCGGCAATGACGTCAATACCATCAAATCCAATGAGTTCACAACAATACGATGTGATTAGACAATTTATTTGCATCAGTGCTGATGTTGTACATTTTTTATAAATGCTTTACAATTATGGTTTTTAACAACAATTCATTCGAGCAACACTCAAATCCGTGCTATTGGATTAAAAAACAATCGGAAACTAATTGTTTTTATCGCACGATCAAAGCTTCGATCCAAAAGGGTGTCAAATTTTCTTTGATTTTTTACGAAATAAACGTCGAGTTTCCTATCAAAAAAATATATTAAACTTGTTTATTCCCGTGTTTCGACGATGGAAAGTTCAGTCCCGTAGCGAGACACTGGTATACGATAAAATTAAAGGAATTTTCCACGGTTCATCCCCTTCAGGGATCCACCGTGTCCAACACCTGGTCTCGCAACATATCACACCCCCTGAAACATCCCCACGAACCTTTGTGTGTTACAACCTGGCACAAAACCATTGGAAATACGTTTTCAACCCTAAGTGTCTATTAATTTACTGTATACATACGTGCATATGTATAGATTCAAGGATATATATATAATCACGAGTGTGAAATCGATTTACAGACCGACCATCTCTCGATTTTTCCTCTCGAGAATCTCTTGTCACGCTTCGTATTCGGATTTCTCGCCCCTCTGCGATCTGACGTATGAATATGAGTAGGGTTTTTTTTTGTTTTTGATACATGTATTCGTTTGATTATCAGCAAAAAATAAAATTAAAAAAAAAAAAACACAAATTAATGAGAAAACAGAATTACTCAACGGTTCATGACGATGGAGAAGAAAGCAGTAGTTTATAATATTAAAGGACAAAAGAATAAGAAAATTTTTATGTTAATTAATTGAGCAACATTCTTGAAGTTGTATGTTGAGATAAAATTAAGGTAAAAAGAGTTTATTGTCAGAGTCACATTAAAATATGTTTGCATCAGTAATAAATATCGGTGCAACAATTTTACGTGATTTTTGCACTTTAACGCCTCGATTAATTGAATTATATAGACCGCGAGCGCAACACGTTCATTGGTGAAGGTTCATAATCGAAACGGTATATTGCGTGTCGCGATAACAAATCGATTTACAAGGTTGTCCGGGGGATCGCATCGTTCTTTTCTCCGTCATTGCGGAAGATGATGATGAGGCCGATGGAACTCGCCAACCGTACGCTTGGGTTCTGTGCATTGGTGCGTGGAGCGCTGTAGGGGTCGCGCCCCCCAGGGTGACTGTCCGAGGACACCGCAGGGTACCATCCCCTAACGCTTACCGGAAACGATCATATTCTGCTACCGGAAGCATGAGTGCATGTTATTAGACAGGTGGCTCTTTTGACAGTTTGAAAAAACTCGCAATGTACAACTACATCGCGAATTGTCGGTTTTTATTGTCGAAGACGTGTTCTGGCTGTTCTATTTTGAGAGTCCACGTGGTTTTTTTTTATCAGTTCTTTTCTCAGTAATATTTGCACTAACTAATGACAGAAGAAAAATGATTTGTTTCATTTCGTATATAATGCAAGTCGGAGGAAAGAAAAGTTGGAGCAGAAGGGAACCGTTCATTTTTATTAATTATAAAAATTTTTGTCGTGATTGTTTACGCTTAAGGGAGTTCATCTGGTAATCGAATTAACAAACAGATATTGATTAAAAAATTTGAATACAGTTATCAATATCAACTAGATCACCTGTCAAAATTTCAGGTCCTTAGAATACTTTGTTTGAGAGAAATTAATAAAAACAGATTTTCCAATTTAACACGGTTCCTTATGCGTTTCTGTGGTTATCCCGTCTGTAAACATGAAATTCGCAAGCATTGACAAACAGTTTCGTACGAAATTTTTATAAATGCTTAAAAAATATCTAAAAAATCTTTTTACCACTTCACAAAATCCATTCGATACTTATGAGGTTCGGAATAAATTAATTTGTCTCGAAGAAGGAGGTTAAACACACTAAACATACTGAGCCGACTACGCTAGTCGTGACAGTTTTGGGTTTTGACTTGCTCGGTACCAGATGAACTCCCTTAATAGAAAAATGTGTTGGCTGTTGTTCAATTTTCAATGGAAGTTTTTTCCCAGGCTAATTGTCGAAAAACGGAGAGAAAAAAAGTGGATACTCGAACCTAGTAAAACTGTGATCAATAGCTAATTCTTTTTATTCTTAATAATCATTTGTAAAGAACAAAAACCAAAAAGTATTAAAACAGGATATCGAGTCGCTTGTAATGTTCTGGATAAAAGAAAACGGTGAAGTGGCGAAAAAATATGTGTGCGAGTTCATAAAAAATGTTAAAAGCTCCGATAATTTTACTCACACTCTGCAATTCAGAAAACACTATTATTTCCAACAGTTTTGTTTGCTCGTGACTATAATTATTTTCCATTCATATGCATTGAATGGTCATATCGATTCCCATTCATAACTCGCTAACAAAAGAAACAGTATATGCTTACTGAAGGATAACGATTGAGTGACCGTTGATCTTATCGTCAAGATTCATCTGAAGATATCCTTTCACCGAATGTGTTTGACTTATACGAATTCGGTACATGTGAACGCATGCAAGTTATTATTTAGGACGCTTTTCCAATAGCCCATTCTTCCCAAATCTCGTGATATCTTTATCTGCCATTCGGCAACTGATTTCATCTCTCTCACAGCTAATAATGCATGCGAGAGCCAAAATAGGTAGACAATTCTCTCGTTAGAGCCGCATTCTAAGGGTTACATATCTAACATATGTCATAAAATAAATATTGAGTCATAAAGCGTTACAAGAAAGTGAAAAGTATTTTTTCTAACATCATTTTCATTGACTGAGAATTTATAATTCTGGTAAATACTCTCATTCGATTCAATCATCAATATGCGCAGCCGGTTAAATTCAGGTTGAATTGCAAAAGTCTTCGCTGTTTCGGTGTTTGTATTTCTTTTTCTAAATAAAAGAAAAGAATCTGCTTCATTGAAAAAAGAATGGGGTGAGTAACGTTCAGGCAGAGATGAGTTCTCTGGTTCAGGCCTCGATAAGCATAAAGTTTTTACCGACCGCGAATGCCTCTCACACCAATCATATAATGTACCAAATGTTAGTATAAAATTATGGTATCCGCATGAACCGTTAGATAGCGTCTTAGTCCAATTCGTTGTGGCGTTCCGGAGCTTCACGCAACATCCTCTACGCGGCTACAACTTTCTCGTTAACATTCAAACAGGCTTGCGTTCCAATACATAATTTGTTTCCGCATCAATCTCCATCCGAAGCGTCTGATTGTTGTTATATTAAGGAGTTTCGGTACAGGTGATACAATATTACCATGCTAAACCATGTTAAAAACACAAAAAATTTCAAAAAGTTTAGAATTTTATAAAATTTGGTGAACATATATTCTTTAGTGCCAAATTTGACAATACAAATTTTTTCAGATTTTTCTTCTACACAGTTATCGAGTAATTGAAGACTAAAGTCTGCTTTAATGCATAATTACTCGATAACTAAGTAGAAGAAAATTTTGAAAAAAATTGTGTTTTCGTACTTGATGTTGAAGAACATTATCACCAAATTTGATTAATTTCTTAACATTTTACCTTTTGTACCGAAACTCCTTAAATAAGATAATTTATCGAATTCTTAAATTAGAAATACATTTTTCACTATGAACTTTCTTACGAAAACTTAGTCTGGCTGGAAATTCTCTTATTTACTAGGGGTGGGTTTTCCAGGTACTTCTTACCTGATTGGTAAAAGCATTGATTTGCAATCCTCTAACTGGCAGAGATAGGCTTATCTAGAAGTTGCAACAACCCACCCCTAGATAACATGTTTTACTTCTCACCAATATAATGTATCTGAATTGTTGGTTTCAGCGTCAGCTACGACGTTTCGAAAGAGGAAATGTCGCACGCTTGTAGTTATAAAATTCGAAAAACCCCGGATATTCTGAAGCAGAAGCCTCAGAAGACTCTTTGGGTAGCCTTTTGCTAGGTGAAAAAGATGTTCCGGGTGTGAGTAAGACTGGTAACTGTCGTTTCTTATTTTTGGTCTGGGAATGTTCAGTGTCTGAACATGCTTCTTGCGGCTTCTCCTAGCCACCAGCCACCGGTATCTCGAAGAGAATCTTCATGTGTCTTGTATGACCCTTTTTGGGAGCACCATTAGCCTCTCATAGGCATAATTTTAGGGTGCCATACTTATGTTTTTTTTTTTTTTTTTTAAGCAGTGCCTTGGCTTGTGATACAATACAAGCAAGATACGACTGTTCTGTATTACTCATTCCCTAACAGATCGGTGAGTCCCAAAAATGTAAAACAAATAAAAAGTCCCTATTGGGACTCAGGACTTAAGTGGACAAGTGAGCTCCAGATTGAGTCCCGGACGGGACTTCGCTCTCTTCCCTCGATTTAAACTGGATGTGACATCATGAGTCCCAATTGGGGTTATTTTTGCGACTGACTCTTGACTAAAGTCCCGGTTCGAACCGACTGAAGGGGGAAAAGTCCCATTTGCGACTCAATTTGGGTCTCACTTGTCCACTACTAAGTCCCGAGTCCCAGTTCGGACCTTTTCAAGGACTCATTGATCCGTCAAGGTTGCTTATCGCAGAAAAGGATGTATCCGGACTCCAGAAAGTTTTGTATTTCGTCGTCAGAGCGTCTGAGGTAGGGTACTGTTGGTATCAGTTGAGGAATCATATAGTGCATTGGTTGATTGAGATTGGTCTGGTAAAGATATGCCTGATGGAGTCGTTGCGGTGCCATTTGAGGGACCATCTACTCCGGCTTTACTTTCGGTCTCCTTCTTTCTCTTGAATCTCTCTAGTTTTTTTTTGTTGATGAGCCTTTGGGGTAATAACAATCTCGGCATACTTGATTATTCCCGATCGTGTAAGTAGTGGTGCTTAATCTTTTTTTTTTAATACACCACAGATGTAACAAAACTGGAATAAGAGTGCCGTGATATTATATCCTCGTACGTATACGTAAAGTCAATCTGTAAGAAGACGGTTTTCAGAAGATCAAAAATCTGCAGACTTGGCCGAGTTCATGGGATAAAATTTTCCAAGTCAACCGCTACGAAAAAGCACCTCTGATAAAGTTATGTAAAATTGGCCCCTCGATTTTGATTTCAGTCGTTTTTTTTTTCTATTTATAATAATTGTTTATCGATAGTTTGAGAATGTTTGATCAATTAAAACATTTTTTTGAAAATATTTTTCAATATATAAACAAACGAAACAAAAAATAACTTCAAGTTAGCCGCAATTTTTTGAAGTTTAGTTCCAATTTGATTTTTTCAAATGACAATCGATTCAAAATGGTTCGTTTGAAACAAATAATATTGTTCGAACGTTCGTGTGATCGTTATTTTTCCAAAAAATGAATAATCTCCACGTTTTGATAAATTTTTTCGATTAATTTAATTTAACTTAATTTAATTTAATTTAATTTAATTTACTTGAAAACCCCCCAGGTTTGGTTACATGCAGAATTTAAATAGTACATCCTATTCAAACCCAGGAGTTTTTTCCTTGCCGTTGTCAGGTTACCGTTGTGACATTATCGTTAGATAGCCATATGACACCTTTTTAATGATATCGAATTTTCTATTATCTTCCAGATATCTTTTTTTCGATATCATATTATATCGAAAAAATGATGTCCAAATGTTAACGTATAATGTAATCCGATTGATAACTATTCCTAGGCACCGAAAAGATGTCAATTTCACAACAATCGGTGAAATGCCAACGCTTGGATGTCCTAAAATTGACATCAATCGGATAACTTTTGCGGTGATGAAAAGATAACTTACAGATGTCTAAAATCAGTCATCAATAAGATAACATTCAACGATAACCTTTGGGCATCAGTTTTTTTCCCGATTTAAGATATCATAAAAATGACATCTGAACGGCAACGATGGCGAACTATGAAATAGATGCCCTAATAAAAATGTCATTATGGTAACTTTAGGTTGTCACACAATACATTGCAGTTTTTTGGCGGGAAGTACAAAACTGGTTATCCAATTGTCATCCAAAAGTTGTCCGAAAATTGACAATGATAATAAAGCGTAAAGCGTTTCCGTTTCGTGTCGATTATTGCTCCGGAATATAGAGGTTGTAAAGTGTGATAAATTCTGTGCTCGCGTGAATAAAATTACGAGTTCCAGTACACGCATGTGAGTATATGTATATGCATTTTATTTTTTCTTGATTGTTTTTATAATTACACGTTATTTAATGGTGCAAAATTTTTATAGCTGCTGCTCGACGCATCGATTTTTTCACGCCACAATAAGAATTATAGAAGACGAAGAACATTTTTCGAAACGTCAAAATAAAGAAATAAGTAAGTATAAATAAAAAAATATATATGAGACTATATGGGTCCCCCGTTTAAACCTTTTGTTAAACTGTCTCGTCGACAGCAACGAAGGCGAGTTAGGTTAATGGTGCAAAACGACATTAATTCTATTCGCAATGTTAACGGTGTTGATAATACTGTGCAACAGGTAATATTCAAAAAACGCCATGGAATCAATTATGGAAGATGGAGTTACCCAGCAATTCGTATGGACACTTGGATCCGAGGAGAAAACGCAAAATATCCAAATTCACATTTCCGGCTCTATTAATCGGTACGTATTTAGGAATATATCTATATATGCCATTAAATTGATCTAAATGCATGATTCGTTTTTATTTTTACTTTTTCAGCAATCGTTCGTGAGGCATTCCCGGGAACAAAAATCAAAGATATTGAGGGTCGGATTGCTGATTGGCTTCGTCGTGGGGGCGACCGCATTAAAGCAGCAATAACAGCAGCAAATAAGAGGCAACTGCGCCAGGAAAATGAAGAGTAGTGACTTGTCCAATTTCATCCACTTCCATTATTATAATCAAATTTTTATCAGTCAATTTTTTCAAGTTGGTAAATTTAAGATTCTCATCTGTGATTTTCATCTCAGAATTCTAAGTCAATTCTTTTAAACTAATTATTTAGTTCCTCAAGTGATAAAATTGCTTAAGAACTGTTAAAAAAATGATCTCATATGAAATGTCAATATCTAAATATATAATATATATTGTTTCAATCGTTTATCTCTCTTTTGTTGAACATATAATAGCGCAGATGATGAAAAATTTGATTACTCGCAATAATAAAATGTGGAATGTATGTTTTGATTCTTAATGAAAGGTTTAAAACTTTTTCTTGAAGTTTCCGCTGGAAACTTTTAAGATGAATAAACTTTATAACTTTTTGTTAACTTTCAAAGTATACATTATAACTATTGTGAGTAACAAATCTTTTCATCATCTGTGCTTGTACCCGTCCTATTCCAGTGATAAATAACATGTCCATTTAATATTACTATTTGAGACCGTTTAGTCGTCGTTTTGTTAACTTTCTCGACTATCTATAAGATATCTTTCGGATAACTATGGGTTTCTTGCAATTTGATATCTGAAAAAGATATCCTTTAGATATTATCTGTTCGATAGCTATATGATGGCATATGGATAACCGGCAAGGGTTGACCGTCAGTTGACTAATTGTTATCGATTTTATGTTAACTTTAAGTTAAGATTTGGACGCGAATAAGTTATCTGCCAAGCGGACATAAGTGATACAAATGGTAAACCAAAAAGGCATCCATTTGTACAACTAAAAAGTTATCCGGATCTTTTTTTGGTTATCTTTAAGATACCATAAAGATAACCTATTGCTACCTGGGATATTACTATTTGAGACCGTTTAGTCGTCGTTTCGTTAACTTTCTCGACTATCTATAAGATATCTTTCGAATGACTATGGGTTTCTTGCAATTTGATATCTGAAAAAGATATCCTTTAGATATTATCTGTTCGATAGCTATATGATGGCATATGGATAACCGGCAAGGGTTGTCCGTCAGTTGACTATTTGTTATCGACTTTATGTTAACTTTAAGTTAAGATTTGGACGCGAATAAGTTATCTGCCAAGCGGACAAAAGTGATACAAATGGTGAACCAAAAAGGCATCCATTTGGACAACTAAAAAGTTATCCGGATCTTTTTTTGGTTATCTTTAAGATGCCATAAAGATAACCTATTGCTACCTGGGTGAGTACCCACCGTGAAGCACCGGGAAGCTATATGGGATTTGCAATTTTTTTTCGCGTCGCATCTATGATCAAACAAACATATTCAAACGGACACATTCGTTACCGTCAAACGAAACCGCGTTGATTAGACCCTAATCGAACCTTGCTAGCATGAAAATAAAAAAATATGGGGCTTTGATGAATTTTTAATGTTAATATTAACCAACAAACGTTCTAATTAATCAAACAAACATCGTCGAACGGGCGTCCAACGATTGGCGTTGAAAAAAATCGATAAAGCCGATATATGAGGACTCAGTTTTTCTTGCTTTAAATAGCATTCAAACATCAGAATACCACTATTCAAACCCTGCATGTAACCAAACCTGAATGTTTGTTTCCTTCAAATCCGTCTCCTCGGCGCTTCTCGTCGGGGTGACCAAACGATTCGGCATTATCTCTACTATACACTGGTCGCTGGTTTATGAAAAAAAAATACCAGCAGACGACAAAGCTCGAGAGCTGTCAATATGTCCCGAGAATTTATCGAGTCCCGGGTCTCTTTGAAAAAACTTTGAATATTGTAATTTGAATCAATTTCACAGTAAAATTCCTGGTTGTCCATAATAATAACCCATTCAATTTTTTATTCGCAAATTTCATTTTTGCGATACTTCCAAATATTAATGTTGTTAGTTGCGAATTTAATTTTAAGGTTATCAATTAGGTGATGAGAGCGCTGCGCTATACTCATGCTTCTTGTTTGTGATTACCTTTAATGATCGTTGACAAAGTTAGAAAATGGGTAAGATGACAAAAAGAAACATTCACGTATTCGAGCACACAATAAAATAAAATTTTGATTTGCACTCTTATTTGGCATTATTCAGCGTTCATTGTATTGTTTTCTGCAGGGTCACCGAAAATGAAAAAGCAAAAGTTATGCAAACATTCGCAATCATCGCGTCTTTCCTTGGATAAAATTTGTGAATGGAAAGAATCTGATGAAGTAGCAATAAAATATTGTGAAGTCGATGAAACATACAGAAATGTGACTTATGCTCAGCTACGCTCGACTCGTGCTGCAATTTGTAATCATCTACAAAATGTGAAGGGCTCCCTATTTGTAGGAATATCAAACGATGTCCCTATTTATTGTATTCCAGGATTAATGCTCGGGTATGAAATTATAAGAAATGATCGTTGGTATTGCAGTTTGCATAGTCGAAAAACAATGAAAAATATATTTTGTCTCCAGATTTGCAATTCTTTATGTTGTCCTCTTTTCACAATTGTACTATTCTGGTACTAAAAACAATTGTTGAATTATCACAACGTTACATATAAATTTTGAGCTTCACAGAAATGAGGAATTATGTTTAATTCTAACGATACAAACTTTGAAACGAATAGTATTGGACATCCGATGCAGGAATTGGTTTTAAAAAAACGTCAATACAGAAACTATTTGACATTTGTTTTTCAGAATAATGTCGAGTGGTAGAGCTTTTGTTTGTTTACCAACTTCAACACCAAAAGCTAGACGAATCTGTCAGAAATTGAATATCTCGCATGTCTTTTCGCACCAGGAAATGGCCGGAATGCAAGTTGCTCAAAAGTGTAGCGTTCTCAACCAGAATATCTTTCTCACAAAAAATGATGAAAATTCAGAAGACTTTTCTGAATACGAAAAAGCTGATGGAAAATTTGCATATGCAACCACTACTTCTGGATCGACAGGAGAACCAAAAATCGTTAAAGTCACTCACAGCTCGATAGTTCCAAACATTCTTGATTTGAAGAAGATTTTGGAAATTTCAGGAAGAGATACTGTTGCTCAGATTACACCATTCACTTTTGATCCTAGTATCATTGAGATATTCTTGGCTTTCTCCAGCGAGGGAAGCTTATTCATGGCTTCTGGTGATTTGAAAAATGATCCAGAAACATTACTGAAAATGCTGTTGAAGTATAAAGTCTCTGTTCTTCAGAGCACTCCCTCTCTTTTGTTACAGAGATGGTCGAACAATGAGTTGAAAAAGAGCCTTCTTGGAAAAGATACGAGTTTAAGAATCCTCTTGATAGGAGGGGAACACTTTCCGAGCGAGAAGCTTTTACCGAACATTCGCTCTGATAATAATCAAACGAGAATTTTCGATATTTACGGTATAACAGAAGTCTCGTGTTGGGCGAGTATTCGCGAACTTGGAATAAATGGTGATTCTTCATCATTAGGATCGATTTTGAGCGATACGATGCTGGAAGTCAGAAATGACGAGGGAATACGAGTCGAGGAAGGTGAAGGTATTCTTTACATAGGTACGAAAAGCAGTGAAAAAAAAAATCAATATTTTCTTTTATTTCAAATGTTCATTGATCTTTTGTTGGTCCATTCTTGTTTAACAGTTTTTCCGTTTTTGTAGGAAGCAATTCACGCATCTGCGCGATTGATGACGAAGACATTGAACATTTGCATAAGCCAGTATTCCGAGATACTGGAGACATCGCGATGGTACGATACAATTACATAGCGTTTTGTATTCAAACGATCATATTTTCTTTCAATTAAAATCGACGAACGCTCGAACGAATTTCTTTTTTCTGCAGATTAATCGGAATGGCGATATGAAACTGAAAGGGCGACGAGGTCGTTGCGTCAAGAGATATGGTACAAAGATTTATTTATCAGATCTGGAATCTCATGTGCAGCAATTATCTTTTGTGGAAAATTGTTACACTTTGTTCGAGGAGAATAATCAATCTCTCCATCTCTATTTCACGACGTTTACAAAATCAGCCAACGAGGCCGAAAGAGTGAAATGGGAAAATGAGATTTCAAGTCACACAAATAAATTAGACGATATTTATCGACCGGACAAAACCACGATGCTGAATCGTTTTGAGTTAACGACAAATGGAAAAATATGCAAGAATTTTTTGAAAAAATATTCAAGGAAACTGGACAAAGTTTCAAGGAACAATATCAGTGAATTAACCGTTGCAGAAACGTTCGAGAACATTTGGAAACGTTTTTTACCGGTTGAAGAAGAATTAGGATTTTTAAATGCCGGTGGATCCTCTGTGATTGGTCTGCGTATCGCTAATTTGTTTGAAGAGAAAATTGGTGCAAAATCATTAAAACTTTTAAGCCTTTTACTCAGAAATGAAAATTTGAAAATATGTCGCGAATATGTTACGAGCCAATTTTCAAATGTCTCGAACGATACACAAATTATCACAAGCATAGAACAATCGACAGAGAACAAAAACAGCGATGTAACCGAAAGATTTTTCGATGAAAAAAACGATGAGGTTGTTGAAAATGAGAAGAAATATTTCAAAGAATTTGAACAACAGAAAGAAATTCCCGACAAAATTATACCGTGGCAAAAATGTCGAGGACGGAGCGATTCCCAACATTTTTATGAATCACATAACAAAACTTGGATGCCATCTACAAAAATTCGTCTCATGAATCATTACGATTTGGTGAAATGTGTTGATGCCTCTCCAACAGTTTTTAGATATCCAGGGTTCGTTAAGAATTTAAAAAAATTTGTAATCAAAGTTGAAATTCCTTAAATTTTTTTTGAAATGAGAAATATTTATATTTAACGAAATATGAAAATTGGCAATCGTCGAAAACGTGGACAGTAACTACGAGTTTTTTTTTTCTTTTTTAGAGGTCAAAGTTATGTAACGGTTGGTTCACACGCAGGAATTATTTGCACAGCAGAATTAAGCAAGGAGAATTCTAATATACATTGGAAAGTTTCGTTGTCAAACAGGATCGAGGCTTCGATATTAGTCGTTGATGATTTCAAAGGAATCGTTGGTAAGTTTCAATTGTATATTCGGTAGAAACTGATTTTTCTGAATGTAGAAAAAAAAAAAAATTACTGTTCCAGGTTCTTACGACGGTTTTCTCTACTGCATTGATTTAAAGAGTGGCTGGATTTTTTGGAAGTTCAAAACGGGCGATATTATCAAGTGCACCGCTGTACTCTGTTCGAAGAAACAAAAGGTGTTCTTCGGTTCTTACGATCGCACAGCTTATTGCGTTTCTGTGGAGGTGAGATAAAAGCATCAATTCTCGATGCGACTGGAATCGTATCGCAAACTATCGGAAATTTACGGACAATGAGAAAACGTTGCATTTCATTTTTAGAATGGGTCTCAAGTGTGGGGTACCAAAGTCGGCAATGGAAGTTTTTTTGCAACTCCGTGGATCAATGATGAACTGAATTGCGTGCTCTTTGCATCTTTGGATGGTACTTGCGTATCTCTGAATCAAAATAATGGTGAAATTAATTGGTTGCATAAATTGGACTATCCAGTATTTTCAGGACCAGTAATTTTGGAAACTGGAACGGCTATATTTTGTGATGTTTCTGGTAATTTATACTTCATGTCTGCAGCTTCTGGTCAAAGGGTACGCATTATCACGAATCGGAGCATATGCGTTGAAAAAAGTCGGAATTTTTTTTTCATGTTGGCTCATTTTTATTTCTGCTCTTCAGTTACGGAATATAAGAATAGATGGAAATATCTTTTCGCACTTGTACGTTTACAAAGATCCTGAAACAAAACTTCAGAGTATTCTGTTTGGGAGTGAAAATCAAAAAATTTACAAAGTACAATTGCAGTCCGTCCGGGTAGAGCCGATTTTCGAGTTTACTCAAAATATTGGCGTACCAATAGCTTCGACACCATCCACCGATGGAAAAATAATAGTCGTCGCTGGCAACGATGGTAATTTGAAAATTCTCGATTTTACCAATGGCGAATTATTGTGTAGTTATAAACTTGGAGATAACGTGTTTTCATCACCTACAATTCATGAAGATTTTATCGTTGTTGGCTGCAGAGATAATTTTTTGTACGTTATTTTGAGGTACGATGAGGAATAATAAATATAATAAAAGTATAACTAACGCTTTTTTCACTACCACATTTGGAATTATAAAGATCGAACGAGTCTTAATTATTTCAATACTTCATATGAAATAATTCAATAAACGACGGTAATAATAATAATAATAATTAATACCGGTGATTGCAACATTTTTCAGTGAAAAATCGAATAAAACATTTTTTATTTATAGTAAAGATATTCGAAAAGTTCAGAAAAAAAAACGGAACCTATTTTTCGAAATAGCATCAAGTAGTTTTAAAAAAAAATTTTTTTGCTAAAGATCTATGAGAATGAGTATAATTTTCGATTGCAATGAATCGCTTAAAATGTACTGAAATTGTATGGTGATCACATAAAAAGGAAAACCTAACAGACAGCCACCAATTATTTTTTACTTAGATACTTATCAATTCATCCATAATTATACAAAGATCAATCATTTTTATTTTAACGATGCAGTTTTTGGAATCAGACTTTTCGGAGCTTAATGGGAAATTCATTCTTCTTACAGATGAATGAATAGAAATTTCTTCTTATCGTAGCACAATGTAATTTATTCCATACGGTTTTCGTATTACAGTAAATAGTAAGTGTACGATTCTGAAAATGTTTGGAATTTCATGTGTTTTCGCTCTGCGTACTTTCGATTCTTGGCATCCTCTTTTTTTATAAATTTCTCAATTTTTATGTTTATTCATCCGTTCGTCCGGAATACGGAAACGTGTGTGCCTCTAATGTTTTTTTTTTTTTTTTTTTTTTTTTTTTTAAAGCGGCGTGCAAGCATCGATAATTTTTTGTTGCATTTTTTTCTCGAAAATTCTTATTCTGCCTTTTGTTTTGTTTTTCGTATTTTTTTGTAACTGCAAATATTATGCGCTTACGACTAAAGACAATAGTTATTATCACGATACGCTCCACGCCGGGCAAAGGAATATTTATTTGTGGCTGTAAGCTGGCGCAAAACATGTTTCAATCATACTACTCTATCGTATCCTCGCTCGATTCAGATTTTCGTAACAGACTTTTTTCTTTTAATTTATCACTTCGAAGGATAATTTCGCTTATTGAACCTTAATCTCAATGGGAAATTGCATGCCAGCGACATTATGAAGTATCGCACATAAAAACTGAGAAAAACGAATTGAGGCGTAGAGCTCATATATCAATATGAATACAATTATATTGCATAAATTCAACAGACGCCCGCGTTACGTTAGAGTATACACAGTAGTACTTTATAGTATACACATCTTAAAATTGCCACTGAGCCATGGCTTTTTCAAAAATAAAAAAAAAAAACAAACCGTACTGTAATTTTTGCACATTTACCTTTCAATGAAAATAGCAATAATCCGTAATGATAATAATTCTAAAGTATTTCATATCGCTAAAATGGAGGCATGCTGACACATTCGGTTTTGAAGATTCATCTATCAAGAAGCATTTTTCTTACACACGTAATTTTTTTCAATCCGTATTTCATTTTCTAGTTCCTTTTGCATTTTATTTAACTAACGCTTCTTTCTTATTGGAGCCGTATTCGTCTCTTTTGCATTAATGCGTTATCCATTCTTAAACACGGAAAAGAGACCGTGATGAGAATCGGATCGGCCCACATCGATGTGGTAAAAGAAAAAAAAAAACAAAATGAAAGAACTCTCGAGGATTATTTCCCCATTTCGTCTTTTGTATTTCTCTCTTATTACATCTATTAGACATCTCGATTAGTCTGCATAACATTTGGGCAATTAAGAATATGATACATTTGTAACATCCCTGTCAGACCTTTTCCAAAAAAGAGGCAAACGCTCTCATTCTCAACTCATCCTTTCCTTCTCTTCGTTGTTCATTCACGTTTGTAATTTGATCACGAGTTTTCGAGAGTAATAAATGTAATTTTCTTTTTTTTTTTTTTTCTAATTCTCGACGCCGTATGAATTATCCTTGTCTCAATATTTTTTATAGAGAAAGAGAGACTCATCGGCGGATTTTTAATTAAGAGATATTCAGTGCAAAATTCCGTCGCGATCGATGCTTGAGAAGAGAAAAAACATTGAAACCTTGTTACGGGGACATTTGAATCTGGAAGGTTTGAAAAATCAGCCAGTAAACAAAGTTTTTTCTTCAACCACTGGAATAATGCGATAATTTCTCCTAGTTAAATACATACATTTTGTAAAATGTTTTTTTCTCATTGAAAATTAAATTTTTCTTATTTAAAAAATGGTAGTCCATTGACGAAGCCATGCCTCGATCGGGTCCACTCGTCTTGCACAAAAAAATTTGGAATATTTCTCAAAATGTGTATTCAGCCACAGAAAAATTGCGTCTGATTACTCCGATGGTTCTCGAAAAAAAGAAATAATGACTTTTCTTACTCCTTCAAGGTGTATACGTCCCTTTATACATGCAAGTTGGAGAAAATTTCACGATAGTATTGTATTTCCTTATAAATTTTCACCCTAGTTTTATCGTTTTGGCTCTTATTCGTTTGTTCATATTTTTTTTTTCATTGACGTATTCACGGTTAGAAGATTGAACTTCTAAAACGCTACTTTTATCAGATAAAACATGGAAATAAAAATGCGATTCGCAAAACCAGACGGAGCTTGTATTTACAGTGCACACACCAGTGATCTTTCGTTTTTTCTTCTCTCTTCTCTTTATACCATTTTCTGTCTTTCTTACTCGGACGATTCAATTCGTCTGTTTTTTCTTGGAATCCTCTCACAATTCGTACTTCCCTTTCAAATTTCCAAAGTTTCGAGAAGCTGTATCTTCCTCATACAATGTTAGTTGTATTTTTTTTTTTTTCGTTTTTACAATCGATTTTCGCCGCTGTCATGCAGCGCCCAAGGAGTAACATGGATATGAATTTCTGCACTTTTTAAACTTTCGTTCGTCCTTCTTTTTGTCTTTATTTAATCATTTTCGTATGTGATGTATGTTCATGTATGTGTGTATGTGTGTGTGTTTTTGTTTTGTTAAATTTCTTTGTTCACATTATTATGAATTATCATCGTAAATACGAACGCGAGCAATCGAAAGGGCGAAGCATCTCGATCGCGCATCGTCGGGTCTTTTTTGGCGAAATTTCGAAACTTCGCATCGGTTACTGCTCCTCTTCGCCAAGTTCTTGCTTGACTTTGTTAAAATCAAATGCCTCGCCAGTGGCACGCTTGAATATATCAAGTACATCGAGACACGTAGTCTCGAAATGCGTCGTCGCGTCGTAACTCGCGGATATGAATAACTGACTCTCGAGACCATCATCCGTTGGTTCCATGTAATCCGAAACGCAAACGAACTTTTGGGATATTGGACCGAGCAAATCAAGACCCGGCTTTATTTCAAGCTCAGGATGGTTCGTCTCGACAGTCGTCGATACCATGGCGATAAACCAACCCTTTGCGGCTACTTGATGCGTGTGAGATACCAGGGACACGTAGATGTCGGATTTGCGATTTACCTGTGAAACATTTTTTTTTCTCGTGAGAATAGTATTTTTTGTTTTTGGTGCTGAGGACATTCTTGATTGTATTTTATAAAAGGAATAATTTTTGAAATAAGTTTCAAGCATACAATAAATATTTGAGACATTATTTTCATATAATAACCTGCTTCTGAGGAATGATTATCTGCGTCGACAATGCATCATCGGTTCCAGAAATTGGATGATTCAGGAGACAAATGCATCTTATTACTTGGCCAACTTTCTTGACGCAATTGGGCACGTAAGTAGGATCACAGAAGACTTGTTTGCACTTGGCTACTTCCTCTCCCGAACGAACACCAACAACCTAGAAAAATAACAAATTCAGTTACTCAAATGAGAGTTCTTGGAAAAAAGCGCTCCGAAATATCCATAACTTTCAAGGAAAGACAAATCTGCAGGGGAAGAAAGATCCTTTTCGTATTTCCATCGACGAAATAGTATTATAAAATATATTATTTTCATGGGACCAACAATTTGTGGGTCAGTGTTGATTTTCAAGCTTTCTCGAGTGTTTTGTTTTGTTTTTTGTACCTTTCCATTCTCCATAACGATTTCATCGATCGGTTTGTCCAGCATATACGTTCCACCGTAAATGGCACTGAGCCTCGCAAAACCCTGAGGAAGTTCACCGAGTCCGTACATGGGATAGAGGTACGGTGATTTTCCATATCGAGCTAAACTGTCGCTGTACAGTTTTATACGCCGGACAGTTTTTATTGCGCTCTCTGAGATATAATCGTCATTTCTGTAACAAATTAATCGTTTTTACAACAAATTATCAACAAAGTAATGCTTCTTGTTCGTTTTTACTCACTCGTGAATACATTCATTTATTATCAATCATACTATTATTATTACCTTTTTTTATTCGTTTTGTACATAAAATTTTGATCCTAATAGCATACAACACAACGAGCATTGAATAAATTGAATGCGTACAAAAAAAAACGATAATTTTTCCCATTTTATATGAAAATTATTATAAAATTTGATTGAACGAACACACGTTGACTTGACACGTTGAGCATTAGATGACAAATAAAAATGAATAGAAAGCTTAAAAATTTAATTTGCAAGTAGTTTTACCTGTGGAGAGCGAGAGCATGTCCGGTGAAATCTTGAGTATTAGGATCGAGGCTGAACTTGTTGTAAAGTGCACTCATGCTATTATTGATTGGATCAAACCCGTCCCACGTTTTTGGATCGTCCTCCTGAACATTTTGAACCCAAGTGAGGAAACTACGGAAACGTCTTTTCTCGAAAATACCCATAAGATCGCTGGCTAACGCCTCTTTTTGATCTATCGGGACTTTCGAAATTTTGCCAGACTTATAGACGTAAGATCCCTCGATGGATTTGAATTCGAGATAACGGGTTACACCGGTGTGAATCAAAAGCTTGACCAACAGTCCATTTGCCATCAAGAATTTTGGTATCAAATCGACGTTCCAGTCCCTGCCTCGGCCGTACATCGCATCCGGTGGTGGCAACTTGAACTTTCTGCAGCATTAAACAATAACATTGGCATTAATATTTTTCTGTATTTTTAGTAAAAGTTCATCTCCGATAGTTCGACAATTGAAGCAATTGTTCATTATGTTGAAATCTTATATTTTGCTATGTTGAAAACTTATAAAAATCCAGCTTGGTATATTCGAAAGTGGTAAAAATAATCTTAGCTGCTAAATAAGCTGCTGATTGTTTTTTTTCTGTTATCGAAATGTAGCAAAATTTATTTATGTTTCCATTCACTTTTGATAACGAGCTGTATACAAATGACAAAATATTCGAGAAAATGAAGTTTTATCGATGAATGAAAATCATGAAAAGACTGCCATAGAATTATCGACAACGATGCTATGGAAATACCACGGTAAATAATTTTCCATCGTGGAAAGGTAGGCATCCGCTACTATACGGAGCTCGAGCTATATATATATATCTGGGGTGGGAGAACTCTTTCAAGAATGGCGTAGTTAAAATCGTGCGAGCAAAACAAATTGATCGATGGGTTAGGGAGACGAGGCGGAGCAGACAGAGAAAGGGAGCTTTCAGAGCTTCAGTCAATAACAGAACTTTGATGACATAACTTAAGACCACCCCCAAAGAATTTCCATTCCGCAACATCCCTATTTTCACTTTCGGTATAAATGTGTATATTTTTGTTTGATATGGAGTGGATAAAAAATATCCAGAGTGTTTGATCACTGATGCATAATTTTAATATCGAACGTATATTTTTTATTTTTGTATTTATCCGAATTCTTGCGATCTACAATTTGTTTAATTCTTCCTTTTAATTATCTCGTAATATTGAATGTTGCGTCGGATCATAATGAAGAATATTTGTTCAATCATTTTCTTCATTTTCTCGTTAATTTACTTTTAAGGTCCCGAAAAAGATTGTCCAATCGTGTTATTTTTGGACAAAAAAGAAATTTCGTTACGTTCCAACTATACAAAATCTAACGCTGTTTTTCATTCGTATTAACATTTAGATATTTTTCGTTCGATGGAAACACCCTTCCAATTTCGATGCAAACACCCTTCCAAATAATTACTGTTGTGATATTGTATTTTCTATCGTATATATTGTTGGTCTCGCGTTCCGATAAATTGTTGAAAATTGGTGTTTCGGAGTTTGTTTTGTTGAATCTTCATCAGTCTACGAAGGTGTTACTGTGGATGACGTTAGCAGAATCAGTATTAAAGTGCTTTGCTATGTGCAACAATATACGACAAAATTCAGTTTTATTTATAATCTAAACGATAAATTGATGATGTTGGATTACGCCGCGATTGGCATGCATTATTGCAACATATTTGTTAGGACATTGAGACCATCGGATTGGATCAACACTGTTTTTTTTTTTTTATTTTTTTTTTTACATAACTGCAAAATCTACAAAAAGAATGAGAATAAAATAGAAAATTCTTGGAATTAATGAAAATATTTTTTTTGTTCGACAATTGCAACAAATTATTCGATGATTATCCCCGTTGCGTACAAAGTGTAACGAGAGCTGGTGCAAAATTACGAAACCCTTATCAAACGACTGATGAATCCTTGGTGAGCATTTATCACAAATTCCGTTATTGCGAAACGCCGAGTGTTTACCTCCCACTTTCATCTATTGAATCGCCGTAAAAAAAAGAAAAAAAAAGGAAGCGAGATATATAGAGGGCGCGCTACACGCTGTCGTGCTACTTTTCGTTTCGAAATCGATATTCTCTCGCGCTCGAGTTTCCAAGAGCCTGGTACTTTGCCGCTCGTATCCTCCTCCGCCGAGGAGTTTTTCATGATATAATTACGTTGGACAGATAAAATCGTTTTTTTTTCCTATGTGAAAACATAGAAACGACGCTCGAATTAATTCGCGCGAAATGTTGAATTTTCGTATACGAAACGATTTGGAGCATGAGAATTTTCGTTAGGTCCGTCTCAGACTTCGTACTTCTCCACGTTCGGGTCCTATTTTGTGATCCGTTTCAAGTAAAAGTCGTTGCGCCATGTGTAACGTGGATTTCGATGCGCCACGCCGTTTGCTTTTTCGTCGTTTGTGTCCCGCTTGTTGTCACGGTAGCGCAAACGCGAGTGCTGTACAAAAACGTGGAAAGCCGAGAGTTGAAAGAGATAATTATACATTTCCAAGTGTCTGAGTCGAATCCGTATATACAATTTTGTATGTATACATACAATACTTCGTATTTACATATCTTTGTACGTGTGAAAACCGAAGTTTTACTTCGTCGTGACATTGCATATTTTCGAGATGATCTGCAACAAGTTTTCCCACATCGTTCCGAGAATTTTACAATTATTCGTACATATTTTTATATACGAAGCATTCCACGCTGTTCCTCACGGTCGTGACCTCGAGAATTATCAATTTTTTTGAAAATTTTTTATATAACAGTAGCCAACGAAAGGAATATCCGAACCAATTTTTAGATTTTCATCTCACGACTTTCAAGAGTTACGATTTTTCGAAAAACCCAGATTTAGCGAGGTTCGGAAACGTTCCAACGCCTGTATCACTGGAAATAACAATAATGGAAACAAAAATAAAATTTGACATTTTTGTTTGCACAAACTTGAAGTTTTTTGTGGATCATGCCATACTCACAGATATATCTGTGGTTTTGATGTGATTCACATGAAAAACTTCAACTTTTTTGCGAAAAAAATTTTCAATATTAAAAAAAAAAAATAAGCCCACGATCAGACACATTAGAGAATCTTGTGAAAATCTGATAATATTTTTTTGCCTATACTCAATGAAGATTCATAAATTTGTATCATCGACTATATTTACCTTATTCTTTGCTTATTTTTATTTTTTTGAGCTTATGCGCACAACTTTTTATCAAAGTATCCGAATTGGAAGAATCTTTTTTGTTTTGAGGCAGTTTATCTGGTAGCGAGCAAGTGAAAACAAAAAACTGTTACGACTACCGTTTAACTTCTTTCTTCGAGACAAATTCGTTTATTCCGAACCTCAATAAAAGCATTGAATGAGTTTTACGAAATCACACAAACGTTATTTGGATATTTTTTTCAACAATTATAGAAGTTTCTCTCGAAACTGATTATCAATGCTCGAGAATTTCATGTATACAGACGACGGGAAAAGCACAGAAACGCATAAAAGACCGTGTTAAGTTTGGAAATCTGTTTTTACTCATTTCTTTCGAAGGGAACCTAAAGGCTTGAAGCTTCGACAGGCGATTTTTTCGATATCGATAACTGTATTCTAATTCTTTTTTATCAGTATCTTTTTGTTAATCCGATTACCGGATGGACATACGTTTGTGCAGATAGTTTCACTGATAAAGAGACTTTAATCTCTGCACTTAATCAAATTCCATGTACTCTTGAGACCGACGTCAACATTTTCCTAAATCATTACCGCATTGACAGGCGGACCGCAGGAAACTGCGTGGAAACCTCGTTCGATACAAGCGGCCATATTTTTACTGGGTTGCAGTTGGATTCTTGATCACGAAATTTTACAATATTTGTGATTCTCAATATTTATTGGAATGTTATCGTCCTAAAAAATTTTATGTCGAACGATAAAATTTTGATTGCAACGAAATTGGTCGGAGAGCAAAAGTTACGCTGTTAGAATTTGAATCGTCGAAGAGTCCAACGATATTGATTTTTTTCTGAACCGAAGGAACGCTTTTCTGGAAGTTTAAGAATCGAAAACCCGTCACATTTTCTTACAATCTCCGTTTACAAATGACTCCTCACGTGGACCAAATAACGATGAGCGAGTCTATTGTATACTCGTAGGTCTGCCTTTGACCGAAAATTATATTCAGCCCACTGACCCAGTGACCCTTCTAAACCTGCCATGATCAATCAATCGTTATGTATTAATATTGTTATGATAGAATAGCTAGCTACGTACGAAAAATTTTGTCGCTTTGGGCTCGTGATTTAGAACTCCGTTATATTGATATTATATTCAGCTTACGCTAAAGGATCTGAGGCGGCCTGGATATTCGAAATCATCTTAATATACTTCTTTCACTACTCAACGATGTCCAACGGAAATAATCGTTCCACGCTTCGCCTCTATTGTTACAATCGATCCGAAAGAGTTTTTTCTTCTTTTTTTTTTTGTTGTTGTTGCAAGAAACACCGAATAACGGTGGAAACTTTTTTTTCTTCTAAGGAATGTCTTGGAGTGAAAGGTACATATTTCGAAGTAATTCTTTACCTGCGGAGTAATTCTACACCTCAAATGATTACAAATAACAACGGTTTCTCCGGTCTTAGAGCAAGATGAATGGATGTTTCTTTAATCGAAATTCATTGTATTTGATTGTCTCGTCGTTTGAACGGTGAACCGATCGTGAATATTCAAACTTTTCGATGTTTCAGGATTGCTTTTAACTAGTTCAGCCCAAAATCAATTTTCAATTACATTTTAATGGATGCAATGAAATTAATCGTATTTTTTTTTTTTTTTTTTTTTTTTTTCATTTGACAAACGTTATTTTATGAAAATGATTCGATAGCAAAAAAAATCGATTCTCGATACATCTTTTTCGCAGTGAACTTAATCAACAGACAATTCGACCATTTTTTTTCTATCAAAAATACAAAGATCCTGTTTGTAAAATTTGACAAGTTACTGCGGTGAAAGAAACAGTTAGTGGATTGCAGGAAAAATTGCAGTTAATACAAAGAAGTAGGAATAAAGATAATTTCAAAGTAAAAGCGAATATCCTACTCGAATTTTCGATCTGAAAAATATTAATTGCTTCACAAAATTGTTTCTGCCAACATTCTTTCGTGTCATATGATGATCAAGAAGTGT
This sequence comes from Campoplex capitator, assembly GCA_037576405.1. Taxonomy (NCBI): domain Eukaryota; kingdom Metazoa; phylum Arthropoda; class Insecta; order Hymenoptera; family Ichneumonidae; genus Campoplex; species Campoplex capitator. The sequence goes on from JARBWI010000015.1 coordinate 3,020,649, forward strand.
CTCTATCCTCTGACGATTGTAATCCATTTGCGTGAGCATGTAAATAGCTGACGATCGCTCCAAATTCTGTGAACGATTGGTTCACATTTTTGGATGGAACACATCACACAGTGGATATGTTCAAATTTTTTGGGCTCTAGTCGACTGGTTTCAAATGGTGCGAATTAATTATCTTGAGAATAAGCTTATCGCGGTGCCTATGTCTAGGATTCGCGTTAAAAAAATGTAATGCCCTTCTTCATAGATCAATTATTGTTCTCACGAAAATTCAGACTCGGTTATCGATCAAATAAGAGAGAAAAGAATGATTGATTATCCGTGACGGATTCCCGGAGTGACCATAAGAAAATCCGATTTCCGGTCACTAAAAAATATATATATCTTAGTGAAAATCCGTAAGATATTTTACAAAAACTAAATATAAGGTAACTACTGTACTGCATGTTAGTCAAATAAATGCTAAATTTTCACAAAGCTCTTAAGGTAGTTGGGAAGAGTTGAGTTCCACCGTTGACCATGTACTTTTTTGTATGAAATGGAAAGAAAATAATTTTTTTTATGTCTTGGAGGAATTTGAAATCTCTTTATCGTATAGTTTTTAAGATATTCGTTTTTAAAAATACATTGCAAGCATAGGAGAGTGCAGACGACAACACAGGTTAGAACTTTTAGGTCGAGAATACTCAAAGATTTCACCGTTGACCCACAAAAAAAAATTATTGCTCTTAATCTCTGATATGTGAAGAATCGTGTCATTATTGAGAAATCACCCGTAGAAGTACACACAGCAGTATATATTTCACGGCGTGATTCGGGCTCGGACCTCTCTATCTTTCGGAAGTCAGAGAGTTGAGATGCCCGCCAGTACGAAATGTCAATTAGACAAGTGACTGTTTTTGGTCAATAGCTGCTTAATTTTTGAAATGTTCCCAATTTATTACGTAATTTTAAAGCTTTTAGTGAACATTTTTAATAGTCTAGTTATTTTTCTTTAATAAAACTACCCGAAGGAGCTCGTGATTGATTTATCGTGTGGAAAAAATTTCGAGGTTATGTTTACATTATCACAGATTCATCGATGTGTTACTAAGTTCTCGTTTGATATTAATTGTCATTTAGATTATTTATATGGCTATACGCAATTTGATTAATTTCGTTTTGAATGAAAATTATTTTTTTAAATCGGTTTTATCATTGAAACGCCCATTTTTCAATGATGAAAATAGACAACATTTTTTACTCTGCCGAAATCTTCCTAACTACCTTAAGCCAAGTTCAACGTACCAATTGAACATATTATTGTTACTGAATTTCTATTACAGATTACAGCATGTCTTATTAACGTGAAACATATAAAAAACGATATTTTTGTGAAACTATCAACTGATAAATGCAAATTTCCATGATGACTCATTTTCACTGGAATTTTTCTAAGAATAACCGATATTTTTCAACTGATTATAATCCACCTTGTCTCATTTCGTTCCTCAACTGATCGTCTACGAACCCACCGCGTAGATTTTTTTCAAAATTCATTCATTCAGAAATTATTTATGAAAAAGTTTTTTCGCTCAATAAACAATTGGCTGCAACAATGGAACGGTTAAAGCGTTAGAAAAAAATGTACGTGGTGAATTCGTAGAGAATCAGTTAAGGAACAAAATGAGACGTGGTGCATCAAAATCGGTTATAAAGTACAGATAATTCTTTGAAAAATCTCAGTAAAAATGTGTAATCATGGAAATTTGTATTTATCAGTTGATAGTTTCGCAAAACTATCGTTTTCAATATTTTTCCACGTTAGAAAGACATGCTTTAATCTACTAACAATACGTTCACAATTGGTACGTTAAATTTAGTCTGAAAGCGTTTTGAAAATTTAGCACTCATTTGACTAGTTTGCAGTACAGTAGTTACCTTGAGTACTTCAAGCTCGTAGCAATCCATTGGTCTTAGAAAGAAAAAGAAAAAAACGATTGTCGAGCTAGTTTTTATGGAATATTGAGTTGAAATGGAGCTTTCAGGATCGGACAGTGTTTTGACACTTTACAGATGAAGAGGTTAAACCAGCGCGTATCGGCACCGTCGAGTACTTAGCCAATCACTCAAATGCCTATTATTTCAGTTGTGTAATTATAATTATTTCAATTTTTCTTTTAATACTTGGCGTCGAGCTGCTACCGTGTCTCTTGATATAACAAATTGTTATAACCGATCTTCGATCGGGACAAATTTTTTTAGTAAAAAATATTACTTTTACAAGTATCGAGAATTGGAATAGGCATAAGTTTTGAATTTAGTGATTAGTATGACCAGCTGAGTCGATAGGATTACATTGATCTCATTTTTTTATTTTATTTTTTTGTTTTTTTACGTAATTTTTAACGAAAAATGACAATTAGAGATTGATGAGAAAATCATTGGTATTCAAAACAACTATAAGAGGCTATTAATATTCAGCGTTCTCTAGTAGAAGGGGGATGATAGAATAATAAATTAAGAGAGAAGAGCATGAGGGTGTTTGATAGAGATTAATGAAATTCTGTCAGAGAACAATTGTTCCGTCTTCGACACCCGATAATTCGATGATCGCCGAAGACCCCCGGAGGGCGGGTCCGATCGATCTCGCGTATGATATATATATTTTGTTGAAAAAAATTCTAACAGCTTTATTTTCTGGCTGAAAATAAATCGATTTTTCATTTAATATCGAAATTATTAACTTCGATGCTGTGGCTTTCATTCTTCGAGAACGGCAAAAGCAATAAAAATAAACCGTGAAATTTTTGCTCAAAAGAATGATGGGATAAAGCATTTGCGACAAGCATATTATATCGGAACGAAACGCTCGTAGCGCCACACATCGGTTGATCCAAACATGAGGCTCTGACGGGATATCTTGTTCAACATATTATTAATTCCGTCAACGACCGCATCCGTTTACAAGGGGAGTCATAAGATAATGTGAAAAAGGTGGAAAAACACGTTTCAGTTCTTTTGGTTGTGTCAAAAATTCTTTTCTTTGATATTCTACTCCAACGAACGGCTGTTTGTTTCTCGTGACCTGTTTTTTCTTCTGGTCGCTGTGCTGAGCTTTTCAAGAAACTTCGAAAAGTCAAGAAAACCGAGTTATCAATAGAGTCTTTTTAAGATATCGTTGATACTGAACTTGAAATAATAAAGATCTTTTGACTAAGACCGAGGTCGAACGGTTTACGAGACAAACCCCGCTTGAGCGAAAGGCCGTCATAATCGTTCTGGCACGAAGAGAGTGGGGGAGGGACCGAAGGGGAACGAACGCGGGAGTTTCACGTACTTATCAAGACTTCTGGATAGCTAAAAGAGCATTAAAATGTACGCAGTGTTTTTAGAATTGTTTATATTGTAATTACGTCAGGAGCAATAAGAACGAAGGAAATAAATCAATAGAGTGGAGAGAGAGAGAGAGAGAGAGAGAGTTAGGGACGAAAATATCAAGAAAAGAACAGCGTACTCCATAAATTTTCTTTCACTCTCTCTCTCTCTCTTCTCTGATCACTAATGGTTCGATCCACCAGACTCAACAACCAATGACGACAGCTGTACGGAACTTGGTTATTCGGAGTTGAACACCCCCTTCCCTTTGGCAATTTTATGCAGCAGCATGCAACCGTTGAAAAATTTACACAAAAATGATAATGCTAATAATAAAATAAAAGGTTTTTCTTTCGTTTTCATTCTGGATGTTTCTTCTATCCATATACGTCAAGATCTTACCCGAAAAATTCCTCGAGGGGAGTAATCGAGGCGGATTCACCACCGTAGTACTTGTTGCGATCGACATGCAGGACTTTCTTCCCGCTGACCGATAGCATGCCAGATAGAATGCACTCCTTGAGCCCTGTGCCCAACACTATCGCGTCATATTCGTCATCCATTCTGCTTCCGTTTGTACGCTATGTGTCGCGGATACAGCCAAAAAAAATCCTCAACTTTCGCAATATTTTTCACTATTCCCGTACTTAATTAACGAACTCCACAGATGTTTGAATGAATCGACAGCTTCGAAAGATTCTTCAACGTTTTTGTTGTTGTTGCTTTTTTGCTCGAATTGGAAAAGAATCGATATCGATAAGTGGCTAACCCGCGGATGCCAACTCGCACCTCGCACTACTATTATGCCGGAACGGAAGACCCCGCCGCTTCTGCTACGTCAATTCGCTTTTCCCTTCACCTCTCGCCCCCGCTATAGTATGTTGAGCACTGTTTGTGGCGCTCTCTGCATGTTCAGTTGCGAATTAAAATAATGGGCTTCGAGCAAGAATAATGGATCGGTGTGAACTTGGCCCCCCGACATTGAATTTTTGAATTTTTTAAAATCCTAATCGTTTGTGTTTCGTTTGTAGAGGATTGTGAGAAAAAGATAAACATTTGTCAGATCGAGTTTATCACTAAAAAATCAAAAATCAAAATTAGCGTGAAGTTAGTCCTTCCTATTTTATTTTTGCAGATTAATTGAGTTCCATTGTACGTAAATCGATGTGAAATCGTTTAAAGGATACGAATACTTTAATGAAAACGTTTGTAGGATGCCTGTTCTCCCAAAAAAGCAAAAACAAAATTTGCATACATTTTTCTGAATCAGTACCATATGACTCGAAAAAATGGCCGACAACAGACAGTACAGGTCGTGGTACAGGTTAAGATCTCGTTTCGTGCCAAGTGCGGTGACTGTAGTATCTGGATGTCGGTGATGAAATTCACAAGGATGAGGATTAATATCATCTACAAGTGAGTTGAAAAATTTTGTAAACAACAAAATTTATTAAAAATCCATTTGATTGAGTATAAAAATGAACTGCGAAACTGCGATGCATCAGCAATGTAATTAGTTTAGTTCAGTTTTAGTTGTGAAAAGTAAAAGTATGAAAAAGGAATTTTATGTTGAATATTTGGAGGGTCTATTGACAGATGTGGAACGGCATGAACAATTGGCGAGAAGATCTTTCTCTGCTGACTAGCAATACCATAAGTGACATTATCAAATTGCAAGACAAGTGCTACTCGAAAACCCAGAAGCGAAATACCTGGAAATTGGTGAAAAAGAGAAATTTTGAGAAGAAACAGCAATGCGGACATTCCTAGCAATTATGTCACCGCCATCAAAGTAACAGGCAGCAGCAAAAAGGAAAAAATCGAACAGGATGACGAAGATAAGAATGAAAACGAAAAAGGTAAGGATTTTTTAACTTCTCAAAAATGAAAAGATTAATCCATTATCCAAAAAATTAGAGAGGATTTGGTAAATTATTTTGGAACTTGTAACTCGTCGCAGCACATTCTTGACATATCTCGAAATGTTTTGCATATTTTTTCAAGTTTTGTTCAAACTTTGTAGCTACAGATATACTTTATTGTTGAAAAATTCATTCAGATGAGATAAATGTAAATGAATAGTTATTATTCCAAGAATATTTGAAGCTTATTGTAAACAATATTTTTACTCATATTTATAAATATATAAAATGCCTAGAAGCTGAAAAGATAATTAACAAGGACGGCGGTAAAGACGGAGATGCGGAAGCCTTGGAAGAACAACCCTATTATGATTCCGTGGCTCTTGATCAAACCGGCGAATACGTCTATATCGACGCGCGTATTCCAATCGTAACAAATAATAATGGCAACAGCGCAATTGGTATCAGTGGCAATAGCAACAGTAAAATAATCGCTAACAACAGTAATAACGTTGGGACACCGATTAGAAGGCCACCATCACTACCAGACTCGCCAGGAAATCGTAGCAATTATGTCAACATCGATTATTTCATATAGTGAGACTTTTTTTCATTGATTTCCAATTTCAATCGTTCTTGCTCGACCACAATGATTGTTCGTTTTGTAGGAAAAAAACTACTTGATACCATTTTTTTATCAACTATTTTTTTCGCAATAATTTTGATAATCCATCGAATTCGCCTCGAAGATTTTTAGTTTGAAGAGAAAACCGAATTTTTTTTTTAGATATTTTCATTTAATTGAATTCTTAACGCTTTTTTCAAATATTTTTTTTTTTTTGGATTCGTTCGGGTTTAAAAAAAACGTCAAATTATTTTCCATATCATCAAATTTTCGATTCGGTTAAAAAAGACGTTTGTCACTGTCTCGGTCATTATCACACGCTATTCTATCGGTTTAGTCGATCGAGATTTTTATCAGGATGATGAAATCACCAATTTATATCGAAAAAATTCAGGCACAGAGCCGCGATCGATAGCGAAGATGAGGAGGGACCGAGTCCAGCACCGATGATTTTTTTTGAGGGCTCTGAGTACCGATAACGAGACTGGAAGCAGCGATGCTGAGCCACTCAATCTCAGCGAGGGCAGCTTGCAATCTCCGACTCCTACGACTCCACGTAGACAACAGGGTAAGGATAGGTCGTCGAGAGCGAAACCGTTTACGTCGAATGTTTGACTGTTATGCTGCAGGTAAAAGAGCGAACATAATTTTTTTTTTACCATTTCCAGGCTAATGCGATTCAATCATTTTGCAAAATAATTTTGATATTAAATTCTTTCGATTACAGTACATGAAAGTACAGAGCTACTCTAACAACTTCGCAGCCGGTTATTTCGGAGGCGAAGAGTTTGGCACGATGTTTTGCAAAATTCCAGAACTTCACGGTTTGCATCAGAATTTTTTGGACGATTTGAGTCTCAAATTAGAGGCGTGGGATGGTAAAACGACGATCGGTGAACAATTTAAGGTGCGTTTTTCAGTTACATGATTAGTTTCAATGAAATTTTTGATTATTCATTACCATCGAAGGTTTTTCTCAACACAATGAAAAATTATTTGATTATCTGTACGGAATTAAATCAATTGACAATAGATATTTTGTAAAAAAAATTTTGCAGGTAATGGCCAACAATACTGAACTTTGTGGTGCCTTTTGCATAATTATACTCGTGCCACCGATACATTGCGACGATGCATGCTCAGCTCACTCGATACAGTTTTAAACGAATCGATATGAAACTCTTCGAAATGATGCTACTTTTGTTAAACAAGGCTAAAAGGAAGAAAAACAGTCAAATATAATGAAATAATAATGGATGAAGCCGCATTCGCAACGTCGGTTGAGATATATTCCGACCGTCCCCGTTACTTCACTATAGAAGACTTAAGAAATTTCAACCGATCGATCTACGACAGAGATTCAACTAATCTCTGTAAAACTACCGTACTGCAAAACCCAGAGATATTAAGCATCGATGGATGCTTACTCTGAAACCATGCGTCGACCTGGTTACCTTCACAATTATTTATTGTTATGTACATAACAGATTATAATTTGATAATAAAAGACAAAAAAAGAACTTGTCTTGGAATTTGCTAATGTTGCTTATGGTATTACTAGTCGGCAGAAAAAGATCTTCGCTCGGTGAATCTTTTGTTCACCAATTGTTTATGTCGTTCCACATCTGCCAATAGACCCTCCAAATACTCAAGATAAAATTCTTCTTTTTCCAATTCTTCCCTCGGTGTGGCAACCTTTTTCATTGAAAAAAGAAATTATTATTGCTCAATCTATCTAAGCGTCTATTTTTTATTGCATTTTTCAAAAGTACTTTCGCTCTAGTACTAAAGCTCTATCGTATTGTGGACATATTATGCGTTCATAAATCTAAGTGAATCTAATTTCATCAATGGATCCATTTTGAGGGTACATTTGAATGGATTCACTGGAGTGGACAAGAGTCTATTTAATTGAAATAAATTGTTTTGAGTTAGGCGACCTAGTGTCGATGATTTTTGTAACTTAAGCGCAATATTGTAGCGCATTTCTGTGAAACTCGCATGCGAAGAATTCGTCGAGGACACAATCTAGAGTCGCGGCAGCGACTCGAGACAAGTACATTTATGAAAGAGAGTCATAGTTCAATTTCAAGGCGAGTTCGTAGCTATGAGGTGTAAGTACATTATGTGAAGTAAGCCAAACACTTCGCCAAGTACATTAGCCGAAATTTTTTTTTGCTCAAGTTTTTTTTGTTCGCAATTTTTTTTTGATCAAGTTTTTTTGTTTTTAATTAATTTTTTGTATTTTTTTCCTAAAGATATTTTCTATTAAGTCATTATGATGAATTGGTTTTTAGAGAGATAACATTTTTGAAGATGAAATATAAGGAACACTGTGTACTTGGCCATGATTAATTGCACGTACTTGGCCATTCAATAGATCTCAATTATTTAACAACTTTTTGGGAACTTTCACCAACTACGAGGTTAAAATTTAAAAATCTTGGTACAATTTTATTTTTTTTAAAATGATAATGAAAACAGTTTTGTATCAAATGTATGATATTGAAAGGTTTGTTAGATAGTTTTTGTAGATGCAGATTTTTACTCCAACAACTTTGTCAGTCGTAAAAAAATTGTGTGCATTTGGTTTTTTTAATGGTTTGAACATTTTTTTCTGTGGATGTATTTTCATACCTTATATGTTGAATCAATTTTTGAAGAGGATTTTTGTGCAGAGGAAACTCTACATGAGTAACAAAAGTCGGGTTTTACTAGGACGACTATTCAGGGGACATAAATGTACTTGTCTCAGTTTAAATTATTAGCGCAGTTTTAAACGTAATTTAAGGATTTTACGAAGCCTGACTTAAGGGGGAGGTAAAGTTAGAGCGTTAAAAAAAAGGCCTGAGGATCTTTAGTTAATGATATAATGCTCTGGTTGAACAGAGGGTTTTAAAAAACTTCCAATTTTCACAATATGGCGGACGTTGAAAGTCAAAAGTGTTGTTTTGATCAAAATTTAATTTACATTTTTGCCTATAAAAAAAAATTATTGTCCAAAAAGAAAAATCCTTCGTTTATCCGGAGGACAACTATGTATAAAAAAAGTGATATAAATTTCAACCTGATCGGTAAAGCCGTTCTCGAGTTACAGTGATTACCGACTTCGAAAACATGGTTTCGAGAAAAACGAGTTGAAAGTTTTGAGTACTCCCGGTAATTGCTGTTTATTTAGTACGGTAATTTGAGTACGGTAATTGCTGAAAAAAAACTTCACACTGGCTTAGGATTATGCTCAAAAGAAAGTTCTCGTCGTTGTAGTACTGTGCGCGACTGTTTTTTGGTCCAATTTTTTATTATAATTTTTGTTCGTACTGATTCTTTATTTTTGTCTTTATTGTTTAGGGGTATTTTCAGATAATCGAAATATGTTTTATTAGAGCTTGATGGATTTAATATATTTGACTATTAATGTTTTTATAATTTCGATTGATGTAATGACTTTTTGTGAAGTTTGGTATGAATTTTCGATCAGGTACGAATGAACATATTTGGTGAGATCACGATCTGCGATTGGTGAAACATACCGTATCAGGATGTTGAATGCCGCATCACCAATGGAAACCAGGACAATTGCATGAATAACGGTTATCACGATCATTATTTCCAACCCAAAACAATTCGTGATCTCTCGAGACCCAAGTGCACGATGATAAAACCGTTATAAATCGCGTGAAGAATTTCACTAATTAGAGCGATTAATTGGCGCCTTGAGTCACTGCTATCTCATGTTATTTTGATCGCAGCGCGGTATTAAATTCCAATATTAATACAAGTGAATAGATGACACTGGTAACAGGCCAACCTTTTCCGAGCAGAAATTCTATAATACCTTTTCCAGTGATCGATAACATTAATTGCTGAATACTTTTGGATTATTCAGTCAACTACAGCATCCAATCTCATCTTTTCTCAATTCTTTTTCAACTGTTTTCAAACCACATGTGATTCTTCACGTGTAGTTCATACGGAGAATATATTAGAACTACAGAATTACTACAGTACTATTTGTAATTTGCTGATGAGAGATTCGCGCGTGTTCTCGTGGCACATGCTACTCATTTTGCTGATAACGGATCACTCTTTGACTAACGATATTCTCTTTCTTGGAACTCCATCCACGTGCCCCATCCCTCAGAGAATAACCATAATACTCAGTGCAAAGTATGATGGTTGGGGGGGGGGGGGGGGGGGAATGCGCTAAAATTTAAGTTTCTTTAATTATTTTGTCCTCAAAAGAATACAATACATTTCAGTTGGCAACATTTATTGGTAGAATTTAAATACGAAACAAGATTAACAAAAATGAGGGTGTCCCACTTTTCTGAATATCGTCGATATTACTGGCATAATCTTAATATTCTAGCTAATTATCAAATTTTGCGAAACTTGCTAGCCTTCAGCCCACGAGTTTCTGCCCTTTCATTCAATCCCTAGATTGAGTAAAATATTAAAAAATTTTATCCAAATAATCCCCTAATATGGTCACATACGCGCGAAGAAAAAAAAAATTATTGTGCTACTGTAGCGTCAGAGTTATGTTCCGTTATATTTATCAAATTCTACGACTCAACATAGTAGTTTTTTGAAAAGCGAAGGCTTATTCAACTTGGTGCCTAACGAATAAAATTGTACCTTGCGAAATATTGAAGTACCACGCTTGGGTCCTCTTCAATTTCACTTTTTCGACTATTTCACTAAAATTATCGTTTTCTGTTGTAACTAGTGTAACGAGAAATGTATTTTGGTGACGTAATTATATAGTATACTGGGCAATCGATACCAAGTCGAATTGGCGCCATCTTAAACAAGTCGCGTAAAAATACAAAATAGGATACAAAGTTTTTATTGAAATAAATTAGATAACTTAGTCTCGATGAGTTTTCCGTCTTGCTGCAAATAACAGTGGCCAGATATTCAACGAAATTTTCAAACAATTTGCAGCCATCAGAATGATTGCATCTAAAGGACACGAGAGCCTAATCGGATGTATACGTGGAGAAATGAACGAAATATTTTATCGTTATAATTATCACTTGGTTGGACTCGCTGTGTTCCAAAAGTCGACGATAATGTAGATGTTGAAGTGTCACCAATTTGTACGAGAATAACAAGATAAGTTGTAATCGAGCCAATCATCTAGACAGAAAGAATTTTTACTGTTTCAATATTTCAAGCTATACCTCATAAAATAAAAATTGTATTTTTCTTTCTGCCAAAAGAAAAAGTAATGGAGAAAATATTTGTTTGCCGTTTGTGAAATTTCGTGTAAACGCATTTTGTTGCTTGATCGCGTAGATGTCGTTTCATGTTTGCTTATTTTTGCTTAGTTTAAGGAACATGTTTATGTTTGAACATAAGCGTACTTACCCCGTGTATAAGACTATGATCAAGAGTAAACAGACCACATGCCGTGAACGTGACCGTGTGCTGCGTCATTTGCAGCAAAAAATCACTTATCTTTTGAAGGACAATAATTAAAACAGGATTATCGATTTGCAGTGATCAGAGTGAAAAAAAATAAAACGTAATTTACCTCATCCCGAAATGCTTTGCTTGCCGATGGCTCATGGAGTTGACAAATAATAACTGCAGTTTCCTTGCACTAAAAAAAAAAAAACAAATCTTGGAGTACGTACATGATGGTTTCTTCAGTGTTTATTTGAAAAAAAAATTTGTCATCGTGGATTTTTCTAATTGAGATTAAATCGTGAAAAAAGTAATCATCTTGTATTTCAGTGAACATGGAAAACAATAAAAAAATCTTAAACAAGTTTATTCATCATTAGAGATATCCAAAATCTCTAATGATGATCTTTTAGAAAAAAAATTTTCTAAATTCTTCTGCAACATTATTTTGGACACAAAATTTGCTCGCTTACACAGCCGCGCAAAACATCATAAAAAATAGCTCAGAGACATTTTCGTAATTTTATTGGGAAACTTTTCGCCAGTAGTCTATATTAAAAACAGAAAGAAAAAAAAACGGCTAACCTCTTCACTTGTTTTCGCGCAAGCCGTAGTCATAGAAATTATTCTGTATCCACTGAAAATCACCCAGCTAAATAGAATCATAATTTCCACATTGATAACCTCCTTGTCCTCAGTCGACCATAGAAGTAGTGCACAAGCACGATATAACAATCCAATGAGAAGAGAAAACGCGAGGGTCATCGATAGCAATGCTTGTTTTCCAAGTGTTTCGTTTATCAAGCTTCCAATTCTAACGAGTTCATAATGAGCTTCCGATGCTATTCGCATCAAGTTTATATCGTCATTTGTAAGATTTTCAAACTCGTGACCCACGTTGTGACGCTTCAAAATCGTATGCTCGAATACTCTTTGATGTAGAGGCGAATCATCGGTCGTGTTCATCATTTGTTCTAACACTTTGTTGAGCTGTTCGAATCTCAAGTGAAGGGAACTGTAAAAAAAAAAATGATCTTATTTATCGGCAGCGATGTGTGCAAGGTCGATCTATCGAGTTTTCGATTTCTCATGTTAAGAATAAAAAGAATTTTATCATCGCAACAGTCGTACGAATCGTTCAGATTTCTAATCTTTTCAGCGAATGACGGCAAACCACCGTCGCATTTATTGATAAAACATACCGAACCAGAGTGATGAAAGCTGCATCACCAATGCAAATGACAATCATTGGATAATGAAGAGCTATAATAGTAGCAACTTCATACCACAATGTTTCAGTTTCCGGTGGGATCAAACTGTATGCCGCTACGACAATATAGATGACATAAAAAATTTCAATAATCAGGGTGATTGACTGACGCCGGTAAAGAAATCTGTAGTCTTGAGAAATTCCTAGCTTTTCTATTTTTATGCCAAACGCTTCCAATAGGTTGATGATCATTTTTATCCCTTTCATGCTCTTCCAACCATTCATGGTGTTGCAAATAACTACACAAATGCTTATGTAAATGGCTATGGTAAGGACCAATGATCCGACCGCAGATGTCGATAGCATAACCAATTCAATGTTTTCCAATGTTACTTTGCTCGTAGCACAATATCCCAATAGTAAAGCAAGCGAGTAGATGCAACTGGTAACTGACCAACGTTTTCCAAGCGGAAATTCTATGATACCCCTTCCGATGATCCAACCACTTACAGTGATCGGAAACATTAATTGTTTTATATTTTTTGGCTTCATACGGAATTTCAGGATTGTCCAGTTAACTAGCGCTTCCAACCCCATCTTCGTTCTATTCCTTTTCACTATTAATTCTTTATATACGAAACACTCCCGGAATATACTAAAACTACTGCAATACTTCAGTTCGCATACTGCAATTTGCTGATTGATTTTTTTCCCCGCTTATCTCTCGTAAGAGCACGCAATTTAGTGTTCACAACGTACCACTTCATGACCAGTGATCTCATTCTCTTGGAACTCTATCCATCCCTTAGGGAATGTACTCTAGTTATTTGTTTTACTGAAACACACCACTATGATGACTCAGGATAAAATATTACTTATTAGGGTTAAGAATAAAAACGAAAATCAACTGCACGCGACAACTGTGTGAATCATTCGACTTAACTTCACCGTTATCGTTTCATTTTAACCCCTTCAGCGGCAATGACTGAATTTGCGCGGCACTCGCTAGTCGATATTCCACGAGTTTATGGCTGTTGATTAAATCTTGTATTGAGCGACACATGCGGATCCGTTTAAGCTTTAAATATGCTTTAATATTAAGTATTTTGTAAACTCACGACTAAGAGATACGAGTTGAAATTTCCAATAATTGATTCATCAATACGGGACGTGAATCCAAGTGTAACGAATCGATAAAGAAAGAATTTCACACACGCTGAAAGCACTATAATACTTGCTTTCAGAAAGCGTCAGCGAAGTGGCAAAAAAAGAGGTTCATCTTTAATCAGATCATTGTGATACATATTTTGAGTATGCTTTTTCTTTGACTGTTTGTCACAACAGATTCATGGAATCACCGATATTTGAAGCTACTTAGCATGGATTTGGGATAAGCTTCAAATTACAAGATTCAACACGAACCAGGATGATCACCAAGAGTTAATTGTGGAGCAATGCGCATACTTTTTTAGTACCTTTATTACGTGTTTCTATAAACTGTGATTGAATTCCCTTTAATACCGGTATCGTCAATCAGAGAATCAATCTGAATATTCAAAATGTACTGATTCGCGTACAAAAGATTTGTATGATTAATTTCACGAAAAAGAAAAGACACGTACTCAAAAATCAAGGATGAAAAATGACCACGTGTTGTGATCTTGTCGATGTTTTGCATTACTGCAAAATCAAGTATCTTGAGAGTAATTTTAATCCAGTTCTAAAACCATCGTTTCCGGATGTGGGATCTCTCATCATACGTATGCAACTTTATTTACGAATTTAATTCATATGTTGGAGCTCTTCTGTACGTGAAAAAAAATCTGTTTTGTTGAAGGTTTTAGTATAAGAATATTCAGTACATTTTATTGATTCATTTAGTACTTTCTATTTGTTACACTTCTAATTGTTATTATAAGATTATCTACAAATGATGATATAACGATGACATGAACTTTCAATACTACGGATGGTTTTATAGTTCGAAAAAAAAAATATACATCAACATGTAGGCTGTGGCAGAACAGGAGTATATTCAATCCTTGTAGTGATTAGAGTTGCAATTCACAGTTTCCAACGGTCGACCACGTCGATTTTTTCGGCCCGTTCTTTCAACACAAACGTTTTGTACGTAATATCGTATGAGAAGAAAATTCCATTTGTGCCATGAATTAACAACGTAACAACAACGTAAATTCGTAATTTGTTTTTCATTGACTCTTACTTTTGTCTTGGTAGCAGGACATTTGCAATAAGGATTTCCAGAATATTCGCAGTCATTTAATGATGGCATTCAAAACACATTCAGAATCACAAGGAGATGGATTCTTAATCAAAAGTGCATGTAGATGAATGAACTGTCTGCTTCATTGTTACGGCTATCACTGAGCTTCCGTTACCGGTGTCTCGGAAACCGCTGGTAAGGTCGGTGTGTCACCAAATTGCACGAGAATAATGAGATAAGTTGCAATCGCGCCAATCATCTTTGAATAAAATAATCGTTACAGATCTCAATATTGAAGAAAACATAATCGCGTGGTTCACATAGTTACAAACGAAAAATGCGAATGATCGGAATATGAATTTTATTTTTTTGTCATTTCTCCATTCTGTATAATCAGTTAAGTAAGAGTTAAGCAAGAAAAATTCCAAATATGAGCATACCCCATGTATGAGACTGTGATCAATGGTGAGCAGACCCCATGCCGTGAATTTGACCGTGTGCTGCGTCATTTGCAGCGAAAAATCACTTATCTTTTGAAGAATGACTAATTTAAAATAGAATGATCGATTTCCGATGGTAAGGGCGATAATAAAAAAACAAGAAACGTAATTTACCTCATCTCGAAATGCTTTGCTTGCCGTTGGTTCATGCAGTCGACAGATAATAACTGCAGTTTCCTCGCACTAAAAGAAACAGCGAACAAAAGTTCATTAACAATTGTTTTGCTACATCATTTTTATTATAATGACATTTCACCTATAATGCGGATTTCGCCAAGTGTGATCATTTAAAACAATGGAATCTATATATATTATATATATATATATATATATATATATCTATTAATTATTCTGATTTTAAAATAGATCAAAGTGATAAAAGTAGCATGGTAAGTGAAACGACAGACCTCATCTGCTGCTTTAGCACACGCAGAACACATGTCAATTACTTTGTAACCAACGAATAGTATCGAACTAAGTAGAGTCACAACCTCTGCACCAACAACCTCGTTTTCCAAGGTTGGCCATAAAAGTAAGCCAGTAATACGATGTAGAAATCCAATGAGAAGATAAAACGCGAAAGTTATCGATAGCAATGTCTGCGTCGCAAAGGTATCATTTATTAAGTCTCCAATTGTAACGAGCTCATAATGATTTTCCAACGCTATCCTCATCGTGTTTATATCCTCATTCGTACGCTTTTCATACACATCACCCACGCTGTGACCGTTCCATATCGTACGTTCAAGTATTCTTTTATGTTGAGGCGAATCATCGGTCGTTGTTGACATTTGTTCCAGTATTTTGTTTAGCTGTTCAAATCTCAGGTTAAGCGAACTGTGAAAAAATGAAAATTACTGTTCTCATTGCCCCGTAGATCGTATCACCGTGAAACGAATTATAAATGGGCTTGACAATGAAAAAATTAGACCCGTCTGGATTATTGAATGCATCTTATATGGTTTGTAGAGAACTAACAATAAGTCGGGTGGAATTGAAAGAAAATTTTGAAGTATTCAAGACAACAATTTTTTTCAAAATATTCACAAGTTACACAGTAGACATGGGACGTCGAGCACTCTATATACTATACACATATATAAGATTTCTTTTTACCGATTCATTTTGTCATTTTGCACACAATAAACTGAAACGAGGTTTCGCCTATGAGTAAAAAAAGTTTCCGATATATCGTTTCACGTGGTATTGCATAGGACTTTGAAAATGAAAAGAAATCGAACAAATTCCATGCTGGAATAACATGAAGTACGGCAAGGCAGGACCCGAGAGTGTTTTTTTAATCCATTTGGAATAATCTTGTGAACACTTGACGTCCGACGCCTGCTGTGTTTCTGGTACAACATACCGAACCAGAGTGATGAATGCCATATCACCAATGGAAAGCACAATCAATGGATAATGGAAAGCTACAATAACAGCTACTTTCAACCACGGTGAATCGCCATCAAGTGGAATGCTGTCTGATGCCATGGTAATGTAGATCAAGCAGAGGATTTCGCCAACTACTGCGATCGCTTGGCGACGCCAAAGGAATCTGTAGTCTTCAGGAATTCCTATTTTCTCCAATTTTCTACCGGACGCTTCCAATTCTTTCATAATCATTTTTACGCCTTTCATACTCTTCCAACCGTTCATGGAGTTGCAGATAACGACGCACATGTTGAAAGCGATGACTGCAAATAGGACCGATGATCCGACCGCGGATTTTGATATTAAGACTGCCTCATCATTGTCTAATGTTACTTTGCCCGTAGCACAGAATCCCAATATTAATATCAATGAGTAAATGCAACTCGTTACGGGCCAAGGTTTTCCAAGCGGAAATTCTACGATTCCCCTCCCGACCAACCAACCGATTATAGTTATCGGTAACATTAATTGCTTGATACTTTTGGAATTCATCCGGAATTTTTTAATTATCCACTTAGCTATAGAGAACGTCATTTTCTTTCTATTCTCCTTCAATTTTTTCGAACCACTTCTGATTCCTCACGTATGAAACACTACTGCGTTGTATTAAAACTACTGCAATATTACAGTAGGTACTACTTGCAATTGGCTGATTAAAGATTCTCGCTTATCTCTCGTGAGAACACGCCATTTAGTGCTCACAACGAACCACTTTACAAATAGCGACATAATTCTCTTGAAACTATCTTTATTTATTCATCCCTCAGGTAATATACTTACGATATTCTAAATGTGGAAGTATGAAGGTCGACAGAAAAAGAATGAACATCGAAATGGAAAAATGCACTGGGAATTTATGTTGCTTCGACTACTTTTTTCATCACAGGAAAAAACGATACATTTTCAGTGTAAAATGTTAATTGGCCGTATCAATATCAAAGTAGCCTAATATTATATTAATGTACAGGCTAGTGGTTCAAGTTCGCAAAACTTTCTAAACGTTGATATGTACGAGTTTATGTCTGTTAATTGAACTTTTAGACAGAGCGACGCAATAAGTAAATTTAACCAATTCCTGAATTTCTGTTAATACAGAATTGTTGTTTTGGCGTCAAATTTTTTCGTAGAATCATCGATTATCATTTTGCACATTCTCAACTAAGAATCACAACTACAAAGTTCCAATGAATAAATGACTAATGTGAGTGAAATCATAGCAAAATTCAACTAATCAATAAAGATATCATTTCACACAGTGTGAGCACAAATACTTGTCAGCAGAAAGGCTCAATATTTCGTGAAAACAAATGAAAATGATAGCGTTCATTTATCAATTAGATCATTTAAGTACACGTTTTCATTACAGAATTATGCGTTTCCAGATGATATTTAATTCTCTGACAAGTAGATATCGTCGCCTTACCTGTTTGTATACGAGCATAAACGACGAAGAAGCTTGTAAACAATAAATATCCTCTCATATGAAATTCATGAGTATCAATTGCAATTACAGTTCTGTCATCGCTTTTCCACGATTGGTTCGCTATGCTTATTATTATGAGTCCCACTGAGCTTTCGCTGGCGGTGTCTCGGAGGTCGCCAGTAATGTCGACGTTGACGTATCACCAATTTGTAGAAGAATAACGAAATAGGTTGAAATGGAGCCAATCATCTGTAATAGAAATCATCGTAACACATCTTGATATTTCAAGCGATTGATGGAAGTAGATTCGCGTACTTCAGAATGCTGTAGAAAAAAAAATTATGAAAAATTCATGTATGAATGCGTTTTTTTGTCATTGACAAACTTTATATAAACAAATCGATATTGGGTGTTTCAAATGCAGGTATACTTACTCCATGTATGAGCCCATAATCAAGAGTGAACAGCCCACATGCCGTGAACTTGACTATGTGCTGCGCCATTTGCAGCAAAAAATCACTTATCTTTTGAAGGACAATGATTAAAACAGGATTATCGAATTGCAGTGGTCAGAGTGAAAAAAAAATAAAACGTAATTTACCTCATCCCGAAATGCTTTGCTTGTTGAAGGTTCATGGAGATGGCAGATAATACCTGCTGTTGCCTTACACTAGAAGAAACAGCGAACAAAAGTATATTAATAATTGTATCACAAAACATTTTAATTCGAGTGAAATTTCACTCATAATGATGTCTTCAATTGCGATCATCTAAAATAATAGAAGGACCGTAAGATTTCGGTTCATCATAAAAATGTAGAAGAATCTCTGTTAATGTGTCGCTTTGAAAACAGATTGAAATGGGAAAAGTGGCATGGTAATAAAACGACAGACCTCGTATGCTGCTTTTGCGCATGAACAAGTCAAGGTAATTATTTTGTAACCAACAAATACCATCCAACCGAATATGCTCACGACTTCGTAACCAACAATCTTCGTTTCGAGAGTTGACCATAAAAGTAAGGAAGTAGCACGATATAGCAATCCAACGAGATAGTAAAACGCAAAGGTGATCGATAACAATGCTTGCGTTCCAAATGCTTCGTTTATTAAGCTTCCAATTATCACGAGCTCATGATGATCTTCCAACGCTATCCTCATGACATTTGCATTGTCATTCGTACGCTTTTCAAACGGATCACCCACGTTGTGTCGATTCAATATCGTCCTCTCAAGTACTCTTTGATGTTGAGGCGAATCATTCGTCGCTGCTGACATGTTTTTCAGCATTTTGTTCAACTGTTCAAACCTCAGGTTGAGCGAACTGTGAAGAAATAGAAATAACTATTCTCATTTAGCGGTAGCGATGGATACGAAGTCGGTGTGTGGCTTTGCCGATCCTTCAAGTCAAGTGCAGCTTCGAGGAATAAATTAAACAGGGGTTTGAAAATACAAAAATTGCAAATGACTGGATCACCAAATGCATATTATTTGATTCGTGAATAAAGTTGTTCATCTTTTATTAAACAAATATTTTCTAAAAATAAAAAGTTTTTCATTCATGATAATGTCGGCGGAGCAATTTCGTCGTTTTACACGAAAAAAAAAAAAAAAAAAAAAACTGAAACTCAATTTTATGCATGAAAAAGAAAAGGTCTAAATTATACCACTTCACACGGTATTTTCCGTAGGATTTTGACAATGAAAAATGATCAAAAACATCACACATTGGAATATACAAGAGAGTAGGGCGGGGCTCGAGAATTTTTTGAAATTTATCTGGTTTAGCAATTAGTTTCCAATCTTTTAAATACTTAATGTCGAGCTCCTGCCATGTCCCTTTTGGAACAACATACCGCACCAGGGTGATGAATGTAGTATCACCAATCGAAAGCACAATCAAAGGATAGTGAAGAGCTACGATAACATTTACTTCCAACCACAATGATTCAACATCAAGTGGGACGTTGTCTGATGCAATGGCAATGCCAATCACGTAAAGGATTTCGCCAATTACTGCGATCGTCTGGCACCGGTGGACACGCTTGTAGTCTTGTGGGATCCCAATTTTTTCCATTTTTCTACCGGATGCTTCTAAACGGTTTATTATCGTTTTCACGCTTTTCATACTCTTCCAACCGTTCAAGCTGTTGCAAATAACGATGCAACTATTGAAATAGATGGCTATAGTTAGGACCAATGATCCGATTGCAGATTTCGATAACACGATCAACTCGATATTGTCTAATGTTACTTTGCTCGTAACACAGAATCCCAATATTAATAAAACTGAATAGAGGCAACTCGTGACAGGCCAAGGTTCTCCAAGCGGAAATTCTACGATCCCCCTTCCAGTTAACCAACCGTTTATAGTGATCGGTACCATTAATTGTTGGATACTTTTGGAATTCATCCGGAATTTCAGCGTTATCCTGTTAGCTATACCGTCCAAACCCATTTTCTTCCTATATATTATTTTTCAACTTCTTTTGGACCACTTTCAATTTCTTACATATGAAACACTCCTGGGCTCTACTAGAAGTACTGCAATACTACAGTACTACAGTACTACTTGCAATTTACTGATTAACGACTCGTGCTTATCTTTCGTGGAAACACGCCATTTAGTGCTCACAACGAACCACTTTACAACCAGCGACATAATTCTCTTGGTATTCTCTGTACACATCCATCCCCAGAGAATATACTCATGATATTTTGAATATGGAAGTAGATGAAGGTCGCTACAGGAAGAAAGAAGATCTAGAAGGAAATATGCACTAGGAATTTATGTTGCTTTGACCACTTTTTTCATTTTCATGGGCCAGGGGTAGACTATTTTTTTCAAATCAATAAGAAAAGAAGCTTCTAAACAATGAATATTATATCAGTGAATTACGAAAGATCAATTACGAACATCGGATATCTATCTGCGTACAGGAAGCCCACAATCGTTTACACATTAAGATACGCACCCCGTATATCAAACTCTCTTCAAGATTGAAAAGGCCACATGCTGGCTTATTTGTGATGCAAAATAATTTATCCCAAATGTAATTACAACCCAGACCATAACCACCGTTATCGAATGTGGAGTCCCTTATCGTAGGCTTAGCTGTAATTCCTTTTCTTCCTTTATGCCTATAAATTAAAGAAATATTGTTTTAAAGTAAATTTTTCTCTTGACATCATAAGTTATTATTTTTCTAATTGTAAATTACGACTAAAAAGTTCCAATGAATAATTGAATAATGTGAGTGAAATCATAGTCAAGTTCAACTAATCAATAATGATATAATTTCACACAGTGCAAGCACAAATAGTACTTAGCAGTAGAAAGTCTCAATGCTTTGCGAAAACAAGCGAAATGATAGCGTCCGTTTTTCCATCACATCATTTAAATGCATTTTCTTGCCTTACATGTGTCTTTCGTGTTGCAGCCTTTACGCGTCTCCAGGTTTCATTGAATTCTCTAACATGTGGGTATCGTCGCTTCGCCCGTTTGTACGAGTATAACAACAAAGGTCATTACAGATCCAAGCATCTAAAAAATAGATGTCATAACAATGAATATGATATTGGTGAATGACGGGAGACAAATTACGAAGATCAAAACATCAGTCTAAATTTTTTTAATCTAATAATTTTTTCATACAAGCAATGTACAATAACTTTTACAAATATATAAAGATACTTAAACCCCATATATAAGGCTATGTTCAGTGTTGAAAAGGCCACAAGCTGTGAACTTGACAGTGTTCTGCGTTATTTGAAGCGAAAAGTCACGTATCTAGAGAAAAACAAACACAAAAATGAAATGATCAAGAAGAGGATTGGTGCAACTGCACGCAACTAAAAGGCAGCCATGCTTCTGAAAATCACTTTGAAACGTATAATCAATCCTTGAGATAACTACGAACGAGCGGTATTATAAGTTGTATGGTAAGTACTACAAAATAATGTCAACTCTTCTTTCCTGGGTCTCAAATGATTTCGTTTCTCCATGGCACGTGCTATTGTCACTTTTTATCTAGCATTAGTATTCACTAGGATCCTTTTGTTAATATCATTAAGTTTTTTTAGCCCAGGCCAAAACCATCGTTTCCCATGAGTCTGCCATACTGTTTTTAGAAAATTATACAATGGCGAAACCAGGAGTAAAATAAACCAACAAAATGTCGAAAAATATCGACTCTTTCAAAAATTCGGATCACAGGAATAAGTTCCCTGGATATCATTACTACCCACGATAATAACGACCGAAGTACCAAAACCATGTTTGTGACTTGGAGTATAGGAAAGAAAACGAATTACCTCATCCCTGAATGCTTTTCTGGTCGATGGTTCGTGAAGTTGACAAATAATAAACGCAGAATTCTTGCACTGAATAAGAACGAAGAGAAAGCATGTCAATGGTTTTTGAAGCTTGAGTTCGAGTAGAATGTACTTATATCGAATTTTTGTGACTACAATTGCCCTTTTAATATTTGACTATGCAGAATCGATTCGAAATAACAAAAAAAAATAGTCTTAGGCTTAGACATTATGAGAATAATGACAGCCATTTTTTAGGGTGATAATCACATGCAAAACGTGTGTTTTATACATTGACAGAGCTTGTATGTTTATCAAGCGATGGTCACGTAGGTAAAGCCACGCTGGAAAAAAAATATTTATCCATTGAACTGAATTCATTTTGTTGAACGAAAACTTTACAGATCCAAAAAATTTTCTTTTGATGAAAAATGTTCTAGTTTATTTAACTAAATCATGAAACTTTCTTGTAGATGTATCAAACAAATCGCTGAAGTAAACTAATTTTGTTTCAACAACTAGTGTTATTTATTTACTTATATGCATACTTTTCAGTCGCTTCAATGAATATTCGTTTGAATCTCAATTATTGAATTGACTAAACTTTAATAATTGTTTGGATGAATAAGTGAATTAGTTCATTTCGCTGATGTTTTGTTGCGTCAACATGAATTTATTTAGCTGCACCAAAGCTTTATTTGGTTCGCCCAATGATTTGTTTCAGCATTTACATGTTATTTTGTCTTATTTCAGAGAACTTGTTGCTCGTATCAAACTGTATATTTTAGTTGAGAGAAACGAAATTTGTTTCGATTAACAAAAGTTTATTTTCGGTGTGAAAATTCATGAATTGCCGATTATTTAATGGTATTTTTATAATCGCAATATATTCAACATTGTAATTTCACAATTCGCAATCTCAAATAGTAAAGACACTCAAATCAACATACCTTATAACAAGCTTCCGCACAAACCAAAGTCATGATAATTATTTTATAGCAAAGATATGTCACCCAAAACACTGAAGAAATTAGAGCTTCGTAATGAAAATTTTCGTCCAAGCTCGACCAGATAAGTAAAGCACAAAAACGGACCAGCACGAGAAGAAGAAAGATGAATGACACTGTCAGTGACAACAGTGCTTGCGTTCCAAATATTTCGTTTATCAGCTTTCCTATGCTGACGAGCTCATAATGGCCCTCTAGAATTGCTCTCATCATACGTGGATCGTCAATCGTACATTTTTCGAAGACATGATCGACGTTACTTCGTTTCAATATAGCGTATTCGATTACTCTTTTATGTTGAGGTGAATTATTTGTGGTTGTTAACATCCCTTTCAATACTTTGTTTAGCTCTTCGAACTTCAGAATAATGGCTCTAAAAAATTTTTCAAACGACTTTGTTTAAATAACTCGAATTACTGCGTTATTCGCCAATCTGTCAGGAAAATTAATGTTAAAAATTGAAAAACATACCGAACCAGAGTGATGAACGCCGCATCTCCAATGGATATAAGCAAACACGGAGAATACATAGCGACAGTATGCCAAATCGCTCGGGAATCCATTGACTTAATTACATCTTTAATCATAACAGTAACAACGAAGATAATTTCACTGCCAAGAGTGATTAATTGACGGTGGAAAATCTTTCTATAGTCCTGCAAGCTTCTTTTTTTTTATATTTTTTCCATCATACAATCTCAAACGGTCGATGATATTTTTTTGGCCTCTCATGTTCATCCAGCCGTTTAATGTATTGGCAACGACGGCCACTATGTTCGTGCAGAATACTGCAAACACCGTCCATCTTGCGAGCACACACTCATTTGGTACTACTGAAGAAATACCGTCTACTGTTACTTTGATCGTAAAAAAATATCCCAAATTCAATGAAACCGAATAAATGCAGCTCGTCACGAGCCAACGTTTCCCAATCGGATATTCTATGACACCTCTTCCGGTCATCCAACCACTTGTAATAAACGGTAACATTAATTGCTCTATGTTTTTGGGCTTCATCCGCAGCTTTGCTGTAATCCAGTGACGTATTGCTCCCAAACCCATATTCAATTTGCTTTCCCTTTAGTTTTTCGAAATTACATGCAATCCTCTTCGTGTAAAACACTTTTGCAAACGTAAAGTTCACTCCGAATTCATTCCACATCCACTGAGAAAAGAGTTTAATTGAATTAACAAAGGCTTCGTAGAGTACGTCGAAAGCAATATTTCGTCGATTCATAAAAGCGTTCGTTTGCACGAATTATTCATTTTATTTCACTAAACAAATATATACGTATCGAATGAACCAGATAAATTTTGTTGTCTCGGATTGTGTTGAATTAACGCAAGATATATTTCATTTAATGAAATCAATATTTTGTATAACAGAGCATTACATTGGACGTATTTCACGAAGCCATTTGGTTGATTCAACTATTCTCTTTTCTCGGTGTCGTGGAGTATGAAAAATATCATTTTTTTATATCGTAATGTATCGTAATCCGATGCGATTTCTCCAAAATTTTATCTTTATTTCGTAACCGATATTCCATTTTTCCAAACAGTCATAATTCGATTCCAATCAGTTCATAATTCGAAAAAATACTCATTCTCTCAACACTTTGTTTTCACTATTGATTCACTTGAAAAAAAAAAAAAAAACGTCAAATAATGATCCCGATCTTCCAATTCGCATAAAATATTTCTCGTATACTATAAATAAAGTTCAATTATATACCACTCTCATCGTCATCGAAAAACGAAGAGACTGATGGTGTGCGAGAAAGTGAGATTTCGTACATATTTAACGGTGAAAGTTCTGCGAAGCTAAAAAAATTTAGAAAATTGGTCCAGAAAGATAATTTGACTTGATGATATCTGCACAATATTCATTTTCAAAAGCACACAAATTAGAATTGGTTATTGGTGAAGGATTTAAGAAATTTGAATTAAAAAACTGTCATGATGTTTGTTCAACTAAATCCAACGCAACGCACACGCGCGCGTTTACGTTTCACATTTACGTCTTCGTTTACAATATGATCGCAATAATTTGTGCTAATGATCAATTAAATATGAGATAAAAGTAATATGTTTATCATCACGTATTTGGTGCGTCTTTCATTGTTAGATTGTTATTTAAATATGATTTACGTTTTTTCAATAAATTTCTCGAAGCACATCTGCACGATGGACAAAGGATACTCGAGGAAAAAAAAGTATTTGCTATAAAGGAGCCACGGGAAAAACGTAGAAAATTAGCGCGTGTCAGATACACATCTCTGCTCATGAGATATGGATATTTCAACGATGCAATACCAATCACTTATACACTAGTTATTGCAATTTGCTTATTCAGTTTCCACCTCGAGCTCGCATGAAAGCTCACAAGTCCACACAGACAAAGTATATTCCTCCACGACCAGTCACACAAAATTTTTTATAATAATATCCACGTCTCCATTCTTTGGGAACTCTAACCGTAGTGTTTTGTCAATGATATATGTAAACGAGTACCAATAAACTGTATTTTTTGCATTTGAATAATATCACATTACGAGTGGCCTGTAGCTGACATGGCCACGGATTTTTATCATATACATTCGGGTACAAATGTTACGCGTCCATCAATTCACTAACAAAAAAAATTTTTATTTAATTTTTTTTTTACTGATAACAAATGGCCATACTCTAATTAAAAAAAAAAAACTTATTCCAGTCGTGCTAGCTATTATTGGTCAAATTCAGGTTAGTGTCAAAGTTCGAAGGATTGCACAGTGTAAATTGTACGGCTTATAAAGAATTTCGTAATCTGCATAAGAAACATATTTTTTCATGAAATTAAAAAAAACTCATGAAAATAAAAATGGTAGTTCGATTTTCTTACTGCACGCACTCGTTTCACACGTTTATTTTATTTATAAGTACTCGTAGCAAAATAAACTCTACCCTCAATTTTTACTACAAACGAGGTGTAAATTATAGCTATCCCAAGACGACAATTAACTTAATAGCCTACGAGCATGGATATATGCTTGTCTCGTGGGATATAAGCAAACTCTATGATCGTAATCAATCGCGAGCAAACATTGGCAAAAAAATTGGACGATGAAACGAAGAGAGGAATGGGTGTACGATTGGATCATGGAAAAAATATCATGTTGCTTATGATGTTTGTCAATTTCGCTAGTGGAACATACCGAGCCATAATTCATTTTTGCTTAATATACCTCACCTTCCTCCATTTTCATTTTTATTATTTCGCATCGAAATGATGCAGTACTATTTTTTTGATCATGCAGTAAAGAGATAGCGGATCCGAGGTACAACAATGTGTACGGAAAAAAAAATTTCAGTTGATATGCTGTGAATTCAAATTTTGTGAAAACCCAAAAACGTCTGTTTAATTCAATCGTTACACGATTGATCATCAATAAAACCGTGTACGGTTTGTCACTGAATAAAACTTGATTACTCGGACTCTGATGTCAGAGAAATCGAGTCCTTTTTGTAATTTTGGAGCGCTATCTTTTTGCACAAGAACTACAAATATATCAAATCTCTTTTGGTCCTATTGAATCAGCTTTGAATCAGTTAGGATAAGATCCAACGACTATCAAGTGCATCCATAATCCACTCTATTAATTGCAACATATACGTTTAAAATTTGGTTATGAAAATAATACGCTGAGATTGTGATTTCATGTATTTCCGTATGAAACATTAGCAGAATATTTTGAATTTATTTTTGAAAATCCTTCCCAATCGAAATATCTCCAAGAAGTGAAAATTGTATCAGACCTATGATGGTTTGCATCAGTGTGTCATTTGCCCCGGCGCTAACTCGAAATCGGAGCAGCTCGGCATTCCCCGAGGCTCGTATATTCCCACGTTTCAACACTCTCGGCGAAATATTTCATCGTATAAACTCTTCAATTGTGGCAAGTGCCCCATGTGCCAAAACCCCCACTTTCCATCTCTGTTTTTTTTCTTCAGCCAATGTTTGACCCTTAAAAAGTTAGCACCCCCCAGCAAATTCTAAAGACAATTTGTAAGCTTCTAATTATCTTATTCGAGCAAACGTTAATTTTCAAAAATATTGCGCTCGTTCTGAAAAAAATTATTTTCCGTCGAAGATATGCAGCATTTTATAACTCAAGGTGGTTAGATGGTTTGAACGTTAGTTAAAATTGAAGATTAAAGAACAAAATATATATATTTGTCATTCCAGAGATCATGCAGCCCCTTTCCTTCGTATAAATTCTTTTTTTCGTATAAAAAAAAATCGTAAATCATCATTTGAATCGTCCTAATTCGAACCAGTGAACCCGTTGAAGAGTCAATTTTTGAAGAAGGAAATACTGGAAGATTTATTTATTGTATTACATGATTTAATGTTAGCACGGAACAGTAATAGATATAAAGGGCAAATTTTTGATGATATGAACCATTTAATTTTTTACTTAACAATCATTACGTATTTCCAGCTTTAGTTTTCGAAGCTCCTGGCATCGTTAACGTCATGTCGCCATTCATTTGTACAAGAATAACGAGGTAGGTCGTTATCGTGCCAATTATCTATTAAAAAATCATTCGTTACTCATTCCGATGTAGCCCAGCATAGAATGACTGGTCTTTTCAATGGCACGAAATAAGTTCCAAATGTGAAGGAAGATGTCTAAGTTTTTATTAACGAAGAAACAGTGTACGTACCCGTTGGATGCAACTGCGATCAATGGTAAACAGGCGACATGCCGTGAACTCGACCGTATTCTGCGTCATTTGCAGCAAGAAATTACTTATCTTTGAAAAAAAGAAACAACAATAAGATATTTATCTATGATTCATGTGAAGAATCTATGACTGAAGAAACATTTTTACCTCATTCCGAAATTCTTTTCTCGTCGACGGTTCATGAAGTTGGCAAATTATGGTCGCAGTTCTTTTGCACTGGAGAAAAAGTTTGAAAGAAAAGTACGTAAATAATTTTTCATTGAATTTGATTGAAAGAAAAACGATTTAGTTGCTTTAATAAATATTTTTGTCATTTCAATTATCAAATTGACTCAACGGTAATCGCTATGGAAAATAAATGAATTAGATTATTTCGAAGATAGTTTGTTGCTTCAACATTAATTTGTCTAGCTGCACCGAAGCTTCTTTTCGTCCGACCAATAACTTGTTTTAGTTTTTACAAATTATTTTGTCTCTTCTCAAAAATATATTGTTTCTCGAACCGAACTAAAAAATTTTGTTGAATGAAACGAAATTGGTCCCGATCAACATTTTTTTAATTGTTTTTCACTGTAAATATAACGTCTTTCTTCATTAAACGTCAAATGTGGTATCGAAATAATGATAAATAACAAGTCGCCGTACCTCAACAACTGCTTGCATGCATGCCGATGTCATCATAAGTATTCTGTAAATATAATAAGACACCCAACCTAATAAAACAACCAGTTCTTTATCCAGAATATCCTTCGTTAAGGTCGACCACAAAAGTAAAGCTGAAGCACGATACAATAGTCCAAGCAGGCAGATGAATGAAAGAGACATTGATAGCAATCCTTGCGTGCCAAACGTGGCATTTATCAAGCTCCCTATTCTGACTAGCTCGTAATGATCTTCTGACGCTGCTTTCATTAGGCTCAAATCGTCATTCGTACGTTTTTCGTAGACACCATCGATCTCACGTTCCTTGAAACTTGTGTAATCAAGTACTCTCTTATGTTGAGGCGAACGATCCGTCATTGTTGACATTTCTTTAAGTACTTTGTTCAATCGTTCGAATCTCAGGGTGATAGAACTGGAAGGTGAAATAAAAAGAATGAATTTTAAAAAAAAGTAACTGACTTTTTTCGAAATTTGTCTTCAAATCTATGCGCAATCGAACACAACTTTATATAGCCAAACTAAGAAAAATAATTTGATCATCGAACTAAATCCATTTTGTTAGACGAATATTTGGTAGATCCAAAGATTTTTTTATTGAATGGCAAACGATTCAGTTTATCAACGAAAGTACCTCTCGGCGTACACACAAAAAGCACATCATTTTTATGATTGAAAACAAAATTAATTGAACAAAGTGTTGCTCTCGCAAGGAATATAAATGAATGGTATAAAATGACAAAAGCGTACCGGACAAGAGTGATGAACTCCGTATCGCCGATGGAAATTACAACAAACGGATAATAGATACAAATACTGTTAGCCATTGTATGCCACACATTTGACTCATTCGATGGTATCGAAATGAATGCAAAGAGCATGATAGAAATGGCGAAAATTACTTCACCAATTAGAACGATTAATTGGCGACAATAAACGTTTCTGTAGTCTTGTGAGATGCCAATTTTTTCTGCTTTTCTGCCAGACTCTTCTAAACGGTTGATTATATCGTTAACGTTTTGCATGGCTTTCCAGCCGATCAAAACGTTGCAAATTATGAGGCAAACGTCGATGCAGATCATCGGATTGATGATCCATATTCCCATGGAGGATGCCGCTGGAATTATTACACGAAGATCGTCCATCGTTATTTTGGCCATGAAAAAATACGTGAATATTGAAAACACCGAATAGATACAGCTCATAACAGGCCAACGTTTTCCATGCGGAAGTTCTATGACCCCTCTTCCGATTATCCATCCGCTTACAATCATCGGCAACATTAATTGTTTTATGTTTTTAGCCTTTATCCCTAATTTCGAGATTATCCAGTTGTGCAGATCATCCAGCCCCATCATCAATGACGATGTATTCAATTCTTTTTTAAATCACATTCAATTTGTCCAGGTTCCATTGAATTTATCAGAGTCAATAATCAATCGGAGGTCGATAATTTTTCATGCTGCGATTTCATAACTTTTTCACAATGTTCTCCATCATTTTGGAATGAATGCCAGTTTCAATTTTACAACAACTGCCTATTACTTTCGAATGTATGGCGAGGAAAACAATTCGTAGCACTTTTTTTCAAAAACAACAAATAAATCTGATGGTTTAAAAGTAAATATATTTTGCTTGCTTAATCATTATTTCCCATTCTGCCATATTGATTCTCCGTTATCAGAGACTACTTGAGAAAATAATGATAATTTTTACCACGACAAGACATGGAAAACGTGTAAAAATGTAGCGTGCGAGATAGACATCTTCTTTCGTTGAATATCGACATTTCACCTAGATGCTACTGCATGCTAAACGTTTTCACACTGGCGCTGCTATTCCTCTACTAAACTTTCACACACCGGAATCACGTGAATGCTCGCATTTTTTGTGCTTTCGACGAGTTACTTTACGACCAATTACATCGATTTTTTTTCTAACCCTCTCCAAGTCTCGATCTGTTATAGACTCTCACAATTGTAGTATTCTGCGCAAAAAAAGCATATTCGTCGAGAAAGATAAAAGCTGTGAGAACTACTTGTTTCGCCAGACAAAAATGAAAATTTACAAAAAGTAACAAAACTTTTTTTTAGTTATCTCTTGAATGAATTTTTCATATCGAAAGAGTGCTGCTCCTCCGGATATAAAATTGACAATTTCATTGTCACGGACTGTGTTCACGAAACAAGTCTTACTGTTGATACGACTTTGCAGCTACTCGAGTACGCGTTTTTTTTCTATTAGAAGAGAACAACTGGATAAGGACAAGTGATAGATATGGCTCGTCTCGTGGGACGTGTCTTCGCTATCATAAGGATCAAAGAAGAAAAAAAAACGTTTAATGCACTTTGAAATGAACTGAAACGTTATTATCACCGATCTCAACAGGAATAAACGGTTAATTGTAAACCACCCAGGAGTGGTTGAAATTTTATCAAGGCGCTCGATAGTTCGAGCAGAGGTGTGATCACGCGAGCGAAAGATTTTACTCTGAAACGTAATTCTCGTGTTGAGGGCAAATTTGGAATTCAATTGTACGGTCGACGTGTAGGAGGTGTCTCGGCATCAATGATCGATACCGAAACCCAAGTGCAAGAACGAGCTCCAAGACAAATACCATTTTTCGATGAAACCCCCTCCGAAGGAGCTATCAATTATGAAAACTAACGAAGCTACGCGCTTTTACCGCGCCCGCTGTTATAACGGTTAGGAATCGAGCAATAAACAATAAAGCATAAGAGCAATCTTGTATATCAGAATATTTACTTTTATGCTATGAGGACCTTGAAAAGGCTATCGTGGATTGACAGTTAACCCATACGAGAGTTGAGCCATTTTATGGTTCTCTTCTATCTACTTTCAAGACTAAACTATTGAATGCAGAAAAGTGATGTTAATAACTTTTTGTAGATTATTTGACGATCTAACGATCTAACTTTGAGACCAAACGATTGAACGTAATTATTCCATGTCCCCTAAAAATATTGCTGTCTTAGAAAAATAAAACGGTTTTTAATGTAGATGCAAAATTGTCAGAGAGACTAAAATAGTGAATTGTTTAAAATTTGTTTACGACGCTATGAAATAATTGGGTTTGACAATCGCGAGTTGAAATGCCGATCGCGAATCTTTATCGCACATCAAGAAAGAATGCTTTTTTTATAAAGGTGAAAGTGTCGTTTGTAAGGAACTAACCGACGGCTTCAATCTATCGTGACATCAAGAAAATTCCTTTATTTGCTTGGCTCTGTAATTATGAGAACCATAAAAAGTGTATTCGATAAGAATCGTTCACGTGTATAACTTTTAGTTCATTTTATTTTGATCGAATAATTCAATTGTCACGTTAGTTTATTACCGAGAGGAGCGTGAAGGACAATAGAAATAAACGATTCTTCGAAAATCGATCATTTTATTTATTCGATGCTAACGGAGACCGAAGTTGAGCGAAAATTAATTAATGAAATTCAATTCCGATCATACCGAATTAGAGAAAAGCTTGTGTTATGAGTTATTGATGAACTATTTTCGGATCACTGCCTAATTGAATGAATATCACCAGGTAGGTCACGACCGTTCCAAAATACTGTAAAAATGAATAATTTCTGAATTAATGTATGAAACTGCTCATCAAATATTGAGAAAAAAAAACGAAAATCGAGTCTTTTACATATTATCACTGAAACTCGAAGTTTGGACGAGTCAGTTTCGTTTAGAAAACCAGTTCCGTTTACCCTCAAATCAAGTTTTCCCAGTGATATTCACTCCCACTCAGAAGTTTGAATTATGGTCAAAAAAGGTTTGGAGTAAAAAAAAAAAGCTTGATTTTAACAAAAGTGTCTTCAATTGGATGCCTACAACGTGTGGAACATTTATCCGTTATTTTCGTCAAAGATAAATTTGATAGAAGTAGCAAAAGCTTCATTTCCATCTTTTAAACAGTTTCTCGCGATATTTTTTCGCGAAATTCCTATATCCGAATCGAATAATCTCACATTTTTCTTCTCTTTATATATTTTATCTTCAACTGGACAGTTTTCGAGATACGCCAATCTTTTGAATGAACAAAAACGAAAACCTTACAATTTGTCTCTTGATCAAAAAAGGGAATCACGTTGCCAAAAAAAAGGCACAAAACTTTCTAAGAATTGGAAATTAAGCCTTCGTTTTCCCTTTCAAGTTTCTTATGAGCTCACATGACCAAAAAAGTTTCCACCTGCTTTGCGACCATCGGGTAACAACTCTCAAAAAATAGCCGAAAACCGAGCACGTGCTGGGTCTAAAAATATCGTCAAAAAGTCTATCAAAGAGGGAAAACGGAGCAGCAGGATTCTTCCGCTTCTAAACATAGTCCGTTAAATTCGTTTTCCTTTTTTATTTTGCAGGTATTTTACTTCCAGTACAGTTGAAAATTTCGAGAGGTGTATCCAAATTTCGAGCGGAAGCGTATGTAACACTCGAGGTAATAAATAAATGTTTCACTCACCCCTCGAAGGAAATCATAGCCAAGAGTGAAAAAGCCAAGAGGAGAAAATTCCAGAGGATTGGTTAGTAATTGAAGAGTAAATTGTTTGAGCTCGTCACGATATTCGGAGTCTTCGTTATCGTTGTAAACACAATGGATAATGGTCCCCGTTCGCTTCGCCTTTCAACAAAAATGAAACTAAAATATTGAATAAAAGACCACGCCGAATTTATCAAAATCGAAAGAGAAAGAGCATTTTTCTATTCAAATTCTGTCGAAACAGACTTTTATTTGCTACTGAAATATGTTGACAACGAACTTTTTCAATTAAAGTTAAATAATTTATTTGTCGTATTGAAAAAAGAATTAAAAAAAAAAAAAAAATAATTTCCAAGATGACAGAGAAAAAAGTAGTCAATTACTTCCGCAGCTACGCTCTCTGCGGTGTGGTTGATGAGTATCACTATCGGTACGTATACAACGACCAATGCGAGTAAAACAAATATTCGCAAACTTTTCCTTTCGAGCGTTGTACTCATAAGCATTATGTAAAGAATGCAAAATAGTCCTGTGAACATCACGAAGAAAGCCGCCATTTCCAACAAAATAATAACACTATAAATGTGATTGAATTCCTTTGCTATTAGCGTCAGTTCGAGATGTACTTGCCTTGAAATAAAAACAAATCATTATACAATCGAAGTGACTTAAATATTGGAGAAAGAACTCTTAAAATGATGAAGACAAATGAATTTTCGTGACTCACTTGACAGACTGCATCAAACTCGTTACTTCATTATATGCTTTTATATTTCTGTCCGATGGAGCTCTCGACGCAGCTACGGTAACTTTGTTGTTTAGGAATCCTCCTTTACTATCGGTGATCGATGAACCACCATTGAACTTGAATGTATCCTCGAGTAATTTATTTGTTTTCCGGAATCTTGATCCTACCTGACTGAATATAGAAGGACAAATATACAATCCACTTAGTACCAACTTTTGTCAACAACTCAAATATTAATCTCATCATTGTTTTGAATACTCCAACAAAATATTCAAAAATTCACCTTCAAGTACAAATTTGAAAACACTTTTATGCGTACCAAAACACGAAGGATCAATTTGACTGGTGATTCCACTATAGTAGATGAATATGAAACACGACTTTTTGTAAAAAGTAAAATATTTTTTACTGATGTAAGATAAAAATTCATGTTTTCAATAAGAATGGCAATGAGCAGACAGTTTTAAACGCTCGAAATTTTTTTCAGTGCAAAAGGTAAATTTTCTCGATAAGAAAATGAAATTTCCTGCATCGTACAAGAGAATTTATATTACTTCCAAGAAAAACTTACACTTTGCATCGTAAAAATCCCATGCATTCATAGTTGTCCCTCGTTATTATTACTGTAATAAAATGCTATTTTTTTACTCTCACTTCTCTCCTTGTACGAATCTTATTTATTCATTGACGATTAACAATTATCAATTGAATTAAATAAATAATAAGTAATTAATTAAGATAACAGTCTCACCAAAGCGTTTTCTCATCGATTTTTTTTTCAAATTCTAAAAACTTATTCAGAACAGTTTTATGTAAGAACACGAAAAATTTGAAAATTTGATTATAAAAATTTTGACCGTTAAGTTTCGCACATGTAGCAATTTAAACCATGCGTTGTATACATTGTATAGGGAAACGTTGTTGTTCCGTCGACTTGAAATTTTATTCCAAACATTTTTCCTCAAAGTTCAAATATTTTTTTGATCTTCTGTCTGATCTCACATTCCGCAAGTAATTTTCAAATTTTAGCACTTTGACCGATAACAGTTAACTTCTGAACGTGACTGTAGCGAGACTGCTACCTTAATTCATCAAAGTTTGTATTCGATCTGCTGATACTTTCCGACCCATGTTATACCTTACCCCATTAGCAGACAATAATTTAGAGACACCATAGTGTTGACGTGTACTGGATGATGGAGTATCGATACGATTATTATAATCGTTCCTAGAGGTACTTTGTGGATGAACCAGAGTAAGTCGATACTATTTTGGATGAAAATCATAAGGACCCAGCAAAGATTCAGTAATATTGACAGTTTCAA
Organism: Campoplex capitator; assembly: GCA_037576405.1. Classification (NCBI taxonomy): domain Eukaryota; kingdom Metazoa; phylum Arthropoda; class Insecta; order Hymenoptera; family Ichneumonidae; genus Campoplex; species Campoplex capitator. The sequence goes on from JARBWI010000015.1 coordinate 3,055,978, forward strand.
GCAATGCGTATAGTCGAACGTTGTCCCAAGTTGGCGAAGCGTATTATCCACTTTTATTATTCTAAGCATCGAACGTTCGTATTTCTTTACGTGGAAAAAAAAAAAAAAAAAAAAGTATTTATGATAAAAATTTCAGCTTTCGAATTGAATTAATAACGAATAAAAAAAAAGTAATCATTCCGATGTAGTAGTATATAGAAGTGCAATAAAACATTCTTTTTTATCATTCATTGTAGACTTTTATTCAGCTTGAATCCACACGCATACCATTTCGACTTTGTGATCGAACAATTTTTTCAATAAAAATGTGAGAAAAGTTATAATTGTTTTCTAAAAATGAAATAATTTTTTAAAGAATCGAGTTTTTTTGTCAAATTTATTCCGACTAAAATCATTTTTTCTCATCGAAATTGATTACGAATGCGATTTGACTGAAAAAAAAAATAATGCGATAGTTAAGAGATTTTAAAATACATTTTTTCACATCTTCAAAAATTTTCAACGTACGGAATAAACAATTTACTGCGGTTACTAAAAACCTGCAAATTCATTCGAAATTTTTGACTAATTATCGTTTTAATTGAAGTTTGAAAAAAGTCTCGTACACTACAAAATGTAGTGAAAATTTAAGAAAAAAATGGGATTATGAGAAAAAATGAGAGGGGAGCAGCAAAAAAAGAATGTAAATCTCCAGACGCATATTTGCATTTTTGCAATCGTACATTTACCGCGAGTGCATAAATTCCGAAGAAAAACAAAAAGTTTTTACTTACTTTATGATATATACACCGAAGTAGTTGCGTGACGAGCATTATCATACAATTGACATAAATGATCAAGTACACAATTTTATCCTCCGCATTAAACCAGTCGCTTTCGAACGAAAATTTCAGATTCAAGGCGAATGAGATCCAATAAATGAATGTAATTATTGTTCCATAAATGGCACTGAATACGGGTCGTGGTCGTCCGAGCGGAAAATCAAAAACGCCAAATCCGAATATCGCCGTTAACGTTAAAATGGGTATGAAGGAATCTCGAAAATTCTTCGGTCGCCACGTCATTTTGATGCAACACATTTTAAATGTTCAGCTTTCAATTATTTTTTTGTCCTGTTTTTATAGTATTTTGAATTTCAAAAATGTAACAGTCTTTAATAACGAAAAAGCGATGCTTCGTTCTTGGGTAGAACGAAATTAAAAACTCGTTGTTTTTTTTCTGACAATAAATTATTCGGTTAACTCGGTGAGACTGACTTCGATCGACTGAAGGATCAGCGGACAATATCTGCCATCACAAGGAAGGCGTTAATCTACAGGCTTTTTTTTTAAAGGGGATAAGCGCTAAGTTTCCGCTCGATTATTTCGTTCATGCTTCACCCAACATTTGAAAAGAATACGTGAACCCGCGTTATGAAAAGTGCTGACGAGAATTATTTTTTTCTCCATTCAATTCTTACAGCTTTTATGATTTATGAGATTAATCCGGTAAAATATCGATAAATAAAGCTTAATACTAGCTTAAAGCTTAAAACGGCTAAAAATAATTAATTCGTTTTCAAAATTTTTTCGATAGTTGAAAAAAGATTTTAATTTTGTCACTTTGTGCACTTCGTTTTATTTATGTTTTTTTCAACTATTAACCTATTATTTTCATCATTATTGTTAGGAATGATTTTTCATGATTGTTAGAAACGTTTTTCGATTATACTAGTTTCTAAAAAAAAACCGAACGTAATATTTTTTCAATCTTTTCAACGAAATCAAATGCATTATGCATTTGATATACTAAAAACGAAATAAACGTGAGCGAGGATGAGATGGGGAAACTTTGCCAGAGAAAAATGAAAAAGGTTCAAAGAAAGTAAATACAGAATGTGCGCGGTCGAGAAGAAAATATGTGATCGCGAGAAGATAAAAAAAAATTCATCTTTACATTGTGTATCGATAAAAGTTGAACCTTTGGAAACCCATAAAGCTGTACAGTCAATTTCGTATTGGAAAAAATTGCACGTGCTTGGATTTATTTTTTACAATCATCATTCATTTTTGACTGCTCAATTTATTTTTTTATTTTTTGCTCCAGTTCTATCAAGTGAATTTAAAACATTTGTTCTCCGCTCTTATATTTCGAAAATTTGCTCTTCATAAATCGTCATTAAGACAATATGATTGTATAAAAATATCTCCGATCTTCAAATTAATTTTTTGAAAGAGAACATTTTTTTTCCGTTCGCATTTGAATTGCTTCCGATCGATTAACCGCAATACTTTTATCATTTTCAACAAACATTATGATAAGTCTGGAGCCGATTGTCAAAATATTAATTAATCGCTCGCGAAAAGGGATACTATACAGTACAGTTTCATAATATTCACATGAGTGAAACGTTTTTTTTTTGTTTCGAACAGTTTCATGATACTACAACAGCAAAAGCTGGTGCTCTATACTATTGCCACAAATTAACCAATTCTGCAACAGCGAGATGCGCAATAAATAAAGCTCCAGAGAAAAAGACGAAACACTTGACATTTGAAGAAATTCGAGAAACTTTTTATTCATCTCTGTTATTCATTGCATTTACTATTTACATTGAAATTGAATCGTGGCGATGATCAATTTATATAACAATAAAACAAAATAAAATGAAGTCACTTAATTCAACGCCAATACCAATCTAACTGCGTGACATTTAAATTTATCATTTCGACATTATTAGCAAATGATGGCCCCAATCGTCTCACGTATATTTTACGGTTACCAACGTCTTGTAAGCGTCTATAATTGTCGGCCATGATGGTCTCGCCGTTTGATATTATTCTGAATTTTTCCATCTGCGGAAGAACTTATGTTAGAACGAATAAAAAATAGCATTTAACGTAACGGCGCGTTGAATCAAAATTCATTTTATAATAATATATATCAAGTATTAAAAGATCGCGACCTTAATCATAAAGTAACCTTTTTACATTTTTTTTGTTATTACATTTAAATTTACCTCTAAATATTTTTGAAAAAAAAAAAATGAAATCATTCCAACGTAGCCAAGAATGGTGAATGAGTTTCTGCATGGACTCATGTACATCTTGAATGGTACCTTTAAGATTAAAAAGAAAACAAAAAGACAATTAAATAGAAAAGCCCAAATACGCGTACAAATGCACGCATTGTATCTGCACACATGTACCGCAGAAATTCACTGCAAATATTACACATAAACTTGGCGTGCATGGTTTTGAAATGTGAGCTCGGGAAGAAGCAGTTAATGAAATATGTATGCTATCCAACTCGATACTTAACCAGTTCTTCTGTCAATAGTAAAAGAAGTCTGATCCCTGGATAAAACGCGAGAGTCCCACTTGATAATTTGATGGACTAAATAAATGACTAGTATGTATAGATGAAATACACTAAAGGACGAATGGATAATCAAATGAGATGAACTGAAAAGATGGATGAATGGATTGGGTGAATAGGTGATAGTTGAACGGTTTATATCAATGAACAAATCGGATGATTGAATCGATGAAACGATGAATGGATCGGATCGATGAAGAGTTAGATCGTATAAATAAAAGAAATGAAAAAAGATGTACGCACGGAATTTGAACCGTTTATACGTCTTAATTTTGATCCTATGTAATCGTTCGACCACACTCTCATTTTTTGAACGTATGGACAGACGATTAAATAAGCTACATGAATAAATATTTTCGACGAACGAATAATCGAACAGACGAGTAAATGAAAGATCATGGGTGGACGAATATTTGAATTCGCTCAATGTACACATGGATGGAGCGTTCCTTCGCCGATCTTACATTCCAAAACCATGCATGCACGCCAAGTTTATGTGTAATATTTGCAGTGAATTTGTGTGGTACATGCGTGTAGATACAACGCGTATTTCCGCTTTGCTATTTAAATGTTTTTTTCGTTTTCTTTTTAACCTTCAGCAGGTTCAAGATGTACATGAGTCCATGCACCCATTCACCATTCTTGGCTACCTTGGAATGATTTCATATTTTTATTTTCTTTCAAGAATATTTGGAGGTAAATTTAAATGTAATAATAAAAAAAATGTAGAATGGTTACTTTATGATTAAGGTCGCGATCTTTTAATACTTGTCGTTCTTTTTTTACTTTTTCAAAGTTTTTTCCGATTGATTTCACTTCTTTTTGAAAAACGCCGATAATTACCAACTGAAATGAATAGATATATACAAAACTACTCATTTTTTATATACAAAACTACTCATTTTTATATACAAAACTACTATTTTTTTCCACCAAATAAAAAAAAAAAAAAAAAAAAAAAAAAAAACAGACACTAAGGAAAAAAAAACAAAAATGTTCAGAAATATATGAATAAAAAAGGGAACACGAAAAGTTTTATTGATGTATTCAATAGGGTTTTCAACTAAGCCGTAGCTGTAATGTCTATAATTTGGAAACTGCATCCTATAGATAACTGATCTCCACATTATATTACATGTAAATCCGTTGAACATGTGTAAATCCATCTAATATTGTAAGGAATGTTTTCAATACTAAGAAATACGATTAATAAACGACATCGTATGTTTTGTTGTAGTTTATTGGTACGTTCTCATTTCAGTATATAGAATAAAAATATAAAATTATTTCTATTAACCAACTTATGTGAATATATAAAAGTGTGGTAGGGTTTTGGTGCAAGCTTTTTCTTTTGATACTTGGCATTGAGCCGCTACCACGTCTCTGGATTTTGAATACTCAAGGATGAACGACACATGTTTCTCAGCAAAAAAATTTACAGGAACTGAATTCCAATATTTTGTAATTGGACAAACATCTGAAAATTATGGCTAAATTTTTCCAGGATTGTTGCGAACCGTTGGAGTACTGAAATTTTCGTGAACATTAATATGTAATTATTTGTGAACATAATTACACGCAAATAATTATAGAATTATTCGCATGAATATATGTGTGAATTATTCTTAAATGGCCCTCATAGGCAATTCATTAATTATTCTCAAGCGTTTCAGGAAAATCGAATACATCATTTCTTTGAATACAAATATTATGAAGCACACATGTAGCCAACAAAAATTGAGCAATTTTTTCAAGTTTAACCATTGGTAAACAATCGAGAATTCTGCGCCAACGACCTTTCCACATCCCAAAAGATCGCTCGATTGACATCCTAGCTGATGATAATATGAAATTGAAATTCGTTTGGGCTCGCGTAAGATGTCCATTATCTCTGAATGGTACCATCAGGTTAGGATGAATGCCATACGCTGCATCACCAATGATATGAGAATCATTCTCAAAATATACATCCGGATTGTCAATTTATTGTTGTATGTACTCGAGATAGCCTGAAGACTCTGGCATTGTGAACACTCCCTGCATAACCAGCCAGTACACTTGTAAATAACAAATTTTGTGTACAGACAGCCTGAAAAAAGTATAATGATACAAGCTTCCACAAAATTTAGTTTCCAAGATACCAAAACGGAATATAGTTTACCTGTACTTGGATTGAATGGTAAGATTTACGATTTAAATAAGAACGTGAATCCTCCCGAGGAGCTCGTATTCTAATGTGCGTCCCATCCATCGCACCAATAATGCCAGGAAATGCACTATTTTGCTCAAATTTGGTCATGACTTCAATCGCTTAGTCCCCCATGGGTCATTGGATGAATTGCGGAGCCAAACAATGGAGAGCATACGTTACTCTCTCCACACTTCTCAGCGCAGTAGCTTTCCCGTCATTGAAGCGGTCACAAATAGATCTGTAAAATAAAAAATAAAAATAAAAAATTCTAAATCATTGTTTACAAATAAACTAATTCATAACAATCTGCAAAGTTTGACCTGTGCGAGTCCGGAGTTGCCATTACCCATAACGCCAGAAGAAGTCGAGTTTTCGCAGAAATAGGTTTTCTTCCAGATGCAGATTTTGTAGTCGATATAGCTGGTCCGACAAGGCCAAGAACAAATTCAAAGGTGTCTGGTACCATTCTGAGGGAATACCAATAGTCATCAATCAATATCAAATATCAATTTTCAAAACAGATGACATCTGTTTTAGACGATAAACTAACATTTGCTAACATTATTCTTTAGCAGGCAGCTATCAAAAATTTCAAACTTTAGTCTAATTCAACTTCAACAAATTTGTATTCTTTATGTGCTTATATGTCAATGATTTAACTAACTTCATCTACGTACCTGAAATGTGATTTAATTCTGCATTGAAAAATCTGGAAATTGTTCTATCAATATAGAACTGCACGCGAGGTCTTATTTCCATCCTGCCTCTTTTCTTTCCCATCTTAAGCACGGTGTAAAGGTGATATTCGTCGTCATTTTCAGAGCTGCTTGATGTCGTCGAAGGACTATGCATAACATTTTCAAGATCACTTTCGTCAATTATAGGAAATGCTTGCAGTGCAATTAGCATCTCATTTTGATGGGCCATTCTTATTAATAAATACTATTTTTTATTTTAAATCGTTCTTCTAAGATATAAACAACATTTGCAATGCTACATCGAAAAACAAGGAACTTTTACTCGTCGCGAAATAAAAATAAGAGTCGACAGGTTATGTTGATTGTTGACGTTACGACAGCACGCTTATGGAGGGTCCGAATTGTTAGTACTGCAAACAGACGTTAGAGCGCTTACTCAAATCGAACCAACCGTGAGCCAAATGTGAGCATGTAAGCACTGTTCGCACAATTCGGACCGCGGCCAATCATCGTGCACGTGGTGCACGTAATCCCACTCCAGCATTCTGAGTTTTAAAAAATCAAAGTGTTACCCGCTGGTTCTTTTTTTATCAGAGAATAATATATAGAATTTTAATGAGCTAACTCGTTTTTGAATAACGACGAATGAAAGTTCAGAAGTGAGGAAAAATGTCCCAATCTCGAGTATAAATGGACTTGCCGAGAATGTTTCTGCCTTTTCTCTTATATTTCCGGTGCCCGCCATCTCCTGCGTATCGTCAAAAGTAACTAGAAAATTGTACTCGATTTCTAGTAACTTTCTCCTGCTCTTGCCGCTCTTGCTAATAAAGTAGCTTCACACTAATAAAAAGAAGCACGAGTCGTCGTGTTAGTTGGGACCGTGCATACCTAACACTCTCACCAGAGTGAGAATGTGTAGTCGTGTACATACATACGTTTTTTCCCGGAAAAATGCCTTTCCCGGCTATTGGCGTCGCCACCAGTATGCATACACACAACTACACTTTCTCACTTTGGTGAGTGTGTCAGTGTGTATGGGGTTGGTATGGGTGTGCACGGAGGCACGGAGCGAATAGGCGTTACCGAGAAACGAAGAGAGACAAAGTACAATTGGCAATTTACATATTTTTGTGACTCGATCGACTCGATGCACTACGCGTTGTGCGCAAGCGCAGGCGCGAGAGAATTTTATCTGCGGCAAGTTTTCCTTCCACGGAATTCATTCACCATTGTGTGCCCCTGACAATATTTATATTTCAGTGCGCTTCGCAGTCTTCGCTCACAAATAAGAAAAAAAGTGGGGGCGGCATACTGTGGCATATAGTTTCACCTTCCTTCCAATGCTAGCCCCGCTAGCCCTTTACTACAACAGTTGTTTGCCGACTACTGTCGTGCTTTGATCTGTTATTTTAAAAATAGACAATAGCATCATCGCATGCTATTTGGGGTTTATATTTGTCGCGTGTTTACTCAATCTACGATAACAGTACCGCGTCACCATCGTTTATATGTTTATTCCTCATCTATTTTCTCGTTGAATTAACTTGTGTTTTTTTAAGTTTTTGTGATTGTGGTTAGAGGCTAAAATAATGCCGGTGTTTCATACAAAGACTATAGAAAGCATTCTTGAGCCAGTTGCACAGCAGGTACATTCTATATAGATACGATATTCACGACAAGGCGGTCGGATTTTCTGAGCTTACTAACTGTTTTAACGCTTCAAATAAACTCATTTTGGAAAGCTATATCGTCGCCACCACCTTTTCCAGCGCCCTTCTTCGCTTAGTCACACTACGATTTTACCGAATAAATATTAATCAACGCATATATAATTTCCTCAATCCCTTATACCTGATGACTTTTGATTATTCCATTGAGCTTTATCCATTAGTTATTAAGCTTTTACGTGTTGGAAATCGCGTGATGTTTATTACCAAAATTTTGGGGTTAAGCTTATCGTATTTGCAGCCACAAGCGGTGGTTCAGTATGCGTCACTTTGGGCGATGAGTAACAGTGGAGTGGAATCGTCAAACTTTGCTGGTTACACTCGGAAAAAATACGGTGATGCTTTTTTAAATGAAAAATTGAACGGATGAAATTTCTTTGATGAAGCTACTACAATTTGGCGCTTATTTTTAGACAATCTTCGAGGCTTTTATCGAAGTTTTTTACAGTATGACCTTGAAATGTCGCTTTAGTACATGCCTGCAATAGAACCATGGAGTCTATCGGAGAGCACTATGTATCGATAAATGAATCGAGAAAAATTCAGAAAAAAATTAATAAATTGTGTAAAAACTTGATGTGTAATTTGAATTTTTCTATTTATGAAACGCAAACGGGTCGTAAATCACTGACGGCATGGAGAGTATGGAGGAACTTTAATAACACACCCGTTCCTCAATTCTGACGATCAAAAATAAACGAAATTGTATTTATAACTCTGAGGGACATGCAAACTCGAAACCGTGTTCGCGATGTTTCGTAATTCTTGGAAAGAAGCCTGCAACTCTCCCTCAGTATATGAATATCTTACTACCTTTTTCTTGTCAAAAGTCTTTTTTTTTTTTCATTGAAAAAAATATAATTTTGGCGGATATCTGTATATTTTTGAAATTTAAGTTCATCAAGAAAAGGTAAACTGGTTTATTTGTTTTTCCTCCCACATACAACACAGAGCTGACGTATAGCCATCGAAAAGTCGTTTCAAAACACGTGGGGCGTTCTTAACGCCTTTTTGAATAATGTCTATAAATATCGCTGAGTGGTATGTTTTATGCATAAACGTTGGGCGTTCCCCTGCAACTGGACAGAACGAGGCATTACACACACCACACTTTTTAGTGGCTTTCTTCGCGAAATGGAGAAAAAAATGTATGCATCAAGATATGTAACAAAGAGCTCCACAGTGCTGCTCATTAAAAATTTTTTTTTTTTTTCGTAAACTCGTTAAGAATCATTTATCTGGCGTATTTGCAAATGTTTTATGAAACCATTTAATTATTTGTGGTGAATTAAATCGCACGTAAAATAACTACGTTTGCTTCTAGTCTTTTTTTTCTATCGTAAAAAAAATATAGAACGTTTAGTAGTTAATTAAGTAGTTAATTTCGCACATTTATTCGCTGTTTAATGGTATTTTATATTGAAAATGCTTTGTGCGCTGTCATACTGAGCCTTCATTCGGCATATAAGCTGAAAAGACATATGTATTAGTAGAATACAGCATAGTTTTCGTTACCGCCACGTCCCTTTGATTAGCTTTCTTTCGTGTGTGCGTTCAGACATCGAGAGAACGAAAACTCTTTCTAAATCTGGACAAGTCTGACTCATGCATTTTTCACTGCTAGTTTTATCAATCGAACAAAGTAATAAACCAAGACAATTGGTTATGAGTGAAAAGCTTAGCAGCAGCGTTTGAGCCCAAGTAAAATTCGTCTCGTAACTTGATGATATATTTATTTAAAGTACTGATTACGTAATGTTGATTTTTCTATCCCAACCCAAACGTTCTAATAGTCTGTGTTATTGTTATTCTCCCGAGATCCATTTTTTTTTTCGTAACCAATTTTCACGTATTTTTTCTCGTTGACCTTCCCAATATTTTTCCAAAATCTCATTTCATGTTTCCTTACGATTTCTAGACAAAGGTCGAGAATGCCTCAAACAACTAAGGGAATTGAAAGGGTTGTGGGATAACTCGATCGCTTCTCTAAATTTTCTACATCCAAATTCCATTTCAAGTTTCTTCATTTCGAATTACTTTGCTAGCCTGCCTGCCTTCTTTTTTAACTACAACATTTTCAAGCATTTGTTGAACCAGCTCGAAGTTAAAGCATTATTATTAATTTGTTGTTGAGGTTGCACGCGTATAAAAATCTCCATTATTATTATTATTGTTACTATTATTATTATTTTGCAGGTATCAAGGCTTATTATTCTCCATGAAGAAGCCGAGGATGGAAACGCTATGCCTGACCTTGGACGTCCAGTCCAGGCTGTCAGCATGGCGGTCACCAATCTTGTTAAAGTAAGTTTCGAATATATTTTCGAATCAATTCTTCATTCGTGCTAATCGAGGACGTTTTCCCCAACGCGATTTCAACTCAGTTCAACTTTTAAAATATAGTTACGACAAATTGACAAAAAACAAATCAGACACCTTTCGATACGCTTAAAATCTCAAAGCCCGGAAATAATTTTTCTTAAACATGATCAACACATTTTCCGAACAGAATTGTGTAACGGATGACCGACTTCTTTTTATTTTAACGAAACACGGTATCGGCCAATATTATTCTACACAAAGAACGTTCAAAGTTTTTTTTTTTTAATTTCCATGCTTTCTGTATTTTGATTTTTGAATGAAATACTCTTTTGTTTACTCATAAGGTGGGAAAAGAAACGATCAACTCTTCGGATGATGCGTTACTCAAGCAAGATATGCCGGCTGCATTACATCGTGTAGAGGGCGCTTCGAGACTACTGGAAGAAGCTTCCGGTTTACTGAAACACGATCCTTATTCCGGACCAGCAAGGTAGAGCGTAACAAAATTTTTACCTCCTGTACTTTTAATAACATATTTATTTGCACCTATCATCAATCTCTTTGAATTCACACGAAGTTTATACCATTTTTCCGACAATAATTCATCCTTACAAGGTTAACGTTTATTCGATCCAAATGTCGATGATTTTTTTTTTTCGACACATTTTTCGTCCCATCATTACGTCGGCACGTTTGAGAAAAACCAAAAATTACGTTGTTATTTTTTATCTCCCGGATCAGAAGACGAAAACAAACCTCAAAAAAGTGAATGAAAGTTAAAATATAGGAGACATTTCACAGAAAACATATTGTTCGACCATCGAAAATTAGAATTTTTTCGTATCGGAAACTCGATATTTTGTGAATAAATTATTTGTACATTAGAAATAAATAGTAAATCAACGAAGGTGAGAAGAACGACGTATATCAATGAATACAAGAAATACTTGATGCCCGGCTCAGAAAATTATTAAAACTGTTGAAACCATTTGTTTTGTTTCTATTTTCATCATAGTATCGAGGCACATTAAAGCGGTGACTATCAACTTTGAGTTTCATTCTTAAAATTTCCACCCGGTGAAAAGTTGACATTTTATCCATTCGCTATTTTAGCTGCTTGGTACTTTGGAAATAATATACGCTGAAAAAGGACCTTTTCATCAGAGATTTCTTTTCGATGAAAACTTTTTTAGGGTTTTTAGGAGTCATTGATTTTCCAATTGTACTAATTATTCATCTTGAAGTTACATATTCTATTCCACTAAGTTAAAAAGGATTCGTGAAACATGAGTCACAAACGTTGCAAAAAATATTCTATTTGAATTGTCAAATAAAATTTTTCATTTCACGTTCTTTGATTTTGGATTTGATTAAATGTAATAGTTTATGCGAATTTGAACTTGCAAGTTTATTCTTTTTTTTTCTTTTTCATTCTTCATTAAAATTTCAGAAAAAAATTGATCGAGGGTTCTCGAGGAATTCTCCAAGGCACAAGTTCTCTGTTATTATGTTTCGACGAGAGCGAGGTTCGAAAGATTATTCGGGAGTGCAAACGAGTCCTCGATTATCTTGCGGTTACAGAAGTCATAGAGACTATGGAAGATTTAATGCACTTCCTGAAAAACCTTAGTCCTTGCCTGAGTAAAGTTTCCCGAGAAATCAGTGCCCGTGAGAAAGAACTAACGCATCAAGTCCATCGTGAAATCCTTATACGGTGTCTCGATCAGGTATGCATTAAACTTAATTCTGTTTTCCAATATTGAAGAAATTGAACGAACAAAATATTGAAATATAAGTCTATCAGATTTAGCGTTGAATATTGTTAATATGGTAAGAATGATGTAAATGAAATTGCGTACAAGGGGAAAAATGTTTTTGACTAGAATTGAATTTCCATGCTTCAAGACAAAAGTCGCACATTTTTCTCATTTTCTAAGTTGTGAGTAAAGTTGTCAAATAAAATAACTTTCTGTCTAAGAAAGAAAATTTTTGATACAAATAAACTTTTCAGTGAAAAATGAATATTTTGCGAAAAGAAAAAGTCTGGGAAAACATTTGAAAAAAACAAAAGCTGCAAAAAAATAAGGCTTCCCGGTCGAAATTGGAGCTATTCAATGACAATTAAAATTTGTCAAGTTTATTGGCAATTAATAAATTCGCATATGGTATTAGAGGACATTTATGTGAAATGGATGCCGTGAAAAAAGTACTTATTTTTATAGGTGAAAACTTTGGCACCGATTCTAATCTGTTCCATGAAAATATTCATTCACATTATTTCGCAAGGCGGTAAAGGCGCGGACGAAGCAGCGGAGAATCGTAATTATCTGTCAGGACGTATATCGGACGAGTTGAATGAGATTATTCGCGTTCTCCAATTGACCACGTACGATGAAGAAGAATGGGATGCGGACCAATTGACGGTATTTAGATTCAAACTTTTTATTTTCATCATTTATCGCTTTATCGTCGATCGAGGTCTTTAAAGGATGGAGTATTGCTATTTGCGTAAATATATTAGCATGATTCGTTATAAAAATTATGGGAATTTTACTCTAAAACAATAATTGAATGGAATTTGTATTCCTGTCATAAATACAGGTGCTGAAAAAGGCTCAAAGTGCCATTGAATCGCGAGTTAGAGCAGCGTACGATTGGCTGGACGATGGACGGGCCTTGCGAGGCGGCATTGGTGAAAAAAGTCTTCGTCAAATACTCGAACAAGCAGAAAGATTATCAGATCGTTATCTCGCCCCGGCTCAAGCGGAACCACTCGCTAAACTTGCATCCCAAATAGCTACGATGACCGATGCATTGTGCGAACTTCGACAAAATGAAAAAGGTCCGTTTTATTATATTTTATTATTATTTGGAAATGCGATCGATTCGTCCATTTTATCGATTCAACTTTGTTCAACTATACTGAGAACTCTGTTCAAATCTATAATGCCGAATTTTTATATGTTAAAAATACAGTCTCTTCTGCTCTTCATATATCCTGAACCATACTGAGAACTCTTTTTTTTAATATAATCAGTTTTTACTTAATATGATTTCATCGATATTTGTTCTTTTATGAAAAAGAATCGCTTTATACAATACTCCTCAATTATATAGGAGAGTTTTTTCAGCAAATTTAACTCAACCTCTACAAAAGTTTCGCGAACAACTGGAATTTTCTTAGTAAAAGAAGGTTCACATTTTTTCGAAAGTCTTTTTTATTTTGTAGTTTATATCATTAAATATTCACTTCGTAATCAAAAAATGAAGGGAAGGGTGTATACTTGAACCCAATTATCAGGGGAATTGTATGAATTATTTTTGATTTTATAGGAAGTACTGCTCAAGCTGAAGCCTTGGCTCGAGGTGTAAAGGAAAAGCTCAACGAGCTTCGATCTTCGATCGCATCTTCTCTCGTGGCTGCTGACAAGTCCGGTGCAGCTCAAACAGCGCACACGGTAGCTGGAAGATTGGAACAAGCGAACAAATGGCTTCTCAATCCAGAACACGATGATCGTGGTCTTGGACAACGTGCCATTGCCATGATTATTCACGAAGGAAAGAAGGTCAGGAAAATTCAATAATTTTTATTATTATTTCTAGCATTCGATGATACATTTCTCGAGACTCATTGACTCATTGATTAACATAGGATTATTTACATGCTGTGCATGGATCTGAAGAATCAGCATGCTCTTGCTTACGTAAGTTGGAGTGGGGGACAAATGTCTCCTCTCTTTCTCGTTATGAACAAAAACGAACTATCATTTTTTGTTGACAAACGTATTTAATTATCTTAACTTCTTTTTTTTCTACTGTGAAATCAGTATTTGATTGAACGTTTTCTCGTTTATTGATTATCTTTTGTTCGTTATTTGAAACAGTAAATAGTTATTATTTGATCATGATAAGTTATGTTTGATTTTAGGGTATTAGTTAAAAATATACGTTTTTCCTTCATAAATTTATATTACTGGAGTTTGATTAATTCATGGAAAATCCAGGATTATTCGTGTATGCAAGGGGTATTTTGTGTATTCAAAAGAATTGGAAAGATGAATTTCATCAAGCGTACCCCTAATCTTGATTTATACGTGATTATCATTTAAATGATTTTTTTATCTTTAGGTTGCTGAAGGTTTGCCAGGAATTCACAAGGCAGAGATTTTACAATTATGTGACGACGTCGACAATCTGTCTCGCCAGCTGGGTGAACTTTGCACGAAGGGCCAGGGAAATACTATACAAGCACAGGAAATATCGCGACAGTTATCGCAAAAGCTACAGGAACTCAAGAACCGTATACAACAAGCTGTTGTTTCACGTGTTGTCGAAGACTTTATTGACATATCGACACCTCTCAAACAATTCACGGATGCTGTCCTGACCCCGGAAGGAACTCCTGGACGCGAGCAAAACTTCAACGACAAGACTCATGCCCTTCAAACTTTCTCGAATCGGGCTGCAAAAACGGCTAGGATGGTTGCCGCCGGTGGTAAGTCAAATGTTTTGGTGCGAAATTATTCCAATTGAATTGTTTTCAAGTTCATTTGACATATTTATATTCAATAATTTTTTTTAATCTAAGCTTGACTCGTGGCGCTTTACCATTTGCGTAAAAAAAAATTCGGTTACTTTTTAATCGTTGTCAACAGTGCTGTTCTGTAATATCAATATTGAAATTATTTGGAAAAAAATCGAACTGAAAATTGTTGAATGAATAACTTCTAATTAAAATGCCGCGGGAATATCAACTTTCCGTTACGTGGAAGTCGAATTTTCCGCAGAGATGTGGTGAAAAACAGTATACGCTACACGAGACTTCGCCTTCGGCTCGTGCGACAATTTTGACCGCGATTTCCTTTCCCCTTCCTAGTAGCATAATATACTGTTGTCAATTGTTTTATGTCGCACTTTTTTTAATTCCGGCTTCGTATAATATACAGGTAGTGGAGGCAATAAAAAACTTGCGGAGGCTCTTTCAAGCAGTGCTTCCCAGGTCGAATCATTGACCCCTCAGTTGGTCAACGCCGGTCGGATTAGAATGACATATCCGGAGAGCAAAGCCGCGGATGACCATTTTGAGAACTTACGACAACAATACGCCGAAACGATGCAACGAGCCAGGGCACTCTGTGACGAAGCGACTGACAGCGCAGATTTCGTACGAACATCCGAGGAACAAATGCAAAAGCACTCGTTCCTTTGTGAAGAAGCGATCGCTAAAACTCATCCTCAAAAAATGGTCGACAATACCGCGGCGATTGCGCGACTTGCAAATCGTGTTATTCTAGTCGCAAAGCAAGAAAGCGACAACAGCGAAGATCCTGCTTTCATTCAACGCGTCAATCATTCTGCTGATGTTCTTCAACAAAGTAGGAAACGAATGTTTTGTTTGTGAACTATGAGATCAAGTTTTTATTTGCTTCATTCGTTTTAATATTCAGTTTTCTCTATCTCAATTTTCTTTTTTTTAACTGGTCTGCAACACTCCCTACGTCCACACGAAAAAATGTTGAATAATCTTTTCTCTGCTTATTCAGAAAAATAGCTATACGAATCGGCTTTTTCGAGATTGTTGCGTATAATTCAAGTAAAAGGTTAAAGTAATAGAAATTCGAATAATGACGTTGGATTAAAACGTGAAGTTGTTTTGTACAAATAGTGTAATGTTTCAGTTTCAATGATCTCAAAAAGAAATTGAAAAAAAAATGTGAAAACTGTCGCGAAATATTTGAAAGTTGCAGAAAAAACATTCAAAAATTGAATGTTTACGATTTATGATTACTGATCTGTGTAGATGTTGCGCCTATGGTGCAGGACGCTAAAGCTGTTGCAATGAACATCACTGATGGCCCATCGATATCACGCTGGCGAGAAAGCAACCGAGCTGTGAGTGAATTCGTCGATTAGAACAAAACTCATGATAAAAAAAATGTTCAAGTATTGTGAAAAAAAATTTTCAATTCATATATCTGTATTTATTTATTCATTTCTACAGCTTCTGAACACCGTCGGTCAAGTTCGGAAGGCACTTGTAACTCATCCTGATCAACGAAGCTCTCCCGACCTTTCTCAACTGCACATTAGTCACGGTAAAGTATATTTTTTTGAGATCCAAAATATAGTAGATTTAAGCTGAATCATAAAATATCTTTAGTACAAAACGAATTATTGTACTAAAGATTTTAGTTCGAAACAACTTCAAAATAAATGACCGCATTCTTTATAGAATTTCTTAATTATCCAAGAAATCTAGACGGGATACTTAAGTTTTATTAAAATTCAATAGTTCCGAAGTATTTCACAAATTTTATAAATGATAACACGAATTATATTTACGATAAAACAATATTGTCAAATTGTTAAATTAGTTTGATCGAGCTCTTTCGAAGTTCTCCCGAAATACATGATTCATATAAACTCTGTCAACAATTTGCCTAAAAGTTTTGAATATTTTCAATAGAAATGGCTCCGCCAAGGCCTCCCTTACCCGGAGGCGAAGTTCCACCTCCGCGACCTCCTCCCCCAGAAACCGACGATGAGGACGAAATGTTCATGCACGCACCGCAGCCAAATCAACCTATCATGGTAAGTCGCGTTCATAAAATAGCGAGAACCGTTGTCTCGAACGATTTCCTATTATCAATTGCCGATTAATTATGATGAATCATGTGTCATTATTCGGATTCGTAGATGGCTGCTCACGGTCTTCATCAAGAAGTTCGACAGTGGTCAAGCAAGGATAACGATATAATCGCAGCGGCGAAGAAAATGGCCATTCTAATGGCTCGGCTGTCCGGACTTGTGCGAGGTGAAGGCGGAAACAAGCGTGATTTGATAGCGTGCGCTAAAGCAATTGCCGAAGCTTCCCAAGAAGTTACCCGTCTCGCCAAGGAACTTGCTCGAGAATGCACAGACAAGCGCATTCGAACGGTAAGTTATTTTTCATTTTTTGTTATATAATTCTACATATTCCTATCTTAACATAACTTTATGTTTAAATGATTTTGCACATCCATTCAATTAATTTTATTCGTGATTATTTAATTGCTCATATTTTGTTTCCCTATAGAATTTACTCCAAGTTTGCGAACGAATTCCAACCATTGGAACTCAACTGAAAATTTTATCTACAGTCAAAGCTACTATGCTTGGAGCACAAGGTGTGTATTTTTTCGTCATCATAATGAGCCTTAATCCGTAATTATTATCATCATTCAAAACATGCTCCTGGAAAGAATTCTTTCGGATTGGTGGCAAGGTTTTATGCACATGGCTCTGATTAAAGGAATATAATATGGAAACAACGTGATTTTGCAGTTTTTCACTTGCAAAATTCTGATGGGTTATTCAAGAAGGTTGTCGAATGATATTGAATGATAGATAATCAAATATCAGAATTATACGAAATTGAGAGATTTTCCGGTAGAAAAACTGCATCGTAGCGCAAAGTTTATACCGTAATGGTATAATTTAGTATAAAAAAAAAAACTTTTTTCGTCGAAGAAAGCTATAAAGTACCTTTTTTGTTTGGAATTATGAGCTTTTCTCGTCGAAAAGCAGACTACTGTTTCGATAAATTCACTTTGTTTCAAAGGCTTTATTCTCGTTTGTCGAGTTTTCCAACGATTTAAGTTGATTTTTGAAAATAGGTACGGAGGAAGATCAAGAAGCAACGGATATGCTCGTCGGGAACGCCCAAAATCTTATGCAGAGCGTCAAAGAAACGGTCAGAGCTGCGGAATGTGCTAGCATCAAAATTCGCACAGCATCGGGCATGAAGCTCCGTTGGGTTCGTCGTCAACCATGGTACCAATATTAAAAAGTGCCATACCTTAAAAAAAATATACATGTGTCATCCATCGCGAAACGAAGTCATCAACTTCGTCGTACCTTATACACACGAACGCCGATTGAAGCGTCGCTAAAAAAATATTTTAATCTCGTCCTCCATAAATATTTTTCTTCCACGACTTAGATTTAAAACCCTTGTGGTTAGAACAAAAAAATGTGCCTCCTAGCATATTCGCAAAAACTGATTTTTATGAAGACTTCAGA
Source organism: Campoplex capitator (assembly GCA_037576405.1). Lineage (NCBI taxonomy): Eukaryota > Metazoa > Arthropoda > Insecta > Hymenoptera > Ichneumonidae > Campoplex > Campoplex capitator. Next base: position 3,074,334 of record JARBWI010000015.1, read on the forward strand.
ATCGAGATTGATTAATCGGTTCGATAGAAGCAAACATTCGTGCTGCCCGAGTTTGTATGATGAAAAGGTACATCGCGAACACTTGTTCGTTTTATGGCGAAGAGTGAATTCATGACAGAATTTATCTTCATTGTTGAATCATGTCATGTCATTGAAAGGACATTATTTGTCATATTTGTTGGTTAAATAAGCGATTTTGAAAAGTTTCCAAGTAGTAAAAAGTAACTGTTGCAGTTTATCGACTAATCGAATAATTTCAATGAGCTTGAGAGTGACTTCTTAATATATACACGGTTTTCGTCAAATTTACTACATTTTTTACAACAGTAAACGGAGCAATATTAACGGGAGAGATCACCATTTTTATACAGCTATTTACACGAATAAACAAGAAGTATATAGAAAAAACAAGCGAACACGACAATCCGTTTAATCACACGTTAGCAAATCTCATTCATATTCTATATAATACGTTAAAAAAAATCAAATATTATGAAATAAAGCTCTATACGAACAAAATAGTCTATTTTAGATGCAATTTTCGATTGTAACAATATGTATCGTCATTGTTTATTAACCATGATTTAAAAATTGTAACAATGTCATGCAATTTGTATGAATCGTAACGTATTTGATTCTTTTCAATTAGCCAAGCTGATTGAAAAGTATAATATTTGTTATATCACCAATGACTTTATAATTCTTAATAAATAAACCTATTGGACATCTGTGCAAATATTCATGAAGATACGCAAATTAATGCTTGTGAAAATCGACGAGTATAAATTTATTATCTGTTGGACGACGTGACTGGTTGATAATCCTTTCAAAAACATGAAACAAAAAGCTGTAATTCCTTTCCACGCCATCTGTCAAGTACAGGAAGAAATGCAATTAAACGACCGGCAAAAAAAGATTATGCATATGAGAAAAAAAAATCGATTCCGGTGATAGCAAGAGAACCGAGCAGCAGCAGGGCAGGAAGCCAGCAGCAGCCAGCCGTAAGCCTGCTCGCAGGAAACTGACAACACACCCTATATAGATAAGTCGTAATATTTTCAATATGGCCACCGTGACATTTTTCGAGTTGCGCTTATCAGCAGTCCTCCTATAAATGTTCAGCGTATAATACAGTTGTTAACATTTTTTAGAATAATTTTAAGTGTTTGTGGAATAATTTGAAGACCATTATGAACTCATAGTAAGTCTCAACAATATTTAATCGGAGTTCATCGACTGTATATAATTAGCTGTCATCCCCCTCAAAGAATCTAACTGCTGATGTATCGTCTGTGACACGTTTATGACTTTTAACACTTCAATGGCAGTTGTATATAATGTACATAAATTGTGAAAACTTAACGAAAGTTTTGCCTAATCCAATATTACAGCGTTAGTTCTGAAAAAGAAATTGTAGACTTAATCCCTCACCAACGATAATGTTTGTTTACGTTTCGAACGTCACTTTTCAAGTCTGGAACATAAAGAACGATAGAAGCATTCTAGTATAACTTTATTTATAGGAATAACTGCAGTAAAAATCTTTCAATAAATATCAAATAGAAGTTGTACTGTTTTTATAATTTTTATATTAATTACATCTGCATAACCAAAAAAATTCTAACAATAATGATAACAGTGAGGAAAAAAACGAAGATTTGGAGCTGAATTTGCATTTCAACAAGATTTATGATGGTTTTTAGCGATCAAGAGAGACCCGGAATATCGGGAAACTCTTTCGATCGATGGGTTCAGCGATCAGACTTGCCGCATGAATCAACCATGAGTAAAATGCAACATCAGTATTGGGTTACCAAACAAACACTGTCCCGAAAATTGGGAAAAAAAGAAGACGAATGCATTGTTGCTTCTGATGCAGAATTGGATGCAAAATTAGAACTCTTCAGAAGCATTCAAGAATCGTGTGCATTTTTGCAAAGAGTAATCGACAAATATCAAGAACGTTTGTGCAGTGAGTTTTATCATGTAATTTTCGGTCCACGCATTCCAGATTCCTCTATAATAGTTACATATTGAAACAAATTTATGAATATATTCTGAAAAAGTTAAAGAAATAATTTACAGATTTGGCGCAAGAGGAAAATGCTATGGGACGTTTTCTCAAAGAAGCTGGAAAACAGGATAAAACAAGGGCAGGTAAAATGATGTCCGCTGTTGGAAAATCATTGTCTTACTCCGGACAACAGAGACTTGCTTTACGCGCACCTTTGGTCAGACTTTATCAAGAGGTTGAGACGTTCAGACGCAGAGCCATTGAAGATACACTGCAGAACGTACAGTCAATGGAAAAAGCACGCACAGAGTACCGCGCTGCTTTATCTTGGATGAAGAACATATCTCAGGAATTAGACCCGGATACATCGAAACAGCTTGAGCGCTTCAGAAAAGTTCAGATTCGTGTAAGAAGGTAATAGTGTTGATAAATTTCTTCAAATCCTGCAGTTCACAAATATGTAATATAGTAATGGGAATTTTTTTTTTTTCAAATGCTCAACTATTACGCAGTCAACATTTTTTTTTCTCAATGCTTGTATGCACGTCGGCTCTTCAAATCGGCCATTAAAATGAAGAGATTATGCCCCGTTAAGCTACTTCTAACCTGATTCCCCCTTGATATTCAGGATAATTTTTTAGTACTTGATTCTAGTTCTAGTAATTTTTCGTTCAAATAACATATATTACGCAAAAAACTCTAAGTTGTGAAATTGGTTATTCCGATTAGATCCGGGATAATTAAAAAATAGACCTCAATGAAATATCTGTAATTAATGAAACGCGTTACATTTTTCTGTACAGAGATAAGAGTACGTTCGACAATCAAGCTTTTGACTGCCTACAAAAAGTCGATTTACTCGCAGCGGCTCGATGCAATATGTTTAGTCATGCATTGGTCCTGTACCAAAGTACGCTACTTAATTTTACAATAAAGTCAGCCCAGGCGTATGCAACGATAGCAAATAGCTTTAAAGGATACCAAAGATATGATTTTATGATCGTAAAGGAACTTGCAGAAACCTCGATCAGATTAGCCAAAGAAACTGGTGACGAGGATGGCGCCGAAGACAAGGACAAGTAAGGCGATATGACAAAAAAAATTTATTATTTACATTCTTCTTACAAAAGGTTCTTTTGACAACCATCTATGTATTTCAGATCGTTATTTTTCGGAGCCGAATATCACGACGTTGTAGAACAAGCTGAAGAAGCGAGCACAATTAACGATGGCACTGTGCATCGTGAAGGGATCGACGAAAAACTCGTTAACATTGACACTGATCTGAGTAATATTACAAGCGCAGATTTTTCTCAATCAAATAACAAACCTAACGGCAATCAATCCAAATCGGTTCCAAACGATGGCATTAAAGATTTCTTTGATCAGATGCTCGTAAGAGAAAACAAAGGATCGAACGACATGCAAGCGCAACATCTTGAACTGGAAAAGAGTTTGGTAGAATTAGATATCGCAATGGATTCTTTCACCGAAAACGGAGCTGTTTTTGACTTCAATAAAGCGACTTCTCTCGCAACTCAAAATACACAAGAACAGAATCAACAATCGCTCCAACTTTTAACGTCGGAAAATGTCGCTTTACTCGAAGACATTCTCAACAGTGGTCCAAATCTTGATGACGAATGGGGCTCTATCTCTAACGATACGTTCTTACCACCAGGCATTCTAAAGCAAAGTTTAGGTGATGCTATCTTGGGAATTGGGGATATTCGAACGGGATCCGGAGCTGCGGAAAAGGCGAGTTTAGCAGAATCAATTACGTACAACTTTTTTTCAGAGCTTTCATAACTTTTTTTTTTCTCAATTTTTTAATCTAGAAAGAACACGGTGGCAAAGGAAATGACAAGTCCTGGCTGGATTTGTTTGCTGAACTGGATCCGTTAACCAATAACTCCATTGAGAGTCTTACGAAATCGGGTGACAGCAATGCTCCGGCATAATAATCCATACGTTTACATACTGCAGTAAAGGGATTGTGCAAACTTGAATATCCATGAAAAAGACTTCGGGAAGTCGCGATATTCGCAGGAAAACCGTGATTATAAAAATTCGCTCGGTTACTTAATTTTTATGATTTTTCAATTGATAATATTTTGGACAACGAAAGAACCCTCGAAACACCGTAATTTACAGATAAACCGAGCACTTTTACAAGCAACGTAAACGCAATCGAATGATACATTTAGAATCTGTCATCAACGAGGTTTTTAAAAGTTGTACTTTACAGCTATATATATATATATTTGTCATTGTCCAAAGCAAACCATTCCAAAGGAGTAGTTTTAAGAATATTTGCGGAAGAAAATTGTCTGTTCGACGTGAATTTTTGGTTGTTGAGATGAAATTAATGGAAAATGCCATTATCGCGCGTCAACTTTCAGCAGGACCGCCAATTTTATTTGCCTCTTAATCATTATTGAATTTCACTTCATCTTCAAATGTATTCGTTTCTAGTCATGGGATTAATTGAAAATTGTCGCCACAATAAAATGTCTAATTATAAAATTTACTATACAAAGTTATATTAAAAAGTATATCAAAACAGTGCGACAGTACATTCATTTTTTCGTTACCTTTGTGGCGCCCTGAATATTGCAAAATTCAACTACCACGAGAACCACAAAGAAATGTTTTTTTTTTTCTTTTATCGCTAATTGGCTCAACCTATATAACAAAATAAATATTTCGGACTAGCGATACGCGTTGTGGTAAGTGCTGTTAAATAAATATACTTAAAGAACCAATTCATCAATATTTCTTTCGGCGGCTCGGTAGCAACATCACGATTAGTTTAGGCGCCTATACTACTGTATGGGAATAGATCCCTTTGCAATTTTTCTTTCAGCTTTTCCAATCTTGCTAAAATTCAAGTTGCTCCATCGAGTGGTTGTAAAATATGGCTTATATTTTGGTTCAAGGATCAAAGAATTGTGCCATTGCGGTTTTCACCCTGAAATATAAAATACGATTAATACGTCATTTTTCGAATAATGCCTCGGAAGACTTACACACACCATTCGGATGAAATTTATTACAGAGAAGCTTTTACACAATTATCTAGTTTTTGAGAAAAGTTTTTTTTCAACGTCACAATCGTTTCTTACGAATGATAAAAAAAGAAAAATTTCAGGACAAATTCGTTTGTCGATTCCGACCATTTTCGCGGGGCATGGATAAATGAAAAAATCGACTGTGACAAAAACTGTTTTTTTTTTCTGTGATTTTTAGGAAAAAAATGGTTCCATTTTTTAGTTAAAATGCACAGCCGGGGTTGTTGTTATTCATTCTCATAAACAAAAATGTCCCTTTCAAAATTAACAAAATCTGAATTAAAAAAAAATTTGGTAAAAAAAAAAAAAACAAAAGATTTCAATTAATCTTGTTTGTTATCTTTAGCTGTATGTGAACCTTTAATGAATTATCGACAATAATGAATATTGAAAAGAATTTCAACTCACTTATCAAACAATTGAGAATCTTTTGTGTGGCGTAATTGCTGTAAGATTTGATAGAGACCCAATTCGCGTAGACGTGCCTGACGTTGCGCAGCACCGGGTTCTTCTCGCCAGACCAAATTGCACACACAGAAAATAGCGGCCACTTTCAGTTTTACATTACTGTGCATCTTGAAGAAAGAAATAAAAGCCAAGTTGTTAGTATCTGGTTTTTTGCGGTAACGTGAAGTTAACTGAAATGAGACATGTGCGATTGAAACTACCCCATTTTCATAATCACGGAATAAACAAGAGAAAAACATCTTTTTGCAAAACCAACCACCTAATCACCTAATTTTTTATAGCATTGTGGATAATGATTGCAAAATGTATTTGAATCAGATGTAATGACGATGGTTCTTCTTCAATTGTTACTGTTGAATTTTCATTCGAATTCACACGAAAAAATCGTCAACAAATGAAGAATTTAATGCTGCCATCCATAAAAATATGGCTAAAATTCTTTTGTCAAATTGTTCCGTCAAAATGGTTTGTTGTCTCATTTCTTGACTCTCTACTGATGACGGTTCTGTTGTATCGTACAATGATCAACATAAGATTTATTTCGTATTAATTAAAATTGATGTTATCGAAAAAGTTGAAATATTTCAGCGAATTCATGCCTTGCTGTATTTATTTATCAACTTGAAATATAATTTTTTTACTCAATCAGTGTTGTATAGTTACGAGAAAAAAGTGAATCGGTTGGAAAGTAATAATTTTCGAGGTGAAGGTATTATAAGAAATTTCGTAAATCTAACCATATAATCCATAAGTTTTTTGAGAACATCTTCATTAGCCATAATGTGATCCCGAGCCCGATCACCGTCGGCAACATTCGCGAGGATGCATAGCGCCTGTTCTTTAACGTCAGCTGGATGTTCCGGATCTTCAAGAACGAGTACGACCGCTTGCATGACGTGAGCCGCATGTTCATCCATAATCCGATCAATGTGTGCTTTGGTTGAAAGTAAATTTCGAAGTAAACCGAGTGTTTTCATGAGTACCGCAAGTTCGGGATCAGCCAAAAGTCGAAAGATTTGATCGGTTCCGAGACAGGTGAGTATTTGTGATTTGACACGTTGCTCGGCTTGAAAAGCTACATTCATCAAAGCCCATATGCCGTTTAACCGTAACGATGCATCCGGTCGTTTCGTCAACGAGCAAAGGAGCTCCACACCACCGGATTCAAGGATAGGCTCCTTACTCGGACTGAATTCCAGAAGTAAATTACACAGGGTACTCGATGCTACCGTCAAAAGATCCTCTTCACCCTCCCCTCGGCCTACACAAGAGTTTTGATAAATTAAGCATTCGAACTTAAATTTAATATTTCAAAACAAATGAACAATTTGGTCAAATAATCGTCAAGGCGGAAAAATATTAATTTCTCAGTGACCTAAACAATATTCATTTATTTATGCAAATCGAAGTAATCATATTTTTATTCATAAATTGATCATTCAGATTAATGAATTTATTTCATAGATTTTTTATTCGTGAAATGATTGCCTAGATTATTCAAGGTCTCCAAGATCATTTATGAAATTTCTACTTAATTGATGAAACGATTCTGAAATTCGTTGGTCTCTCGAAAATGAAAAATTTGCTTTTTCATTCAAGCCTTATATTTTTTAGTATAAATTATAAGAGATTAAAATAATAAACACAGAGAAAATAGAGATACGAAATAATTTGTAATTAGAGGATCAATAATTCACCCTCCAATCCTTTGTCGGCACCGTGAAGCAATTGCATCAAAGGTCGCCAGACAGCATGATCTTGAAAAGTAGTTCGAAGTTGTTGGACACTTCTTGAAAGTGAATGGAGACATCTCACAGCGGCTAATCGTACCCTGGGTCCTCCAGGATCTTGTAGTCCGGAGACAACTTGTTCCATAAGATTTTCTGTTTCTATTATCCTTTTCCTTATATCTTCGTCATTGGCACCGAGCGAAGCGAATGCTCTGAACGCCGCTTGCCTCATATCTTGAGTCAACGAAGCGTCTTGCACCTGACAAATGTCATTCGTTACTCTCGTCTTTGGTCCAATACGTTTTATGGATGAACTTCGTTGTTTCGCAACATTTACCTGAGGATGAGGTTTCAAAAGTTCGGCAAGTGTTGGTATAAGATGATTGCTAATTGATGCTAAACGCTGCAAATCTGTATCGACTTCGGTTAAATAAGCAAGCGTTTCCGCTGCTGCGATACGTTCTCGAGATGGTCTTTCTCGATGACAGAGTCTCACGAGGCATGGCAACGCTCGATAAAGCACTCGAGGATCCATTGCAGGAAGAGCACCAGCCCTGTGCATGTATGCTACGCATCTCGCAGCTTCCAGTTGCACCAATGAGCTTTTTTCACGCCCCATTAATTGGCCGAGCAACACAGGAACCAACCTACTCTGAGAACCTTTATTGGTCGTTGTCGCAGCTACCATCACCGAGACTCCATGATTTTGGTAACACATGTTTGCAAGGCAAGCCAACGCTGGCAACTGTACATCCGATAATGGCGATTCTAATTGTGTCGCAAGCGTCTGAACTGCACCGCTTTTCGATAATGCGTTTTGCTCATCAACCGTCTGTTGAAGTAAATTTTTCCTCATTACTCATTATTATCTCTAATTTATGTTCCAAATAAAACAAATTTTTCCTCTTAGTATTGAACTTTTATTTTTGTAACCCAGTCAACTCGTTCGTAGGGATTTTCAGAGAGAATTAATTTTTGAGGTTTTAACTATAAATTCCATAAATCAAAATATTATGGCCTGTTTTAGACTTGTTGGCCGAAAGTCTAAAATAAAATAAAAACGAAATGGCTGATCTGAGTTGGTCCAGGGTTAAGAGAATAATAAAAACGTGAAAAATCATATAAATTGATTTCCCGGATCACTGAATTGCTAAATAATGATGAAAAAATCTATTTTTTCGTATAAAAGAAATAATGATATGCAACGAGATCAGACGTGTTGGTAGGTCGATTTTTTCAACAAGTTACATACGTCCAAATGCCAAAAAGAGTCAGTTTTTTTCGGGAACCTTTTTTCACAATACATGGAAAAAAATTGTTCATATCATTAGCAAGCAACAAAACATCCCACTGCCACATTCTCATTGCTTTCAAAAAATGTTGTAACAAAATGTTGGAAAACTTGGTGGCCAGATTGAAAACAATTTCGATATCCTCGAAAGAAAAAACAAAATGGAATGGGAAAAGAACACTATCCGCATTCTTGAATACTGCGATGAACAATGAGCGATGGAAAAAAGAAAAATCGTTTCTTGAAAATCTGGACGTATGTAACCTCTTAATGAATATCTGTCTTTGGAGAAAATTAATTGTTATGCATTTTCTACCTTGCATGCCGTTGTCAATATAGTTGCAACGCATACTTGACAAGTGATGGAACAATTAGCCAGTACGAGCAAACGCGACACCATGAGTGGATCTTGATAAATAGCTTGGACCGGCGCGACGGAGTGTTGAAAGATAGTTCTTAAACATCTTAAGCAAGCTTCGATCAAGAGACTAGGTATTCTATCGAAGCTACCAGTGGTGGGTTGTTGAACAGACGACAGAACTTGAAGAACCATTGGAACGACACCAAGGTCTATCAGTGCCAAGACATGCTGATCGGTGCCTTTTGCTAACGAACCCAAGGTAACAGCGGATTCCAATCGTACACGATCACCAACTGTGCCAGACGTGTCGCCTAATAGTTGCAGTAGCCTGGGTACGACACCTTGTGCAATTACAGATCCTTTTTGTCGGTTACTTCCAATAACGGAATTCTTGAGACAACTGCTCATGAATGAGAAGAGATAAGATGACTTTTCATTCGTTAATAAATCTTCAGAGGAAACACTATCTGTATACTTACATTATAGCTTCAAGGCACTTCTGAGAGTCCGGCGAATATAACTCATCGATATAGCTTCTCGAACTCTCAACATCCTGCGACGCAATAAGTATTATACTCAAATACATCATTCAATTACGAAGAAAAATACAATTGATAGATTTACAAACGAAAAACTTCAATTGGGTAAAATCGGCCGGTATTCGTATTCGGACGTTCGGAATATCCAAAATTTCTTACCATAAAGGGCTGCATTAACGAAACCATCTTTCAAACGTTCTTCTTTACATATGCATTCGCGAAATGAGCTGCTGACGGATTATGCAAGATCCATCACTTTGATATTTCACCACGAAAATAACACCCAACTATTTTGTTGGTTATTACATGAGCGTTTCAGTATTCCATTGCTCGATGACACCGAGCCACAGACTTAGCGCTTTTAGATTTTGGCTCGCACTATACGTTTTGCCATATATTTATACTCATTGTATTTAAGGCCGACTCGTAATGAACGATCTGTCACAGGTTTGTGTGTTGCGCGTGCTAACTGCGCGCGCGAACCCGCGAACGTGATTCGTGGTTTGTCGAAGAAAAATCTGGAGAATCTAGTTACATTGCTAGAATTCTTTCAATTGGATCCATTTCAAGGTTACTTTTCCTCCTGTGAATTTCTATATTTTCTATTCCATTTTTATTCAGTCCCATATGTATGCTTTTCTATGGCCCGATGGGCGATGGGCCTTGAATATTGAATAATAATAATTGATTATCGTCATTGAATTGTCGATATATGTATATATGTTGCTCTATTTGATAAAAACATTTGTGATCCAAGAAATTTAAATTGGAACAAGATAAAAATAGGAAATTTCCATATATGCCTTTGTGAGTAATTTTCTTCAAGACAATTCGTTGATATTTTTTTTTCTGGAAGTAGTGGGGTTATGTTGAAAAAGAGGTTAAGTTTACTTCAATTCTTTTTTAGTTTGTCGAAAAGTATTAGAAAAAAAACAGAAAATTCAGTGCTAAATTTGAAAAATAATTTCCTTAAATTTCATTATTTTGTCATTACTAGTAGCTTATTTAACACTTTTGGAGAAACTTTTTCAGGTATTACAGAAATTGTATCAAATATATAAGCAATGCCGGACAGTGATCGAGAAGATTCAATCACGACATTGAATACAGCGCTCAACAAATCTATGATATTAATGGACAGCCCGATCGAGCATAAAAATAGAACAAAGGCTGGTAAGCTCATAAAAATCAATACAAAAATTCAGCCTGCCAGTCCCTGTTCTGAAAATCCGCCAGTAGTGCGCAAAAGTATTTTGAAGAAATCAAAAACTGGAGAAATTTCAGACGATCTTGATACTTCAAGTATTCTTCATACAGAAAGTAATCCCCTAGCTGAAAAAGAAGAATTTACACACAATCACTTACCAAGACCACACAATGTGAGTAACAATTATGTTTGTCAAAGTCTGAAAAAATAGCGAGAGCCAATTTTTATTTTGCCAATTTTCAGCTGAATGATTTTCTCAAAGAAGATTCTGTCACTCTGGATCCAACTCATTCGACCTTCAGTTTAGCCGATTTATCCGACAGTGAGGAAATGTGGGTTATTGACATTCCAAAGACTGTGAGTTTCAAATTCATACTTTCAAAACAATTAGATAGTCACTGACTAATTACAATTCAATTTTTTTCTACATATAGGCTAATATAACCATCTTGTCATATTGATGCTTAGAGAATTCAAAAAATTGCATGCACGGTTGGCTGAAAAGTTGGGAATTAAACAGAAAACAAAACTGTTAAGAATTCTCTCATTTTCTTACTCCTTAAAAGCCTTGAAAATAGGAAAGAAAATAGTTTTTAACTATACACCATTGTCTCGGACCGTTTTTTAAACACTGCCATTTAATTTTCAGGTTGACCCGAGAAAGTTGAAAGGCCAGACCTTATCATTAGGGAAAAAATCGAAGTTAAAGATGGGTGATGAACGCTATTGTGCAGTAAACAGGAACAATGCAGGCAGTTTAACTTGGGTTTTCAACACAGGTCGAGAAACCAAACCATACAAAGCGGGTGAGTGCTCAGAAGCAATGAGCAAGTAACTAAATATTTGAAAAAAAAAATTTATATTCATTAAAAAATCTTTTCATGTTTGTTCATGAATACTTGAACGAATGAAATCCAGTGAACGTTACGCCCACGGCCGCAGTGACAATTAGGCGTAAATTACCGAACACTTCAAAACAAGTTACGGACTTTTCGGATACAAATGCTGTACCATTTCCGTCGAATTTAAAAATTCGACATCCATTCTTCGGTCCCAGTGAAGAAATTGCAGATTCCTTATGTATAAAGATGGCAAGTAAATGAGGACGACACATTTTTTATGCAATTCTACAGAATGGACTTTTTTTTTATATATCGTCATATTATTGTTATATCAATAAATGTTGCATCTTCGTGTGCGTTACATGTTTTATTTTTAAACGGCATTTTTTCGAATAGGCTAAATTTATCTCGTCGATTTTCTTAGAACGGCACAGTCATATTCATTTTTCTCAATAAGCTGTTATTCAATTTTTCAATTTGCATTCAAGGTTTATTTGTTTGCTAACAAACGGAAACTGAAATAATCTCCGACACCACAACTTATTGAATCCTCCTTTATTAATTAAAAGTGTTTACAAATATTCGTTGGTGTTGATTATTTCTTTGTCATGAATCTTTATTAACTCTACGTATTCAATGGTTCAATATGTATATGCCATATCCGTGACAAATTATTATTGTTAGTGTAAGTTATCTGATAAAGCATTATAACTTTTATCTTTTATCTAGTCATACCTATTATACAAAAAAAAACAAATTACGTATTGAGCCAAACGAATAACGCTTCGCCATTATTTTTGTACCATTCGCTTTTCGGAAAGATTGATGATATTTATGAGACAAAAAATATTGCCTGTTGCTCTTTGGGTTATTGGATTTCATTTTGAATCTTAAGGATACGAAAGGAAGTAACATCCAAGTCAATGGATTTATTTGAAATTTAATGAATCTGAAAAAATGATAAAATTTGAAAATACAATGCATTATGAATATCCTGCTAGAAACTTAGTGAATTTGAGAAACCGAATTAGGTCAGTTATTTTGAGCTGTGAACCCCAATTTCATGTAAATGTAAAAAGTACAGCCATTTCAATAGGCAACACGACAGTTTCATGAAACTTGGTCTATGTCCGACACGTTAGACTTTATTACTTGTCTCGGAAATGTGATCTTCGACCGTTCATTACTTTAACAATAAGTGTTCCAAAAAAATTTTAACGAACAACTAATAATTTTTTGCGGACCTAGACGATGCTAAATCGTTCTTTTCCAGAAATCATTTTCACCACTTTTTTCCTATTTTTCCTGATCTCTCAAATATGAAGTAAAAACACTAGAAACGCTAATTCTCAAAGGAAAAAAATGGTTCAAAAGGTTAACGAACTACAAAATACACGTAACGTAATTGGAAAGTTTTTCTTCTAACTACTATATTTAGGTATAGAGGCAGAATTTAAGAGCCGAATATTTTTTTTTGTTCGGAGCTGTAAACGCCCGTATAGTGGATGGTTTTTTCCCGTATTTTCAAGCGAAAGAAGTACAATTTTCATGTTTCTTCATTCCCGCACTCGTTGGCAAAGCTTTCACTTTTTTTTCGAATGATTTTACTTTTGCTGACGACAGCAAAGAGGGCACATGATTTTCGAAGTATTAATTGTAAGAAAAACAGTTGAAAAAATTGTTTTCAAGGTAAAATGGCTGCTTCATACTAGTCAAATGAGGGCTAAATTTTCAAAATACATTGATGCACTGTTTATTGCATTGAATAAATTCATTGAATGTTGATTTGTATTACAATATATCTTATTGAACTGAGAACAAAATAATAACAATTGATTTGCAAAAGCATCAACTGACGACTGCAAAATTCCATGATGTTAGCTTTTTCTCTAAATTTGTTAATATGAAAATTAAAGCAAGTGGTTTATAGCAGTCGAATAAACAATTTACTGCAAAATAAAAGCGATGAGACGTAGAAAAATAAATTTACCCTGTAAGTTCGTAGAGAATCTCTCGAGGAACAAAATAAAACCTGGTGCATTAAAATCGGTTGAAAAGTACGGTTTATACTTCGAAAAATATACAAGAAAATATAACATCATGAAATTTTGCAGTTATCAGTTGATGGTTTCGCAAATGGCTTTTTATTGTTTTGTTCGTAGGTCAATAAGATATATTTTGATACTATTAATTATTTTATTCATAGCAATAAACAGCGCATTAATGTATTTTGAAAATTTAGCACTCATTTGACTATTGTCAAGCAGCTCTATTACCTTAAAACGTATAAAATTTGTATTATTGTCGATGCGAATTATTCTTCCTTGAATGGAATTCTGAATAAAAAATTAAACATTTGAAGTCTTTGAAAGAAAAAAAATTATGAGTTCTTTACATGGCTAGTGAGGGCTGGCTTAAAATAACACGGCGTTGAAACAAATTCATAGTCGAAGTGACATTTTTATGTTAACAATAATGGCGTAGAGGATTTTATTGATCATGGCTCAGACATCGTTATACTGAGTAATATTATCATTGTGTTAATCATATTAATGAATAAAAATTCGATTGTAATGTACAAATATATCGAAAGACGATCGATCTTTTAGTAACGAAAACGCAACAAAATTTTGTTAAAATAATACAATTTCTCTAAAATCGCTAACTTGCAAATAATATAGAAGATAAACGAGGGTGCGTTATTCGCATAATAGTGTAATAATCATTTTTCAAATTCGATTATAGCGTATAAATATTTTAAAAAGACGATCGACCGTCCAGCAACAAAAACAAAGTTCAGCAGTAGTAAGATTGCGTAAAATGATTTTGTTCAAATAATACAGATTTAAAAAAAAATTCTAAAACTTGTAACATACATAAAGAATATAAAGATAGATGAGTCCCTGTGTTTTTCACATGATGATAACGAACACATTCGATTAAATTGTACAAATGTTTCAAAAGACAATCGATCGTCCGGTAACGGAAGCAAATTTGATGTATTCAGCGGCAGTATATCGAAGTAACATGATTTTGTCGAAATAAATGATTTTTTTTAAGTTGAAGTATAACTTCTAATAAACGCATAGTACGAAAATGTTAATTCCGATTGATAATTTTGACAATTGGCACGATTTAAAAATATTAGTTAGCGGAAATCGATGCTTGCATTTTAATAACTCAGTATAGATGAGGAAGAAAAAAAAAATGTAATTAGTTTCGATGAATTTCCACTGATTATCGCTACCGAAATAAAAACAAAAGCGCATACGATTTACCAATTAGTTAATAAAGTTATTCCGGTGTTAGCGTGATAAAATAATGGTAAATACTAAACGAAACAATGAAATACATGAGGCACATATTGGGGTAAGGCTATTACAGTTCTAGGCACTGATATTTTCCGAAAGTTTCATTAGACAATTCAACAATTGAATTTTGAACAAAAAACATCCAAGATCATGTTCTTGGCGAACTGAGTAATCGCTCACGTTCTTTTTCTTCTTCTGTCAAGTACACCCTCGTAATTACTATATCGCCTGTACTGAGCGTCTGGCACGCTACGTCAGCGACCGATTCAATAATTTTTTCTGTCCTATTGCCTAATGTTTTTTGACACATGCACTGACATTTGTTCGATGAATTTTCGTTGTTCTCGAGAGAAAAAATATCCCCACTTGAATAAGTTACGCTCGATAGAATCGCTTCCAACTTCTCGATCTTTTCGAGTCCGTTCATTTGTCCATCGGACAAAATTTCGTCGACCATTTGCATCGATTCGGTGAGTGTTGATCCGTCCCCGGTTTTTCCAAAAATAGCATCTCCTTCGAATCAAAGTTGCACATTCAAATAACGAAAAATGAAACTTGAGATTTTTCTGTAATACTTACCAGATTGCGAATTGTCAGACGTGCAACTTTCCAAACTCGGAAATTCGGCGTCTTCATTTCTATCGTCATCGTCGTCATCGTCGCTACTGTCACCTTTTTCATGCCCCATTTTTTCGAGTTTTTCTAGCTTCTTCGCTACCTTATAATTTCCTTTTAATTTGTCTTTTTCGTCCTCGGTAAGCACCAAATAACGGAGAAGTCGAATCTCCCGATTACTCAAAACTATATTCTTCCCTGTATTTTCTTCCATTCTTTTCCTTAAATCAGCTACTTCGGTGTCGATTTTTCGTTGTTTTTTACGAGCTTTCACGTCTATGGGGTTTATGTGCATTTGCACTTGTTCTTCGCACAGTTCCGTAAATAGTTGTTGCATCACGGGCTTGATGAGTCTGAAAACATTCGATCATCAAATAAATCTACATCCCGAACATTCTTACGGATAAAGAAGCGAAACTGACCATATAAAAAATTAGAAAAATTAGAATTTTACCAAAATTCATCCTCCTCTCCATAGTATCAATTGCCCAAATTTCATCACATCCAATTTTTTTTTTCAAAACAACTTACCTCGACATCGAAGTGTAGACCTGTGGTACCAGGCCAAGAACGTCGCTGCTAGCATAAATTAGCATTTCTCGAGTCATTGGCCTTCGAGCCCAATATCGTTGGTCACGACGATAAATATTTTTCAATTGTTCTTTCACAGGATTACAAGAAGAGCCATACATTTCACAAAGTGAATTGAGATTTACGTTTTTCACTTTATAAACCGGTTTCCCCGTGTCTTGGAATTGGAGAACAGCATGGGCTGCCTGTATAAACAGAGATATATAGTGAGGAAAAGCTGGTAATTCATCGATGACTACGATTACGAAAAAAAAAATGAAAATATTTTTCACCACCTGATTTAATAATCGGGCATATTTTACTACTATATTTGTACAAATACGAACCTGCGTATCGAAGACGTTACACAATGTGATGCCAAATTGATTGAAAAGATTAACGCTATCGTTTCTGCAGTCGTGCACGACCTGTTAACAAAAATTAACGTTTTTTAAACACAAAAAGGCTAATTTAAAAAAATTCTTTTAAGCGAACTTTTAGTGTCTTATTCTTATTCGAATAATTTGACGAAACAAAACTAAAATTTATTGACAAAACAATATCATCAAGAATATATTCAAGTGAATTTTGAAACATCGAGATTGAGTCTAGTAGAGAAAATAGCAAGATTGAATAATGCTTGTGCATGAGTAATTATAATTTCAAACTTACCTTGATAACGTTTGAACTTTCGAGAAGATTGCCAAGCCCGCCGGCTTTTATAAGATTTGGTGAAGTAAACAAGTCGAAAACATAAATTTGTCCGAGCATTGTACCAATTTGTAACAGTGTCAATTGACCTCTGGCTCCTAGATTAATACCTTCGCAATCAAAGGAAACAACGACATTGCCATTTTCTGTTAAAGAGTGTGTTGAATTGATAATATCTTCAACAATTTGCAGGCATTCCTTTGGGTTTACAACTATTTTAGTTTGCTGAAGTTCCTTCGCCCTCCAAGCATCACCGATATGGGACGACTGCAAACTTCGATCTTTTTCCGTATTATCAGCCAGGGTTTTCATGACGAGTGTATTAATTCGTTGCTTCAAAGTTTGCTGCTGTAAACTTAAAGTAGGTGAGCTATTATTATTTTCTATTGACCCAGTGAATCCGCCGGACGGCTGTTCCATTTTGGTTAATTCATTTTGCGGCGTCGTTGAGACTGGCGAAGCATTATTTCTAATCGTTGATTCTTCTGTCGTAAGCGTATTTAGCGTTTGACTCGATGATAATTTGGGATCCGAAGTTTGCGAACTTTGCGAATTTTGCGACGTATTTTTAGCATTTTGTCCGACTTCCGTATTAGAAATATTTTTACGATGATTTATTGTAACGACGTTTTTTTGAACGTGAAATGCGTCGGGAAACATTTTGAGAAAAGTCGACAAATCTTGAGACGTTGTGAACATTGTTATCCATGATTTTTCGGGAAAGGCGTCCGAGGCCAGTGCCAATAATTGCTCGACCAAAAGAGAACCTGTTTTTTCAATTTGTTTCGTAAAAAATGTTATTAATCTTCCAGTCATTTGTTGATCGATAGGTACATCCGGCTCGAGCTCATGAAACGGTGCACCTTCGATGCCTTCGTATCGTTTTAAAATCACATTGTCTTCGGTAACGACAAAATCTTCCGGATGCTTTGCGAGAAAATCTCGAAACTCTTTGTAATGCTGGCCGGAAATATGCCTCACCTCCGGAGACGCTTGGGATCTGTGTCCCAATAAGCTTTTTATTGGCACTTCAGTACCAGCTCCATATTGCATTAATTTATTTGTAAAATATTCAACAGCTTCTCGGGCATAATCACGTTTGTTTGTTTTTGTCAGACCGGCGTCATCATCTTCCACTACAGGTTGAAAAGTGTTCACTGAAACGTAGTCGCCGTCGATGACGAAGAGCGTTGGATATTGTGACAAAAAGTTTTTCAATCCGCTCTGTGAACCTCCTGCTATACGTCGCATTTCTTTCGTGAATCCCTTAGCTCCAAATTGACAACTGAGATCGTGCAACGTACGGGGTCCGCCTTTGTCCATTAGTCGTTCGAAGAAGAATAACAGAGTCATATTTCGAACCAATTCGTACTCTGAACTTTCCATTTTCCGATCAAACTCCAACTGCAAAAGAGACCACAATAGATTTTACTTCAAACATATCAGAAAATTGAAAATTCATTAAAATTCAACTTTCTCTTGATGAAAACGAAATCATTTTAAATAATTCCTATACCGAACGTAATAACGAAAGAAATTTGTTTGAATATATTTTAATGGCCAAGTAACAACTTGGTCAAAATTTGGTCCGAGAATATCTATATAGCATTTTCTCACGGTGTACTAAAACGATAAACATTTGGAACAGTCGAAAACATCAATTGTTCGATTAAACTCTTCTCTCAAAGTTTCAAGTGTAAGTTTGTCAAAAACAATGCTTTCAGGACGAAAAACTTTATTTCACTTCTAGATTTCCACGAATAAAAGTTCAATTACTCTTTTTTAAGCCTTATAAGTACTCACGCCGTCTTAACGTCACCGAAAATGGTAAACTACTCCGTTGGTCTCAAGTTTATTCAGAGCTAATTTATTTTATGATATCCATTAAGTATTGCAGCTCCTATTAATAGGCAACCCGGCAAACGTTCGTGGATTCAATGAAAGAGCTGCGCGCCGCGTATATCAATAGGCGATCCCTGCATACATCAACCCGCCCACGCGATACCTCGTTAACGAGGACATATTCTCTCGCCTTTTAATACTCATACGACGTTTTTTTTTTCTTTCGCTATAAAATTAATCCGTTAACTAGAAAAATTGAAAATATCCAAGGAGTTGTCAGTCTTCGGGCGAATCACGGCACAGTCTGTCTCTTATTTCAACTTAACGACCATATAGTAGTGGCATTATATAAAGTTAGCAGGCATTTTGGGTGGTGCTCGTGAAATCGGAATCGAATGGAATGTTGGAGAATAGATTAAATAACCATTATCTCATGTTGTTTTCAGCTTTTCCTTATGGGCTACACATCACGAAATAAATGAATGGGAATACTTTAAAATGGAATGAAATGAAATGCGATGTCCTTTTATTCTAATTTATGGAATTGAATTTAACTTCATTCCAATGTATTCGATACTTTTTCTTTTGACCTAGATATCATATCCAAATTAATTGAACGTGTTGTAATGAAATTTGATAGGATGAAACGCATTCATGATATTTATGTTAAGTTTGGTTTTATTTCAATTAACTTATTGCTTTTCATCATTTTCTAAATGTCATCGGATAGTGAATTTCAAATTTTCTAAATAGAATTCAATTCATTTATAGGATGCATTTTTACGTTTCGATATATATACTAATTGAATGCGATGGCCCTTGCATTAACAGTATTAGTTCAGTAATTTATTTGAATTCGTGTTATTTATGTGTTTTGAATGATTAAATTAATCGTTGCGTTTTTCAAAAATTTTAATACACTTATTTTTTGTCTAAATTTTATATCAGTTTCCCATGCATTCGATAGTTGAATCTTTAGAAGAATACAATTATATTTTATGAAGATAGCCAATCGGTCTGTTTCGTTTTTATGATCAATTCGCTAGGGCAAATATTTTTGAAATATTGCAACACTCGAATAATTCAAATTGAAATTTTCATGAATCGGGAAAAAAATTTTTATCCTAAATATTTGTCTACACAAAAAAAACACTCAATGCGAAAGAAATTTTTAAACTCGACAGAAAGTCATATGGCTAAACATAATTATTCATGAAATTCTATTGAAATCCAGATTTTTTTAATCGGACACATTCCCATTATTTCATTTGACCAGCCAAGTACCGTTTACAATTCGAAGTCTACTCCGAATTCGAACAAAAGCAAATAATAAACTTTATTTCATAATTAATTACCTAATGTTTTGTCAATTGATTTCCCATGGTTTTTAGAAGAAGAAAGTAAATTTTGTAGTCCAGGCTAATTGGATACATTTTTCCTTCATGAGATAATTAATAGGTGCTCTGTTAGCTAGATGATTTGATTACCAAAAATGGCCTTGAGCTATGCAAGGGATATAAATCACTGTTGTACTCATGGGTAGAATATAATTACAACATAATTATGCGCTGTTTACGCCTAATTTTTCAAACGGATTAAAACATTCCACAGACGTACACTATATACTTGAAAAAGGAGTAAAATCCAATGAATTAGCACACAAACAGCTTGAAAGCTACACTACGCTGTTTCATCAATTTCAACTCGTTATTAAATAGTCACAATCTAATACAACAAGAATGAATGATTAATTATGAGCTAGATTCAATGTAACCATATTTGCGATTAGAGTTAATTCGTCACTCCCTTTAAACATGTATACGTAGTACATACATAACCTCAATAAATAGCGGAACGTTTTATTCACCTCTGTTGAAGTTGCCGATAAAATAAATTTTTCACGTTGACAGATTCAGTTGTTTCGACATATGCTCGCTCGCAGGTACGATGTTTATGGTCGTCCTAAAAAAATGTCATCCCAAGATACTAGATGTGAGTCGAAAAATACTAATGATCATTAGGAATCGCGCGAATCAAATGACGGAGCACCACTCACTCCTTTTGACTGCATTGATAAATTAACATTTTGAACAAAAATTGAGTTACTTGTACTATGCGTTACTACTCGAGCACACTTTGGATAAACTGTTAACTACTAAATACGTAATACTTGAAAGGCACAATTATGCATAGAAGTCGACGGGATGGCGACTGTTAGCAGATCCCCTTAACGGACCTAACGCGTAACCTAGCATACATTTTTCAATAACATGTCATTTGCATCTCGCAAATGTTTTCATGAACCCACGAATTTTCCTCATTGTAATAATCATGTCTGGAAAATCATTATTTGCTACTGGATAATATCTATCTATGTTTTCATGGGAATTTTATGAGCTGATTCAAATCCTGCATTTCACCGATAACTTTACGGTACATTTACCGTAATTTACCGTCACTATACCGTTACCGTTATGTGACCACAAGTGAAATTCAACTTTCATTGGTCAAGCGACTTTTTTTTTTAACCAATCAATTTTGCGAAAACGAAAACGAAATCAGAATATATGTAATCAAAATTTATGCAAATAATTTTCAAATTGTCAATAAAAACATCTCTGCAGTAATCATCGGAAATAGTAAACATTTTTTAGTCAAAAAATTTTGCAAAATTATACTGTTTCAATTGAGTAATTTTAGAACAATTTTTACTTTTTATCTTATAGAAAAATCATTCAATTATTTGGTTTCTTATACACTAAGATTTTTGATAGCTTTATTTCAATATATTTTCAAATTTTAGAGTAAAAAAGCTAAGCTTTATCTTATGCGACTTATACTATATAACAAACATTTATTTGTTTACTTGAACTTTTTCTAATTCTTTTTATATCTATTTTTGAAAAACAGGTTGATAGAACAAGAAATGTTACAAAGAAACTACATGTTGTAAAATTATTTAATTGCGAATCATTAGTACAGCTGTAGTTGAGGTTATTGCTTTATTGAATACTTCGTATTTTCTTCCTCTCCCTGTAGAGTGTTACTTGTTGAACTGCAATGAAATAAATCATTATTGCAACTTAATATGGACTTCTGGTATCTGGATTTGACAGATCTCAAAAGTTCATGCGACTAAAATTTTTTTTCAGATAAATTATCGCTTTCTGTATCAATATCAAACAATATTTGTTCCATGATTCGTGAGTTATTTCATCCTTAAAGAGATTAACAATATATCCTATCAGTAGACTTACCATAAGGGTCGAAATTCATGAATTCTAATTTATCACCGAGTCTTTCACGTACTCTCAAGATCTTGTGACCAGTGACGGTACTTTCAACCAAAACCAAGATATTTCTACAATCAAATATTTCATTATCATTACTTGAATGCTATATAGCTTGACTAAAGATTCAAGAATATTCTATTTGTTATACAACAATGTGAACAAGAAATTTCTCCATTATGTTTATAGAATGAAATCTATTGACCATTTCATGTGCTTGTGCGAGGGATGACAAAAAAAATTGGAATGATAAATTGAATAATTTGAGCCCAAGTTTAATAGTGTAATGTTGAATACTATCATAGAAAAAAAATAAACATGATTTGTGTCATTTACTTCGAGAGGTTTGTCCAATTTGTTAATATCAATAGGGCTAATACACATTATAATTTCGAATAATTATGAAAGAATCTTGTGATCACGGTAACATACTTGCTTTTAACTCTTTTTGCGAATCGGATCGCGCTCAAAAAGACCATTGTCGTTTTTTGGTTTGTTCTCGCTAATAATGAAAACCTTAAAACTGCAGAATCGTTTAAATTTTCTTAAAGGAATTTGAGGTTAACATCGAACCGAAAATCAACGTACACATGGAGATGCTATTTTTCATTTTTTTTTTTTTAGGATTGTTTTCAGTTGGCCAATCGTTGATCAGCGATTCTGTCGCAGTAGTTGCAATGAAAATGAAACGAGTTTTCTGTCGGTAAGAGAGGGACAAAAAAAACTGTCCAATAACGCCAGTTTTCTTCAATTTTAATCGAAGTTTAAACTCAATTCTTTCTTCTATATCTAAACGGTATTTGAAAAAAAAAATTAAATTAAGTTTAAATCGCGTCGGAGAAAGCACCCCTAAGATGAATATCCCAATTCGCATTATATCAGTATTTTTTTAATGAATAAAACGTAAGTCAAATTTGCATAGTTGTTGAAGATGGCGATCTGTCTATAAACGGATCAAGATTTTTATTTAAATATTGCCGAAAACTTAATTTCTTTTGAAATAAAGTTGAGTTGTTTTTTCAAAGAATATTTTATTAGATTACAATGATATAAAAACAGGCATCATTCCTAAATTCGAATGTTGCCAATTAAATGGCGACCTCAATTATATTTGTACAATTATTAAAATATGGATTTATTATATCGTGTATAATACAAATAATTAGCACGAATAATGACCCGGCAAAAAAGTTGATTAAGTATTGAAAAAGATTGATAAATGCCGTAATGATTTTCAACTCACATTTTGCTCTTATCAGGACTGGAAGAAAAAAAAGCACGATAATTTTTACTTTTTCCGTATTTGTTTTAATTACATAATACTTTTTTTTTGTCAAACCACACAAAAAATTTCAATTCACCACTGAAATTTGAGCTTTTATAATTGTAGCCACTGCGAACTTAAATTTTGATTTCGATGAATCGTTTTTATTCTTCAATTTTCAGACAATGCTACTCATTAATTAAAAAAAAAAAAAGAAAGAAAAAGTTTGAATGCATAACAGTTTTCAAACTGAACGATAATAATTGCAGGTGTCAGTTGAAAATGCTTCTGGCTTCAAGGTAAATAATTGTGGCGACGGATTATCGATCAAAAAACAACAAAAAAAGGATCATTTTTTGAAGTGTTTCGAGAAAAAAAGTTACGTCAAGTTTTTATAAATTAGATGTTTTGTATTAAATAATTAAAGGATCAGTAACATATGAAAAAGCAGCAACAATTTGTGCTGTCTACGTAAACGAAATTATATCTAGTTGAATCGAAAGTCAATCAATTTGTGTCCATCTGTTAGATTTGTTACGATTTTTTCTTTAATTTTTTGAATGAATATTGGTGTGTAAACGGACCAGTTTTCATTCTAGAATGATGGATTCAATCGAAACGTATCGTATATTCAAATCGCACGATTGAAAACATTCAAACAATATATACAAATCCCAGCCCTAATTTGCGTTCGCAACAGCAGTGTGTGAAAACCTAAGAAGTAAATATTCGTTTTCTTTCAAAATAGAAATAGGTTGCTCGAAAAGTAAAGAGCATTCATGTGGTATCCTTGGAGAAAAAGTTATATTGTAGAATGATATAGAAAAAAGATATTTTATAAAAATGCGTATTGCTTCGATGAGTACGCTGCAATGAAAGAAAAAAAAAAGAATAAATGTAGCAAATCAACATGGGTGAGTTTGTTTTTCTGGTACTAAGCGATGTCGAGAATATTTCTATTGAAACACGTTAAATCACGGAATTAAATGCTTTCGGATTGCATCTCAGGAAAATTTTTCGAAAAATATCTGTTGTAACATTTTCTGTGTTCGACAGTCTCGATGGATTTTAATTCTGAATCTTAACGAAACATGTCAATCATGCATTAACTTT
Source organism: Campoplex capitator (assembly GCA_037576405.1). NCBI lineage: Eukaryota > Metazoa > Arthropoda > Insecta > Hymenoptera > Ichneumonidae > Campoplex > Campoplex capitator. The sequence goes on from JARBWI010000015.1 coordinate 3,098,573, forward strand.
TTCGTTCGCAATGATTTCGAGTCTCTTAACGACTTTAACGATATCCGCTGTCTTTGCAAGCTTGAGGTAATCGATTTGACGGACTTTTTGCAAACAAGCAAATGTTGGTAACAATTTGCAAATGAGTCTCACGTGTTCCTCAAGTTCGTTCGGAGTTAATTTAGTTTTATAAGAGTTATCGAGTTTGGTTATAACCGTCTCCAATGGCAAAACACCTTTCTTTTCAACGACAAATATGTTACGAAGAATTTTCGCCATTTCAGGTAGGCGCGAATACAAGGCGGCCTCTTTGTCGGCCGTCGGTGTACGAGTCATTGCCTCCAAGGCTTTGGCCGCCTGTTTAGCACGAACCTGGAATAATATATATATATTTTTTAATTCGTTATCAAAGTGGCGCAGGATTAATTCGAGCTCGAGGAAAAATGTGTCGAGATGATGCGAGCACTTGTTAAAACAAAGAATTGCACCAATACAAATATTTTATAATTTCATGACCTTGAGATTAATGAGAATCTGTTGCCCGCCGCATGTGCAGCAAACTTTTTTTCGTTTCGGCAGTTTTTCAATCGTTGATCATACGGCTCACCCGTTTTACCAATTTTTTTTTTTTTTTTTGAGATAACATTTATGTTCACGCATTCATTAAATTTGCACACTCGATGAGTGCCAGTGAAATACGCAAAAAATGACACTCAATTTTCACGTTCTTTTAAATTCATTTTATATCTTTGGAAAAAAAAAAAAAAAAATGGAAAATCAGCTTACCCGTTCTAGAAGAGCTTTCGGTATTCCTTTGAACGCAGAATTTAAATGTATTTGCTGAGTCGTCGGAGTCGCTGGTGGTGTATCGACGATAGAAATTTCGACTCTCTTCATTTCACTCGAGGATTCATTGTTGCTGGAATTCGGCAAAGTTGTTTCTGTGGCAACATCCACGGTGCTTTTCGACGTCATCTTTGCATCTGCCAATCGTTGCAAGGCTTTTTCCATTCGTGTGTTGCAGTTGAACAAAGTTTTTGCTCTTTCTAAAATTTATAAACAAAAATCCATAAGGCTAAATCAATATATGCTTACTACGAAAATATATGTCAACCGACGATGTCATTAATTCGAAAAATTATTTAGTTACGATTTAGATTCTTCAATTATTTAATTCCAGAGCAAACTTTAATGTCGGATGTTTGTTTTGCTAATGGTAACTGTATCTCGTAGTCCATTTTTTTCGTTCAAATCGTCCATTAACGGAAAAAATAAATAACAAACTTGTAACAACAAAGTAATAAACTTGAGTTCACTCATCTTGTATAAATCATTTTTTTTTGTTGCTCTTAATAAAATCGAATTACAAATGGACTCACTTATTCTTGCGATAATCTGACGGTTACTTAAGGATACTTTAAATCCGTTTTCTATAGACAGCATGATGTAGTTTTAGCTGCGACACTTTAAAAGGCTTCTGCCTGTTGCAGCTGTCACACGTTTATATAAATGTTTTTTTTTTTTCTCGTCACGAATCACATTGCCCATTCGAGATAATTATTTGCTGATCGGTTAACTACATTATGTTTGATCGGGGTCATTCTCGCGAAATTTAGCAACGTAAGCATACATCTTTGACGAAAAAAATCTATTACTCAATCGGTGAATTAAGCACGAGTAAAAAAATTATGACGACAATTGGGGTCAATATTCATGGAAATTGAAATAATATCTTAAATTGAGAGGTCGGGCGATTAAAAGTTTTCTCTCTTGTTCGCCAGATTTCGACTGTTTTACAGAAAAATGTTTCCCAATAATTTGTTTCATTACAAAATGCAGGAATTATAATATGTCGTAACGAACATTTTTTTTCAACTGTTCGCCAAAAGTACAATTTACTCAGAGGATGGTGAAATCTGCACATATTTGAAAATACAAGATCGAAGTTTTCGTTTCGTAAAAAAATATACTTATTCCGTATTTTAAATCAAATTTAACTTAGTTTATACGTATAAATATCAAACTTTCTTCAAGGTAAAGAAGAAAAAACGATAACTTTGAGCATAATCTACAAATTGCAGTGTCATCTCGACTGAGTGCACACGACCATGTATATTACGTTAATGTTTCACTGTTTGCGGTATCAAGATTTGCTGATATTGTGATTTCAAAAAAAAAAAAAAAAAATATTGAGCTGCTGCTTAAATTGCGAAATCGTCAGCACTCATTAATTAACACTTGTAAAGAATTTTCGTTGTGAATGTAGGTCACCGAAATTGCAAGAAAAATGTTAAATGACGCAACGTGTACGTTGCTCTCATTCCGTATTTTTTTTTTTTTTTTTTTTTTTTTCCAATAAATTCATAAACGGGAACTGGTATTAAAAGAAAAACTTATTTTTATGAAATTCTCGACTTACCGAGCACTTCCTTAGCCGAGTGAGACTTTTCAGCGTTCGGCGCTTCCGGCAATTCGCCAAGTTCGATAGGTGGACATTTCTCAACGTCAAACTCAGGATGCCAACGAGTTATTTTCTCCTTTGGAATACGCATTGGAGTTTCCAAAGTTAGTAAAAACTTTTCATGTTCTTCTTTTACTTTATCTGTAATATTCGTAATGATAATAAATGTAGTTATTGATAATAAATTCTGTTCAAACACGATTCATGCGAATAACAAACTGATATGATTGTAGTATATACCTAGAAGCGATTTATAAAATTTTCTTCGTCTTTCGAGCATAACTCCAGGACCCATGCCTATTTCCGAAGCTGATTTCAAAACATTGTCAGGATTCGAAGTTTGTTTTCCATTTTTCCCTTCGATGACAGGAGTTACTACTAGCTCATATTTATCCTGTTTCGATGTTGAGCCGAAATTGCGTAATTTCTCTTGATTGAAAATAAACGCTTCGGGATAAATGGTCTTGATCTGGGCCAAGTGTTCAAGCGTGAAATTACGTCGAAGAAGCTCCTGAACAGCTGGTTTCAGTTTATTGAAGGTTATGACCTCTTTGCGATTGAACAACATTGCTGCAACCTGTATGGTAATCAAAGACGAAAGTCTGGCAATTATTTAACGTTCATCAAAAATTTTAATGAGCATTTTTTACAAAGTTTTTGAGAGTATTATTCAATTCAATAACTTTGCGTTTCATTTCGTTTTAATATGTTTCATCATCGTGTCACTTCAGGATTTTTTTTATTGTGAAGAGCAATAACGAAGAAATCGAATAAATTATGACGAAAATCATTGCGCAGTTTGATTCTCTTTGTCTTGTTTATTTACCGTGTCGACGCATCTAAATGCCTCTGCAATGAACTTATAGTTGTAAGGCAAAGGTAGAGCCGGTGTTCCGCTGTCTACAAGCGTTTGATATCTCTGATAAGCAGGAATTTTCGTAGGGCTGCATTTTGTGGGACTAGCAGGTGATTCTTTTGGAGCGAATAGAAGACGACGTTGTGGGCTGGCATTTGCTGGTAGCTGTATGTTCTTCGTTGGGCTAAGCATCGACTTGTTCGGCAAACGTGCAAGTTTTGATGGGCTGAAAAATTTGATCACAAAAACATTGAAAATGCTCGAATATAACAGAGAGATTTGGCTGAATTGGCAGTCATTTGAATTAAAAAAAAAAAAAAATCTTATCGATACTTAAACGAAAATATTTGTGTGAATTGTTTGTAAATAAATGATTTATATTATAATGTTCATGATAACATGAAGTCATCTGGGATGAAAATGCTCATTGAAATCGAATTGTGATTAGGAATTTAAAAATTAAATATAGTAGAATTTGTAATCGTGTGATTACTTAAAAAATCAGTTATCAAACTAGGTTTGGTGTTTCATGTATAATAAGATAGCCCATTTCATTATTTTTATAGATAACATATCGATGAAAAATCAGGATCAAATTTTTTTTTACTGAAATGGTAATCAATTTTAATAACTTTTATTAAATAAACAAAAAGTACTTACCTAACAGGAACTTCCAATTCAATGCTCTGGAATTTTCGTATCTGCGGTTTTTTGTCTTCGTGTTTTTTTTCTAATTTTTCAATTTTTTCTTCACACTTTCTGAATCTAGCGATGGAAGCTTTCAATTCGTTCAGTCTTGAAGAAGTATTAATTCGCTTTTTAATTTCACCAAGATCCAAATCCCGTCTGGTCAATCTATCAGCGACAGATGCTTTTTTAGGTGTTACCGAACCAGCAGCCGGTGCTTCTTCGATCTTCTCCACGGCAGTATCATTGTGAGTCTCCGAAGATTCAACAGAATTTTTTTTTCTAGGACTGAGCAATCCAATTTTTTCAAAAGGTACAACTTTTGCTGTCGCTTGATTTGGACTATCAGAATTCATTTTGAAAAATGTTTCTCTGATATCCGTTTGACCTTCTTGCGAAGCGAATTTTTTGGCTCGTGTGGCCCGAGCTCTGGTTCCAGCTTTGGGCGTCATTTTACCCCGCAATGCGGATCGCGCAATGTCCGTCTCGAAGCTGGTTGCATAAACAAGCTTGGGACTCAGGGGTCCTTGCGATAATTCCCCCGGATTCGATGCCAAAGCTCTCCCTTCCGTTTCAGCCTTTTCGCAACTGATCGACTCGTTCTTCTCGCTTGGAGTATTCTTCGTCGTATGATCCAGAACCAGAACTTTACTCTTATTACGAATTTCTTCGTTAGCTTGTCGCTTTCGCGAATTGAAAAATGCCGTGACCGACGGCTGCGGCATTGCGTTTTATATACGGATATATAAACTATGAAAATACCTTTTTTTTCTAATTGTCTTTTATCTCGTTGTATGGAAAACTTTGGGCTTGTGATTTGTCCAACGGTCCGTTTCTTCGACACCCAATTTTATCTACACAAAACACTCGCGTTTGGCCGAATTTCTTTCACAATTGCACTTCGTCCGATACCTCGACGAACGGAAATAAAACAAATTTATTTGATTTATTGCATTTACGTCGGGCGTAGAGCTCCAACAAATTATCAAAGTATCGGATAATTGCCTGTTTAGCCGTGAAATCCCGCCTATTTCATGATTTTCGGCGCGAAAAAACAATACGGACGCCCCCACTCGTAAAATGTTATAGCCATAGGATTCGAGGTTAACCTTAAAGTGCAAATTCATTTCTCGGAATCATGCATATTTTTTTAGTTCGTCACGCTACCGCTCATGGCGCGAGCCGTTGAAGATTGCATGGGTTGTACTCGCTTTCGATTGGCTAATCCGAAGTTTCGTTGAGACAAATCCTGTTTGCATTTTTTTTTTTTTTTTTTTTTCAATCAAACAATTGGTTGATTGTTTATTCGTAATATAAGAAGTAGTAACTAAAAAGAAAGCATTTTTTATTTCTCAATAGTTTTCGACGTTTAATATACACGCACGCGTCTCGAAACTTCAAACCTTTTACACGAGATTTTGCAGCAGGTTTCTGTCCTTCGTTTTCTATAGGTTTATGGTTTAAGCTGTTTTCGTATAAAATCCAAGGTTTGATAATGATCGACCAATCGTTCCAGCGAATAAGCATTGTTTACGTGGAATTAAGAAATGAGCTATGAGGATTGGTTGGCTCAAGCGCATGCGCCTCAACGGTCGGAGTCATACGAATCTTCGTCGGCGCTGTTTAAGGTGGCGTCTCTTGACTACTGTGCGGGAGAATGTCGTTTACTGTGTGTCGCGTATCGACCGAGTAAAAGTCTTAATAATATCTTCGCTTCGAATATAATATAACACATTATTGTGTAAGTACTGTAACACCAATAAACCTAGCAATAATTAAATCCAATGTATTTTCACGTGGAATGGAATGTTTGAAAGGGCAGGAGTACGATATCGCGCTCAATTTCGTTTCCTGTAGCCATTTTGCTGTCCGTTGATAAATACAAGGCATTCCCGTACCGACTGGCGACTCGACCGCGTTCGAGAACAACTTTCAATTATATATTTATTATCAATTCAACAGAGTGAGTTATATCAGTTGGTTTCTTGAATATTCAATCGTAAATATTGTAACGTGATTTCCAACCTAAGAAAACTCATTGATCATCTTTTTCTCAATGCTTGTATGCACGTCGGCTCTTCAAATCGGCCATTATAATGAAGAGACTATGCCCCGTTAAGCTACTTCTAACCTGATTCCCCCTTGATATTCAGGATGCATTTTCAAATAGTTTATATCATTACCTTTACTTCAAATTACAATTGCTGCTCATTGAACATTGATCGATCTGAACGTTTTTTCCACGTATTTGAGTAAAATTGTTTCGTCGCAGCGATTAAAAGTGCATGCATCGGTCAAAATTTAGGTGGAGGGGGAAATCATTTTTTTCTCGTATAGGAAACATTGCGACGATTTCATTCAGAGAAGTCTAATACTCTAATAGAAGTTCGCCCAAGAAAATGACTCGATCACAACCGGATTGTTATTTTTTCAATGTGCAGTTATTCATGTATTTCAAGCGTATCTGACGTATTTCGTGTGTAGGTATATCCGCATATATATGTGGGATGATTAAAAAAAAAGTACTTGTTGAATCGTATACTATATAAATGAAAAAAATATTTTCAAAGCATTGTCTATACATGAACATATTCAGCATTCTAATAAGTATAATCTATGTTGAATTCGGTTTTACGAATTATTCATCCCTGTAAACAGGCAAGTGTCAGAAATGAACAGTTCAATTGAATTTCACATTTTGTTTGTCCAACATGATGTTGAAGAATGTTATTTTAATTGTTTGTGAATGATCGGGCATTGGCTAATGGGTGATTTTTTTAAATTTGAGACTTGAGTGGAATGAAATTTTTTTTCTCAATTTTTCCAGTCAATTGTTATGTTGTTTGATCTACATAAATTATTTACTTCGATATATAATTCTGTTGGCATAGAATTGAATTGATGTCCTATTCAACAGATGAAATAATTAATTTTCCAGATTAAAAGAATCAAAAAAAAATGGACAGTACGGCGGTGGAAGTGCCAGGGGCGTCAGCCAAAACCAAAAAAGGAGTCTCGTCAAAGGATGAAATAATTTTTGCATCGGAAGTTTCAGAGGAGGAAGTGGAGGAAGTGGAAGAAATAGTTGAGATCATAGAGGAGATAGAAGAGATAGAAGAAATGGTAGAAGAGGAAATCGAGGAAGCAGAAAACACAGAAGAATCGGCAAACGATATGAGAAACGAGGAAAAAATTGTTCAACAAAATCAATCGAGCGTAGAATCAAATGTCTACGTATACGGAAGTCATGAGGATGAAGACAGCCAAGAATATTCGGCGCACGAAGAAGATCAATATGGGAAAGCAAAAACTTTCAAACGTCAACCGGAACGTCAAACTTATCAAAGGAACAAGAAAAGTTCGGTGGTAACTTATGATGCGGATGAGGATTGGGAGGACGAAGAGAATGATCAACCACCGGCCGAAGGTCGCAGTACAAGAAATAGCACAGGAAAAAATCACAGTGTTGAAAGTTCAGGTGGACAGAAAACGCACTCGATTAATGGCAAGAGATCAGCCAGTGCTAGAGACGACGGTTATTCGTCATCCAACAAGTCGAGCATCGAGCCTGTCTATAAAGTTGCAAAAACCAGATCATCCATGGACTTTGTCGACACTCACAATATGAGAAATACTTTGATAATGCACGAGAATCAAATCGAAGATCAAGAGGACCAACACGAGATCGTCAAGAGCTCTGAGAATAATTTGGTGTATACAGTTCTTGGATCAAAAAAATCGACGAGCGTTAATGCCAGATCAAAGGACAATGCCTCCAATCAAATTCAGGAATCCGCTCATTCCATGAGAGTACGAACAGATTTCTGTCCTTCAAAATTCCAACTTTTTACTTTTATTTATTGGTTCAAATCACATGGGAAGCGCTTGAAAAAATATTGTTTTTACAACTGATAAAAAATCCTTGAATGGAATTTATTAAAAAAATTTTTTTTCGTTGGGTTTAATAACAATATTCGTTGGAGCGCTTCATTGAGGCGTTCCATCATATACTTTCGTTCGTTTTCTTTTTAATGGAAAAAAAAACTTCGAAACAATGAAAATGTGATGCAAAAATGATCTCATCTTTTGCAGCATTCATTGTTTCAAAAAACGTTTGTTTTTTTATCTATCGTTTTTGTTTCATTTTTTTTTTCTCAATTTCTTGAACTGCGACGAACGGAATATCAATAGCTGAATTAAATGTCCGTGTAGATGGAGCGCCTCGAAGAAGGTACGATCCCAATCGAGGGAACGATTTATTATGAGGGTGATAACATGGAAACTGTTTACGTGGCACAGTCTATCTCCGAGGATGGTGAGCAATACCAGTACGAAGAACAATCTATAGAGCAAGGGGAACAAGAATGGGAAGGAACGAATGAAGCTACTAGCGAAAATCAAGAGCAAGAAGAGGAAGAGGCCGAAGAAGGAGAAGCAGTGCAGGTATAAAAATTACATGTGATAAGAATTTCAGAGAACAACTCTTGTTTAGGATTATATCTCCGATCTATTTTTATTCCAGTGGGGAAACATGTTCTTAAATTAATGAGCAAATTAACATTAAATTATTATGAACAGGATCAAATATTCCTTCACGAGGACGAAGACGGCCAGTTGTATTTCAAGGACGAAAGTGGAACACTCCAACCGGTATATTTGACTGCTGATGGAAATTACGCGATAGCAGAGAACAGCAGCGACGAACAAGAGGTTCAAAATAATACGAACAATCGTCAAGAAACTCCGACTACACAAGCCGACGATTCTAAAGAATTTGACGAAGATAGCTTCATCGTTCCGGAACTTGAGGTACATTCAATATTTTGTTGCAATCTTCAATTAATTAACTGAAGTGTTGCTTCTGGCGCTATTTTACTGTGTTTTTGTGTAACAGGGTGCTGTTTCAAGTTCGAACCCGAATGATCCCGACAATGAGGATAACACCGTTACTATCTCGCTCATTATTTCCGAGGACGAAAACGGTCAAAAGAGAACTCAAGTCATAATACCGACTACCGACAATCTCAAGTGCGAATTGTGCGCTAAAAGCTTCAAGACCTCGTTTCAATTATTGAGACACAACAGACTTAAACACGCAAGAGAAGAAGACATTACCACACGTAATTTCCCGTGCGATTTATGTCCCAAAAGGTATTTGCATACTTTCGTCATAATTTTCCTTTCACATCTTCAGTGAATTCTTTTTTTTTTTTTTTTGTGAACTCTTTGATATATGTATTATGAGAACAGTTATTACGGAAACAAATATTTGGCACGAACTCCGATGACCCTAATAACTGCTCTTGAAGACTCCGATTTTTTTTAATTTTCGATATAATAAATAAAGACACGTATTTGTTGATTCTGCCATGGAGGATACAATGGAGATTAAATTCGCACTATCTTTTCGCTTTGAGAATAACTGGAATTGGTTTTTATTTGTTTATCAGATACACCGATCAAAATACTTTGGCACGTCATCGGAAAACTCACATCGGCGATCGTCCGTTCGGATGTCTCGAATGCGGTAAGAGTTTTCCAACTTCAACGGCGTTGCGTCGTCATTTGACCCAGCACAATCCCCAGTCTCGTCCACTGCCTTGCATCTATTGCGGTCGACGGTTCCTGGAAAAATCGGCATTGACGAAACACGAGCAATCGCATCTGGCGGGCGATCAACGGACGCACACCTGCGACGTTTGTCACAAGACGTTCCTACAGGCTGCCGACCTCAATATGCACAAGAAGAATCACGATCCGGACAAGAAATTCGACTGCGAGGTGTGTGGTCGGGAATTTAATCGGTTGAACAATTTGCAGCGTCACATGATGGTGCATAAGCAAGTACGTCGAAAAATTCCATTGAATTACAAACATGAGTTCAGTGCGAGGATTTGGCACAAGAGTTTTTTCAAATTTCACTCAAAAAGCATATAAAAAATAATAGGATGGACAATGTAATAACGTAGAGCAAAATATTAACTTTTTAAATCCTCGTTTATTTAAAAAAAAAGTTTTTTTTTCATTTCTCGGAAAATGTAAATTTAAACACTGAATTCAAACACTTGCTAATGTTTGTCAATGTTTTTTTTTAACTGCAGAGATTTCTGATACTCTATGGATTTTATCCCATTTTTTTGTTTTCGACGACTCGCTTATTAATGAATTGCAGTGAATGTTGCTGTAGTAAAAAAAAAAAGTTCAAGTCATTAGTCGCATAGAGTTTTCGATGTTTCAGCCTCAGAGGATTAAAATACGAAATTTAGTAAAATCGATATGATACTTGACCTACTACTCGAGTACGAGCATGGAGAAATTTTTTTCACATTTATCCAAATATCTGAGCATCAACGTGAGAATGAGAATAATAACTTGAGCTTATTTTACAAAAGTATGAAAAAAATTGGGTCTCTGCAGAATCGTAATTCCAATATTTCAAAGTAACACACTACTTTTTAATAACCAATAGTATATTTGAAGCGTAGAAATCGCACGAAAGTATCAATATTTTCAGCCTCGAGACTCAGATACATATATTTTTTTAACAATTTGAGACTCGCACATTGCTTATGCCCCAGAATAATTCAGACTCCCAATTTGATTTATAATTCTTAGCAGAGCTATTGAGGAGATCTTGATTTAATGAAATTTTACTGATCCTTCGATTCTACGTACATTCTAAATACAATCGAAGAGCAGTAAATTTTTTCGACGTTGAGAAACAAGCGGAGATGAATAGTTGAAATTTTCGAAAGTATTCGTAGTTTCTTGAAGGTATTTCACATAATCTCAATAGTACTGCGTGACAAAAAGTTCAAGGTTTTGTCAAAGATTATGAATGGTAAAACCGACAATACTTACGTGAACATAGTCATTTTAACGATCATTTTGATTTGTCTGTTACATGATCAAAAAAAGAAACAAGATGGGAATCAAGAGATACTGGCTTGCGACGTATGCGGCATAACGTACAAATTTATGAGTTCATTGACGCGACACATGGTGACGTCACACATGAATCCAGAAAAATTGCGGCAGCAGGCTGATGAGCAGCGAAAAAAGCGTGAAAACAATTATCGTCGATACTTGGAAAATCGAAAAATGTACGAGACTCAACGTACAGGAACGGAATACAGTGGTAGCGGAGGTGGCAAACGTTCGAGTGGGTACAGATCGAATAACGACAATGATGAGGATACAGCCTGAGGGCATGAAATATTTGATTAACTTTATCGATTCGACGAGAAGCGCCGGCTTTTCGTGCGGTTCTGGGAATTTCAAAGATCTACGGACATTTTTGCCTCTGTAATATTTTCCCGATGATAACTTGATCGAATATCGTCGCTGGATTGATAAGCACGATAATATTTATCGCGGGACCTCGTGAAAAGCATTTAGATATTAATTGATAAAAAAAAAAAAAAGAAAGAAAGAAAAGCGTTCGAAAGACGTATTGAGTATGATTAATATTATATTATTTTAGAATGTGCTATAGTTGAAATCAGGAAAAAAAAGAAAAAAAAATATCTTATCAATCAAGAATATCGTAAACAAGCGTGAATTACATTCTCCGTATTACTTTAAAGACCACCAATAATATTAGTTTGATTAAATATGGAATTATGCAAAAATCAAAGTGTACGATTAATATCATTTAGTACATAACAAGATTATTAAGTTAGTCACCGTGCAAATACACCTTTTGAAGAAGAAAAACCCGATAATTTTTCGATCGCATGCTCAAAACAGAAAGAATCATGTATGTATGCACTTGAAGCTTTTACGATTCTAATGGAAAATTCAAATAGATACAGTTTTACATTAATCTTTAGGATAAACATTTGCTCAACATTTTTGAGGACATTTTTTTCCTTTGATTCAGAGAATATCGCAGGATGGTAACTCCCTCAACAAGCCTCGTCGTAGTTTGTATTGTAAAAGGAAATAGTCAACTCATAATTAACCTTTTTTCCTTGAATATTGATCTGATGTTTTGATCAAATTTAGATTCAGGTACCAAAATAATACGCATCTTTATGTCTAGAACGCGTTACGGAATATTTGATTCAATGGGTTCTCTAACAAATATTTTTAACTCTCGGGCAGAGAGGAGCTTTATTTTTATCCGTTGGGTGAAGCCGATACTGCCATTTGATGGTTCAACCGTTGGTCGACGAAAAGTGTTTTCCCTTAAGGAGCACCACCAAAGTGGTTTTATCATAATTCTCTCGACAAAGTAATTCCGATTCAATGGAATTGTCATTTTTGCAAAAAATTTTCAATTGGTTTTAGGATCGTTGTATCGACTCACTATGGATTTTTTGAGTATGCATTTCGCCAGGAATTTTCCATTATAGTGGATAGTTTTCGTTTTCGTTGTCAAAGTTCGTTTTTGAAAATGAAACGAAATTTTTAACATTTCTAATTTTTATTGAGTACGTCGTGATAATTTTTAATTCATATGAACGATAATTTTCTCAACAAGAAGTGCACAAGATTTACATTTTTCTACTACAAATATTTATCTATACGACTTGACGTTCTTTGCATTTTCCACGATCGGTCAATAGTACTGGTTCAAAGTTTATTTTCATATGCGTACTGAATATTTTATTGTAAATTTCACATTTCATACTAACAGAGATATTTCTTAGTTTAATTTGCAATTTTCGCTATCTCATTTTTTTTTTGCCATAGACATTGCGTTTCTCAAAGTTTTAATTAGCAGTAATGATTGATCAGAAAGTAAAAAACACATTAATTTTAAAACACATGCACTGTTTCGTAATGGGACACTGTCCAACGACCGCTTAATGGTTTTGGACTGTATATTTGGTTTCAGTTTTAGTTGTGTTTAGATAATCATGAATTTTCTTCAGTCAACCGTCAAGTTGTTTTATCATCAATGGATCATTTTTTTTTTTTTTTTTTAATTTGTTGGATTTACTCGACAAGTAATATCTTGATGGTGTTATCAGGAATTAGTGTGCAAATTTTATGCGGAAACGAGTAATAAGAATAATCATAATTCCCGTTCATTTGCATTGGTTCGGTGTTAATGGATAATTTTGTTTCGTCGAGAAGTGAGTGAAAAGGAAGAAAAAAAAAAAAAAGAAAATAATAACTATTCAAACAAGGTATCGAGGGAGTCACGTCAAGTGGCAGCAGGAAGTTGAGTTGGAAATAAGGGTTGGTGGAAACGAATGAGAGGCGAAAGGGAAATGGAGGAATAGAAAGAGATATCGTTGCGTCAAACGACACAATGCTACCAGCCATTTTCAATTTATTTCAAGGGCTACCACTGGGTGGTGGTAGTAGTGCTACGAACGCGGTAAAGATGGTGATGAAAAAAAGAGAGCGGGCGATCGAGCCCCGAAGGGGATGAGAACGAGAATTAAAATGAGAATAGAAGTGGAAAATGATGGCTTCGGTCACACCGTTGTGGCTCTATGTATATGTTTGACGTGCGTTGCAATCTCGTGTAAATATAAATGGAACATTCTATGCCAATTCTAGTTCGAACGGTGTTTCTGATGCTTCTGAAAAAAATAAATAAAAAAATTGATCAAACATCGTAAAAACAAGATTTGAAAAGAGAACAATTAGCTGAATTAATCGAGGTAGTAAAAAAAGATGTAGACTGAGAAAAGAGTTTAGTTGAATAAACCAAGGCTTCGTAGAATACGTCGAAAGAAATATTTCGTTCATTCAAAAAATCGTTCAGTTGCACGAATTATTAATTTTATTTCACTAAACAAAGATACCAATCGAATCAACCAAATGAGATTTGTTGTCGTGGATTTTGTTGGATCAACGTAACATATTTTTCATTTAATGAAACTGATATTTAGTATAACGGAATATTACATTGGACGTATTTCACGAAGCCATTTGGTTGATTCAACAATTCTCTTTTCTCAGTGTAGAATCGATATTTTGAAAAAGAATAGAAATTTCTTGATGGTAAAAAAATATAATGATACTCCGAAAAAAAAAAAAAAAAAAAAAAAAAAAAAAAAATTTGACAGAAATCGACTGGATACCATTGACATTTTTCGTTAACTAAAAAATAGTTGCGTTTTATTTTCATCGGGTATCTACACTGACCAAGAACCATGCAGTTCAATTGACAAATCTCTTTTACCAATAACATCAATTGATATCGAATCAAAAATTTTTATTTTCACGGACATTTTACACAAATTTACTAAGAGCACAAAATCACTAAGAATCTTATCCAAGTGGGATCAATTTGTTGTTTTGATCGTCGAGCAAACAAAATATGTTTTTTATCGTCTGAGAAAGTAATTTAAAAGCGACCAGCACACCCTGGTACCAAACTTTCTTATTTCAACAATAATATAGATAACATTATTTATTCCCTAACATTTTTCTTTCACCATTTCCACTTTGCTCGCTCGTTGTTGTTGTTGTTGTTGTTGTCGTTGTCGTTGTTTTATTTTCTCCTTTTTTTCCTTGGCACGTCTTAAGAGTCGCCATCCCCTTTTCTGCCTCGATTGCGGCCGTAATTCGAAAAACTTTCGAGGCAAACAAAAGTAAGGACTTTTGTTCCAAGTTTTAGTATACCGCGGGATCTGTCGCGGTGCTCACAAATTGCGGGTCGATAGAGGGATGAGGCAGTAGCGCGTCGGCATCCGCGAGACCAGCGACGCCCCAACAGTGTTTTGTTCTCTTTGTCATTCTTCCGGGTAGGCATGATATAGTACCGAACTGCCATGACTCCCGAACTGTCCTTTGCCACGCATCAAATTTACCTCAGCCTTGTTGGAAAACGAGCCTGTACCATCGTACTTTCTTTTCTCCTCCTCAAACTTTAACAACTCTGACAAACTTACTATTTTTTTTCTTCTTTTTTTTTTCGTTTAAATCAACTGATCACCCGAGTATATTTGAAAAACATAAAACTTTTATTTCAAACCATTTCGATAATTCAAGTTTTTTTTTATGAACTCGAGTTAATTCATTTTTTTTTTTTCATTTCCACCTTTATAACTAAGATAATCTCACCCTTATTTATGTTATTATTTTCAATTTTAATATTCTGAGAGCTCAAAAACTTTTTGAAATGAAATTTTCATCAACGTTTAACAATAAATGTTCATCAACCAATAATCAATTTTTATTAAACTTTTCATTTTGATCAATACTCGTTCAGGCAGTACAAAAACTCTTATCTTTATTTTCCTTTTCCCAAATAAATCCATGTCGAATATCTCTATTTCAAGATTACTCTATTCCCGAATGACTCTTTGGTAGGTGAACTTTATTTTTTAATAATCATAATCTTCAATATTTCTATGCGAAGAATATCTCGAATTGAAAATATCCATATGTTATAGTTAACATCTTTATCTCAAATGTCTCTTTGACATCTCAATGCTGAAACGACTCTATTCTGGTATTTCTGTACTCGAAAAAATATTTTAAATCCAAAATATGTCTATGTTCTAATAACTGACGAATAGAGATGTTTCTGACCGCATTCAAGAATTAAGATATCTCGTGCAGACTAGAGTTATTTTGGATGACTTATACGTATTTTGGATCAGAAATATTTCTTGCATGTCGATATTCAAGAATGAGGTTGTTCGAGAATAAAGATATCAGACATTGAATTATCCGAGACCAGAGAAACAAAAATTAGAAATAAAGAGTCGTTGTACTGACACTCGTTCGTTTAATATCAAATGAACCCCCAAATAATCCTTTTGATTTCGATCCAAGGTTTGAAACAATTCTCATACCTTCATAAATTCTGTAGATTTTCTTTCCAACTATAGTTATAGAGCCTACTTTTTTAAATATACTTGACTTCATGATTACATCTGGTGCTTCTTCTTTCGCAAAAATTGATTGGTTTTTGTTATTTATACTTATGTAGCATTTTAAACGCGGTGCTGATGACATCTCAATGACAGTAGAACTCATTGAAACGTAATTCTTTAAAATTGCTATCACTAATCTCCCTATTTTTAATCTATTTAATTATTATGATCTTTTTAACTTCAACTTCCTACCTTTCTACGGACCTGCAAACGACGTCGAAGCTCGAGTGGATCATGTGGGATTATGAACGGTACGAATGCGAAATAGAATTCGGTCGGAACGAGGACGAGGAAAAGAAAAAAAAAAATCAGAATGCACCCCTTTCAACCCTCGTTTAGGTCGTCCGAGAGTATGTAACACAATAAAAGCTGTGCGAGCAAGTTGTGATATTGTCATATATGTTGATTTCAGATTGAGTTAAGTGCTCTGAGGGTGAAGGCTCCATTTGTTCGACACGTGTCAAACGTTTGGCCATTCTGAAGAAAACTTTTCAATCTCTTCTGTGGGATATAGCAGTACCAAATTACGATTTTTCGAAATAGTTTACAACCAATTTACTATCAATCATTCGTAGAATTTTACAGATAATTGACATTCGAGCCACGAACAATTATTTTCGCAAATTACGTGCAGTCGTAATAAATTTTTATTGAGACCAATCAAAATTTTAAAGAAATCACGATCTCAAATAGTTTGTAAAAATGCTACGAAATCTACGATTTATTACGGATTTTTTCGAAGTTTTTACACGAAACTTGAGACATAGAAATTTGATAAATCGAAATGCGAATTCTACGATTCATCAGGATTACAAATAAAATCCGAAAACTTTGAGTCAAAATAGACGAACAAGAAAAGCTTAGAAATTGAAAATCTCTTATTTACAAAAATTAAACTGAAACAAAACTGTTTATTTGATTTTTGTTTTTTTTTTTTTTAAACGAGTTCGTGAAGTAGGGATAAACGAAGCGATAAAAAGGGCTAAAAAGGGGTTAATAGTTGCCGACCTCAACGATGGGATCCGAACGGAGCGAAGGGAAGTCTAAGGGCGTGGGATAAAAAGGGGTGTAAAAAGTTGCGGGATAAAACACTGAATGGTGATAGTCGTAAATTGTTCAAATTGAGGGATATTTTGAGATTGGTGAATCTTCCAATCGCATCAAATGCTATTGAATCAAAAATTGTTTTTTTTTTCTCAGTGCAGAGGATAGAAAAAACAAAATAACGTATGTTATTGTAGAGAATATTTTTGTTCCGTATTTGGACGGGCAAGAGGAATCAAAACCTGCGTTAAATTAGCATGATCGGTGCAAATCTGAAGTAATTATTTCACTTCTATTCAAAATCTTATGCCCGCGAGCAAATTAGTTGTTTTATATTTAGGAAAAAAAAATAACAAGTTTGTTCATTTTTAAATATTTGTCGTGCAACGAAATTCAGTTGTGAGATGTGTGATAGAAATCTTGGATTCTCGTTGAGGGCTTTTCAACAGGAAACCATATGGAAAAATAGATCAATGCTGAGAGATTTGAGTAGCAAAATTGCCAAAGTATCTGCGAAGTTTCGGTAGAAATAGGTGGGATGAAACTTTCTACTTTTTAAGGGTTTCACGGCAATCGTTACTGCCATAAAAAGTTTGTGGCTCGGATGTTGATGTATCGAATTTGGTGTTTTCCGACGTTTCGCAAACCTTACAATTTCCAAAACATCTGAAATTCGACTCTGCATTCATTCGGTCGATACAAACTTTCATAAGAGATGAATCAGTGTTGTAGACTATCGCGAGTTCACAGGAGAAAGCAGATGATAAAAGGAGGCGAAGTTTAGGGAGCAATCGCGGGAAGCAGTCCGGCTCAATAAATTCCTCGGTTACATGCGCACATTGGAGAAGAGAACGAGTTTATGAAGACGATAAAAAAAAAAAAAGAAAAAGAAAAAGAAAAAAAGAAAAAATAAGAAAGCGACCGGTGAAGATGGATCTGTAATTGAAATATTGAATGAGGAGACGCCGAGAAAGCAAACACTGGGGAGGGTTTCGCGAAAGGGAGAACTGTTGAATCACTCGGCATTGATACGAATATATTTAATCGCTATTTTATTTCTTTACTAGGCTATTTAAGCGTGCCCGATAATTTCTTGTCCAACGTTACTTTCTAATTATGAAACAAACCTCAACATTATTCCAAAAGTTGAATTTGAAAAAATAAATTATACATAAAAGATTATTATTCATCAATTGCTCAAGTTTTAATAAAATTTCTCTTTTGCCAAATTTATTGAGAACATCACAAATCTACTTTATAAAAAGGAATATAAATTTTTTTATTCGCGAAAGAATTTTTTTTTTTTTTTTTTTTTTCATGTAAGATAATAAATTTGGATATCATTTTTTATCATCATGAGCTCATTTTCATCAAATATATTTACATTTCTGTGCCACCGTTGTCTCGGTTACGTTTGTTACGGCTCAAAAATATCACAATTTGCGAGTTTAGCCATAATTCGGAGTACGTTTTCGAGGGGACCTTACAAGGAGCCAAGGTATTTGTCTCTTACCCTGCCAACGTGGGTCATTTGTCTCGAGGCCTATTCGATAGGTTCGATATTCATATGAGTGCTCTGAAAACTTGTCGCCCGATCTTATAGACGGCACCTCGCCTAATTTCGGAGTTTTTTGAGGGCTGCGTTTAAGTATTGGGATGAAACTGTCATGGGGAACTGCATGAGTTTGAAGAAAAAAAAAAAACTTTCAACATATTAATCATCTGAAAAATTCATTAAATAAAACTCTCCACGTTGACCGGAATAGGGTGTTGAAAAAATGACATCGAATCGAGCAAGTTCAGGATGATGAAGAGATTTTATAACAGAAAAAATATAGCGGAATAAAAATGTAGAGAGGAGTGAAGTTATTTTGAAAGGATAAATTATGAGCTATTGCACGCACCGCCGTTTAATCGTCTCAATCTGAACAACAGACAAAACCGAACTCGAAAAGAATATTAAAAAAAAAAGTTTATTCGAACAAAATCACAATTGCGGAATGAAGCTTCAGCTTTCTCAAGGTGGATTTTTCCATTGCAAAACTATTTTGCAATGGAAAATATTGATGTAAATATCGAGAAAAAAAAACAAAAAACTGATCATTTAATTAAATATTATCCTCGAACATTTAAATACATGCATTGTATTGAAGTATTTGACAATTAACCAGAAATGCGTCGAACACATACGCTCGTAGTTCGATGTCGACTGCACAATTAAGTTAGTATGGGGAATCGAGAATCCTCTTACCTTCTCTCTCCTCTTGTTTAATCCTTTCGTTTCCATGAGCTCAAACTATCAGGAAGTATTTCAATATCCGTTTCAACGTATATCTATATCATCTGTATATGGACACGTGTGCAGATATATTGGATTTAGCATCGACTTCATTTAGGACACCAATTCTGGTATTTTCGATCGCTAACTATGCTCTCATTTTGCTTTAAACTTGCTCTCTCTCTCTCTCTCTTGAAATCGAAAATTCTTAGTTTCATCAGAATCCCTTGCCTTCGTCAATTTTTAATTAAATTTTGCTTTCTTCTGTTAGGATACATTTTTTTTCATGATTATAATAACACTAAAAGATTGCGAATCGTTTTTCAACTTTCGTTTTTTACGCTCACATTGAGCCCAGAATTGTAAATTTTTTGAGCTGCGTGAGAGAGAGAGAGAGTCTGAATCGAAAATATATTCAGTTGATGCATACATTTTTACGAGGAAGCACATGGTATTGACAATGAACGAGCTGGCGAAGATTTTATTTTAAAGCGATTAGACGCACGTGACGAGGAACAAAGAAATCAACCTGCAATTGACGAGCCGAGTGACGAATACGAAGACGGCGAGGAGATGAAAAAAAAAAAAAATACGCGTGGTAGGGTTCACGACAGTAGGGTTGTCACTTTTATTTTCACCATTATTCTAATGTACGCTATTATGTGAAGAGGTTTTAAGATAAAAACTAGAGCGTTGCTTAGAACGGACTTTGGTACGTGGTTCGTAGAATATCGATTGTTCGACAAACACTGAGTTTTCAATAGTTACATATATTTGCGCAAAGCACATATTAATATTAACGTGAAAATTTCGATCGATTCAAAGAAACCGTTGGCTACGAATGCTTTTAATAATGAAAAATCAATGTCCCAGTGACTCAAGAATATTTCGGGCTAGAAAACAAAAAAGTTTGTTTTTAATATTGTGTATACTCCAAAAAACACATATGAAGTTTATTGTTCCCGACTTTTTAACAATCCCTGGAGTGTATGAAATGGCGAAGCCAACCCTACTTAAGAAAAAGCACATCTTCTTTTTCTGAACGAGTTTTCTCCTCACTAAATAATCATAACAACGCTATAAAAAGAAAGAAAAAAAAGAAATATAATTGAACCTGAATAGGGTAGACTTTTTAGGGTTGCACAGAAGGATCAGAGTTATATTTTTCTTCTATATTGCTCGTCTTCAACGCCCTAACTGTGCTGGTGTCTTTTATAGCCGGTCTATGATAATTTTATTATTTCTTTCACAGTATATTATAACGACAAGAAAATCGTCGAATAAAATCCACTATCTTCTACCGTTGTTCGGCCTCACATAGAACTGAACATTTTTATCACGAGCGAAATATTTAACCGTGTGGCCAATCAGGCTCAAACGTCACGATTCAATATTCTCTTTATTGCAATAGGAAACGCGCATCCGGTGAAAATACCTCTATTCGAGCGAGAATATAATTGTTGTCAAAAGTGTAGAAAACAAAAAAAAATATTTACCGAAAAATTGCCATTTTGTTTGAAATGTTTTGTAAAGATTATCGAATTTGACGATAAGAACAAAAAAAAATGAAAGCAGTGTTTATTCGACGACGATTATGGTGAAAGCCACAATTGGTTTATGAGAAGAAGCTGCAATAGAAAATTACAAAGTTTCGTTTATTAGATTATCCAGTCATTTTATTGAGGCATTTCACTCCATACAGATAACATCTCGTAGCACTGCAGAGTTCTGGTTCGTTTCGGGTGTACCGTAATGGCGAATGGATTACAAATAAATTTCGTTGAGTTACATGGTGTATTCCTAAAATTTCTAAAACTTTTCTAAACATCGTTGTACACTTTTGCGTCGTATGCTTATTATCATTATATATTATTTATACACGTTGTATACTCAATTATTTTTTTTTGTTTTTAATTAATTTATTTATTTTTATTTCTTATATAGCACGTACGTATTCGTTATTGTTTTATCATGATTACTATTTTGTTTTTGCCCAGAACGATTATCGTATTTGATTAAAAAGTACGGCTTCGTTTATTTCTTAATAACCATTGAATGGCGTTAGTCCGAATGTTGTTTCTCCAGCCACTGCCGTTCGAGATGATTATTTAATTATTCAACAGTTTCACGCGACAAAACATTTTGTTAAAAACGAAACATTTCAGTTGGTTCAAAGAGATATGATTCGACGGCTGTATTCAATGACCCGATAATAGAAATAATAAAATAATAATATTTATCTCAGTACGGACAACTGTTGATTGATTAGTGCGTTTCATATATACATGTTGTTTAAATTCTTATTATTATTTTCTCCGGCTTTCGGAGAGCTATGCTCTTTTCCTTATTTCATTATTTTAAACTATTTCCGTCTTCTCTTCCTCGACAAAGAGCGGCTTTACAGATCTATTTTGGGTTCATTATCATATTTAAAAACTTTTTCTATCTAAATACATAACGGCTGATGAAAGGGTCACATGCTTTTTTTTAATTTTATTTTATTTTTTCATTGCTCTGATTATCATTATTATCTACACATATTACGTTAGTATTTATATTAGCAAAATTATATCAACGTTTTCTAATAACGTATAGATAATATCCGTTAACTTTGTTATCGCGTTTCTTTTTCGAGGTGAAACAAAAATAAAATAAGTGCTATTGACGTAAACCTTACCTCGTGAGGTGTCTACGTTCCGACTATTTTCCATTTATCTTGATACTCAATTCGGTGCACATCTCAGCAAAGAATCATTCATTGCATTCGCGGAAGACTTGACACTCGATGCTGATAAAATATTGATATTTCCAATTACGAAGACGATCAGTCGAACGCGTCCGATTTTCAAAATCGAATCCAAGAATAATTCGCTCCGAACGGAGCAAATGATTGATTATTGGAAAAAGAGCTCAGCAGAATTCAGTGATTTTACAATCTGTGATAACGAATCTAAAGAATTCCGAAAACCTAACATCAGTCTGTAACCCGAACAAGCGAAACAAAGGAGATACCCAAAATTTGTTTTTAGCTCATTCAAACCTGAAAACATCTGAACATCAACCAGTAAGGTCTGCAACGTCCGTGAAGTACGTTACTATAGCTCTGTAAAGTATGTAAGAACTGTAAGATCTGTGGGAGATCGATAAAGTTTGTGAACCTCGTAAAGTTCTTAACGCTCCCGATGGTTGCAAGGTCTGTAACGTTGATGAAGCTGGTGAGGTCTCTGAGATCTATGAGTCGCATACGCTTTTGCCTAGCATAGCTTGACCTAGCATATAGAATTCGTTGAAATCTCCTATGCTACGTTATGCTATGATATCCAAATGTATGTGTGATTGGCTCAAAACCTTCCAAGTTTATGAGATCCGTGGAGTTTTTCAGATCTTGAAAGTTTTCTGAATCTGGGAAGACTGTGAGATTCGTTGGGTTTGTTAGGTCTGCAAGATTCAAAAGGTTCATCAAGGTCTTCATATAAGGGTTTGTAGTGTCTTATTTAACGGTATTGATCGATAACGTTCAGTACGCCGATATTTCGCAGACATGACGAAAAACCGTGATAACTCGTTTTTTTTTTCAGAGACGAGACCATGACAAAAATCGTCCAGGTCACTCGGAGTAACTAGTTTTGTCGCTGGCATCGTCAGGGCTCGTTTCACGATAATTTTCCGCGGTACCATTAGCGTGAACGTTTTGATTCGGGGGTCTGATTACAGTTGGTAGATAGCCGGTGCCGGTGTACGGGGCCGCGAGAAATCTGTGACGTGTAGGTGGCGTTGGACCGCAATAACCGCCCCGAGATACGTACGCGGCTGTCACCGATGCTGAAGCTGCTGATGCAGCAGCGGCGGAAGCTAACGCTCCGGCAAGCGGCGAAAATGCTGATTTAGGCTGGAGACTATCTTCGCAGACGAGAACTTCCATCGCTGACACTACGTCACCTGTTTAAACAACAAAAAGTCACGATCACCTTCGAAATTATTAATAACTCATTATGAAATGCTTTAATGACCTTGAGAGAAATATTTTTCTATGAGCTTCTAAATGCGAAAGAGTTCACAATTACTGTCACAGTTATTTTCAAAATTGCCGAATTGCCCGCTCTCCACTCTTTATTTTCTTTGACAAATTATTGCACTTTTCGTCATGGATAAAATTCACTTGTTTTCATCGATACAATGAATTTTTCACTTGGTGCCTCAGAGCAGTGACACTAATTTCATGAGAAACGTGTTATAATTATTACGACTAATTTGTGAGAAAATTGAATCAGACGAACGATCGAAAGATCACGTTTATTGTCTTGCTTTTTTAAGTTTCTCTATAAAATGATTAACTCATAAGCATTTTTGCTTACAGGTGCGAATTAAAACTGATTACGTTGCATTTTACGATCACTATCGAATTTTAAGGTGCTGCTACAGTTTGTATTAAGATTTTGTAAAATTCAACTTCATTAGGGGCAAAAAATGACAAGTTGGGGAAGGGCGGGTAAAGTGGGGCACCGCAGGACAAAGGGGGAGACGCCCCAGAAAGATGAAAAACAAATTTCGTTGCTTCAAAATTGTCGTTGGAAATTATCGATGAACAATACACGTTTTGAAATGATGTCTAAATTATTTTGATTCTACACAAATTTGATCGAAAAACATTATACGTTAAATGTATGCATGTAAAGATTATATTTAAAATTGTTTTAAAACTGTGAAATTTTTTAAAGTGTTTCTTCGACTGGCTTTAATCGTAATTACCAATAATAAGACAATGCATAACCTTTTATGAAAAACAAATAAAAAATTTTGTCAATTTTTTTTCAAGTTATTTGTCAAATTCTGGAAATACTCGTTTATCGGGCTCCGAATTTCTTTTTTGTTGCATATATAATGTTTTGCTTATAATTTTTTATTGTTTTTCGAAGTTTCAAAATATTTTAGGCATCATTTCAGCTAAGATTTTCTGGAAAATTGAAATAATAACAATGTACAAAAAATTTGAGTTCCGTTAAGATAATATTGATCATGACGTCTTTACATTGCAATAAACCGTAGACGAATTGTGCAGGCCCGATTTGGGTGAGCTCGCACTTCCAAGTATTCACTGACTGTGCATTTATTTGGCTGAAAATATTATCTAAATTTTAATGCAAGAAATGATCGATAGTTTCAGAGCATGATTAAACAGTTCGAAAGATCAGTTCTTCCTGAACGATTTGATGCTAATTTAAAAATGAAATATTAATTTTTCATTTTTTGGGAGAGTGTCCCACTTTGTCCGCCTCTCTCCTACGTTGAATTCTAAAAAAATTAACAAACACAAGTTCACAGATTTTTGTTTGTCGAATTCGTTAATCGAAGATCATCAAAAATTATTCCCGAAGTCGGCAATGTGTGCAAGACGAGCTTGTAAGTTTTTAATTAAACAGAAAAATGTTTTACCTTTACACCGATGAAGCAGAGCTTCAACATCAGCACGACGTCTGCCAGGGAAGACTCGGAGTAAAACATCAACGGGTGATCGTTGCTGTTGCGGTTGTTGTTGGTGTTGTTGTTGTTGCTGTTGTTGCTGCTGGACTTGTAGACCGCAGGGTTGCTGAACGTTTTGCATTTGCATTTGCATCTGCATCTGGATCTCTCGAGGTTCGTGAAGATGATGCGTGTGATGCTGGTGCTGATAGAGAGTCGCCGGTGAGCAATATAAAGAATTCGCGGTTGGACCGTAAAGCGGAGCATACGGGGAGAAATGTGCAGCCGCTGCGACCGCTGCTGCAGCCTGCAAATTAATGATAACGAGCGTTAAGTACCAAATTTGCAAAGTAATGCAGGCATAACTTTTTGCTCATAGGATTGAGGCAGATGATGCAACGCGCCTTTATTTCAACCCTTTAATAATATTATACTCGCACACTTCAAAATCATAGAATTCGTGACACTTGCATATTCCATTGAACTTTTTTTGTTTACTATGTATCTCGTTTGCCTATTTACGACGATTTTCGGTTTTCTGTGGAAGCATGAAATCGATGGAAACTACGCAATGAAAAACTGAATCTCGTGGAACTTTTGTTCAACTTTCATTAGTTCTACTCCATTGCTATTCATCTGCGGTATAACATTTATTCTCAACTAATTATGCATGAGATATAGTTACCGCGAGCGAGGGTGTCGACGGCGATGGTGGGCTAATATGTCTCGGTTGAACTAGGTCGACAGGCTGCATTATCATCTGGTTCTGTCCATGCGAGTTTAAAGGACTTCCAGATTTTCTCAAACTGAGATTTTCGGGCACCGGAGTGTCGACTCTCTGTGGTGTAAGTGCAGGTGTCCGGGGAGGTGTATGATTCGGGCTTGGTGTTCCCGGCTCGACGCTTCCGTCTTCTGATTCGTTCACGCTATTTTCTCGTTTACGCTCAATCGTTTGAAGTCCTGTACCTGGTCCTTCTCCTGTTGAACCGGCTGCTGCAATCATGCCAACGAGTCGCGTTATACGTATTTCCGTTTGGGCCGACGTAATAATCCGTAAATTACTTAGAATCCTTCAATTATAGTGAAAAATGGAATTCGCCTCGGGCATTTCAAGAGTTCGGATTTCCTCGAGTATTTTTTTTAAATTGTATTTAGTGTCAGCACTTTTTTATATACATGTCCCGTCGGGGATACGTGCGAAAAATTAAATTGTGAGAAAGCAATCGCTAGGTCGAGATTTTCATATTAATCGGGAGTCATTTTTAGGGATTACCGTACACTCCCTCTCTTCTAAATTCTTAGCCTAAAATTGTATGCAAAATTAGATTTGTTGGTGGTAGGCCAAAACGAAGAATCGTTCTGTTTTTTGTCTTATTTTTACGAGTTGAATTATCCAAATTCTTTTGTTAATTCTAAAAATAATTAAAATATCTTGAGTATTCAACAGATTTTGTTCTAATGCTTCGAAATCCTAATGCTCTGAAAGATTTTCTAAGGTAATCCAGCATAAAAAATTGTATTATCATCGTCATAGAAAAAAAAAATCAGAAGATAATGATGAATATTTTAAAAAATCAGTTTTAAGAATCAGTAAATTCCTAAAATGTTTAGTATATGGAATTCTGGAGAAACGATAAGAACTGATTTTCTTGCGGTAATTTTGCAGGCCTCGATATAAGAGTTTACAAAATGCCGGACATTTCAACGCTGTAAACATTCAAGAAAAAAATCGATCTGATTCGATATTTTTAAACGTTGTAAAGTACGATGCGTAAAAAAAAATTGGATCTTGAAGAATGCAGAAAGCATTGACGATCTTTGAAAATCGTGAAATATATTTTGAATCAATGATGTATCGTCTTACTCGTAACATGATCCATAATATGAAGCTCACTGCCCGAATCCGAATCTCTATCTCCGTCGTTCCTGATGTGATCTTGTAGTGTCATTTTCGCCCGTTTTACACCTGGACAGAAAAGAAAACGGCAAATAAAATTCGCAGCCGAGTATACGGGGTCAGTGTCAGGCGAAGGAGCTGACAAGCTGGAAGGTTGAGCATTCATTCGCGATTCTTTCTCTCTCGATTTCCATTATAGTACGGCAAAAAAAAGTTGCGAAAGCAATTTGAAATGAAAATAAAAGTTTTTGAGAACTCCGAAGCCAACTCGGCTTGTTCCAATCAGCGTCTGTAAATTCTACTTTTGAAACATGCCCGCAGAGAAACAAATTGATTCGGAATTGCAATATATCTGTACTCGCGACGAGAAGGAAAAATATTATTTAACTATCGTGTATTCGTTCAATTATGTTGAACACTCCATAAGAGTAGTGAAGTGAAGTGAAAAAAAAAAAAAAAAAAAAAAAAAAAAAAAGTTTCAGCGGTGGCAGGTCAAGAAAAAGCAGTAAACTTTTGAATAGAGAAAGGGGATGAGGGAAGGGGGTGGAAGGTGGGATAGCGGGTAAACGAGGAAGAGTATGAGAAAAAGAGCAAGATAAATGTGTATCTTATAGACTGCACTGGAACGAGACGAAAAGAGGGTAAAATTCGGAAGGTACATAAGAGTAAGAGCAGCGAAGCTGTAGAAATTGAGAGTAGAAATAGGAATGGGTGGAAGTTGAGTTGAACTTACAACGTGCTGGCTATACTATCGCTTAATAGCACTCGAAAGTTAAACCAGGGGGCACTTGTGGCTCTTGGACCATTATGCAGAAAGCCCTCTATTTGAGGTCACCGGCGACCCCTCTTCGTTTCGTTGAGGATAGAGGTTACGTACATCTATACATACTTCATGGTAGAAAAGTACGAGTATACATGTCTTGATGTATAGGTGCAGGGTACATGGTTTACATGCGCGCTACGTAAACCACTACAGCCACCACACCCTTAGATATGTTTAGTCCTTCAATGGCGCGCACGTGCATTGTAAGCTTCCTCTCGACACGCGTCCCTTCCTGTTATAATACTCGGTACAACTATCTTCCAAAAAACGCCTTTCGATATTTTAGCTTAATACATATAAGTTTTTCCCTATCCGTTCCCTATCGATATATGAGTTCATTTTCGACCGGGTAATCCTGCTCCGCGTTTTTTGTACGAGTTATTGTTCACTTTTTTCATTCAAAACTGAATTTAAGTGTTTATCGTAAAATGCCTCAATCTACGTTTTTTTTTTTTGTTGAATCCTACGTTAATGATGTTGGATGATGACAGTGGTTATTAAACGACAAAGTACCAAGAATGGTAGAAGATATTTGCGGTTGTGATTCGATAATTGAACGGCGATTCGAATCCGTTTAATCGGTAGATTTTAACGAGCAAAAAGCATTTGAAATAGTTACTACAAAGGGTTGAGTGCTTCCGTCAAGTGAGATGAAAGGATCGATTGTGCATTATATTTGTAAAAATATTTACAAAAAGCGTTGAAACAGACTCGCGAGTATATTAAAATTTGATGTTGCAGTTGCTTGAATGTTATATGTTATTAATTGTTTCACGACGAGTGGTAATTGAGTTACTGAAAATACAATCTACGCGTGTTTCACTTTTTTACGTGCAATATTTACCGTTTTATATTCACTGCTTATATAATCTATACACATGGGCAGATCCATTGCTTTTTGATCGCAGCCTGCGCGAGCTTGGGTCAGTGATTTGGCTGCCAATTTTTTTTTTTCTAAGAAAGTAGGCTATAAAAAATGAGGATCATTCAAATTTGAATTCAACATAGAGAAATTTGATGGGTGTAGAAATTTTTGAAATTTTTTATAAACTAAATTTTTGTTTTATCTGACGTTCTATGAATCTCGATGACTCGAATGAAAGCGGCATTTCTCTTCTTTAATCGCTTTTTTTTTCAAGAAAACAATTTTTTTTTTACTCCAAACCAAAATTCGGTTTGATTAGAATCTTTTTTCTTGAATTACTATAAGCTTAAAAAAATTTTTGCGTATTTTTGAAACGCTGCTGGGCAAGAGTTTTCCGAATAAAAAGCTAGAAGACGACTCGAATTTTTCGTCCAGGTATAATCTATCACTACCTACACTAATTTTCATATATATCACCACGTTCCTCTCGATGTATGGCTTCTCAAATCCAACTGATTAATGAAAAATCGCTCGAAATTGCTTGAATTCTTCAGAGAATATATTTTATTCTATTTCTCAAGCAACGATGAAAATTTCATGCATGGTGTCCACGTGGTTAGCGAGCTGTGAATTGTTTCGAATCCTCAAGTTTTTCTCATTTTTCTACATGTTTGTTTATATAGCATTTTGTTGTAATGAGTTAAAATTTGAAGGATCGTCTTTTTTTTATAATCAATTATCTTGAAAAAAATCGTCAATCGCAAATCGCTGACTCAAACTGGCAGGCTGCGGTCGCGAAAAGTAATATGGATCTGCCCATATAAATTTTTGAATACGCAATAAAATACTCGAAACATATGGCAAGGGTAAAAAAAAAAAAAAAAAAAGACGAGCCACGATAAATGGACGGCTGAAAATACTTTTTAACAAGACCAGTCAGTTATGTGTACGGGGGTGCTGGAAATACGCAAGCACTCGAAACGCCAGTCAGTTCATACAGTAAAGGAGATATATAAAGCGTGCTCCGCCCCCTCCTCTTACACGCGGAGTGGCCAAGCGAGCGATTCATGGATGAACGAATCCGTATAATACACTGTATTGAATACATATGGACTAAATACATTCGCGTAAAAAACCGAATGGTCAGATAAACAATTTTATGGAGAGAAAAAAAAAAATGATGCACGTAAAGTTCTGTGCATGATAAAAAGCTTGGAGGGACTAAAAAGTATTACAAAATCACCGTAAAACGTATATGTGTTACTAGATAATGTACTCGATCAATGAGAAATTTTTAATGATAAAAAACGTGTGATTTTGGATATTTATCGTCAAATCTGGTCATTTTTTATGATCCGTGCGAGCAGCGAGTTCAATGCCGGGAAATGTAATTCATCCAAAGATGAAATAAAGAAAATAATACAGGATAAAGTACGAAAATATATATATCCGCTGTGACCGTTTGTATGGTCTTGGCAATTATTTCTAACAAGTTCGATAGCCGCAGGGTAGCTCAGTGATTCTCGAATTCTCTATGCTCTTCCCCCCCGTTCAGGTCAAATTAGAGGAAAAGTTCGCAATGATCAATGTTCAGAATCATATAGATTAATACCGCGCATATATACAATTTCGCCTCTTTTTTCTATATACAGTTAAATTCTCAAACACTTTTCAACTCGATATAATCAATGGTCCGCCAATTTCACTATAATTCGACTACCAGCCCGGCATCACCTTCCTCTTACTATCCCTTTTCATTCACGACGAAGCACCTCGTCGTTTTTTTTTTCCCCAACTCGAGCTTCAATAATACACTTCGAAGATATCGAGAACGTTAGATACCCGATAGAACTTGGATCAAATGTAAATATGCTCGAGTTCATTTTTAATTCAATGCTCTTTCAAGCGTCGAAAAAGAAGCTTATGTGTTTCTGATCTCATTACGAATGAAAGCATATTTATTTTCGCATTTAAATATTTATTTCTCTATTTAGTCGAGTGTATACCGTAAATGAAAGAAAAGAAAAAATTGAAATTCATAAAAAATCTCTCTTTCTCTATTTAACATATGATAATAATTTATGAAGATACGAAAAAAAAAAAATTCCATACAAAATTAAGGTGGAGAAAAATTGCTTATTTTCATAAATAAAGATATCAACTTTATATGCGACTTCAATCCTTTGTATCTTTTTCATCCCTTCCTTCTCGTAGTCACCCCTGGCTCACTAGCATTCAACATCGATTATATTTCTTGCCTGCTTTTTACGTCAGTTCGCGATATATACGAGTGAGTGTTGTATTACAAGAAGGGTTCGTGTAATTTATCATGATACACTCGACACCCTCGATCCGTGGCATACCAAATTTCCGTTCTTTTCTATCGCATGAAGACCGTATATTGATATATGCTTGCACACGTTCGCGATAGGGTTCGAGCATACAAAAAAAAAAATCTTCCATTTCATTGGATCAGCAAAATCATCTTCATGGTATTGCAATACATCAGGAAATTCCTCAATCCCTAAGTTATTGCGTGCTGAGAAGTAAATTATGGATATGTTCATTGATTTATTCACCAATTCATTTTACAATCTGTGAATTTCAGTCGAAGTATCCTTTATAATCAGACTTGAGGAAATCGTTGAGCTCATTTCGTGCATTCTGATTGATTAGTTCCGTTGTTCGTTTCCTCTATCCTCAAATGCAACTTGAACAAATCATGATCACGATCAAAGCAAAAATAAAAAAACACAATCATTAGATAATAGAACGCAGCGATTGCAAAGATATGGAAATTCGATCGACTCACTGCACTTTATTCGTGTCTAAAATCCTTTTTATCTCATCAATTTATGATCCACAAGTGTGAGCATAAATGGAAGAGGATCAAAAATCTACTCACTGAAAGTAATGCATGCAATGATGAAGGGAAACTGTCATACGAGGATTGGTATCGAGAAAGAGACTCATCATATCAAACGGAAAATAATTTTCTGTAAATTTCTTTTGTAGAAAAAAAAAGTATATTGTCTACCGATAGAAAAAGGAAATACAGCGAGGTTCGTATTAGCCATATGCGCATGCACGGTTCAATGAACTTGAGAGGAGTTGCAAACGCCACGTAATCAAAAACAGAAAATATATTTCTGACAAAAATAGATATGGCATATCGTGAATTAAAATACTCCAATATCTAGGGAGATATCGGTATGTCATGTAATGCTCGGAAATGTAAGGAATGCTGACTCCTTGAGAGCCTCGGGATTCTCTCACCACCCTTCCATGGACTCCTTCTCTCATCCTTGATGGTTATACGTTTGTCCATATAAGTATACATCAGTATAACCTCATAATATCGAGCACTACACTTCACAAATTCCACTTACTATTGCAGTATACATATATTAAGTATGAAGAATTCCACACCAAATTCATAAACATCTCTCACCCTTATTGTGTCGTAAAGTTCGTTCATACTTGATTATTCTCATCCGTTCAATCGAATGAGTATTATCTTGTTTCCTTTTTATATTGGTTCATACATTTTTTCGAATCATAACAGTATACAAGTTGATAAGTCGTGTAACTGCCAAATATTTTTAATATCGTTTCGTATACTTTTATTTCGTATACAAACACGCATTAGTATAAATTAGGAAGAATAATGTAAAAATAATGTAAAAATGCTGACATTGCAGTCTTTCGTATGCGGCAAGAGAAGAATTTTGAAAATAAAAAAATCAATGTTCGACAATGCTAATGACTTGTAGTCGATCGTAATGCACTGTAACAACAATAACGATAATCCATTTTAATGATTGAACAATCTTTGTTTCTTTTTCAATTTACCAAATTAATTTCGCTTCATTCAATAGTTACTGTTATATAACAAATGAATTGTACACAGCCAGACACCCGGAGCAACCCCATCAGCATATACGATTCATCTGTATATAAGGCTGGCGACATTCTTCGGAATTATAATTCAATAGCTATTGTACTTCGTATACTCGATCATAATAAACTCTGTCGATATTGCATTCCAACTGTACTGTGGGGAGACAAAGGCCGAAAGAATTTCACATTTTATCCACCTCTCGGTATTATATGTACAGGGTGTCTCGGGAAATAGTGTCAAGATCAAGCATAGGATGGGAGAGAACCTGAAACTTTATATCGAAGTGACGTTAATTCGTGGGAGCTGATTTCGCTTGCGCGGTTTCGGAGTAACGGGGGCATTTGGATATTTTTGTGTTACATCGTGAAATTTGACGGGAACGCTTTATGGTATTTTTGGAATGTTCAAGTGACCCACCCAAAATCGAGAAATGAAAGAGCTCGAACGGCTTGGATTTTACTTATTAAACTTTTCGTGGAATTGAAAAATGCGAAAATTCCCATAGTTTTTTTCATTCCTGAATGATTATAATGCACATAATCATGCAGTCGAGGTTATTGGATGAGTGTAAATCTCAACTCCGATCAGTAATCGTTTCATCATTTTGATTCTGGCCTTGAATGGAGTCTTGGACCGTCCGAGTACTTGGTCGCAATCAATACCCAAGTTATAAATACCATTACGATCAATGATTTTTTCATTATTAGATTTTTCATCAAATTACACTATTTTATCAAAAAAAGTCCACTTTTTTATGCTTCATAATATTTTTGTCAGTTTTTTTTTTCCAAGACATTTTGTAATTTCTTTGTGGACACATTTTTAATTTTTTCAATCTTGCATTTTGTTTGGGCAAAGAGACGAAACTATAAGAACTTAATTAATTTCTATTCTAGTAGAGATTGTCGAGATTGAAAAAGAAAATTGGAAATTTAATTTAAAATCGTTTTTGCAATGATTTTAGAGTCAATTTATTTGATCATCAATAAAAGACACGTAGCAAGGGAGGCGAGCAGACTCTCAATTGCAACATACAGACATAGGAACCACGCGCCTGCGTAGAGTGCACTATATATCGACGGGAGAGGGTAGGTTGGTGGCTTGCAAGAGTCGTAGAATCCTCAATGTGAACAATTCATGCGTATAAAGAACATTGTCGATACAAATTCACGAAATGATTAGGCTCGTATAACAAAATATCAAACTACTAAAATTCGTAGAAAAAAAATAATCGTAGTTAATAATCGTAGTTAGATTATTAAAATCACATTAGATTTTTGAAAAATCAACGTGATTTGGGATGGTAGCAAATTTAAGATTGAAGGTATCGGGGCGAGAAAAGCTCAATTTCAAGTATCGCTTTTTCGTGCTAGCATGTGTCTTTCGAGAGAACATCACGCATGCTAACTAGCACGAAAAATGGCAACGCCTGCAATTGGCTTATGAATGTAAGGATGGGCGGATAGAGGAGACGGGACTTGCCTTTGACTTTCGCACTTCCTGTCTCAGTATCGAAGGCGTTGCCACTGTCCGTAGACGTTTGACGACTGAACTCATTGTTAGTGCGACTATATCGTGTTCTCGTCATGTTCTTGTTTCTTTCTTAGCAGCAAATGAAAGAGCATTGAAAGTCGAAAAATGTGTGCGAAAAACACAATCCTACTTTGAATAAAATTATGATATCTCCAATATGCGTTAAGCTACAGAGTTCTGAATAGTCACGATCGAAAGAAAAACATACGTGAACTCGAGACAGAGCTTTCAAAAAGGGAACGTAAATATACTTGTCTCGAGTCGTCACAACGACTCTAGAACGACGTTTCAGGACTTTTTAGATAACGATGAAAGATACTCGTCATGCTTTTTTCCTATTCTTCACTCTCGGCTGTCCGCATGGACAAAAAGACTAGAAGTCTGCATTTCACCGCGATAAACTGATTTTGGAAACTCCTTGAAGCTGAACTTTTGCAAAAATGACAAAATAATTCTTGCCAATTTTACTACATTACTTACAAATACTACATTAGCTTATCGAATTGTGAAAAATTTGATTTAATCGAACGTTTTTACGATGAAAACGTCTCTTTTCTCCATACGGTTCAACTACAGTAAAACTGTGTCCTCGTGTGCATTCAAGAACGAAGTTTATATTGAGCTCGTATAGTCCCCTGCACTTGCGGTGCGCTCAGGCATGCGGAAGTCCGCTGCCGCGGGTAAGATCCGCCCACGATCGCAAAGGGTCAATTTTCTGTCAAATTAGTAGCTCTAATTTCATTCGAAATATTCGATGCACACGTTGCTATCGAGAGATTATTTCGCAGTTTCCAACACCGACGTACAGAAAAACTCCCCTAATCGAAAGGCATAAGATCACGAGAAGATGATCCGCACGTGTATATTCTTGCACCGCATTTACCAATTGCACGATGTTCCAGGAAATCGATGTGGAAAGTCTCTGTGCCCCGAGACTCGCTCAAATTTTAACATGATTTTAGTAGGTCAACATCATCAGACACTTGAAACAGCTGTTTTTCGTTCAAGAATCGATGCGCGAAGCAAACACACTCATCCAAATATTGGCTTCCCCAGAATTTTTGTTTGACCTAAAAGCGGATTTCTAAAATTATACATCGACCAAAGGCTGTCGGTTATTGAAATTTTTTTATGATAAAAACGCCCCTTGAAAGAAAGTCGTGAAAATGATAAATGTTTGCCATATCGAAAAATAATGTTAAATCGATCTTTCGGAGACTCGAAAGATTTTGGGAGGTCAACATTTGATGAAACATCCTCTAAACGACACGAAGGTCTCTGCCGGAAATTCGAAATATAAGCGAAGAGCATTTGAAACACCATTGAAAGATAAATTTAAAGGTGTCGTTGGACCGAGCATTGATGACAGGCAATAACATAATAAAATATAGCTATAAAGAGGTTAATATGACTATATAATGCAGTTACAGTACAATATGAAAGGGGGTGCAGTGTTTGCTGGCCCTGTCTGTCTTGTTGGCCACCAGGCACTGCTTGGCGTCATAGCTATTCGAGACGTGCTATGACGATGGTATGGGGTTACCGCGTTTTCTCCACTGGGGAGGGAGACACTGTGGAGACAGATGCGGACAATGGAATGAAGCGAGGACAATACCGAATAATTTAGAATGGCATATAGATATCGAGCTTTCGGCGTTGGCCTATACGTAGGGTTCCGTCGGCTCCTCGACTATTGCAGAGGGTGGTATAATAGAGTGGAGAATAGAAACGGCAATAGGAGACACACCAGGAGTATAGTGGAGCAGATTCTGCTTGGTGTAGAGCCATTCTGTGCAGGACATGAAACATAACTATAAATTAGGCATAGGCCTTCCCACAGTTCCCATTCTACATTCAATCTTCCGGTTGTGCGTATACCCATACGTACCACATCCTACGCATAGATTCACGTTTATGCATTCATACTGATAGATGTATTAAAACATACGTGTGAGAATCATTCTTTCAGGACTCGCGCTTTCTCATCGAAAGCTCTCTGTAACCTTTTATCTTTCATGTATGTGTATATGTATTTATGATTAAAATAGTTTGGAACTTGCCATATCTTATTGACATCTCTTATTAAAAGCTCCCGATTTATTATTTTTCTGCTAGACTCGCTAAACTGTGAGATCAGAAATCTCATCCTTTTGCCCTTGTGATGACTCTTTTGTAACCATGGAACCGAACATATTGCTGGAGAAAAAAAATGTTCTGACATTTCCGCCAAAAACTTGGTACCGTTTTATATTTTTTAACAGATATTCATCAAAACATCTACTCACAAATATAATTCGACCAAATTTTATTTTTCAATGGCGTTTCCATCAAAAGCTTCATACCCTTTGATCCTGGATCGATCTCTCGAATCATGGGGACATAGAGATAGTTCGGCAGAGTCTTTTTTCCTAGCGCTTCCAAACGTTCGTATGTCGTATCGGGAAATTTATTTTTTATTCGTCATTTTTTCTTCAGAAGCTCTGTACCGCTGTATGATCAATGATTACTTTTATCTTTGATAAGTGAAACGTAATCCAAAGAGTAGTTAATCACCGATAAATATAGATGCGGAATGTCAAACATAGGAAAAATAATTGAATCGTCGATGGGGGGAGGGGGGACACATCGAAATTCGACGAGGAAACTAAAGAATTTCTGATTTACCGATTGCACACGTAGGAAAGGAGCCCCAGCAGAGATCGAACGATCGTGTTCAATCAAGCGGAAGGATAGCAAGAGGTTTAGATAGGTGTAGAATGTGGGAAAGCATAATATCATTCACCGATGAATCGATCAGGAACAGTCGAATGGAATCAGAAACGATCCAGTCGACGATAAAAAAAAAAAAAAAAACGAAACCTGCTCGGCTGAAGTGATAAAAGTCAGAGGTATATGCGTCGGGCCGCAATGTTCCGCGCGCTCGCCGATATCGCATGCAGAAATGAAGCCCTAAAGATCGAACCAAGACCGATGGCTGAAAAAATAGCGAGCGAGGGAGTGATATAGGTGTACCAGATTGTGCAACGGTCGGGTGATGCAGTCAAGCGGCAAAAACTGTGGGAGCGTACACAGCAAGAGCAACAGCGCGCGATCAGTCATTAAATCGTCGCCGATTTGGTCTTTGTTCTTGTCCGCGAACCCTCGGATCACCACCCAGTAATAGGGGCTGAACTTCGAATCGTGCGACAAAGGGGTTAGAGAAAAACTGGGGAGGTCTATCGTCGTAATTTACGTTCTTCTTAATGTGATAAAGAATGGATAACCTGACCTCACTGTGTAAGAGGAAAAAGGTGCATAATTTTTTGTTGAAATATTGAGGACGATCGGAGTGTGGCGAAAAAAAAAAGACATAAAAGAGTTGAATGTTACTTCAGAGTTCCCTTCACCCCGTTTTGTTCGGGTTATCAAAAGCTAAAATGGCGAGGTTTTTTAAGAGAATAGGTGCGTATCGAAAATAAACGAAAGAAACGATTTCGAACTTTACATTTTTTTTACGAATTTCACTATTTTTGGAATCCAACAACCCAACGAATGTAGAAAAATGTTGTATGAATTAAACTGAATTGTGAAAAAATTGTTCATCCAATAAAGTCCTATTTGGTTGGACGATCAAAAGGATGATGAATACGACAAATGATTTAGATTGTTCGACAATAACCATAGTTGAACTCATCATTTTCGCGTTTATAGCCGCTTGGCGCTTCGTTCGATATAAACGATTCTTTTTCTTAGCGCGATATGTTACATCAGTGCGATATAACTTTTATAACCGACTGTATACTTACGATTGTGTGATTGACGAATCGAGTGATTGTTTGATTTTGCCTTAGCACCAATATTTATCCGCGTCGTTCGCTGCATGTCTTTGGTTAAATATTAATCAGAACTCAAGTTACTTTTTTCAATTTTCGTGCCAAAACTGCGGGCACCAAGCAAATTATTTACACAATAATTTGCTAAAAAAATCCGCAGTAATTTGGTTTCGGGGATTTTCGAGGCTGCTGATTTTGATTGGCTTTGATTTGGGGCCGATATTTTGAATTTCACATACTGATCCGCACTTTATTTGTCCATGGAGCATCTCGAAAAACGTTCGTGTACTAATTTTCGTGAAAATCGGTTGAAAATGGAAAAATTTATTCATATTTTTACTTAATAGTTTTGCACACAGCACCGATATCTTCAGAATGAGTTTCTCATTCATAAATCTGTGCGCCGCAAATCAATTATAACCAAGTATAATGTACCAAATTCAGATTTCATTGCGCAGGAAATGTTATGTTAGTGTATGCGTGTTGGGGGCGCATGCGCGTGTGAATGTGAATAAGCGTCGGAGGTTAAACCGCATGAAGCAGGAAATTGGAAGTATATCTGGAAAGGGGTGTGACAGGGTGGTGTAAGCGGAAGACAAAAGTGTGGCGATGACGATGACGACGTTGACGACGAGGGGTTGTAAAAAGCGATCGAGCGAAAGGTTTTTAATTGTTTCGTGCCAAGCTCGCCCTTTGTTTTGGCGTTTATGCCTCATAAACGGTGACTCTACCTCAACATCCTCCTCACTTCCTCGCACTCGTTTTTTTTTTTTTTTTTTTCCGGTTATGAAACGTTTGTTCCTCCGTCTCATTTCGACTCGTACAATATCTCACTGCCATTCCTATACATCGGCTGCAGTTTGTTTTTCTTCAACTTTCCCTATGTCTACCAGCCTCTCGCACTATATTTTTTTTTCAACAATGTTTATCGATCAGAGCTTATTGCTTATATTGGATTTTCGTTTGAAATTACATTTAATCTTGCTGTTCGGATCAAGCATCTTCACGATTTATGCTCCGTCCCTTTTGCCATATCGACTCAAGGTTTTTATCCTCGAAACGATATTCGATAAGACTTTTTTTTTTCAATATATAGAGGAGCTTTTCAGAGAAAAATATTTTTGAATAGAGAAGTAATTTTCTAGCAACCCAACATTAATTTTTTTCTCAACATTTGAATGCAAGTATCTTCCGGGGATTCTCTCGCATTCAAGAATTTATTCCTTTCAACTTTCCTTGTAACTCAATGCCTGTTCGATAAAAATAGTATATTAAGGGTTCCCGTACGTCCAAGACTTGATTTCCTTCCATTGAAATCCTTAGAGATGTTCCATTTACGGTAAAAAATAAACTTCGAAGATATAAAAGTAAATATAAAACACTGAAAGCACCGGTGAGGCTTCGAAAGAGCGATGATATAATCGAAGTCGCTGAGGGACTTCGAGCTCTCCTCAACTTTTTAATTATAAAAAAGGGACCTTTCTCGTTCCTTATTTTTTTCGTCTTCAGCATCATCCGCACTCTATTACAAAATCCTTCTTCTCACTGAGAATGTGAGGATCGATTTTTCTTTAATTCACAGAATCCACAGAATATTCCGCGGAATAATAAATTCTGCGTATAAAATCTGTCATTGAATTGTTTTTAAAATCAATAAAATCACTGATTTCTAAAATAACTCAATGGCCAGACAAAAAACTCGAAATGCATATGTTTTTCATTTTTTTTTTTTCGAAGATGTGACGTTACGAATAACTTTAACCTCAAATGTGAATGATTAATTATCGAGACATCACGTTGTTCGTTGTAGACAGTGCGTGTAGAAAAATGCCCGAAAACGCGTCTCTTGATTTTTTTTCTTTGATTCACCAGGGCACCCGCGTCATTCACGCATATTATATACTATAGAAAACGTTACGAAACGTTACGTGATGATATGTAGTACCTATTAAAATCGTGGAAAGAATTATTCCATTGAGAAAATCTTTGAGCGCCATTACGGTCTGCAACTCTTTTGAATTTATTACAATCATTTTCAGTAAAAATTCATAGACGAGAATGAACTCTATGATGTGTGAGCATTTTAAATATTCGAGGTTTTTGTTATCCTTAAATGTTTTTTTTTTTTTTTTCCTTTTTTTCATCTTCAGCATCCCTGCCTATTTGTACTTTTTAAAAACTGTATTTGCCGACGGTTTCGTCGGTACACGTTTCCATGTGTGTTTAGGCACGTTTGTTTTCTTGGAGACTCGATCGTTTGAGTTTCTCTTCGGTTCGAATGAGGCTTCTTGTTGGAAGTTCGTAATGTAGCAGTCGGGGTACTGCGTCCTTGCGGAATTCGACAATGTCGTCGTATTAAATATATTATATTCACTCGGCTATGCCTATAATTTTTTATCGCGTTTTAAGTTTGGTACAAGCATCAAGAATGATCAATTATTCTCACTATTGAATTCGTTATCCTCTCAAAATTTCTTTGAATACTTTTTGAATTAAAATTCAGTTTCTTCTCCATTTACATGAAATTTCCTTGAATATCGATTTTTTGAAATTAAGAAATGGATTAAAAAAACATGAATACTAAGAACAATTTGAGGAAGTTTTGTTTTCAATATATATATTGATAATTTTCTACCAAATTTTGCATAAATGTTTGCTCTTTTTATGAAAAAGATTCAACGATTTTTGCGGTGAATCTTAGAGTAAAACTAGGCGATTTCTGCCGTTATTTTTGATTGTGAAACAAACCTCAACATTATTCGAACCGTTAATTGAATTTGAAACAATAAATTTTTCTTCGTTATCGTTAATTCCGATGCATGACTTTTCAAGAAACAATCTGAGTTGTCATGAACATTTGAAAAACTAGCTGTCATTGTAACATTTGAAAGCAGACAGAATAACTTCAGAGTCGTTCTTGGACTACGTGTAATGACATAGCGAACCAATCAGAATCGCGGAAAAACGATGACAATAAACAGCCAATTCACGCGTCAAAAGCCTACTTTATAAAAAGGGAAATTGATACAATTTTTTTTTAGTGAATTAGTAACCCGAAATATTTTCGAATATATATTATAGAGTATCTACGAGATAAATCAAATCGTCATACGTAACAAAAATTCGATCAATATGTTCCCTTAATTTAATTTGAATGTGTCTCCATAGCATGCAGAGTTTTTCAAGTTTTGAACGGCAGAGCTTCCGAACCGAGTCGAGTAAAAAGTGAATAAATTAGGCATCAGTTCGATTTGGCCATCCATAAGGACTATCAAGGTTTGGGGCGCGACAAATTATAATATACAACGAAAGCAAAGGAATTCCCTTACTCCATTTAAATAATAACCAGTGAAGCGTATATTGCGAGACTAAATTGAATAGTCCCTTTGAAAGTCGTCGGTATTTAAACCTCGCTCGCTGTGCCCCACCTTCTCGTTCCTTTCACTCATTGCAGTTCCATGTATGAGATTCAGTGTTCTGTATATAATACATTACTATACTATATACGTATTGTGCAGCGCCTATATAATATAGCACAGACAATATACTATACATTACATCTGAGAATGAAATAATTTCCTGTGGTGTCGTGGACAGAGACGGAAGCTGGGACAAAGTTTCTTAGAAGGGCTTTTGCCAAGACGAAGACGTTGAACAAGCACTCCGTACTGCTTTTGTTTCTTACTTGCTCACTGTTCAGCTCTGCATACTCATTTGTTGAATTCCGAGGACAAGACGTAAAAAGACGAATGTATTAATGGTTTGTACTCAACAACTTCAGAATTTAACAGTGTTGATGAAAAAAAATATCCAATTAGTACTTTTTCTTTGCACAGAGAGGCTATTCATTCGTGTTTTTTTTTTTCTTTCAATTGGAACTTGCGCTATGCGACAACAAATTTGTTCATTCTAAATAACGATGACGTTAATTTTTCATTTCAAAGGAATGCACACATGCGTATAATACAAAGATGAGAAAAAAAAAAAAAAAAAAAAAATAGAACGGAACTTAAAAATTTCTGTATTCTTGAATATGCAACTCGCGTTCGA
The DNA here is from genome assembly GCA_037576405.1 of Campoplex capitator. NCBI lineage: Eukaryota > Metazoa > Arthropoda > Insecta > Hymenoptera > Ichneumonidae > Campoplex > Campoplex capitator. The sequence continues at coordinate 3,140,065 of JARBWI010000015.1, forward strand.
TTTTTCGAGATCTCGTGTGTATACAAGTTCTCTGCGAATCGATCCAAATTAATTTAACTTTGCAACGTTGTAGAAGTTTCTCCAATTATAAATTCACGTTTGTCAACTTCTCAAAAACGTACGTTTTATTCAATGGTAATGATGTTGTATAACACTTCGTTTTTCTCAAGCTCGTAATGAATCTGACCCAATGCGATCTCTCCGTTTGGCAATCCTTCGTTGCCATTGCTTTTAATTCAATATTTAAAACTGTTTACTCCACTGTATCGATACGTAACATCTTTGCTTGAAATATGTCATCCTGACCTGGATCACGCGTGAATTGCATTTTTCCTACTAGAAAAATATGAATTCGGATAAACATTTTACAATTAATTCACGAAAGGGCAATTGCCATTTGAGATTCATAGTCACTTTACAGCGAATTTTTTGTCAGGCGATACAACTTTTGACTAACTTGAGAAATAAGTTAATAAGTAACGGCGATATTATATATAGATTTATATAGTAATTGAATTTCCAAATGAATTATATTTCACCTCGCGAAACACTCGTAATTAAGATGCGCGATGATGAATGATCTCTGTAATTTAATTGAGATAAAGATAAATTTTTGCGGGGAATCCGATTAGAAAATAGTAACAATGCGGTGGGACAAAAAAAAAGAGTCGGAATTCCTCGGCGTCACAAAGGTGATCCTACAGGCTCGGGCTGGCGATGAAATACCGCAGGGCGCGATTCGAACGTATATATAACAAAAAGAGGGAGGAGTTTGAGGGTGAGGTGACTGGATAATAGTCTCTCTCACTCTCTCTATGTCTGGTGGCATTCGTCGTTGCGGTTACAAAAGGAACAGAGACGTAGCGCATGGCCAGCCAAAGAGATCATTCACGAGTATGAAAAGATAAGATCTTCATATAGTATACGGAGAGGTATAGTACGGCTCGAGTGGTGAACCAATATTCTCGCATCGCTTTACTCAACAGTGACACATGTACAAAAGTTTCAAGTGTAAATCCCATACCGCGTATGTATATACAGGCTTGGGCGAGGGAAGAATAAAGAAAAAATTACGACCAAAGGAGGTACACGGATCTCTTTAATCATACACGATCGAGCAAGCAGAAGTTTTAAGGGGTCGTACGTAAAGGATATTCTTTACCCAGTTTGATGATCGAGTCACAAAAGACTGAAATTTCTTTTTTTTTTTTCAATTTTTTATTATCAAACATTTTGCATGAATGGAAGACTTTTTTTTCTTGAACAATTAATATCAGCACAATAATATTCAGCTACCATTGAATGTCCAAATAGATGAAATCGGATGAAATTATAGAAAACCTTGGAAACGTTTGACAAGCGCGCTCATGAAGTTTGTAGCCTCAATATCTTGGACATGTTCGACTCTTATTTTCGTGGTAAGTGAATAATTATTTGCACATATTTTGTAATGATTGATCCAACAAAAATGTCGATATAATTAAAAAACAAAAAAAAAAAAACATGTTTGATGCAATTAATTCTTTCAATTTAAGTTGCTAGTAATGGGAAACGATTGGGGAAAAAATATTAGAAAAAAGAAATTATTTTTCAGGCCACTTTTCACTCCGATTTACTTACGAAACATTCTTAGGTCGTGCGAAAGATATAGAAGCTAAAATTTTTGCAGCCCTTTCGTAAGCCCTTCGCGTAATACTCGACTGCGCATTCACGCATTCACGAAAATCTACAAAAGCACATCGTCACATTTTTCTACACATTTTTTCTTGCCCTCTCAAGGTTTATGATGAACGCAATAAAAATAATGTATAATCGAATATATAGTTACGGCGGCTCCTTTTTTCATTCACCATCTGAGAAAAAGAGACCCACGAGCAGATGAGAATTTAGGTCGCCTCATTGAAAATTTTGATAGCGTCAAGAAAGTGAACACGTATCAACACATTTTGAGTTTATTTAAAAGGCAAAAAGAGTGATAAATAGAAAATCTTATGAGCTCACAAGCTTTGAATTTTGATAAAAAAAAAAAAAAAAAAAAAAAAAAAAAAAAAAAAAAAAAAAAAAAAAAAAAAAAAAAAAAAACAGAATCAAATTCTTCATTTATTTCGAGGAAAAGATATTGAAAAAAATTGAGCTTTACCGATAAAAATTGAGCCGTCAATTTATCGTACAACTATTTCAATATATAAAATATGAAAATGATCAAATTCCGTCCCTATTTCAATCTGTCAGAATAGTATTTAAGGCGATTCATATAGCGTATAAGATTAACTCGATAATTTAGAGAGTGCAACAGTTATTATTTTGAATGGTCCTGTACATACGTACATGTGATGTGGCACATACATCAACAGACATCAAGAGACGGCATCTTATAATATCGCGTAGGACAGTATGGAGCGACGGGAAGGAGAACTTGTGGGGGGAACAGGGAACTTAACTCGAGAAGTTTAGCCGTAATTGAATTTCTCGAGCCAGTGCCTCGTGACTGCACGACCGACCTGGCGAGGGGTTAGACTACGCGATCTCTTTCACCCTCGCTGCTTTCTGGGTGTAGAATGTGTACTATAGCGGTTGGGCTTATGTACCCGCCTCGATGACTTAGTTTGTTCCCCGTTCAGCCCTCGTTGCACGAACACGATAGTTATTCGCTACGCTCGCGTACCAATATTATATTTACAGTCACATTTATCCCCGCAAGAATACGTTTGAACGTATCAAAATCTTTTTGGGATCGTTTTATATATATTTTTAACGTTTGATGAAAATCAACATTGTCGAAAATTTGAATATACGAATATTGTAATACGGTTAATGCATGAGATTAAGAATGGGAGTAATTTTTATTGTGCAATTCGTAATTTTGTTTTTATTTTTCTGTTTAATAAACTTAAACAGAATACTTGAGTGTCTCAATTTATACTTTGTTTTCTTACTGAATATTGTTTATGGAATGATCGAGAAACATTAGATATTGTAAAATTTATACGAAAACTTTATTCGTTACGTTTAAAATGTTCAAATAAGTATTGAAAACATTTGGATGTACTGGATCGGTTCTGTTGAATAATGACTAAAATTTCAATTGCATAAACTTATTTCGTAACTCAAATTGAATGCAACATCAAAGACTCCATCAAGATGTTTAAAGACAGTGCTCTTTCTAGAAAGCTCCGAACAATGTGATCTCTTTATAAGATAAAACTTCGAAACTTAAAAGCATTCTTGGAGGATTAAACTGCCTTTGGATTCTACCCTTTTAAATTGGTCTCAATTTCTCTGAAGAATCTTCCGATGATAACATCAATCAAATCTTCAACTCGAGTTTAAATCTCGTGAATAAATTTATCGCGTGCTATTGTCATTCGCAAAAGACTGAATGTAATAGATAAAATTTAGAGACACACGGCGCAGAGACTATAAAAGTGAATAGAAATAATTTTATGAGCAATTTAACGCTTAACTTTTGTCTGCGATGAATAAATCGTTGGATCCAGACTTTTGAGTTTCATTTTTTTTTTCGACGATTATTCGATTTATTTTTCATATGCAATCGGTTATTATCGAACTTATCTATGCATTTTACAGGAATATTCATTGGTATTCATATTTTTTTGTTTTTAAAAAATATGTACCAAGTTAGAAGGTGCTAAACAAATTTGAACACGTGCAGCATTGATTATCTTTGTAACGCTTAACGAAAAAAACATAAACGTATTGTTTCGATTTCTCTTAGCATGAAATCAACATTTTTCCATGCTTTGTTGAATTTTTTTTCTTTATCGTTTTGTCTTTTAATCCTTTTGAAACTTGGCACAAAGCTTATTCAATATTTGAAAAAGCAATTTTCAAATATTCTCTCGATTGTCTCTGTTACTTCGATACAAAATTTATTTATTGGAGCCATGATGTCGGGATATATTAGACGAAATTCCATGAGAGACCATGCCCTAATAGATTAATTAATAACTTTTTAATAATTCTCCTAAATTTCGTCACATTTCGCAAGCATTTTTGTTTCTGCAATATTTCGTTGCTTGCAAAATTTCATTGAAATTTCTGTATTTTTATGCAATAAAGCATGACACGAGTCACCATAAAATTATACAGAAATTATTTTCGAAAAAATTTGTTAAAATTTCTTTTCGTAGCTTCTAATATGAAGAACAAACGTGCCGAGTTTCAGATATAGATCGTCATTATAATGCGAAGAGGAAAACAAATAAGCAACAAGTTCGATCAACACACGCATTTTGCATTGAAAGCTTTAAACCTTCAAATCTGAAATTTGTAAAAAATTCGAAAAATGTTTTCAATGTTTGTATTTCTATACAAGACCCTTCGCACTACGGGGCAAGCTTCCACAGATTTTTGAAATCTGTATTCGATAACACAATCTTCTAACAGTGAGCTATTCGTTAATCATGTGAAAAACGTGTGTAAATCATGTGAAAATGACAATTGTTTCGATTGAAAAGAATCATGTCGAAACTGAATGAATTTCATTCCTTATGTGAGGTCAGAACGACGCGCAGGATGGCATGGCCTGACGAAGATCGTCGCACCCTTTTTTTTTTGTCTATTTCATTAATTTTTTTTTCTAATATTGAAAATAACGAAATACACGATTATTCCTTTTGCTCTAGTTTTCAATTTGCAATTAGAGAAATGCTGATAATTTTTTTTTTTCATTCTTTCAAAGGAACTAGAATTCTCCTATATTCGGCTTTGTTTAAAACGTATCGCTATTAGTTTCTTTTGGTAATTTCTTGAGAACAATCGAACGTTCAATAGACTTTTTTGTAAACAGTATTTGCAATAAGAAGCTTTTTCATAGTTGAATTGTTTTTTTTTTTTTTTTTTTTTTTTTTTTGAGAAATTCAAGATTCGAGAGAATCGGATTCTTCGATTAAAGAGTCGTGGGATATTTTAAGGGGTTCAATCGTAAAACTTTCAATGGTCTCCAATAGGAATTCGAGGGAAATGCCTGAGGGCTCGATAGGTCTAAGGGATCCCCCGATGGGGAACTCGAGAGGACTTTTCGTAGAATTCAACGTGTATCGCGAGAACGAGCGTTTCTTTTTGGGCACGGCTCGAAAACCACCCAGGGGCCTCTCCAAGCATTTGATCGAATTTTCAAGGACACAACGGGAGATCCAGAGTAACTTATATGGCATTCAAGCTTTGTTATGCTTGCCAACGAATTTTTCTATAGCATCATTTTTTTTCTTCCATTTCGAGAACTCAATCAGAACACTATTATTTGATAAAGTGCAAAATTCAAAAGGATTTACAGTCCCATAATCTGTTCTTACGAGAAGGGCGGTAAAAATATTACATTTTATGCGGTAACTCCCAAATTTTTCTACAAATTTTCTTCTTCCAATTCTCATTCGTAGAGCTATATACATATATATGAGGACATTTTTCAATAAATTACTATCATTTTGACCACTTAGATTCGGATGTATAGCGGTATACTATGAGCATTGGATATAGGAAAACTTTTTCGTTTCACTGACTCTGCATACTCAGCATTTTCCTGAAAAGTTTATGTATTTTTAGGTTTCTGTATGACCTAACAAACACCATTATCGGATGATGCTGCGAGTTGACCAGGGAATGAACTTTGACCGTGACAGTGGCGAAACTACCAACTCAAATAGAAGAATAAATGTTCTCTAGCCTCATGGGTACATGCCATGTAACAGAAAAATGACTAAAAAGATGTTTTAACTCCATTTCTCAATAGAAACGAATACATTAGTCGCATAGTAAATATTGAAGCGAGTACAATAAAACGTTCAATCCTGATGAAAACCTCTCATAGATATCTGCACGATAAATATTTTCCGAGCAATATGAAAAAGATTTTAAAGGAAAAGTATAGGAGAACGTATTCGTCGAGTGCCTGCCGCCGTACTCTAAATACACCAGTAAAAACAAAGTTTTTCTGATTTTTCGGAATCGCATAAAGGACCTAAACAAAATATAAATCCGATCCGATGAACTTCAAGTTTTCACCGTATTTCATGAATAATTTTATTTGTGTTTCATTTATTACGGGACCTCGAAAAGCTTTTTATAGAGGATTGAAAAACATTTGACCCACGTATTCAAGTAAATATTGTATTGTAAAACAATCGATAGATATCAAAATGAATCCAATTATATATTTCAAATAAATAGGAGAGCTGAATTTTATCATTAAATGAAAACCGATCAAAAGAAAAAAAAACCGAACGTTACGTCTTGACTTTTATTCTTCGATATGTCGCGTGACGTTTGGATGACGATGACCGTCACACTTTAGCTGAATAATAATGACTCTCGTAGCGAGCCTCTTTAGAATGCCACTTAGGTTGTATGTTATTTGGTCTAGAGATTGCGCGTAAGTTGTTACGAGTGGTCGGGGAAAGCTTGCGTGTTACCTGCAAACGATTGAACTTTCAAGCAGGTGAGATTATTGTACAATACGATAGAGAGAGAGAGAGAGAGAGAGAGAGAGAGAGAGAGAGAGAGAGAGAGTACGAGGAGGTACATGCACACGTAAGTATCAAGCCGGCTCGCGCCATTTGTAGTCCATTACGTGATTTCAAGTATACCAGTGTAAACCATACGTATATATAGAAGTATTACTACGAAAGCCCTTGAGCACAAACGTTTTCTTCGCTCGTTTTCTCAGCAGAACTCCAAACAGCGGCTTCCCTTTTTTTATTTCATATTTCACCATTATACTATGAGCACCATAGTTCCACATGTAATATTCTGAAGGTATAATATTATAGGTACTTCCCATAGTTGTGGTATAATGCCAGATTTGCTTCATACAGGACTTGTCAAAGGAGTGAGCATAAAGCATCAATGTATTATAAGAACCAGGTGTACAATAACAACGTTCAGGCACGTGTTACCACCAATTGACCACTTACCAACTCATGTACCACTAGCATATACAATACTACCCTCTCGATAACCATTGAGCACACATTCGACAATGATCTTTACATTATTCGTTCAAGATTCGATCTTCGATTTCGAACGTTGCAAGACAATTTTTCACCTTCGATGGGATTTTGTTCCTTCTTGAGATTCGCGTTATTTTGTTTTTTTTTTTTATTAATTTCAAAATCATGAGTTTCAGCTGTAACGATTTTGAAATACAGCTTTTTCAGGATCTTCAACCAGCTTCATTGTTTAGATTGTTATTTTCGGAGGTGATTTTTTAAGATGAAGTAAAATTTTTCCTTGGAATGTCTATGGATTATTAGAAAAAAAAAATATATATATATAAGAAAAAGAGGTATTCTTAACTCATGTCAGTGTCGTGAGCGATTTTCCCGAAAAGCAAACAGAAAACACATTTTCACCGTACATCCACGAAAGAAAATCCAACTTTTCGTTTTGCGGAAGTCGAATTTCTCCGCGAAGGTGTGCTCAATCATAGTATACGGTACACACAGGAGTGGAAAGAGTGAGATCTCAAACCATGGGCTTTTCCCCCACGGTTTGAAATAGTCGTTTTTCCCTCCTTATAGCGACGTAATATATTTTAACATTTTCACAGAGTGGGGAAATGATAAACTTTGATTGCTCATTCATTTTGTATTTTTCCACCTCCTATTTGTATGAGATAACAGAGAAACGATTGTATCGATTAGATTCCGATATACCATTGCTGGAAATTGTTTTACCGAAGATGTATGCTGATTTTTAACTCAGATAACTAACCGATTATCGGAATATTGTGGTCACCAATTGAAGAAGCATTTTTTTCCTAAATCCTAAAATTTGTATGCTTTCAAATATCACTAAATATGTAAAAAAAAAAAAAGATAACAGAAAAATAATTCGAACAGTTTCGAGATTCGTTTTATAAACGCCTGTATTCAATCTGTATAAATAATTTAATGAAAAAAAACAACATTAAATTATTCTCCATGTGCAGAAATAGTGAAATAGACTTACTTGTAACTCTGCTGCCACTGTCTTTGTTCTCGACTTTGCTCAATCGATAATCGTCCTGAGGAATCCTTTGAATTTGTTGAAGGAGGCCAGTACAGTCTGGTTGCTGATGTTGCTGGAGTTGATTTTGTATTTGTGCGGCGGCTGCTGCGGCCGCAACCGCGGCTGGTATACCACCCAATTCCGCAGAATTCGCGATCCCATGGCTTGGGTGTGAAGGCGATGAACTTTCTGTCAAAGGCGGAGCCGTCGCTCCGGACGACGAGGACGAACTAGTCGCCATTACGGGCGTGGTTGTACAGCTTCCGTTATTGTACTGCAATTGAAGACCCAACTCACGAGCTTCGCTTTCCTCTTGTGCTTGTTGCCGCCTTAACGCAACCTGCAATCATTCATTGATGCAAATTGCTACCTTCGTACTGACAAATATATAAATATTCATGGAGAGCGAGATCCACGAACAGACGGAGCCTATTTGGAAGGACATTGGTAATTTTCGAATCTTCTGAATTGAAATGGATAATATGGGATCATTTAACATGAAAACTATATAGCAATCCAGATATACCAGAAATTTTTAAAGCTCTTGTTAATATCAATTTTTTTTTCGTCGCATCCATTGACGAGATATAATTTTTTTTTTTTTTTTCGAAATACGATGATTTTTTTTTAACTCTTGTAACTTTTATTCCACTTCAACTTTTTTTTTTTATTGCACTTTTCGAAAAAAAGCATGAAGAAATGGACGATTTCCATCTTCTATACTGTCCTTCAGTTTCAATTTATTTCAATTCATTTTCAATCGTTCTAGGGAGTTCGTGAGGTTAAATTCAAAAACTATCTAAATAAGGACCACTCTATCGTACATCTTCAACTGGCGCTCACTCGAGCTAAATGACATCGTTTCTATAATGTTCTTGGGGTGTCATTTAGGAAGTTGTTTCGTCGATTGTGATCCATTTTTTATAGCAATTTTCTAAGTGCAAGAAATTGGAGGTTGAGTAGTGATTAATCAGGGATATTACTGGAAAGAGCACCTGATTCAGAATGTATAACATTCCTCATTTTTTGAATCGTCGCTAGGTGCTGGTAGGCCGTCGAAACTGAACGGAAACATGAAAATAAATCCGCCATTGTGTATCTTATTCTGGCGAAAAATGCTGAATATAGTAAGGATAATAAAAGAGAGAAATTTCACTAACATACTGGAAATGAAGGTCAATTATGGTAGAAAGTTATTGGATATAACAAAATTATATTTCTGAATTGGTATTCTGTACCGCAGCAATCAAGCATTGAATAAATTTTTTATTTCTTTGTATATAATTGAGAAAAAAATATAAGGAAAAATTTGTTCACGATGAAACTAGTCTCAAAAATAGTTAGATCGGTCCAAGTTTCTTAGAGCATTTTTTTTTTTTGTTAATTAAAAAATATCGAACCTTCTGAAATCAACGTTTTTTTGCTTCAAGTTGAAGGACAGTATAGAAGATAGATATTATCTATTTGTTCATGCTTTTTTTCGAAAAGTGCAATAAAAAAACCAAGTTAAAAAAAAAGCTTAATTCAGTCCAATTTTCGTAGTCACAAGAGCTGGAAAAAAAAAATCATCGGATTTCGTCATCGAAAAAAATCGTATCTCGTGAATGGAGATGAACAAAATTTTTTTTTTCAATCGAGTAGCGTTCTTTCAATGGATACAACAACAGAAAAAAATTTGAGCAAAATAAAAAAAAAAAAGAAGATTTTAAAGTGACTGACATGGCGTGTGGAATAGCCCATGTACAAATTGAGATAATTTTTACTGTTTTCTGTTAATTTCCTCTTTATCGCGTTCTTTGGTATGTTCCAAGCCGCGCGCATCTTTCCCACGTATGAATAAGAGAGGGGGCACAGAATGTGTGATGAATTTTGATTGCGCTGACCAGTATCTCGGGGGGGGGGGGGGGGGAGCAAAATTTCGGCTGATAAATTAGATTCATTAACGAAGATTGTCAAGCTCTGCTTTCGTTCGTATTTTTGGAACGTGTGCAATTTTGGGAAAACCCTTCTCTTGCTGCTGATTTTAATTATTTTTGGAAAAACAGTAAATCTGATAACTGTTTTGTTTTTCAATGGCGTTTTTTTAACCTCGAAATCGGAACATTAATGTGAAAAAATTAACCAGCGAGTTAGAAAAATATTTATAGGCTCGTAGCTTATAATTTAGAATTTGCTAATTTCGAATCAAATCATCTACGAATTCATGTTTCTTTTTCAATTTGTCAGCTACGTCATGAATTTTTCTGCAAAATTATGCATTGAGGTAGAATTTCTTCAAATTAGACTTCGAACTTCGAACTGCGATACAACAAATAATGTCGAAATTAAGTCGTTTTGAAGGTCACGTATCGAGCTATGTATTTTCAAGACTTTCGATATTCTGAGAAACGAGGAAAAGTTGTGGCAACAGAAATTTAAGTACGACAATTATCTTATTAATTATTCACGTTTGTGTCCATGCAATCTTTATTTGTATAAAATAAATTTACCGATGTAACAGACTTTTTTTTTCGGAAAGGCGGTTCGGTATAAAGATCTTTATGCATCAATATTTCTGCGAAATAGGCGCCATTCGAGAAGTAAGTTTCGAAATATTTTCTTTACCGCGGAGAGCCTTTTCGGATCCGTCGTTTGACGACACATTTTTTATGTCCTAGTGTAAATGTTTGAATGACATACATATGTGTGACTCGAAACCTGCATAATAATTACTACTTATATGCATAATGAGATAAGTCAACACAGGGACTCCTTGATTCTTGGTTGCGGCGCCATTTTTGAGTTTTCCTGATGGACCGTTAATTATACAAGCTATATCGAACGATGAAACAAAAAAATTAAGTTAAACATGGATAATCCTGATGATTATCGAAATCAGCGCTTAGTTGCCAGACGATCTGGCTGAAACGAATAGAAACCATTTTTTTTTATTGACATTTTTGCAGCTATCAACGTAAACATCTGTAGCCATTTAGTCTCGAATTATTTCGAGAACGTCTTAACCCATTGAAATATTGAAATGTTATGAGAGAGAAAATAATTTTTTTTACTTACAATTTCCAAGGCATTCTCATGCGGATTTTTTTTTTTTTTTTTTCAATGATGCAAATACGGATAAAGAAAATCACCTAACAAAAGTTTGTTAAAAACTTTTGCGAGTAGATGAGCAGTGCCGACGGCAATGAAAGTATCAATTTTCCTTGAACCCGATTAATACAAAGGAAAATCATTCGAATCATTGGGTCCAAGTTCCGAAAGAGCGGGTTGTTTTGATCGGGGAATAAAGTACTTGATAAAAGTAATTTGGAAGAATTTAAAATGGACTCGCCTAATCGCAGTTGTTCAGGGTAACGGTGGTGTTGAATTTACCAATTTCAAGAAAGAGAAAAATGTTTAATGGACTTGATGTTGAAAAAAAAAAAAAAAAAAAAAATAGGAAGTCATTGTTGCCATTTGGATTGGAGGATTGGCAGATGAATAAAGCGAGTTTCAGGTTGCACTCGAAATTCGGTACAGCTCCTTATAAACTTTTTTGTACACAAATTATAGACAGCCAACACAAAAAGACTTTCATTAATGTAAGAATAACGCATTCTAGATCCCAAATACTCAGACCCCATTTATTATATAGCAACGACGATTCGTAGGTAGAAACGTTAGGAACAAGAGCTCCGAGAGCTCTAATCTTTAAAGGATATTAGTGAGTGCGATACATTACACCAGTTGAAGAAAAGAAGGGACGAGAATAGTAGAAAGATGGAGGGTTGCTTCACAAGTGGCGAGCAGGTGGGCGAAACAGTATATATATATATTCGTGACGAAATATCGTCTCGATTACACTCCTGTCTCATATGGGATCTCCTTCGTGCTTCGAAGGGATGCTGCAAAGGTATCAAAGACTATGGATCGAGTATATTATAGAAATGTGAAACGATAGGTTTGCTCTTCACTTTATATACACTCACGTTTAAGTTTTCCCGTTTCTAACTTATTCCTTTTCAAGACTATATATTTATCGATTAAAAAGAAACTAGAAAATTATACTGGCATCATGTATTTTCATTATTAGATCACAATGGCTTGATTCTAAAAAAAAATTTCATTCGCAATTCGTTTTCTATTATTTAACCTCTAAACCTACAACATTTAAAAAAAGTATTTTCTGAAAAAATATTCCTTCATTATTTCTTATGCTTCGTCATATATAGCTTTGGAGAAATTCTTTCCAATTGTTTTTTCAGATCTGTTTTGATACATCGTGCGGAGACGAGAAGTCGAATTTCGGAATTCTTGTTGCAGCAGAAAATTATCGGCGTCATAACCCAAAATCATGAGTCAATGAATCATGCTTTGAATGAATGGCGAATGCTGAGTAAAAATCTCACACGTATAATCTGGCAATCAACGCCTCTATTTTTACCAATTAGTCTCGACAGGAAATATATGCCGTCGGCACATTTCTTTGATCACGGTAAAGGCAGGATGTCATCATGACTATCGGCCAACTGCATCAAGGCTCGGTGTGATACGAGATTAGAGAAAGCTCAACAGAAGACACTGAAATTTTTTTATCCTTGTAAATCTGTCAACGGTGGTCGTGTGCTGTGAGATTTTTTTCTAACAACATCTAACAATACGTTGAATTGATAAAGTATCGAATCATAAACACTTCGTAAAGTAAAAGCAGCACTTGTTTTGTTTGTTGACTTAGACATGTAAGACTCAGAGTTTGTGTACACAGACTTTTGTCTGCGTGTCGGTCGGAAGGTATGTTTTCTAAGCCATTATCGTGTTGCTACATAGCCAGAGGCGAATAGACTTAAAGAGCTATGTTAAAAGGGAAGCCCTTCCGCAGGGGGCTTAGTAGCAGAAACGATGCCTTTTGTAAGATCGTTGTTTCAACACGCAGAGTGCTTTTTTTGCAGCTCTATCGTTTCATGAAAATTAACGAGCACAATTATAGCTGTTGAACATTTATTACATTTACTGAGCTTTTCAAATATGTGTCAATTTTATTTTTCCTGGTCCATCCATTACCTTTGATTACTATACGAAAGATTATTTCGATTTAAATTCCAATCTAATCTGTATAGTGGTGAATATTCGAAAAGAGATTTATAACGGAAGAGCTAAGAAAAGAAAGAAAGTTCTGGTTTGAATATGCGTTCGGAAATTCAAGATTTTTCTGTAGGAGACAAATTAAAAAAAAATAATTTCATTCAAATAAAATTATTCAAATAAAATTGAATATGGGATACATATTTTCATCAGGGCTCAGATATCTCGCTCTCATGATTCCGTCGGTACGGATTTTGTAGTTTCGAATACGCATGCGCCGAATGTCAGTCTCGTAGCTCACAATAATCCGACCATCAACCGACGCAGTAGCATACGGCAAGTTATAGTGCACTATAGAAAGCGTGGATTTGACATTTGTCACTTTTCAATCACGAATAAAAAATGACAGTTGTGTATCGTCAATATGGTCGTGGACGTCCACCCTAAATTGTCATTTTTACGGATCACGAACGACATAAAAGTCGACATATTAGCCCCAATAATTGTTCTGTATCGGGCAAATGTATAATTATAAAAATATGGATAAAAAAAAAAATTGATAGTCCTTCTGAAATTTCAGTCGAGTTTTGCCTTCAATAATTATTGAAAAAATTAAACAAACGTTGCAATAATAACATGATCTAGTAAATTTCAATAGTTTTTGTAATTCCACATTGCTCGTACATTTTATATTCAATGAATTATATTAAATTTGTTCGAGTTAATGACAAAAATCATTTATCAAAGACCGATAACAGAGTATCAAAATAATATCGAGAGACTCGATAGTATTACATGATGAGAAAGTAAGTCCCGAGCCCACACACAGTGTATTTTTTCTGAGCAAAAAGACTCATGGTCGCGATGTTGAAAATCCAATGACTTTTCAGAAAGTTCTAGAAAAATTAATTTGGGTCGCTTCAAGAGCGCTTTTTCTAGCTAATTAATCAAAGATCTTTCGATTAAACAATTTTTTTCCCCCAAGTTTTGACTATGTTGGCTTTTTTCTGTTTCATCATATATTCATTAGAATGTTGTGAAAAACACAACAGTAAGCACACATTAAATAAGTTAGCTTAGCGCCGGAATGATCTGAAGACAGGGCATTTTCATGTACCGGAATAATGTCTCACATAAATACTGAATTGAATTGATTTCTCTTGAAAGTATGTGATTTCTGACTGCAATATTCAAACCAAATGTAAATGTCCGAGTTGCCAAGTGCGAAAACGTCGATGCGGGTGCACAAAAAAAAATTACATCGCAACAAGAAAATGTCCTGGGAAGGGGAGGGGTGGGGGGCAAAACTTGACTCAAGCTCATCCGTTGACCACCGTTTCCATATTTATTCATGAATTATTGAGAAAAACAATTCACATGAAGATTGTAGAACATTCCACCAGGAGAAGGCGAATAAATTTAAATCTCTCGAAATTAAACATATCGTCAAAAAATTATGGAATAAAATAATGAATCACTTTTCAACAGGACCGAGTACAAGAAAATCGACAAAATCGTACGTTAAATTCTATGAGCAAATTGATACATTATTTTTCAAAAGTAAAAAGAGTATGTCAGGTATTCCAAATCACGTTCTATATAATTTATCTTAGCTTACTTATAAAGAAAAAGTTATTTTTGTTGAAAATGTCCTTAGTTAAAAAGCATACAAGAGTTTGTGAGGAGAAATATCCAAGGGAAAAATAACTAAATGAAAAAAAAAACTACCTGCGAAAAAGTCGAAGTCCCACATAAAATTAATTCAATCACAAAATGTTGTTCAATCCATCAAATCAATAATGGCTCAGAAATTACGAAAAATGAATGCTAAAAAGTATCATTAATCAATTCCAGAGTCCTGAAAACAACAGTGTCTCATAATAGACGTGTTTTCTCTGTCGTTATCAAAATAAAAACGAAAAGTTTTCAATTAAAAATATCCGGTGGAACAATAAAATTTTTTTCGATAATACATAGACGTTCCCACTCATCTCCAGCCCCCCGTTATTTCACGATTACCGTAAGCCATAAATAAAAATATTCCATGAAAATGTAGATCTAATAAAGAAGTCACGTAATTCGAGTCTTAATCATCAGGAGTTTGGTGTGTTCCGTTTTATATACTTTTTACATGAAACTGCACCATGAAATTGAAAAACGTTCATATTTCTGGATAAAGATGAAGATGAAACCGTAAACGATTTCCGTCGGCATGTCACCGTCGTTTTCGTAAATTTCAATTTTTTTTTCCTCTTTCGAAAATGAACCGATGACCCTTTGGACGCGACTGTCTTTCTGTAAACTGCGACAAATTTGAATGTAACTATTTTCTAAAATGTTCAAGCATTTGCAGATGTTCGTCAACGATCATTAACAAATTCTGAATGAATAAAGTGGTGAGAAACTGACCTGAGCAGCCATGACCCGTTGTCTTTCAGCTATCAATGTGCATTTAGCACAAACGCAATCGCGCCACCGACAATATCGTTTATGTCCTTTAAGGGCTGAAACAACACCGTGATTCCGACACCTTGCACACTTGGGTGTTCTTTGATAACGTTCGGCACTAGCACGAAGAAAGAAAGCTGCGGGTAGCACGTGATGTTGCTGTTGCTGTTGCTGATGTTGTTGCATTAATTGTCCAACGTCGACACCAATGCCGACACCCCGTGGCAACGACATTCCTCTTATAACACTCACACAACACCAATCTTATTCGCAATAAAAAAAATTCGGAAAAATTCAACGCGAGTATTCAATTGAACAATGCGATCAGTTCAATCCAAAAACTGTATCTTACCGAGCTTTTTATTAAAAGCATAATCATATTAATCCCGTTCAGCTCTTCGCACGTTTTAGTATTTCTTGTTGCCCCATACCGGATCGTTTTTTTTTTTTCATAAGCTCCTTGAACATTTCAATAACCAAAGTGAACAATTCGAAGTAATATCGCGTATCACTGTAATACACACACGAAAACCCAAGGATTGTCAAATCAGATCCTCGTTTCGAGACGCCTGTAATATCCACTTGAAAAGTTGCTCATAACATTGAGAATTTGTAGGCAAAATCCTTGGAACCGTTCTTAGGTGTTCAACGAGTTGGCAAAAGGACACGAATCACGAATCATATTTTACACGAATACATTTAACGTGGAATTGTCGCATGTATTTTAAAAACGTTCTTAATGATTTCATTTCGAAGCGAAATATATATTTTTAAGAACGAAAAAACGTTTGCATGAAAGATGAAATTTCTCGACTCGCAAAAACCAATTTCCTGTCACACACTTGCTTCGTTGTAGTTTCACATTTGCTACTACTTTCGAAACTGTATATTTGCGTTTATCATTCGTTCGAAGATAAACGAAAAAAAAAAAAATCGATCTTATATAAAGGGCCAAAGGTAAAAAGAGAGATCGCGTTGTGAAGAGATTTAAATACAATGTTTCTTGAACTAACGGGCTGTTGAAACTGTTTTTCTTTGGCGTCCCTCCTTCGCTACGTATTCCTGTACGACGATTTGAACGGCAAAGGGCCACGTGCGCGCGCGTCAACGATACAAGGGATCATACGGGGCCAATGTGATGTCTCCAGTTTCATTCGTCCTCCTGCTAACCAACCGGCGACGTTGGAGGAGGAGCCAGATTAAAAGGTTTGTTGCAGCTGTCGAGAAACTTAGCACTGTTGCTATTCGAGCTTAGGAACCGACTCGCCTTGGTACATTCAAGAGACCACAAGTACGCAACGAGGCAAGTTTCTCATTCCTAAGCCATGATACATATAATCTCGACCTGCAGGAGTTATTCACAGATCGCCTCTACTCGTCACCATTATATTGATGTTTTTATGGTTTTTCAGTCATTTATTCAGCAAACCGATCGATGATGAAGATGCAGAAGTGTCAAGAATATGGATTTATGACGTCGTTGGTAGACGCCGCACTATCCGAAAATCCTTTTTTTCATTAAACATTCTGTGAACCGTTTTCGAAACTTTGATGACGATTTGAGATCACACTTGATTCATTTTTGCACTGAAACGAGGCGTGTTCGCCTCTGTTGGTCTTTCCATAGCCTCACCGTGACACCGAATCGATATCTTCACTCTTGACTTCGAGTCGTTCCCCCTTAAGATTTTGTATCAGATCCGCAACCCTCCGGTGTGCTATCGTAACCAAGCAATGTCCGTTTCAACCTTGAGGTTCTTCTTCTTTCTCAATGAATATCCGTGTTTCAACTCTTATTCTAATAATTACACAGTTTGAATGCGAGTCCTCATCACTGGCAGGTCACTAGCACCGAATTGAATGAACACGTGTTCTAGGAATTCTGAATCGGTAAATAGATTTTTTTGGAACCTCAGAATGACAGGATCAGCTCGCCTGACTCAAGTGCACAGGAAAGCTGATGCTATCGAGCAGTTGAAAAAATAGACCAAACCGAATGCAGTACATTGATTTTGAGATCGCAATATACGTAAGTAGTAAATGCGTTACTTTTTACAATATTGTCGGGAAAATCTAACAAAAATTTGCGATTTTACCAAATGATCACGCGCAAGTATCCCAACGAAAATTCAGTAAATACACTTTTGGCTTCCAATTCGTGAGCCAGTCACATTGTATTCGATTCGATAAAACTTCAACTGCTTAAAAACATAACGAGTTCGTCAATAAAGTAGCACGAGCTAAAGACGGATTAAAGGATTTTTTGTTGTCCATCGTCGAGTCGAAAACACTCGAGCGCGCACACCCACAACGCACCAACCTTGTGAAACGACCAAGATTGTAATAGTCATAATATAATATTGGTACACGTCGATACGTGGGGTACAGTATCAACGGGCGTATATTTCTAACCGGGCAAGTTTCATTCGCTGGGCTTTGAGCCAACCGGACGATAGAGCAGCAGCGATTGGTGATCCGGTTGTGTCTGAAGGCGCAGCAACGCGCATGCACACAGCATTTGTCACTGTTGCCACTCATCGACGAGAACGAGAATTGAAGAAGTGGGATACGCTCTCCGGGGTTAAGGATAAAAGGGATGAGATAGGGGAAAGCCAAGTTGGAGAGCCAATGGGAATATACCGTTTCGGACGACATTGTGAAGGACATTGAAATAAAATTTAAAAAAAATAACGACAAAACTGGACTCTTCAGTATTTTTGTAATGGCATAAAGCTTTGAAACGTCAGAATGAAACCGGTGAAGAAACGCCAACGATCGCAATATCAGGTATGAAAGGAATGTTCCTTTTTTGTTACAAATGCATTCAATTATTCAGACAATAATGGTCCAGTGTGATATCGTGAAAAGAGGAATGCGAAAAAAAGCGACAAGTCTCGAGGGTGCGAATGATTCTTTGTCCAATGTTTACGGGCGAGTGCATTTCCCGTCTTCCATCAACTCCGATACAGATAGTTATACAGATACACTGAATATTATAACGAGAAGATCGTTGGCAAGGCTGTCTGGTGTTTTGGTGAACCTTCAAAGCCAACAAGTTTTTAATGGACCGATCGATCATTAGTAGCATCTCAGAATAATCGAACTTTGATCGCCCGTTCATCATGTGAACCGGGTATACGGTTTTCCGGAACTCGTGTCATAACTACCATACAATACTACCGTAGCTTGATGGGACAAAGTATACTAAAGGTCATTGGAATCTCGAGACAAGAGTTCAAGCTTAATTCGTTCCTGATAGTTTATTTATTTTTGTTCGAGGCATGCAAAGATTCGAATGTACGCTATAATTTTTACAGAAACCACATATCTGTACGAAAATTTTGGTTAAAAAATACATCAGAATTTATTGGAATGCTCCATAAAACTGATGACGCTAATCGTTTAAAGTACAATCGTAAAATCAATCGGATGATAAAATTTTACACGCTACCGGACAGTCTTTGGATGCACGCTCAAAATATTTAACTCGAAAACGAGAATTTGGCTAAGGTTTAAAAGATGAAGAAAAAATTTCATTTGATTTTCATTCAAAGGAAAATTCAGTTGAATAATAGTGTTGTCCCTTCGTACCTATACACGATTATCACAATAATTAATTTTAAAAATGTAATCAATTCGGTGTACGACACTGTAATATTTTTATATATAATTATAGTCAAGATAAAGATTTGGCAAGTGAAATTTTTTCTCAAGCCTACAAGCTGTTTCCGTAAAATATAATGCTCGCTATTTGAGTAACAAAAAAAATAGCGATGGCAATATTGAAATTCGTGAATATGGGCGAAAGAGAAGGAGAGAAGAGAAGAGAAAGGTATATAGCTCTGATTGTAGACTGGAGAAATCAAAGTTGGGGGTAGCTGCAGTTGATTACGAACGAGAAAGTGCTTATTGCGAGAGAAAGCAGAGAGAACACAATACAATTCTATTGAAAAAGTCCCAATGCACACTAGCACAAAATAGAACACAGTGTTCGTAATTGTGAATTTATAGTAGTGGGATGCGTTACGAGGGGAGAGAATGGAGCATTCGAGGGGTATACCACGCCCTTCCAACGGGATGACGCTTCCTATTGGTTAACGCAGGAGTTTCATCCTTTACCGGGTTGTTGAGCAATGAGAAATGGTGGACTGGGCACGAAGTTAAGCTTGTAGAAATAAATGGACAGATTTTGGAGAGTTCACGTTGAAAAAAAAAAAAAAAAAATCCTGAAAAGTGACGCAAAGTGGCGCATTGATTGGAAACTGATGCTGAATTACAGCCGCTACGACCTATCATTTTTTGATTCATAAAAGGAAAAATAAAATAAAAACATCAACAACAACTTCACACCCACGTGCAACAGCTTTGATTATTGCTGACACACCGATGTTCACCACTTTAAATTCCAATTGCAGCCGGCGACCAACCCGGGATTTCAATTCGTGGACCACTTTAAATTCCAATAACAAACACGAATCGTGTACATAAAATTCGTTGCATTCTTTTATTCCCGAAAAGCTCAACTGGTATTACATCATGTCCAACACCGCTCGTACACAAAAGCTCTCATCAGCAAGAACGTGTAAAATATCACTGCCAATCCTCTTTGCATCTTGTACGCTGAGATAATTAAATTTGGATCGTTATCATAGGAGTCGTATAGAAACGAGGCGATTCAACTAGAAATTTCTATGATTATTGTATAAAATTTTATTTAATTCAATTCGTATTTATTGTAATAATGAACAAACATTTTTCGTTCACCGTTACAAATTTGGACGTACCAATCAGCGATTTTTCACATTTCGTTACATTTTTTGAAATTGTATTGAAGATCCAATGAAAAATATTATTTTGAATTTCTATATTTTCTATGTAAAACAAAATTTTCAACCAACAAATTTTTCAAATATTGGCAATACTATATTAATTCAAATAAATAAGACGAAAGCTCAAATATTTTTATCATTTATTCTGCGTATAAGTATTTCCTGAACGAAACTCTCTTGAAAAACGAATATGATGGAAATTATTCGTCGACATTTATTTCGAAAGCGAATTAGTTCTGGAATAAAAAAGTATGATCAATTGCAATTAAAAATTGAATAAATAATCGAAAGATTGGGTGAAGTACAAAAATTTTAACAGTCCCATTCGTTGTTCCGAAATGATGTGAGATAAAAAAAAAAAAAAAAAAGATAAAATGAGAGGACGAAAAAGTGTATTTCTCGCATTTGTATTTATCTTCATTCACCCCTCACAACTCTTAGATACTATGACTTCAGACAAGCAAACTTCAGACAGCAAACTGTTCTAAACCGAGGGTCTTTTTTTTTTTTTTTTTAACAAAAAAAGAAAGGGTTTGTGCCAATTTCATTTCAATTCAATTCACCCAAGCGACCCTTGGAGTATGTTAATTTGAGACGAATTTCTCGGTGGTTTTAGTGAATCATTCCACACCAAAGATCTAATATTCGTAAAAGGGCAGGTCTCTGCTGTATATAAATTAACGGGTATGTCCTTCGCAGGCTTTTGGAATTCGATGTATGTATCACATCGTCCACTCGAGCTTATAGCTTTCATCCGTTTAGCACCTTAGCGTTGACGTAGGGAAAACGCATGCGCTCGCACTGGAGCTATCTCTCTCACACGGCTCAGTAACGCGCCAGCAGTCGAGTCAGCAGTGCACAGTATATAGCGTGTCATAATTCTCAACAGAGCCGCGTGGAACTGACAGCTGTCACTTTTTAATGAAAATAAAAAAAAGTTACAACGATGTTTCGTCGATATTCGTCTGCGTTACGCACCCTAAAATTCCATTATTCCTATCGAGTACGATTGAATCTTATTGTTGATTCTCGGTATGCATAATTCGCATTGCATCTTCATAAAGGGCTCTGCCGCGTACTCCTGGAAAGGTATAAAAGGATCCATTCCAAGAATTTCTTGTTAAAAAATAATTCATCCAACCAAAAATTATGACACTTGATAGATCAGGCTCAATAAAACCGCAACTGGCTTCTCTGTTCATCGATCAACCGGAGTAGTACAAGTTGGTAACGCTGAGTTCATCATGAGCGTGTAATTTTTCTGCGGTGTAAACGTGCATTTATGCTTTCTGGAAGACGAAAAAAAGTATTAGTTTCGAATAAGTTTATTCTTTTTGAATCTCATTTTTATTGAATCAGTATTATCATGACGTAGACTTTTAATTGTAAATCAATGCGTAAACGTAATCATAAACAATACAGTTTTTAACTTGATGTGATTCGTTTTAATGAGCGTCTTTGTACGTTCATTATTTTCAAGTATGAGAAAACTTTTATATTTCTCGTACAGCCGATGTAATTAGCTTTCAACATTTCAATGAAAAATCGAGACGTTTCGAAAATCGAATCAGCATCGGTAAGCTGTTGCCTCCAACCACTATATTCGATTACATAAATGCGCTGACGCATGGCTAAACGACGAAGCTGCTTGAATTTCTGGGGACAAGAAATGTTCATAATTACGTATATGCATGGCCGAACCTGATTTTAAGATAAATTTGTTTTTCTTGCCAGATTTATTGGAGCGACCGAGTTTCATTGCACTTGAAAAAAAAAAAACGGGTTCTTCCTGAAACCGGATCTGCCCGTTAACATCTGTATCTCGTTTAAAAGCCCTGTTCAAATTTTTCAACCCTCAGAGTCAACCGAACCATTGATTCGTAAAAATTTGTACTTATTTAAAAGAATTTATAAAAAAAAAGAAAAAAAAAAAAAGAATAAGAAACACAGGGAAACTGAATTGAAGGTATTTGCACTATATATAAAAGTGTGTTAATTATCTGTATTGGTAATCAATGCGTAACATCACAGCATCTCGATAAACGATTCATAAACAAAGAAATTCTTTAAGCATTAAAGCCACGAGTATAAACTTCACTTCGGATTTCTTCTTTTCATATTTACCCTTACCGCCCACCCCTTTATGCGCTGAGAAAGCAATACAAGAGGGCTGATGAACACCTACGAGCCTTATAAAGCGTATGAAAAAAAGGAAACGTACTGTCTTCGTTCATATTGAAAGAGGTATATATATTTATGAATATCCATGCTTGATATGCTTTGAGACATACTATATGAACAAAAGGTATATATATATATTAAAAATCTACATGCACCAAGTATACAGAAAAAAGGTCTGCAGAACGAACACATTATCCTTTTATACTTAAAAAAAAAAAAAAATTAAAAAAAAAAAAAAGAGAATAAAAACCGTTTTATATAAACGATCGCACAATACCTGCGGGCGACCAGTCTCAATCCGATGCTCAGACGTTTCTTCTACTGGTGCTGTCGACCCTTTTACCCCTAGTGTTTTGTTTCGTCCCAACTGTTCAAAGCCCCGCGCCCCGCGAGCGCACGCTCTTCTCATCCAATTCCCCGCCTCTCTTTCTCTTTCTGTCATTCCCTCCCTCCCTCCCTCCCTCCCTCTCACTCTCTCTCTGTCTTTTACTTCCACTGCTTTTTGCCCTCGCTCGGAGTGCTCCATTTTTTCTTTTCTTTGTTTCACTCACTCTCTCTCTCTCTCTCTCTCTCTCTCTCTGTCTCTGCGTTTCAGTTCCCCTTGGCTGTTTCACGCTCGCTTTAGCACCAGCAATACTTTTTCACTTTTTTCCTTCTTTTTACGGTTTCCTAGCAGAGAACACGAGCCTTCGCTTTTACGCTTTATACTTTTATGTTTTGTGTGTTGTTAAACTGTGGATACCCTGCATTGGTACAAGGGAGCTACCGCCAACGCCATCCCACGGCTTTTCGTCGCCTCAACTAGAGTAGAATGGACAAGGGCGGCCGTTATTGCGACCACCAACGTCACCCCTACCCATAAACGTTCATATTACTGTAAATTATAGGCTCTTCCAAAAAAGCCTGGCTTCCACCTTCAATTGTTCAACGAAACTGTGTTCGCTGACCACCAAATTGGAAAAAAAAAAAAAAAAAAAAAAAAAAAAAAGTTTCGAGGTTGTTTCGCGTTATCCGACTGCATTTTCTTATCAAAAAAACTTGTACGCTGCTTTGGAGCCTGACAAAATTCCAATAAGCATTATGGCACCGGTAACAAGTCATATGTACCGCGTACGAGAGACAGAAATGAAATGAAATCCAGTACAAATGCAATAAGAGATGCCCTCCAGTGAGGACTAATAATTACAGATTTTTGTAAGTCCTGTATACAAACTGAACCATCGCTAGGGCCAGGCTTCTTTGAATTGTACAGTTCAGACACAACGAGATTTCAATGGGAGCCCATTGTTAGCCTGCTATTTTATAGAGATCTAATGTACAGATGTTATTTGCTGCCGCGCGACCGCAATGAGAATGGAATAAAGACATGGTATTGTGTATTATTGTAGTATAATGCTACCTATATGGTTTCGAGCTCGTATCTCTTTTGTCTCTCACGCATTTTCGATCGTTATCCGCGCTATCTCCGTCTATGTGAGAGCGCATACGTATCAATACTTACATATACACACTTATACCTATCAATCTCAAAATCTATTAAGCACCAGCTTTCAAAATACTAATGTGTATATGTATATATGGTCAATGCTTCGGATTGAGCGAACACGCGTATAGGATCATCGGATTTTGCCTCGAAGGGTTATAGGCTTGTTTTTGTGTACAAAACCCATAGCCACAACCTTTTCGTTTCGTAATCTGCATTATTCTTCTAGATCTTCCTTTTCAACCTATACTTATAATCAATTTAATTGTGTCAGCAAACTGATGATTGTTGTGTCTTGTCATTTGAGGATTCCCATCATGACAAATCGACGTCAACGCTTTTTCAAAAGGTCACGAATCACATTTTCTCCTGCTGGCTTTAATTATCCTCGCATCCTGAGAGGAGGAGAAGCAGTCAGTTTTTAACGACTTCGGAAAGACTATTGTGCGTAAAAAATCATGAGAAAATAAAGCCATATGCAAATTCTGATAATAAACAAATCTTCTTTTTCAAATGAACCAACATAATGGTTAAAGTTAGTCGATCATTTTAAAAGAAAAGATTCAGGCAGTTTCATGCGCGTCAGCGGCCAAGCTAGAATCAAGCAAAGTGGTTCGTAAGAAAACAGAGACACGCGCAAGACAGTTTCCGAATCACTGTCGGAAAACCAACTATTTTTCTCAAACTGTTCACAGTTAATGAACAACGAGTTAAGAGAAAGCGATTGAAATTTTACCAAAAACCTGAGAAACGCTATGTTTCAATGAAACCTGTAAACGGGTTTGATTCTCGGAAGGTTACGTATCAATGCTTCGAAACCCGCAATTTTAATTGAATTCTATAACCGTTCGATTTCAGTCTCAGAACTTATCAAAGTATCGATAATTTTGGTACTTTCCGAAACTGTTTTTTTTTTTTTTTTTCTTTTCAGTCCCGATAAATTTTCAAAAACGGTAATCTCGGATATTTGATACAATCATAAAATACGAAAAAAAAAAAAACATATGACTTGACGCGTTACGAGTACTATAACGAAAAATATAAATTCTATTATCGAAGCGATTAGTAGTGTGAGAAATTCTAAACTTTGGCAGCGGCGATTGCACGCGGTGGGGAATTTCACCCCTATCGGTGAAATATATCCGTATGACTTTTTGACGTGGGGTTTTAACAGATTGAATTGGAAATCGCTGGAATCCTGCGTGATATGGTGGCACTGGCTCAGACACTCAGAGCATATCTATTCTGCAACGACTGCTGGATGGACATTGGAAATATATATACATATATACATTCAGGAAGCTCGGTAGTATATCCCTACGCATACGAAATATACATAAATCGACCTTTTTGCTCTCCGCCCCCTTGGTGTGTTGCGCAAAAGGTCCTCTCCCAAGTATGGGTAGTATCGTACCGCGTTTTTTTTTTTTTTTTTTTTTTCCATTCCCTCTTTTTATTTTTATTCGTACGTTCGCTGACGCGGCAGCACATAGCAAGACAATCGACGCCAACGTTCACGAGATGAATACGTCGACTGGATAAAGGCCGAATAGAGAAAAACCAGAAAACGTTAAATTATACGTATATATGGGGCATTCCATGCCAAATCAGCCACTTCAGAACCTTACAGTTTTTAAATTAGCTCAAATTTTTTTATAATATTCTATGTATTGAATGAGCCTTTCTTGATTTTTTTCAAATTTTTCCCTCGATTGCCTAACGAGATATATTTTTTCCAAAAATTCGATGATTTTTTTTTCAAAAGCTCACAACTCTTCGAAAAATGGACGGAATCGAACTTTTTTTTTTCAAAATTTTGGTTTTTTATTGTACTTTTTGAGTGTGATAACGAAAAAATTATAGTTGAATTTTTTTTCTATTTTTATTCAGGTTGAAGAACAAAATCGACGATTTCAAGATGATTACATATTTTGATTTTTTTCAAAAAATTTTCAAAAAAACTTGGACAAAATTGAAGATTTTTAAGACCAGTTACATCGTGGGCACGCTATATCTTCGATTCGATTTCGTATTTCAAATTTTTTTTTTTCGTTTTTTCAGTAAATTAAAATCAAATTCAACAGTCACACAATCCACAATGCTGTTTTCCTAACACTAGAAATTTTCTCCCATCATTAGATTGTGAATTGCATTCGTTTTTTTTTTTTTTTTTTTTTTACTAATTTCTTCTTGGAAATGAAAAATTCCGCCATGAATGAAAAAGTAGATCAGTACTCCATACATATTGTTCGTTTTCAATGAGAAATGAATAAATTTTTTTGGCGTTTAAACAATTTGTGCACTCTGAATACTTTTGGAAAAGAATAATCTTTCACAATCAAGGTATTCTCTCCATACTTTTCGTTGTAGTCGTACGTCGATCGACGTACCAAACCACTACGGTCGATCCATTAGTTTTGTCTCAGCAACACGGTCATTTTTGATGATATCAGAGGAACAGTAAAGAAAATTGTTGCACGAGGAGCGTCCAATTGCTGATCACTAAACAAATAATAACACCATCTGTTCTATACGAATGGGCCTGTAGACCCCTAAACCTCCCTAATATAGCGGTTAATTTTTTTCAGTGGAAGACTACGGTGTTGCTGAGACAGAACTAATCAATCGATTTAAACGTACGACTACAATCAAAGGTACTGAGAGAATCCACAGTATGATCCCAATAAAGATGGTACCACCCATTATGGAAGATTATTCTTTTTAAACAGAATTCAGAGTGCACAAATTGTTAACCATCAAAAGAATAAATTTATTTCTCATTGAATAGGAACAATATGTATAGAGAACTGATTCACTCCTTCATTCATTGCGTAATTTTTCATTACTAAGAAGAAATTAGTAAAAAAAAAAAAAAAAAAAAAAAAAAAAAACGAATGCGATTCACAATCTGATGATGGGAGAAAATTTCTAGTGTTAGGAAAACAGCATTGTGGATTGTGTGACTGTTGAATTTGATTTTAATTTACTGAAAAAACGAAAAAAAAATTTTGAAATACGAAATCGAATCGAAGATATAGCGTGCCCACGATGTAACTGGTCTTAAAAATCTTCAATTTTGTCCAAGTTTTTTTGAAAATTTTTTGAAAAAAATCAAAATATGTAATCATCTTGAAATCGTCGATTTTGTTCTTCAACCTGAATAAAAATAGAGAAAAAATTCAACTATAATTTTTTCGTTATCACACTCAAAAAGTACAATAAAAAACCAAAATTTTGAAAAAAAAAAAGTTCGATTCCGTCCATTTTTCGAAGAGTTGTGAGATTTTGAAAAAAAAATCATCGAATTTTTGGAAAAAATATATCTCGTTAGGCAATCGAGGGAAAAATTTGAAAAAAATCAAGAAAGGCTCATTCAATACATAGAACATTATAAAAAAATTTGAGCCAATTCAAAAACTGTAAGGTTCTGAAGTGGCTGATTTGGCATGGAATGCCCCATATATTATTTCTCATGTGTATGTGCGTCTATTAACTGACCAGTCAGAATTGTTGGATTAACATTGATTATGAAGACGTCTCGATGTCATTTGCTCTTAATGATTCGAGCTATCGATTGATTACGAAAATGAATTATTGCTTTCACTAGTTTTGTTTGATGAGTAGTAAAACTAGGATGAGATCAATATTGATACAATCAATGTGCCCCAAAAAGAAATTACATGTCCAAAATTGAAAATAAATTTTACGTATATGATTTTTTTTAAAATACATATTATTATCGTAAAAAGGTAATGAAAAAATATCACGCATTTCAATGATCTTGGGTAGGAGAACACCAATTGTTATAGAAACAATTTTAACAGAAATACGATTTAGAATAATTCGTGTCAATTAATTCGTAAAAATCAATGTTCTAGTAAACGAATGATTTTGTAAAAAAAAATACATATAATTCATTAGAAATACTGCAGTTTTCTCGATAAAGAAAATATTTTAAAATACTTTCATCGCCTCGTTTATTCGCTGTAAAAAATCTTGAAGAACGAATAATCAATTTGCGTCAGTGTTTCTGTCTTCGTGAAATTCGATGGTAAGAAAAACTAACTATACTCTTGTTCCAATTTGACGAGAGTGAATAAAGTGGTACGATTTTATTATTCGTTGTTAGCAAAATTGATAATGTTATTCCGATGTAAATCAGCACACCAAGACTATCCTGCGTACAATGCATTGCTGATTGTAGATTTACAAAGCAACGCACTTGATGCAGGATTGCCTCGGTATGTGAGAGAGCATGTTAAACTTCACTTGCCTAAAAATATGAAAAGTAAAAAAATTTCAATGTAATTACAGGAATCACAGATTGCGCATAATAATTATACGAATATTCGCTGTGAATCACGTTTTATTAAACGACTATTAATTAAATAGAACATTTGATTTACATTTGATCGACGAATCTGTAAATGCTTAATCAACTTTTATTTATCGTTTGAATTTCATTGTTCGAAAGAGAACCTTTTAGTGATGATTATGATGATGCTTGCGGCCTTCATCATCGCTCTTAAATTGTTCTGCCCATTCGGCCCATTTACTCCAGTCTTCGTCATTTTTAAGCTGTTCCTGCGTCAGACATAAATAATTGAAACGAATTAGCCGTTATGAAAATTATAAATTGCCAAAGAAATCGAATACATTTCAAACGATTCAGTGTAATACAATATTCTGTAATTATGAACGTTGTAAGAAAAATTTCTTTAGATAATGATAACACGTATTTTGAACTAACATTTCGGTAGGCTGGTTCGCGCGCATCCCTAGCGGGTACTTTAATCTGCGAACAGATGCATACGTTAAAATAAGTTGCTCATCGAAGCGCTTCCGGCGACGTAATAATTACGTTTTCAGATTAATTTATTGAATTCCCAAATGAAATTCCGTTATTGGTTCAATTGACGATTGAATTTATTCTTGATGATCCTATTCTTTTAAATATTAACAGTATCATGATCGATTGCTAGAAAGTTATAAATTTTTCAAATGAAAAATTGAATGCGATCAAATATTCATCACAGTGTCCAAATTTAACGCCGAGTATAATTTGATAAATTGCAAAAAAAAAAAAAAAGTTTAGAAAAATACAAGCATCGATCCAAAGCAGCGTTAAGTCAGCCCTAACAGTGAAGTTCCGAGACCGAGAAATATAGGTAAAAAACAAATTTCAATTTCTCCGAGACCCTTGATATAAAGAAAATAAAAGTTAATCCGTATTCTCTGAGAAAAGGAGAACAGAAGATCACTTCCATTCTTCCCAAAACTCGGTCGTGTCAGAAAATAATGGGCGACATAATTTTTACTGACTGACAAATCGCCATAAGTCCTGCGTTTGATTAATTTTTTTCCAAGTTGTTCCAAATTTGCATGATAATAATATAAGAACAAACTTATTTCAATAATCCCGAATGAACCCTCCGTATCCCGAGAAAAACATTTTTTCCAGACCTTATATACGATGCAATCGTCGGTTCTCGCAATCTTTTCAATTTTTTTTTCTCTTTCAACACCGTAACTCTCGGCATTTGTACAAAACTGAACAATGTATTAAGAAATTTTTTTATTTTTATTTATATACGTCAGTTTTCACTTTGTTTTATTCACTACTTCATTATATTAATCAGCGATCAATATAATAATTCAACAGTTTTTCGTTTCTATGCATCGATAAAAGTTAAACTATTTTTTTTTTTCAAATGACAAATTTTTATATCAACAATATTATGAGCCACGCGTACTTACAAGCAATTTGATCCCGCCTCCCTGATGTCCTGGAACGGATCCACCTCCAGCTTGAAGAGATTCTATCGTACCGGGTGGCATACTCTGATAGCCTTGATGCATGTTCATTTGAACGAGTCGTTTATATTGATCACGATTCTGTTCACGATCATTTTCGTACGAATCAGCAATCTCTTCGTACTCATTGTTGACATTTCTCTTAGCGGTTGGTGCATCAGGATGAGTGATCCAGAGAGGTGTAAGATAGTTGGATAGAATTCGAGCATTTAAGGCAGCTTGAAAATCTCCCGGTGAGATCGAGTTACCAGAACCGGTAACAAAGGGTTTGTCCATTCCCACAAGTCCAGGTTTTGAAGGGTCAGAAAAGTTGTTATTAAAAGGACCCGCTCCGTTGGCATTGGCGACAGGATAATCGAGCGATTTCAAATTGTCTGCCGAAAAATAATTGGTCTTGGAGGGCACACTTTGACCGAATTGAGGATCTTCCGAGGAGGGAGTCTCGTTGGATACTTTGATAGCATCTTGCACGGCTAGGGTAATGTTTTTCTGTAGTTCAGTAAGCATGTCGAAAACTTGGCTGAGTACGGTAATTCGTTGCTTGAATGGGAGTGCCGGATCAACGGTAGGTTTTGCGAAGAAGGCAGCAAACGGAGAAATCGGTTTCAGAGGTTTCTTTGCGCCTGATGCAATCGCAGCTGTTTTCTGGTATACGATGTAATCGTTGAGTGCGCTTATCATGTCAGCTTTGAGCTCACCGAGCTCAGCAACTATTGAATCCGAAATGATTTCCTTTGCGGTTGAAATGGTCTTTGCATCATCAACGGATCGAGATGCTACTGGTTTCTCGGCGCTAGTATCTTCGGTCAAAGATCTCGTCAAAAATGTATTGTCGACTCCACTGTCAACCGGTGCAAAGGTTTTGTTCAACTTCAAATTGTCAAACAATTTTTGCAAAAAATTAGAAACTTTATCGGTGTATTCAGTTGGTCCTGGTATTATTGCGCTTGGCAACCAAAAGTCAGCCGGTACGATTGTGCTCTTTGGTATTGGGAGTTCCGTCACCGCTCCGTATGGCTTGAAAGGTCCGAACGGGCCAAACATTCCCGGTATCATTTCTTTCGGCGCCGAAACTCCATCGTTAGAATATACGCTTGAGGATTTAACTGCTTCCGGATCGACATTGTCGGCTTGAACGATACTGCGACGAGATCTCATAGAGCCACCTTCCGAAAATCCAGGATTAAACTTTGATGGGAAACCGGCTGATGAATATCCTGATGATCCACCGGAAGCAAATGGTGGAACGAATGGAGACATTTTAGCCAGTTTTGGAACAGGACCTGGATTGACCAGGTTCGATTGAACACTAGCTGAGCCAATATCATCACGCTTCGTTTTATCATTTCCACCGCTCATGAATCCTTGCATTCCACTTGAATAATCGTTCATTTCCGGCGAATATAAAACCGGTGCTGACGGTCCAAATCGTGATGCATATGGCAAGAAATCTTCAGCTCCTTGAGAAGCGTAATCCACGGGTCCTAAACCACCGAAAAGATTGCTCAGCATCGATGTTTTCTTGGAAATCATCGCTGCAGGATCAACGAACTTCGGGAAGAACGGCGATGTTTTTGGCATATACGGCACACCGATTACTCCCATTCCTGGACTACCGAATGGGGGTCCTAAAGGTCTCGGAAAAAAATAGATGTTGATCAAACATAACTATCGTCATTTCGTTATTGCGATCAACATGAAAAATTCGCGGACTGCACATTATTTAACCGACATTGTGACGATTTTTATAAAAAAAATTTTTAAGTCGCTCATCAAGTCGATATTCAATTGGAATAAAATATTAGAACCCCATGATAAAAAAAAAAGTAGAAAATTTTCGATTGAACTGTCGGATTGATAGTGTGATACGAACCGAGAGTGAAATTCAATCTTACCTGCTGACTTGCCAAAACCAGCCCATGGGCTGGTAGAAGGTGGTGGCTTTGCGGCCGTAAGGCTTAAAAAAGCCAGAAGAAGAAAACACATTTTGTCTGTTGTCAGTCGAAGCATTTTCTAACTGTGGATGGATGTGAGTCCAACAGGGTATTTATACCAAATTCGTAAAACGTCTCCCTCTACTACGAAGGATGTTTTTATTATTTTTTTTTTTTTTTACTACTGGTAATTAATAAAACATACGCGTCGATTCTATCGTCGAGGATTACTCGATGGCGATGAACGCTTATAATTCCATTACTCATTACAATAATCCATTCTTCATCAGCAAACATTTAAAAACGTCTACACTTGTAGATTAACAATGTATATTAGCGTCGGAATTTCTTGAACGAACTCCCCTACGCCTGGACTACTCGTCCGACGCATACAGCGCGTTCCAAAACTACGAAACTACTCATAATATTCATGTTCTCATTTTCTGTTTTTTTTGTTTTGTTTTTTTACTTTACGAGATTTCCTGCTACAAATATTATTTGCTCATTTGCTCATGACTTTGATACATGAAAAGACTTTTCGAGTCACTTTCAGACCAAAATTTTCAACGCGGACTCATCAAGAACGTGGTATAAAATCGGTTGATTGTTTTCATAAGCAGAATGAAAATTGTATTATCAATATTGCGTTGAATTTATAAAGCAAGTAAAAATTATGGCAAATTTCCGCAAAAGATATTGAAACGTCACTTTTTTCCTTTTGATCATGTCATATATCCCTTCAATTAATTCAAAAAGTCATACATTTAGTTGAAAATTCATTTGTTCTACACAATAAGAACAAGGAACAAGAATGAACCAAAAAAATTCGACTCCGTCATTGTAAAAATTTTGCTTAAAAATCCAACCTGAAATAAATTAAAAAAAAAAACAGATTCCAAACAGGAGATGAATGAATTCGAAAAATTGCTCATTTCATTTGAAACACAGTTGATCCATGGAATATGATCCTCTTGCTTATCCAGTCGAGTTGTTTGCGTATCCCCGAAAAGTATCATTTATAATTAAGAACTCGGCACATGCTTTGGCCAACGGTATTTATGCAACGCAGGGCTGTACAGAGAAATAATGAATCATCCTTGCTACATTTCGAAGCTATTGCTCGAAATATGAAATATTCTTTCGCTATCGAGAAGGACATACGTCAGACTGTAAAACCTTTTGATTTCTGACATCCTAAATATGGAATGATAAATCCTTTGAAAATTTTACAGTTCGATGTTTCGATAAGACGACTCCCCAAATTTTTTAGCATTTGCTATCCTAAGAACTTACAAAGTCTTTTGGTAAATTATTCAAGAACCAAAAAAATGTCGAAATCTTCCTTAGTTTGGGAAAAATAATGGAGAAATTCATTTCACACGATGAAAAAAATTATGTGGTTAATTGTTGCTCGATTTTTGACATGATCAACATATGTTAATGCAACAGTTTGGACTCTGTAAGCATAAAATATTCATGATCAATAATTAATCGATAGAGTTTTTTATTTTTAAGAGCGTTATCCCTCATTGCAATACCGACCAAATCTTCGATGATAAAAACAACACTCGCTCAAACGCAGATGAGTCTATTTTTATTTACCATTATCGTTTTATTAACTTTTTAATTATCGGTTTCATTATCATAAAAATCTGCATAGGATTATCGGAGCCAATATCTATAACTGCAAAATTTTGTAAGAAAAATTAATTAAAAAAACATATGCGTTGTATTTGTGCGTGTGATATGAGTCACATCGCTTATTCATTATTAGCCGTTCATTTGTACAGCCCTATACATATATAATAAAATGTTCGAGGTTACATCATCGGTGTTGAAGGAATAAAAAAAATCCACCAGATAACTCAGCTTTTTTTATCGATTTTTTTTATCGATCATAATTGTACGAAAAGAAATAAAAACTGTAAAAAAAAGTTCTCTCTTGGAAAAACGATCAGTTAATCGTGAAATTTCGAAACTATCTTTAATGTAAAAGATTCATGCAGTGCCCATGTCGCTAATCTTCGTAAGTCGAGCATGAATCCGATTTCCCCGTCGATTTCCCATAAAGAGTATAATTGAAATCTAGTCTAACAGAGCGCTTGCACCACAGTTTCATGACGGATTGCAAAATTCAAATTTCGACAAAATCGTGCCCGAAATATCAGTAACGTCGGCTCAATAAAGAGGAAAGCGATATAACTTCTATCCATAAATAGTCTAAAAACACTTGTTTCGAATAGATGTGTTATATAAAACACTGGCGTGAGCAACTTTTCATAAAGTCGAGATCACAAATTTCGATTATTCGCTAAGATCACGTTTCAAGACAGATTTTTCGAATCATTCCATTAGCAGCTCTCCATCCGAATGAATAATATGGTCCTATTTCGATATTCACTCCGAGTTACTGTGAGTCATATACATATAGGTATAATTTACCGTTTAATCGCA
Source organism: Campoplex capitator (assembly GCA_037576405.1). NCBI lineage: Eukaryota > Metazoa > Arthropoda > Insecta > Hymenoptera > Ichneumonidae > Campoplex > Campoplex capitator. The sequence continues at coordinate 3,174,273 of JARBWI010000015.1, forward strand.
TTTTCTGGCATTACTGGCAGTGAATATCGGAACGCATCCTATTTCGGCACATTTTTCAAGCGACTCTACCGATAAAAAAGAGCACACGCTTTTTAAGGATCGGTAGAGTAGTTGGATCTAGCGAGCTACAGTAAATAAAACGAAAAATGATCGTACCAGCCACAAATAATGTGGAAAATGTTGAGCAAATAATTGGATAAGAATTATATTTTTTTTTTTTTCGGGATAATTCGAGGGAGAAAGGGAACGGTTTCTTCATTGAATTTTTTTTTCGTAGAAACAGAATACTTTTTTAAATCAAAAAGTAAAATAGCCTGACTGTAGAATTTCTTATCGATTGAAGTTTCATTCCCATCGATCGAACATCTCTGATTTACCTACGACGATAGTACCGGAAATTTGCAGTAAAAGTGCATCTCGTTTCAAAAATACAAAAATATTCTTCTAAAGAACAATATGTATTTAGAAAGAAAAAAAAAACAATTTACAAAAAGAGAACAAAATGCTGAAAAAAGTCAGGAGTATCGTACATACGAAAAAAAAAAAAAAAAACTATTCGACTATCCGCTGAAGATTTTTTTTTTTTTTTTTTAACGTGTTGATCATTTTTTTATTGATTTTACAGTGCAAGCAATATTTACAAAATTTTAAAAATGGTCGAATTTTGTCAGATTACTCGAAAGCTGCTAAGTACTTTATTTTTTTCATCGAATGAAATTATTGGTATGAATATTTGTGTAATTCATCCTTAGCACGATGGACGTCTTACCAAATAAATGATGGAATAGTTGCATGCCCAGAAAATAACGATATAGTTATGACGAAGTAGCAGATAAATTGTACAATTTTAGAGTTACAAAAGGAAAAAAAAACATGTGTTTATACATAATGTATCAAATTCTGGAAATAAGAACACATTAACCCTTAGCGGCCACACCTCAGCCAGGCCACATAGCGGTCACATGGGGCCTGGGGTAACTAGTCACCCCGTGTGGCCGTTAAGGGTTAAAAATAAATGAATCAAAGCTGGAAAAAAAAAAACAAAACAAAACGTAATATCGGCGTCGTAGAGTTTCAATTTTTAGAAAGTATACCAAAATAATAAACAATTCCAATGAATTGTTCCGACGCATGAGTAATCTTATTGATAAATAATCATGTGAGCCATCCATCTACCCATGAATATTCCTGTGGAGTTAATAATTATTTTTTTCAATTGAGAAACGTGAATTCCCGATCGTGTAAAAAAAAACACCAATAATTTCTACTTGGCGATTTTTTCCACTGGGCAAAGAAAAATCGCAATGCTCCAACGAGCTCACAACGAATAAAAAGACCAAAGACTAGGATCACGAGTGACTCCGGTGTGTACCATTCGGGTCAATTGATTAGAGAGAAATAAATCTTAAGATTTCGAAATGCTAAAAACGATAACACTGATTCGTAAATGCGAAATTATTTGGATGGTCTGTTGGACTGATTCAAATGCTACCATTCTATTACTGGTCTATTCGTAAATTTTATTTTATGAAAAAATTATATGAGACTATTCATCTAATTAGCTAATCATTTTGGAATATTAAAAATTGGAAAATTTTACCGAGCAAAAAAAAAATCGACAGATTCATTCATCATTTCATCATTCATCAAACGACACACAATAGATTGAAATTAGAAGAAATATTTAAATCTCACATTTTTTGAGTTATTCGATGAAAGTGCAAAATTCTTTCATTTTCTTATTTTATCAAACCTCAAAACCGACTGAAGATTGGAGGCCGCCGCATTTGAAGAATTGTTTCGGATATTACCACTCGTGGGTAAATGTGGAATTTGTTTTCGAAAAAATAATAAATAAGATCTGTTTGTAATATTATATACACCACCGAACAACCGCCGAGCGATTTGAAATTTAAAAAAATAATAGTCATTACGGGGAGAACTGATGAAGGAGTAATTTCGTAAATGAAATTATCAAAAAAATAATAAGCCATTTAACGATCTATTTGCCATACCTTATACATACATAACATTGTACGATCCCAGAGAATTTGTAAAAAAAATTTAATTTAATAAATTTGGAGGCGGGGAGTTGACTGTACTAACAAAACAAACGTAATCAAATTTTTTTTCGTCGTGAAAATCATGACCTGGTATAAACGTAATTAACATATTAACTTCACTAAGTATACAAATTTTTTATTTTGACTGTCGCTTGAAGGTCTTTTGAAATTATTTATTTGAGAACAGAAGTCTAACACGAACTTTTTTTTATCAAAAATCATCACTACAATCATGAATCTCATCAAAGGATCGGAGTTGGAAAGATGGACGTGAACTTAGCCCCCCGACATGAACTTTTCGAAAGTTTTCTGATTTCAATCGTTTGTGTGTCGTTTGTAGAGTATTGTGAGAACAAAATAAACGCTTGTGAGATGAGCTTATCGCGAAAAAATCAAAAATAAAAATTAGCGTGAAGTTAGCTCGTCCATTCTACTTTTTAAGCTATATGAGTCTAATTGTACGTAAATCAATAAAAAATCGTTTGTAGAACACGAATATTACAATGAACATGTTTGTAGGACGCATATTTTTATGAAAAAGCAAAAACAAAAATTGCAGAAATTTTTCCGACCGTCAGGGAGACTGGTGTGTACCATACGGGTCAACTGATTAGAAATAAATGAATCTTGAAGGTTTTGAAATGCTAAAAACGATAAGACTGATTCATAAATGCGAAATTATATGGATAGTCTGCTGAACTGATTCAGATGTTACCACTGCTGGTCTATTCCTAAATTTTATTTTATGAAAAGATTATATAAGAATATTTTTGAATGATAAAATGGAATAATTCTACCAACCAAAAAAAAATACAGGATTCATTCTTCATTTCATCAATCAATCCACGGTCAGTAAGAGAAAAAACATTTTATCCTTCAAAGATTAACGATTGAAATGGAAATCGAATTCTTTCAAAAATAATAGTTAAAATCAAAGAAAGCCCAACAGTTTGATACTGAAAATTGCTATGCACAGAAATGAAACCAATAAAAATGATGGAATTATGTACTCACTCGTCGATGTCTTGTTCCCCTCCTCAATAACGAACCTACCTTTGGCAAAACCGAAAAGTCCGCACAGTTAATATCCACTTCCGTTGCAGGACACTGATTGCAGTTGATTAATTTTCACTCGATTTTTCCCAAATCCTGCATGATTCTGAATTCAGACGAGCAGCAGCAGCGTCGTTTTTCCAACGTTGAAAACGATAGTTCATCATAGTTCAAAATTCAAATGCACTAATTCACACAACACCAATATTAACTTTTTACACTTCCGAGATAGTAAACGCGTGATTAAGACGTCAAAATTTTTTTTAATTTCCACTTCAACAAACTCATGCACGAAATAAAAATATTCATTCAATGTTTCTTTGTCCCGCTAACTCAAAAAATGTTTTTCTCTTGGGTCAATAAATTGTCTTTTAGCAACAGAATAAGGTTGACGACGAGTGATAGAAAGTGTAATGGCAACTTGTGCCATAGTTTCGTGGAAAATCGTGCGTGCTCACGTGGGTGCACGCGTGCACGGGCGCTTGCGTTCTATTGTACTATAGCAATTGCGATAGTAAAAACTATTCGCAATGCTGTACAATAGCTGCGGTTATACAAGCCTTGCGTGCATTGCGTTGCGTTGCACCGTTTGCAGCATCCGGGTTATATGCATGGACCTTGCCTGCGCGACTTCGATATGCGATACAGAAACTGTATCACGTTCGGAAACAGCAAACTACAGAGTAGATTTATAGCTTTCGTTCCGTCATTCTTGCCGACCATCCCATGGCTTTACGGCTTGCGTGCGTTTGGTGCTTTGCGTTGCGTTGCGCGACTCGCATGTATGGTTGCATCTTAGCTCCGCTTGCGAACACGCGTGCGTGCGAGCATACACACGATTTCCGAAACTGTAACACAGCCGTCACTAGACTGTCTGTCACTCAAAGCCCTTACTCACGATGTCATTAATCTTGATTCGCTCAAATATTCAAAATAATTCATCCTATAATTTAGCACGAAAAATAATATCGTGGGCAAGAGGCTTTCCTATCGACTTGTCGAATATCGCTTGCGAGAAGAAAACTCATTGACAAAAGAAAAAAAAATTGAAAATTCGTTACGATTGACAAACGAGCGAATTGTGTTTAACGACCCTAATATTCTTTTCATAGCGTTTTCGTGCATGGTTCGTTTTCGAGAAATCGCGCATATTTTTAAGCTTTTATTTTCGTGCATTTTTTATTTTCAAAAAATCGCGCACATTTTCAAGCTCTAATTAACGGAAATTGCGATAAAAAATTATGTGAAAATTGTAGATTTGGATTTTCCGTTTTTTCATTATCCATCGTTGTATTTTTATTTGGTTTAACGACCGTTTGAAGTATTTTATATAAAGATTTTCGTCATTAACCGACTCTTATTCCGCACTCTCTTTTATCGAATTTCGTTGCAATCAACGAACGATAATGCGCGGTATTGCACTAGCCGACCGATGCTAATGCAACTCTCCGCGCGCTACTTGCCGCCCCGCCCCGCGTCCCGCGGGCGACTGAATGAACGCGAGTCCTTCGCTCGCTCCCTCGTTGCCCCGCGCATGATCCAGTTCACGCGCCTGCCCCTTCCAGTCGCCCCGGCGTGAGCTCTCCCCACCATCCCCGCTACGGAGCGGCTTAGCAGGCCAAGCGCGAGAGCGCGTAAACGTAAACACAGAGTCGAGGCTCCACGAATGTAAACAAACCAAACAAGCTAGGGACATTCCCAGTATTTAGCGATCACATTTTTGTGCACCGTATAAATATTCGTTCAGTAATATTTTATAAAGATTCAACAACGTTTTATTCTTTCGTTTTCTCAACGCATGAAAATGCCGGTAGCAAAAAAAAAGACCGTCAATCGAATTTCATTCAGTTTTTTTGAATCTAGGAAGATTCGTTCGCAGAAAAGTCTGCACCGGAACTTTTAAAGTGCCCAGAACCTGCCCGAGTCCCAGCATGCATATCATGGTAGGAAAGTTAAAAATGTATTAAAACGAAGATTATACTCGAAAAAATGTTTTAATCACATCGTGGGACCTAGAACTATCCAGCAGGTTACAAAGATCAACATTCGAACGATACGTTGAAACAGTAAAACCTATTTAGTAAAAAAAATTAATTCCGATTAATGAAAAAGAAAATTCATAAAAGTGGACGATCCCAAAAACTGGCAATCATACTGCGCAAGCACGATGTCACTTCCACCGATTCCATGCATGTAGGATTTTCCTGTGTTCTCACTCCTTCTCTCCAGTCCCCTGGCTGATGGTTCGGAAAAATTTATGCAAATTTTGTTTTTGCTTTTTCATAAGAATATGCGTTCTACAAACATTTTTATTGTATGATTCGTATTCTACAAACGATTTCGCATTCATTTTCGTACAATTAGACTCATAAAGTTTAAAAAAATAGAATGAACAGGCTAACTTTACGCTAATTTTTATTTTTTATTTTTTCGCGACAAACTCATTTCACAAACGTTTATTTTGTTCTCACAATACTCTACAAACGATACACAAACGATTGAAATCAGAAACCTTTCGAAAAATTTATGGCGGGGAGCCAAATTTACACCGCTGTTGGAAAGATCGAAAAAAAAATGTTGAAAATTGATGTAGAGGCGCCAAGTTTATCCTAGCGGCGACCCTTAAATGTTTTCAATCGTCAGCGCCTCTATATTTAGAGCGTGAAACTAAAATTACCCCAGCGCGATTCAGTAAACGTAGCTCTTTCTTGTGTAATCATTTGAAAATTGGATATTCGGCATCTTTAGCACGAACCAACGAGAACTGAATTCTCGAAGCTCGATAATGAATGCTTTTTTTTTCGATTATCCGATTACCGGACAATAATATAGTAAATTTTATAGTGACATTGGTTGGATCTAATCCCGCAGTTACCTAAAATAAGAAACGAATAAATAGAGCAAAAAAACGGCAGTCCCCGCCCAAGTACTCACTCGTTCAAGTATGAGTGAAAGAATGTGATTGCCCTAAATCATGAGTGCGAGAAAACCCACGCAAGAGGTGTGCCCTAAGACTCGTTGCATGTGTGCGTGTATGTGTATGTGACACTTTGTTTCACATGCAGCATAAATTTCCTGCACTCGTAGCACTCGTATAATGGCGACCCTTCGAAAAATTGACAATGAGATTCTCTGTGAAAAAAATCATAAACAATGTAACGAACTGTTGTTACCGTAGACTCGAGATCAACTGAGGTAAGTTGCTTCAAGAATGGAATATCTTAAATGTTCTTTTTGTTCTTATTCGCACGAATTACAAAAATGTAAGAAACTGTGAAGCTTCGCTTTTTTATGACAGATACTGTATTTTTATTGGTATTTAAAGATTTTACAAAGTATTTTTTACTAAATTTTTTAATGACTTGAATTTTATAGAAAATTCTGCAATATTGCGGAAAAATAATTTCTCGTTCGATTACATACACATATGTCGAAACTTTAGAGTAAACTTGAGAAGTACAATTTTACGTCTGTCAATTATTGATTTCATACGGATTTTAGTGTTTTCGAAACTCTTATAAAACAAATAATAAATGATGGAGTAATATTTGCGATAATTAGGCGAATAGTATGTTGATATCTTATAAATATTCCTGAATGTTTGTCAAACAAAATATCTAATGATAATGGGACAAATCAACATTTTGTTCAAAAGCAAGCACCTCTTCCACTTTAGTTTATTACCGATATATTGCAAAAATTGAAAAATGATTAACCACAAGAATTCATGTTCCAATTAAAGATTTTTTCCAAATTTTTTTCTTTAAATATTGATATTAAAAATGCCTCGAGTGAACACTCTTCGTAGATGTACATAATGCAACAATAAAATGATTTATTTTCCTATTCGATATTCCTCTCGAATATTTCAATATAGGGTAAATCACTCGATTCATGGCCCCGAACCAATAGTCGCGCTCTGCTCATTCTTTGTACGAGTGGAAAAAGTAGAAAGGAAATATTTTAACCTTTTCCTACTCATACAAAGCTGACCGTTGGTTGGGGCCACCGATTACTCTAATAAGAAAAATGAAAGAACTGTGTTATAAAACTATGATATCGTTAGTAATAAATATTATCTATGATAATTGAGTTTACTGTACATTGATGGAAAACAAATTTTCCCAATTAGGATCAAAAATGAGCACAGGAAGCGACAGAGAATTATGCCAGTACCGATGGTCAGTCAGAATAGAATAGATAGCTTTTACGAATGGTCCAGATATGCTGCGATAATCAAGAGGGAAAGAGAACATCGGGTACCGACATAATATTAAAACGGGCACAAGGGAGGCAAGGAAAGTTCCCTTAAAGTAATGACCGAAACCCGGCATCACCTTCGCTCGGTCTCCGATTTATACGCAGCCGATGAAATAGAAGTGTTATTGTTAGAAGAAATAAGGGACTTGGAACCACCGCCATCGGCGTATTCCAAACCCGAGGACATACAGGATTTCGAAATCGGTATGATCAAAGATCGCAGACTTGTATTTATTTTATTTTTCACTGTGAACTTCATCAAAAAAATTCATGAAAGATTGTTTTTTTCTACAAAACCAAAACATTTACTTTTGACAAAGTATTTTCGAGTTTTCTCCAAAAGCTACAATGATTGTTTCAATTTCACAAAGTACTCGCTACAATTGGAATTTCTTATAATCGTATGATTTTTAAAATAGCAGGTAGCAGGACAGGGGGGCGAATCAGCTCTCAATCTTCGGAGCTGGATTCGCCTGGTGTTCATTCGACTGTCCACTCATGGGACTCACATGCCAATTACCACGGTCACTATGGGCACGGTGATCGGAGGCATGGCTCTTCCGCTAATGTACTGCCATGGCCCGGAGGGACGCACCTCGTTCTTTACTGTGATGTCCAGGGTCACCTCAGAACGACTCCAGGATTCGTGAGACTTTTGCTTCTCGTTAGTATACAAAGTCGTTGGAAACTTTTTGTTTTTTCTTTTTCAATCATCGACAAATTATGAAGGATATTAATTTGAAGAATCGACAAAATCCTCATATGACATTCTGCATAAATTGTCCTCGTTTGATAATTTTTAATCATGTCCATTGATAAACCTGGTACAACAAAAAATGATAATTTTAATCCTATCGACTCGACTCTATTGTGTGAACAACAACAATAATTTGATACTTAAATTATCAACAAAAACTGTCTTTGGCGGTAAATAATTGAAAAAATAGTAGACTCCAAAATTCCCAATATGTGATGTGATGTGATGAGACCGTGAATTTTTTTACAGATTACATCGGTAGCGTGTTTAGCTACCCTTTGCAGTTCTGGCACTGCCAAAGTCAGCTTGTTTATGCTGCCTCTAGTCGGCCGTTTACGGTTCATGATTTTCGTCGCTGTGTTTTGTCTCCTAGTCACAACGCTTCTTCTCTTTCTCGACATTTCACACATTGTGTACATGTTCCCGTTTAACTGGACCAAATTGGTAAGAATTTCTCGAAAATACGAACAGCCTACTTTTGTGTCGACATTCGTGACCAGCATATTTCTAATAAATCTCGAAAGAACATGTCCGTAAATAATGAATTGTTTTAGAACGTATGGGTATTCAGTGGCATTGGACTATCTTATGTGACCGGAAGTGTCCTTCTCGTTTTTTCAATATGGGAATATTACGCTAGCGGTTGGGTTCCCCGACGAACTCGTTCGCAGCTCACAGCAGCTGCGGGTCTTGGTCTTTCGTGTGCTCTGCTCGCGTTTCTCCTTACCTGGATCCATGGTCGACATGGTGACGTTTGCAAAGATGCATCCAGCGACGATCACATTCCCAATCAGATTTACAAACCTGTTACCAATTCCTCGTCCTCTGGGGTAAGTATTTCGTTAAACATTTTTTTTTCTTCTTTTCCTTATCCTCGTTTACGGATCGGTCCCTTGTAACTCTGTTGCTTGGTACAGGAAGTAACTGAGTTATGAACCGACTCATATACTTACACCGAGTGTAGGAAATTGAACGATGTTTATGATGCCTTTTTACTGGTGTTTTTTCTTTTTTTTTTTTTTTTATACAAATTTCTAGTTTTTAACCGATTCGATTTTTCAGTCGAGATCTAGTTTTGAGTAGTCAGAAAATCGCGAATTAGATGAGTAGTTTAGACACGTTTTTTTTTTCCTCCGATTAGTTCATGTGCGTGGGAAAGTGTATAGATCGGTGATACCATTATACCGAAAAAAACGTACTAAACTACGAAGTCGATTTGAAGAATACAAACGGCATTGAATTCGCAGGATTTTTGCTTTGATCAAACTTCTTTAAATCGAGGTCGTAGTTTAATTGCTTATGAGCCACTTGTCATCTCCCAACAAAGCTGCTCCCTTGTTGTAGTCGTAAGAGAAATATTGCCGGAGCGCACATTGGAAACCAAGCATAAAAAGTTAAAACCACGTGGCTCGAGGACCATTCGAGAACAACACTTTTCACACACTCGAAAGTTTTAAGAGGTACGATATTATTTCACAATTTCCAATCAAAAGACAATCGATTATAACATTTTATCATCATCACGAATAAATCGACTCGATTACTAATTCAACATTTAATAATATGCTCGTACCCCGTTGTTTTCCACACCACCTTCAATTCTCAACTCGATCCTACGGTGTATGGCTTTTTCATTCAAACGAAAATAATTTATGCATACATATTACAAATACGCTGGGTGTTGATAAAAAATATAATTCACGGAATGCAGACCGAATAGTTACGACAAATCTATCATTTTTTTGAGTTCTTAGATTAGATAGATGGAATATCGCTGGATGTTGAGCTTATACACCTGAAACGAAAACAATCTCAAATTTTTTAAGTAGGGTTTAAAACTAACAACTCACTAATTTCTAACAGTAAGACGGTGGTGCTAACTAATTGACCACTTCGAAAGATTGACGACTTGTTATTAAAAATCTCAGGAATGCGTTGATCAACCGAAATGGAACAGAATTTGAATGAACCAAAAGCACAATATTTCGTTGTACCTTTATTGTTAACGATGAAATAACGATGAAATCCCTTTCATGATATAAAATACAAAAGAGGAGGCAAAACTTTTGATCACATTCAGTAGGAAGAGTTTGTTGCTCCGGAAGTCACTTATAAAATCATTTCCGTTACGTATTATTACTTTTTTTTTTTTTTTGTTCCTCACAATAGAGTAATTAATTTTTTAGAAAAACGAATAGAATCAGACATGTAGGTGATTCACAATTATTCGTTTATTTCGTTTGTTTTTTTGTTTTGATTTTATAACTCAATAAGTGAAGAAAAAAAAAGAAAACATCGATCGCTTCATACGTCGGCATAGATTTGAAAATTGTAAATCGATTTATTTAAAAAAAAAAATATTATTTCCAATTTCGCAGGTTACGTTGAAAGAACGAAGTCCAAAGCAGTCTTGGGCGGTGCGAAATCAACAAAATACAAAACGTATCGGAGGTGGGGATGCGAGTAGCGTGTCCCATCTGACAACCGGAAACGGAAAACCGAATAAACGTAAAAAAGATCATTGGGCATCGGCCAGACAACATTTTCTGTCGCACGACGACGAAGACGAGGACGAGGATGGTATTGTGAACTCGCCGATGCAGCGTGACGAGAGCAATGATCTCGAGCACAAACGAGGACGAAGACGACGCGACGGTGGAGACAGTTTGAGCGGCGGTAATGGGGTTAATAATTCTAAAACGCCGGGAAGTACAGCAAGTGGGGATAATAATCAATTACGTCGAGTGCCGCGTAAATTACCCCTTCGGACAATCGAAAGACCTCAACAAAATCGGGGCGCCGACAGTATTTCTTCGGGCAACGATCGAAGAAGCAGTGCCTCTAAAAACGCGACGAAAATTTCGCACTTACAGTCAACAGCGAACAACGACTTGCAGATGTATTGGGAAAACGCGGTGAGAAGTGTTAACGCCTCTCAAGCGTTGTCCCGACGTGAAAATGCTAAAGCAACTGCCAATGGTTTGCCGTGGGAACTCGTTGCTCGAGGCAATAACGAAAGAGACGAATCTGCGGACGTTACGATTTTACAAGCTGCCGTTTGGTCCGGACAGTGGCAAGCACCGGACGATGTACAACCGTGCTCGAGTAAAACCGCCGATCCGTACACGTTCGCGTAATCCAAATATCACTGGAATCACTTGTTTTTAAGCAGTCAAGTAAATTATTGATTGATGTATCTTTTCTTCAGTATCTTTATACCCTTTCATCCATCTATTAACCTCATCACATTTTACTTGGCCAAACATTTTATTCGATCAGAATTTCCAGATTTCGTCATCTGACACAAGTCCGAACTTGAATGAGCTATCTTTTGAACGTTATTCGCATTCGTTATTAGCGATAAATGCTGCAAATATTTATTTTCCATTTTCATTTAACTAAATATTCTCCAAAGGATTATAAAATGATTTTTCTTTCCGTTGCCTTCAATGAATTCGCCGATTTTTTTTAACCAATTTAAATTCTTTTTACAACATGCACATTATTTTGTAAAAAATTTCACCGTCATATTTACTAAAGTGATGAGACATTGGAAGACCGTTTTCTCGAATACTGCCTATAGAAAAAGACGAAAATATCAGGAAAGAGGTAAAATTCCAATGAAATATTCAAAGCATTGTAGACAATCAACAAAAAAGTTTCGCACAACGAAAAAAAAAAAAAAAAGATCGTCGAATAATAATTTTCGTAAACGTGCTAAAATCTGTTCGGTAATTCTATGATTCCCTAAAAAAAATCCGTAACGTTCCAAAAAAAGATAAAAATTACTCGGATTTTTTGCAAATTTTTTAGTACTGAAATTTTGAAGGAATAAGATAATTGGCATGAATTCATGTGTAAATAATTCTTAAGTCTTTTTTTCACGCGTGCGTAGTTTCCCGCACCGTTATTTTCATGAGTTCTACGCGATGCGTGAGTTTTCTAGTACAGAAAATGTGGATTAATATGCGGTCGTCTTCTCCCCTCCCCCCAATATCATCCAAAAGTTGCTATTGGTACATTCCTTTTACAACAACGCCATTTCAAACAAAACATGAGAAAAATTTCTCCATGTCCTTTTATACTTTGAAATTTGTTATTTAATTATGGTTTTTGAATCGAGTTATAAATCCATGTGCATTTTGTATAATTTTCAAATTTGAATTTTTGCAAAAAATTACAAATTACTTTTCTTCACTTGCAGTTGAAAGCTTATTTTGTTTTCAAGGAGAATACGTTCGCTCCAGAATAATTAAGCAAAATAGGAAATACATCGAGTTCTGGAAAAGCGGTTTTTCGTTGCTACCGATCCCTCCCCAATCGAACAATTTTCGTATTCGAATTAGCAACGAAATTTTTGACTACACAGACATAATTTTAATGTGTCAGTTTCGACGATTTTTGAAACATTTTGAAGTAAATGTGAAAATGTTGTATCAATTTTTCACTGACTCTTAGCAGTTTTTAAAACAACTTTATGAGAAATGGATCAATAGGTCGACTCATTTGTTGGGTTTATTCCAGAGTCCTTGAGAGCATCGAACAAGCAGAAGTTCATAGAAGTATTGACCTCAATTAAATCGGTACAAATGCAGTCGAATTATCAGAAATATATAAAACCTCAAAAAAAAAAAAAAAAAAAACTGCCCATAAATTCGGTGTTGAGTTGACATATCAACGTTTTTGAACAAATTGTCGAAAGAAAAAAAATGTATTTTCAATCGATTGATTTTTCAAAATAATCTAAATACAAAAAAGTTTTTCGACCATTGAAAACATTCGAAAAATCATTTTCTGACTATTTTTTTTTTTTTTTTTTCGATGCTACTATGAAATAAGAAATATTCAAACTTTTACACTTTTCCGAAAAAAAAAAAAAAAAAAAAAAAAAAAACCGGAATTATCGGTCACGATTATTTGTGGCTTGTGTACTAAGTATTCAGCATATACCACGATCTTTTTTTCTCTTCTTCTGATCGATGAAAAAAGAAAGAAAAAAAAAAACGGTAGCTATTTTTGGGATAAATCTGTGAAAGCTATGAACTGAAAGCTCACTCGGCTAAGATGATCTTTTTATTCAGCCATAAAAGCAGCAGATGCTAGTGGTGAGACGAAAGCTTATCTTTCACGTACGAAATATTCTAAAAGGTTCTCAATCATTAAAATTTCCTAGCCGCCTCAACCAAGAGGAGGCAAATGTCAGGGGTGTTTTGAGACTGAACGTGTTACACACACGTTGAGCAGTCGACTACTGACAGTAGTCGTCCGCCCGGTGGTTCCTATCGACCAGTGCGCATGCGCGCGCGCGCTCTACATCTCACCGGAAGTCTACAATCTACGGTTTCCAATATTTATATTTTCAGCTTTCGTGCGAGAACAATGACGTTATATCTCGACATCGGTTGAAAGGATTCAAAGCCACAAACACGCACACCTCGGAATGTTTCTTTTATTGAATGAGAATAAAAAAAACATTTTCCACGTCATGCAACACTCTCACTAACGCTTTCCAACCCCATTCGAACTTTTCGATCCTATTATTTTCTAACCTGCATTACGTGATCGAGAAAAAACTAACATTTTTACTGGATTCCGGAATTAATATATACATACATGCAGAACTTGTGAAAGACTGGATTTGAAAATTAAAAAAAAAAATCGTAAATACGTAATTTCTATTCCGAAATTTGATGAATAAATTGTTTTAAAACCGTCTGTACACTTGGGTCGAAAAACCTAATCATGTCGTCAAAAAAGGCAAAAAAAAATATCAAGGTCTTTTAGTCCAATCGGTTGAACAGTTCAGAAAAAATTAATTTTCGAGATTTTCAGTTGTTTTATGCATTTATGGGTGCTCGCGGACGGTATATGTCACATAGCTACAAATTGCGACCATTAAAAAAAGTCTAAACGTTCACATTGAAATTTAATTTTTTTCAAGCATCGAATTTTTTTTTTTTTTGTAAAATCTATACGAATAAAAAGCAAATGGATGGCACTTACTTTTTTTCGAAATGAAATATCGATTGCAGACAGTATCGTATCACGCAACAACCAGCTCGGATGCGCTAGTTCGTTTACCATAAAAATTGAAAAGCCAAAATGGCCGTCAAGTATATGAATACGAAGTAAAACGCTTAGGAAAAAAGCTTCAGAGATTTTTACACACGGAAAAGGATTTACGGTCGAAATAACCGAAGCGTACGTTGGACTATCTCGAGTGAAAATCGGTCGTAAAAGAATGACAAATTCTACAGAATCTTCATTTTCTTTACATTTTCGAACGATTTCGTTTAACAAATTCTATAAATTCTTTTTTTCGAGATTCGATTAGATAACAATATTTATTGAGGAAAATTCTGGTGCAATAAACGAGAAATTTGATGTCCAATAAAAGTTGTAAGGTCTCGGAATTCGAATGGTAAATAAATTTCGACAAACTACTGGGAATATAATGGCGGGAAACTTTTAGTATTCCTGTACCATAAAACAGATGTAGTATGTCGATAACCTCTTCCGTTTTTATTTTCTTGTTTCCCATTCTCTCTCTCTCTCTCTCTCTCTCTCTCTCTCTGTGATTCACGTATTCAGCCTATACCCGATTCGTTTCCCCATTCGCCCATTTATTCAGACACCCCATTCGTTAATCGTCCCAAGTGGGATATCTCAACAGGAGAAAAGGTTTTGGGAAAACTATCGAGCATACTCGTACGATGTCAGAGCATCGTGATAATCGTAGAAAATTTACACTGTAATGAGAGTCGAAGCCGAACGGAACCGAATGGAGACTTCGGTGAATCTCGGCTGTACCCGGGCAGAGCCATCAGCCCCTCGGTGGGTGGCAAATGTCAGTGTAGCGCCGGCTGTCCATCGCCACGGAGCTCCTAACGGCGATAGAGACGCACTCGTATTAGATCGTTCGGGGTAAACACGCTTCTTGATCAGGAGTTGATAAAAAAAATAATAACAGAAATAACAAAATTTTTTAAAATAAAAACGCTACGATAAATAAAATAAATCTACGTGTTTCCCATGTTTTGTATTATTTATTGACACAACCACGCAACGCATCGCATCATCAGGCTACATCAAATCCTCTGGACATTATTTTTCAAAGAAACATTTTTGCCTCCTATTCGCTCGAAACGCTTTATACTCTTTTTTTACCATTGAACCCTCAAATATATAAGAGGCGTTTTCCCTACAAGTATCTGGAATCAGTAGTTTCTAACCTCTGGCTCTCGAAGTTGGCACTGCACCAGCATAACACTTGTCAGAAACGAAACGAAAAAACCAATAGAACCATCGCTTATTGGAAAAGGGGGTAACATAAGATAAAATCAAGCATACTTGTATCCGTGTACCTATGGAAAAGTGGGAGAAATGTCGAGGTCGTCTTATCGTCCCTTCACCGCTAAGGTATTGATAAATAGTCCGATACTATTAAGCCGGTTTGGAAATATTTAACAAAAAGAAAGAAAAAAAATGCAGCGCTATATTTATCGCTTGTGGCTGAAATTTCTTCTCATTGTTCGGTACAATACACAGGATGCAGATTGTTTAGTAATATTTTAGTTATTTTCTTTTCGCCGGTGGTTCGGAAAAAATATTCCGAGAACTTGTATGAGTGAAGAAGCTGATGAGTGCGTGTGTAAATATTCGGAATATCCGAATGAGACCGAACTCTCGGGGTGCGTGCATATAGCCAACTCGTTTCTACTTGTTTCGACTTCTGCTACTCTCTGGCTATTTCTATTACAGTCGTGCTCATCCGATAATGTGCAAGTGACTTTTCCATCTTGAAAAATCCATAAATTCGTTCGAGTTATTAATCATATTTCCAAGTATTTTTCATTATTCAATTACGAAGACTGCTGCTGCTGCTGCTGCACTATCCATGACAAAAGTTTGTAAAAATTTCCTTGTATGCTCTCATTCGCAATTACGTATTTGTGTTCATAAATACTTCGAATTCACGAAATTTTTTTTTTTTTTTCGGTAAGCACAAAAACGTACCGATATTGCACATGAAATTTATTCTATTTTTCATTGTCAGAAAACGAGATTTTGACAATAATACGAATCGCTTTCTTTTATTTTTTTCAACTGTATACACTGTATAAGAATCCGTGCTTCAGCAATATATCAGAAAATCGATCTCCGGCTTTCAGGATGCGTGATCAAAATACATTTTTTTATTCGTAGACATTCGCTTCGATCCTTGTCCAACGTGGAAATATAAACATGCACGAACTGGTGGTCGATTCGATTTTCACTTTTCATTCGTCAATATCTCAATCCATTAATTGATCAATATAAAATTCAGCTGCTCATGAGCATGTGATAAAGCGGACGATTAATACGATACTTTTTCTGAGAAAAAAATATTTATATAACGATATTCGACGAACTCGGTCACAAATGATGATGAATTCGTGATAAAATTCTTCTCTGTTGTCCACATATTTATATCTAGAAAAATATGGAACAACTAAGATTTTATTCATTATTATTATTTCTCTAATAATCAAAATAATTTTCAGTCAAAATTCGGCCAGTAAAAGGTTATGTTAAAAAAGGCAAATAAAATATAATTTCGCAAATACGCGTCAATCGTTAAAAATCTTCGTTATTCTTCAAAATGATATTTTTTGTTTTCGAACAGACGAAAAAAAAAAATGTAGTTTTTTAGATACAGTAAATCCACAATTCTACTTCTATCGCAAATCTTTTCACAATGCTTGAAACTATTTTTGTTGCGTTGCAAAAACAGGTGGAGAAATTCTGGTACAGTTTTGTGTTTTCATAAACTGAAATAATGATTCTTTTGTTTTCTTTAGCTTTATGTAAATATTTTATCTCGAGAAAATAAGTTTATGACTCGCGATACTGACAATACTGTGATTTCTGGAATGGCAAAATTCTTGGCATTTCTCAGAAATATTCGTGCCGCGTGCGTAAGGGGTAAGGAATCCGACGATGTGAAATGCGTGAAAACATTTTCTTTATATTAGTGTTTACATCGAAACAGTGAGCTCCAAGATCGAATACGAACGATCGTGATCATGAATTCGGTAAATATTTTTATTGGGATTCCTAGTTACGTAATTTCTGACTTATCGATGTTCCTGTAGCTGCCTTTTTTAATTTGAGAAAAATATAATACGAACTTGTGAGACATTTTTGACGTTAAATACAATTGCGAAATGTTTGACTGCTAAATAATAAATAAATAAAAGAAACATTCGAATAATAAATCGTGCCTGAAAACGATGCAAAATAAATATAAACGTCAAGTTTTCATAAATAAATCCATTGATTTGATTTTTCGTGTAAACGGTTAATAATTTATAAATTCTTGGCTTTGAATATTTGATGTTTCGGACTTTCGATTACTCTCTCGGATTGAGGAATCTCGCGGCAACGACTCTCGCCAAGTACATTTACCTTTATCTGCTTTACCGACCGAATATTGATCGCGGTGACGCGGGAGGAATCTCGATTCTCTCTAGTATACGACCCAACTCATTTCAACCTTATTTTCGACACTCAATTTCGTTTTATTGACGTTTAATCAATTTTAAGGACACGAAAGTTTCATCGAGCCGTTATAAAATCGTTTATTTATATCTCAGAAAACCTCAAACTAGTGTCAAGTTTTTTCATCGTATTTTATCGGATCAGCAATGTTCAATTTGAGATCGACGATGGAGAGTTTGAAAAAAAAAAATGTTCGAACGAATCATTTTCTCGACGTTTAATGCAATTTCTCTTTCATCTCGGAATATTTTCTCGCGTTTGATCTCGAATCGATTTACAAAGCGTTTTTAAATACTGTAAATATCAAAAAAAAAAAACGTAGATAAATGACTGACAAATTATTACAATTGGAATTGATGACTCAAAAAAACTTTTGCATCGATGTTGGGAGCTTAGAACGCGTGTGTTAATAAAATAAATCGTTTTTTTTTTTTTTTTAAAGCAGTGCAATGTATCACGACACTACGAAAAAGACGCGTGAACCTCAAATTTTTGAAATCTTAAATTTGCGGATATTTCCGCTCGAGATTAATTGTTGAAAATGTAAAATTAATATCATCCGAGTGTTCGAAACATCGTTTGCCAGTGTGTCATTCGGCAGCAGGCATGCCCGCCTTCTAGACACGTGAGTAAACTAACCCCTTCCCCCTCCCCCCTTCTTCCGAGAATGCTCGTTACGAGTTTATTCGAATAGAAATAATTCGACCTTATTTTATAGTTTAAATTGCATTCTAAATTAGACTAGTTTCAATTGCAATTGTTAATATCTTTCATTGATTAAAACTTGATGAAAATATAATTTTACGCTAAATCCCATTAGAATAAGGTGCGGGCGACATTCGAACGAATTTTTGGCCAAATTCTTCGTCGTTGCTCGACGAGTAATAGCGATTATTTTTCTAACCATATATTACGTTTATTCGAATAAAATTTACTCATTCAATAAAGCAAATGAGTGAGAACGATAATGAGAAAGGCTGTTATTGAATATGAGAAATTAAGGCCCCGCTGTGGCAGGTCAAAATTGCTATTCTCAGAGGTGACAATTTCGATTGAATAATTTCAAAGCTTTTTGACTTTTTTCTTTGAAATTTTTTGTTCACGTCTTTGTTGATTCTTTGAAAACACGTATTCATTTTTGAAAAAAGAATGAAAAATATTTTCTCAGTTTTTAACGATTAAGTCAAACTTTTCGACGGAATAAATCGAAAAATTCTATATCAGTGTTGTGAGCGAGTACCAGCACCAGACAGAAAACATGTTTTTTTTTTTTCACAAAATGACTATACACGATTGACCTTAATTATCGATTTTTTTTCACTGTTTTTCTCCTTGTGCCTGCTGGTCACTAGGAAAAAAGTAACAATTATTTTCGCATCGTTGCTGAAAAACGATCTACCGAGGCAATTTTGAAACTCAGCCGATTATCGAGCAATATTCTCAAAAAATTTTTGACCGATCTTTCCGCAAATTTTTATTCATTTTTGTTTATTGAAGAAAGAAAAAAATATTTATACATTTTCTTGAAAAATCATAAAATATGTGTAAAAGATTGAAGGAAAAAGTTCATTATAAATATGAAATTAAAAATTCAATAGTATACACACTCGTCACTCGAAAATGATTCTTACATTTATTTCTCATTATTTTCTGAACAGCTTTGAACATATATATGGTTATAAAATATTCAGACCTAAAATACTGTAGTATAATTGATAGAAAAATTTGGACAAATCTGGAGAAATTGGTTGTGCGCTTGAGATTAAAATCTTACGCCAACTTTTTCGGATTTTTTCTCATGTAATATTCCTCAACAATAGCGTGAGGTAGGAGTCTCGCCAAAGTCACGTTCAGAAGTTAACTCTTCGGTAAAAATTCAAAACTTGGATATAACTTGCGAAATCCATACAGGAGCCTAAAAACATGAACTTTTGGAACAAAAATTTGATATAAAATTTATTTTACGAAATAATCACATTTCCGTATACAATAAACACAAATTATAGTCAAAATTCTTGTTATTTTTAGAAAAAAATTCTTCCCACACATTTCTGTCAATAACGATTGAAAAACAAAAAAATCTGTCGAAAAATTTCGGATTCATTGCGTAAAGTGTGAAATTTTTTTATTTCCAATATCCTCGAATATGAAACGGTCAATTATTTTTTAATTTTGCACTTTATTCCATAACGGTGTATATACTCAATAAGTTCTCGGAATTGAAAAAAAAAAAAAAATTTTAAAGATAAAGGCTCTGGCTAGACCACTATCTTAATTCATTAAATTATCGATATTAGTATTATTATTAATACAATGGAATTATGTTGAAATGAAGTAACGATCTTTATACGAAATAATACGTTCTTAGGTAAATAGTTATATATCTGTTGCCTGTCATGTCACAAACATAAAAAGAAAAAAAACAATTGCGTTTACGTCATTACGATTTTTCGTTGAGTTTCATTTTTGACAGACATATTTCTTCAATAGATTTTTCAACGTCAATATTTCAATGATTCGAAAGAATGTCGATTCAGTTGTTTCGCGGTAAGCCGATGTCACCAGGACAATAATACCGATCGGCCTAATCTATATAAAGCTTTATTCGGAAAGCATACGAGCTCGTTGAGTTCATCGAGCAGACAAGAGAGAGGGAGGGAGAGAGAGAGAGAGAGACGGCCTACTAATTATTGTAACGGAAGAAGATTGACAGGTTCTGAAAATCTACCGAGAGAGGCTCTCGAGGGGGATAACGCGATTAGTAACCAGTTTGGAACTTGCTCGTTGATTGCAGATCGAGATTGGCCTGCAAAATCGGTAGCCGACAACTCCGTTTTACGGGGCGAAAGGATTTTATTTTTCAAAAATATCAAAAAACAAATGAAAAAATAATAAAGCAATAAAAAGACATAGAAAATTTCAAATTAATCTTACCGACGCGGTAAATCATTTTCAAAAAAAAAAAAAAAATGACGCAACACAGATTTGTACCTCGTTAAATAAATTAATCTAAAAAAAAAAAAAAAAAAAACAATGAAAATTAAACAACATGGCACCTGTCGATCGAAATATTGACAAAAACACGAGAAAATGATAACGAGGCTTATCAAGTAAATAGAGAAAAAGACACTAGAAAAGGGTACACGAGGAAACTACAAAATGGCCACTCCACCAGACTCACCCGGTCCCGAAGATGCTCTCTTCGATTTCGAGAGCACTCGTACAAGGCAACAAATGACAAGGCCAGTTGCCATCGAAGAACTTTTACGTCAAACGAAATTTTCAAGACAGGAAATACGCGTCATGTATCGTGGCTTCAAGCAGGTATGTGTCATCCCTTGATTCGCGCAATCATTTATCTTTTAACGGCTCTCGATCAACTATATCTGTGGTAATTATCAAGAGACTCGACAGAATCTCTCGGGACAAGTATACGTTTCAGGTTATATGTGTTTCGGGCATATTATATAACTCCATGCTCATTTTAATATCAGCCAATTATTCAGAAATAATAGTAAAAATCTGGAAAAAAAAAAGAAAAAAATAATGTTGATCCGCTTACATCAGTGACATTAGTAAATAGTACTTAGTATTAAATAGATAAACCAGTTTTGCACTTTTCTTTACCTGCATTATTATTAATTCGTTGAATTTCGTTAAATGATTTACGTAAATTTATAAATTAGAAACTCTTATAGCCTCATTTCCATTGAATGGATACTTTAAAAACTAATTTAAGTCAGATATAAAAGAAAAAGCGATGCCGCCAACACTTTTAATTAAACGCTCGGAGCAGTTTATCTTTCTCTATGTTAATTTACGATCCATAAATACCAATGTTACACTAATTGAAGGGACTCGTTAACACAATTGCCAATTACTACTCAAACTCACGGAATCACTATTCCAATTAAGGCCTTGACGAACACATCGTTCAATTCTACGGGACGAATGTAACGCTCATAATTATTGATGAGAGTGTCAACATTTCGTTAACGTAAATGTCGTCATCATTATTTATTTTGAAAAAACTAATATTTTTTTTAATCTTCGCATTTTTTTTTTCTCATTTAAAATATATTCTAACAAAAAAATATTTTTTCTTCGTGCATACCGAAACGATTTGAAAATGATTTTTTTTAACCTCCATTCAGTTGCTACGGGCGTTTAGTTGATGTTGCATTAATATTTGTACCGAGGGTGGTGAACGAGCAGTTTTAACGAGTTTCCAGATAAAGAGTATACTCAAATGCTTAATGCTTTACAGGAGTGTCCCGAAGGTGTCGTGCATGAAGATTCGTTTAAGGATATTTATGCAAAATTCTTTCCGCATGGAAGTAAGTTTATATTATTTATAAGCCTCGAACCTAAAATGACGTTGCTCGAAGTCTTCTTATTTGTTTATCTATGTGACGAATAATTGCAGACTCAAGCTACTACGCCCATCACGTGTTCAAGGCTTTCGATGTTAACTGCAAGGGAGCTATCAGCTTTAGGGTAATTATCGAACACTGTTTTTTTTTTTTTTTTTTTTTTTTTTTTTTCAATCGCACCAATCTCCACGGTGAGGCTAATCACCTTAAAATTCCGATAATCAGTTCTTAGCAGCATCTACTCAATATCTGATGAGCTCTCTTTTCACGAAAAAAAAAAAAATAAATAAAAACAAGTAAATATTCATTTGGCCGATGTAACGTGTTCGTTTTGCTTGCTTTTCATGTGCAATCTTTTCAGTCGCAATTCGTGCATTCGTTGGAGTTCGCGTCGTTGGAAACAAACAAAATTTTTTTTTTTTTTTCGTTTGCAGCTGTCAAAAATTTACAAATGTATTCAAATTCGCGCTCAATATTCTCTGAAAAAGAAAACCACGCAGAATTGGTTGCAAATAATACGCAGCCTTCAGGGTTGACAAAATATAGAATCAAAAGCGTACTTTTTTTCCCTTCCAATGAAGAAAAATTGAATACCACCCTCGTGCTTATGTCATCAACTTTTCCATTATTTTTTTACTACTCAAGCAGCTTAAAGTACGTTAAACCGTTCTACGAATCTATCGCAATTGATGATTTTTTTTCCTATTCGATTGAATAAATTGTTAAAAAATGAATTAATATTTGGCTCACTGATGTCCGATGACAGCGGTACAAAATGTGCGATGAATTTATGTTTTTGTTGTCGTTGTTATTTTCGGTATACACGTAATCCAATTTATTTCGTATTTCTTTGATTTGGCTAAACTTTGTACAGCGGCACCCCCACCACCGATCGTCATTTCCGTACACTCGAGTTAATGGCCGAATTCCAAAGTAGAAAAGGCTGCTATTTTTTATCAGACTCCCTCCTAATTTAATCAATAGAGACCAACAGATCCGCGCAGACAGTAAAAACGGTAAAAGATAGAAGAAACAGAAAAAAAAGAAAAGAAAAGAAAAAAAGTCCAGCACTTTTTCGTAAAGGTTGGAATTTCCCAGGAAAAGGACGGGTTTTTTTTTCCTCTACCCTTAGTAAGTTAGGCCTAAAAACGGATCGAGAAAGGATGATAAAGCCGGTTGGCTTACGCATAACTCTCGGAAACCAGGTCACATTTCGAGCCGCTCTAAGGACACCTAAATAGTGGAGATAGCAAACAACACGAGATGACCTTTCTTGTAGAAAATTTGATGCTTCAAAAGATCAGTCCTGTGCTTTTTGCAGCTATAGGGGATTATGGGGCAAAACGGACATATGGGGCAAAACGGACAGGGTGCCCGTTTTGCCCCGAAAGTCGAAAATCCGGGGCAAAACGGACATTTCAAATTCTGAAATTTCGGAAAATTCATAAATTTTTTTTTCAAGCCTAAATTACATTTTTACCCGAAAACAGCCTGAATTAGTGAATTTTGAGGCAAAATGGACACACAGGTGGCAAAACGGACACATGTAAATGTAAATTTTATAAAAAAATATTTTCGGATCCAAACCATCTTCTGACCCTAAAATATCTTAAATTGTTGAATTCTAGGGTGAAATGCACAAAAAATTCAAGTTTTAGAGCAAAATAAACACACGTCGAATCCGAAATTTTATAAATTTCATAAAATTTTAACTCCGATCCCAAACTACGTTCTGCTCACTATTCATTCTCTTTTGTGACTAATTTGAAAACCAAATTTATAATGACGATAAGAAAATAAGGAAAAAAGGTTTTTTTTATTGGAGCAAATAAAATCTACATATTCGTAATTTTTTAATTTTTATTATCACTGAGAGGCTGTGTCCGTTTTGCCCCAAAATTTTTTTTTTACGAAATCCGGGGATCTAGGACCGAAAATCGATTGTGGGACTCCAATAGAGTTCAAACATCAATTATACCCCAGCACGATAGAGCCAAAGTTCATTTTTTGCAAGACCGAAAAGCTTGGACCAAACGCGATCTCAAATTTGGCTCATTTTTTCTTTTTACATCCAAGGAATGGGGCTCAAGTGGTCCCATTCCTTTTCTTATATCACCGAGGTGGCATTCCATTCGAAAAAAATCGCTTCGAAGGTCTTAATTTCGAAAAAAAAAAAAATTTTCATTTTTTATACCTCCGAGAGGCAATGTCCGTTTTGCCCCAAAAATTTTTTTTCACGAAATCCGGGGAACTAGGACCGGAAATCGATTATGGGACTCCATTACAGTTCAAACATCAATTATACCTTAGTACGGTGGACCCAAAGTTCATTTTTTGCAAGACCGAAAAGCTTGGACCAAACGCGATCTCAAATGTGGCTCATTTTTCTTTTTTACATCCTAGAAATGGGGCCCAAGTGGTCCCATTCCTTTTCTTATATTACCGAGGTGGTATTCCATTCGAAAAAAATCAATTCAAAAGTCTCAATTTCGAAAAATGTAATTTTTTCAATTTTTTATACCTCCGAGAGGCAATGTCCGTTTTGCCCCAAAAATTTTTTTTTACGAAATCCGGGGAACTAGGACCGGAAATCGATTGTGGGACTCCAATAGAGTTCAAACATCAATTATACCCCAGCACGGTAGAGCCAAAGTTCATTTTTTGCAAGACCGAAAAGCTTGGACCAAACGCGATCTCAAGATTTGGCTCATTTTTCTGTTTTACATCCAAGGAATGGGGCTCAAGTGGTCCCATTCCTTTTCTTATATCACCGAGGTGGCATTCCATTCGAAAAAAATCGCTTCGAAGGTCTTAATTTCGAAAAAAAAAAAAATTTTCATTTTTCATACCTCCGAGAGGCAATGTCCGTTTTGCCCCAAAATTTTTTTTTTACGAAATCCGGGGAACTAGGACCGGAAATCGATTATGGAACTCCAATACAGTTCAAACATCAATAATACCCCTGCACGGTGGAGCCAAAGTTCATTTTTTGCATGACTCAAAAACATGGCCAAAATGCGATTTCAAGTTTTGGCTCATTTTTCTTTCTTACATGCCAAGGAGTGGGGTTCTAAGTGGTCGCGTTTCTTTTCTTATATTACCGAGTTGGTATTCTATTCGGAAAAAGTCGCTTCAGACGTCTCACTTTCGAAAAAAAAAAAATTTTCATTTTTTATACCTCCGAAAAGCAATGTCCGTTTTGCCCCAAAATTTTTTTTTTTCGAAATTCGAGAAACTACGACTGGAAATCAATTTTGGGACTCAAATATAGTTGAAAGACCATATGCTCATCAATTAAATTGGCTTAAATCGTTAACATGTCCGTTTTGCCCCATAGTTCCCTATATGAGGTATTCCACGTCAAACCGGCGGACTTTTTCCCTGACCCTCGCCGATTTGGTTAATTATTTTTTACATGATTATATGAAGTCTGAAAGACTCTGGAATTTTTTCAGATTTTTCTGAACAGCCATTAAAAAAAAAAAAAAAAAAAAAAAAAATCCAAAAAAGTCCAAAAAAAAGCCTCTTTTTTAAAATCTGAAAAAATTCCTAAAAATCGCTGATTATATGCCAAACATATTAAGCTCGTACGCCCGTAGTGGAAGTACGATTTTTTCTGTGTTTTTATGAGCTATTAAAGTTGAAAAAATTCTCAAAAAATCAAGAACCACTCGTTTCGGGCCAATAGTTGAATATTTTTTCAGACCAATTTCAGACCAGTACAAAACGAAAAAATTGAGCCAGGCAAAAAGTTGAGGTAATCATTCAATTTTATCAAATAATATGTGAATCTATTTTTTTCCAACTCTAGAAAAAGAGATCCTTCCATGGCCGGTGTAATAGCTTCAAATATTGTACGTATAATCTCATTATATTGGGAATTCGTAACTACTAGCTGATCAAGGTCCATATTTTTTATTTGATTGTTCGAAAATTGTGACGAAAATTAGTTTTAGGTACCCAAATATTCAACTATTGGGCCAGAGTAAGTGTTTTTCGGCATTTTTTGAATTTTTTCAACGTTATTAGCCGATTAACACACAGAAAAAATCGTACTTCCACTACGGGCGGTAGCTTAAAATGTTTGGCATATAATCAGCGATTTTAAGGAATTTTTTCAGATTTTTAAAACGGGGCTTTTTTTGGATTTTTTTTTTTCAAATGGCTGTTGAGAAAAATCTGAAAAAATTCAAGGGTGTCTTTTAGACTGCATATAATCATATAAAAAATAATTGACCAAATCGGCGAGGGTCAGGGAAAAAGTCCGCCGGTTTGAGGTGGAATACCTCATATATATTTCGAACCATTTTGACAGAGGGCGCGCGATGAAAGTGGGCAACGACTTTGACTCTAATAATAATTGATAAAACTCATCAAACGTTTCAATCGAAAAGTGACATGAGAATATTTGACTGTAAATTAGGTTTGAAAATTAAGTTCTGTCGGATGAACGTCAACCGTCGACTCAATAATTCTTCTTCGCTATATGCATATTCCAATCGTTTTTTTACACCTCTATTATTTTTGTTTTTTTGCAATCTCGGGCTCTCATGTATTTTGCTCTGTATGACATCTCTGTACGCTCGTTGTTTTCGATGTTGCGGTGACGACGCGGCGACGGACTGTAAGTTAATTTTTTTTTAGGATCTCCTCGTGACCCTTTCGACATTACTGAGAGGTAGCATTTACGAAAAGTTACGATGGACCTTCAAACTTTACGATATCAACGGTGACGGGTGCATATCGAGGGGCGAGCTCGGCGAAGTAGTAACCGCTGTACACGAGCTCATGGGACGCAAACATCTGTTCGAAGAAGAAAGAAAAGCCAGAGAACAATTGGACAGAGTTTTTGAAAAACTCGATCTCAATCACGATGGCGTCATCACCATAGAAGAATTCATTGAAAGTTGCCTTAAAGTGAGTGTTAGATTTTCATCTTAAATAATTCAATGATTTCATCAAATATTCTTCGTTGTCTTGGTATGAATTGATATTACATTTTTTTTTTTTTTCAATTTTCTTGCTGTTTTCATGACATTTAGATAGAAAATTTCCCGAACGAGTATAGTGCGAAATTCGTATTCTTGTTGAGAATCGAGCTCAAAGTAGCTCAGCGAAGCAACAGAACAATTAACATTGCTCGTTTGTTCCCTAGCAGTTGTCACAATTGATCACAAACTATCGGTTCTCGATTGCACAACGCTTGAAGAAATTAACATTCAGACATTACTATCTTACATTATTATTAGACTTTTTTTTTCCAAAATGTACACTGAAAACAAAATTTGGTTGGAACTAAAATTTTGTTCAACTAAATGAATTTAGTTCGGTGAAGAATTTTTTTCTTGTTGTATGGAAAATAAAATGATTTGCATTCAACAAAATATTGTTCATTGAACCAAATCCGCATTTGGATGAAGGAAAATTTAGTTGTTCCATAGACAAATTTTGTTTTCAGTGTACGAAGCTTTAAAATACTTGAAAGAGTACAGTTTTGAGCAAAAATGTTGCTTGTAGTAGGTGCAGTTTTTCAATATTTTTTTATATAATTGTATGATTTTTATTTATTATTTAATTTAAATACCGAAAAGTGCCGCCACGGTTTTTATACTCGTTACCTATATACGTTCTTTTCGGACAAATAGCACCTTCGATTTCAGCGAATGAAGTTGACTTTTTTTTGTCAAAAATTAATAAAAAAATAAAAACCGATAATCAAACATTCAGCGAGTGCACATTATAACATTTTAATTTGCAAAGCAATATTCGATCGTATCGATTCCGTAGCCAACGGACTACGAACAATGCATATAAAGTAATTGCGGAATCGATTTCTACGCCGCACATACTTTCGTGAATCGTCAGCATAAAAATGATTTTTCGTCGTTCCTAACGCGTGTGTAGCCATATCGATTTTAAAAAGTTTTTTATCCGAAGGATGAACTATTATTTTGACCTACTTGACGACGTTACGAGGAAACGAAACTTGTAACAATCGCAAAAGTTGTGTACCGCGAGCGCAAAAGTAAAATATAATCGCAATTCAATGCAGCTAAAGTTCGTAAAGTTTTACTGCTGAATTTCAATAACAGCTAAATTATTCCACTATATATGCGGTGTTCGATATGACGTTGCCAATTTTCAATTATTCTTGGCAAAGTGGAACTTGTTTTATTTATTTAATATATTTATTTATATTATTTTAAAAAATTAGCAATAAATAAAAAATAGAATTTTCTATGCTGACATCAAAAATTTGCGATGTTCAAGCAGACATTTTCACTTTTATCAGCAAGTTCTTGTCCGACACGATGAGTGATACATTGCAGCGAAACGGAATAGCGTTTTCACGCGCTTTACTGTTTTTTTTTCTTTTCTTTTTTTTATCCCACATCGAACCGTTTCGAATTCAAGTGAGTGAGTATTTAAAATCTTTTTGCTTCATACGGTCCGAATAGAAGATTCTTCAATAAAATTTTATTCGTTGCTAAATAAAACGAATTCGTTTTCTCCGTGTATTTGAATCTTTTTCCTGATGTACATGTACTTTCTTTTTTTTTTTTTTTGATAAGTGAAAATTAATATTCGGATGCATAACGGAACACGAAAGAAAAAGAATCGAGAATATATAGCAATGGACAGAGACCATTTTATCGTTTCGTCGATTATATGACAGTGCAATCTTGAATCATATTTTTTGATGTTTCTATAAACCATTTGGAAGCCTCGTTGCATATTTTTTTTAACATACAGATCAACGAAAAAATGATTAAAGGGAAAATAAGATCTTGAACACTTCCAAAACCTCGATTGTTTCCTGAAACACTTTGTTTTGGGAAAAAATGCACACCCCTCACCATAATACTAATTATTGTTTTAACATTCGTCGATCATAAAAATACTTGAAATACAAATATTTCAGCCCATTATCAAGCTGAATTACGATTGTTAATATTTTACCGAAGATCCTTGCGACTTTGAAGGGTTTAGCTTTTCTTAAGGACAGTTCGACGGTAAAGTAATTTTTCTAAATTTAATAAACGCACTCAATCAACACACGCGAAGAATTTTTTTTTTTCACGCCATCGTTAAACATCAATTTTATTTACTCAACATTATTCCAATATCTATAAATTAACAGTTTGCTCGTTTGAAATGATAGAAAAAACGAATACAAAAACGAAAAATCTCATACCGATTATTAATTTATATCTTAAGGGAGTTAATCTGGTAATCGAATTAACAAACAGATATTGATTAAAAATTTTGAATACAGTTATCAATATCAACTAGATCACCTGTCAAAATTTCAGGTCCTTAGAATACTTTGTTTGAGAGAAATTGATAAAAACAGATTTCCCAATTTAACACGGTTCCTTATGCGTTTCTGTGGTTTTCCCGTCTGTAAACATTAAATTCGCAAGCATTGACAAACAGTTTCGTACGAAATTTTTATAAATTCTTAAAAAATATCTAAAAAATCTTTTTACCACTTCACAAAATCCATTCGATACTTATGAGGTTCGGAATAAATTAATTTGTCTCGAAGAAGGAGGTTAAACACACTAAACATACTGAGCCGACTACGCTAGTCGTGACAGTTTTGGGTTTTGACTTGCTCGGTACCAGATGAACTCCCTTAAAATGAAAAATTTTCTTGATTCTATACGGTCACATATCCAGAAACTTAACATTTAATATAGCAAGCGAAAAATTTGCCATTTTCGAGAGTAAACGATTGTCATAAGACGGATGAATCTGTTGAAATATTAGAGAAAATAAGTCACAATTGCGACGATCGTTCAAGAAAATTAAGTACACTCGATCGGACCGCATGAAAACTGGGAAAGCTGAAAAATAATTTAATTTGGCTGAATGATTAATTAAAAAAAGAGAATAACGGATGATTTTTTCCTCGTGAGGAATTTCGTCCTTGCATGGCTCGCATTTGGTGAGAAGAAAGACAGTTACCGCGATGACATACGGGCGCATAGGAAATGAAAGCGTGTTTTGTTTCACTGTAGTGTTTCTCTTTTGACCGTGAAATATAGGTCCTTGACTGAGGTTCACGTCCAAAGTGTAAGAAATTGATAGGATTCACGACACTGTAAATAATGTCGGCGTAAAATACGACAGCCAAATTTAGCCGAGGCAGTCACAAGAAGGTCAAAGTTGGTACAAGTGCTTCGCTTTTCTCGTGGAATATTCAAAAACTCAATTTCGGTATAGAAAAAGAAAAAAAAAATGGAAATTATTCCAACACATTGTGAAAAACTACAAAATTTAACGAAAAATGCTTTACAAATTTACCGAATAATTCTTCATCGGTAACGTTTCGACGACGCTTTATCAATAAAATTCTGACATCATCATTATTATTAACCGATTAACTGTACCGAGTTTTTTTTATAGCTTTCAAACCGAAACTGCATGGTGAAAAAATCGCAAAAAACAGGCATGTTCGAATTTAAGTACCGGGGGCAAAAAAAATTGCATAAATTATTCAAAAACAACCAAAATAAAGCTGGAATTGTCTACTTCAAAATGTCGTTCATTTAATTGAGTTACGATTTTTGTTTTACCGAGATATTTGACTTTTTGTTTGGGCCACAGGATGCCTGATACTTTTGCTTTTTCCTTCTTTTTTTTCCCAAAAAGAGTCGTTAAATTTTCAAAAAACCGATATCTCGGGAAATGTTAGCCGAAAAAAAATCACACAAGTGTCTTCGAATACGTATTCTAATTGTGAACGAAATCACAGATACAAACTCATCTGACAGGTAAATTTGGCATGAAATGCCACATATATGATGTGGCACGTGGCACACAACCCCAGAATCATACCAGTCGATCGGTTGAAATAAAAAATTTACTTTTGAAAAAGGAATGGATTTTTGTGAACTTTTGTCGAATGATATTGGTCGATATTGAAATTAGTGTCGATAACACACGAATAATGCTACATCCTGCTAGGTACGCCATCGAAAAAGGCGAAAGTTTCGTTCGTAAAAATTGATGAGAAACAAATATGAACTCTTTTATCGCGTGATACGTATTATAGTCCTCAGGGGATCACGTGCTTATCGAACAATTCAAAGGGGGGGAAGGACACATGACTATCGGTTAGTTTAATTCTCGTGTCAGAGTGTAAAGCGTGTGTGTATATTATACAATACCAAACATAGAATCTCGTCCGCTCGGGTTCGCGGAGGGTGTATGAAGAATGAAGGTTGATCGACCGAGGTATATGTCTCTTGTTTACATTATTCTCTGTGTATTGATTACTAAATTTTCATTCAGCACCGAAGTCAGTAATAAGTAAATCACACAAGTTCTTGTTGAGTCTCAATTAACTTCTGGCAAATTGTTCCGATGATGATTATTTATATAAATACCAATCGTCGTGCATGAAACAAAAGCCTTTTCGGTTTCATCGAAACTTCAGAATATTTCGATCAAAATAAAATATTTTATCAACCGAAGAGAATTATTAGACTGAATCCAATGAAATGTTAATTTCGTTGCATAAAAATATCATCAATTTTGTAGTTAATGAATTTGCTGTTCGTCCGGAAAGCATAAATGGGGTACGAGACTCTGACCTTGAGTTTATTCGCTCCGAGGACAGGCGTACTCTTTGAGTAGGACAACAAACGAATATTCATTAAATCGTCGATTCAAATCTCCCCTACTTTCTTTCCAGCAAGCTTTTGTGTCGAAATTAAACAAGCAACTGTTCCTTTGTATATTTTCATTGTACCTCCTCATCACTGCTCAATATTAAAATTGCTGGTTAGCATGCGATATTTCATCAATATATCAAAAATCCATTTTTCCAATGCCAATTCTTGAAGTTATCACGTATTTTTTTTTATAATCTCACTACAGTTGATTTCTCTTTAGCTCTTTTATTTCAATTAAAACTACTGTCTCAACAACGAACCTTCAACTTCACTGTACAAAAGAATTAAATTAGCCGAAGTGTTCTTTGTCCTGCGCGTCTTGAAAATAGCCGGAAGCGCTTCGGTAGTGGGAGACCGGCGGGACTCGAGATAGAAACGAGGCTCTTATAAGTCTCTGGCTCCTTCGCCTCCTTCGCTTACGTGAAAACCCTCACAACAGTGCTACACTCTCCCGGTTGTCGCTCGAAACGTGCGCTTCACTGCCAGCAAGCACGTAAACGGGCTTGTTGCGCTTACAAACAGCGTTGACGGGTTGCTAGGTCCCAGGCGTTGCTGCTATTAACTACGCCTAGTAGTCGTACCTTTTTTCCTACCTTGTGACAATATTCAGTGGGAAACCTCAACGTAATAACGACAGTGACGAATCCCAAGATCATCCAGAGGTCATCTTTGTTCTCTCAATCAAAACTATACATAGGAGAGATAATATTTTAACGTTTTGAAGAATAATATGCACGGTATGCTCGCTTGACTAGCGCAGTTCGAATTTTCCCAGTGGCCTACCACGTGCATGGAGATCGCTGATCGGTATTTGCGAAGTTTTGATTTAAATGAAAAATAATTTCCGACAAAAGTTACTTATTTTCCAACACGAAATACTAATTTACAATAAAAAATGTCAAGTTTCAATTAAAAAACAAAGGTGTCCTCTGAATGACCTAGAGTCAGCCATTGGCGAGGTCAAAACTGCTTAACTGCTACGACCGTTGGACAT
Source organism: Campoplex capitator (assembly GCA_037576405.1). Lineage (NCBI taxonomy): Eukaryota > Metazoa > Arthropoda > Insecta > Hymenoptera > Ichneumonidae > Campoplex > Campoplex capitator. The sequence continues at coordinate 3,206,996 of JARBWI010000015.1, forward strand.
TCCCCCTCCAAACCCTGGGAGTTTTATCCAAAACAAAACTTTCCACGGAATTGTAGCTCTTTCACGTGTCAACAAAAGCGCAAGGTTAGACAAACCCATACGGATAGTCTCGTATTTCACATTGCCGAAGAGCATTTTTCTTATTACACGAATAGCAACAATATTTTTTTAACTTTTTGTAATTTGTCAAACCGTTTTGACAGTCACTGGTTGGAGATGTCGCAAAAATACACGGAAACAATCTTCAATATCGAGAATTTTAGCATGAATTATTTTCAGTAGTTCAGCCCTGCGAGAACGAATCGAAAATGAGTCAGTTGGCAATATTTTTCATTTTCATTGTCAGAAAAATTCTCATCCTCCGAGAGTCATTCGTCTCAAGACCTCAAACTACTGAAAATAGAAAAGCACACTACTTGACAATTTCGCCAGATAATTTGTTGCTCTACAAGACTGATCCCATGCATTTTTTCTCTATTTTTTATTACTATTTCGACTGAGAATTTCGTCTTGACGTCAATGCTAAGCTGGGACACCCTGTATAATTGCAGCTTTCGTGAAATCGTAAATAAAGACGCGTCTCAACTACGTTACCTTGTCGCGTTTCATCGTATCCACGAGTGATAACACGTTTTTATAGATTTTTTTTCTCTCTCTCTCTTAGTTCTGCACGCGATGCCGCTACGAATTATAGTTTTTGAGGGTTGTTTTTAGGATTATAACATCAGTTCTCTTGCAATCAGAACCCATTTATCTCTGGCGGTACCAAAAACTATGGAAAGAATTATGCCCGACGAAAGGTTCATTTTACAATGACCAAAATGTTCATTCAATCAACAATAAAGATTCCTCCAAATATGCGTTTTCTTTTCAGGACCTACCAAACAGTTTTTTGGATTTACAGACATTTTTTGAGACTAAACACGAAAATCTTTAAATTCAGTTGAACTCTCAGTCTGTTCGAAATTTTTTAACGTCTCCTTCACACTAGTTTCATTGTGCTTCGCAGTTATTTTCAAACCGCGTTAGTTAACTCCCGACTGCCGGTAGGGCAAAAAGACGGGAGTTGTGCGTTTCACTGCGATCAGTGGGTGGGGGGATATTCCTTTGTCGCCAGTTTTCTCGGAAACGGTGACAATTGTCTTGACCAATTTTTTCCATCACTTTCTATATGTGCCGGACAGTGCTCTTATTTGTAGTATGTCAACATTCATCACGAACTGTTTTGTTTATTTAACTTTAACGTTATACATCGTTTGAATATATCGCAATATGACCATATATGGAAGTCTTCGATCATCGACTACTTCATACCGTTGTGCGCTGCTAATTTCAGTCCGAACTGGCGCGTGTCTTTCTACACAGTTCGTAGTTCGTATTTTCGTATACATATTTTTTTTGGGTTATCATTTTCATCTAATGTGACAAAAAATATGTACTGTTGTGTATTTATACCATGTACTACTAGCAGCACTGGCAGTAAATATCGGAGAACTGGAAGTGAATATAAAAAAAAAATAATGCAAACATTTTGCAATAAAAAATAATAGCCATAAACTTTGAAAAGTGTGAAATAAAAAAATGTTTTAAAAAACATAAAATAACTCCCGACTGATAAAATCGTATAGCTTGATGAAAATTGTTTAAAAAAAAAAAAACGAAAAATCACCTCACTTCGAAATGTCATATTAAAAAAAGAAAAACTTGGAAACAAAAAACAAGAAAATAATCATAAAAAAATAACTCCCTCAGGATTTCGTTTTTCTGATCTGAAAATATTTATCAATGAATAATTGAACGATAATTATGGCAACTGATATGGAATTGAGGGGATGTTGGGAGACGTTTGCTGCATTTCTTGTGCATACTCTAGGAAACGTCTCCCAACATCCCCTCAATTCCATATCAGTTGCCATAATTATCGTTCAATTATTCATTGATAAATATTTTCAGATCAGAAAAACGAAATTCTGAGGGAGTTATTTTTTTATGATTATATTCTTGTTTTTTGTTTCCAAGTTTTTCTTTTTTTAATATGACATTTCGAAGTGAGGTGATTTTTCGTTTTTTTTTTTAAACAATTTTTTTTAGGATCAGGTTTATTTTTTGCTCAATTCTTTTTCTTCTTTTCTTTTGTTAGTTTAAAGTGTTCCAGACTGCTGAAAAGTAATTCACTCATGGTCCGACACATTCATGCAAGCGTAGTTCTATATTCAATAAAATGAAAAGAATAGTTCGATGAAAGACCACGTCTCCGAGTACAGTCGATTCGAATAGATTTTTCTCATTTCTTTTCATTATTTTTAGTCAATTTTCAGTTAAGCCATGCTTGCCTCTTCACGAAGAATTTTCAGAGGCTGGAGAGTATTACGGTGAACGTATACTCACGCCGACAAGACCGCACGGAAAAATAATGAACTGTAGCTTCTACCGGAATTTTTATGAAACTTTACATGTGGTATTACACACGAGTAGAGCCTTCTGGACGCATAAACATCAATTCTTCACATCAATTTCGAATAATAATCTGCAAACTTTTCTTTTACACCGTTGAACAAAAATAACTTATCTTTATCAGAATAACGCAAATACGAACAGCAAATTTGATTGAAAACAGATGAAATTCAACAAATTTTTCTAGTGCAAATGCATTCTCATTTATTGCTGATCATATTCTCTTATATTCATCGCTTCTAACATAAATTCCTACAGAAAAATTTTCCCACCTATTCTGCCTGACAATTATAAAAAAAAAAAAAAATTATCTATAGATACAATCGGCAACGTAAATGAATATTTCTTGAAACAGGTTCTTAGAGAGCAAAAAAAAATTGGTATATGAAAATTATTCCATCTTCAAAATTAAAATTTATCGTGTCCGTTATAATTTCCGTGCACTTAAAAATTAGCCTCCCGGTGTATGAGCCTTAATCGGTAAATGATGGAACTCTCACCGATAATTCTTTCATCTTCAAATTGTCTGGCTCACGTTTTCGTAGGAATTGTAGCGTGCACTATAAAAATTGACAATAACACAAGTTTTGTAGTACGTTTTCAAATTTTTACTGTGGGTACAATACAATTTTTAATTTTCATAGACTACGATATTCTCAGTAAACACTATTTCAATCACAATTTTTTACATTTTTCACAATCAGTCAATAGTTATCGCCTGTTTATTTTTCTATTGGTTCAGAATAGTTTACTGGGCATTCTGTAAATTTCACATTTCATACTCAGTGAGACTCCATCGGCACATTTCCCGAGACGATGAGGGAGATAGCCATAGAGGAGTGAGACTCCATGTTTTTATTCGCAATTTTCGTCGTACTGAAATCTGTCATTTTTTTAAACCAAAAACATTGAGTTTTCCACAGTTAAAATCAACACAAACGGTCGTTCATGGGTAAACAGAAAAAAAAAACACATTAAATTCGTAATTTGAAAAGAAACAGACTGTAAAACGAGTAATTTGTTTCAGTAATTTTGATCTTTTGACTATTTATTTTAACAGACAATTTTTTTCCCCGTGACCGTGTTATATATTCCATTTGAATTTTGAACGAGTACGTTTTTTTCTTCAAAATATGTGCTAGAATTGAGTAGGGTTGCGTGTTTCATTAATGACGAGTGAAATGACCATCCGTTATGCTCATAAAGATGTTTTCATGAAATCAACAAGATAAATAAATAAATAAAACGAATGTGTGAATAAAAATAAAATTTATATTATTTTCAGGATGAAGTTATCACACGATCGTTAATGATGTTCGACTGCGAACTCTGATCTCTGACAAATAGAACGCCATCATGGATGTTTTCGACGAGGATACCGGAAAGCATCGATCAATCGTCACAATCACCGGGGTGCTTAAAATCCGGCACTACTTTTTCAAATTCACCCAAATTTTCATCACCAAAGCGACGACCCGTAAATTGCTTCTGTCTGTCTAATCCGGACCACCTCAGCATGGGAATGCCTTTCGAAATCGGGATATATTTTTATTCTTCGGTATTTATTGGTGGGACCAGTCGATCAATATTGCTTTTCGTTAAATTCGTGTAGAATCGTTAAAAATTAAAAAGAACCTGCCACTGTTTTCATCGATTGTTGCTGAACTATAATAATCAATGAATCTTTGAATAGGAAAAGAAGAAAAAAAATTTACTTATAAAACGGTATCGCGATCGACTATGAGAAAAAAAAACCAAAAAACTAAAGTAAACAAAAAGAAAATAATAGAAAGAATTGAAATACCGCTGTTATTTCCGTTATTGATACTTACTGCCTTCTCAAGAGAAGTTTATCCATTTGTCATGAATCCCTAAGAAAAATTCTATGAATTGAAGGAACAAAACTTAACGAAACGTCGATAGTAATGAAACAGACGTTTATGTCAAATTTGATAATCATCTGCCACTAGTTACATAGGAACTGTACTACATACTTCGATCATCAAGGGCTCTCTTGAAAACGAATAGAGTATCAAAAAAAAATAATAATAATTAAAACAACCATGCACGAGAATTCGTGAAAAGAAAAAAACAAAATCATACGAAGGCTCGGAATAAAAAAATGATCAATGCCAATTTGAGACAGACGAAGAGAACACCTATACGGTATAGCGTAAACAGAACGAGACAACAAACATAGATTTTAGAACGAAGGTGATTCAAGTTAAATGTGTGTGAATATATTGTTAGAAAAATCGCGTTGTTTTCAATGAACATAACGATAAAATCAATTATAAATAGTAAAACTGATAAGAGTTATAACAAAAAAAAGGGGGTGATTCTCCGTTGAACAAAGTAGAGAAGTGCAGTCAAACCGCCGAGAAGATGGGGAGGAAAAAAAAAGAGAGAGAAAAAATTCGATAAGTTCATTCTGTATGAATGAATGAAAAATTGGGGAAACGAAGCCAAGAACGAGATGAAAATACTGTCTGAGTTCTGCACTGACCTCGTTTACCGAATGAGTCATAAAGACGGTATTTTTCACGAGAAATGTCAAATTTTTGGCATTTAGAAGAACAAAAAAAAAAGTGTTTACAAGTTTATAGATTTATGGACTCATTTAGAAAGAAATATAAATTAAATTCATCATCTATTCGTTGAATAACTGTTTATCAAAGCAATTTATTGCAAGATATTGTCGAGGATATAAACAGTGTACATTGAGATAGAAGATAATTTACATTTTTGTCGTGCGAGTCCCCGGGTTGTTTTTTTTTTTTTACACGGGACCAGCTTGACAACAAATGATCTACTGAAAACTGTAAAAATTTCATTGGGGAAAAAAAAAATTTATCGAAACAGCAGTTGAATAATCCAATAATTCTACAACATTTTTTCGATGCTGTTCTCATTCTAATCAAGTTGAGAATTGAACAAACAAACGAACAAAATATTACAATAATTCGGTTGCGTTTGTTCGATTATGATGAACACACCATTGAAAAAAAAAAAAAAAAAAAAAAAAAACAAAACAAAACAAGCGTATCCCAGTGATTGAAGTTACTTCGTGACCGTTCTCTACGACGAATCCATTGTTATTTATATTCATAACGATATCGATTAGTAATTATTTACACGGTCTTCGAATAAAATCCACAGAGATGTATCGATCAAAAAAAATTTAGACTCCAGAATATTAGTAAGTACTGATCATTAGAGATTATAGAACATTTATAGAGTGGAAATGAATGGAGACCTTGATTAACGGCATTTGTATTTTTATTTAAATGTATTATATTATATCAACGGTATGAGAGTGAAAAAGAATACAATGCTCACAAATTCAAAGTGCATAAATCAGCTGGAAGAATACTGATTGTTTTCGAAATCATTGAAGATAAAATGATTTCATAAATAAAAAAAATTAAAAAAAAAACTTCGTTCATTTGGTCGTGGACACATAATTGTTTGAAATATTTTTTTCTCCATAATTCTTTCGCCCCTTGTAAAATTATTATTCATGGCTACCACCTCGCTTTTTTTCGTTGAAACATAATGTTTTCTCACTTCTTCGTATGCAGCTCCGCAATCAAAATCGTGTTCTGGTGTATCTGCTTAAAGAAAAAAAAATCGTTAAAAATTGTGTATCGGTGTACAGATTTGTGTTTCTTTTTTTTTTTTCATTTTCTCGTTTGTTTTTTGTTTTCTCTCTGGTTTATTTTTCTTTTGAAATAACGTGTGTGCTCGTGGCTCTTCTCGTCAAGCATGCGTATATAATTATTGCTCGTGTCAGGAGCATGCGCCAAATGTTTTATTCAATGCTGACACAATATATATCGCATATACAAAAGACATATGGGGTGGAAGTTTTCTTGATTCTCGAGGAAATATATACAGCAAGGCTGCTGCTTTTTGTAGATGCAGCAGTCAATATATAGGAGAGTGAAAACGAGTCGCGCAGGCGTTGAAAGCGTCGTGCTGGTGGTTTCTTGTGCGACGACTCCCTTTCGTCGTCGCCATGTTTCTCCTCCACATCGTACCGTCATCGACTACGTATTCGTTCATTCACGAATCCAAAAATAAATCGAAGCTTTCTTCATCATTCAATCTGGAGTCTTTTAACTAACGTATTTTAAGTGCTTTTATTATTTTCTTTTCCCTTCTACAATAAATTCACGAATCAATCGTTCGGAATGTCACGTTTTTCTTTACGCTGGATTTTATGAGAATTTTTCTTCTATTTCGCTCCTTGCGCGACTGTCAATCAAAGGTTCGTTGAACTTTTTCCTATATACACAAAACGTGCATAAACACCTATTATGACCAATTACGTGTGTGCACTAAATATAATAGTGACTTTTGTATATATTTCGTTCTGTTCTTATAGTTCTTCGCTGACTTTATTTCGGGGTTATCGAACGTACCCGTTTCTTTTTTATAATTTCAGTGAGCCAAATTCGTGCTAAAAAGGACTAAAACTCAGTCTTCTCAAAATTTTGTTGTCCAATATCTCTCGGACTCAATAAATACTTTTTTTTTTTTTCAAGTTTTAACGGTATGACAAATAACAACGCAGTCTTGAGATATTAAAGACCACGCGATGTCTCGTTCTTTTTTGTTTTCTTTTGAGGTTAAATCTCTCAGTTATTCCGGTACAGAAAACAAACAATAAGGACGATACAGTAGAAAGTTTTCATGTTTTTTATACTGCAGCTGTAATATTTCTCGTTTTTTTTTCTATACTAATCTTTCCCTTTTTTTTTGGCACACAATTCTTTGCTATATGGCACGAGAAAAATATATTCTTTTATAACCGAATTCAAAAAATTTTGACCTCGAGACTACAATTTTTTACGCAAGTTTCACTGGACTTTGCTCATTTTTAGCGGTATTCACTCTCTTCCTTTTCTCCTATATGATTGTGCAAACAAACAAATAATTCATGATTTACAAATCTCAATGTAGCGTGTGTCTTAAAAAACGTATTGAATTTTTACATTTTTTTTCACTGAACATTTATACAACAATTTGTATAAAAACAAGATGAAAATATTGTTAATTTCAGTATCGATTCATTCAATGAACTTCATATATTTCTCGAAACACATTTTTCCGCATTGTTGATAGAAACGTGTGTATTGCTTTTTTAATCACAAACCGCCCGTGATGGACACCGATGAAGTTCGATCGAAAACTCGTGTTCAAAGTCAGCAAGTCAGCACATTAGTCAGTTATTATCGGGAAGAAAAGGGGATAATGGAATCGAGTAGGACGAGAACTGTAGTCCCACGTGGTTATACACGCTCCGTTGTCGTTGTAAATAAGCTGTGCGGTTAGCTATAGTCGCTGCTTATGCAATCGCTATAGACGAGTAGTCGTCGTCGCGAGGAGCTCGTCGCTTGTCGCTTGTATCTTGTATCGAGACTCGTCAGTGTCTAACTCGACTGTCGCGGCGTCCACACGCGCGCGTCTCGTCGTTTTTCATTTTCGTGTAAAAACTTTCACATTTCATTTTATAAATTCTATTGAAAAAATATATTTTACCGATACGGAATAATTGAGAATATATATTGACAATAAAAATAAACCTCGAGCTCGGGCGTGTCAGTGAGAATCGCATGTATTGAAATGTCTGATTAAACAACAGTTAGCATTTTCGAACGTTTAGATATATCTGACGTCAACGAGTGCGAGTGACAGAGAAACCCGTTTAATCCTAATTTGTTGATGATCGATACATCAACATGACCGGGGGTCACAACCGAGCAGGACATATTCTCACTTACGAGACCCTCGTACACGCGATATCCGGTGCTGCGGTAAGTTTCTTTTCGTCGTCGTTATTCGAGTGCCCGATGATACATTTTCTTTGTCATAATGCTAGTCGTACAATAAAAATGAAATTTATTTGACGATTGCAGGGTAGTGTCGTCGCTATGGCAACCTTCTTTCCTCTCGATACTGTTCGAAGCCGATTGCAGTGTGAGTTTTTATCAAGAGACTCGGTAGAGTCTCGAGACAAGTATACATTGACAGCCCTGTCATCTGCTGGCTCGAGGCTCGCCGAGACTTCACTTTCTCCTAAACATTTTATGCATGCTACAAATTCTCTCCGCTTGAACCAATGAAACATGAGCTTCGAAAAGTCCCTTTTTGCGGCGCATTTCTTAAAATAATTTACAACAGATATCTAACAGCTGATTCCATTGAAATAATATTTGTTCGATTAATGTTTAATCATATATCAATCAGACGGAAAGTTCATTAATTTTCAAACGATGGAACGAAAGTAATGTAACTTCGGTTTTATAACCTCTTGATTTTCACTGAAAAGAAATATCGAACGGGTGTCGACGTACTCGACGTGTTTACTGAATAAAACATGCATGCGTATGTTCATACGAGTCGCGATTTTTTTTACCAAGAATATTCATCATTTTTTCCATTCGTACACGAATTTTTCTTATAAACGTTCTCGGAATTCATGTAAAATGCTCGATATTTTCTAGAATTTTAAATAGAAATTAAGTAAAATTCGATAGGTTTGTAAATAATGAGAAATCGCATGGTAAATATGAGAAATCACGTGAGTTTTATGCTAATAACTGATGCGAATGCAAGTCACGTATGTATTTTTTTTCATGACCATCGTCGTTATTCATATTTGCAGTGGAAGAAGGTCGTCAATCTAAAAACACTCTGACCACCATCAAAGAACTCATTTCCAAGGAAGGCTCGTAAGTTCGTTTGATAAAAATGTCCATAAACTAAATTGGCTACACACAACAATGTTGCCATGTTAAAAGCAAAGGAAAATTCGAAATTATTAGAATTTAAAATGAAATTTGGTGAGCATATTCTTTTGGATTAAATATGAATATAGAAATTTTTTAAAATTTTTCATCCACATAGTTTTCGAGTAATTTAACACTAGAGTTTACATCCGTAAGTATAGGATTCAGATATATATATAGGTATATCTTTTGCATATTGTAAACTCCAATTATTCGACAACTATGTAGACGAAAAATTTGAAAAAATTTGTGTCATTGCATTTGATGCTAAAGAATGTTATCACTAAATTTTATTAAATTCTTATCATATTGTCGTATGTAGCCACCCTCCTTAATTGATAAACGAGTTTCGATGTGAATATCGTAATGAGGAAAAATGATATTGTAGCCGAATATTAAACAACAAAATTCATTGTTTCGAAAAAAATTTCATTTTGTTTTCAGTTCTTGACAGAACTTGATTCTTTTTATTTTAAAATACCGATGCTTTTGAATATTTTTTTTTTTTTCATTTAAAATTAACGTCTTTCGAAATTCAATAATTCTTCTCGGCGAGTTGAAACTTTTTAATGATAAACAATAACTTGGTTGCATTTTTTTTTTTTTTTAATTTTAGATACACTCTCTACAGAGGCATGGTTCCTGTATTGCAGAGTCTGTGCGCGAGCAATTTCGTCTACTTTTATACATTTCACGGTCTCAAACTGTTGAGGAGCTCGAGAAATCAGACGGCCGGAAATGATTTATTAGTCGCGTCAATAGCCGGTAATTTCACGAGGAAGAGCCCAAACATCGCGAAATTTGAATAAAATAGGAGCGGTGTTTTTGCGGCTGGTTGTAAAACTGAACTTTGATGTTTGTTTCTTTTTTTTTTTCGTAGGTATTATTAATGTTCTCAGTACGACTCCACTTTGGGTGGTCAATACGAGACTGAAAATGAAGGGCATCGGTGGAGCTGCTGAGAGAAACAACAACGAATATGATAATCTCGTTGGTAGGTCATTACTGTCAATCATATTTCTTCCAAGATCGTACCAAAATTTAGAAAAATAATTAACAAAAAAAAACGGAGAAATTGAAGAATCAAAAAAAAAAAAATTCGTTCTAGAAACGCGCTTTTTTTTTATCGATGTTGACATTTTTTTTGGAAAATCCACAATAATTTCATGATCCTTTATAATTTTTATTGAAAATCTCGTTTGTACTCATTAACGATGTAAGCCATGAATCGAGTGTTTACCAATCGCTGGTAAAAAAAAAAAACAAAGTTGAAGTAGTCGCCGCGACTGAAATAATGTTGAATTAAAAAATCGCGATTCGATATACATGCATCAAGTGGTTGGATAAAAAAGAAAAAAAAATGAATCTCGTAATTCTTCATTGACTCGGTCTGTTTGACTTTATCTTCGATGGACTTTGTACGAGCATAACTTTTTTTGCTCCTCGATATTCAAGCGGAAAGGTGGATTCGTACAAAGATTGTTCTTGCATAATTTATTTTCAAGTATTATTGATCAGCGGTTACAGTATATTCCACAATTTTCAGTTTTTATTTTAAATTCGAAAGGATTTAATAATAATTTGAACTTTTGTTTTACAATAAAAATGATGAAACCAATTAAAATGAATTTCAAGTATCTACTCATTCGAATTCATTCGAATCTTCGTCATTAATTTTAAATAAATATTTTTCGATCCTGCAGATGGACTGATTCACATATGGAAATACGAGGGTTTGAAAAACTTGTGGGCTGGCACACTCCCAAGTTTGATGCTCGTCGCCAACCCGGCAATTCAATTCATGACCTATGAGGCTCTCAAGAGAAGGCTCACTAATTCGTTATCGGGAGCCCAACCACCTGCTTTGTTGTTTTTCGCTATTGGTGCCATTGCCAAAACTATAGCCACTACGCTCACGTATCCCTTGCAATTGGTTCAAACGAAACTGAGGGTAACCATTTTTTTCACCATTTCTCATAAATTTCTCATAAAAAAGTCAATTCTTTTCGATTTTTTTATTTTATTTTTATTTATTTTATTTTATTTTATTTATTATTTTATTTCATTTCTTCGCACGAAAAAAATGATCGATCGTGAAACGATGATGACAATGTGTTCCATTAAAAATAAGGGGATTCAATTATTTTTTACTTTTTACTTTCGAATAATTTTCAAGAAGAGAGCAGTGTAAAGATGTAGCGTCCGTGTGCTGCTGGTCGTGGATAGGTTGGTGGTCAAATCCCAGGATGGGTAGAAAAAATTTTCTGCAGGAATTTATGTCGGTAGTAACGTACCCTAGAGTGTATGATCAGCAACGTTCAAAGATGCGTTTATGATTGCAGAATTTTACAATCTTTAGATTTTTTGAAGTTTTTAATGATTTTCTTTGAGTAATACCGATGACAATAAGTTCAGTTTATTGTTAAGTTTACGGTTTACGCTTGCGCACTGTAAAACATGGGTGAATGTAACGTGTACTTTTTACCGTTGGAAACTGTAAAAAATTCATTTCGTATGCATGCGATATTTTTTCATATACAGTAGTATTATTTCTACACAAATCTACAGTTTTTTTTGCCCAAGTTTCATGGATAGTTGAAGCTTCCGCGTCTAGTAGGTCCGCGGTATTAATGTGCAAAACAGTAAAGTTTCGTTGAAATCTCCATAAAAACAATTTTTTTTTTTTCGTGTGAAGACTGTGAAGGTTAAAAAAATCTTTGAAACGCATAACATCCTTCAAACTTTGTTTTCGTAAGCTCGACAAAAATCAGGATTCAATCTGTATGTGACCAATTTTATAAAATAACATGATCATTATGTTCCTTTTTTCAATCTCTTTACAGCATGGACATAAACATCCCAATCTTCCTCCGAATGCCGGTACGATACAGATCCTGATGTACATATTGAAGTAAGAATTTACTACATTTTTTACAATCGTATTCCCGACGAAATAAATCTTCCTTCTTCGGGAAACTTGTTTGGTTCTTCAATCCTAATTTACAAAAGGTGTCTCTCGAAAAATTCTCTCACTCAATTAACATTCAATTTCGTTTGATTTAACTTGCAACAAGAATGAACAGAAACTAAGTAAATAAATGAGAATGATAATCGTAGCAAGGCTGATGATGAGTTGAAAACTAAAAAAAACTTTACTTCTGCTGACAGAAAACAAGGACCAGCCGGTTTATACAAAGGGATGGAGGCGAAACTTTTGCAGACTGTCTTGACAGCAGCCCTGATGTTTCTAGCCTACGAGAAGATATCGCGTTTCGTATTAAGATTGTTACTTCGTAGGCCACTTTTACGATGAGGAAAAAAATTCGTTGATACCAACGATAGAAATTCATTTCTCGAATAAGTTGTGTTTCGTTCATGAAAAAGAAACAATTGGAGCAGAATTTACGACTCTTCTCCTCGAAACGATAAGTTATTTAAAAAAAAAAAAAAAAAAAAAAAAAAAAAAAAAAAATAAAAAACACATATTTCTAGCGAATAAAATCCGACAGATTCCACGACCGCAATTTTCTTCGAAACCGAAACAAAAGAGATGAAGAAATAAAAACAATAAAAAAAAATTCCAATTGCGTGAACATATCGCTTGATAAAAAAAAAATAAAATGTCTAGTATCATAATATTTTTTATTATATCCCCTATTCAACGACGTAAGCGTTGCACCGTCTGAAAAAAAAAGTCACAATTGCTCGCGTGCAGTACTACGAACTCGCGACGAATAAAAATAATCGTGTCACGGCCACGTTGCCGTTCACGCGCAAACGCAAAGTCGATCGGAGATGCCGGACTGAAGCGAGACTCTCGGCGAGACACGATCCCCGAGAGGATCGCGTCGTAGTTACAAAAAATAATCGAAAAACATCGAGAACGATACTGAATTTTTGGAGAAAATTCAAAATACGCGAAGGAAAGTCAACGTTCGGTGATAAAATAGAGAAATATCATTTGAAAAAGAATGTTCGTGATGCTGATAACAAGATGAGCGCGCGACTAACAAACTCGAGCGCGAAAACACCGAGAAACTTCGGTAAAAGTGACAAATTCGATAACGATCGTTCGAAGAACGAGAATGAAAAAAATTCTTACCACTACGACGTCGACCTCGATCAGCCCGATCTGACAACTTTTTTCAAAAAAGAATACAACACTTGCTTCAAGACCGATTGCCCAGATAATGTTCCGGAAGAAAAAACAACTCCGAGAAATCTCGAGACAGCGAAAAAAATGTCTGAAAAGCACGTTCCCCCGGACATTAAAAAAATCGATGAGACTAACAGAGCTTTATCCGTCTGTCCCAAGAGCGAACCCATCGCTGTTAAAAAATACGAAAAATCTTCGACAAACAAAACTGCAAGAACCAGTAGAATACCCAGAGCCAGATTCACCGCATTCTCGAGACTACCGCTAAAAAATAAAACGAAAAAATTATCAATCACGAAAATCTGTACGACAAAATCAAAATCCGCCATGTTAGTTTTCCTCATAATTTTAGCATTCATTAATGCTTCCAATTAGAAATTCCAATTAGTTTTTCGTCGTGAAGGAATATACCGATACACTAAATCTAACGAACGGGAAGTTTTAGAAAAAGGCTCGAAGTCAAATGTTGAATTAATCCACATAAAATTAATGATTATTTAAATCTTTTTTCAAGAATTTTTAGTCTAAAGCTGCCAAGAAATGTTGCAAGAGCAAAAAACCTTAGAAAAAATATATTTTAGCCGAATGTTATCGATAAGAAGTTCAATGTCACAGTATCAAGTTTATCGAGAGTTCGTTCGGTTTCATTATTTTCACAATAATGTCATTGAGCAGAGGAGTGAATAACATGATTTTGCTTCAGGACCCCGGAGCCTCAGCAAGTACAAAAACCGATAGAATCAAAGCATCAACCGGAAAACAAAATAGAACATCGAGACTTATCGGATCAAAAAATAACGCTCGTCGTTTCGGACTCGAAGTGAGAATTTTTGGTTTGGCAGTAAGAGATAAAAAAGAAAAAGGGTGCAAAAGATATAACGAGTAATTTGATGTTTGATAGGAGTATTTTTTCCGAAGAAAAATGTTCCGGCATAGATGCCGATGTGGAGCTTGATCCCGATCACGAATTAACGACTTCCACGGATAATTCTCCTGGTAGAATAAACCGTATCGAAAATCCATCGATCTCGTCGATTCTGCGAGCTTCCAAATTGAGTTGCGATTGTCGTTCTTGCAGCGACGAGCAGAACTTGGAACTTGCGAAAAATCGTGTGAACCCAGAAATTTCGACAGATTCGAGGAGCTCTCCGGATGTTGGAAGATACAGCAGTTCTACTGGTCGAAATGGACTCTCGAAGTATTTCAATTTCGCTCGATATTTACGAGCCATAAATGGCAAAAAAAAAAAAAAATACGCAATCGTTTGCGGATAGTTTTTCATAGCGCACGATATAAATAATTATTCGTACAAAATTAATGATAGAATAAAATAGAAATAGTTGTACTGGAATAAATGATGTTTCATTCGAATTTAAACAGCGCTCGAAGACTTTCGGAAACGTCAAAATTTCGTGGTCATCTCAACGAAACTACTGAAGAATCTGATATCCAGTCGACCACGGATTACAGTAGTTACGAGAGGGAAACATTGAAGAGACTGAAAAAGAGAGAAAAACACTCGTCGATTATACCTGATCCCGTTGGCATTGTAGCAAAATCAAACAGCGCTGCGAATCAGCATACAAAAATAAGGAGCAGATCGCGCATGACATTCTCCTTCTTCGATACTCTCTTCGATATTGTCTTCTGGCCATTCATTTTTCTTCGAAACGATCGCTGAATTTATGCATGATTCCGTTGTTTTCTGATGTTTCAATATTTAAATCAAAGATTATTAACGTCGATGGTTTTCCTTCTTCATTGTTTCTTGATACCTACTGGGATCAAAAATTTTTTGCCCCAAAATGTACACGTTTTTGCTCTCATAAATATACCCGTGCCGATGATTTTTTTTTTTTTTTTTTTTTTTTTCTCAATCGACAACTTTTAGCGATGATCCAATATTTTTTTTATTACATTTGCTCTGAACGAAATCCCAAAACGTTTATATTTCGTTTTGTAAAACAATTCATTTGCAATAAGCATTTAAAGCCAACGCCCCCTTTCAGCGTCAGAGTAATGACTTGAATCCTTAAGAAAAACTTAATTGGAAATGACGTAATAAAAAAAAAAATGACTTTTTATCATAAAAATGAATATTTTGTATTTCTTACGAATTACGGTACAAAGTAGTGAGGTATTGTCACGTTTCTTATACATCGTGCGATAGTATTTTTTTTTTTTTCGATTTTCATCGAAGATGACGAAATCCGTGGTTCGGCTGAATGAAAAATCGTCGAAAAATAATGAAGAACGGCACTCCGAGATCCTGCACGTAAATGAATGAAAATTGAAAAAGAAAAACGATAAATTATTATTGAATTGTTAATAAAAATAGAGTTTTTTTTTTTTTTTTTATTGTACGAAGCAAAAAAAGTATTGAAATTGACAAAAGCTTACCATTTTCAGTGGGTGCTTTAATTTTTCAGTGACTCAAATACGAATGGTCAAACAGGATAACGAGATCGAATTGTAAAGTTTTTCGATATCCGTAACGGTATTACGGACTATCTCATCGAGTAGAGACTGACTTCGTATCAATGCTGTATCAACGGAAATTGATAAATGAACTTTTCCTCCGTAAGTCAAAAAAGAACAGCCCAAACCGTTTTTTCCTCGATGAGGTATCCAGAATGTAACGTTTTTTAATTTATGACCGATTATCGTGACTTGTTGGGGTCCAGGCAAATTACTGAATACCAAAGTGCTGTGACTCTCAATGATCGGCCTGAGTAAACGTTCCGGAAGTAAGGCTCCCAGCCATTTCATAATCCAAAAATTGATCACGTAATCCGAATCCTTTCTCAATTTTTCCGACGATCTCGATACGTCGATAAGCCGCTCGAACAAAGTTTCCTCGCTCGTTTTATTCCTCGATGATTCACCATTTATATCGTCACAACAGAGCGTCAATAGACCAACCGAAAAATCGTTCTGAAGACTCAGTTTTTTGCTTGGTACAGTCATTCGTGCTGGTATTACGACCGTCATCGTTTTTGGAGGTAACTCGTTCATCTTTGGACAACAGAAATATGAGTAAGGCGTGAATTTTTTTTTTTTTTCAGAATAATTACTTTCTCTACACCGTTTCGTATTACCATGACGAAAAAATATTACACGAAAAAAATGAGCTCTTGAAATTCATGATCAATGCGTAAAAGCAAAACTAAATGTGCCGAAGAATATCAGTAATTTTACAGTGTTTTATTACAAAACGATGGATTCGACGTTTTTTTTTTTACTTTCTCATCAATCATTGATGCCCACTTGAACTGTAAAAAACGGCAATTGCGTAAAGAAATGAATAAAAAATAGTAAAAAAAAAAAAAAAAGTACACGCAGCACAAATTGCAAATAAATAACACGAGGAATTTTTTTGAGCACAAAGTGTAAACTTTTTTTACAGTAAAATATTCGGTATGCATAGGAGAAAACGAACCGTCAAACAATACCATTTATTGGTCGTGGAAAGTGTAGAAATGTTGAATGACATGGATGATAAATTGTTATTAAAGAATAGAAATATTGTTTGCTTTTCATTTAGAAAATGATTGTTCATATACACTGCTGGTTCATTCTGATCATGAACCGTGCAGTTCAATTGAAACTCTTTCAATAACATGAACTATTTTTTTTTTTTTTTATCAGTTCAGTAAAAAATGTGGAAACGTATCGGATAATTTCATATCTTCGTATTGGAAAATTTTTGCAGAGTGAATTGCATTAATTTGATTGTATCGAACCTTCTTTGATTTTATCATTGAAAAAAAAAAAAGACAAAAAAGATTCGTTGAATTTTATTTATCTCATCAAGTTTGTTTGCTAAGGTTTTTTTTTGCCAAATTCTGAATTGTATAAAACGCGCAACTAAGAATGTTTGATTGTTAATAAAATGTAGAATACCTTAGTAAAATAACGATGAAAATTGTGGGACAATGCAGCGAGAACGACATCACCAAATCTGGAACCAGTTGCCTCTTTGATGTCTCGAATTTTCGTGAAAAGATTCGAATCTCGAGGATTATCCGAATCATTTTCTATCCAGAAGGAGAGCAATTTTTCTCCACTAAGATTGGGTCCGTGGAGAAGACTTTTATCGAAACTTCGTAGATTTTGTTGTAGCAAGCAATAGGGCGCGGAGATAATGGTATAAAGAATTTTCGAAATATTTTCCGCGCTCATTTTCGCTTTATCCAATAATTTATTTTCAATAATACTCCAACAATATTGCAGTATATTTATGATTTTGAGAATTTTCGATCCATCATTGAAGTACGTAATGAATATTGAAGCTATCTTATGAAATGGAGTTTTCGTCGTGAACGGCATCGAAGCCATCAATAAATGTTTGCCGTTGTACAAAATTTCTTCTTCGTTCGTTACGATTCCCAAAACCGAGGAATTCTGTCGAAGACGAGGAATATTTATTTTAATTTTTTCTACCTCTTCCGAACACTTTTCTTTATCGATTATTGGATGCTTTGCATCAGCTATGGATTCGAGCAAAAGTCTCAAAAGTGCTACACCATCTCCCACGCAATGATGAATCCTGAATAAAATTGGAATCGTTGTTTCTTTTTCAATATTTTTGCCCTCTTCCATTCTTTCCAATCGTCTCAATGACTCTTTCGTACAGTTTCTACCAACGAGAATTTCCCACGAAGTTTTATGTTCTCGGGGAAGCTGCTTGTTCGTCAATTCTGACAAAAGTCTTTTAAAAAAAGGAGCATCGATCTTGGTGCACGAACCATCACAGTTTTCGTGCTCTTCATTCTCGTCGATCCATCTTACGCGCTCTTCGATACTCGTTTTTTCTTCCTTTTCCCAATAATAATAACCGTATTTTTCAGCTCTGAGCCAATTGAGTTTTTCAAATTGCGACGACAACAAACGTTTCGCCAGTGTATTTCGAAGCTCCCTTAAAAAATCTTCGTCCGTAACCGAGTGATCCTTCTCGAAAAGCCCAAGCACGTTGATTACCGACAAAGCGGTGGATTCTTCCAACGCCCAGACACAATCGGTTCCTTCAAGAAGTCCAGCGAATTTAGATTTCAATGTTTTTCTCAAAACTAATTCAACGCTCTTTCGATATATTAAAAAAATCGTTAATATCGGAGTTATTATGGGAGCGAGTAGAAGAAATATCGTAAGATGAAGAAGCGTCGTTAATGCGCTTTTCAATTTCGAATCTAGGCTCACGTCCAACTGAAACTGATTTGACAATTTTATTTTTTAACGATCATCGGTCAATATTCAAAAGTCTATTTCGTTCTTAAATTTATTTATTTTTTTTTTTTTTTGCTCCCTATTTCAATTCGAACCTTGGAAGTTGCTATTCGAAAATCCGCCAGACAAGCTATCAATAATCCTGTAAGTATTCCCAATTTGGCTGGATTTTCGAAAAAAAAATGAGCCTCTTCGTTATTTTCCTTGGTGATGTTTTGAGACGAGATGAGATCGTAAGTGAGTGAGATATTGGCGAAAGTGTGCCAAACGATGTCCCACATCTCGTTCGACTCACCGATCTGCTCCGAGGTTTCCATCCTGGAAAAGCAATGAAGAAACAAAACTTTACAAACATTGTTTTTTCGATCGCAAGCTCTTAAAAAATATGGAAAATAAAAACTTAATGAAAGTTATATACTTACCGATTTTATTTTTTTTTCCTTTTTTTTTTCAACTGGAGTCTTAAAAATATATTCGTATCAGTGCTGAACACCGACTGAAATATTGCCATTGAGTTACTTCGCTTTTATAGAAAGAAACGCGAGCGATGTTACGCTCATGCAAATCCTTTTACGAAGAGCTCCTTATCGTATTACGCTTGGCTGACATAATTTTTGCGTTTCTATTTCGTCAGCTTGTATGATCGATGAAAAAAAGGGAGTGTACGTGTATCAATCGAAATTTCAATATTTTTTCTTTTTATAATTCTTATTCGATCGTCTTTATTATTATTCGCGTTGAGAGTTCTTGAAGAGAAAATCCAAGTTTTTTAAGTCGCAATACTTCGAGATTTTTTTTTCGATTAATGCGTCTATAATCCGTAATAATTTTTCACTTTCTCTTCGGAAGTGTCAAAAAAATCAACGAAATCGACGAGATTTATTTGACATCTCTCGAGTAGAAAAAAAATCGAAAATTCTTAAAACAATGCCTCTTTATTAAATATTTTATTATCGATTTTATTGAATCTCTTCATTCATAGAAGTTGAACTGCAACTGTCGTGACTGTAGATGGAGCAAGTACACGAATTTCTTGCTTCCTGAAGTAGTCCTCGAAGAACCATATTTTCCCGAGCCAAACGATCGCTCCGTCTCGTTTCACGAGCTAGAAGTGCCTCTTTGCTTGGTATTAATGCCATACACGATTTAATTGGATTAACATTGCAACTGGCTTTTTGTAGGGCGTCCTGAAAGGAGAATCGAAGCAACGATAATGAACTCGTAAAACCCTGACTTTGAATTTCAATTTTGCTTATTTTTTTATACTTGAAGCGTTTCGATTGAGCCTCTCAGTAAAAATTCTTGTTCGTCCTTTCGTTTCTTCAGCTCCAAATATTTCGTGCAAACGTTCGTCAATGTTTCTTCTCTCTGAACGAGCTTTTCAGCGATGTTCAGAAGACGTTTTTCCAAAGCTTCAATCTGCGTTTCAATTAAATTAATCAATCATTTTTCTTCATTTCATATTTCTTACATTTTATTTAATACCTGCTCGTTCTTCTCCTTCAATCTTATATCTTTAACTGATATTTCACTTCTCAATTGCTCGGTCAATTTCAACATAGAGTCATACCTTTTATCGAATAATATTCAACTCTCTCGTTATTTTGCATCTCACAATTATTCATTTTTATGTTCTCAATGATTTCGGTTATGTTACTTTTGGTGCCAAGTACGTTGGATTTCAATTTTCAAGTTCCAGGGCAGCTCATCGATACTTTCGAGACCCAAAGCAATCACGTTGCTTCTGAACAAATCTGCGATTCAAGCATAGATTATTTTCAAAATTGTTTTTCTTTTCATCCAATGTACGAATAATTGTATATTAAATTTTGTTTCAATTTTTCAACTCCGATTCACTGGGTATTATTTTATTTTCGTTGAATTTTCTTAGAAAATAATTTTCACTTTTTTTTTTTTTATATAATTCGTAATACATACTCAACATATTTTTGTTACGTTTATCAGCGTCTTTGAGTTCATCGGAAAGACTCCAATTTTGTATTTTCAACATGGAATAACGCGACAACTGTTCCGTTTCCAATGCTCGTGATAGCCTCAAGCTCTGCTCCAGATTGTCAATAGTTTTTCGTATCGCATTTAGCTTCAACAGTTTTCGATCTTTGATAAAATAAAAAATAAAAATAATTATTTTTCGTAAATAAATTAGTGTAAAGACATTATAATTGTTATTTTTTGCAAAATTTTTTATAAAAATATTACGATTATGGATTTTTTATTCAGTTATTTTTACAATTACTTAGACTTTTCAGGTTGGTTAATGAATTTGTAGAACTTTCGCTACTATCAGCATTGCCATTAACGTTTCTCGATAATTCTTCAATCGGAAATTCGATATTTTCCTCTTTCGTTGTCATTTTATCTTCAAGCATACTTTTTTTTTTTTTTTTTTTATTCTCCTTTCCTACCGCTCATTATGAGTTTAATAATTTTCTAATAATCGATTCATTTGTAGATTGTTTGACGACATGTCATCGCGAGTGTAGTCATAGTAACCTCAACACCCTTGAACTGGATGATTTTTTATATATTTTATTGACGAATATCATTTTCCCATGAATGAATTTTGGAAAAATGTTCTCTCGTATGTTCATATATTTGGAGCATAAATTTTTTTCGACGTTCAGCCCACACAGATTCGAGTATTTTGGAATTAATATTGCAATTTTTAAATATATATATATATTTTTTTTTTGTTTTCAAACCGTTGATGAAATTTCATTCAAAAAGTGTTTTTTCAAAATTTTTAGCTTAACATCGTTGTTCGAATTTTTGGCGCTAAACTCTCAATGATAAAATATTCGACGTAAATCGACTCAGCATAGAATTCTCTATACGAACGGCCACGTAATGTTTCGAGAAAATTTTTATTATAAAATTGAGGATTGAATTATTCAATTAATTATAAATTGATTGAATAATTATAAAAAGTGAGGAGGATTAAACACTAAAAAAAAAAAGAAAGAAAAAAACATTCATTTTTTTTTATAAAAGCAACATCGATAACAAAAAATAATAGGAAAACAATGATAAATAAAGAATACGTTGGACCTTAAAGATATGTTTAATCGCTCGTATTATTTTATCGGGCATGAAAATTGAAACAAACCTTTTGTTATAATGAGTAATTTGAAAAAATATTCTTTTCATGATTTTCCGAGCAAATGTTTCAACAATAGTAAAATTGCGTGAACGCATATATCGCATTGAATTTTAGAAAAGTAGTCATTTGACTAGTGTTTCAAGACAGTCGGCTAATTGACTAAGTTTTCTCGAAAGTGCCAACCTTCGCGTATAAAACATTTGAATTCATAATGTTCCATAATTATTTTGAAAACGTTCGAAAAATATTCCGATTGAGCCGCAATCATATATCACATAAAAAACTGGTTGATTGCCTTAAAAAAGTTTGCGAAAAAGTACTACGAAGATTCTTTCTCTCGCTCTGTCGATATTAAAAAATGCGTACTTACCATACATCGCAAAAGAGACTTCGAATAGGAAACAGGCGTTCGTGACGTTTGAATTTTCGCGGTACTTATTGCGTACAGTGGGGTCTCCAGATTCGTGCTCCGCGCCGTCTCTTATCTCTTTTTAATCTAGGGATATTCAAGTCGCGCTTTTTTCCCAGTGTTTTTTCAAACGATTTGTTGTCAGCAGTGACAAATACATGATGGCCGTTGCCAGCTAGTAGTGAAACGCGTATCTGTCCGCGAACTTTCCGTAAAACTAAAATTTGACAACTTTTACGACAATCCCCCCGTAGGCTCGAGGCTTTTTCAAACGTTACAAATATCGCGTAAAGTTCAAGTGCAAAGTGCGAATTTGAGTAACAGTTAACAAAGTGTCAAAAACACTGGATGCTGAGAGCGAGATAAACGGTGGAGCAAACACGGTTGAGAGTGAGAGAGTGAGAGCGAGAGAGAGAGAGAGAAAGAGAGAGAGAGAGGATAGATGAAAAACACGGGTGGCTAAATAGCGCGTTCAACGGAGAGGTAATATTGACGAATTTTTCATTGAGACGCTATCCTCGTTAAGAGCTTCCGAACGTATTTGACGCTTGTATTGTGATCTCCCGAACTCGATGATTTTTTTAAATCGACCTAGAAATCAATGAGATCCCAAATTTTCTTTTGTTTACGCCTTGTCACTTGGGGGCTTTTGTTGTGTGTAACCGCGCGCCGCTCCGAGGGCTGGATACGTGAGCATTTTCGTGTATGTGCGTGTGCGTGCCTTGATAAGTGAGCGAGCGTGTGTCTGTGTACGCGTTGTGCGTCCTCTTCGCGCGTGTGTGAATTTTCGTGCGCGTGTGTCTGTCATATAGTGAAGGCGACTCTCGCTGATCTCGCACGTACGCTAATTTCTATACATGTAAATATATGTATATATATATATCTATACATGCATGTCTATATACATGGATATGTGTTCATATATATATATGCACTCATTCGAATGTGTAGAAGCGTATATAAAAATACAGATGAACGTATGTGCGTGTGCGTGCGTGCGTGATTTTTGCATATGTATGTATATAGTATCGTCACTCCGAAACACAGGCCTACCGGAGACGAAGCTTCCCTGTGCATAACCTTAAACATTTTCTCGTATTCCAGATGTCGATTTTTCTCTCATAAATTGAAAAATATACGATAGTTCGTTCCGTGATCTCGTCATAGGCAATATAAATATCCAATCTCTGTTGTTCTTACGAACCGTTTCGGGAAAAATTCGACAACCGATGTTTTTGCATAGCTAGTTACTCGAGCCAATTGTGATCTACGCGCTACGCGTGTCTCGACCTTGTGTTTTGCGAATTGAAAGCACTTTTGTGTTTTTTGTTTTTTTTTTTTTTTTTTTCTTTTTGCTTTCTCTGAGGCATGACGAAGAGTCGTACGGTTTTTGGAGCGAACTCTTTGGCCAGAGCTTACCGACTTTTATCTTACTGTTATGGTGTATCCAATTTTTGCTTCAAAAGATTGCAACGACTTTCTCATTTTATGTTCGTGAAAACACGAGTTTCTAGAGTAAAGAAGACATTTCGGTGAC
The DNA here is from genome assembly GCA_037576405.1 of Campoplex capitator. Classification (NCBI taxonomy): domain Eukaryota; kingdom Metazoa; phylum Arthropoda; class Insecta; order Hymenoptera; family Ichneumonidae; genus Campoplex; species Campoplex capitator. Next base: position 3,230,693 of record JARBWI010000015.1, read on the forward strand.
AGAAAATCATATTTCAATTCAATTTTTATGATGACGTTTTGTTTATTTTTACTCATTGATGACAAGATTAAACTGGAACCCAGGATTTTCGAGATAATAATAGGTGTCATTCGAAACTTGATGATTTTAGCTTGTTCTGATCTTCATAATTAATTTATCATTATGTTTACGGTTGAGGTATCGGAGCTTTGATTGATTTTGTACCAGATCAAACTCTGTTTTAGTTCGATTCTCAATTGATTAAGGAGTATCTAACTATTAAAACAAATATTAATCCCTTTTGGACTGTCGCAGAATTGTTGTTTGGAACAATGTGCATTTACTCAGATCTAAATATAACTGTGCATAATTTCTTACCTTATGTACCTCAATGGTTTAACCTTTCTTAAAATTTTATGTCATAACTTGTTATTCTGGAAATGCAATACTGATACTCGTGATTGAAGATGGTGTTTTTTGGCTTAAAAACTAGAGTTCCTTTGGAATCATGAATCAAACCTTCTTCAATAATATTCTTCAACCGATTCCAACCAGTTTACCAATCCAATCGATGATGATTCCAATCAGAAACAAATTTTATCCGTTTTTATTACAGAATATTGGTTAAAATTGAGTTCTGAGATTAATTGAGATTGGGACAAAAAATGATGTTTTTCCAGATTTACAAGACGTACATTAAAAACAGTGTTAATTCTTGAAATTTAGCCTGGTAAAAATGATTTGATTTTACTAAGAAAAATAATTTATCTTATTGCAGATTGATCGAAAATGAAAAAGAAGTCTACAGGATAAAACAATTTCGTGGAGACAACAATCATTTTGAAAACAAGTCCAATCGAGTTGACACCAAGAACGAGCTCAAATGTTACTCGAGATGTACAAAGTGTCGACGGTCTTCTGAAAAATCAAACAATGTCAGCGAATTACTTCTCGCTCTTAGATTTAGGATAGGTTCTCCGATGCCAGTGTAAAACTAATCGGAAAACCACTAGCCAGATATCAAAAGATAAAACGTAAGAGTATTGAATTTGGAAGAGGTTTATAGATCATAATCGAAAAGAGGATCAAAAGGAAGACAACTCGGAAGTGAAATTCAGTTTGAGGCATTGTTTAGCGAACCGAAGAGTTGTGCTTAATGGCGGAGGATGTTCAAAAAGTTGACATTTGCGTCAGACAAATGTTATTTTATCTCAGCGTGACGGATGAAAAGATCAAACAGTCAACAACACGATTGTCAAGTCAAGCTATTAGAAAAAAATCGAAATAACTTGGAAGGGATGTAAAGAAACTTTTGAAGAAATAAGGATGTTATTTGTGACGAGGAGCGGTTGAAACGAGAAGTTACATGAATGTCAGGAACAGGCGACGTTGGTCGCAGACGCGTTGAGTGGCGCCGTAGCGCAAAAATCTATTCATTTTTGCAATAGACCCCTCTCGTCTGTTTCTTTTTCCTACTTTTTTTTTTTCACAAAGGTAAGACCATCATTTGAGTTCACAAAAACACTCGTGTTATGGATTATTTTGCCAGAGATCGATTTTTATGCCATTGTCAAATATTCTCAGGTAAAAAAGCGGTGAACGAAAAACGAAAACGAAAAAAGACGAGGCTGAAAAGGTGGCTGTACGCTGCCTAGGATTACGAGGTGCTGCGTGGGCATGCAGCAGCCTCAGACACGCCCGCTCCTCGGGGACTCTGTATCCTCTACAACTTCCCCGAACGCAAGACGTACTAATTCCGTTGCCGTACTGACTCACCAACAGGTAAAGTACCTTGAAATCAGCTTTTCTCCGAAATTGTGTGCCAGCACAACGAAATCTTTTTCACATTTTAAGAGTTTGATAATTCGTGATAAATCAAAGTTTTACTTTATTCTCCGATGAAAGGAGAACAATGCATAACTCCATAACTTATTTATCTCGAGAATTCAACTGGTTCAAATGAAATAGCAGAGCAGTAGTTTTACCGACTCAATGACTCATAGATCGCTTTGAACTTCCAGTATCTGCTCTCCCAGAGTACAAAATGTAATCTCGATTCTAATTCCATCACTTTTTCCGTGCCCATAGTTGCAACAACTCCAACAACTCCAAAACTCGACAGGCCAGCAACTCACATTCGCTCTGCAACAGCCGTCGAATAATGTGAGTATTTAAAAAATCACTCAAGCTCAGTCCGAGTTTAAAGTTTCAAAGAAAGTGTTGTAACGCGATCAATGAGTTTTATTTTCGATTGTACAAGTTTTCTAAATGCTCAAGTTTATTAAGTTCTTGAAACCGTACAAAAACGTCGAAAATTGTAATTCAAAATTAAACTTCCTTGAATTTTGAATTCAATGAATGAGAATCTATTATTCTTTTCAATCCATTTATAGAGAAATTGTATCAATAAATAAGTGCTATCATTGTTCCAACGTATAAATGAATTTTTTAATGAATATTCACACCTATTTATACATTGAATTGAGATATTTTAAGAAAAACGTAAAATTAATGAGTTATTCTGTTTAAACAGCCGCAAGACCAGAACAATGGAACGGCGACCGGTAATCACATAGTATATCTGAACCAGTTGAGCCAACTGAATCAGAGTACAATAAATCCGTCGGGGACTGGTATGGGCCTACCCCCGGCCACCCCCACTTTCGGGGTGGGCCTTAATATGGGACTACCTCTATCATTATTGAACACGAGTCTCACATCACTAACGTCGAATGTAATAACAACGTCGAATCCGTTGCTCAATCTTGGTCTTAATCCAGCCGGTCTTACAGCGGTAAATCCAGGTCTAAATACCCTGAACGCGCTTAACTCGAATCTACCAAACAACAGTATTAGCAACGGTCTCACCGGTCTTGGACAGGATGTAAACGGCATTAACACGGGCATAAGTCGTTTGAACGCTCTCAATTCAACGAGTATAAATTCCGGTCTTGGTGGCATTAATTCGGGTATAAACAGTGTTAATCCGAATCTAACGAGTTTGAGCTCGTCGATAAATCAAAATTTTGCCACGTTAAACGCAAACATAAGTGATACGAGCTCGGGTGTAACCTCATTGAATACTCTAAGCTCGAATTTAACACCGTCCACCATCAATTCCGCGATTAATCAGAATTTCAATAGATCCCTCAATGTTTTGGCTACCGGATTAACACCATCGAGTAGCTTGAACTCTTGCAGCACGAGTTTTCCCTTTCAAACGATACAAAGTATACAGAGTATAGCACCACATATCGTAAGCTCGAACATCGCCCACGTACCTAATTCAGCGATATCGCAACATCCAATATCAAGCTCGAGCTCCATATCGCACAGTACGAATTTGGCGCTCAGCTCGAGTGTATTTACGAGTACAGCAAATACACCGATATTGTCGACGAGTGCGGGAACGAATAATCCAACAAATGTGAGCCACAATCACAACGTTCATATGGCTACGATGCATACGAATTTACCGAACGCTTCGACGGCCAACGTGCCACACATGTCCGCCGCCAATGATCCCACTTCGACCCTCAGTCACGTTACGACTTTGAGCACCGGACACACCGCGAGTTTTCAAACTCAACGACAATTCGCTCAGTCAACGAATCAAGGACAAATCGGACTCAACACCTCGTTAAGCCATTCGACCAATCAGACGAGTACGACTGTTAAAAACGTTCAGAATATACAAAGTCAGAACGTCTCTTCACCCGGAAGCCCTTTCTCGATACCGCTTAAAAGTCCAGCCTCCAACATCGCACCACCTACACCAAGCCCGAGCCCCAACAGGCTTCTACTCAGAAGTCCAGCCTCCAATTCCATACAATCGAACAGAAATAGCCCAAGTCCAGTCGCTAATACCACGGGCAACTTTAGCATGCAACTTCAGAGTCCCATGCAGAGTCCTTTGAGCGTTGGGCAGATACAGAGTCCGGCACCGAGCCCATATCCACCCGCCAAAAGTCCTCATCATTTAGGGGGTGGAAATAATCTCAATAATCGGAGTCCAGCACCAGGTGGAAGTCCCGGACCTCCTGTTGTGAGTGTTATAAGATTTTTATCAACGTTTTTAAACCAGCCTATCAGTTCCAGCAGTGCTAAAGAGCGATCTAAAGAGATCGCTCAAGAGCAGATTCTCAATTTTCTTTTCAGAGACACTTGTTATTCGAAGAAAAAAACGTTATGCCTTATTCTTTGATGAAAGAAAAAAAAATATATTTTTCATTTTATATTAATTTTACTAAAGAATATTCTAAATAGATATTTTCATGTGTAAAAAAAATTTGCCTCTTTCGGTATCTATTCCATCAACGTAGAAGATTGGATGATCTCGTTTCTTTACAGACAAAAAAATAACGTAAAAAGTTAAATAACAAATAATAATCCTTGAGCTAATAAATATTTTAGCCTACTAAATAGTCCAGTAGATTATGAATCGTGACATACGTATCACTAAATGTTCTCTTGGGTCAAATGAAGTTTATGTTCTTTCTGGAATATCCACCAAAACTATAGTAAATTGATATCGGACTCAATTACATTTTCAGGTTCGGCCCAACACTCCCATATTGCAACAGGGTATGCAAGTACTACAGATAATTCACGGTGGGCCGCAGAGTTATCAACAAGCATCCTCGCAGCTTGTGACCCGAGCGCATTTATTTGGGAATCAGCAGATACAAATTGCAACCGCGAAACCGCCGAAACAACCACCGCAAATATTGCCCAAACCACCGAATCAACAGGGTGTTAGCACGCAGCAGAAGCAACGAGTAACGACAACGATAACGAGTCAGGTTACTCAACAAACGCAACCGCAACTTGTTCTAGCTGGACCACAACAAAATCCTACTACCGCGACGATGATTCCTACTGCACAGGGTCTACTGCTCAATCAGGTATTTTAACGATTTTACCGTTGACGGAAAATCAACGTGGGATAGTCGAATCAAATAAGATAGTTGATATATTATTCGTTACGATTCGCTACACCTGCATTTAAATTTCATCGTCATTGTCATTATTTTATCTATTTATTCATTTTCGTTTTCACGCGCTGTACAAATGCTGTTCATTCCCAAAATCCCTTATTGTTTCATGTTTTTAATATCGCATTCGGAGAATACTTGACATATATATATATTTTTTTTTATCGACATTGGCTAATATGCGCATGTTTGTCAATCTAATACGGCTTAGCGGCTTTATTGCGTTGCGATTTCTTGTTTAAAATTTGGATACGAGGGTACTAGGAATCGAGTCAACAAAATACAATAGAAATTTAAGACTTTATCTTTTTGTGTTCTTTAATTTCGAAGCACAACGTCTTTAATATTGTTGATCTAGAGAATTGTCACTTTGTTTCGTAAATTGGCCAAATGAATGTTTTGTAAGTTCAAGACAAGTTCAAAAAGTAATATATTTTTTTGTTATCTTTGTACAAAACTGCACTTTCTGGATGTTATAGAGTATTTTCTGTCGTTCGTACGGTTAGGGATTTCGAGCAAATTTTATGGAACGGATAAGACCATTTTTCTCTAAAATCAGTGGGATCATGACTTTTACAATTTAGTCTTCAAAAGAGACAAATCTCATTAATATAGCCTGAAAATTTTACGAAAAACTCACAAAGAAAACTACTATCGAATAAAGCAAATATTTGTTTGATGATCCCAAGTATTCGTGAATATTTTATTTAAATCGAGGAGCAAAGAATTTTGGGAATCGGAGTAGTTTTTTGTTTTCTCAATGAACGGTTACACACCGTGGTCAGGGGCGTGCTCTTAACGGTGTTGTATGAAAATTGGGTTTCGGTACGTAGGTCCTGCCGTCATCCGGACCCGTTATCGTGCAGCAACAACCTGGCGGCGTTCAGCTTATACTAAGGACACCGACGAACGCTCAGCAACAAACGCATACCGCACAGGTGACGGTTTCATTCATTTCATCATCTCATCATCGCTTTTGTTATTTTAAATATATATACATATTTATATATACACGTTTTTACATTACGTTTATCGTTAATCCTTTAGGTTATTTATTAAGTAATTGTACGTTTATTTCCGAAGTTGTCATTCTCACGGAAGCCTAAATATCGCGTTTTAACGAATCAATGTTTCCCTCTGAAGTAAATGCTCGTTGGCAAATCGGAATTGGAGTAGTCTCGAGATCTGTATAATTTGCATGATCACACAAAATAAAAACATCGATCACGAGGTTTCCTTACAGAATTGGAGAAAAGTTGCGAATTAGGAGGAGCAACATTTTCAATAGAAATGCGTCTTTAACGATCGATCGATCGTCTCTACGTGTATTTTTCTTCGTTTTTTCCTCATTCTTTATATTCGAAATTTCTTTAATTTCTTTTTACAGCTGACCCAGCAACAATTGGTGAGGGTAGTCACGGCCCAAGGTATGCAACTTCAAGGTATAACACCGACGTTTTTCGCTGTACCGAACGGTTTCCCCTCGGCCGCTCAACCTGTGATAAGGCATACGCCCACGAGTCCTGCTCCCCGTAAGTTAATCACAAGTTTCAATTCCCGAAACGAGCCTGATAATTATAAGGAAACAATATGAAATACAAGATTTTTTACAATCATTGTTTTTTTTTCATGGTTTCTACAGCTAATAGCGGCAACAATAATCCCATAGTGATACAAAATGCGATGGTACAGAGTCCACAGTCTCAGATAGCCCAGGTTAGCTCGTCGACAACGTCGACGACCGGTGTGAATATAGCAACGAACCAGCCGGTCATTGACCAGAGTCTTCTACCACCGCCGAAAAAGAAAGCGAAGAAAAAGAAGAGAGCGAAGAAGAAAGACGAGGATTCGCCAAAACTTGATCTGGCAAGTATAATGAAGATCTCTGGAATTGGCGACGACGATGACATGTTTGACAATGAACTCGTGCCAGAATGCGAAACAACTCAACAACAGCAGCAGCATCAACAACAACAACAGCAGCAGCAGCAGCAACAACAACAACAACAACAGCAGCAGCAGCAACAACAACAGCAGCAGCAGCAGCAACAACAACAACAACAACAACAACAACAACAACAACAGCAACAGCAGCAGCAACAACATCAGATGCAGCTCCATGTTGAGCAACAGAATCAACTGCATATGAATCAAATGACTGGTCATATATCAGTGGCGTGTAGTCAGGCTCAGAATGTAACTCAAGTCAACGCTATAAATACAACGAATATTCAGCAACGGCAGCAACAACATCATCAACAACAAAAACAACAACATCAACAGCAAAACATCGGAAATTCCGATAATTTTGGGAGCCCGCTTGTCTCTCAATTACAAATGCCAGTACAAAACGCGATATCCGGTCAATTGAGGCTAGCGGTTGGCGAAGATGGAAGAGTAGTTTTACACCATACACCGGAACCAAATCAACCCGAAATCGATCAAGCCACCGCGCAGGCACTCATACGATCGCTCACGCAAGGCGGTGGACAAAATTCACAAATAATATCCCAGCTTCTTGGTCACGCGCAAACGTTATCGCAGAATGCTCAAAACAACGCTAATAATCGAGGAAAAACGATGAAACAGCAGCAACAGCACCAACAACAACAAAATACCAATCAGACACTTGGTCATATTTCCAGCGGTACAACAACACAAGCCAATACAGCACCTAGTCCTCAGCAAGTGCAGATTTGCGCGAAATTAAACTATTCGCAAAATAATGCGAACCAAACGCAGAATGTTACGTTACAGCGAAATATTGTGCAACAAACCACGAATTCGCAGCAAAGTATGCAGGTTAGTAAGATTTGTAAAATTTGGTCGTTAAAAATATACTAAAACGTTACTCTTATCACGATAATGCTCAATTTTCAATACTGTTATCAGGTGAACACACAACAATCGAAAAACGTTCAAGCGACGAATGCTACGATGCAAATCGGCAATGCCGGTGTTCAACTCGAGCCTCAATCAAGCCCCAAGACAACGGGCCCGAAATTCAACGAGATACATAGCCCGAAAGTAGCGAATAACCCTACGAACGTTGCACAACAAACGAAGAAGGGACGTTTGACGAAAGCTCAACAAGCTGCACAAGCACAAAAGAACCTTCACTGTGCTGCCGCTCGAAATGTTACTGTAGCAAAAAACGTTCATGGTGTATCACAAAAAATTCATCTCGATCAACAGCAGCAGCAGCAGCAGCAACAACAACAACAACATTCGCAGAACGAGCAATTCAATCAAAATCTTCATCAGATTTCTACGCAAACGTTACAATCGTTGAATTCACAGCAAAATATGCAAAAAATTACGGTTTCCGGGGTGCAGGCAAATTCCTTGAACATGCTACAACAACAAAATTCGGCGAATGGTAATCAACATACGACGATGCAGATTGTCCAAACCAGCGATGGTTTACATCATCAAATTATTCATCATAATACGGGAATGAATGTTGATCAAAATTCACAACACTTGTCAAACGAACAGCATCGAGTTCAGCATCAAGATACGAGCGGTTCTATTTCACATCAGGCCGCCCAGGCTTTGCAACAAAATTTGAACGTTCAACAAGCTTTGCAGCAACAACATCAACAACAACAACAACAACACAAAGGAGCCCCAGGAAATGTGTGTAATTCCACGATGCAACAGCAATGTGATAATCAAAAGATTATCATGAATTCTCACCAACTGAACCACCCACACCAAACGATGCAACAACACAATATAATTTTCTCCGGTGCTTCTTGTCAAAACAACGAGCAACAGCAACCGAAACAGGAACATCAAAGTGCAGATATGCTCAATTCGGCAGCCACAAATATTCTCAATAACGCGCCAAAAATAACCCCGGAAATACTCAACGCACTCAGTAACTTAAATCCAAACGATCAGTTGCTCATTGCAAATGCGAACGGACAGATGCAAGTTATAAGTCAACAATTATTACAACAATTATTGACGGGTCAGTTGAATGCTACAAGGCCGGCTGTGAATCAAAATCAAACGCAAAAAATAGTAATCGGTGATAGCGATGGAAATTCGCAAAATCTTCAGGGTGTACAGATAAATACACCGACGAGTCAAATAATCGTTAATAGTTCCGGTGGTGCGCCAACGATACAGAATAACATTCAAAACATCGTTGTTCAAGCATCCCCCTCGCAAATGCCACATCAGATACAGATACAAAATTCCAATTTTCCAAGTCAATTCATCGACAATTTGAATCAACAACAAATCAGAAATTTGTCCAATAGTCAGCAGCAGAATACAACAGCGAGCAGTCAACCGACCACCGCGAAAAAAGCGAAAATCGTCAAGAGAACGAAAAACAACTCGAACAATAATCAAAATATCGTTAACGCTCAAGGTGTTAAAAATATTGTGTCGCGTCCACCAGCTGTGACTACGAGCTCAACGACAATCGTTAAAACCGAGAGCAAAGTTTCCACCAGCTTCCTCTCACAGAGCACAGCAACAGCGACGACTATGACGACCACTACTACCGCAACAGCTGCCACAACAACAACCACCATCAAAGTTGAACCTGGAACCGTTGGAAACGGAAGACTTGCGACTACAACACCCAATGCTCAAACAACTGTTGCACCCAACGGCCAAATGACACAGAGGACTACTCGATTCATACAATTACCCGTGCAGAAGCAACAAATGCTTAAAAACATACAAGCCCAAATTCAATCGATTGTTACGCGCAAAACCAACACGCAAACGGAACAAGCGGTGCTGAAAAAATTGTATCAAGAACATGCAAGAATTGTTTCGAGCGGGAAAGTCGTCAGCGGTGCTAATCCTCCAGTTGCGACTGTAAGTGCACCACGCTATGACAAGAATTTTATCTTGAATCCGGAAAAGTTCGTTTTACAGTTCACTTTTACCTTTTTTTCACATGAGAGTATAAGTGTCAAAAAATTAGTCGTGTTTTAAAAAATTAACAGAAGTCATATTTCGCGGGGAATCTCATTGTCTCGTCATTAGCCCAATGATTTCGTAATTAAACGCTTGTTCGTGATTGCATGTCTTTGTCATTATCGGAAATCAATTTTAATATTATAAAAATAAAAAATATTCACATCACTCGATGATGTGTTTAGTAAAATCAATGAATTTCCTTTTATTTTTCAAGCATACAAAAATCTGTAGAATATTTAAAAATTACGAAATGTTTTTATCGTATCACATTTTGGAAAGGTGACAAAAAAAATGACCAAAATGAAAGGTGGATGAATTTTCACAACTTCAAACATTTGACAAAATAATGAAATTTCGATTGAGTAGATATTTGAAACTTGTGCGCAACATCTTCATTTGATCAAATTTTTTTACTTTACACTTTGGCTTTACAGTGTTCGGAAAGCGCCGTTACTGTGCCTGCTGCGGCTATGCCACCGAGTCCTCAGACTCCGGGTACATGCAAAAATCAAACGTCCACGGTACAGACGCAAACGCAAATACCGGCTGCTGCTCTAACGAGAATTAACCAATATTCGAACCCGAGTGTTCAGGATACAGCCTGTAACGCTCCTCCTCCTGTGATATCTAACATTGCGGTAACACTATTTTATTATTAAATACTATTTTCTAATTGAGTTTTGTCCACTGATAAAATTATATACAGGAAATCTTGCAATTTGAATGTTATATCAATAAGATATTTTACATTTATCCAAGGATATCCAATAACTTACGTATAATTTAGCAGGTTCCGCAGAGTATGCCAAATATTTCTGCCCCGAGTCTCCATCCTATAACAACGAAGCAACAGCAGTCGCAGCAACCTCTGCAACAATCGCAACCACAGCAACTACAACAACAGCAACAGCAGCAACAACAACAACAACAAAAGTTTTATCAGCCTCTGGGCAATCAAATTCTTAGTCCGTCCTCGACGAGTTCACAAAGCAATTTTTCACCAGTGAGTGGTACATCGCCTCCCCTACAAAGCACGACAGGTCAGCAGATACTTGTTCATCCAACACCGGCGCAACCACCTCCTCCAACGCTACCGCCTCTGACGACGTCGATACAACAGACGACAATTGGAACACAACAATCAACCCAATGTCAAACGGATCCTCCGGACATAAAGCCAAATATTCAGCTCCTAAGTCCGATAAAGCAAGAATTGCAATCGCCCTTGCAGATTCAAGCTCAGTCTGGCTCACCCACAAGCCAGGTAGCCTCGCCGAGAGTTGTTGGTAAATGTGGGAGAATCCAAAGTCCCGTCAACGTTGCCGCGAGTCCTAGCAATAAACAGATGATTAGCCCGGGTAACGTAACCGGTCCAATGGTCAGTCCACGGCAAGGCGTCAAAAGACCAGCTACGTCCCCGATCTGTCGGCAAATAAATCGCAGTGATCTGTAAGTATAAAATATGTTGAAAAAAAAAAAACGTATTTAAACTTTAACTCTACACCAATAATTTTTATGAAATAAATGGATGACTGAATGTGAAATTCGAGTAAACACGGATTGATAATAGTATCAACTTCTTATTTTTGTTCTCTCGTGCTTTTATAGCTTGGAACAACAGCTGAAAATAGATCAGAATGGTGCAACGAATCCCGATGTAAATACGCCCTTCGCGGGGAAACGCGATGCGTGCAAGAGGCTCGTGAGATATCATTGCTTCAACGAGCAAGTCCTCAGTGCCAAAGATCTCGCAAAAGCTGACGAGATATTCGAGGAAACGGCGAAACATTTATTAGGCAAATTTAACTCTATGATGAACAAGTACACGTATCTTTTACTGATGGAAAGCATGGTAAGAGAATCTTTATTTCCTTTATGTGTTACGGAATAAACATTGTTATTAATCGTTCTCGAATTCATTGTAGCGCGAGGTCAGAACGTCAGAACTGATGATGATCGACCGAACTTTTGTCGCCGAGGAAGAAAGTATGCTCAATAGACTTCGCGAGCAGGAAGCCAAAGTCAGCGGTACGTATCGAACCACCAATCTTTTATCCTCTCCGTATAATTTCCATCCGTTATTTTTCATAAAAGCTAAAAAAGGGACTCGAAGCAGTTTTCCCCTCATTGATAAAAATCAAAAATAATTTTCTGTAGCCAAAATTTCTTTGCTATCGGAGACAAAGAGTCAACAGCAAAAAGTAAACGACGAAAAACCTTCTTTCGGACGTTCGAAACACAAGAAATCTTGAATTCTTAATAAAATATAGTACTAAATATATATATATATATATATATAATTCTATGACCACAGAGGAATTCGAGAAGGAGGAAAAGCCATTGATCAAAATAAAGGCTGATTTGACGGAAGGGGAGAACGTGTACGACGAGGAGAGGTTACTACCAACGACGCTGGAGAACGTATCGGTAAAACGGGAGCTCGAGGATGACTTTCCGAGTATCGAGACGGACTCTAAAGCGTTGATAAAGCCTTCAAGTTGTACGAGCGGTGATTACGACGAATGGTTGGAAATCCAAAAGGAGCTTGGTGTATATCCTTGCGTGGGCGGTGATACGTCGAAGAGTCGTAACAATGCGGGTATCGCGACAGTGAGTGGTAACGCCAGCAGTGGTGTTTCGGGTACATCAGCCACGAAACTGGTATCATCGAAAATGGAAAGAACGCGTGCAAACGGAGAGTGTCGTTTGAGTGGTACAACGGCAGCTTTAGCGGCGGCAGTCGTTTCGGCGGCTGCAGCGAATAGTGTTACAAGTGGTGTCGGTGCTACGAACGTTATTAATAAAAATACGTATGAGCAGGACTCGTCGTGTCTCGAGCCTGAGAGACGTTGGAGTAGTGCCACGGATCTCGAGCGTGATTTACTCGAGGACACTGATAGCCTCGATGGTCTCGCGTTGCAGACACAATGTCCGAGTAATTTAAATCTTGGTTCTAACGAGTCCGGTAGCGCTAATGACCACGACGACATTACGGCGCAGGTACAATCGGCGATCGATAGCATTCTTAATCTTAAGAAAAGACCGTCGACGGCAAGCTCGGCGAGTAGCGTTGGTAGTAACGCCCCGAGTCAGCAGCAGCAGCAGCAGCAGCAACAACAACAACAACAACAACAACAACAGCAGCAGCAACCACAGCAAACTAGTGAGGCCAAGGACACGGTGCTAGATCAGGCGGTTCGTAGCATTTTGGGCTCGTGACCCTCCTTCAACAAAGTTTGTTAAAATCGTTAATGAGTCTGGACTTTTTTTTTAAGCTCATTACGATCGACGAAAATGACTCTAATTTCCTTGTTTTTTTTCCCACTTTTCTTCGTTATTCCCTGCAAATGCCCGGTGCTATTATCACCGCTTTAGTTCCCCCGACAAAATAAAATTGTGTATAATTACAGCGTTCACGAGATTGCAGCTCGATTATACGAATCAACGAAAAACTGAACGACCTACTGATCGGACCGATCACGAGATAGGCTTGAGCTCACCGTTTATTATTATAATTGTCGTTATTTTTTCATCTTTCCCGTTTTACGCATGGGGAAACGAATATGTTGTATTGCACAACTGGCATGAGAGAAAGAGCGTGCACATCTTAAATCCAACGGGCTTTTCGTACGATTCGCTCGTCGAGAAAACGTGGTTATTTATTGTTCTTGAATATCTTTTTTTCTTCTCCTTCTCCGTTTCACAATGGCAATAATTATTTATACACGAAGATGTACACTTTCCAGTAGAACTATAGAAACTGATAAAGAAGAAGAAACAAAAACGTAAATAAGTGAGCCATCGTGTAATTAATTTCTAGGTGATGTAAATGTGATTAGATAAAATGTCGTGAGCTCGACATCGCAAAGATGCTCACGCAAAAATATTACACACACACAAACACACATACACATACACACGCTCAGATCGTTTGTGAAATCTGACAGTTTGTAATGTAATTTTGTAAAAAGGAATCTATTTATAGATGAAGAAGACGCGAGGATTAAGCAAACAAACGATTACACATTAAATGGATTACTCGCCGTTTTAATTGTAAAACTATCTTAACGAATGATGATGGAAAAAAAAGCTAATAATGAATTTTAATGAAAGATAATGGTAGTAGGAGAAAGGAAAACGGAAAACAACACCGTAATGTTGGAATTTTGTTCCAAAAGTAAATCGGTGAAAAATTGTACATATAATTTTTAAGGTGTACTATTATTATTATTATTATTATTATTATTATTATTATTATTATTATTATTATTATTATTATTATATTAATATTATTTCAATTATGTCATTGAGATATTTTCTCGGATTCATTATTAAAAGTAGGCAATTACTCTCTATTGTCAAACGACGTTTCCATACAATGTTCTACAAATTATTACTTGAAGGCAGCTAAGTAACGTCACCGACCAAGACGTTTGAAATTGAACGCCATAAAAAAGAAAAAAGTATGTCAATGAGAACGACACATTAATGAGGTACTAAAATGCGAATATTCATGGATTATGGGTTCATTGATTTATTTTTCAAAACCCATGACAGTAACGCGGGGGCCCTCCGTCATTTATCAGTGACGAAGACCGCCACACACAGTCTGAACAGTCTGAATTCAAACGGAAAATCAAAGCAAGAAAAAAAAAAGATAGATTTTTTAACTAGACATAACAATTTTACAGACCATTTAAGGCATCCGATAACATCACGAACATATGTTGAAAACATAAACAGGAAATAAAACAATTGAGAACATGGTTTAAAAACAATAGATGTGTGTAGATAGCTAGTGCGTATACGGTCTTTCAGAGTCGAACCGGCGGTGAAAGGATAATCCGCGAATATATATTTTTCTGAGCATAAGAAAATCCCTTGTTTTGTCTTCTTGCATTTGCACTTTTAAATATTGAAAGTGAATAAATGAACAAGAAGAAAAAATAAATAAAAACAACAAACTGTAAATGTATATTCAAAGGAAAATTTAAGCGATCGATTAACTGAACAGAAATGAATGATTTAACGATAAATATTTTCTCAATCTTTGAACCCGTTGAATTCACGGATGATGTACTTTCGCCGCATTCATTTCTACGTGATTCGATTTGAGAGAAAAAAAAAACAAATATATATATATACATAATGAAATCAGAGAGAATGTATACTATGTACGCACTCAATGCACCGTCTATTTTACAAAACGATAGAGCTCGAGAATCAATGACACGCGAAGAAAAAGAAAACAAATGTCGTCGCGAAAAAATCTTTTCGTATATTGACTGAGATTGTAGTTCGAGGGAACCCTTTATCGCGATTTGACACTCGAAATGAAACAATCAAGGACAGAGAAAATTTTACAATCGATGACAAATCTATCCATATCAATTTGTTTTACTCTATAAGATGATGATGCATTTTTAAAATAAATTCATATAATAATGGAGAAATATATCGCGACGGTTTTACAAGTAATAGGACGGAAGAGAATAGTATTTTATTTTTTATTCGTGGGGTTCCCTTTTACTACGATCGATGCTGATTTTTTGTCCTTTTTATATTCGGCGTTTGTTTATCTCATCGAAAGTTGACGTTTGTAATAAAATGATAATCCGAGGAGTGTAAAATTATGAAAGAACACTAACTTGCTCAGCATTTCCATATCCTTTCGCCGTGCGATCTCTCGAAAATTAACAAAAAAAAAAAAAGAAAGAAAGGAGGAACGTCAACCCTATACGTTGTATCCGTCGTGAACGATGAGAGGGTAATTATAAGAAGAAGAAAAACAACTACATTTCTTTTTTTGTTTGGCAAAAAGCAATTCAAGACTGACAAATATACAGACAAAAAAAAACGAGCAGAACTATTAATGTAATACGATTTAACGAGTAATTAACCAGTTTGTACATAATATTTAAAACGAAACAAAAAATGCACATCACGAAGAGAAAAGTGAAGAAAAAACGAGTGAAAAAAAAAAAAAAAAAAAAAATCGAAAGAAACATACGAATAAATCGACGGCAAACGCGACTTAATTATTAATGGCTCTCGAAAGGTTTTGAAAGATGAATATATTAAAGTTCTGTCGTTCCTAAATAAATTGCCGACATTTTGCCAATAACGAAAAATCTTTTCATCCTATGTTAAGTTATACCCGAGATGAAATATATTTCCCTCTTCAGTTTTTCCGGTTGTATTTTGCAAATTATCCTAGGTGCTTTTTTTTTTTTTTATTATAATTTTTTGATTCATTTTGCTCAAAGTGTTCAAACATTTTTTCCCCCCATGGATACACATTACATACGCGATTTTCAAATTTTGTATAAAGCAAACGTATTGAAGTACAAAAGAGCGAATTAGAAAAGATAAATATATCATTATAAAATTGACTTATTTTTTTTTTTTAACCTTGGATCAAATTCACGATCATTATAATTAGAAAAAAATTATTCAAAGAGGTACGACTGTGAGTTTGAATCAACAGAGGAATTTGAAAACTCGGCCACTTTATATCAAGATTCGAGAGTTGAGACAAAAACATTATTTTCAAATTCAAAAAAAATCAGGATCGGGATCCAACGCTCTTTTTAGAATTTCAAATTGATATTTTATATAAATTTTTCCATCTCAAAAAATATAATACTGTCAGTTATTTTTCATGTTTTCTCTTCTACAATATGCAGCAATCAGTCGTGCCTCCATTACACTAACCAATACTTCATATTACATATATCGCGGGAGCAATATAATTCTGTAAATATAAAATTCGAAATTTTGTTCAACATTTAGTTATTTTCATTCGATCACATTAATTTACATTCGTCACAACTCGACTTTAAAAATGATAACATTATAAAAACGTTATCTTTCATATTTACGTACGTTTTGTGTTCATATCCTTATTATGATCGACATTTTTTTTTGTTTTTTTTTTTTACAATAAAAAATCATGTCACATTTTTTCTTCCCTCATCTGCATTGCTTTTCTATGAAATTTATTCAATTTTTATTGATGCATATAAGGGCATTGACAACACATTCTATGATAATCCAAGTAAGTATTGAAATATACTCTTGAGGCGGTATATCAAAAAATTTGGTGAATTCGTAAAATATAATAATGGAATAGATGTATTTAAAAAAAATTCAAATGACTGTCCATTATATCACTTTCACATTTTGCGGACAGCGCTCAACGCACCCAAATATTGTGTATCCTTGCCGGCGGGTACGCATGGGCCTGGTGGTGGCTTTCAGCGCTATATTCGGAACGCTTCCTATGTAACTTTCAAGCGTTGCGGATAACTTCACCCGTTTCAATCGTGATTGCGCGAATAATGTCAAAAAAGAGCGGTTATTGTAATTGTTGTTACCGCATGGTTGATTAATTATTGACATAACAATAAACAAACTGTATTAAGAAGCGCATTTAACGATCGGATCTACAATGGGAGAAGTCGACAATGCTCAAATTATCGTAAGTATTGTCTTTTGTGGTCGAAATACAATAATTTTTTAAACCTAACCGTCATTCCGGTATTTATCAGAATTGACTTTCAATTGATCGAGGCACCAATGAACAATTCTTTATTCTCGTTTAATTTCATAATTAATCCCTCTCATTTTTCACATAAAATATTTCTTGAATATCCTCGTACATATATACAATTATCTTTTCCAAAAATCGTTGTAATTTTGAGGTTAGAAAATTGATATGATTTTTTTTTTACGAAAGACTGAATGTTTGCTATTTATTGAATTGCTAGTCATTGGATAGTTTCTTGGTCTCATTTCGGAGTTTCTGATTATGTACCATTTAAAAAAAAATTTTTTTGTGTTGATATCCTTGTTCTATCGAAACCGAACAAAAAAAAAGGAAGGAAAAGTCAGTTATGAAAATTTTTGAAACTAGGCCATTCCGGATGATGTTTGTAGGAGAGGTATTGCCGCTACTTGGAGCGGCAGCAACAAAATTGGTATCCATGCTTACAAACATGTTAACGCATATTCTAAAGGTAGAGTTGAAATAAATTTTTATTATATAATTTTATCCAAAAACATAGATGAATATTATAATACATAATCCAGAAACATAGTATTTTCGATTCGAAACTGCTTCGCATAATAATTTTAATGAATTATTATTCTGTAGATGCACCAAGCAATATGGCTCCATGTGCAGCAAAAATTCATTTGCTTCGACCAGAAGTGATACTTTTTTCTCCAATGCTCCGAAAACTAGTGAATGAGAGCAATGGTGTATTTCTGTCGATAAAGAAAATTAAATCAACTTCATCAGGAGAAATAAGACCAGAGCTTGTGAAACACAGCAAACAGTATCGATCTATATTACGTGCTTGTGTTGAAAATTTGCAAGATGTAGCAGAAAAATCATTATCTGAAAACAAAACGATATTGGAAAATTTTCTTACAATATTTTACAACGTCGAGTGTGTTTGGCATCTTACTGAGATTCTTTATATCGATACTATCCCAGGTAAAGATTTTTTTCGTTAACAATGAGAATTAAAGGAAAAAATAACAGAGAATAGAAGTAATTGTCTGTTGAATAAGCGTTTGAAATGGAATGAACCATTATTACGTTTTCAGGTGACGTTGTACTTCCACAGCTGTTGGAATGGATACGGTTTCATTTTCCATCCCGGGAACTGACAGCCATGAAAATCTTAGCAAAAAAGGCAATTGGCGCTGAGCTCGAAAACATGAATTATTGGGAATCTGTTATTGGCTGCGCATTGCACGGAAAACTTGATCTAGTCAGAGCTCTTTTGTCACTTCATAGCAAAGCTGATCATCCAGCATTCATAACAGCCGATAATACTCTCAAAACTATGCCAGTTTACAACGTTTATGGCGGTTATTCCGTTAATGAATTTACTATGCGATGGAAACATTGGCAACTTGATCTATCTTCGAACGTCAGTTGCAAAACTTTTGCGGTCGATGAAAACTTGGAAGGCTTGATGAAGGTATAGAAAAAAATAGTTGATTTTATTTATATTGGCATAATTTTTCGTTTTTCAGACAGCTACGTTTTCTTATTATTTTGTTCATTATTTGATCAATTTCATTTTTGTTTTCTTTTTGATAGCTCGTACTTGGCGAGGAGGCAGTTCTTTGGGAATACTCAAAATATACTGAAGCTTGGTACGAATTATTGGCTGCTAAGTTATTCTATTCAGCACCTTGCTGCAAACAACCGGAATTAGCACGTCACGCCAACAGTATAGCAGAAAAATGGCGAGCCAGTCGCAACCTCGATCATGTAATACTCGCTCTTATGGAAAGCGATTTACATCAAGTTATCAAAGAAATTCAGTATATGAGCGACAATGGCTGGTTCGCTGCTCACCTCACCGATTTACTTTACAATTGTGAGAAACTCAATATCATCGACAAACATCAGACAAAGTGAGTCACTACCGGCTTAAAAAGTTCTTAGTACGGAATTTTTGGCTAGAATATTTTTTTGAATTGTACTTGATATTTGAGTAATTTTGAAATTTCACAAGAATATGTTAATTTTTCGTTTCAACGCTTTCGCGTTTGGTCATTTCTGTAATATAAAATAAAAATTGATGGATATATTTTGGTCTCAGCTGCTGTTGGAAGAAAAATCATTTAACTGTGAAAATGTTGAAAAAATCTTCGGATTTCTATAAAAAAAAAAACTAAAGTTTAATCTGCAAGTAAAAAATTTAATTATTTAATCATTTAACTAGTGATAATAACGTAAACTTGTCAAATTAGAAAATTCAATGTTAAATTATACAGAAAAATAATAGTTTTGTTTATTTTTAATGCAGTGTAACGGCCCAACTTCATGAATCGTTGATTCTCGACTACGGCAGCACTCTAATGAGCCATCCATCGCTCTGGCAATGTGGGGCAAGTTATTTGGAGCATTGTTCAATGCAAGGTGCAGCTCGACTAGAGACATTGTTACAATCGATGCCCATGGGTACCGAAGCAAGAATAAATAAAATAATCAGTGTAGCACAAAAAAATAATATGAACAACGTTGGTAAGATTCTCCAATCGTCTGTTCGTTTTTCTCACATCGAGAAAAGTCGAAAGTGAATTTTAGAGATGCTTATTTTTATTTTTATTAGTTACGAGTATCTGCAAAATTCAAGGAATGAAATGTATTCGTCGCGGAAGATTAGGCAACGCTCTTGCTTGGGCTTTAAAAGCTCAGGATGGCGATTTCGCCACATATATTGCTGATCAATTTCTCAAACGCTACGCCGACGAAGGTGAATTGGAATGTTGTGATTTACTCGAAAACCTCGGCCCTTGTATGCTCACCAGTGACAGATTAACTTTCCTCGGCAAATACTGCGAGTTCCATCAAATGTACGGGATCGGAGAGTTCAAAGAAGCTGCAAGTTTACTCGTTTCACTCCTCGTTTCGAATTTAACTCCGAAATAGTAAGTATTTATTTTCTCTCGCATTTTAGAACTTTCAGCGTTTTCACCCATGGAAGAAAAATGGTATCAAACTCTTCAGTTTTTTTTTTTTCACATGAATTCGCTATATCCAATTATCTATTTATTTCAAACAACACCGACTGAAGCCCAATCTCATGACACAAGGGTCGCAAGACTCAAGAATACAATCGATCGCCGGTAAACTAAATTTGGTAAATGGAAAATTCGATAAGTACATTTGGCACGATCCTTAATATTGCCTGGCTGCTAGTTCGAATATTCGTTTCAAAAATTCAAACATGTTTTCTCGTCATTATTATTATTATTGAAAATCTGCCCATAAAAACGGTTCGATGATACCTCAATATTTCGACATCGTGTTACGATTACTAAATACCGAAATTCTAATTGAATAATTTTTTATCTGCAAAACAATGTTCTTAAATATTCAAATATTACCAATTTTTTTGTCATTAACGCAGCTTCTGGTCCATTCTCTTAACCGATGCCATACCGTTGCTCGAAGCTGAGGACATAATATTATCATCCGAGGACAGTTTCGAGCTGATGCGATGCGTAGAAAATCACGGCGATGATCCGAAATTTCAGGAAAAAATAGAAATATTCAGACTCGCTGTAGCGCGAAATTTGGCTCGAGCACTGAACATCGAGGGTTGCCGAGCAGATCATTAAATAAAATTCCATGATCCACGTACCAACGAGAAATCCTTTCTCAAAATAGCCGACTCTGAATCACGGTATGCTTCGAATATCCTATTTTTTTCTAATTACTTGACTATTACAATTGAAGGAGGAAATTGGAGGGGAAGAGAAATAAACATTTCAGTAGTTTTTTTCACGATGTCTTATTTTTCTATTTCCATATAAATCAAAATTATCCCGAAAATTATTTCTAGTACTTGTCCGAAAAAAAAATAACTCCGCATAAATGTGAAAAGTTTCATGGCCTAAAGAATCGATTTCTTTGAAAATATTGAAAAAAAAAGGTGTTAGCAACTAATTTACGTTGAAACATCGCCCATCTGACGATAAAGCGTAATTCGATACAAAGTGGCGATTGTGTTGCAACGACGCGACCGATTAAATGGACACGCTTCCGCGGTTTTGTCCACACAACTCGTCTAGTATATATATTTATGTATAACGATATGTAAAAATTCGATATCCGGCCTCAAGGCCTGAACGCCGCATCATTCCCATATCTATCTAGATGAATTACCTTCGGATCGTTTTGTGTGTTGATTTTTTTTTTTTATCAAGGATAAAAGAAAATCGTGGCGCGATATAAATGTCAATGAGAGCTGTTTTTAAAATCGTCCATCAACCTCCGGGCTGTTGCGTCGTTGTTAATCGAATTATGTAATTCAATTGATTTGTTTGCTGAATGGAACTGAATCGATGCATTCTTGCGCCTAATATATGTTTTCATGTGCATTCTATAACTATATAATATAATATGTATAGAGCGTCCATGTATAGTACATTTTAGTAACGCGTGCGCGCCACACTCCAGCTGGCGAATGTTCCGATAATTCAGTGAAACCTCTTGCATTGCACTCCCAAAATGGAGTCCACAGAGTTCCGTGCGCGTTCTCGCGCTATTAAAATACTGCTTTTTTTCGCTCGTATCAATTGTTCTAATGGCTGAACGACTCTCTCCGGGAGATTATTAGACCGTAAAAAAGATTCGTTTACAAGGATTTTTTCACATGTACTCGAAGAATCATTCAGTTAGAAGTTCCGAAGACTTTTTATATTTGACAGTTATCGCATGCACGCGCGTGTCTTGGATCTATATATTTTTTCCGGTCAGCGTTTTTAATCACTAATTACAGCTACTGAAGCCTCACGGCTATCCTAATCAAACTGACAGCTCGTTACGTTCAATTACTGTCAAAACACTCGATCAACCCGAGAAATCAAACCACGGTAATGTTTCGTAGCAGACAGAAAAATGGATTTCAGTGATCAAGTTCAAGATTACGAGTGGTATTCGTTAATTGAAAGGACGAATGAGAAATGTATGGGTCAAGGATCGAATTTTTTTGAAAACTCGTTGATCCAGGAAGTGCACGTAAATTTTTATAAAATGTCATTTTACTGCGATTCGTGGGAGGGGAGAATTTCAATGATGATTCAGTGAATTCGATTGTTCGAATAAAGAAGCCGCCTCGTGTTTTTCGTATTTACTGACAAGGGTAAGTCCTTAATTTATTTTAATTAATGTTGTTATTACAATTACAAGCCATTATTTGCAATCGTTATACTGATTCCAACAAAAAGTTTTTATCTTTTATTTTAATCAATTTAATCCATAAAATAAACTTTCTCATAGAAAATATGCAGAATTATTCAAATTTCAAATCACAATGATTAAGGTAATTGAATACAATCCTGATAGTCTAAATAATGCATCGGAAATTTCGTTTACATAGTTAAAACAGTCAAATGTGGAAAAAAAGGTTTGATATGTTTTTTTCGTAACGAAGTATTGATAAATTTTTATTTCTTGCTTTTTAATAGCCACTTATTCTTTTGGTATTTATGCATAAATGCTAAAATTTCACTGTTTTTCAATTTTTATCGTTACTGAAACACAACAAGCATTCAATATTATGTTATTTACAATAGCAGACTACATTCTATTACATTGAGTATGCCAGACGTTGAGATGCCGTTTGATTTTTTGCACAACAATCAAATATATGCTCCTGTGCGATACAACATAAGTAAATATTATGTTTGCTCGTGCATCATATATCTGGCAAGTAAACGAATAAATGAAAGAAATTAATATTATTTCTGTTTGACAGTTGCTATTTCGATGCAATGGAAGATTACACTCCGGTGGACGAGGACTTCCCGGGTCGTCTTTTGCACCAGGCGGCGCTGTGGGACAACGCAGAATTGCTGGAAGATTTGCTGCGCGGGGAGCATTCGCAGTATACAAACAGTCAGGATTCCTGGGGACGAACGCCGCTTCATGCGGCGGCGATAACAGAAAATTCTCGTTGCCTGGGAGTCTTATTGGGGTGTGGAGCAAATGCCAACATTGCGTGCGGTCCTCGCGGTCAGTACAGAACTCCGTTGCATATTTGCGCGGAGCATGGAAATTGTTGGAACATTGAAAAGTTGCTGGAATACAAAGTGGATCTGACGATTCGTGACGGTAATGGTTTAACGCCGCTGGACATAGCGACGAAGAGCGAAGATTCAAAATGCTTAGAAATGTTGAAGAGAGCGGAGGAAACGTACGAATTGGCTAGACAAGCTACGCACTCGCGCCTCAGAGCGGCTTGTCTTCAAGGCGACATAGTAGCAGCTAGAAACATCATTCAAAGTTGTTCGGACGATCTGGAGAGTGTAGTAAACATGTCGTTGAACGGTGCCAATACTCTGCTTTTCGTCGCTTGCGAAATGGGCCATCGCGACATTGTTAGATTATTGTTGGATCACGGGGCTGATTGTCGAGCTCATCAAGTAACGAAATATTGTCCTCTCTACATAGCATGTTACAACGGTAAAATGGAGATCGTCGAGCTATTGCTTCGTCATTTTCCAAAACAAATACAATCGACGACTGTGGAAAAATGGTTGCCGATTCACGCCGCAACGATTAACGGACATCAGGCGATCGTCGATTATCTATTGAAATTTGATTATCCGGCGCACGTCTGTCAGAGATACAAAGATCAGAGTGGTGATTACGAGTACGAAATGCCCTACGATGTAAACGCTCAAGATGTTACAGGACAGAGCGTACTTTACATCGCCAGTGTACTCGGCAATATTAAAATTGTCGAAACTCTTCTAAATCATCGTGTCAAATCACGCAAAATAAAAGACGATGAGACCACCTCTGGAAACGGAAGTTCGCAGCCTATGCCAACGTCGAAAAGACGAATTTCCAGTGGTATACAAAGGCTCATGTCCAGTTTGAATTTTCGTAGCAAATCGTACGACAGAAAAGACGATAATTCTATGAGTCCACTGAATCTTGATCTCTTTTGTAACAACAATACCGAAACTGCTTTGCACGCTGCTGTAAAAGCCGGACATACCGAAGTCGTTGCCGCGCTTCTTCAGGCCGGTGCCAATCCGAATTTGCCGATACGCCTCCTAAATGAACTTGATCCCGAATCCATCGATCTTACCGTACTAACGATAGCCTGTCACAATCGTGACGTTAAAATAGCCGATTTATTACTCAAACACGGAGCAGTTGACAGCGAATGCAAAGCACTAAAAATCGCAGCGCAAAATCGCGACGAAACTCTCACCGCTAAGTTACTCTCGACAAAAGCACATCCGGACTCTGAATACAAGATCAACAAAAAAGCAATGACCGAATCCACTCAAACTTCACACTTTTCCGCATTGTCGAGCTTCGGCAACGTAACTTATCCATCTTTGTTTCCAAACACTCCGACCATGATCAATTGGCACGATCAGCAGTGCAGACTGTCGCAAATTCGTTCGCAATGGTTGATCGACGCGGTTTTACACGTTAATAAAAAGTTGAGCTCAAAAAACAATGATCTCGCGCTATACGCGATAACGCGAATCGACATATCTCAAAATTCCATAACTTCCGTGCCATCAATCATATTTTATCTTCAAAGTTTACGCTATTTAAATATGGCACAGAACAAAATTGACGCGTTAACCTGCGAGACGAAAAATCCACGCGACAAGCTAGCCCCCGTTCTCGAAGAAATGTATTTGCAGGATAATCGTCTCGAGCAATTGCCTGAATTTTTGATGAGCTTGCCGGCTTTGGAGATAATGGATGTGTCGAACAACAAACTTCAATGTTTACCGAACAATCTTTGGCGCGCACCGAAGCTCAAAGAGCTCAACGCCTCGTTCAATCTTCTTCGGGATTTGCCGAGCCAAGTTTCACAAAATATAACGCGTAAATCACAACGCGAAGATTCTTTGAGCAACAGTCCAAGTTCGAGAAGTTTAGCCTCCCAGATGACTCTGCCTCGCGATGATTCCGCGGAATTCGATTCGTTCACGAAACTAGCCAACGCTCAAGTTATCGAAATGGAACGTCCTCACGTGTGGACGAGCTCCGTTCGAGTTTCGGAGAAACATTCCGACGACAGTGAACAACCCGGTGCACGCTCGGTTTTGGCCTCATTGAATCTTGCTCACAATCTTTTTACAGCTGTTCCGGTTGCTCTACCGTGTCTTGCCGTGAGCCTCGTCAGGCTCAACATGGCTTACAACTCCCTCCGGTCAATGAGTCACATCACGTCTTATCCAGCGAGTTTGAAGCAATTGGATCTGTCGAACAATCAAATATCGTGCTGGCCGAGTTTACCTCAAGTCGACGGATCCGCAGACTCCATGGAACAAGCATCGACAGCGTGTTATTGCCCGGCGACCAATGTTCAGTCTCCTATCGTACCGAACAACCGACAAACAACGACATCTTTTCGCGACGTTGTTCTCATGAGCGTTTGTACACACAGACGACATCTGAGGCTCGAAAATCTTCGGACTCTCATCCTGGCGAACAACATGCTCACCCGGATTCAATTGACTTCGGTGGACGACGGTGAATCGCCGAATTTAGAGGAGGAGAGCATCGATCGGGACACGAAAATAACTTGCACCGGTTCAAAGTTGTATCTTCTCTTTCCTAACGTCAGTATGCTCGACGTAAGCAACAATCAATTACGTGAAATACCATCCAACATTTACGAGCTTTCGAATCTGTCTGTACTGAATACCAGCGGTAATAGCGAGATAACCGAATTGCCACCGCAAATGGGTTTACTATCGCGTCTCTGGAACCTCAACACTCAAGGCTGCAGACTCCAGGAACCTTTGAAATCGATGATTGAATCAAAAAAGTACAAAACTATGGATGTTGTCGGTTACTTGAAATCGATACTCGAAGATGCGAAACCTTACGCTCGTATGAAATTGATGATCGTCGGAATAGCCGGAATCGGTAAAACTAGTTTATTGGAACAATTGCGTCAGGAAGGCGAAGTTCCCAACAAAAAAAGATCCTCCGAGCATTGGGCCAAGAGAATGGGAAATAAGAACATCAATTCTAAAACTGCTCGTGGAACGACGATATCGACGGTTGGTGTGGACATTGGCGATTGGATTTACGAGAAAAAAGTACGTGGCCAATCCTCCCACGGTCCTGTTTACTTCAGAACTTGGGATTTTGGCGGTCAGAAAGAGTATTACGCGACCCATCAATATTTCCTTTCGAAAAGAAGTCTCTATCTCGTCGTATGGCGAATAATCGACGGTTTTAAAGGTGTCAATGAGATATTTCAATGGCTCGTTAACATACAGAGCCGAGCGCCAAATTCACCGGTAATTATAGTCGGTACTCATTACGACGTAACAAACGAACAAAGCGAGATATTCCAGCAATACATTCGTGACAAATTCATCAATGTCGTCGATGCGGAAAAATGCGGTTTGCCCAAAGTCATGGAAACCATTGAAATCAGTTGTAAAACTCGTCACAACATAAAAATGTTATGCAATTTGATCTACGACGTTGTTTTCAGTCTAAGATCACCCGGCAGCAAAGAACTTTTGTTGGAGCAGCGCGTTCCCGCGAGTTATTTAGCACTGGAGGATGTGGTCGTACAATTGGCACAAGATAGAAAATTAACGGGTTGCGATCCGGTATTGAAAGCCGATCAATATTACGCTGCGGTGAATAACGAGCTGGCCAAATTGCACCGATCCTTTCGTGATCCAGCTGAATTGCATCAGGCAACATTGTTCCTACATGAGAACGGTATAATCCTTCATTACGACGATGCTACCTTGAAAGATCTTTATTTTTTGGATCCTCAATGGCTCTGCGATATGTTGGCTCACGTTGTTACGATAAGGGAAATAAATCCATTCGCGAGATCCGGTATAATGAAGCTCGATGACATACAGCACGTTTTCAAATCATCGACCATCTCGACGATCGATACTCAAGGCTACATCGTAAGTTTGTTGAACAAATTCGAGGTCGCGCTCACTTGGGACTATCGTACGCTTTTGATACCGTCTTTGTTGCCGACCGAAGATGATGTATCGCGAAATAATCAGCTCATCAAAGTTCCCGTTAAAACACGCGGTTGGCACGTCAGATCGAAGAAAATAACGTCGCCGATGTTCTCCTATCCGTCAGCTACAGGTGATCGCGTCAAGACCGAATGTGTTTTGACCTCGAGATCCCAACCGGATTGTTCTGTCACGAGATTGCTCCTCATGTCTTATTTCCCAAGCGGTTTTTGGTCCCGTCTCATAACTCGTATACTCGCCGATGACGCTATCGTCGAAATCGTCATGTCCTTTATCGCACCTTTCAAGGATTTCGTCGACGACAATATATTCGCGAGTCTTTTGGATACTCACGCCGAGTGGATGCTCTGGCAGACCGGTATAGAGCTACGTTACGCCGGTATAACGTTGCTCAGACTGAAGGAAGTCAATTGCGCTATTAAAAATTCACCCTATGATTACAGACAATATAAATTCAAGCTCAAACAAGACGGCATTTGGTGCACTGTCGATCTCAAGAATTCGGCAATATTGGAAATTTGGTTTCCCGTAGATACTCTCGTTATAAAACAGCCGATATTGTCAGATTCACCGGATGACGAGCCAATGGGTTATCAAGCGATAGTCGTCGAGCCTAAAACTGAGAGCATGCCGCAATTGCTCGCTCTAATAGTCGATCACATCGACATACTTCTCGAAGATTGGTATCCGACTCTGGGTACTCGTTTCGTTCACACATCCGAGGGCAAATTGTTGGTAACGCGTTTGATTCCGTGTCCTCGTTGTTTGCTCAACAACGTCGAGGCTGAGACGTACGCGAATGATCAGGAGTCTCAAACGAACGACGAGATCAATCGTTGCTACATGAATCACGAGAGACAGAGTCAGGATAGTTACAAATCTGATGGTGACAGCGGCGTCGGTTACGATAGCTCGCAATCCAGCAGAATGCCATCGCTCGAAGGCCACCCTGATTATACCAAGCAATACTCACACTCCGAGGAAATACTCGCATATTCGTGGATGGTCGAGGAATGTATATTATCGGCTTACAGCAACAAGACAATAGCGTGTCCGAGACACTCGGAAATCCCATTGTCACACGTCGCACCGGATATAATTTTCATGGATCTCGGTGCTAAACATCTCATCAAATCGGAAGACATAAAACGAGGCAAAATGCTGGGTCGGGGTGCTTTCGGCTTTGTTTTCAAAGGCACCTGTCGTTTACCCGGATCTTACACGAGAGTCGACGTTGCCATGAAAATGTTGCAGCCCGTTCCACCCGGACCAAACTCCAAACAATCTGCTATTCTGGCTTACAAAGCTGCTCAGAGCAAATGGGATCGTGACCCACTCCAATACGCCTGCAAAGCTTATTGCACAGCCAGACAAGAGCTCAACATACTCCTGACACTTAGACACGCGAATATCGTTCCTCTCGTCGGCATCGTTATCAGTCCACTCGCTCTCGTGCTGGATCTCGCTCCCGAAGGAGCACTCGACGTCGTACTAAAAAATTATCGACGCTCCGGTGCGAAACTCGACTCTTATACACTTCAGGCTATTATACTTCAGGTTGCTAAGGCCGTTGAATATTTGCATCAACAGCACGTCATCTATCGAGATCTCAAATCGGAGAACGTTTTAGTCTGGCAGATGCCGTTACCATTTCAAGACAATCCGGAACATCCGTGTCACGTAAAAGTTGCCGATTATGGAATATCCCGGCAAACTTTACCCTCCGGTGCGAAGGGTTTCGGTGGAACCGAAGGCTTCATGGCCCCTGAAATAATCAAGTACAACGGAGAAGAAGAGTACACGGAAAAAGTTGATTCCTTTTCATTCGGAATGTTCATCTACGAACTGGTTACACTTAGACAACCTTTCGAAGGACACGAAGCTGTCAAAGAGTGCATCCTCGAAGGTGGCAGACCCTCGCTCACTTATCGCGAAACTCTTTATCCCTGCTACGTTCTCGATTTGATGGTCATTTGTTGGGCACAAAATCCAAAGGATCGTCCAACCGCCAGTCAAATAGTCTCCATCGCTTCAGCTCCGGAATTCACTCATCTCGTTGATGTTACTTTACTAACCGAGCGTACTCACGTCACCGCTATAACAACGACATCGAGACCCCTCGACGACGGTGCGACCGGTGATGAAATTTGGCTGGGTCATAACAACGGCGAAGTCGATATGCTCCTGGGAACTCAAAAAGGTTGGCTACAGCACGTCAGAATCGAAACTCCCATCATACCCTACGCAATGTGCGGCTTGGATGGTTACGTCTGGATCGGCGACAACGTTGGACAGATACACGTTTATCTCGGTAGCAATTTTGGCTGCGTTGGCAGTTACAATCTCGAATCTGATCACAGTAAGGAATCCAAAGTCGTTGGACTCGTGCATCTCGAACAACTCAAACAATTCGCCGTTGCTCTTCATAGCGGCAAAATTTATCTACTCTCAAACACTTTTACACAAATGAAGAAAAGCGAGATCGAGACGAGCGCTGCTGATAACGTTAAAACTTATTCGTTAGCAGCTGTTCACAGAAAACGAAGAATCGTCGAACTGTGGACAGGACAGAGCTTCGGAAAAATATCCATTCACACCCTCAAAGATGGAAATCTCGTTGATACCATTGAACTCTGTCATACCACCGGAGAAACCGCCAGTAAAAATTTATTCGCAACTTATATATTGAGCGCTGAAAATACCGTCCTCAGTTATACTTATCCCGGATGCATCGTTTATCAATGGGACGTTGAAACGAGACAATTGATCAATAAACTCGACATGTCGAAACTCGTGCCCTGTTCCGAAAGCCTCAAATCCATTTCTATCGAGGAAAATTTAACTACCGAAAGATGTCAAGTAACCGCACTCGAGGCCTGCTTCAATCACATCTACATCGGGACAACGTGGGGATGCGTCGCCGTCGCCGAATGCAATTCCCTCAGACCCATCACCGTTTTTCGACCCTTCGAAGGCAAAGTCAGTCAAATAATCGCCTTTAAATCTAACGACAAAAAGAAACTCGCACTCGCCACCGTTGGACAAGGCTACCGGAGCTTGATATCAAGATACACCGATTACCCCGTCGATTCCTTAATCGCCGAAGATCTCAGGCACAATATGTACACCCTGCTCTGGAGGTCGGAACATTGGTCGGCAGCCTAAAATTTATTTTAACATTTAACTATACTTTCACACGTATTTTCCCGAAGAACATTTTTATCCAAACGGAATTTGAGCACGAGTCTTGATAAACTTTTCGAAATCAAGATACGTGCCCAAAAATGTACACGAGTATTGAGCAACGAGAATTGCAATTTGTAGAGTGAAAATAATATGGATTCTATCGGAAAAACTTGCTAATAAATAATTATTCGACATTGTCATCGAAAGTTAAAGTTCGTGACTACGGAAAGGTCTGTGATTTCTGAGATTTTTGAGGTGTAACCAAGCAATGCTCAAATTCTTGAAGAATGAATGAACAATTTCTGGGAATGTACGAGTGAAAGTTTCTTAAGACGATGCAAAATCAGGTTTTATCGTGACGATTTAGCTCTCTACGTGCCCACGATTTATGGATCAATTCTCGAAGTTGTTTTTCTTTTAACGTCGTTTTGTTCGAGAATTTTTAACAATAATTTTATTACATCGGGTTTTGATTCATCAATATGCAGCGACGATACTCAAATCTGATTTTATAGAAAGATTTTTTCTTTACGTCACGATGAGACCCGATCGAAAAATCAACGAGATTTTTTTGGCTGATCGACGAACCTGCTGCAGGATGACAGTTTTTTGCAAAAATCTTTATGAGCAATATTTAGAGAAATCGTGTCCCTTAGTGAACGGAAAGATAATTATTACTTGGCTTCCAGAAGAAAAATAAGGCTTCGTAAACGAATTCACGCGAAACTGGTGGATTCATTATTTTATATTATTTATTCACAAAGATAAAACGTACCAAGAGTGCTTTATGGTGCAAAAAGTACACTTCTAGGTACAATTGTATAGGAAGCATAAATTTTACGACGAGGAAAATAGAAATGCAATTTAAATTATATGAAAATAATAATAAAATACGAAATACGTCCAGATCACATCACGGTCCATACGGTTATCGCATTGAGGGATTATGGGTTTGCATTTTTTTTTTTTTTTTTTTTTTTCACAAAATCATGATGGAGAAGAATTTCGATAAAGGTTTCCAAACAAAAAT
Organism: Campoplex capitator; assembly: GCA_037576405.1. Taxonomy (NCBI): domain Eukaryota; kingdom Metazoa; phylum Arthropoda; class Insecta; order Hymenoptera; family Ichneumonidae; genus Campoplex; species Campoplex capitator. The sequence goes on from JARBWI010000015.1 coordinate 3,262,367, forward strand.
TGGTTATTTTTTTGTTCAATGTTCCATGCGTACACGAATGCGAAATATTATTTTCAAACTATAAAGAAAATGATGAAGAAAAAAAAACACGGATTTGCGAATCAGAATTGAGCGAAATGTTGGAAAGAGAGTTTGAATTTATGGCCCATAATCCCTCAAAATTATTTTTCTTGCCTCCTATTGATTTTTCGTTCCTAACAAAGAACGCTGCCAGAGGCTTAAAATGTTTTTTTGTTTTAGCGATAAACGTCACTCACGGTGCTTTGATCCAGTTTTCTAAAGTAATTGTCCCACGAAGGAGACAAAATATTTTATAGTTACGCGACAGGATACGAATTTTCGTTCTTCTAATACTTCAAGATTTTATTCATTGACGATTGCGAACGAACAGGAAAAAAATTTACAATTGGGAGCTTCACCGAGAACCGTTATCTCGGTTATTTAGCTCATATGATCTCTTATAATTGTAGTTCCAAAAGAAGTAAGATGTTTTTTACACTATTTAAAATTAGCGCGCTGAATCGTGAAATCGTAGAAAATAAAAAATAGTTTTGCTATAGTGGTAAACAAAACTCAAATACGGGTCAAATTTACAGTGTTATATAGAAGAAAGAAAGAAGAAAAAAAAACGAAGAATCGTTGACAGAAAATAAATGGGCATTTCGATACGTTAATTGCCCAGATAAAAATTCGTTCGTAAATAAAAATATTGAAAAAAAAAAATTAATTCAGGTAGATTTAAGAAAGCGTCACTTTTGCGTCCCGAGAAAAAGCTACATTGATAATGTGATATATAATTGTATAAATATATAAAATAATTTAACTTAAATCCAGTTGCAAGAATATATCCTTCGAAAATTGGCAAAATCTACATTTCCAATTGTAACTGAGGAACTAAGCTTGTAAATTTTCCAAAGCAGCTATACCATCTTAATTCGGTCACCATAATTTTTTAATTATTCAACTATTTTTTGGCAAGGCAGTTAATCGCAGCTAATTAGTATCAATTCGAAGCTTTGGTATCTGATATTTGTCGATATTTTTTTATAATACGTTTGCCTACAAAAGAGTATGAAAAATGTAAAAAAAAAAAAATATCTCCACCACCGCGATTCGTTTTCTTCAGAGATAATATAAAAACTCGGCGAGAGCCACCGGCCAGCAGAGGACAGAGCTGTCAATGTACTTGTCCCAAGATTCTACCGAATCTCTTAATTAGGAAAAAAGACGAAAAATCCGTTACAAATGGGTTTGGAACAGCAGTTTTTCGATTTTCAAACAGTTTCGAGTGGCACGAAACACGAAAAGAAGGGTTGTAACTTCAAGAGCTAATTAATAATAACGATGATATTTATGTTTTTTATATTCCAACCAACACAAACTTCAAGTGCACTCTCGCTTCTCTCAATTCTTACTCAAAGTTCGCATGGTCTTTGGGCGCGTCCAAGGAGTCGCTATTTGTTCTAAAAATGTAATATATAGTAATACTATTCAATGGTAGTGTTAACGTTTGTAGCACAAATAGCGATTCCCTGAACGCGTCTTCTGATGCACTAATCAATCAGAAGGGATTAAATATATTTTACAATAAACAATAGGAAAATATGTAAAAGTTTCGTGATTTCAAATTCAATATTGTATGTGAATACTTTTTACGGTCATACTTTTTTCTTTCTAATAGACTTTTCAAGTGATTTTTACAATTTATAAACAATCATACGTTCGTGTACCAAGGTTTCACTATTTGTTGTATCATTTATAATATTGTTATTACTATCCATTCGTACCTGTATATACATAGACGTAAATATTTAATTCACACGCAAAACACGAATAATTATTATTACGGAAATCCCTATTCGAAAGTGGTTGTTAAATGTATCGATATATTGTCAAATATAACAAAATCGTTGACAGAAAAATAACACTTTGTCTCAAATTCACCGTTTTTTTTTTCATTCGTAAAAAGCCTCGATGACTCTTCGCTGCTCTGTCTTACGATATAAAACATTGAAGTAATCATTCAAGTTATTTCTATCTATTTGTAATTAGTGAACAGTGTTGGAGAAGATTTACAAAAAAGTAGCAGTGAAATGCTTAGAAATTGGACAAATTATCGTGCTTTTTTAGCATATTCGATTAGTTTATTCTTTTTTTCAATAAAAATTCCCCATGTTGTGGATTCATTGTTTAATATTCGATTTTTTCTTTTATGGCAAAACCATAAAACTCCGCGACATCACTCAACGATAACAATTTCGCTATTATTTTTCGCGAGCAAATTCAGGTTATGACTGTTCACAAGTGTCTCGTTTTTTTCGACAGCTGTGTCTGAGTTTCGTTAAGTTCGCATCTTCGCCACGAGACATCGCTTTTACCAGTTGCATTACTTACCACCACGAAGAAAAACACTTGAATCACTACGGTAAACAAACAAAAATTGAAAGAAGCTGAAATAATTTAGGTCAATAAAATCTTCATCCACAATTTGACAGTGATGGAGAGAGAACCGAAAGAATACGTGGCTCCGTCACAGCCACTAGAAAGTTATAATGGCGCGAAAAACGACAATTATACATGGTCACAAAGCATAAGTGACCTTGATGTTATCGTGAATATTCCAGAAAATATAAAGACTCTGAATGATCTCAGGGTTCGCGTCTCCTCTACGAGGATTAAGGTCGAAATTGGCAAAAAAATTTTACCAATAAATCAACGCCAAGATCGAAGCAACGACGATTCGGAGGCACGTGAAAGTCCTGACGAGTGGACAACCATTTTTCAAGGTCAACTCAGCTTTCCGATAAAAAAGAATGAGTCTATCTGGTGTCTGACGAGCGGAAAGCGTGTCGATGTAAATTTTAACCCAAAATTCAACGCCAACTTGAACCAGCAAGCAATTTGAGATTTTTAATATGTCCGAAAAAAAAAAAACGAAACGTAATATTTTATCATGTCCAGATTCACTTGGAAAAATGCAAAGAAATATGGTGGGAAGCTCTGATAGACGGTGAAAAAAAAATAGATCTCACCAAGATCGATTGCTCGAGAGATTTGTACGATTTGAGTGAACAAGAGCAAATGAAGATAAGTGAATTAATGTGGAACGAAAGAATGAAAATTCTAGCGAAAAATAATTCAAAAGGCTAAAATTTATCAAACTCGACGTGGCATCATATTTCATTTGTATAATAACGATTTCAAAAAAAGCCATATTTCCCAAACTATATATATATAAAAAAAAAAAAAAAAACGTTCAAATCAAAATAATAAAACGTAAATAGACTTTATTTGACAATTTGAATCTCGTCGCGCTATGAATTAAGGTAAATTGTAAATAAAACTTGATGGCAGATCAAACCGAGAAACGTAAACAGCGTACACCGGTATGTAAATTTGATTTTATTTAAAAATTTTGTCTTTTTAATCAGTTCAGTTATGCGTTCGTCGATTTCACATTTAACCGGTAGAGCAAGTGTCGCGATCGTTATCAAAACTTCATTGGAAATACGGATTATTAATGTAGTAACTCTATTAAAACGATTAAACATTCAAACGCAGTGAAAAATACGTTTCTCACTCGTTATACAGCCTGTACTTTTGCCAGCAAGTGCGTCGCGAACGTCTGGAATGGAAAGCGAACGCAGGAGGTCAGAACATTGTGCATGCGGATATTAATACATGGTGTCTCAGAAACGATGACCATTCTCGCATTTTTATTTCAGTACAAAATTACACGTAAAAAATTGTGAGTCGAAGCTGATTCGTTGACCGGAGATCCTGCTAAAATTGCTAAGAATGAAGATGCATATAGGATCAATTTTGTAAAGAATTCAGTATTTTGATGCTTGTGAAAAATATGCCTGAAAACCAGGTTTTTTTCGATCGGTTTACATGACAAAAGTACTGAAGTTCGAGAATATCACATCAGCTAATCCTACGCTGCTTTGCTCCATCTCTAACCGTTCTGACAGAGAGTGCGATGAAAGTGTCGAAATCTCGAAATTTTAACGATAAATAACTTTTCCTAAAGCGCAGATATCGGAATCCAGAACGGTATTACACTTTTCTACATGGGATTAGAGTGTCAATTTGTATGTTTACGACAATGAACATCAGTTCGGGACACCCTGCATGTATTTATATCAACTAAATATACACGAATCTGTTGGCAAGCCTCTTCACTCGCACCGTTAATTCCCCACGACGGATTTTCGAACGTTCTAATTTCCACCATACACACGTGGTGGTCGAAAATTTTTTCACGTCAACATTTGTGTGTGCACTCGGATTCGGTCGCGGTGACGCGACCGTTAGACGCGAGAATAAAGGTTAGGTTCATTTTACGTACAAAGTCGGGTTATGTTACAACCGAATACTTTTCATTTATAATTTATCATTTTTTTTCGTCACACGTGACTAAAAAATTAAGGTAAAAGAAACATTGAATTGCACAAATAAATTTCACGCGTGTTTTAAAAATGCAAATTTCGCAATCCTAGACAAATAAATAATCCCGCGCGATCGTATACATCGATATCGTTTATATTTTTTATCCGGGTACAAAAATATTCAAGTTTTTCTTATAAATACGTAAATATGTGAGAAAATTTGCTTCGAGGATCGACGATGACGTGATACAGGAAAATATGCGGAAGAAAGAATATCACAATCCCCGTTTTTACATACGTGTCCATATCTTTTACACACGCATAAAGTTATAAATACACATGTATTCAACTGTAACTCTCTATACCGGTATATAATGCATTTAGAAAGGAAAGAAAGCTTTGTCGATCGACAACTCGTCATAAAAATCATAGCTACACAATTACGAAATTTCCCTCGTACAGCCGAGACGTTTCGGATGGGTGAATTTGCATCGAACAAATCGAGCAGAGTGAAGATTCGTCGCTCGATCTTATACCGATGGAAAAAAAAAATCACAAATTATTACGATAATTTCGAACGTTGTTCTGCGTCGACACGAAGGCCCTATTTAATTAGGCGAAGAAATAATTGTATGGCAACAAATTTTTCTTTTTTTATTCTAATGTATAATTTCGAGTTGTATCTCGAGCTGCTGCACGATCTGCAATTGTTTCACTAACTTCTAGGAGCGATTCTCGATTTCCTAATACATCGGAAATGGACTATACGAAATGAATCGTTAAAGTCTGAATTCAAAACAGGATACACTTTTTTGTATGCCTCCGAGAATTACAACAATGACATTGCGTGAGAAATGTACGTATTGTCGGATTTCGCTACCGGTACTTTTTTTTTTTTCGGGCCCTTAACAAAATGCTCTGTTTTCTCGTTGAGAATAAGGCACGAGAGAATGCGAAGGGAGTGAAAAAGTGAAAAGAACCTGCTGTCTGTTTTCTGACACAATAATGCGCCGAAAAGTCGCAGGTGTTGTTGCCGTAGCCGGGAATTTCGTGAGACGGAGATGCGGAAAGAAAGGTCCGAGATTCCACGCGACGGGACGGGCGATGTACGAGGCTCAAATATTGACCCAAAAAATATATTTCTCAGGCAACGGCCAGTGTCTGGTGGTCTATTTTTTTTTTTTTTTTTTTTTTTTTTTTACTTTCTCAATTTCGGAAGTTTGCAAACCAGTTTAACGCGGTTTTAGAAAAACTAGATCGTCCACGATTGCCATATAAGGGGGTGTGGACGCTCGTATGTTGCATGAGGGTATGTATACGTGTACGTGTGTTTTGTATCCATATCTCTCGCGGTGTATACACGAGTCACAAGGGGGGCATTCAGAATGCGAGGAATTCTTGGCTTTTCTCGCGAGAGACACACACAACTCCGACGGAAGGAAAGAAAGAAGGTAAACCGAGGGAAAGGAGGCGCCCCCCCCCCCCCCCCCCATGAGGGGAGATCAAAGAGAACTTACACGAGTTTATCACGACGTGGAGGAACTCTCGACGACGACGACGACGACGACGACCCGAGAGAAGAAATAAGTAGTAAAGCAGTAGTGAGAGCGTCCCAGGTTCCCTCTATCGATGAAACGAGGTAAGAAGAATAAGAAGGGAAAAAAGAGGAGGAGCAAATAGGGGACCGAGGGATCGAGAAACGTGAGAGGTGCGCGTAATCCACGCGCAGTCTTTTCCTGCGATATACCTAACTGTTTTCGATCACTGAAAATTTAATCACATAAGCAAATCGACAAACATCTGAAAATTTCTAATTATTTTGGGTACGAAATATAATTTATAAAAAAAATCGTATAAATAACTTTCTAATTAAGGTATTACTTTTTTATTCGAGTGATCGTAGGAAGGAGCCCGCCCCTGTGAGAAAAACTTTGCAGCATTGAATCTATAATTGTTGAAAGGATGTCTCGGTTTTTGGAAAATTGGAGAATCGAATGATTATTGCGTTGCGATTTTATTGAAATTAACATTGAAAATGCAATTAATTTCGCGAATATTTAATACATTGACACGTCTCATATCATTATGGTTATCGTTGAATTTTCCATAGCATTGTATCGCGGCGTATAACACGTTGTATTTTATGCCTTTGAATATTGAATAAAAAATTGCATAAATTACAAATTCAGTAATCCTGATTGGGCTGTTAGGAAGGTTGTATCAAAAAAAAATCAAGTGATTTCTCTATTTCATTCATCGTTAAGCAGTTTATCCGAGTTATGAAATAAAAAAATTCATAACCTTCATTGAAGGTTTCGACGATTTCCAAAACGTTGCTAAACAAGTCGATTGGATATCGTATTATTCTAGAAAAAAGAAAGCGAATAGATGTGTCAAGTGTGTTACTGTGAAAAAACGAGATTATGTCATTCAATCAAACATCTTTGATATTATTCAATAGACTATTTCGTTTCTATATAAATTGACACTCTTATGTTAACTATATATAATTGTGCCTTTTTGGAATATCACGACCACATTTGAATGAAAAACGTTACAAAAATTAGACTCGATTCGTGAGATGCGGAATTTCATTTAAATTGTTGCGAACGGTCAAAGATTTCAGGTGCAGCGTTGTGTGTTGAGAGAGAGAGAGAGAGAGGAGAGGAGAGGGAAGAAAGGGAAGGAGCAGGAAAGGAAGGAGGACTATGCTGGAAGACAGGTTGAGAACCTGCTGGGCGAGGTAAAACACAGGTAATATACCTGCCTGAGGGGGTTATCCATCCCCCACTTGCTACGAACATACATAGATATATTTATATAGCCTGAGAAGTGAGAAGCTGTATAGATACATATATAAACCTACATATACATAAACAAGTATAGAAATATGCATGCGCGTATACAGGGTGTCTCAGAGCGTGGATTTCATCTTCAAGCTTTTCCGTGGGATTTCTATTTGTAAGTATTAATTATTAAAGATTACTCTTGCGCGATGAATTGTGTCGAAATTATAATAAAAATACGTACAATAATAAATTTCATACAACAAAAACTTTACGGGAACAAAAGTCGAAAAAAAAACCGATTTTCGTGCGTCGCGCAAAAGTCCGTTTCACTCCCGTTATTTCAATACGATTTCGAGGTTATCTAATTATCGGAGATGAAAAAAAAAAACGATTCAACTTCAATAATTATGAATAGTTATCCCGCTTATATATTTTATGATAATGCCGATTCGTTGTAACGAGACACCCTGTGTGTATACTCCGCTGTCTCTTTCGCACGTTTCTCTCTTTTTTTTTTTCGAACGCGAAACGCGACCCAAGACCCAAGACGTTCATGCGGTGTGTCCACCATTGTGTATATATGAGAAGGAGCAAGAGAGACGCGGTATAGTGGGCATTGGCTGGTGGGGCCCTCTCAAGTCCATCGGGTTTCTGCTTTTCTCCTGTAAAGCCTTTTACCTCTAGCCTATAGAAGAAGGGAGAGAACACCTCGATCCTCGATCGCGCCTCGCGTCGTAAGTTGTGCAGCAGTGTTTAGTCTTCGCTCAGTTGCGTCCTCGATCGCTCGTGTGTGTGTTCTCAGCGTTACCATAACGGATTTTCTTACCCTCGGCGCAAATTTCGACAGTATTAAATTCCGTGGGTGCGTGTGCGTGCGTGTGTCAATGTGTGTGAGTGTGGGTTCTGCGGGTAGTAAGTGTTGAGCTTTCGGAGAACGAATCATAAGATCGAGATCTTTCTAAGATTTTATATAAAAAAAAAAAAAAAAAAAACACCGCTATACATGGTGTAATGAGTTCGTTTCCAATTAATTATATTGCAACGTGTGACCGACCGCGAGCAGATCGAGTACCAACGTCTTAACCGGACGCACAGAACAAACACGTGACCTTATTGTTTTATTTTATTTATTTATTTTTTTCGAGTTATACTTCAATTCGTTGATTTTGTCATACGATTTAGTACAGTTCATTTAAACGGCTATTAAACCATTTTTACGATAATATAATTATTCAAAGTGAAAAGTACGATAAAATCGCGTTATTAATAATCATCAAAGATTGATTTGTGTACAATACGGATGCTGCATTCGTCCTATCGTAATTTCCTCGTCATCGTGAGGTTCGCTGGAACTCGTGAAATTTCAAGTTTCCCAAAAGGGTGAACATAAATTGTAACAAAAAAAAAAAACAAAACAAAACCAAGAAAAGTAGTGCATTTTATTTCTATTAACACAATCCTGTCGAGGATAAAAATTCAGGATGCCTTGTTCCGCGGTCACGCTGTCCCTAGCGACTATAACCGGCATTATCGCCACAGCATTATTGGCGATCGCCTTCGGGACGGACAATTGGCTCTACACGGAGGTGAAACGTGCCCAAATACAGGTTTGTTTATTATTTTATTTTTCCATTTTCCAAAACACCCATGCTTTTTCGAAACGTATGATTTTTTGTGGCTTCATTGCCGCGATAAATTGCCGAATTTTACGATTCCGGAGACCGTTACTTTTTTTTTTTTTTTTCTCAAGCCTTCGGACGATGAATTCGATTCGAAGAAAAAATTGAGACAAAACCGAGACGAATCTTCACCGAGAAACGGGGAGAATCTTTCGAGATGTTTGAACAAAATGAAAAAGCCACTAATATCCGTCTTGCCATAGAAGAAAATTGCTTACTTCCTGCGCAAAGTTGTATATAAACGTGCCTGAGTACTTCGTAGGCTTGTGTACATAGATACAAGTATTTATATACCGGTATATAAATGCACAGTGTACTTCTCATTGTACCTACGTAAAATATAAACTTATATACATTGTTGACACGCGATAGTCTACAGGAAACTTGCCCGATGTTGAGATCCTCCTGAGAGGGTTCGCTCGCGTCCTTGCCCCTTCCACGTAGGTGAACGCCCTCTGGTGCGGCGGTGGAGCACTAATTTAATTGTTCAAAAAAAAAAAATAATAATGAAAACTACATAACTATGTCGATCGGTGGAAAACAAAGAAATAAAAATAGGATAACTTTCGGAATCGAAACTCCACTTTTCACATCGAAATAGCCAAAAAAAAATATCTTCGCGCAAAAAACGTTTCTCGGGCATGACGCGAACCGGAATTCCTGAGGTAGCCGATGAAGGTCACGCGTTTTAGCACCAAAAACCTGTCACTGTAAATCGACTTCGAGGGAGAAAAAAAAAAAAAAAAAAAAAAAACAGGAATTCGTAACGATAAACGTTGTTTTAAAATTTTATTTGTAAATGAATTTATTCTTCTGTTTTTGACGATGCGGATTCTCGAAAGTACCGATCGAATCCTTGCCGCGTGACAACGTTTGTGCTGCTATATATACAACACACACACTCACAGGTGTAACGCAACGAGCAATTCGAACGATCGGCATTCTTCGCCGCGCCCATTTTAGCGCGTTGACTCAACGAGTTTTGAGTTTAAAGTGTGTCCCAGTCTTGATCGGTAGCTGGATTATAGCCCGAACGAGAAGACCAGAGAGATGGCGCTTTCATTGGACACACACGTATGTCTACTGCGACTACGTACATCGGATGTACATATATATGTATAAATTGTGTATGTTAATACATATATAGATATATAGATTTATATGAAATATCAGTAACAGCAGTGAACGCGATCGCACGGTCTCGGCTCTCGGCCACTCCAACGGTACAAAACCGACGAGACGGTGCTGCGTTTATGGGAATCGAAGCGAAGTAGAAACAGAAACGAACCGAGAGAAAATACCTCCAAGACTCAACGAACTCATCCTCATGATCTCATAATTCACGGAAAATAAAATATCGAGGCTTCGCGTAAAAAAATATATTCATTTATTCTTATTCATGATGGTTTCGATCCTTTGTTTTTTTTAATTTATCAAAAATTAAAAAAAAAACATTTATCGATAGCGTTTGATTACCGATGAGTTTTTCGAAATTTGCAGATTGAACAAAACCGTTAAACTTTTTTCATGCATTTTTATAAAAATCAAGATATCGAAATATATTAAAATCACACAAACACAATTTGAATCCATGATCATTAATCTCCTGAAGAAAGATTCATCTCTCATTCGGTTTAGCGATTTTCGATTGAAAAACGGAGAAATATTTTTTCACTGTCAATTCTTCGAGTAGACCCTCTGCGGTAATTAATTAATCTCGTGAAGAAAGATTCATCTCGTATGCGGTTCAGCGATTTTCGATTGAAAAACGAAGAAACATTTTTTCAGTGTCATTCTTCGAGTAGACCCTCTGCGCGATCATTAATTCATTTATTTTTATGTCGGGGGGGGGGGGGGGGGGGGAGATAAAAAGGAGGAATCGTCGATTGCGAGCACGATCTCGAATACAGGAACTTTCGAAACTATTCGCTGTTGGAGGAAGAAAAATTAAGACGCACATGTGTTACTACATTGAAAAAAAAAAAAAAAATTAAATCAGCCGATTGCCTAAGATGCAATTGTCGTAATACTTTCGTTATTTATAGGACGCGTGGGAGAGGGGCGGGCTTACTGAAAAATGGAAATGAGCAATCAGTGAATACAATTCATGGTGACTTGTGCGTGAATCATCTCAAGCAAACATCTGGCTGCATTCTTGCTTTTTTTTTTTCTTCTAACGATGAACAAATGATAATTCGAGAGTTAATCTCGTGCGAGCGATTGAATAGAGTGCGTTTATAAAACATTGGCTCAAAATCGACTAATTTTCTCATGTATAATTATACACAATTTTTGCCCATACAATATCGATGTATTCGCGAATAGAAAACTTTGTAAAGCTGATTTTTATATGGGAAAGACCTGCCACGAGAAGAGCACCTTACCTGCTGCGAGATCGTCGTACAGTTATGTTACGCGTATATCGCAACCGATACATTCTACATTCCCAGCAAGGATCCCACGAGAGATGGTGTTGGTGATTATCTTCCAGCGATTCAAAACTCTACACTCTTTCGCTCTGCTTTGTTCTTGCGCACGTTAAAAGCTTACACGTAGAGAAGGAAAGCCTCGCGAGGAAGCTCATTTATATCGTTGTTTATACGAAGAGAGTGTAGTCGTTGTGCGCGCATGAAGAAATTATTTAGCCACCAAGAGAGTATATCAAGCAGCGATTTTACGTCCGAAGACGTAATCAGCGCTAAGTCGCGAGCAATCGTGCTCATGGAAAGCACTAGAAACAAAAAAATTAATTAAATACTTTTTTCTTGAATTGTCCTCGGAAAATGATGAAAAAAATTATTTACATCTCTGTCATAACTTTTTATTTCTTCTCCCGGTTCATTGTTCTTCCGTTCAGATTGATCCAAGCGTGAAAATCAAACTTTCGTTAGAATATTTTTAATAAATTATCGACAGTCATTTAAGAATCGTGTGCGATTGCTTCGCGCTTTATTCCGTGGGCCTTTCGATACGCGTCGCCTGTGAAAAAAAAAAAAAGATTTTAATGCGTGGGATCGAATATCGTGACAAACCCATATTCCATCGATCGGAAAATGATGATTTGATTTTCAATATCCTCCATGAAATATCCGTCTCAATAGTATAAAAATTCGAAGACAAAATTTTCGATTCAATCTCATAATGGTTACTTCCTTAATAGTACAAAAAAAAAAATTTTTTTCATCGTCTGTTCTCAAGTAAAAAATTAAGTTTAAATTGAATAAAAATCGAGGTTAATGAAAAAATTTCAGTTAAAATATTAATTTTATTCCAAAATATCGTAGCTACGTTTCTAGTGCCTGAAACGTGCAGCTGAGGCCAGTTTGGGAATGAAGTTTCACCGGTTTTCATGTATTATCAGATTTGGATGTGTGCGTACGCGGGAGTGTACGAGACTAAAGAAGTAAGGAAAAGTACATACGCGGTCGAGTACTGTTGAAGCGCATGAGAGAAGGTAATCTGTGAAATCATCGAGAAAATAAAATCTCCGCAAATTGAAAAAATAAATTTGTAAAATTTCAATTTACCCTCATCGTGTTAGAAACGATTGATGTTTGCCTTAAAGAATATCGATGTACGAATTGAGATAGAAAATACATAGAGTGCTATCCGATGCATACTCTTGATGAAAAAAAAAAAAAAGTGGAAAAAATGAATGGTCAGCATTCGCGGTGACAACTTTGAGTGTTCTAAACCCGGTTACAGGAGAGAGTGGGCTGTGGTGCTTGATGCATGGCGTCTCTCGTTTTCCTTGTGCGACTGTATCACAATAAATCGAGTACAGAACCGGAGCATTATCTTTGTAGATTTTATATTTTCTTGAAGCCGAGCTCGCGCGCGTTCTGTATACGTGCTACTTGTTATAATTTATTCAACAAATGCGTTAAGAACGTTTTAGAAAAAAAAAAAAAAAAAAAAAAAAAAAAAATGAAAACCGCGTTATCTGACGATCCGTGCACATGCGTGTGGCTGCTTCGCATCGGAGTGTTGAAAGTGCCAAAAGTGGCCACGAGCGACGTCACACGAGTTAGAGTGTGCATGAAATGGAATATAATGGGAATGGTAATCGTACCATTGTTTCTATGCAACAGCGCACACACGTGTGGAATTGTAAAACTATGAACAATGCTGTCAGAATCTGTACGAACGAGTCCAAAGTTTTTTTTTTTTTTTTTTTTTTTTCCTTACCGTGTCGAAGAAAATAGATTCTTTGAAATCGGGAGAAGCGAATTAATGTTTTCGCAAATTCATAGCTTTCTTCCGTCATCTCGATCGAATCTCTTTCTCATTATTCTATCGAATATCGTAGGGCACTTTTAAGAACGATTCTCGTGAATAATACTTCGCTCTGTCTTCGGTAATTTAGTTTTGAAAGAAAAAAATATGTTCGACTTGGGCATAACCCTCGAAAAACAGGTCATTTCTGGAGCTGTTCTAAGCACCACGATGCTAATGATAAATAAATATACTGTCAAAATCTTTTCCGTTGAATATTTCATGCTCTGAAAGTTTCATCTTATGCATTTATGCTCTATCTCTTTTGTCTTTCGATGACAGTTCAACGACTTTCTCGTGTACAGCGCGATCTACTTCACAGTAATTTTATTCACATTAGAGTTCAGAAATTAAAAGTTGGTTTGTTTGCACCGTTCGAAGATCTTCGCTCTTTACTTATGGATTCCTAAATTTGTTTGGGGCGCAACGATAATTCGACAATTTTTACTTCAAACAGAAATCTTGAAACTTTGAATAATTGACGCGTTTTTTTAGACACCTAAAAAATGTAATCGCTCAAGACTTCAAACTTCCATATAATTTTTTTTTGGACAAATTTGTCGAAAGAAACTTGCTGATTATTACTGTTGGATGAGCCTACGTGTCAGGACACCTTGTATATGTGTAGCAAGCAGCCAGTGGTGAAAGAACTACGTAAAAGCAACTGAAACGGTTTCTGAGCGAGGAGCAGCACAACGATGCAACTCTCTTCTTTCGATCTGTTATCCCGGGTGGTCGTCTCGTATTCTCGACTTATTCATTCTTCAACATAACCGTGTGATAATCTTTCTACGTATGAATAGTCTTTACGTTTAGCAAACTAAAGCCTCAACGGGCTTATATTTATCTTACAACGTAAATGAACGAATATGGTACATAATTCAAATAAAAATTTATCCGATACGAAATGATTCGGTACTTCATTCAAACGAGTCTATATTTTTGTGCCCTTTTCTCTCTCTCTCTCTCTTCGAGTCTTTTTCTATACAATGAAAAATATCTGCTAGTCTGAAGACACATTAAAATAATCGTTATCGCAGGTATTGCAAAAAACTGACATCCAGAGAAGGATCGTCATGAAAATAAGTATTTTGATTATTACAAAAATGTTGCCTCGAAATGTCAGCTCTTTTTAGCAACAAACCGTGTTTACGGATAATCAAAAAAATTGTTGAATTAATAAAATGATTATTATTAATTTTAAGATGATCGTTTTTCGATTGAGATTTCTTCAGAATCGTAGTGTACATCTGGGAAATTATCGAAGCCTGAAATTTCGAGTGGGCTGTGCTGCTGCAAGAGATAACTATATTATTATTTTCTTTTTTCTCGATGCACTTACATTATCCTCGTTTCGATTGATCGATCTTCCGTTCTATGAAGCATTCGATATAGTGTGGGTATATAATTATGTATACCGGACGAGGAGGAGAGTGGTGTAAGATTGTCTCTCTGGTAACCTTGAAGGACACCCAGCTCTCCGGGAGCGTTGAAATTCCTTGGACTCTCGAGGCGCGTTTCGATCGATCGACGTGCTCGTGTATATACATAGAAATGAGAGATGCCTGCGTACCTAACGATCATTGATAATCTCTTTGTGTTCGTACCATCTCGAATATCTTGGTACGATTGTCTTACAAAGCGGTGTAATCGAGAGGCTCGCGCGTACACTTACTAATAATAGAAGTGACACTCCGAGCACAAGAGATTCGTCGAAAACAATATTTTTTCCAATTATCATATCCATTAGTTTTATCGAATGGTATTATGGTTGTTTTTTTTTTTCAAACACCGTATCAAGGATATCACATTTATATTTTATATTATAGGAATAAATTATGTTTTCATTGAAGAATTGCTTTTATTTATTTTCATAGCGTCGCACAATTTAAATAAAATTCTCTATCGTGATAGAGCCTCTATCGTGAACACCACTTTTCAATTGAAAAGACTCGAGTATAATAACGCGTTCTCCGTTCGTATGTAACGGATGAGTAACGAACTTCGATTAATATATATATATATATAACAAAAGGAAAGTTGAAATATATATTCGTGAATCGTCGAGTTACATCACAAAGCTTTCTTTGAGACAATGATAATTACCATCGCTTCTTAATTACGAGGAGAGAGGTTATTGAGACCTTTTTTCTTCGATATTTTTTTTTTCAACTCATTTTCCAAACCAATCATCTTTTCTTTCTTACGAATAATTCGGCTGCTTGTTGAATATATACGGTTCGATGCACTCAGCTATGTTACGGTTCAATGAGCACATTATGTAAATACTATTTCAAGCGTTAAAACATCAAAATACAATTACTGTACAATTTACCTATGAGAAATGCAGTTAAAAACAAAAATTTATTAATTTTTTGTTTACTCTAATAAGTGTATCGAGAGCCTTTGGGAAAATAACCAAAAACATAGAAAAACAAGAAAAGCTCTCAGGCTGAAACGCTCCATTCGGAATCCAAAAATCGATGAGATTATTCGAGTTAACCTCGAGTTTAACCATTAAAAAATGAAGATCGATTAAAGAAGTAGTAAGATCATGAGAACGACCTTTATACGTTTCCCACCGTATCTCCTGTCAATTAAGGAGGTTGGCTACACACAACAATGTTGCCATGTTAAAAGCATAGGAAAATTCGAAATAATTAGAATTTAATGAAATTTGGTGAGCATATTCTTTTGGATTAAATATGAATATACAAATTTTTTAAGATTTTTTTTCTATATAATTTTCGAGTAATTTAACACTAGAGTTTACATCCGTAAGCATAGAATTCTGATATATATAGGTATATCTTTTGCATATTGTAAACTTCAATTATTCGACAACTATGTTGACGAAAAATTTGAAAAAAATTTGTGTCATTGCTTTTGATCCTAAAGAATGTTATCACTAAATTTTATTAAATTCTTATCATATTGTCGTATGTAGCCACCCTCCTTAAGGGAGTTCATCTGGTACCGAGCAAGTCAAAACCCAAAACTGTCACGACTAGCGTAGTCGGCTCAGTATGTTTAGTGTGTTTAACCTCCTTTTTCGAGACAAATTAATTTATTCCGAACCTCATAAGTATCGAATGGATTATGTGAAGTGGTAAAAAGATTTTTTTAGATATTTTTTAAGCATTTATAAAAATTTCGTACGAAACTGTTTGTCAATGCTTGCGAATTTCATGTTTACAGACGGGAAAACCACAGAAACTCATAAGGAACCGTGTTAAATTGGGAAATCTGTTTTTATTAATTTCTCTCAAACAAAGTATTCTAAGGACCTGAAATTTTGACAGGTGATCTAGTTGATATTGATAACTGTATTCAAATTTTTTAATCAATATCTGTTTGTTAATTCGATTACCGCAGATGAACTCCCTTAAGTAACAATCGATTGAGTCGTTCGCCAGATATCAATACGTCCATATCGAACTCTCAAAAATAGATTCCGAGAAAACAAGTTTGGGTATTCGGCCATTTGGTTCGGACCTCCAGGCTTAAAAAAATACAGTTTTTAACTGTTAAATAATATCTTGTTTCACATCTGTTATAATGCAACATAAACGTGTATACGGTATTCCATACATACACCGTTACCATTAACGAAATGATTAGCCACATGGTCACGAAGATATACGTACGAAAACGTGGCGTGGTCAGGCTTGTTCTACAAGTATTATTATTCTTCTTCTTCTTCTTTTTAGTCTTTTTCATTTAATACATTTCCTCTCTGTATTTTGTTGCAGCAATACGCAGCGAAGCATCCGGAGCAAAGCCATTTGGTGGAGCAAATGAATGCCAAGTATTATTATTACACGAGAACTCAAGGATTATTCAGGATATGTTACCCAAAAGAGCGTCCACCGACCGGTAATATTACATATTTCAAATAGTTAATTATTCATTATTTCATCATTATTGTTTTTACAGTATTATTTAATTGAACGATTCGTTCGAATTTAGCTTTTCTGGACTGCGGCTTTGCTCGCTTCACGAAGATTGAATTTTCTAAAAATCTCACGTTTCGTTTATAATATTAGTCGGTGTAATATTATATTACGAATTACATAAAACGCCGATCTCGAAACTGCGTTACGAAGAGCCTGAACATATCCGAGCCTCGAAAAATGCTACTTTAACTATATAAATCACAGCAACGAAAGCATGGCGCGATCTAAATCGACGAGAACGCCATCTAACGAGAAAATTGCAACTAAAATTTTAATATTCCAAAATAAGTATGCTGGAAACAGTAAGGACAAGGTGAAATTTGGAAGATACAACGTTCTTGGTAAGCGCCATCTATTGCCGAGTTCAGAACTAAAGTGTTGTTGAAATAACTTAAAAGTTGGACTATTATCTCACGGGAATGCAGGGTCCGGATAAAAAGTATCACGTGTGGGCTCATGTGTTAATCCAGGACACGGTATACCTGTGTGTCAAGTTTCAACCAAATCTATTCAACGGTTTACGCGTGATTGAGTAACGAATATTCAAACATCTTCACGCAGACTTTCACATTTATAATGTAGATAGAATTCACTAGATTTGAAACTGGTGCTTGTGATCACGAGAATTCGAATTTTATCTTCGAGCTTATGAGTTCAAATCTCCAGGTAAATGTACCAATTTCATGGTGACAGATTAGAAGCCTGATAGAACGACGAAAGGCTATGCAATGTTGATGACAAAAATGAGTATTTTTCGATAATTCAACCGCCTCAGATCAATAATAATGGGAATAAATTTCAATGAAATATTTGTACCTCATCTCGCAATAAAAAATATAATTCAAGGTAGCTTACCTATACGGTCACCTGTAAATGCTGAGCAATTGAAAATTTCATTTCGAGAAATAATGATACCTCGGAGGTCAATGATGTGCCCTATACTCGCTAGAGGAATAACTGTTAAAAGCATCATCCACGAATCTCACTGGTAAGCCATGGACTTGTCTGTGCTTGATATCAATCGAGGTTGAAAAAAAAAAAAAATCAGGGTTCGATAAATCGAGGTTACCAGGTGTTTAGATAGAAGCAATAAAAATATGATGCATATTATGTACAAATAGTGGACTAACGATTCATGGCGCGAACGTGTGCAACTTGCCCGAGACTTTCTACCTGGGGAATCTGTAATGTCGCTAGGGTTATTCGACGAGACCACGTAATAGGTTGAGAGTTTAACCGGCCGCTAAAACCTCTGCATAGTACATAATTTTTACTGATTTTCTAACGAAATATAAATGATACAATATTATAGAGGGTGTCCCCTGGACTCGAGTTGCTAAGTCTGGAAAATCTACTCGATTTAACTCGTCTCACGATCAAATAGATTGATTATTTTTATTTTTAAAAATCATCATTTTTTGATTTAACGAATATAAAATTTAAATTAAAAAAATTAATTAAATTACGAAAATAAATAAATTCGATATAAATTAAATAAAAATATAATTGCTTTCATATTGTTAGGTTTTCGTGAGTCCGCGATCCTGGACCCTGGATAGATAAAAAAAAAAAAAATTAACGTTTTCTTCCAGACATAGTTAGCTGGGAATAATACTGCTAGGATTTCTGCACTATTTATGCACATCCACAGTGCAGTTCGTGTGTGAGAAATGCCTTGCTGCTCCTGGCACCATCGGGCGGCTGGAATATGAAGTTTAAACGCGATTAGTCGAAAAAAGAAACGAGGACAAATATAACATTGAATTGCAGCTTTCTAGCTGATGCAATAAGAAATTTTGTTGATTCTAATTTTCAAAAATCGAATAAAGTAGTTCTGGTAGATCCAAATATAAATACTTTACAGAACAAATTTCGAAACATCCTCTTACGGAACCAACATCATAGAGGCACAAATTATTCAACAACAAAAAGTCATTGAAACATGTTTTTTTTTTATTCGCGGCTATTTTGCCGGTCGCAAAAGGTATTTTTCGAGCCAATCTCAAGACCAGATAACGAGGGATAAATAAATTTCTGGCAAATACGGTTTCCTACGAATTTTTGACTCTTCTTCTCAACGCTTTGACAGCGTCCGTATCATCAATAACGGAAATCCCTAAACTCCAATAATCAACATCGTATCAGGAAGAAATTCGATTTAAAAAAATGTCCAAATGCTCGATTCGAAATTCGAAGCTCGACTTGATCCTTCAAGCTATGATGGCTTCGAGTTATTTAATTATTCAGCTGTCATATTGATAATTGATGCTATGATTCTCCAAGGTCACCTGTCACATAAAAATAAACAGACGAATTCGGTACTGTTACAGTAATAGCTCGAAAGATCAAGTTTTTATTGATGACCAATAGACCCCTGCGACACCCTGTATACGAAATCGGACTACGATAAAAGACAGAAAAAGAAAGAGACTCTGTGGCGCGGAAGAAAGAACGAGCAACGAAGATGGAAGTGGAAAAGAGAAAGATAGCGAAAAAAGGGTGGGCAGTGGGGGGGGGGGGGGGCTAGAAATGGATAAGAGGGAGAAGGACGACTAGAGGGGAAAAAGAAAGAGATAAACATATACCGGTCTAAGATGATCACATCGTAGAGAAACGAGTCAGCGATGCGTCGACGAGGAAAAGTAGGCAAAGTCGATAAACGTTCACACACTAAGGATAAACTCTGACAGCGCTCCTTCTACAGCATCAGAGTGCTTGTTCCAACGATTTTCAAGATAAAACGCGCGACAAACTCTCAACAAACGTTTACCTTATTCATTTAATCCATTCGTCATTGTAGTAAGCGACAATGTAATTACGAGAATTTCACAACAATCTTTTCATTCAGCTCTTTTGGTTCATTGTAATTTGCACATTTATTCTCATTAACGACGCTCAACCAAAAGTCTGTTCCCCGATGATATGTTATCGCACTCGTTGTTTTTTATTCGTTTTAACTATATTTTTAAGCTGTTCATAAATTTCTCTGCTAATAAACAAATTTTTATTCATTTATTCGGTAGATTATCGAAAATACGAATGAATGGTTTCCGAAAATTTTGCTGTTTTTGGTACCATATTAATGCTGCGCGAAATTGCCGTTGGAGCATCGTGCTTGTTTGATACCGAAAAGCAGCTCGAATGTTGAAATTCCTTTTTTTTTTTTATTTGAATTTTCTTTTTCTAATTTACCAAAGATTTACATCGCAAGGGATATTTACCCGCTATGGCAATCCCATCGATCCTTACTATTCATGAATGATGGAGAAAAAAATTCACGTATACGATCAGAATATGGATAATAGGACTCGTAGAATAATTTTTTTTTTTTTTACGAGAAACGTGCAAATTTGTTATCTTAATTGGGAAAGAAGTAATCCTACTTTATTTCACGATGGAATGTTCAACGAGTACTACCGTTGTCCGTATCAGAGTGTCTATACGCACAGTCATGTATACGTATCTATATATATTCTGTATAATAAAATGTCTCTACCGTTATCACGAATGGAAATGACTTAATTGATGTAGCGGATTTTCTACACGCTCAGCGAATCCGTTGAGAAACGCCCTTTTGTCGCAAACTCGTAGCATCAAAATAACAACAGTTCGTTTAAAATTGTTTGCAATTATTCAGTTTCGCTTGAAAACTATATAATTGTTAAAAAAAATCATGATAATTATAAAAGAAATTTCATTCACCGTGATCGTACTTATCGTCAGACAATGTGAAATTATAAGAAACAGGAAGAATACACTTCGCAAACTATCTCATGCTTTTCACGATCGAGAGATCCTTTTCTCATCGACGATAAATAATCGACATTCGATCCGGTGTGAGAACGAAGAATAAACGACGTTGGGGCATGGCTAAAACTTTGCCATCGTTAACTCGATCGTGTTACGCGACGGAAAAACAGACAGCAGCAAGTTTCGGATTCCCATCATATTCTCATACACGCTTTGTGTGTACATACATTAAGGAGGGTGGCTACATACGACAATATGATAAGAATTTAATATAATTTAGTGATAACGTTCTTTAGCATCAAATGCAATGATACAAATTTTTTCAAATTTTTCGTCTACATAGTTGTCGAATAATTGGAGCTTACAATATGCAAAAGATATACCTATTTATATCAGAATCCTATGCTTACGGATGTAAACTCTAGTGTTAAATTACTCGAAAACTATGTAGAAGAAAAATCTTAAAAAATTTGTATATTCATATTTAATCCAAAAGAATATGCTCACCAAATTTCATTTTGAATTTTAATCATTTCGAATTTTCCTATGCTTTTAACATGGCAACTTTGTTGTGTGTAGCCAACCTCCTTAAACCCTCGAATCGACGGACATGTCTTTCTTTCCATTTTACAATTTTACCATTCGAGCTCGTACCGCATTCTTTTTCAAATCGTTATAAACCGCTTTTCGTAGGCTTACGGGATTGATTTTGGAGTAAATTGAAAATATATTTATACTTGTGGATGTGAGTTTCGGGGGGGGATTTGAAATTTATTCGAATCATTCGTGAAAATCCAATCAAAATTCATTCGAAATTGAAAGTTCCTTTGACTCCCTTTTTCTCTCGATCTCTCTTAATTTTCTTTTTTTTTTTGCAAAGCTTCGATATCGAGGGATGCTTTTCTCATTCATTTTTCCATGCAGCAAAACTGTCCGACTCTCGAACCCTCTTCACAGTTTCACCACTTTGTAGTATCAATTGAATATTAATGTTTCAAATTGGACTGAAAATAAAAAATGAAAAAAATTCTTTTTCTAAAATAAAGTTTGGAAAATGAATGAACGAGTTTTACGGACTAATCTGTCTTTCAATTCAATTCGAAATGAACTCTTTGATCAAAGCCATTAGAAAAATTTACAACGGATAAAGGAAACTCGGATCAATGAAAAATTCATGTGAAAGTGACGAAGTTATTTCTTTCAACATTTTATTCATAATTTAGTATATGGAAAAAAAAAATGTACCGTCAGCTTTATTACAGTAGATAATTCATTTCTTTAATCGATCTGTGCTCGTCTAACTGTTTTTTCAATGTATAACAAGAGACTCATTTTCAGTAATTGAGCTCATTTATGAAAATAAGATTCTTATTTCTTTATTTTATGAATAAGTTAAGATTAGAAACGACGCCTGTCATTGAATATAATGAGACAGCTGCCCTTTTTGATTCCCATGCAGTTTTCCAATGCGATTCTTCATTTGATATACTTTCCCACAAATTTCACGTAATTCGTTCGGCAAAGCGACGAATTAAAAATCTCACGTTGATGCCGAACAATTGAGTTGTCAATTTATTCATTTCAATTCATGTCTCATTGGAAATAAAAATCTGTTTGTTAATAAAAATTTTGCTGCTTTTCAATAATAATTAAAAAAAACCCTGAACGGATTACGATAAATCTTTCCCGAGATCAAACATCATGATCCAATCTTTGTGGTTTTGAGAAATTTTGATTTTACGTTTTTTAGGAAAATGTAAAAAAAAAAAAAAAACAATTCGTCAATTGGGGTTACAATTTGGTGTAGAAAGAAGTTACAGGCATTTCAATGAAATAATAACGAGTCGAAAAATTGAGAATCTTATTGTTTTGAGTATTTTATCGAAAGAAAAACTTGTTTTTGACTTTGAAGAATATATGTGCACAGCCATAAGTTTCACAAAAACTAATATAGAGAGCCCGGAGCATAGAAACCTTGCCACCTTTAAATATCCAGACACAAAACTTTGTACCGTTCTGTGACCGAGACTTCCTTATCTGTTTCGGCATTACGGCCATGACTTCCGCGTCAAAACGTGTCAACTTCCGGCGACGAGACTCTCGCGATTAAAATGTTATGAATAATGATAATTTTTCATTCATCAAGCGTTATTCAGAACCGTTATTTAAATATCTTGTTACTTTTATATAGAAGCTCCAGCTTTGAGTTGAATTTAGAATCGAAGCTGGAATGAGATTCATCGTACTTTTTAGTATCTCAATATTTTTCATAAAAATTATTAACTTTGCAAATAAGAGCACGCACTCGACGCGATATCTGCGTAGTTCAATTATATTACGATACCAGATAAATTCGCTTCAGTCGTCGAAGAAGATTTAAAAAGAAAAAAAAAAAAAAAAGGTTCAAGAAACCGGAGCCCGTTTCGCAAGATCTTCGTTAAATCCAGTTTCCACGAAACCAGTAAACTCAAACGTATTAAAAAAAAAAAAAAATGTCAAAAAGCGCGACTTTGTTGCAGATTTACAGGGTGTTCGAAAATCTGTGCCCAAAATCGTAACATTTACAGGAGGAAAGTTCTCATTGTTTTTTTATTCTTTTGCTATGTTTTTGCGCGAACACGATGCGTCCACATCAACAGCTAGAATGTTTCCAAGGCTCAACGCGCCTTTTTTTTATCAAAGCATCACATTCACTATGATTAATAAATTAATCGATATCTCGTCGAGGGTGCATATTCAGAGCATGATATAAATGAATAAGGATTCTTCAGAATTTCATAATACTCATGACTTGAGGAGTTTCGGTACAAATAGGCAAAATGTTAAGAAACTGATGAAATTTGGTGACAATGTTCTTCAACGTCAAGTAAGAAAACGAAAATTTTTTCAAAATTTTCTTCTACTTAGTTATCGAGTAATTACGCATTAAAGCAGATTTCTCATGCCCGGAATGTATACCTATATATATATATATATGGTAACGTTATGCCTATACACGTGAACTTTAGTGTTCAATTACTCGATAACTGTATAGAAGAAAAATTTGAAAAAATTTGTATTGTCAAATTTGGCACATAAAGAATATGTTGACCAAATTTTATAAAATTCTCAACTTTTTGAAATTTTTTAATGTTTTTAACATGGTTTAGCATGGCAACATTGTATCGTCTGTACCGAAACTCCTTGAAGATTGTCAGTGTGACTTTTAGGACACCTCGTATACACGCTGCTGCTGTTACTTGTAAGCCGGAGCCCAAGATCATTGACTTTCTTCATGTAACTGTATATTCAGGCACACGAGTGCGACCACAAAGACGAAGACAGCGAATCCACGATAATACTTTGTCTCATAAATTCATATATTTATCACATATATATATACACACGTGTACATGGGTCTATGCACAGTCGACATCCGGAAGAGGAATCGCAGGACCTTGCGATCCATTCGCTCGTGACATGACTCGGATACGAACCAGGAAAATAAAACACACACTTGATATCATGTGGAGGGAAAAAAAAAACAAAAAAAAAAAAAAAAAAAAAATAGAAATCCTGTACGATATTAAAAGACGGTGATTAAGCAATTAATCGTGTTTTAAAGAGACTTCTGCGGACACTTGAGACGTTTTCTAGCACCTCATTCGAGTTTAAAAAAAAGCTTTATTCTTACTCGCTAGAAAGTGACAAAGCGGCATTACCGTTAATCAACATTTTTTTTTTTTAATTTCACAATTGTCTTGTCTCGCGAGTGAAATTTCTTTGGGAAAAATATCTTCAGACTAATATATAATTATGAATCAAAATTCTTCATGTATTTTCAGGGTATTTATTATTTTGTAATCAATGAGATTAGTCCCTCATTAGAGGCTTTAAAATTGATTGAATTATATATAGTTAAAACTCTACATATTACCGGTATATTATCAGTGTTGAGTATTATAAATGAGGCTCTGTAACGATTCATGCGGTACAATAGCACACGGGACGCATTCTGGGTCACGTTCCTTTCGAGCTGTTGATGCATAAATATATCCATTCGCATACCTTCAAACTCTCAGATCCTCTTCCCGGAGATTGTGTTACACGTAACGACATATCCATAGTTTTATATGTATACGTTTACATTCGCACGGAAATTGATCAATGTGATTGTTCGTTAACGAGCTTGAAAAATGGGACCAATTTTCGAGGAAACAACATCATTTACTATATTAAGATGCGAATAACGAATTTTCGTAATTTTTAATTTCATTATTTTCTTTTCTTGTCTGCATTCATGTTTAATGTTTCATTTGGCAAATTGAAATGATGATTTCAATTCCGTACCGTTACAGTTGAAATATTTCTCGATTGGCACACGTCGATTATTTCTGTTTATTGATCATATTTAACAATAAAAAAAAATTTGAATATTTCTCGTGTGTTTTTTTGTTTGAATATTTCAATAATGAAAGTTAAAAATTTATTGGTGGCTGCAACTCTTTCTGTCGATTTTATTCTGAGAGTTTAACGCATTTGAATGCTCAAAGTTCTTCATTTTTTTTTTATCATCATTCTCGTTTCTGTTACTGGTTTTCGTCCAAGAAAGTCGACTCGTACAGTTCATTATCGGTGAGATCTCTTTCTTTCTTCTTTTTCTTTCGCTGCGTCAGGATGGACTTGGAATTTTTAATGACGCGAAGAACGGGACGTGTGTATAAATGTGTAGAATGGGTGCCTCGGAATATTGCTCTTTTTTTTTCTCGTCATACTTGACATCCTTTTCTGCTTAAGATAATGAATATTCCATGTTGAAATTTTCAATTATTTTTTTGGGCTCTTTACTTCTTTACGCCGAAAACAAAATGTTCGATTTTTTCTCATGTCCCAATATCTTATTTTTCTCATATCCAAATTCTTTATGCTGATTTCAGTTGAGACGTATTTGAGTCCAGTCGAAACTCACTGCATGAACATCGATTACTTTATACCGGATGAGGAGAACGAAACGAGAGGCTTTTCCGAAGATGCCACAGCAAGACTTCGTAAGGATGCTTTTATTCGCATGAATAAATCAATGGATATAAACTGTTTTGATGCAACATCTTTTGTTGTCCTCATCGATTTCAATTTTCATAATAATAGTCCTCAACTTTCATATTTGTTGAGAATATTTGAAAAAATGAGTATTTAACAAAAATTGCTGTTAAATTTTGCATAGAATTTCTGCAGACTTGAAGAAATTTTGATTTTGTTGAATATTCATCTTGAAAATTATTCAGAAAAAAAATAAGATAAAAATGAAACGTTAAATAAAAAATAGCGTCACGAGAATTTGACTACAATGGACCGCTTTTTTTTTCCAGATATGGGAAGATCGGCGATCGCTCTCTTCATGGTCAGTTTTCTGGCAATTTTCTCAGCATTCTGGACCGGTGTTGTTGGCTGCTGGAGAAGATCACCTGGAAATATCACCGCTACTGCGATACTCATGCTGTTTGCTTGTAAATAAATTATCCGATTTAAACTATATCAAGTATCGGAGGTTGATTAGAAATCGTAGAATCGTAAAAGAAGAAAATTTTGAAAATTTGACGAGCTCGAGCACCGCTGCACTCACATTTGCCCGAAATATTATGGTTCACGACTATTTTTTTTTTTTTCGTTTCTTTGAACCTCAAACGAGATTTTCCGTTTCAACTCTGATTTTGCATAATTATTTTATGAGTTCATTAAAAAGTATAACTGAGAGATTGTCAAATGAACGATTAAAGGATATTTTTCGTTTTGTAGGTTTGCTCAGCGCAGGTGGAATGGGACTTTGGCACGGAGTCGAGTACTACGAGAAGGAAAAAATTGTTGGCGAAGAATATTATCAACAATGGAGTAACGTGAGTTTCCGTCGAATATTCTCAACTCGATAGCATTTTTTTTTTTTTTTTTTTTTTTTTCAATAATAAAGCTATCTAATATCGCTTTCTCCGGTCGATTACAGAAAGAGAAAAAAAAAACGAAATGAGAGAAAATATGTGTGTGCGTATATTTTCTCGCGACATTTAGATAGCAGATAAAGTGGCGAGTAGAATAGAAGAAAAAGAAGAGTTGATAGAAATTTTCCCATGATAAAATATATAGCAGGGCATCGGTGAAGCGAGACGAAACGCATTCAGCATACAACTGTAAACATCGCGAACCTCTGTTAAGTCTTCGTACTTCGTACGAGTCGAAAATTCTCACGTTTCATTGCTTTACGCTGCTCGAGAGATTGCATATTTTCTCTGATTTCGTTGTGATACCCCAGAAACAACAACTTTCCATCTGTAAACGCCATTGTCTTCTTGATTATTAAAATATTCATCGAAACGACCAATTGATTACGTATCCCCTTCCGGCGAACTTCCACGTTTCGATTTATTTCCAGACATATCCGTTGAGAAAGACCTTCAGAATTGGAAGAAAGTGATCGTGGAAATTGGAGCACCGGAGGATGTTATTTTATTTATTTCTTTTTTGTATTTAGCCATTACATCTTTTGTTTTTTTTAGGACAATCATTGAGGCTGAGATTTTTTCTTATTTCTTCAGATTTCGCAATATTCGAATTAGTCCACGATGAGGAATGAGGACAATCGGGCTGGTCTTGGAATCGTTTGATATTATTTTACAGTGTCCTAAGAAAATATTGCACTCCAATCATTTGTGCCATTCATATTTTATTTATACAGGTGTTCATCATATACTTTTGACTCATTTTACGACAAAATTGATGTTTCAATTGTATTGGTAAATCAACGATTTCAGTGCGAATCAACTCGACGAGTAAAAATTGTCATTTTTTTCATCCATTTCGCTCGCTATCAAAATTTGGAGAGTGCGAACTCGATCATTATTTTGATCTCAATTATTTTTGTTTCTTTTTTCATCCACGTTCAATGATCAAATTTTTGGATAATATCGAGTTAAAGATCCACAGAAAAAAATCTATCGATAACGAGGTGACAATTTTTTTTTTTTCAAATTTTCAAACAATCATCACGTAAAAGCTCACATCTCTTATTTATCTTTGACAATTTTGACAACAAAAATCGGTTCAACTCTTTCAAGACACCAATTCTGAATTATAATTGAAAAAATTGAAAAAAAAAGAACGATGGAATATTAGAAAATGAAAAGAAAAAAAAAAATTTGTTGCATTTGAACGATACGATGTTAAAAATATTACAATTAGGTTGAGTCACGAACCGGAATTGAATGAATTTTTCGACAGGTTTTGAGGGACAACGCTGCACAATGGTACGACTGGTCGTTCTATTTAGCGTGGTTGGGAGTTGCAACTTGTTTGGCGACAATGACACTATTCCTGATAGCAGCAACTTGTCTGAGGCGCGAGCGAGCTCGTGAACAGGCGCAAAACGTTCAATACATCATGCCAGGTGAAGAAAAGATAATCGAGAACAATCGAATTTAACTAATCTTCGCTTTTCGTTTCTTTTTCTTTTTTTTTATATGCGACGCGCTCATGGGCAACGTTACAAAAAAAAAAAAAAAAAACAAAACAAATGGCGGCGGCTGGGTGACAACGAACAAACAAATAAAAAACAAAATGCTTTCGGGACACACCTACGCGGGCACCATTCGCATTACCGGTGGCCTCGCTCTCTTCGTAAACACACGAAACTCGACGCGTCTTATCTTCCTGTCGGGGGACCATCCTCTTCTCATCTTCACTCATAAAGGTCCTCAAGGATAACGCGCTAATCTCGTACGACTGGTCGTACGTGGTTGCTTGGGTCGGCGTCGGTTGGTCGTTGGTCAGCGCAATATTGTTTAGCGCTGCTGCGATTTGCTTGAGGGGCGAGAGAATGCGCGACGAGGCCATGAACATGCAGTACCTCATGCCTGGTACATACAGTAACCACATACTTGCTTCTACTAACTTTAAAAAAAAAATTTTTTATTATATTTATTTTAACATTCCATTATATTTTTACATTGTATACTTCATCATTTTTCTTATTCATTTTTCAATACTTTCTTTATCCTGTCACAGGTCAGATGATGGTAAATCGAGTGCAGGTTTTTTAATGCATGTTCTTAAAAATTCAAATTTCACTCACCAGAACTGCTGCAAATAGCTTTTATTGAGAAAAAAGATCTTCTTGTTTGATCAAACCGAAATTTGTACGAGAGGAACTCCGCTCGTGGACGCAATAATGCATTTTTTTAGATCTCACTATTTGACCTGTGACCATCGATAACATTTTTTATAATAGCTTATTATTGATCCTATCAACGGAGGTCGTTGAATTTCATTGAAATGGTGCAGTCTACTTTGAAAAATGATTAACGTTAAACAAATATTGAACCTATAAAAATAACGTTGATTTACTAATGTCGAGAGCATTTTTAATCTTCGTTCGTAACTATATTCAAAATTTATTTTGAACCTTTCTAATCGTTCATGAAAATTAATAAATCCCTAAAAAATATTGAATGAGAATTTTTGAAATTCGATAAAAATGATCCAATGCTCAACGTAAATTGTAGACTCAAGAATTCTCGATGAAAGTAGATATCGAAAGTCGCGTCACTAACAGCCTAAACAATTTCACGACGAAAGAAACAATTACGAAATATTTATTGTGGAATTTCGAACGTTCAATTAGTTTTCCATAAATTTGTTGTTGTTTTTTGTTTTTTTTTTTCTCACTGGAGAACCTATATTTTATGGAAATATTATTAAATAATATCGAAAAGAAAAAGAAAAGCATACGAGTGACTTTGTTAATGAGCGATTCGCGAAAATACGGAAGTGATATAATAATACTTTTGAATATATCATGATACACATGAGAATGAAAGTACTGGCGGCTATATTGCGTTATTTAATTTCCGTGTCTCGAAACTTCCGGCGTTGTGGACTTGCGATTTGCAACAGTTACTCGTTTATCATTCGCTCCTTTTTTTTCTGTATTCTTATAATCGTAAGGCAACCAGTCGTACAAAAAAAAAACTACAGAAAATGAAAAATCGATCAATCGAAAGTGACGAATTAACAGCTTGTTTAACCCAAACAAAACAATAATAAATTTTTTATTGGGCAGGAATCGAACCAAACTTTTAACTGTTCTCGTGTACATATTTATATCACGATGTAATCTATGGGGAATTTCACACGAATATTTTTGACATTTTACTATGAATTAATCATTAAAAACAAAACACGGTGTTTGGATAAATTTCACATATAGGTGAAAAATAAACCTCGTTGAAGGTAAAAATACCAATAAACCCGGTTTAACATTTCCAATGCGATTAACGTTTCTGATGTAAATAAAATTAAAAAATAATACTTTGCAAAACAGATAAAAATTGACGTTCGAGACATTCGTATTAACTTATACAACGGTTTGATCAAACAACGGTACATGAAAAAACTATACAATTTTGAAAAGAAAAATTGGTCGCATTAGCTCCGAATGCATCTCGCTTGCGTTCAACGCGATTCACCATAATGATCGACTGAATAAAATTCAGTGAAAGGTGTACAAAAAAAGAAATTTAGTGCTCGAAACAATAATTTAAAAGCACGAATGTAAAAACGTGACTCGACTTAACGCCCAAAGGATCGTACTCGCGTGGAATCTCTTTATACATACAAATCCGTGAAAAATAATACATTCGAAAGGAGACGAGTTTCACACTGCCACTGAAAAATTGCCCGACGCTCGTTCGATATTCATTTTTCATCGCGCTATAGTACTTTTACTTTTTCCCTGGTTTTTTTTTTCTTTTATTTTTTCTGTTGCTAAAGAGCCATCGTACTCACGCTCTGTTTGACTCGCTCAGTTCACGGATTAGTGTAATTTTGTCACGCTCTGACTGTGTGTACGTCGTACATGCTGTAAACTTAATATATTTTTGCGATATTCTAAACTCATACTTTCTATATCGTTCGTTCTCAACTCTTCGCGATTGATCGATCTTCCATCGTAATATGATTTCTCTCGGTCGCGGAAGAACGGAAAAAATTCACCTCAAGCTTGTGTGATCGAAAGAGAGAGAGAGAGAGAGAGAGGGGAACAAATAGAGAGAAACTTTGTGATAGTACGATTGCCAAGTCCGGCTTAGTCGAACGGGACGTTCGCGGTAAATTATCCACCGTCATTACAGCTAAGTACCAGTCAGTGGGAAAGTGACATACTTGCCTGAATACCCGCACTCAAAGTCTCTTTTTCTCTTTATCGTTCTATCATTGACTTTGTATAGATGAAGAAATACGTATTCGCACGAGCCTCATGAGAGACTCACCATTTTTTTTTTTTACATTTCATTCATATTAATAAGAAATCTTTCGGAACAAATTTTTCTAATTGCTCCATTCTAAGAGCACATCATTTGATATCAATATATTGATGAATCCTGGTCAAATGAGTGCTAAAATTTCACAATTGTTTGAGGTCCAGTCTAATGCATAAATTAAACTCAGTTTTAGTGCATTTGCATCCCACCGTATCTTATTAACGCGGAAAAATATTGAAAGCGATAGATTTGCAGAACCATCAATCGATAAATGCACATTCATGAAAAATAAGAGAAAAAGGATGAAAAATAGTTTAGTAATTTGGATGTAAGCGGAAAAAACATTATTTTTAATTCAAAAAAATATATCTGATTGTGACTATTTTTTTTTTTTAAGTGATTATTATTTTCAATTGACGAATTATCGAAAAAAATCATAATGTTTCATATGTTTTTAGTTTTTTATTTTCTCATTGCTCAAACTTTCGTCATTACAATACAATGGTTATTTTCAGATTTTTAATGTTTCAATAATATTTAAATTTTTTCGCTTTTTATTCATTTCGTGTTTGCCGTGAATCCCCCCCGCTGTTATTTCAAGTTCACGATTTTAAAAGAAACGCGACTTGAAATCCAATAATAGCGTATGCCCACGCCTGACTTTCGAACTTCTCTCCTTTTATCAATTTTTTTTTCCCTCTTCATCCACCTACTCCAGAGATAAAGAGCTTTTCTCCCCTCGGTTAGGTACTGATCAAATTTTCCAACGACGTAAACTCCGACGCATCCCTTCTCAGAAACAGAGAATAATTTTCACTAAATAACTTTTGCTCGCCTTAGCGCGTGTCTTGAAAAACCGCTCTCTCTCTCTCTCTCCCTTTTTTCGACGATTAGTACAGTAAAAATTTCCGAGTGATAAGTTTTCTGATCCGTGTGAACTCGTCGACAAAAGATGATTTTTTCAAAACTTTCAAAATTTCCATTCTCGCATTAGATTGTTTAAAAAAAGAAAAAAAAAAAAAAAAATTACTCGATACTTTTAATATGCCTTTATCTTAACTATTGTTTCTTTTTTTTTACAGTTTATCCGCAAAAGCAACAATACGCGTACGCGGGTTATCCAGCACCAGCAGCTTATCCGGGACCGTATTATCACGGCTCGCAATACGGGCCTTATAATTACTGAAGCTCGAACGAGAAGATTGGACATGGCTGATAAACATCTGTGGGAAGAGCGAGATAAACGATGAAAAAAAAAAAAAAAAATATACGATAAAACAAACGTGAGGGAAAGAAAAATGTAGCAAAACATCCTGATCTTCGAAACGAAAATCAACGAGACTAAAAGAGATTTAAAAAAAATTAAACAAAAAAACATGCACAAACACCATTTGCGTTCATATGAATTCCGCTATGCGGAATTAGTACAGTAACGTTGTAAACAGAGGTTTAAAAAAAAAAAGTGTACGACTAAACGTTTTTTGTTGGAGATCAAAAACTTGCATGATAAAGAAAGTGAATTCGATATGCAGAACACAAAAATTAGATGAATTTTACATAACAACGGATCTGATCGAAAAATTCAGCTATATATATTTATAAATATATATAAATTCGTGTAACTTATCAAATAATAATAAATAGTTATATAATTTTGTAACTTATAGAACTTATAATAAGATCTTTATTTTTTATGCGCATTTGAGCTAACAGGCTCCTCGGGTATGTAAAAAAAAAAAAAAAAAAAAATAAATTTTCAACATTAATGTTCGTCTCAAAAGGATTTCGAAACAAATATATATAAATTCGTGAAAGTATTACGTATGTAAAATACAAAACACGAAAGAGAGAGGTCGATGATGCATGTCGATACAAAAAAATGGTAAATTGTATCATTTTTTGTTTGTTTTATGATATTTTCTTTGAAATCCGCAAGGCGGTGCTGCTCAAAATCCAACCGTTTAAAATACACTCCAACGCGAGCGTATGCGAAACTCTCAATCCGCGTGTTATGCATTTAATTTTATATTATATGAATATATACATTTTTTTTTGCTAACGATAAATAATAGTAACTCAGCGTGCTGCTTCGTTATCGTCATTTCGTTTCATCTAATATTGGTTTCATGAGAGATATTTAAGAAATAAAAGAACAATTAGATTCATACACACATCTCACACGAACCTTTATAACAATATTTAAGATTTACAGTGTACGAATCTAAGGAATATTAGATTGTACGAATTTCCACTGGTTTTTCAGTCAATAAACTGAAAGCTAATAAGAAACCTTCCCCTTTTCTATTTGGTTATTTTATGATTATTGCTTTTTCATTCTCTATTTCAGAAATTTTTTTAAAATCGATAACACAAATCGGGCTTGGAACCATTTTTTTGTCACTTTCATGACTTTTTATATTTAATCATCATTCATCTTTTACTACACCGGCTTTTTGAATTTCGAAACAGCCTTGCATCTTAATAGTATTTTTGAAAAATTGCACACAAACGAGACTGGCAAAGATTTCGATAAAAAAAAAGTTATCAATTTTGATCTCCATAAGATTTTTCTACGAGTTTCACCTCATCGCGGAGAAAGATTTTTTGAACCAGATTCCTGCAGACTGCTATTTGACGGTAAGTAAAAGAGGATTTTTTATCGTACGATAAAAAGTTGAAATACTCAAGTTATCGGGCATCGTTAGTGACGGCAAGCCCTCCGAAATTTATTCATAATAACGATCAAAACGCGTTGCTGTTATTTTAAGGAAAGGATTCTGTGGCAAACTGAGATGAGAGTAACGCGATGCAAAGTAGAATAAGTCGTTCATCTTGAAAAAAAAAATTTTTTAAACTGAAATTCAAATTGGGAATATTAGAAAAATAAATGAAAAAAATAAATAAAAAAATAATTGACGAGTCTTCAACACCAGTCGATCATCAATTTTGAATTGGCAAATTGGCGTTTCTTCCGTTGCAATGCTCCTATTGTTGTTCATATTGCATTGTAGAAAAAAAAATTTAGCTGCGCTCTCATTAATTATTCTATAGTTTAAATGATTTCTCAGTAACAAGTTTACATGATTGCTTCAATTTGTCGCCTTCCGCGATTATATCCAGGAAGCTGAATGATTGACGTATATTTATAGGCATTTTTTTTTTACAAAAATCTGTCATTTTATATCGAGAATGATAAATTATTCACAATTGTTACGCGTAGAGAGAATGTGGAATCACGTGGTCTTCTCTCCTCCCATACATATATATCGATGTAAACATATATATTAATATATACATAGTTTCACCGTGGCATATGATCTAAATGGAGCTGCTCGCTGCTCTACAGCGTCGCGTGTCGCGTTACCTCCCTCGGCCCCCTCGTCAGTTCCTTAGCTCAGTATCACCGCGATTCTTGTGCGAGCAGCATCATGTTTTCCTCATTGATGAGGTTGTGTCTCACTATTTTAGTTCCTTATATCACTGCACAAGAAACATATGTAACTAATTCTGGATTCAGAACCGAAAAAGTGAGTATGCAAATGCATTCGTAATGTGAATGTTTATTATTTTTTCGTTGTTTTTTACATGAGTATTAAAGTTCTGCTGGACAACACCGACAACGATATCGGTCAACTTATTTCCTTGAAACTATTACGAAACACTGAATTTCTCACTATAAAAAACGTTGAGATTGTTTGAAATTGAAAAAATATCGAGATCACCTATTAATTTTCATATATTCTCGTATGTTTTGAGGTTTTGCATGCGGCAAGCAACCTCAATGAAAATCAGCTGGCCAAGATCGCTGGAATGACGAATATAACGCACATGAATGAAGTTCTTGACAAAATATGTATTCCACGAGTTGTTGGTAGTCCTGGACACGCAAAAGTGAAAAAAGTAAGTACATACTATAACTCCGTATCCATTTCCAGAACTGTCAAAGTAAATATTTCTATCTTATATTATTTCCTGTGCGAGAATCAATTTTTTTTCGGAAAGTTACAGAAGTCTAAACTTTTTGATTAGTCTACAAAAATAATAAAATTGCAGCACTACGTTGAAAAATTATTCATTTCAAAACAAACACAAAAGGTGTAAGAATTTTTGTTCGTTATATTATGCTTTCATTTTAGCTCAATTCAATGAAATCAGTTTCAGACGAAATGTGCATTCCTTAAACACCATTTATCCAATTACAGTATTTGAAAGATTCTATGAGAAGTCTCGGATGGACTGTGGACAGTGATACTTTTAAGGATAATACACCAAATATCGGTATCTTGGAATTTGAGAATATCATCGCCAAATTGGATCCCAATGCTAAACGCTATCTTGTTTTGGCCTGTCATTACGACTCTTTGAATACGAGCGCAGGCAACTTTGTGGGTGCTATCGACAGCGCTGTTCCATGCGCACAACTCCTCAACCTCGCAACTGTCATGAAAGAACCATTGAATTCTTCAAAGAACGTTAGTTTTCTAGATTCCAGAATAGAATCCATTGCTTTATTTTGATTTATAAAAGTTATTGAATTGGTCTAAACAAATTTTTTCTACTCTTCAATTCTTCATTTTTTCACTAGCAAATGAATCATAAATTTTTTCCAAATCATTTATCATTGTTATCGGTCAGTAAGAATATCGTTTTTCCAGACTGTTATTCAAACATTATTTTTCATTGTTTTTTATATTCCATACACAATTAGTCTCATTGATTTTGTTCATATTGTTTAATTGCAATGGCTCCTATTAATTATGTTGATTTCCAGGGAAAAAAAATTTCTCGACAAACTACTTGCGATGATTATAATAACTTTTTTTTTTCAATCAGGGTAACGTAAGTTTGATGTTTATTTTCTTTGATGGCGAGGAAGCCTTTGAAAAATGGGGGCCCAATGATTCGATATACGGCGCCAGACATTTAGCCTCAATATGGAAAGACACATCATCGTATGGTTTTGACTCAAACATAAGTGATCTGGATAGAATAGTACGTTGATAAAGAATCTACTGTTGAGTAAAAAAACAAATTGAAACCATTTGATGTGACGAGTTTGAAATAATTTCATAAATCAAATTTTTCAAATTTTTTTTTCAACTCGCAGGACATATTGATGCTGCTTGATCTTCTTGGATCATCTAACCCAACGTTTTACAACTATTTTAAAAATACAACACGTTGGTACTTCCAACTTGTGAAAGCTGAACGCGCTTTAGCAAGGATGCACAAGTTCCAGAACTATTCATATGGACTGCCGGAGCCTGAATATTTCAAAGCTTACCCCGAACACGTCAACTACGCTGTAGAGGATGATCATATACCATTTTTACGAAAAAGTATGACAAATCCGTTAAAAATTTGTATTGCAATTTCATCTTTCGTTTACAATTCTTATTCGTACCCTGAAATTGTTTTGTTTCAATGTTGGTAGGAAATATTAAAAAAAATTTTAGCGTAGATGAAAAAATGTGTATCACAACATATTGACCGATGAAAGACTATACTCGCATAGAAACTGGCAGCAATGTTTCTATAAAACAAAATTTCCAAATACTCCCAGCGAGATAATGAAAAAAATCAATTTTCGAATTTAATTTCATCAAAAATTTTTTATTTTCCAGATGTCCCGATTATCCATTTGATACCTTACGGATTTCCATCTGTTTGGCACACCCCAGATGACAATCGAAATATCATCGACATGAGAACAACAGAAAATCTTAATAAAATATTACGAGTTTTCGTTGCGTCTTATTTGCATTTGGACATCTGAACTTTTTTTAAAATCAAAACAACGTGATATTTCGAAAGGAATAAAAAAGAAAAAAAAGTGCTGTATATGTACTCATAATCATTTATTATTGATTAAGCGAAAATATTTTATATTTATTGATTAATTATATATTTTATACAATAAATATTGCACAAAGTTGTAACTAAAGGGGCCTATGTGGGGAATTGCAAAAAATATGAGTCATGAATTTGTTCGATACAAGACAAATCAATTGTCTTTCGTTTAATATACATATGAATGAAATACACTGTAAATAAATAAATTATATTTTAATCATTCTCACTTATGCACTAATTTTAACCCCCAAATAAAAACTTTTGTATCATTATCTTCTATTCCTATCATTTGTCGTGAGGTAACTTGACAACATTTTCGGTTATTTTGTCATTGATACGGTTATTTTACTGATTATATTATTTTGGAAGATGCACAATCCGTAAAAATAAGAGAGATTAAGGAGTTTCGGTACAAAAGGCAAAATGTTAAGAAATTAATGAAATTTGGTGATAATGTTCTTTAACATCGAGTACGAAAAGACAAATTTTTTCAAAATTTTCTTCTACTTAGTTATCGAGTAGTTATGCATTAAAGCAGATTTCTTATGCCCGAAGTGTATACCTAATATATATGGAAACGCTATGCTTATACACGTGAACTTTAGTCTTCAATTACTCGATAACTGTGTAGAAGAAAAATCTAAAAAAATTTGTATTGTCAAATTTGGCACTAAACGAATATGTTCACCAAATTTTATAAAATTCTTAACTTTTTGACAATTTTTTGTGTTTTTAACATGGTTTAGCATGGCAACATTGTATCGCCTGTACCGAAACTCCTTAAGAAAAGGAAGAATTTTAAAATTTTCAGATGAAGACTTGTATACGAGCGGTTTTTTCGTTACCGACAAGCGGCAATCTTATCCTTTTTCTTATATTCTCGAAATATCAAGCATATATATCCGTAAAAATCGTGTATCTACTTTTTTACTGACTGCAATACAGATAGATTACCACTACCAAAAAAAGCAGCAATATAAAATTAGCGGCCCGATTTTGAATTTTGCTTTTCTTTTAAACTTATTATAATTGTGTGTCAATATAGTTTGTGATTGCTCGCGTACCACTGCTCGCTCTCTCTCCTTGCTTCGCGCATGATCTATGCAGTTCTCCTGCCTGCGAGCCTGCCCCTTCCAATCGCCCCGGCTTGAGCTCTCCCCGCCATCCCCGCTACGGAACGGCCACGGTCGTACATACAGGTCTGGAAACGACAGTAGCATTGCATAGGCAGCATGTGGGCCTCTTAATGTCCAAGCTTTTTTTTCTCACCGCTGCCACGGCATGGCGCTGTGATAGGGGGATGTTACAAGCTATATACAGGCCTAATTTAAACCGTAATATGTTCTCTCTTCACGTGTTCTCGATATTTATTTCGTCAAAAATTATATGGACGTGAACTTGGCCGTCCGACATGAACTTTTCAAAAGTTTTCTGATTTCAATCGTTTGTAGAGTATTGTGAGAACAAAATAAACGCTTATGAGATGAGTTTATCGCGAAAAAATCAAAAATAAAAAGTAGCGTGAAGTTAGCCCGCCCATTCTACATTTTTAAACCAAATGAGTCTAATTGTACGTAAATCAATGCGAAATCGTTTGTAGAACATGAATATTACAATAAAAATGTTTGTAAGACGCATATTTTTATGAAAAAGAAAAAACAAAATTTGCACAAGTTTTTCCGAACCAGTCAAGGAAACTGGTGTGTACCATACGGGTCGCAACTGATTTTTGAAATGCTAAAAACGATAAAACTGATTCATAAATGCGAAAGTATATGGATGGTCTGTTGAACTGATTCAGATGTTACCCCTGCTGGTCTATTCCTAAATTTTATTTTATGAGGGATTATATAAGAATATTTTGGAATGTTAAAATGGAAAAATTCTACAGACCAAAAAAAATACAGTATTCATTCCTCATTTCATCAATCAATCCACGGTCAGTAAGAGAAAAAACATTTTATCCTTTAAAGATTAACGATTGAAATGGAAATCGAATTCTTTCAAAAATAATAGTTAAAATCAAAGAAAGCCCAACAGTTTGATACTGAAAATTGCTATGCACAGAAATGAAACCAATAAAAATGATGGAATTATGTACTCACTCGTCGATGTCTTGTTCCCCTCCTCAATAACGAACCTACCTTTGGCAAAAACGAAAAGTCCGCAATTCTGAAATAGTCCGCACAGTTAATATCCACTTCCGTTGCAGGACACTCATTGCAGTTGATTAATTTTCACTCGATTTTTCCCAAATCCTGCATGATTCTGAATTCAGACGAGCAGCAGCAGCGTCGTTTTTCCAACGTTGAAAACGATAGTTCATCATAGTTCAAAATTCAAATGCACTAATTCACACAACACCAATATTAACTTTTTACACTTCCGAGATAGTAAACGCGTGATTAAGACGTCAAAATTTTTTTCAATTTCCACGTCAACAAACTCACGCACGAAATAAAAATATTCATTCAATGTTTCTTTGTCCCGCTAACTCAAAAAATGTTTTTCTCTTGGGTCAATAAATTGTCTTTTAGCAACAGAATAAGGTTGACGACGAGTGATAGAAAGTGTAATGGCAACTTGTGCCATAGTTTCGTGGAAAATCGTGCGTGCTCACGTGGGTGCACGCGTGCACGGGCGCTTGCGTTCTATTGTACTATAGCAATTGCGATAGTAAAAACTATTCGCAATGCTGTACAATAGCTGCGGTTATACAAGCATTGCGTGCATTGCGTTGCGTTGCACCGTTTGCAGCATCCGGGTTATATGCATGGACCTTGCCTGCGCGACTTCGATATGCGATACAGAAACTGTATCGCGTTCGGAAACAGCAAACTACAGAGTAGATTTATAGCTTTCGTTCCGTCATTCTTGCCGACAATCCCATGGCTTTACGGCTTGCGTGCGTTTGGTGCTTTGCGTTGCGTTGCGCGACTCGCATGTATGGTTGCATCTTAGCTCCGCTTGCGAACACGCGTGCGTGCGAGCATACACACGATTTCCGAAACTGTAACACAGCCGTCACTAGACTGTCTGTCACTCAAAGCCCTTACTCACGATGTCATTAATCTTGATTCGCTCAAATATTCAAAATAATTCATCCTATAATTTAGCACGAAAAATAATATCGTGGGCAAGAGGCTTTCCTATCGACTTGTCGAATATCGCTTGCGAGAAGAAAACTCATTGACAAAAGAAAAAAAAATTGAAAATTCGTTACGATTGACAAACGAGCGAATTGTGTTTAACGACCCTAATATTCTTTTCATAGCGTTTTCGTGCATGGTTCGTTTTCGAGAAATCGCGCATATTTTTAAGCTCTTATTTTCGTGCATTTTTTATTTTCAAAAATCGCGCACATTTTCAAGCTCTAATTAACGGAAATTGCGATAAAAAATTATGTAAAAATTATAGATTTGGATAGTTTTAATAATAAAAAATTTTATCACGATTTTCCGTTTTTTTATTATCCATCGTTGTATTTTTATTTGGTTTAACGACAATTCAGACCGTTTAAAGTATTTTATATAAAGATTTTCTTCATTAACCGATTCATATTCCGCACTCTGTTTTATCAATTTCGTTGCAATCAACGAACGATAATGCGCGGTATTGCACTAGCCGACCGATGCTAATGCAACTCTCTCCGCGCGCGCTACTTGCCGCCCCGCCCCGCGTCCCGCGGGCGACTGAATGAACGCGAGACGCGAGTCCCTCGCTCGCTCCCTCGTTGCCCCGCGCATGATCCAGTTCTCGCGCCTGCCCCTTCCAGTCGCCCCTTCTAGTCGCCCCGGCCCCCGGCGTGAGCTCTCCCCACCATCCCCGCTACGGAACGGCTTAGCAGGCCAAGCGCGAGAGCGCGTAAACGTAAACACAGTCGAGGCTCCACGAATATAAACAAACCAAATAACAAGCTAGGGACATTCATTCGCCAATATTTAGCGATCACATTTTTGTGCACCGTATGAATATTCGTTCAGTAATATTTTATAACAATTCAACAACGTTTTATTCTCTCGTTTTCCCAACGCATAAAAATGCCGGTAACAAAAAAAAAGACCGTCCATCGAATTTCATTCGGTTTTTTTGAATCTAGGAAGATTCGTTCCCAGAAAAGTCCGCACCGAAACTTTTATTTTTTATTTTTTCGTGACAAACTCATTTCACAAACGTTTATTTTGTTCTCACAATACTCTACAAACGACACACAAACGATTGAAATCAGAAACCTTTCGAAAAATTCATGGCGGGGAGCCAAATTTACACCTCTAAAAATTATTCGTGTAACAATTTAAAAATCTTTAATAAATTGATTGCATTAAAATAACGAAATCCTGTGCGGTACCTCACTACAAAACAGGGTATAAATCGAATCAAGAAAAGAGCTCTGTTTTTTAAGTGCCAAAAAACCCAGAACGTTTTAAAAAGTGGCAGGCAAAAAAAAACTGTCAAGCGACTGGCTAAAAATTAAAAGTAGTTTCAAAACATCTACAAGAGTTTGTTTTTGGTTTTTCCCGAACACGTTCTCCTGCTTGATCCCGGTTCTATGTCTATCATAAAACTCCACTTGTGCTTTTTTATTTTTATTTCCCTGAATTAACGATTTCAACGAAAAACAATAATGATTTTCATACGAAAAAATTATAATGGAGAGTGCATGTACTGTGCCCAAGAGACATATGGCTGTCTCTTTCGCACACAACATCCCTTTTCCAATGCGCACCATGCGGCCAAACATGGAAGCTACAAACACTGGACGTTAAGCGACCCATCCCCCACCACCGTCGTTTTCAGACCTGTATGTACGACCGTGGGAACGGCTTAGTGCCTTAGCGGGCCGAGCGCGAGAGCGCGTAGAACGTAAACACAGAGTCAAGTCGCGGCTCCACGAATGCAAACAAACCAAACAAGCCAGAGACATTCATTCAGCAATATTTAACGATACGATCACATTTTTGTGCACCGAAAGAATATTCGTTTGGTAATATTTTATAAAAATTCAACATCGTTTTATTCTTCCATTTTATCAACGCATGAAAATGCCGGTAGATATAAATATAAAAGACCATCAATCAAATTTCATACGTTTTTTGAATCTAGGAAGATTCGTCCCCAGAAAATTCCGCACCGGAACTCTTAAAGTGTCCAGAACTTATGCTCCACTCCCAGCATATCATAATAGAAAAGTTGATATGTATTAAATCGAAGCAGATTGCTCAAAAAAAATTTCAAATAAAA
Organism: Campoplex capitator; assembly: GCA_037576405.1. Taxonomy (NCBI): domain Eukaryota; kingdom Metazoa; phylum Arthropoda; class Insecta; order Hymenoptera; family Ichneumonidae; genus Campoplex; species Campoplex capitator. The sequence continues at coordinate 3,304,584 of JARBWI010000015.1, forward strand.
TCTTGAGACCTAGAACTATATCCGGCTCTACAAAGATCAACATTCGATAGATACATCAAAACACTATAACCTGTTTAATAAAAAAAAATAATTTCTATTAAGAAACATTTAATCGATTTGAAAAAAAAGAAAAATCATGAAAACTGGACAAGCCCAAAAACTGGCTACCATGACTGCGCAAACTCTGAACGGTCACTTTCACCTTCACCGTTTTGACTACTTGTAACTGGTCAAACAGTCCCGAACGTCTCGAGCGCCTCCCTACAACACCAACGATGAGCGAGGAAAGCTCGCACACGCAACAGCCAACCAGAGGCGTCTGGGGTTAGGAAGAAGACTAACTCGCAATATGGCGTCTCGCGACATCCCGCGCAATCTCGTGTTTCCTAATCATTAAAGATATATATTATTATTAGTGATTTAGTTTTATTATTTAACCGTAGAAGCCATTCTCAACAGGGTCTTTGAACCTGGTGGCAGATCTAAAAACTAATTCAAGACGAGATTTTGAGGACACCGTTTACTACTTATTTTCCTATGCTGTGTCCACACTCCTTTTCTCCTGATTGGTTCGGAAATTTATGTAAATTGTTTTTTTTTTTGCTTTGTCATGAGAATAGGCGTCCTTCAAACATTTTTATTGTATTATTCGTATTCATCAAACGATTTCACGTTGATTTACGTACAATTCAAGTCATAAAGTTTCAAAAATAAAATGGGCGAGCTAACTTTGCGCTAATTTTTATTTTTTCGCGATAAACTCAGAAACGTTCATTTAGTTCTCACAATACCCTTCGAACGACACAACGTTTGAAATCAGAAAACTTTCGAAGTGTCGGGCGGCCGAATTCACAGCGCTCGAATTTTCGACTGATCGTCGGGAGTATGATTCTAGTTATTCTCATAGATGGTGCTGACACGCATCCGGTTATCCGGTATTCAAATACATTACATGTTGCTCGCTCACAATCGATGGAAGAATCGTGTGTTTCTCCCGTGACGTTTATGTCCCTTTGTGTATTGAGTATGTATCAAAACCGTTCCCATATCTCACGCTAATTTTTCTTTTTATCCGAATATCAACGTCGTCAATGTTTAACGAAATGGTAACACCAATTTATACATAAACCATACGGTTGGGCGAGAAACTAACTATCCATCCTACTCAATGTAGAATATCGTGTATTCACCAACGTGGGTACGAACGAACGGGTTGGAGAGATTTTTTTTCCACGGGTCTGCGATCACGTGAAGGCATCACCTCTGACCAAAACACACATAGTTATATGTATATATATGTATAAAGAGTCGTATTATGCTTACAGTCTACCGCGTATCGAAGATGACATTTATTCAAATTCGATATTTATTCCTAATAACAAATGGTAATTATGAATAATTCGAAAAAAATTACAACTGTGGAAATTTATTGAAAAATTATCAAAAATTCGACGCGTTTACGTGCTCTGGAAATGAGATTTACTCTGACAGAGCTAAAAGAAACAGAATGGACAATATTCGGGGCGTAACTAAAACGATTTTTTTGTCGATTTCACAACGGAATTTTTCGACCGATTTTGAGAGAAACATGCTGACGAAAAATGAATTGGAAACAAATTTAATGAGCTTCTAGAATGATAAAGTTCATCTCGATCAATACAGAACTAAACCAATCGCAGGAGTTTTTCAAGAAAATCGGTGCTAATCGTTAACTTTGAAAATTTCCGTTATTTTTGTTATCCGTTGACATTTAATTTGTAGTTAATTAATTATTTATGCGATCGGTATATAGAGGTGATACGAACTGTGATTCACGAAAGCATCAAATATTTGATAATCGAACTGATTGAATTTGAGAAAAATGAAATGATATATTTGATTTTTACTGAAATCGATCATCGGTTTATCAGTGGTATACGATGTTTTTTTCTTCAATTTTATAATTTGTATTTTCTCCAGACGAGCGCCAATGCTATGCTCGCGTGTTATTTCGCACAAACGAGATTATGAGAAGTAATGACTAATTTTATCGTTGCCTGGACATGATCCATCAAAGAAATTATTGTAGCACAAAGATTCAAATTTATTTATACGCTCCAATTGGTTTGGAAATGTGAAAAAAAATAAATGATGAATTTTCTCATCACGAATGCATCCCTGGTGGGGATCGAACCCACGACCTTTGGATTAGAAGTCCAACGCGCTATCCTCTGCGCCACAGGGACTTGGTGATGACAACCTGTTCAATTTCCTATACAAATTAATTTGCCAATTTTTGGTTTAATTATAGATGGCGCTGAATTTAACATCCCTTATATTTGCAGTGCCGTACATGGATATCAATTAATTTTTTTTGTTTTCACAGTAAAACGAAAATTAAATCTTTTTTTCATCATTGAGTCATCGCGGATATCATATTTTCGGAAAAGATGTTTATGCGCTGAAATATTTTTAAATTGAAGTTTTCACATATCTGTTATTACACATGTGGAATCCATTGGAGTTGTATTCGTTCGCTGAAAGGTCAATAATGCAATCGAATTTGCTCTATTTGAACAGATAAGATTCTCAGACATTTCGCACACTTCATAAGACGTTCGATTAACTTTTTAATGGCCATTCGATTTCATTACCCGCAGCGAGTCGAACAATATTATTTTATATATTCTATTATAAAAATAATAAATATGTATCCGAATAAAACGAATATATGACGATTCTTGGTTTAAATAAATGCAAAAAAAAAAAATTACCCAGCAACCCTGTACACTTTCGTGTTCCTTTCGTTTTCGTAAATGAAATCATGTGAGAGTTCACTAAAAAAAAACGTATGCACTTGATCCCTTGAATAAAATTGAAATCGTTCGAAGTGTGTGTGAGCCGAATATATATTGTATAAAAGACATGATTTTCAAATTTTTCCTATTTTTTCAACAATCGAGACACAGTTTAAAAATTACTTTCAAAATATTCACATTTTCTTTTACCTATAAAAACTAGAAACGTGTCGTGTATAATCTTTTACGATCATAAATATATCGAGAAACGACAATACGTTCGAGGTGCCCCCTCGGGACGTTTTTGTGAGCAACGCTCCTGTGTTTTACATTCGCGTAGTCAACACAACGGTGACTGCGGTCGTCGAGGGTTTCTCGGGGGGTATGTAACGTCGGGTAAAGTGTAATGTACGGGGGTTAGGGTAAGGAATAAGTGAGAAATAAAAGAGACTTTAAACGGGGATGTTGAGTTGTGAGGTTGGTTGATAAAAGAGAACGATTGGTAAATAAGCTGAGGATTTATGTGATGAATTTTACTAATTTTTTTTCTCTTTGAGAATGGGTTAAGATGTTGCGAGTTGGACGCTCGGTCGTTTGGGGGAGGGGTGTATGGTGCGAGCGGAGCTGAGAACAAGAGTTATTGAGGAATTCGAGGGGTAGTATTTAGTTGGAAAGTGCAACGTCTCGGTTCTCGAATCGCGAGTATTTATTGGTGATTTTCCATAGAAAAAAACGGGAAGACACATCAATCACGAGATTACAAGAAGGAAGGAAAACGAAGTTAGGAAAAATGAAAAAAATGCGAGAGAGATAGAACAATTTGGGCTGCTATAATATTGTGTGCGATTGTGTGCCTGTGTGTATATTTTTGCCTATATGTGCCTCGTGCTGGACCAAGATGGCGGCTCTCGAACATCTGACAATGACGACTGCGGATCGCGAGCCTACTAGACATAATGACGTGGTGAAATCATCAATAAAATTTAAAGGATTATCGATCGATACAACATTATCCAGATTAATGAGACTATTCGAAATGACGATTTTAACGAATATTACAAGCGTCTCCGAGCATAGACCGGAAACGAGTGATTGTTGTCGTCAACTCGAGTGCTGGTCGTCTGTCATTTCGCGTTTGACGTATTCTTGTTTATCAATGATAATAACATTCGATAAGTCAACGAACTTTCGAGTACAGTGGCTTACGTTGATGAATCGTGATTCCGAATTTCATTTAAGGGATTAATCGCGCGGCTCGTTGAGATACGCGCGCGCGGCAGGGCCCGTTTGCGGGATATAAATTCCCGCGGTAACGCTACCCGAAGCCATGATAATATACCGCGGCCGATTATGGCCACGAAGCATCCAAAAAGTACGCGCTGGCGTTGCACCGGTTGCTGCGCCTTCGTGAACTCGACGACCAATATTGGCGAGTCCAAGTTTTGCAAAGATTGCAACAACGGGCCCCCTCAGCAACAAGATACGGATACGACCGATTTATCTCTGTCACCCAATTCCCCGGAAGGCTCGCGTACCACGGAGCGTTCTGGTATTTCCCGACCTTCCGAATCTTCGCCTTTGTGCTCGGGAAGCACGTCACCCTCCTCGTCCTTGACCTCCTCTTCCTCCACCTCTGTACCTACCAATCCACCTAACAGCCATAGCCTCACTGAAAATGCTGTCCAGGATGGAGCAACGCTTGATAGCAGCCAGGAAAATACTGGCGGAGCTGTCTTTTCGGAGGAACAACAGCATACCTCGTTCGTTACTCTTGGGTAAATTTTTTTATACATCGCAGCTGAATTGTTTTCGTTAAAATTCCAATTCCAGCTCTTTTTTGTTTTTCACTTTTTCTCATACTGAATTTTATATGGAATAGAATTTTTTTTAATTAATTCATCCATCATTTTATATTTATATCTGCTTAACATCTTTACGCTCTGATTTTATTGAAAAATGTCAATCTTTAGTGAGAAATCGTATCAAAATTTTTCTCATTGGAAAATTTCTGTTTAGTTTATGAGATGAAATTTTTCAGTCATGGAATGCGACAACAGTTTTTGTAAAGATTTCATCAGACCTAGAAAGGAACTATTTGAAATTTTCAACAATATTTTTAGCTCGACAGAAAGAAGCACCGCATTCACAGAATAATTGAAAAAATTCTACTTATGTAATTGAAATTATTGGAATTGAAATCGAGTTTATAGGATGAAATCCAACACCACTGGAATGTGACAAAGATGGAATATTTTTTAACGCAATTTCCAGAGCTGTCTCAAATTTTTTTGGTATGATTTTTTCCAACATCTGGAAGAGGGAATATTGCAATCGTCGTCAATTATATGGTTCAAGCAAAATTTTTACTTATAGATTATTAACGTAGTGATCGAAATGCAAAAAAAAAGTTCATATTTTCCATTTGCTTTTTGTCGAGTTCTCTGTTTTCTCCAACGCATTCGGATGGCCAAACAAAATTCAAGCTCCATTTGCAAAAAGAAAACAGGTATGAGACTAAAAATAAAAAAATTGCATCGAACGAAGAGGTATTCGTGGTTTTAGAGTTCACATTATAAAAATGTAAGCGAACTTGAATTCCAACTGCGAAACTCTATGGTGTGAACAAAGTATTAAAAAGTTTCTTTCCATTACAAATAATAATTTATCGTTACAGTTTGTTGACGTTTCATTTCCTCAAACGGATCTAATTCTAACGATGTTTCAATCTTTCTGATTAAGCAGATTATGAAAAAGCCAATTCATCTGAATTGGCCGCATGACATATGTATTATTATTATTGCTAACAAAACATTATATAAAAAAAAGTAAAAAGACACAACGACAAAAAAATAATATTGAAAATGGATTCGATCCGCTCAAGCGAATCAATGTTCAATGATACAGACAGCGCAAATTTTATTCTCCGTTACTAAACAGCAAAGCTTTCATATTGAGCGTTTTTTTATCTGCGAATAATGATAAATTTTCTTTAACATTGATAGCTAACGATACGTATGAAATGTTTGCAGTTTCGAGATAAGCGAATCAGCACCAGGATCGGAGGATTCGAAGCGAGCGTTGTATCGTCGTGGTTCTTGGTCGGGAACTAGTTCATCGTCGAATATATCAGCGGTACCAAAGAGATCGCCGTCTCTGCCGTTATTGGTGACACGATGGACGTGTATACGTTGTTTGCAGACGAATAGCTGCAGCGCCGCGCCTCTGTGCGCTGCGTGCGGCGCGAGTTCGTCGATAGCGCAAACAAATGGAAAGTTGATAGGTGTCCGTCGTGGCAAGCGTTTGAAGGCATTAAAATTGGGCAGTACGCGGCAAGATTCAAGATCAGAAATAACGAGTACGCTGGGAAGAACGTCTGGACTATCGTCAGGTCGTCGAATGTTCGAAGCGAGTATAACGAGCATGGCGCAATTGAGTGGCTTAAGTCGAAGTGGAGATCGTGGCCAAACGAATAGGGAAGAATGGAGTTTACCGCCTGTAGAGACGATGGATTCCCCGGGGCTTTCATACGCGGGAATACCCGAGAGTGCTCAATGTTCACCAAAGAGACACGGTTCTTCTGTATACGAGCGTGTCAAGTCGAAAGTCAGTAGATCACTGTCGAATGGATCGGTCGTGCAGAAAATCGGTGATCATGCTATCCAACGTCCGACCAGTTTGATAGTTTCAGAAGCGAAGCATCACGACGACGGACTCTGGAGCTGTGACAATTGTACGTTGGATAATTCTTCGGGTTTGGAGCAATGCGAGGCTTGCGACGCGCCGAGAACTTCGGCACCGTGCAGCGGTGTTGTTATAAGCGTACCATCTTGGGAGCCAAGACCTCTGTCATCAGCAGGACCATTGTCCTATCGAAGATCGTATTCCGAGGTGGACGCAGTTGCGAGAGCGACACGAAAAAAAGTGGTTAACCGTCGGAGTCTGAACGACGATGATCCACCGGCGGTACCACCCCACTCAATGGCCTTTAATTCACGACCGAAATATTCTTACATCGGTATAACCGATCCCGACGTTCCACCGCCGCTGCCAAAGAAACAGGGCGCTAGCGGCGTCACCGGTAACGGAAACAAACTCGGCCTCGCTGGGCTCAGAGCTCACAGCGAATCCACGAGCCCGATCGAGTTAAGTGGAAACGCGAGCTCATCGAGTCCTCTCAAACGCATGTGGACTTGTCGCCAGTGCTCGTACGCTTACAATCCTCTGTGGTCATCGGCCTGTGACATTTGTGGCTCAACGAGATCACCAGCTTCTTTGCTACAACCCAGTGTCATAACTGTCACCAAAGACGCTACCAATTTTCGCGGCCCGGTCGAATCACCGATCGTCGTTTCGCGCGACAGCGTTCGTTACATACCTCCCAAAGCTGCAACCCTAGCAACCGCCGAATCCGATCTCGAAGATCACATTGAACAACAAATACTACCCTCTTGGACTTGCAAAAAATGCACACTTCTTAATGCCTCTACGAGAGCAACTTGCGAAGCTTGCGGAGGCTCCAAACTTCGCAGCGTAACTCACGTTGAAGATCCGACATTGCGTAAAGGCGAAAGTTGGGTATGTCCATCTTGTACACTCAGAAATCCCCTTACCGCCCAAAACTGCAACGCTTGCAAAACACTCGCCGATTTTCTTGAAGTACCCAGATTGGAGACTCGCGTGTCAGGACAAAAAAGTCCTTCCCCCCGAGCCACTTGCGGCTCTCATCACGCCAATCCAAAAATCAACGTCACGCCCAGGCATCGCAATTCCGTCAGACGAAACGGTAGTTCCGGGATCGCTGATAAATTGTCATCGAGGATAAAGGATAATTCGAATCCTGGAAATGCTCCCCTCGTTGGTCACACCCAGTGGCAATGTAAACTTTGTACTTACGAGAACAAGAGTACCAATGGAATTTGCGATATGTGCCAAAGCTCTAAGATACTCTCGATGCTGGCTGTCGACAGACCGAGAATAAGCGAACCCGGGACTAGCACCCTTCGCATACAACGTCAAGAGAGTGTCGTTATGGAAAATTTACGTCATATCGAGGAACGCGAGGCACTCGACAAGTGGGAAAGAATCGTTCGATATTGCAAAGAAACCAACGAACCTTTCGTCGATGATTCCTTTCCACCAGCACCCAAATCTCTCTACTACAATCCAGCTGATACCAAAGACAATCACGTTGTCCAGTGGAGAAGGCCTCATCAGATTAACGTCGATTCTACTGTTGATTCCAAATTACCATGGGCTGTCTTCAGAACACCATTGCCATCCGACATTTCTCAAGGTGTTTTGGGCAACTGTTGGCTACTCTCAGCACTGGCTGTACTTGCCGAGAGTGATGAACTCGTTAGAAGGGTTTTAGTCATGAGAGAAACCTGTCCCGAAGGGGCTTATCAAGTTAGACTTTGCAAAGATGGCAAATGGACAACTGTACTCGTCGATGATCTTCTTCCTTGTGACAAACGAGGACACCTCGTTTATTCGCAGGTCAGCATTATTTCGATCAATCAATTATACAATTCAATTTAATCATAACACGATAGAATCGTGTCGAAATATTTGGTGCAACAATTTAAAATTTGTCTCAGTTTAACAACAAAGAGAGCATACAATTTCATTCATCTTATATTTATTTTGTATTTGGTATTTTGAGCTTGAAGGCTCATTCGCAATGATTGCTTCAGTTCTCTTGGACCAAAAAAAAACACGAATGCTGGAAAATCGATACGTTCAATTAAACCGTTCGTCATCTTGGTGACGATCGATATTTTTCGAATTGGCTGTGACACAACAAAAATCTATTTTTATATTTTATTCGATTTTGTTTTGTTTAATTTGATTTTTGGCGGAGCTTCGCGTTCACTTATGGAAAAAAAATTACAATCTTCACAAATCACATTCGTCATTACGAATAACTTCGATCCGATACTTTCCTGAAGAGATAGCTTTCCTGAAGAGTATTGTCGAAAGTCCTTCTTTTTTCGTTGCCTAAAATTGATAGACGATCTTTTAAAAAAATAGAAATTCATTGTTGTACAGCGAAAGCTAATGACTCTTACTGCTTTCTAAAAATGTTTAGACAGACATTAAATTATACAAAATTCTCGGTAGAAAAACTAATTTTCATTTTTTTTTTGACTAGGCGAAAAGAAAACAACTTTGGGTGCCTCTGATAGAAAAAGCAGTTGCCAAGATTCACGGTTGCTACGAAGCTTTGGTGTCAGGTCGAGCGATCGAGGGATTAGCTACCCTGACTGGTGCTCCTTGTGAGAGCGTACCACTGCAACCGTCAGCACTGCCCAGTGAGGACGAACTCGATAAGGATCTTATTTGGGCCCAATTGCTGTCATCGAGACAAGCCATGTTTCTCATGGGCGCTAGTTGCGGTGGCGGTAACATGAAAGTCGATGAAGAAGAGTATCAACGAAAAGGCTTACGACCAAGGTAGCAAAAAGACAACGAAATCATTCACCAATTTCTGAGAATAAAATTAAACAAATTGCGTACAACTGAATCATGTTGCGCGAAAATAATAATTGAGTGAATTAAACGTTAATGTTGATGGTAAAATTCCCATAATAGAACTAAACGTGGGAACGAGTGGGAACGAGAATTTTTCACAAATATAGAATAATAAACTGGATGATACCATTTATTTATTTAAAATACTGGACTGGACATTAATTTTAAAATATACTGATATTCGGATAATTTTAAAGATCAATTGTTTATGGGAAAACTATTAACACTATCGATTCATTCAGTGATGATTTCCGATGAAATTTATGTTGAATTTCCTAATAATCGAACAATTTCAGCTTCGTCATAAGTTTCTATGAATTTTACGATGAATTTTCTCGTTAATTTTTCTTTCTGTAGGGATGCAAAATCAAGTTGGTAAATTTTTCCTCTTTTCATTTTTTAGGCACGCTTATTCCGTTCTTGATGTCCGGGACGTCCAGGTAAAGAACAGCTATTCAAACAAAAATAATTTTCCAAGTTGACATTTCTTTTCGTAAGGTTTTGAAGATTCTAAAAAATACTAAAACCTCTTTCTCACATTTTTAATGCGAAATCTGCAAATATTTCTCGAATCATCTGAATTTCTTGTAAGAAAACAAATCGAAATTCGGATCATATATCTAAGCGCAAGTCGTTTGTTTGAAAAAACGTGATCAATAAATTGTTCAGGGCATAAGACTGCTACGATTGCGAAATCCATGGGGCCACTACAGTTGGAAAGGCGATTGGTCGGACGACAGTCCAATATGGACACCTCAGTTGCGAGAAATGCTGATGCCACATGGTGCTTCGGATGGTGTTTTCTGGATATCATTCGATGACGTGCTGAAATACTTCGATTGTATTGATATTTGCAAAACTCGGGTTGGCTGGAGTGAAGTGAGACTGCGGGGTACGTTGCCGCCTTTATCGTCGCTTAGGCATTTGTCTTGCGTTCTTCTGACGGTACTCGAACCGACGGAAACGGAATTTACCCTTTTCCAAGAGGGCCAAAGGTATAAAAGAAAAGTTGATACATTTTTCAAATTATTTGTTTTTTCAAGTATTCTGTTAATTACATGCACTAATTACACGAACATAATATATTTATTCGATTTCATTTCAAACGAATATTCGAGGTAAAACTATTGAATGAGTCTAAATTACTTTAGAATTAAAAAAAAAAAAGTGAAAATTACACGATTTTGGAGGAAAATTTCAACAACTTATTGAGTATCTCGTGGGATCTGCTCCTGAACTGAAACTCATGAAACGAGTGATAACTATTCCATGTTAATCTAAATATCTTTCCAATTTCCATGAATATGTAGGAATTCAGAAAAATCTCAAAGATCTCAACTGGATCTGTGCGTCGTTGTGTTTCGAACGCGATCGGCGGCAGCCCCGGAAGTTGGTCGCTTGGTCGAGCACAGTAAACGTCAAGTTCGAGGTTTCGTTGGATGTCACAAGATGCTTGAACGTGATCTATACGTGGTTGTTTGTCTCGCTTTCAATCATTGGCACACGGGTATGGAGGATACGTCCAGTTATCCCGAGTACGTTCTCGCTATTCACAGCTCTAAAAGACTTCTCGTGGAACAAATTTCACCGCCGGCATTCGTACTAGCCGATGCTATTATCAGTTTGACCCTGGCGAAGGGACAACGTCATGAGGTAATCGGACAATCTTCGTCCCTATACAAATGAAGAAATTTATCATTAAGTCGTTTTTTTAAATTGATTAACTAAAAGGAAAATTCTTTAGCAAAAATGGAAAAGTTCTGCTTGCAAATTCTTTCACTTATGAATTGAGATCGATTGAACCTTTTGAAAAGACGTTTTCGCAGGAAAAAATAAAGAAAACGGCCCAAGAATTTCAAGTAAAACGTAAATGGTGAACGAGGTTCTGTTTTCCGCTCGGGCGAAAACGTATACGGAAAATAGTGATGGAATTTCGATTTTTTTAAATTACAGGGACGGGAAGGAATGACCGCTTACTATTTGACCAAAGGTTGGGCAGGATTAGTCGTCATGGTAGAAAATCGTCATGATAACAAGTGGATTCATGTGAAATGTGATTGTTACGAGAGTTACAACGTTGTATCGACGCGAGGACAACTCAGAACAGCTGACAGTGTTCCACCTTTGCACAGGTATGTTTTCTACCTCACAAATTCCTGTGGACCAACTCGTGAAACTTCTTTTGTTATATATGCCTTCAGAATTTCTCGACAATCAATTTTTTGGCGACTCATCAAACTCTTAAAAGTTATTTTCTCTATTGTTTGTCGAGTTATTTTTTATACGAACGATCAAGAAGTCGAATTACTGTGAAATACTAGTAAACAATGAAAACAGTTAAACCAGAGAAAAGAACTTGAAGAATCAATTAACGTTCAATTAATATTTTGTTGTATTTTTTCAACAGATTTGAAAAAAGTATCTAAAAAAATTCCAACTTTTCATGAAAATTACTCCATCCACTAGCGTCATGAACGGATTGATTATAAAATCGTTAATTTGTGAATTCAAAGATTAGATTTCTATAAAATAACGAATGTTCAAAATGAATGGAACTTTGAAAAGGACACTTGATTAATGGCCCTTGAAAAACATGCTTCCTATAGGAAAAAACATGGAACGATTTTAAATGTGAGACTATAACATTTGTTACAGTTTAAAATTCTTCCTATTTGTCCAGGTCTTAACGAGAATGTAATAAATTATTTAAACTTTACACCGTTTACTTTAAAAACCGTTAACTTTTGCTCGCGTTCAAATATGTAGAATAGTTGATTCAATTATATGTTTTTGAATTGACAGACAAGTGATCCTCGTGCTAACGCAACTGGAGGGTAGCGGTGGTTTTTCCATAGCTCACCGTCTAACCCATCGTTTAGCCAACAGTGGCAATCTTCACGATTGGGGTCCTCCGGATACGCAGCATTTTCCACAGATCGACACTCAGGTCGAGGGTCTCCATAGTCCTCGTTTGATCACCTGAATAATCCATGTCTCTGAAAATCGATACAACTCTTGCAAATTCCGAAGAAACATTTTGTTTCGGTGCTACATGCGACAAAACCACGAGAGATATCGTAATGGGAGAAAACATCGAATGGTTAAACGAAACCTCCGATGGATTACATTCCCCAAGTACGTTTCAGCATTTCAGTATGTTACGACTGCTAATAACGCAGCTTCAAAAAACGATTAAAAAAAAAAAAACTAAAAAAATAAACAAGAAATAGTGTAACGAGAAAACCGATTTTAAGAATATCATCGAAAATACAATTCGTCGTTGCGAGTGGTGTCTAATGTAGAGTGAACGACGACGTTCACGAAATACTTTGCTTGCGATATACGAACAAACAAAGACACAATTATTTTCTCAACTTAACGATTAAGTGTCTGCCGTGTGAATGCGGCGAGCGATGAACGCCGAAACGAAGGTGGTCGAACTTCTCGTTTTAAGATGTAGGATTAACGAATCTCTCGAATAGTAAAATACGTTATTATTCTTATTATTATCATTATTATTTCGTATTAATATTATTGATTTATTTTTATAATAATTGAGAGTGCACTCATGGTCGCTCCGTAGTTTATGTAGGAACGCGTTTTTCATTTAATTACAACCAAACTTGTTAAAAATTGTTTTCACTATCGCATAGGCTCGAATGTTTTGTTCTGTCTCCGACGTATCCACTGAGATTAAGACCTCACTCCGGCTATATTAGTGTATTGCTAAGATACCAAAGATGTTCGGAAGAAGTTTAGCCTTTTTTTGTTGAAGAGTCTCGATTCCATTGTAATCGAGCGACACCAGTCTGAATTTATCGACGAGAGTGTATTTGTAGAATTTTTTTAAACTCGTGGTTGAATCGCTTACAATACGTTTTTCTTGGCCTGTCTCAAGAGAGCGGTACTCGAGACTAATAATAAATAATTGATTTTTCAAGTTATCGAACTGAGCATTTCCTTGACGTGCGATCATGTCAAAAATGTATAAAAATCTTTAATCATTTATTTTTTTTCAATTGTCATATACTCGAAGCACAAATTGGGATATAAGTTATTCCACGGTTAATGCTCGTTAGTTTTATGTATGTTCGTGTACGAAAAAGACTGCTGTTATCGCAGAATGATTATTTTTTATTTCTCGATATTTTTTTGCACGAATCTCGGTTAAAAATGTGCAAACGCGATATAAAAAATCAGCTTTTTGAAGATCATTCGTGACAAATTGTAAGTTGTAAAAAAAAAAAAAAAAATTTCTCATGTACATTCGAACGAGGTTTTCGGCATAGATAGTGAAGGACGAGTCGTCTGTATTCTATTGTTAATTATATCGACATTGTTTGGAAAAATCATGGATTCGTTGCATTTTCATTTTTTTTTTTTTTAACTTCAATAAATAAGAATTACGAGAGCCGTAAATGACGCAATTGCCAGGCATTGTTTTTTGTTCCCGTAGCACAACCAGTTCGGTATTGGCGATATTGGGAGTATAAAAAGTCTCCATGACGTATACTTTAGGATGTATAATATATAAAGTTTCACTGGTGAGAATGAGAGCGCGATGGTGCCAGTGTACATTGTGACGTTACCATAAATACTTCGTGAACTACAGAAAAAAAAAAAAAAAAATATAGAGAAAAAGAAAACGAAGAATTATTAATAAAGGATTAAAAGAAAATAAAAAGTTTAACCGATTTAAAATAATGCGAAACTCGAGAACGAACATTCGTGATACTTAATGTTTGAAAAACGTCAAACTGCCGTATCCCATTAGTCTTCTGACAATGGTTGACAAAAACAAAACGTAAATAAAGGATGTAGCGCAGAGCCATTATTTCGACAGTTCTTGCATTTTAATTGAGAGTGAGAGCGAATAAGTGGGAGAGGAAATAAGGAAAAAAAAAAAAAAAAACAAATAGAAACTAGAGATTGTCTGCACCCTATGTACTACACTGGAACGTAGTGATGTGACAATATCTAACGCTGTGATCAGTCGATCATGTTTTTTTTTTTGGACGCGAAAACGCCGCGATCTAAAGGTGCCTGTAGATGTGTGATTGTAAACAGACAAAAACTTATAAACTTGTTTCAAATATTGAGAAGAAAACAAAACAAAAAACGGTGAATTACTAAGACAATTGTGTCGAACTATTGCATTGACAGTAATTGAGAATTTTCGAGTGATCCGCTACTTTCCAGAAGAGTGTGAATTTCTTTCGAACCCATAATTTTGTGTTCTTAGGTCATTTATTTATTCGATAGCAGTTAAATCATGTTAAAATAGTGCTAAACTCTTGCTATTTTCACGCTCATCTATATTTCACAGTTGTTTTTCACTCTTGCATTGATATTCCAAAAGTTTCGGCTCGTTTTAAACGAAAGAAACTGTTTGAAAAAGCGCGTTTACTCATGAGCTCGGTAGCTCTCATCTCCTGAGCCAATTTTTCCTTGCGTTCGGGCACTTGCGAGTTTACATTCGTCTCATTTATTTGCGAGCGATCACGAGGCTTGTGCGAACTATATAGAAACATACATACACACGTACACACGGAAATACTGACGAATATTGAACACTCAAGGACACAACATAACGCGAAGGCGCCCTCGCTTTTTGGCGATTCCGAAGGATTATTGAGCTGACCACTTGTGCCATACATAACTGAACATTTAGATCCAAGAAGAAAAAAAAAACAAAGAAAAAGAGAAAAAAGAGTGAGTGAATGAGGGAGGAGAGAGACGAAGTAAGAGAAAAAGGAAACAAAGAAAAACATAGTGATCGATAATAATTTTATAGCGAATCATTCCATTGGCACGTCACGATGTACCGCGAGACCCTTTTTTCTCTGACGACACAAAAACAACAAAAATTCTATTTTACATAACGCGTAGTTGGTGAAGAAGTTGTAATGTTGTATGAAGAAGAAGAAAAAAAAACAAACGAAACGAAGCAAATATTCATGAGAACTAAAAAAAAAAAACCATGAAAATTGATAAAACGATAACAAATAACGTAATTATAAACACAAAAAGAACTGCGATTAGTTTTTACTTCCGAGTTTTTCGTTCCCGGAGTTTTTCAGAACGAAAATGAAATTTCGCATAATGTTGAATTTCGTAATAAGTATCGATTCCAGCTTCGTGATAACGAGCTTCAGTATCCGGTGAATAAGCCATAACCAAATAAATATGAAAAGAGATTGAATTTGGAACTTTCACGTGTCTCGGGATATTTTATCATCGAAAGACTTTTAATATTTTTTTTTTTTTTAATTTTAGTAAGAGAGGAAAAGAGGCGAAGTAGAAAGGAAGATAAAAATTCGAATTGTACATATGTGAAAAGAGGGAGATTGAGAGAGAGAGAGAGAGAGAGAAAGACAGACAGAATACAGAAACAACGTTGGCATATTTATTGTTTCGAGGCAACTAGGAAAATGAGAGAAACAAGGAAAGGTTGGAATAATGGAAAAATAATAGAATGAAGAGGAGGAACTAAGAGAGAGAGAGAGAGAGAGAAATGAATTTGAATTTGCACATCGCTGGCGTTCTACGTTTACAGTTTAATTTGCATGCGCTTCTCGTCGTTGTCATAGCGTTAAATTATACGATAACGCCGTAATGACATTTTCATTATCATCATTATGGTTATTATTGAAAAGTTAGTAATATATTGAAACTTGCAATGAAAAAAAAAAAAACACGATTGAAAGCGAACACGAGGAAGAAAGAAAAAAAAATGGCACGTCGACGGGACGAGTATGTCGTCGTTGATTGAGAGTGTGATATGTAAAAAAAAAAAGATGCAGATTTAGAAATGTGATCGCGAAATTTCTCGACAGCGTGAAATTTCCAAATCGAATAATATTTTTCATTTTATAATATCATTTTGAACGTAAAATAATATGAACGCTCGTTTGTAAATGCAAAAATCGCCTACATTTCTGACGACTGTAATTTCGAAGTTGATTATATTTGGATAAATTAATCTCGATCTATGCGGAAGAATTGAAGCCCAATCAGAGCGAAGAATTTGATAGATAAATTGTTATTTTTGTTTTGAAAATTTCCGAATGTAAAAGTACTTGTTACTTCCATTGAATTAGTCATTTTCGAGTAAGTCACGAAATTAGCAAAGGTAATGCCCGTTTGGAGTTTGGTGTGTCTGTGCCTGTGTGTGTGTGTGTGTGTGTGTGCGCGCCCGTGTGGATGTACGTTTGTCAAGGATACAAAGAAATCTGATATAAATGTGATATCCAACTTTTTCAATTGCCAATCGTGATCAGATAATGCAATACGTCTCAGTACATATATTTACTCTCGTACGTGGCCATCGATCATTTTTATTTCTTTTATTCTGTCCTTTTTTCAGTTTCGGGTTCTATAATCGACGCGAGTACTCGTTACGTCTGCACGTCGCCAGCCCAAAGTACCTAGACATACTATATTCTTAATATGTGAAAAAAAAAATAAAAAAATAAATAAATAACAATAATTGAAGAAATACGTGTCTCACTGTATTTGTATGATAATGCATAGAGTATGGGTCAGCGAGGATGTTGTCGTTGAAAACACGTCGCCCTCCTTAAACGAGAAGAAACCGAGTGAGAACAAGAAAAAAACAAAGAGAAAGAGAGAGAGAGAGAGAGAGAAAATGATGAAAAATACCCCGTGTACTGCGTGTATAGCGCTCCTTTTTTGTAACAATATGTTGATTTTCTTGAAAGCGAGAAAGGAAGAGAGAGAGAGAGAAAGATAGTGAGAAACAGTGATGAAAGAGAAGAGACATGATACGGAATGACATGCAGAGGGATGAGAATTCGCGTAAACCCTTAAAAAAATAGGGATTAGCACCATTCGAATAAAAAAGTAAATAAAAAGAATAAAAATAGATCTGCAATCTTCTTTAACACATAATAATTGTCAATAATTCATAAATTATAAATGTTTAATGATAACATCGATTACTAGCATTTTATAACTACATTGATAATTGTTATTTTGCTGATTACAATGTTTCTGTTTTTTTTTTTTTTTTTTTTTTTTTCAATTGAAAAATCATTTGAATATTTTCTGTTGGTGCAAATCTCTTCCTACTCCTAAAATCCTGCCTACGTCTGCCTGCCTACACAAGGACGGATTTAAACACAGAACCTGTATTAAGAATATTTCTGTAGGCGAAAGACTCGGAATGCCCGTAGGTTCGATACACCAATTTTTTGGTATTATCTGTAAAACGAAAAGATGGAGATTAACATCCCAGAATGAGCAATCAATTATGTGATAGACCCGTAAAAAGAAAACTGTGTGAAAGCTAACTCAAATTGATCCAAAATGAATGTGGAAATAAAAGTAAATAAAAATTGCGTATATGATAAACACTGTTCGATTCGGATGGAAATGAACAGGGCGAGGTGCGAGAAAGACAGTGGTGTAATCGCGAAATGTTTTTGTCTTTATACTTTCGTCAGCCATTATATTGAATATATATATATAAATAAATATCGTGAATATTGAATATACTATTCAGTATACATCCGTGTATATTTCCCACTATGCATATAGGTATACTGTATGTATATGAGATAGAGCTTCATATTTATATTATATATTTAATATATAAAACAAAGAAGCAAAAATTTTGAATATTTACTACCGTATGTTAAAAAAAAAAAACAAAACAAAACAAAACAAAATGATATCGAAATTGTGTTGTCCCCCGATTTGTATCGTGTAGGCACGTTTAATAATAAATCGAAATATTATCTACACAACGTTTCTTTCTCTGGTGTGTTGCTTGCGGTGGTTGACGTTTTTTGCTGATGTGAGATTTTTTTGAGGTTCGGGATGACTTATCCACGTTTTTCTACGTGAAATATTTGATTGGATAACAGATTCGCGACACGCGATTGGACAAAAATGTAATATAATTTGGCTCTCTTGAAAACTTATCGAACATTATTTAATATTAATTAAATTAATTAAAGAAAATATTACAAAAAAAAAAACAAATTAGCGAGGTGTCTCATGATCACTGTTCAGAATTACCTACTTAGGACAAAGTTAATGGTGGAAAAGAGGAATTTATTGAAAAAAGAAGAATAAATTCGAAACTATTTTGGAAAATCATGGACATCTTGGAAATCAGCTGATCTCAATGAAGCGAATGATTCTTTGGATTTTTGCTCATAGAAGTTACGAATTATTGATACGGACCTTCTTAACAGTTCAGTTTCAAATAAACCTGATAGAACAATTGTGATTTTGAACGTGATACTGATTTTTTTTCGTTCCAATAAATCACACAAATCTGATTTAAATGTGTTCGAAAAATGGCCGGGAGAGGCACGAGCGTCAGCTCTCTCTTTTGGATAGCGTTCGTTGCGCTCGAGCGGTAGAAACTCGAGTGTGGAAATATATCAAAATTCAAAGATGGCGTCTGCTATGGATATTGACGACGAAGGCAGTGATTTACCCACTTCGGGCAGCACAAAAGGCGATAAAAAGCGATTTGAAGTGAAAAAGGTATGTAGACATACCCATTGAAATACTCGTCGTATCAATATTCCGTTTAGTTTCATCCTAATTCAATCACACCAAAAGCATCAATTTTCTAACCTCAATACGCAATTGAGCTTTGTCATTTTTTTTTTTTTTATATACACATTTAAATCTCGGTCATGCTCTTCTGTCGGTTTTGACAATTCACAAATAATATATTTTTTTTTCATATCAGTGGAATGCCGTTGCGCTCTGGGCTTGGGGTAAGTTTTTCAGTCTCATTATTTCCCTAATTCTACATTGTATTTTTTATTTTAAAAACACCAAATTAACCAATAAACTGACTAAATCCGATTTTCTTTCTGATGAAACTTGATACAAAATAATCACACAAAACTAATTTCAACAAACTCGGACGATTCACTCATTGCGAAAGAATTATTTGTGGAAAAGTCCATTGTTATTAGTATGGCATTTGAGGTTATATCGTTGCCTAAATTGCTGTTTTCAAAGTAGATTTTTACGATGGAATAAATTTGACAATATTCAAGTTTTTTTTTCTTCAATCTCCGCATGTTTTTAATTGTTTTTTCAAAAACATGTATAAACTCTTAAGAAATGATCGAAAAATTTCTTATATTTGGTACTATTCTGTAAAATGATACGCTCAAAAAAACTTCCCATGGATGAGTACAATTTTGGTTGTTTTATGCATCTGCGGAACTAATTGTTCCAATCGTCAATCTGTGTCGCTGCTTAGAGCAATGGTACCAAAACCCCACAAATTTTTTGTTACTCAATGGCGACATGCTTCGTATCAATTATTTTTTTCTATGACTTTTTGCCTTCAATGGTCAAATATTTATCGATGCAATAACGAGTAACGATTATTGCGACTGAATGTGGTACCGTTGTTGAAATATCATCTAAAAATTTGTACCAAATTATAACTCAATCAGTTTACCGACTACCATGATCTGGGATTGCTGATTTGAGGAACAAAATTTTAAGGAAATCACAGACATTATATCTGTAATTGTCATATTTTGTTAAGAATTCTGTTATGCCCAATGCACCAATGGTAATGTATTTTTTTTAAATCAATGGAAAAAACAACATTTATGGAACGGTCTCTAATAACGAACAATCGTTTGAAAAAAATTTTGGGTTAAAAAATCATCCGTGATAAAATTAAATTGGACGATTTAAGCCGCAGAAACAATTATTTGAAAGTAAGTGAAATACGTTGAAAATAACATTCTATCCTGAAAATCGTTCTGAAAAACTTTAACAGTTACAAACATCTTTTATTCCCAACATAATTTCCAAAAACAGAATTCCGCACAACAGAACCGCTTTAAGTAAAAAATCTATTGGGCGCAAATTTTTTCTCGAATAATGGATCTGAAATTGTTGAATAAGTTCATATCATTACCATTCAGTTTGTCATAAGTCCTTTGTCCTTCTACGCGCTGTAGAATATTGAGGCATCCTCATTATTTTAATGCAAAATATATAGTAAAAAATATAAGGTTTTAATTTCTTTTAAATAAATAGTTGTAAAGTGTGTGATGAAAGTTTATTTTACCTACTAATTAAACATTTGGGGCAGTTGACAATTAGCGATGTCATTGTATATCGAAAACAATTTTCAATGATTCGGATTTTGCAGTTCTGTGTCATTGGGAAGTGACCTCAAAATTCTTTCTTTAGAGTTTATCAATTAATGAAAGTAATCCTTGCGCCTCTACTTTGTTGAAAGTCGCAGTACCAATGGTGATTTGTCTGCCTTATTTCTGTTCTTTTTTATCTGAAAGTCTTTGTGTCTTTCAATTGAAAATCTTTTTGATCTCAGATTAAAATAAACAAATAATATATGAAGTAAATATTTATGATGAATCGGATAATTGATACCAAACGAATTCGACATTTTCCCATATTCATTCTGAATAATCATAAGTGAATGACTAATTCAAGAATGATTGCATATTCATTATAAATTAATTTGTTACTCAATCTTGGCGTAAAATAAGTAAATGGCGACTTCATAATTTCGTATCTCAAATTTATTTAATTTATATTGATTGTTAGATATCGTGGTGGACAACTGCGCAATCTGTAGGAATCACATAATGGATCTCTGTATCGAGTGTCAGGCGAATCAAGCTTCAGCAACGAGTGAAGAGTGTACCGTCGCTTGGGGAGTCTGCAACGTGCGTTCAAACCAAATATTTTTATTATTCAAAGCTCTAGAAACTCTAATCGATGCTTGGAAGCGTTCGTTAAAAAAATGTCTAAGCGGATCTGATTTGATTTTTTTTTTTATTTATACCAATTTTTGCTGCATACAATACATATATACTCTGTTATAATTGGGAAATAATTTATTTGGCTGTGCAGCATGCATTCCATTTCCATTGCATCTCACGTTGGCTCAAGACTAGGCAAGTCTGTCCGCTCGACAATCGCGAATGGGAATTCCAAAAGTGAGTATTC
This sequence comes from Campoplex capitator, assembly GCA_037576405.1. Lineage (NCBI taxonomy): Eukaryota > Metazoa > Arthropoda > Insecta > Hymenoptera > Ichneumonidae > Campoplex > Campoplex capitator. The sequence continues at coordinate 3,325,883 of JARBWI010000015.1, forward strand.
CGCTGATTCGATACTAAGCTTTTTATCAAGCTTATTTCTGTATTAGAAAGAACGATCGATTAAGGAGTTTCGATACAGACGATACAATGTTGCCATGCTAAACCATGTTAAAAACATTTAAAAATTTCAAAAAGTTGAGAATTTTATAAAATTTAATGAATATATTCTTTATGTGCCAAATTTGACAATACAAATTTTTTCAGATTTTTCTTCTACACAGTTATCGAGTAATCAAAGACTAAAGTTCACGTGTATAAGCATAGCGTTTCCATATATATAGGTATACACTTTGGGCATAAGAAATCTGCTTTAATGCATAATTACTCGATAACTAAGTAGAAGAAAATTTTGAAAAAATTTGTCTTTTCGTACTTGATGTTGAAAAAGATTATCACCAAATTTCATTAATTTCTTAACATTTTGTCTTTTGTACCGAAACTCCTTAATTATGCCAGAAAATTTTGAGGGTCGAGGTGAGGTCGAATCTCAGTGTGAACATGAATTCCATTAGTTCCTCTACCATTCTGAATATTATTTAGACGTTTTAAAAATGATTGTAAGCTGCGATGAATAGGGTATTGGTTTTTTTTTTTTTTTTCAATTGGTTTGTACAAGTTGACATGAAAATACGAACTTGTAAAATTCTTTCCAGGTATGGGCACTAAAACAGTGCTCTCAGTTGCCTCGTACTAAAGAACCCAACAGGATCTCCTCACCAATGTCATCGGTGTGATTCACAGAAGGTCCATAACAAGCTAACGAGAAATTCTCCATTGTACAACAGCTGCATCCTCGCAAACGATTAACTATCGTGCTTGAGCTAGAGTTACGTAACGATGAAAATTTCAACGATACTGACACGCAGTCTCAAATCGCCCGTGAACGACTTTTCGTATCACTAACAAGAACAACAACATCAAACTAGAATCCTTTTTGCAACGTTATTAAATTCTTCGAGACTTAGGGCAATTACGATGTTTCATTTTTTTTTCCGGCTCAACGGAACCTGTGTAAAACATAGTTTTAAGACACGAATAAAAATAATTTACCAAATTCGTTTCCCTAGATAATAAAATGTTCTGATCATGGTTCAGGGTTCTTCCCTCCCACTCCTCAGTCTATCTATTCTCCACTCAATCGCGTTCACCAAGAGCGAAAAGAAACTGCAGAAAATGTTGCCGGTACAGCCGGTACCTGACTAATCCCCTCAGGTGGTGATGTGAGCACGCTCAAGCAATGCTATTAGAGGCCCCCGGGCAGCCACCTCTCCAAACGTGATGCAATAAGCAAACCGGAGTGCACCCCTCGAGGGCCAACATCAGCACGATGAGAACCGTCCATGGGAGGCCATCAATGCTGTGCACTGACTGTTCACGCATCGCAATAAGATATTTTGCGCTCGGACAAAGGGGAGGGGTCTGAATCACCCGGAATTGTAGTAGAAACACTTGGAATTTTTTTTTCTTCGTTTTTTTTTTTCTTCAAATTTCCATTGGTAACATCGGTAGTTGGTCGGGGTTCGCACTCGGGATTTCGGTCGTACGAGCTCGAGACCTTGCCCACTGGACCAATCGCTCTACCAATCTGGTCATTTCAATTTTTTCATTCTCAACTAACTGTAATCGTGGCAGGAATAGCTTTAATGTTAATAATAAATAATAATAAAACAGGCAGTCTATCTCGTCAAAAATGCGAAAATATATTTTTGCACGTCGAAAACGTTGCTGGCTGCACGAATTTATCCGGTCACTTTGTCCACTTTAGTAACTTTTATTTTCCTATATAAGTTCGCCAAGGATTGTTGCCATAATACGAATCTAAATTTTTTTACTTTTTCTATACAAAATTAGACCCTCGGGCAACAGTTCGTTTTTTTTTTTTTTTTTTTTCGTTTTCGGATAAACTTATTGCATTTGGTCGTTCGTTTTTTTACGTATTTCGATATTTTTAAAACACAGATGTATTATTAAATTTGAAAATTGAACAAAATATTCGAAATTTCGTTTCACATTTTCGTGATATAAGAAATATCGAAATTTTGTAAAACTATAAACATATATTCATAGTCGGAAACGACTCTAATCTTCTCAATGGTGTATGAGAAAGTTGCATTTAATGATAATTTAATGACAATAACTATGGATTGGATGGAAAGTTTTGGAAAATGTAACAAAGTCGTTTTTTACTTGAAAAATTAGGGTCGTTTTTGACCCCGTTGTATGGATCTGGGGTAAAAAAAGCTTTGTGAAAATGCTAAAGGGTAGTTCGAACCACGCAACAGACTTATGATTTCCATAAAACTCATGTCAGGGTTCACAGAAATACGACATCAACATATTTTTTTACCGCTTTTTAAAAATTTGTCTTTTCGAGGCGACCGAGAAGGATAGGATAATCCCTGGTCTTATCGTATCGCGTGTGTCGTACTCAGGAGTTGGAAAAATGTTGTCACGAAAAGTCAGGTTTACCAGTCAATTTCTCGGCGGTTGAATCCGAGCTACGATACCGCGCGAGTATCTTAAATTTTTTTACTTTTAATTATATTTTTCTCTATCGAAATATATTTCTCGTTTTTCTTTTAATTTTCGTAAACATTTTGGTAAGAAAAAAAACAAAAAAAAAAAAAAAAAATGAAGAAATTTAGAAGAAAAAAGTTTTCGAGAGCGGAAATCATTTTTTTTGCACTCTAGAAACAGACCTTATTAACTCGGTAGTCTCTCGATATAATCGAGAAGTGAAGCCTGCTTCTAATCCGGGTATACAGCGAAAATTAGATCTTTGAAAGAGAGAAAGACCAGCCAATATTACCGAAAGGGTTTTCACATTTTCTCATCTTAAACCAGAGTCCTTATATAGCCAGCCTACGACGACCAACTCTTTTTATTCCCCGAGTCTATTCTCTTTCTCTTTCTATCTTCTTGGAACTATTTTTTTATCTCCTGTTTTTTATTCCCTCACCCTCTCCTCCCTCTCTCTCTCTCTCTCTTTCTCTTTTATCCTTCATCCTTTATCCTCGTACCCGTACCGTAAAACCCGGATCTATGTAATAACCGTGTCCCATAAATTCTCGTCTCGTTCACGTTGAATGAACATTGAAGCAGGATTTTCGGAATCTTCGACCGTGCACGTCGAATTTGTGAATGGAAAATCATATTTTCCTCTCTTCGCCCTTCTATCCTTACTCCATTCATTGCCCTTTTAATAGAACTCGAACAATGTGAAATCCCGAAAATCTGGTCACCAAGCTCAACAATTATCTTATTTTCTCAAGTGCTCGTAGAAGACTGGCAACCGCTGGCAACGATATCCTTTAACTTATTTCACCAATTACTAATTAAATGCGATTTAATTTTTATCCAGATAACGTGGATAATTTGTCCAAACTTATTTCAAATTAGAGAAAAATCTGCATAATTTTTATGAAACTGTCATTTCCATTATTGTTTTGCAATATTTTTTATTTTCTTCGTTTTTCTTGATTCGACGTTATCGAAAAATTCAACAAAATCCTATAGGCGATTCGTATACTTTTCACATTTATTATCTGATTTTGTTTTTTATTTATTCTTTCTTCTCTTAACTTTCTCTTAACGAATGTGTCAAATATTCTTAATGGTGATTCATTAATTCGGTAAAATTTCAATTTTTAACGAAAAAAAATAAAAAATAATGTATACACTGAGATTGAACCGAAACTACTTATTTCTTTCTGCATCTCCTGTAAGTTAAAATTGGATGAAAAAAGCGTTGGACATGACTGACCCACTTTGATCGGAAGATCAGATTTTTTTTTTTTTTTTTTTTTTTTTTTTTTCCTGTAAAACGCTTCGAATCATACAATAATTCCAAAAAATATAGCAACCATTCAATTGTTATTATAACTTGAACAGAAATTGGAGTGGTTGAAAATTGTGATTCGAAATAAATTGGTCTTTACGGTCATTCAGTCAACAATAAAATTTGTTGATTAACGTTATCGATAGTAGAAATTAGATTTACGTTCGTGTTTTATTAGTACCGGAGTGAAAAGTTTCGAGTTTCAGTGAAAAAAAAAAAAAAAAAATTCAATAAAAAGAGAGATGGAGAGAAATAGGTGGAGGGGGTCGAAAGCCACTCGGAAAGGGGAAAGAGAGAGAGAGAGAATGAGCTTTTTATTTCACATTTTCGGCGAAATTTCGACCACGTAGTTCGCGCAAGGGATGGGCCTGGGCGAACGTAAAACGTTCGGGAGATGGAATATAAATATGATTTTCGTTCAACTCTCGCTCGCGTGTATGAGAGTCAGGCCTGTGTGCACATCAGGTACGTCAGGTAATTGTGGAAGAAGTTGGAGAGCGCTATGGTCCGCCCGTAGATTTGGTAGCTCTTTCCCTACTCCCAACCCTGCTCCCTTGCTCTCTTCTGGCCTATCGCATGCACCTTTACCGCACGTCGCGCGCGGGCAAAAAATGGCACTTGCATTTATGTGTATATAGTGCCGGGAGTGTAAAAAGGGCCCCTGAGAGACTGGTAACGATAGTCGCTATAGCCACGGAGGCTTCATTTCCGCCGGAAACAGAATCCCCCTCATTTACCCTTCCGGATTTCTCAATCTCCTTTCTCTCTCTATCTGTCTATCTCGATTTTCCTTTTTCTACTGTCTCGACGAGAAAGTTCGTCGAGGAATTAGTCTCACGCCGTTTTATTCTTCGACTTGTTTATTTTGATCTATGTTTGAAGAAAAATGTTGTCCTTTCGCTACGATTAAACGTGGAACATGTTTACGAGCAACATTCATTGTTTGGATGGTTAGCATTTTTTTTTAATCCTATTTTATAACTTTCCAATGTAAAAAATGTAAATTCGATAAAGATTATTTCTCAACTCGATTCTAAGGGATTCATTAATACCGTCCGTACAAAACTCATCGATAATCATCCTGCGATTTTGTCGTTGTGAAAATCTTCACCTCGCCATTTTTTATCTCGTCGAAAGCCCTTAACTTTTCTCGTTTTTTCGTCGATACTATCTGCGCGGCTATGGTTTTATCCGACTTTACGAGTTTATCGGGGTCATAGCAGAATTTGTGAGCGTCGTGCGCGTTTCAGACTCTGTTTCTCTCTGTAAGTGTCCTCCTTAAGGGTTTCGCGGCAACGAGTACATCATGTTTTCACTTCAATTGTCCTTCCGTCTCATTATTTGTTTCTCTCGTCACGGAGTGTTCCACTTTTTATGACAGATGCATAATTTCAATAAAACAGGATATTTCCCATAGATTTTGTACGGTGTAAAACATCGCAAAATGTATTCAGTGTCTATTTTTTAGTTTTTTCTACTGTAACGAAGCGTCAGGACGTAGATAGTAAAAATATCGTAAATGGCAGTCTCGTCGTGTGCGTTGAAAAAAATTGCTCCAATTTCTTTTTTATTTTCACTTGTTATTGTTTCTCTTTCAAAGGGCGATTGGGACATTTTTTTCGTAGTTTTTTTTTTTTTCATTGTCGTTGTTTTTATCACTTTTTAGTAACGAATCTGTAAAGTCAATCGTCGTTGATCGATTTTAGGTGCAATCGTTTTGATTAATAAAGATGAAATACACATTTTTCAATGAACAGATTTATAAATTTTATATTTCGGTGAAAAATTGTGCAATTTTATTCCATTTTATTATTTAGAGTTACCGTGATTTTGTTTTTTTCTTGTCAGCTTTCTCGGCCTCGGAAGGACGAGAGGATCAAAAGCAGCCATCCAATATTTTTAGCCTCTCTCAACTCGACTTTTCGATATAAATCCGCGAAGCGCATACACGCGAGACACCGCTGTGTTTGGTGAATATATCAAGGATTCTTCACTCTCCAGGCCCCCGCATCTCGCCCCTTAAAATGCTCTCTCACTTTGCCACGTATTCGTGTGTCATGGGCTATTTTACGTCATAAGATATTGAGGTTTTCTTTAAAACTTACAAGCAATCGTGCGTGCGAGCTAGGAATTTTTTTTTCTGGCAAGTTTTAATTTTTATTTTCGACACTGCATTAAAAAAAAAATTTCAGCCTCGAGCTCGGTTAAACAAGCATTTAAAATCGTCGTTCAAATATATTTTACCATTTTTTGTGAAATTGCCTGTATATTGTGCTTTCGTACACACGTATGGGTGTGTATCTATAAATATGGAAGAAAGACGATGTCCGTTTACCCCATACCCTCTACGTCAGTCTTTCTTTTCCTTCACAGTCGCTTCGATACTTCTCGCTGGTGCGAATTTTCTTGCTCCGATTTCTCTGTTTTCTCGGACCTACCATTAAACCTCTTAGCTCTTCAAGGTTTTTTTCTCGTGTCTCACCAATTCACATTTTCTCGCAGTTTTTCTTCTTCGTTACAAAATAAGTTTTTCTATCTTATATCTTTTGTTGTTATTTATTTTTTTTTTTTTTAAATAAAATTAGGCAACAAAACGTTCGAGATTGAGAAGAATGATTGTTCCAAGTTTTTCGGTTTTCCCACGTTTTAAATTTCAATTCGAAAAAACATTTTTTTTTTCTAAATAATCGTTGCGAGGATTAAATTTCATTCAACAAGAAATATATTATAATTTTTGGCTTCCAGTTGGCGTACGTAGTTTCACTGTCATCTCATGTTAATACGTTTTTACTGTAAAGGATTTCGATCCACTCGGTTTAGCTTGGTCGGAAAATTTGTATCGTTTGATGTAAAGGAAAAAGACGAAAACGTTTGCGAGGTTCTAAAAACACGGGGTCGTCGCGTTCGTAAAAGACCCTCGGGCTTCAATCCGTCTCGAAAAATCACAGAGGAGAATCTTTGACGAGTTATTTAGTTGTTATGCGGTGTCTGGGAATTTTTATTTTTATTTTTCTCTCATAAAAATTCTTGAGTTTCCCGTAAGTCAGGAATTGTCGCGAAATTTTAAGATGTAAGTTATCAGAAGCAAATAAAAGGCCCGGCACGTTATCAAACGCTTTCGTTTTTGAGTAAAATTTTGGCAACATAGGCTCTCTGCTACCCTTCCAGCTTCCAGGCGTTATTTACCTCCAGCACCTCAGATCTCGAGCACATTATACCCGTGATATATACATAACCGAGGTTTATTTGTAAAAAAATCGGAGTTAATTTTGTTGGGGAAAGTAAATAAGGGTCGGGTCTGGGGAGAGTAGACAACGAAGGTTGGCAGTAGTGCATGGGAAGATTGGAAGTTGGGCTCGGGGAAGAGCGAATCTTCGTCAGGGCGAACATACACTCGAGGATAGGCCAAGTGAATGAGGCAACTGGGGAAGTTGGAGGTAAAGGGGGATGAGAGAGGGTAAATGGGGATGGTTCGGAGAGTTTGAAGCAACGTTCGAAGTGGAGGAGGTCGCCGCGGTGGTGGAGGTCGTTCTCTTCGTTCGAGGTTGGCTAGCGAGCATCACGATGGCCTGGCTGACCGAGCAGGAGCAACAAAGGCTTCCTAAGAGCCCTTCACTGCCTGCCTATCCTGCTCTCGAGCACTCACCCTTTCCCTCCTCTCACTTTCGTCTTTCTCTCTTTCTCACCGTAGATCAGTCTTTCCTTTTCACTCTCACCCTTTGCTTCATCATTCCCTCTAGAACGAGAACAGCAACATCCAGCTGGACCACCCTCTTTCCTCTTCCCCTTCCACTACTGTTTTTCCCTTGCGTGCATCACCTCGGCCAAACTCTCTCCATCCTCCTCTTTGCTTTCTCTTCTGTCTCCTCCGCATCGTCGACGAGTGACGACGTGCTCTCCTCACTCCCTCTCCGCACAACCCCTCACTTCGTGACGTGATTGCCACCCAAATGTGTTTACCCGTAAACCGTATCAAACCGTCGGTGTGTACGCGCTTCTATCTCTCTTCTACACTCCCGATACAACGTGAGAGTCTCGTTCGCTCTCTGGCTATGACCGCGTTGAGCTCCATCACTCCCTTTTTCATGCTCCTCCATGTCCGGTAACACCACTCTTTTCCCTTTTTCTTGCTTTTCGGATTTTTCTCCGTTACTTTTTCCCTTCTTTTTTTTCACCCCCCCCCCTCTCTCTCTCTCTCTCTCTCTCTCTGTGCTGGAGCTTTGAATTTTTCCGTAAAATCAAACTACTCGGCGAAGCTCTATCGCTCTATTTTTATCCCTCAATTTGTTCTTTGTACCTGGAAGTGTGTACTTGGTGGAAAAAAAAAGAACGCAAAACAAGCTTGGCAAACGGAAAATAATTCAATTTAATGACTTTTGTAGCAGAAATTCATAAACGTTCAAGCACATTTAGCAGGGCGTTGCTTCCACCCCTGTGCGTCTGTATTTGTAACAACCCTTCCACACTTCGAACAGACAAATTGCCGAATGAAATCGAAAGAATATGACCAGAGGCATCGAAACATGCGTGATTATAGTCCATGCCCAAACTCCGAAGAAACGAAGATGATCCGGTCGGACATCAGCACGTGATTTCTCAAGTGTGTTCACCGTCCACAGTGCTATGTTTACTACGATCAGAAACGTTATCAATTCCTTGCCAGGTTTAGCCCTCGAGGATGTTCTTTTTCGCCAGGCAATCTTACATGAAACAGGAGAACGTTGGTTTTTTCGATAAATCGATTATCACCTTACATATTTACGACTATAGCCTCTTCTTTCACAAGCCTACATGTATATTTTGCATATACCTGTACGAGAAGAGTCTGACTTGTACTTTGCACAAGTGCAATGAAATCTGCCCCTAGGGAAAGTCCCCAGTTCGGTCCTATTGTCAATACTCCACCAACAGCTCCGAATAGACAATGCAAGTAAACGCCTGCTTGAGCAGCAGCCAAAAGCGTTGAATCCAAATATGGCGGAGGCTTCGTGCTCTTTAGCTCGAGATTTCGAAGCTTCAGAATTCCGCCTATTGCAGCCAAAGCACCTGTTCGTATAATCATATTCTTATTGTTTACCATTCTTTTCATTTAATACCTCTTTTCACCATTTTTTTTCTCTCTTTTTATACAGTTGCTTTCAGAATTGTTCTCGTTCTTAATAATTTGGAATTACTTAGTACAATTTACTCCCTCGTTTTGTCAATGTTCGTAAAATTTTTTTGTCACTTTACTAGCTATTTCAAACTGCAAATGTTGGAATTCATCACTCTGAAACTGTTATTCTGTTATTTGGTTTACTGGCATTGCGCGTTTCGATTCCCGATTGATGTGGCAACTAACCTGCTATCAGTATCGCAGTTTCCAGTGCAGTTACTTGTTCTATCGCCATCATTGGTTTCGATTCTTTGAGAACGAAAAACATTATGAGACTCAGTATCGTAGCGGCTATGACCAAAATCCCGCCAAATAATCCTCTGAAATTTTTTTTCGGCAAATTATGGTAAATTCATGAGAATAGTCCGTGGAATTTGAATTTATAACGTGAAATGCTTGCATGATAGATAAAGTTTGGGGACTCTTTTTTTGTTAGTGTACCTGTGTGCACTGCTGCAATCGATACTCAATTGGTACAACGATCTCGTGGCTCCGTCCGTTTTAACAACGATTTTTTTGTCAACCCTTTTCCACATCTCGAAAAGTATGACTGCGCAAATGAGGCTGAACTCTATGGTACAGGGAAAAAGAAATGGACTCGCGTCTCGCAGCAATGTTTTTAGAAGACCTTTTTCGCTGACTTCGTGATCGTGTAATTCCAAGTGTGCCATTTCGTCCCTCGTCTCTTCCACCAGAGCCTGTCGATTTATTTAATTCTTCGATAAATATACTCGCGCGTTACCCTCTATAACACACGAATTACTATTAATTTATTGACATTTATTCGGACGATTTTAGATTTAGAACACGAAAGAAATAAAATCGAAAGACGTTTCCGAGCCATTTTAAAGAATCACAAACTCCGTTATGCAACGAAAGAAAAAATTGTCTGTTCAAGTCGTTATGCACAGTCATTTTTGTGAGCAAATCTTTCAAAAACTTTTTAAACATTTCCTCCTTTCATATCAACGTTCATAATGTCTCATAAGTGACGAAATGTTTCCAGAATTTTTGCGAGTTGCTAGAAACTTCAATTTTCGTGCAATAAAATTATTGGCATAAGAAAATGTGTAATTTATATTCTCATGATGCTTTTTATTCGAGTAAAAGGTGAATTTTATACAGAGTGAAGATGAATTTGGATTAGCATGTATTATCGGTAGGGGAGAGCGAGGTAGTTCCGAACGGTGCATGGGTAATGACGGACATCTCAATTTTCGAACCCCTACGACATCCCGGATTACCCAACTCTCGCCTAACCTAGATAAATAACAATAACGATTGATCAGCCAAATCATCAATCGGAAATGTCCACGTTGGCACATATCCATCGATTTTAGTACATCGCGTTTTTTTATTTTTTTATTTTCGTTTCTGAAGAAATTCTTTACGAATGCACTGCGTAGATTTTTCGTAAGCTTGTTTGTTTCAAAATTATAGGGATTCGTTGATGAACCATTACTATTTCCTCCGTCGACTGAATACGCGAATGCAATGGTGAAACGCGATGGTGCTTAGATATATATAAACCGAAGTCATATATTCAGAGAGAATTTCTTGAGAAACAAAATCATTCGTTGTGCCATGAGAAACCGGTTCAAGAGACGGATCAATCGCTGAAAAATCTTCATGAAATTGTGTTTATGTCGAAATTGGCATTGACCAATTTCCAGGTTTCAGGAAACATTTTTTTCAGGTTGAAATTACACGCGTAATTGCACTGAGAATAGATTTTTCTTGATCAAAACAAATTCCGTTCCTCTCAACCAAAATATCCAGGATTTGATACGATAAAATATTTCCGCGTGCTAAAACACAAAATACTTTGTAAATGCTGAAACAAGTTATTGATCGAACCAGCAAAGCTTTGGTGCAGCTAAACAAATTCATGTCAAAAGGCAACGAAATATCATCGAAATCCGAACGATTATGGTTCAGCCGATTTGATAATTGAGATTCAAACATATATTTATTAAAGCAATTAAAAAGAAAAATATAAATGATAACAGTTGTTCGAACTAAATTATTCAGAGATTTGGTTGACCTAAAAGAAATTTTGATGATTCAGTTGAGTGAATTGAATCATTTGCCATTGAACAAAAAAAAAAAAGAAATTGTCAGATCAACCAAATTTCCGTCCAACGAAATGAATCTAGTTGAATGAACAAATTTTTTTTCTCCATATCCAAATGCATATTCACTCCTCTCATTCGATTCTTCGATTTTCCATAAAATTTACCAGTCATTAGACCAGTGCCAGGCGCCTTAACTCTCCAAAAAGAGTTAAAAATCATTTCGTTCATAGAATAGTCGTTTTATCTGTTCTTGCCTTGAAACTTGGCCGCATTAATTCGTATACGAAGACCACGTCATAAATGTTCTCAAAGTGGCACATATGCTTTGGTCTGGTTCTGGTATGTGTCTTATTGCATCGCGATTATTTCGATACTCGATATATACTCGACTCTGTTACCTGTAGCCACTCGCAGAGATTGGTGGCTATCATGTGCATGAGGCCCAATTTGGCAAGGGCCCCGTGCTTAGCGAGCTCGAGATCCTTGCTGTTGAGGAATATGAAGTGCATTTGAGCGGTAACCAGTAGAAGCCTTGCACTCGGTGTAATGGCCCTGAATGGACCACCGGACGCGATTTCCGCACCGATTTGCAATCCAGTAAATACTAACGAACCGGCACCGAAGCCAACGGCTCCGAGTCGTAAGCAGAAGCTTCCGTATTGTTGTGTCTGCCAATTTTATTTTCGCCATTCAATTCTTTCTGTATTCGCTTTTCGCAAATCTCTCTTTCTTCGTTCCATTAATATATATGTATATATATATATATATATTTTTTTTTTTCATCACAAGATTCTAATCGTGTTATCTTTGCGACTTCGAATATCGAATTGTAATTGTTATGATAATTATTTGTACTACCGTTACCTGAATATTCCGCGATTTCGATGCGTATTCCCCAAATCCATAAGTACCTTCTTCCTTTCCGCGTTGAATCAAGTGTTTTTTAACCGTTTTATCTCGAAACAAGGTTGTGTACATCGTAATGACAAAGGCAACGCTCACCAAATATAAATAGAGATAAAATCCCTGAAAAAAATCAAAATTTCTTCTTCATATATACGAAATTAAATCTTTGGCTCAACAGTTTCATTGATTTCAACAAATTTTCAATGATTTTTGCGAGTGGAAATGCCTCAGGAAAAAATTCGAAATGATTGCGTTTTATCAGTGTGAAAAATAGTTGAACTTGGTATATAGTTAATGATCGAACAATTGTACAACGATTTATAATCACAACGCGTTGATAGCTGTTGGTAATGTTCAGGTATCGTAAATACATATTCTTATTAAAAACGATGAGAAAGGGAAGAAACGACATTTTTATGCGACCAATTTGGTGACTGCCGTTAGCAGGTTTAGCTTAACAAGTTGCTATCATAAACGAGAGATCGAGTGTATTAACGCTCTTTTCTCTCGTTAACATAAACGCTTGAATCTCATTAGCGATGGTTGTATGTATGGAGTACGGTTACGATGATGGAACATAAGCTTTCGATGAGAGGGGAGGAGGAGAATTAATGGCCGAGATAGTAATAATAGACGGATAACAAAGCTTTATTATATTCGTGGTACTACCTGGTTCAGAACCGCCGGAACTCTGTGACTGACGCTCGCTGTGACCGGGACTGCAATTCCAACGACGACCAATAATTTTGCGTACAGAGTGCTTATCGTCGAGATCAATTCTCCTCGATGTTTCAATTTTTTATCACGATACAGAGGTGAATTTTTGTAAGTCTTGGTGCTCGCAAATTTTTCTGCTAATCAATTATCACAATCGATCAATCATGAATGATCGAATAAATATTTTTCATCATTTCTACGAATTCACAGAGCATGAGAATCCAATGGATCAGAATTTTTTTTTTCAGCGTTCAAAATGAATCTTTATCCTTCAACTTTTTCGAAAATATTTTACAGTCGAGTTCGAGTGGATCTCGAGCATATTATACACGCGTACATCACCCACAATAAACGTCGATGTCGTTCGAACACCACGTGTGACTATTGGCCTCGTAAATTTATCGAAATTTCACCTCAAAGTATTAGGTTTACACTGAGAAAAGAGAATTGTTGAATCAACCAAATGGCTTCGTGAAATACGTCCAATGTAATATTCTGTTATACTAAATATCAGTTTCATTAAATGAAAAATATGTTACGTTGATCCAACAAAATCCACGACAACAAATCTCATTTGGTTAATTCAATTGGTATATTTGTTTAGTGAAATAAAATTAATAATTCGTGCAAGTGAACGATTTTTTGAATGAACGAAATATTTCTTTCGACGTATTCTACGAAGCCTCGGTTAATTCAACTAAACTCTTTTCTCAGTGTAGAATTAATTTTTAGTTCTGACAAAAGGTTTTAGCACATTGAATTTATGCATCGTAGTGATTCATGATAATGACCAAAAACACGTTTCGTCAAACTATCAATTACAATAACAATTGAAAAATAATCAATGTTTTTGGTTTTTTGTTGATTTTTGTTTTACCTCTTTGTACTGTTTCTAAGGCATTTAAGGGAGCGCTCGATGTGTTCACCGGTGTCAATTGCAAAAGATTGGCATCACGAGAATGTTTCTGTTGGTTATCAATATCGTTATTACGATTGAGAGGAAAATAATTCGTTTGTGTACCACGAACATTTGACATCGATGTTGAACTCGGTGCGATTTCCTGCTCATTGTGTACACAGGAGGGTAGAGACATGTTACTCCCGATACCGGAGAAAAGAGCTCTGAAACAGTTGACATTTCATAGAGTACTCTGCTGTTTCTCTCTCTCTCTCCCTCTCTCGTTCGCTCTTTCTATTCTTTTGATGCATTCTCTGAAGTGTCTCATGTTTTTCGTCGAGAGTTTCCGTATCGGATGACATATGCACGACAATGTTGACTACGAAACAAGAAGCTCAACCAGTATTTAGGCGACATCATTGCGTGCACACTACTTCGATTTGGCCTTGTTTTTGCGAATTAAATTCTGCTTTTCATACGCGTTACGACTATTAACAATGCCATTAGTCACTTCGTCAGTTGTTAATTGAGTTTACGTAATGGAAAACCATGTTTGCAGCTTATAAATAACTGGAGAATAGCTTTCGAACAAAAGCTCGAAAAGTCTCGTAGTTGTTTTTGATTTTCTTTCACTCGCGATGTAAAATAAACGGATATAATGAACGGTATTTCGAATAGAAGGAATTCACCTTTGTTTCACCTCTATTCGAAATATTCTACGATTTTTTTTTTTTTCACACTCTGTAGGATATTTTACGAATGATCATTTTTCCAATTTTTTCAATGCAGAACAAGCAAATCGAGCTGAATCCTTTCCTTCGAAAAGGCTTTTCATGAAATTCGTTTATTTGAACCGCGTTGGCGAAATGGTGCCAGAAACTGGATTCCCACTTTTTCGAACTCTGGTCCACAAACTTCTCGCTCGTAGTGTATATATCAATTGTATAATTTCATTCATTCGATATTCATGCAGTTTTTCCGCAGGTTAAGGAAGACAAAATTAATACTGCTTACTCTGTTTTTTTCTTCACGCATTTACAATTCATTTATAACCTTCACGATCAATAATATCTTACCCTATGAGAGCTCGACGATGATGAAGTATCGTATTGAGTGCAATACTTTGGCGTCGTAAACTCGGAGAACGACTATGACGCGGCTGTGAGTAACAGCATTCTGCACCATCTATTTCGACGCGTGCCAATTCTGTTAGATCCTGCCCCTGAGGACATGATACTTGAGGCTTAAGTGCTGGTGGTTCCACTAACTCGAAACTTGAAAACAAAAACAAAAATACTTTGGGCAATGATTCTACAGAATTTGTTCAGAGTTTTATAGAGGTGAGGCGGGTATTTCAAGACGAGACGGCGAGCGATATCGGATCAGGCATTTGAATTTTTCGATACTTTCATACGTTAGGATTTAAGAAAAACGAATGAATTTTTTACGGAATATTTCATTTTTTTTTATCGAATTATTTGATCGATTATCTTTGGTTGATTTTTTCAATTTTCAATGGAGAGGGGAAAAAAAGGGAAAATTCTAGAGGGCTTTGCTACACTTGAAAACAATGGCATTAAATTCCATTCTTTTAGTCCATTTTTTCAATAATTTGTTTCGTAGCCGGAACAAAATCTTTACCAATTGATGAAAAAAATTCATAAAAGCAGCATGAAAGAAATCACCAAAATTTCCCGTCAACTGTGAAAATTCGTGCAAAAAAAATTATAAACAAAAATAAAATGATAATTTAAACGTTTCTAAAAAACTTATTTTGATGTATTTTGATTCACAAACTTTGCAGATACAAAGGTCAAATAATCGTAAGATTTGTATGCTAAGAAAAATGGTATCGCTGTCACGTGTTTCGTGAAAAAAATGTTTTTTTAACTCTTCAAAAGCAAACGTATCTAAATAGTAGGTAGACTGTGGCATAGCGGTGAGCTCGAATAGAGGAATAAATAAAGAAAACAAGAAACGTTTTCAACGCGCAGTATCGGATACCGTTAATCCAAACAGTTTGCTTTTTCGTTAGCATTCAGCTATGAAGAAATGCTGAGTTATTTGATGATTCGGCGTGATATTTCATTCGCATGAAATGACCATATATTTAACTTTTTGCATACGTGAATTCACGTGACCGTTCTCGTTCGTGAAAATCTTACCGAATTATGCAATAAAATTAAATCCCGATTGGTATTTGTTTGAAAAAATTGTAATGGGCTTATAGACATCGATATCGACTCACTTTCCGGTAGTTTCGTTCGCCATCTATCTCTCGCAAGCCGAAAACTTCGAGCTACTGATGTCTTTTCCGTGAAAACTTTTTCCAGCCGATTTGTCAGCGAAACTTTTTCAAGGACTCTCGACGAGAGGTTGAAGGTCTGAAGAAAGAGCGACGAGAGGTGAAAACGTTTTGGTAGAGAAAAAAAATTATTCCATCGTGTGAAACGTTCGCTGGTATCACGAGATGGCGATTCAATCGAGTTTTCCTTATCGGTTTGGTTTTTTTTTTACTACTCCTACAGTGTTGAAAAGTTGCCGAGCGATTCGCGGGGTTGTTCGTGAAAAGTCTCGCGAATTCTGTTTGTTCTCGTATATTCATGCGGCGATCGAAAAAGTCTCTTCTACGCATTCATCGATAAAGAATATTCGTTCTTTATTTATTTGTGAGAATAAATTAAGCCGATGTTGTTCCTGCACTATTTTCCGTTATCCTTGAAAAGCGAGAACAGACTAGCCTTGGAAAATGGTGTTTCGAGTTGAGCGTGTGACGTTCACAAAAACAAGGATAATGGTTAAAAATTAAAAAATTCGAAATAAAATACTAATTAGTAGAACCAGTTTTAACTCAGTAATTGCGGGTCTTCGGAAATTGACCAGTGAAAAAAACACACCAAGTACAATGCGATCACGGTGGACAAATGCAAATGTTTCGCGAGAAGGACGTATACAGTGACAAAAAAATAAATTGTTGAACCAATTGAAATGGATGTAATTGGAAAAGTGTTGTGTCGTTTGTGTCAATGTTTTCGGTCGGAATGAGTATTCGTTAGGTGCGCGTACATATACTACTTTAAAAATAAGTGTGTATTTTGTATACTTTAAGCATGAAAAAAAAAAATGTTTTGAAAAAACATAAAAACTCCCGACTAAAAATAGTAGATGTCGGGATTTTCGTCGGGAGATGTCTCTAATCGAATCATTGAATAAGAAGTAAAGACCTCTCCCGACGAAAATCCCGACATCTATTTTTTTTAATTATTTCAGACTTTTTAAAGTTTACTACTATTTTTAGTCGGGAGTTTTTATGTTTTTTCAAAACATTTTTTTATTTCACACTTTTTAAAGTTCATAATTTTTTAATTAATTATTATAAATATAATTAATAATAAATATAATTAAATAATAAAAAAAAAAAATAATAACACAATCAACCAATCAGTCACAGCAACAACCAATCGGTCACAACCAACCGAGTGAAGTATGGCGCAGATGTTGCGAGTGAATATAGTTATGGCGGCATCACCTATTGTTGTGTCGATATGGTTGAACGGTGATTTTTTGTTTTTCTAATTATTCTTTAAATATACAAGCAATCGTATCAAATTACGACTCCAAACCACGTCCACCGGTAATAGAACCTGTTTCTCCAATTTGGTCAAGTAATTTTTGGCCGTTTCAACAAACATTCTGCTTAAAAAATTCGTGAAAATCAGCTGATCACGGTCAAACGCATAACTCCCGGCTTTTGTCCGAGTGGGCAGTCGGGAGTTAAAAAATGCGGAGCCTTATTTTAGGTGGCGCTGACAGTATGCATGAATACGTGCACCTAGCGAATATGCAGTTCGATCTGAAACTACACTGATATAAGAGATTCGTTGATTCAATGAAATTTTTGTTGGTTCAACAAATCAGTGGCTAAAAAAAAGAAATCCGTAAACTCAAGGAAAATTTGATTGATTCAAGCATTAATTCGCTGGATCAAATAAATATTTCTCAGTACAACGAAAAACATCGTTGAATGAACAAATTTTTATCTCAGTGTGGCGTGTCTGTTTGAATAATTTCTAACATTATGAAGATAATGTGCTTCGTTGGCACTTCGTAATTTGACATTTCGTTCTTGTAATAACTTTTTTTTTCTCAGAATCTATTCGATGCAGACAATATTAACAGAAAAGAAAATAAGGATTTCATTGGCAAACTGTTATGAAACGTTTGCTCCTCAAATATCGAGCCTTTTTTTTGGTACGGTGTTGCTCGATTTTTTAGTTTTTCGAAATTGATTGAAAATTGAATTTGAATAGTTGATTGAAAAGAAGAACTTGAATGCTGTTTGAACAAACAAAATATAAGACATTAAAAATATGACAAAACACACGTTTCTCGATTCAGCACTTCCGTTCCACTTTAAGGGTACGCAGCCCTTGCTTTTGCCACTTTTTAAACGAATATTCGAGAGTCCGATCACACGTCTCCGGTAATTTCAGCGATTGTATTACAGACACTAGATCACAGTGGCAATGGGCAATATTAGAAAAGCCAAGAGACGCTCGTAAGTAGTTAGTATCAGTGAAAAGTCCGACGTTAATATTTCCAGAAAAAAATAGAAGCGTGTATCATGGCGTTTCGCTTTACACTGATTTCTCTATTTTCGAGATAAGTTGTATTTATGTCGAATGCGTTTTTTTTTTAAATTAACAAGTTCCCTCTCTTGATCTTCTTCACTATCTCGTTCGTCTAACGACGAAGTTGATTTTCACGACGCGATTATCGGATGGATTTTTTGAGCAACAGAGTGAATTTCTTCAATAATTCAGTCCGACCGTATTTATCGATATTTTTGAGTTCTTTATGATGAAAATGAGAAAAAAAATTGCATGTTTACAGTGGGGCCGGATTCGAAAAACGTTTCGAGAAGCACTGAAATTGGAGAAAACGAATACGAGAAATATGAAAATGTCGATAATCCAAATTCCATCAATCTTTTTTGGCATTTTCGAATGGCAATTCAAAATGTCATTGGTCATTTCATCAGGATTTCATAATGGTTAAAACATGTTTCTTCATTACCGTAGAAAATGATTTTTTTTTTCGAAAGAAACTTGGAACATTCGTATTTTTCCGAAACCATGTTTGTGAACCTAATTGTTCTTGTACTTAGATAAGAGATGCTAATATCACCGTCGTCCAGATCCGACCTTTGCTGAACTAATACGAGCGACACAAAGTGTGTGCGTGTAAATCTACTTACATAAGCATTCGTGTTGATTTTTTCATTTTTTGTCGTTCTATAATACGAAGAGCAATAGATATAAAAATGCATTGGAATTACGACGATAAAAAGTATGCGAGGGAAGATCGTAAATGATAAAATTGCTGCGACACGATAGATACGTTTGGCAATTCTCAGGCTCTACACTGAGAAAAGAGTTTAGTTGAATAAACCAAGGCTTCGTAGAATACGTCGAAAGAAACATTTCGTTCATTCAAAAAATCGTTGAGTTACACGAATTATTAATTTTATTTCACTAAACAAAGATACCAATTGAATCAACCAAATGAGATTTGTTGTCATGGATTTTGTTGGATCAACGTAAGATATTTTTCATTTAATGAAACTGATATTTAGTATAACAGAATATTACATTGGACGTAATTCACGAAGCCATTTGGTTGATTCAACTATTCTCTTTTCTCAGTGTATTTTATTATCCTCACGATGAAATCATTGTAATTGCGTCTGATAGAATGTTACGAAAAAAAAAGCTCAACAGGAGATTGTTATTTTTCATCGAGTTCGCGAAACACCTTTCGCTTGGTGTCTGAAAAGAAAACACGAAGATAACTGATTATTAGAGACAGCGTAAGGGGTAAAGTGATGAGAGAGAGAAATAAATTACGAGAGACAGGAGGAAGAAGAGACATAAAAATAGGGAGGGAGAGAGCGGGAGGGAGAGAGGGAGGGGATGAGGTTGAAAGGTATTCAACTGCACGAGGTAGGGAGCAGAGGGAGGTTTTGTCCCAGCGGGGAAATTGCATAATCGGAGGAATCGCCGAGAATCTTGATGGGGACGAGGAATCGCAAAGAGTGTGAGAGTCGAGAAAGAGGGAGAGAGAGAGAGAGAGAGAGGAACGAAGCAAAAACCGGAAGTGAGTTCACCGCCCATCTGCGTCTGGCCCGCCTCAGCGGAGGGAACAACGATTGGGGAAGCAATGACGTTGCTAGGCACGATGAGCCAAGAGTATAGGAGCGAGAGAGAAGAAGATAGATTGATCACGAAACTAGGGGGTGGGAAAAGGGGGGCTACAGAAAGGAGGAAAACCGGAAGGGCCCGGATATGAGTTTCCGGCACGGACAATTTGCCGCGTGAAATTGAATGATCGACTCCGATAACGCGGTATTGGCTACGTCACAAATGTCTGTCTACGCTCGAGCACGAATTACCAGGCATAGCATTTTTTTTTTGTTCTCTTCATCCTCATTTTCCATCACCCTTGACTCCTTTACAAATCATCTTAATGAATACGTCCAATCGTTACATTTTCCGAACGTCGTATATGGAAAACATCTTGATGATATTTTTAAAACTTTTTCTGTCTACACGGAGATACTTTTATTCGAAAAATTACTCTTTTTTTATGGTTAATATCGGACTATCTAGCCACAATGGGAGTAATCGATGTAAATAATATAAAAAAATGCTATGTCAGCAAATAACTTGGTCATTTTACAATAAACATAATAAATTTTTCCATTATTAGTCCAACGGTACAATAAGAACAGTAATTTTTTGAATTAGTTTTCCGTGTACACCGAGAAAAGAGAATAGTTGAATCGACCAAATAGTTCCGTGAAATATTAATTTCATTGAATGAAAAATATCATGTGTCGATTCAACAAAGTCCGAGACAACGAATCCCACTTGGCTGATTCAATACGTATCTTTGTTTAGTGAAATAAAATTAATAATTCGTGCAACTATACGCTTTTTTGAATAAACGAAATATTTCTTTCGACGTATTTTACGGAAGCTCTGATTAGTTCAACTAAACTCTTTTCTCAGTGTAACGTCTTTCCGCCCTTGAGTCTCTTCATAATCGATTTTGTTAAAATGAAAAAATCGACTGAACATGTTCCTTGATCATTTATCGTTGTATAACAAGAATTTTTGAATCTGCATGAAAATTTATTTCGTGTTAATTAAGAATCAACGCATAAGAAAAATTTTAGTATTCCTTTTTGAATGCAAATATATAACGTAAATTTTTCCTGTAATCTCGTTGCATTGAAGTATTTTCTCTTTGAGATACTGAAGAAAATTTCACTCCATTGCTTGATCGTCGAATGATTCGCGGTAATTGATATTTCGTCATAACACATGTATTAATCCGCTTCAGAATAATCGAGGTACGGATGAATTTCAATGAATTTTCATGAAGATCGATATTTAACATAAAAAAAAAACGTTGAATTTCTACTGAAATATTATGGAACGGTTGTATCGGAAAACTCTTTTTCCGAACTTCTCATTACAACTATCAACATTTCCGGTTTTTTGGTGAAATAAAAAACCGTTTGTTTACCCATGTATTACAACTAGCATCGAATGAAACACATACAGCCACATTTACATACACATAATTGAACGCGTGTACATTATATGACGGGACAATGTATGCAAGCGTGAATATCCTGATACTCGGTATGAGCAGCAGCAGCAGCAGCAGCAATATTTACAGTAGAGTAGGCGCAATCGTGGGCACGTACGAATTGCTTTCGATCTCCCCCGCGTTTACAAACTGAATTCCCGCTCTATCGAGTACGCCACGCGCTGGCCACTTGCCCTCTTTTATCAACGCACACACGTTTGATTCGTGAACAAGCACCCTTTTCCCCATCCTCTTTCTCAAACCCCACAAATATACGCGATATTTGTGACCCTCCGTCGATGGATTCGCGCTTTCAGATCGTTCCTTCTCCCTCTTCGATCCCCGTTTCCCTTTCCTCTCATTTCTTCCCCCCGCCCCCGCCCCCGCCCCCCCGTATATGAACATCCGCAACGTCTCTCTCACGAACATCATGTATATGTACAATTGTAAAATCATCTATAAACAGAAACCGCGCGGCTATGTACCTTCGGGAAATTGTTTCGTCGATCGAACGAGAAAAAAAAAAGGATTTTGGTTAACGATCTTCCACGAAAGTGATTGAAACGCGAGAATACACTTTTTTTTATTACATCCGCTGGCACATACTGTCATTAGATAATCATTGATATTTGTATAATATATAAAAATTATATGAAAAATGAATTAAATTATATGAATAAAATTATTATATAAAAAATTATCCGTTTCATTTCATTCGAGGATATTTCATTTGATAGTAGAAATATTGAGATGCACATTGTCGAACTTCGTTGCACATGAATATTGACCCCTCGTAGGATCCTTGTAAAAAAAAGTTTTCGTAAAATGGCGCTTCAGTAAAATTCATATTCATTTTTCAACTTAAATTTTGGATTTTCAATTAGGCTTTATTTTGTAAAAATATCTATATATATATATTTTATTAAAGATTTGTCGACATTTCGCAATTCATTTATATTTTTGAGTCAAATAAATTGGGATTGAAATAGAGAAAATAGTCTTCGAAATAGACATTTCTGAAATTCACTTGTTTTTTATTAAGCCATGGATGTCGCCTATCTCATAGATTTCTTTGTCATGGGTAGAAAAAAAAAGAAGCTTCATTTATACCGGAGACAAGAGAATATTTGCATTTTTTATGATCATGATGAAGTTTCGAGTTGCTCTTCTCCGCTGCAATCGTTCAATATCGTTTACACCGAATACCATTTAAAAAAATTTAATTTTAGTTTCATCAACATTAATATTTTCAACATATTTAATTTTGTTACTTATGGAAATTTTCTTTTTTTTCGTTATTCAAGTTTTGTATCCTTTTCATAAAAAACGTTTCGTATAATGAATTAATTATGACTGAGATATATGCATCGCTTGTCACGTTTATCACACACGACTGTAAGAACAGATGAAACAATTTTTTTTATTCCCCTTTTTCTCTTTTTCTGGTGTCTACATTATTATTATTATTGTTATTTTACTTTTTTCCCCATCGATGCTTCTTTATTCTCTCACGTCGATCTAGTTATTTCTTTGATTTTTCATCGTCGATTAACGGCATTCTTTCGGTCTCACCCTATGAACACACAACCTATAACCATCGTCTCTTTTCTCCTGCCTCTTTCTCTTTCCCTTTCATTCTCTCTTCATTTTCTCTCTTTCATTCGCAACGCTCAAGTTTTCATCGTTCGAAATTTATTCCAATATTTTCAATTAAAGTTGGACAAAGCCGGTTTGATAAGGCCGCGTATGGCCGGCATTGGTAACGTGTTAGCCCGCTCCAGTTCCGAGGGATAAAAATAACGTATAACTTCACGCGCTACTGATGCTGCTCGCTCTGTTGCTGGTGCAATCCGAGCTACGAGACTCGAACTTGTCTACATATACATTGAGTATTTATATATACAGATATATACACTTGTTCAACCGTTATTTTATATCCCAACGTTACCAATCTCCTCGTGAACTATCGCCCGTGCTACCACTCCCTTATTCGTCTATTACGTACGTTACATTTCGATTCAAATGCTCCAAAGTATTTAGTCAAATGTGTTGATTGAATTCACACGATGCTTTCGGCGCTCGTTGTTTAGGGTTTTTTTTATTTTCAACAATTTAGTAATGTCTCCTAGCAGTGAAATTCCAATTATTTTCAAGAACAATTTACCGAATTAATTTAAAGTAATTTTTTTCTCGTAGAATATTTCGCTTTTAACGCGAACGATTGCAAGCACACTTCATATTTTAGTTGCGGCTACGTATACCAGCAGAAAAAAAAAAATTTGTCTTGCCAAGAGTATTGCCATGATGATTGCCAAAAGTATCGGCTTGTCCGGAATATGCAAGACTTTTTTCAATTCATTTTCTTTTTTCAATTGGAACCGTTTTTCAGCTTTTCCTCCGGCTCTTCCAATTTTTAAAACTTATACGTTCGTACGTTTTACTCGTTTCTACACTCTTATCAATACTTTTATAAAAGAGGTACCAAAAGTTTCGAAATGTCTCAGAAACAGTCTCTGCGATACTATTGAAACGATTTTCTCAACGTCTTAGAAAGAGTCTTGACAGTATCATGACACGTTGACAGATCTCTTTGATTCCTACGGGTTTGTTGCATCGAGATGCAGCTAAACGAGTACACGAAGAACAAGACGGATAAAACAGTCTCATCTTGAGTCAAAAGCAAAGGTCGATCTACTGCAAACCTTATCAACGCAGATGTCAGTCAAGACACACACGATGATAGTCTTGTAACAAAATATATACGAAGTAGATTATATTTTATATTTAATGTAGAGGCTGTTTTTTTTAAATTCATTGTTATTTTTTCTTAACGAATCCATTTTCTAATAAATTTTTCAGACACACTGTATTTTGTCCTAGTCTGTCCGACTTGACTGTCTAATATTCATGAGCATTTTTAGTTAATCCTGATGACTATGCAGCAGTTCACTGCTACATTAAGAATAATTTTATAACTTTATTTATTTATAACAAATTTGAGTCTATCATTCTACTGAAGTTTGACCTCAAACGATAACTAAGAAGAACAAAAAAAAAAGTAGAAATAAAAATAATAGGTGGAATGTGATATGACTGTTACCGGAGACTGAAAAGTGCAGTGATTTTGTGGAGAGAGAGAGAGAGAGAGAGCGAGCAAGTTGAGCAGCAGCAGCAGCACGTTGATGGTATTCATATTGCAGTGGTTATGATGCTGGTTTCGGTAAAACAGAGGCATACAACAGCCGGTGTGAAACGTTCGTTGGTCTCGGGGGTACATACGCCGTGCGATAATTAGATGCCTGCCGGGATGGCCACAGACGTCACGTGGCTGTCACGAGGGCTGTCACCCTCCAGTTAGCTTTCCCACACGTACACGCATGAACATATATAGAGACGAAACGCGTCTTGTATTCCATGCCGCAGATACAATGCCCCCTGTCGTTCACGCTCCGTCTCGTTACTTTGCCACTGAAACGAGACGAAATGAGAATACTGTATTGTGTCGCTTTCCTAAACGTTTCTATTTTTATGCGTCAACTAAATTGCTCGTAAAAATGCAAATCTCGCCTCGCCTCTCGCTCTGCTAGCTAATAATTTTTACATGCCGCGCTTTGTTCCCCGCGACTGCTTTTAGAGACGATACATTGATTTGGATACTCATTCGGCATTACGTAAACGTACTAATCCATCCATTAAGCTGCATGAAAATTGAGCCTATTGGGTTCGTGTACTTTCCCATAAAGCGCATGTGTGCTGTTATTTAGAACGAAACAAAAGGCATCCTCTGTGCATGGAGCCTTCGAAATTACCTTGATCAGAAGTTTTCTCGGAACGTTTATCGGGAATTTGAGAGACTCCCGTCGGTTTTTCATCGACGGTGTGGGGACCGAGGGAGAGCTTAGGAAGGAACGCTCCATAGAATTGACGAGTGGCAGCATGAAACCTGTTCCGTCGGTTCAGCGCCCCAGGAACGTTCTTCTCAGCCAGATAAAACTGAATATCCATTCTTCATGGAGCAACGACCAAAAAATTTATAAAAAGAATAAGCAGAAGAAGAAAATTTCGAAAGAATTTAATTCCTATTGCACACGTTTTATCAATTCAAAAATGGCGAATAATTTGCTAGTGTCATAAATGTCAAAATAGAATGAATAATGGATCGGAGTTGGAAAGCAATGAAAGCTAGTCTGAGCGGTGTACTCTCTCGGTGTTTTACAATATGGAATTTCGATAAACTTTTATTCTCATTTCTATCTTTCCCCCTTTCTCTGTATGCTTTTCGCCTCTTTCTCTGACTCTTTTCCTCGGTGAAGTAATAGCGTTTCTACGGTAGACGAACGATACGAGAGTCAAGAATACAAAGCCTACGGTATAACTGTTTCTCACAGACGGCTCCTGTAGTTTATATACGGTATGTAATCTACTGACAGCCAGAGGACTGTAAATAACATAAATTTACGTTTGAAATCACGAAACTTATGCCCTCTCGTTTCGTATCAATCCACCAGCATATACGTATGCATGTATACATAACGTATATATAGATAGTTGCGAAGAAGAATTCGCTCGAGGGACTAAATAACGCTTCTGTTCATTGTCGTACGTAACACAGAATTGACGACGAGTGCGAGTATTGTCTATACATACGTGTATGTATTATAGGCTAGAAAATGACAGACGACGGAGCATTGTATCAAACTGGCCGCGTCGCGCAACCATCAATGGAAAACCAATGAATGTCCTCTTCCATGTGCTCCGACGTCTCAATTCAACCGAAAAACAAAATAGTAAATACACATCCGAAAATACACACACGAAATGCATAGATACACTGACACACAAGCATGAGGTATTTACATATTTGTGCACACAGGGTGTCCTGAGAGCACAGGTTGCCGCGCCTTAAACTTGGTTAAGGCATCAAATCCCGGAGTTTAAATTCGATTTTTATCGTTTTTTGATTGGGAATCCTTTTGATAAGCTGTTTATGAGTAAATTCGAGATTGCAGAGTGCAAATTTTTCGAATTGGGTTTTTCTGTCTTCAATCCTCTTCAATGCTAGTCTCACAGAATCAGGTTGCATCGGATAGGAATACTGTTTATCCTAATCCTTAGTTATCAGGTCGCATGTTTTTGCTTCCAGGACTAAATTTCTTATGACAGGTAATCATCGCCAAGTAGGCTTCTGCAGAAAATTTTATACGCCCTATGATATTGGCTTATCTCCGAACGTGTTGACTGCGTTACTTCTGCAACTTCAACCGTAGACATACACTCACAGACAGATGCTTGATAAGAAAAAAAGTTGTTCGAACCAATTTATGTGACTCTAGTATAATGAATCGTTGATGCGGCAACAGTCGAACTTCAATTCTGTTTTCGCGTATAACATCTCGTTCAAGGATTAACCAAACAAGGCGAACTCAACTTTTGATTTAATTATGGTATTGCACTGTAGTGAAGAAATGTGTTGTTAAATTTATTTTTTATTACGTCAATACTCTGGTCGTTAGTTCTCAAAAGATGTTATTGATTTTTCTGATTATAAGACTTTGACATTCGATATTACGTTCATAGTGCTGCATAATGGCAGCTACTAAAAATATTATATGATCGTAAAAGAATATTACTGCGAAGGTTTATGAAATTGTGGTGAACAAAATGGAATTCGTTGACTCAACAAAAATTTAGTCGATTCGAGCACTTGATTCGAAGAAATATTTTTTATTACGTCGAAAAGAACGTTGATTCAACAAATATTTTTTTTTTTGTTTGCCAAGATTCGTTAATCCAACAAAACATTTCGTTGTATCATCAAATATCTTTTCTCAGTGTACCGATACAACACGAACTCACCAGGAGGAGATCGATTTAAAAATCTTACGAATCGTCATATCGTAATTCGTTCCTGAACTCGAGTACACGAAGATCAGTCGTGAGACACCCTGTATTGTAAATATATAAATATCTAAATGTTCGGAGATATCGATGCGGAATGCTCGTGAAACTCTCGGAGCATATGCGTCGTGTCCTGCGACGAATTTTTCACCGGTCAACCGCGTTTACCGACTCTAGCGGTATATGCTTCCCCGACTCTTCCCTTTCCATTATTTCTCTTTTTTTTTCTCTCTGTTCATCTGATGGATAGCCGATAGAGCCATTTATAGATGGCCAGAACACACGTTTGTAATTAAAATTCTAGCATCGTTGCCGAGATGTACTACACTATTTCACACTTGAAATCCGTCGCTCTCACTGTTCTCATATTCATTATACTCGTCTGGTGTATACCGATCTCATATATGTTTTCCTAACGCCGAGAAAAATTAAAAAAAAAAAAAAAAAAAAAAAAATAACCAATAGCTTCGTA
Organism: Campoplex capitator; assembly: GCA_037576405.1. Taxonomy (NCBI): domain Eukaryota; kingdom Metazoa; phylum Arthropoda; class Insecta; order Hymenoptera; family Ichneumonidae; genus Campoplex; species Campoplex capitator. The sequence goes on from JARBWI010000015.1 coordinate 3,353,497, forward strand.
ATATTTCGTTTCGTACAAAAAATTGTGTCAACATTTCTCGAAAGTCGTTATTATTTTCTGAAACATCCTGATGTGTTACGTATCGATAGTGCGTCTCATACCATGAAACGCCTCTTTTTGACAGGTTTTCGAATCCCTAAAATTCATTCTGATATGAATTTATTCAGGAAAAAAAAATTTTCAACAATTTTACTCATGTGGACTCGCATCCTCTTTTCGTACTTTGGGATTCTTCAGGTAACGTTTGTACTTTCTGTATATATGTGAATTTCGATCTGTGCGCGCACGTATTCGCACTTGGTGAGGATAGGATAGAGGGAACGCTCCGACGAGTACAATTGATGATACGTGAGGAGGTATTGAACGAGAGAAAAAAAAAAGGTATAAACGCTCGAGTCGGAGCGGCCAGCAATGGCAATGAGGCATCAAAAGTCATCGGTATATATGCGAATGTATACGTTCCGGGCAAAAGAGCTCGATTGTTGGACCGTTCTCGCGATTAACCATCCAGCCACGCATACAAAAGCACTCTAATCTCTAAAACTCTTGGTTCTTTTATTCGTGAAAGAGTAAAACTTAAAAATAAAGGGTATCTCTTATGGCATTGTGTTTTAATGATGAAATTTAGGGACTGTCAGTTTGACAGTGTGTTGATAGAGATAAGGACACGCTGAAAAACTGATTTTATTGAAATATTTCGTCCAGACAACAAAACTTTTTTATACCGGAATGAAACTTTGTTAAAACGATCATAATTTTGTTGCCTCGACGATAAAAAATCCTGCTGAAAACGTTTAACAAAATATTTCAACAAAATCTGGTTTTCAAACTAAGAAAAGAGTTTTTGAATTAATCAAACCTTCGTAGAATACGCCATTCGTTCAAAAAAGTGTGCGCAGTTGCACGAATTATCAATTTCATTTTACTAAACAAAGACGCTCGTATCTAATCAACCAAATGAATTTTGTTGTCTTGGATTTTTTTTTAATAAACGCAATAAATGTTTCATTTAATGGAATCAATATATAATATGACAGACCATTACATTGTACGTATTTCACGAAACCATTTGCTGGTTGATTCAACTATTCTCTTTTTCCAGTGAAGTGGATGTTCTTATCCATTGAAAATTTTTAAATCTTAGACCGGAACCTTATGATCGCTGAAACGTTCAATGTGGAATGTTTTTAGAAGTCTCATTCTCGACTCATATAATTTCGCGTTCCATCATGGTATACATAAGAAATTTTCACTTATTTTTCTCCATTCTCACGACGTTTCAAATCGCGATTGGTAACAGCCGAGTTCGTGTACTATGTCATTGACAAAAAAAAAAATGAACTTGACAGTAATTCCCACTGTTATTCCCGTGTTCATTATCGAGCTTGCTCCATTAGCTACTTAATCACGTACGCACTTTTTGACGATGTAGTGGAGAAAAAATTGAGTAGAACTCCCCTACATTTGGAGCTTAGCAACTTTTACGTTCGAAGCTACTCGGGCATCAGTTTTGTGTTAGCCTGTATACGGTAGATGCCTCTCACTACTATACGTTGGACTGTTCACGATAGACAATTATCATTATGTTCTGTCATTATGCCCTTGTCCAGTTTTCTCTTGCATGATACATATGCAAATTTATATATACATAACAGGATCGGTCAGGTGCTATGTGATTTCGAATGGTTCCTCGCGCCTGGATTTTCCAATTCACCATTAGTCGTTATTTCAACCAGCTATAGACATACTCGACGCGCATTCATACACGTGTGCATTTATATATATAGCCAACAGGCTTTAACACATATATAGGTATATATGTACATATCCATGAATGTCTCCATGAATCGTCGGCACAATTGAGTCCTGCGAGATCGAGTGAACGCATCATCTCGCGGGAACGTGGCACTCTCTCTCTCTCTCCCCGTTTACCCGATGAGCCTGGATTTTCCAGCGCTAAACCATTTTCTCGATTCCATTTCCAACCTCGATATCGTATTTTCGAAACTATGCCTGGACACTCTATTTCTCTCAATGAAGCATTTTCCCTCGGTTTCAAACGGGTCGATACACTTTTTGACAAATAACCCCGTAGAATGGCTCATTTTCATTTTTATTTTGCCTTCGCTCCCTCTCTTTCTCCGTTCCCAGTGGAAGTGCATTACGATCCGCTTTACACCGGTATACCAAATATTAGGATCTCAGAGTCACGATGGTATGATACTCGTATGCAAAAAAAAACACTTCTTTCCATCAAAATTGTATTCTGTTATATTAATGAAACATATGAATCGAGAGATTCAGCGATTTCAGTATATAAACTCGATAATAATGAAACGAAAATTTATCAAAACGGCGAACTTCGTTAAGGGAGTTCATCTGGTAATCGAATTAACAAACAGATATTGATTAAAAAATTTGAATACAGTTATCAATATCAACTAGATCACCTGTCAAAATTTCAGGCCCTTAGAATACTTTGTTTGAGAGAAATTAATAAAAACAGATTTCCCAATTTAACACGGTTCCTTATGCGTTTCTGTGGTTTTCCCGTCTGTAAACATGAAATTCGCAAGCATTGACAAACAGTTTCGTACGAAACTTTTATAAATGCTTAAAAAGTATCTAAAAAATCTTTTTACCACTTCACAAAATCCATTTGATACTTATGAGGTTCGGAATAAATTAATTTGTCTCGAAGAAGGAGGTTAAACTTTGGAGGTTAAATACACTAAACATACTGAGCCGACTACGCTAGTCGTGACAGTTTTGGGTTTTGACTTGCTCGGTACCAGATGAACTTCCTTAAGAGACCAAAATCGAATGATTTGAGAATTTTCAAAATCATGATAGAATCGCAAGTCAGCGACGATTAGTTGCAAAAAAAAACCAAACAGTACTAAACTGTGCATAAAAATTCGTGGATTAATTTGTTGACAAGAAAAATTAAGCGACTCAATTTGTCCATTTAAGCTAGAATACCTCACATTTCGAATAACTACAACTGCATTTATACGTATGTGTATATTTGTATACATATATATACTCAGAGCAAGTAGTAATACTAATGAGAGCCCAGGGCGTTGTCGAGACCCTCTGTGGAGCCAACTACTTCCAAGTGAATTAACCCCGAGTTAATCTCAAGTTAAGCAAACCCTTGAGCATACCCACGGCTATGATGCACGTTTGCTAAGGTCTCGTGCTGGTAGCCGTGGGTCTTCTTCTTCTTCTTCGAGGTGTGTGTTGCTCCATCGTATCGTCGAGTTTAACATCCCTCCTCTCCCTCTTTCTTCGCTTCAACCATCTCAATCCTTACCGGAGTGGATACATATTTTACATACCTGCTGCTTCTGCCAAGTCAACTGGCTATACTAATTTGCACCCCCTCTCCCTTTGTTACTTCATCGCGTTATAGTACCTTCTTATCATTACTGAACACTTGCCCTTATTCGCGATTATATACGTTCCTAACCTCCGTTCACATCTTTTACCACTGTATCATTGATCCAATATTACTGTTATGCTAATTAATTTTATATTTCAGCTTTTCACTGTTTTACGAATAAATCATCAACGCAATTACTCCGGAGAACAAATATTCGGTGATTCTATGTTTGAAACTAAATCGTTGGAGATAATGAGAGATATTATTTTGAAGAAGTTTCCCAATCGACAGTGAAAGCAACATCATTGGGACAGTTTTTCACAATTTTCACAATTCATCCAGTCACGTAAATTCAGAAATTCGTAGCTTTCAACCCGATAGCAGGATTTATTCATTTGGGCTTCACCTGTTTCAGTCGAAGGAATGAAATTAAAAATGAATAAATCGAAATAAAAAAAAAAAAGGCAAAACTGTTAAATAAGCACCAGTCTGGATAGTTATGACACTATTCTATTCGAGCACGAGCCGTGAAAGCTCCTGATATGTCACAAAAGTTGTATGTGAGCATATCCCGAGGGAATAATAATAAACAATGATGAAGATTGATAGCACGATTGTAAATTGTTGGATGATGAATCAAAGCAGTGAATCTATTGATCCGTGCATTCGACACATAGCTGCCGAACATGCGAACATTCAGACTCACATATATTTATATACACGGTCTTTTACCGATAGCTGGACGATTTCAGATCAATTCTTTTCGGAATGATCACCGAATCAATCGGAATCGTTACGAAGCTATTAGCCTACAGCCTGTACAATTTTAAATTATTTTAAATTACTTTTCAGCATTGTAACGTCATTTCTTGCCTCTTTGAATCGAGCTTTTACAGAGTATCGATGCAAAATCATCAATTGCATTATGTTACCGAGCACTTTTAGTAACAACGACCAATACAACTGCGAAACAGAAAATGTTTTTATAAATCCCGACGAGCTGAATTTCTAGATAATGCTATCTACCTGTATCGATTCGTTATCCCCATGGAATTGGATCTTTTATTTTCAACGAATGCTCACTTTGTCATGAACGGCTTATCTCACGAAACAATGGATGGAAATAATGAACTTATTCGAGGACTCTGACAAATTTTGTGCCATGAAATTTTAGGTGTAAAGCAAAGCATTTTTCATTTCGTTGCAGACATTATTTTGAAATGTATAATAGTTATAATTTTATTGATATACTGGTTTTTGAATATACATAATCGCACAATATTCTGTACACAGAGATTTATGAAGCCTTATTCTACATTGATTTATCCACATTTCTAGTTGCGACGAATGTACTTTTTTTTTTGTTCGCAACGTTTCATACAATGCTGTGACAACTGATATGCGGGTGATCGAATTTCTTTTTCGAGCGTCATCCATCGCTGGAGCGGTCACAAATCGTGCAGGTTTCGTCGACAACGAACCAGTGTTAAAACTGACGGCTCGCCTGTCACGAAACCCGGACGTCTGTAGCCATAATAATTAAGGAACACACCGGTTCGTTCGATCGTTTGACTGGAATCGAAGTTTCGTTATCTGAAAAGAAAATACAGGCATTGAAGAATACTTTCGGTATAATAAAGTTCCGTACAGTTAAAGCTTGATAATACGTTCGTATTATGTTAACTTATTCATGTCAATAACTGGTGTGCGCGAAGTCAAATAAACGTGAAAAGAAGATAAAGGAAAAAAAAGTCATCGATAAAGTTTATTCGAGTTTATCGCAGGTTCGATAAGGCCAGATGAGAGAATCCCCGACGAAAGCACAAGGTTATACAAGCCCTCGGGCTATATTGATTTGACTATAAATTGACTACCCTTCATAGTACTTCGTTTTCCCTCGCAGCATCGCGGTAACTCAGGCGATAATTGAAATTGGTGCCGGGCTGCTGGATTACTCGATCGAGAAGCTGGCAAGGATTTTATACCATTACACTCTTCGCCCAAAGTAACTTATTGCTCTGGAAAAAAAAAAAAAAAAAAAAAAAAAGTATCAGCAAATCTTATAACACGTCAAACATACAGTGGTTCGGACGATTAAGTTATTTTCTCATTTAATTTTCACCAAAATCCATATAAACGTGCTGAAAGAAAATATGTATGTTGGATTTGTTTATTTATGAATGGCCAAAAATTACGATTGGCATTCAGCGACGTGGCCTTTTGAAGAGTATCGATTGAAGGGCAAAAGAGTTTCTTACCTCCAGGCACGTGAAATTCAGCACGAAACGTTCGTCCCTTCTACATGAATTTATATACATACTTCATTGCTTACTTTGAATACATTGCCTTGAAAGTAGAGCCATTGTATTTCAAGTCACAAATGCAAATAACTTTTCCACGGCTAAACTTAAAGACATGACTCTGACAAAACTTCGGCAAAAGAAGTAATTAATACGATAGAAAATTCCGTTGAAAAAGTTTCTATTAAGAAAAACAAAAGTAAACTGTACGAGTCCATTTGGTAAAAGGTGAAGAAAATTTTCTCGGTCTTTCTCGAGAGCTGTACTGATAAAACGGTAAAATTTATTCAAAACTTTCTGCCACAGAACATTTATTACCACAATGATCCGGTTGAAACCGAAGAAAATTTTTAAAAAAATTTGATTTCTCGCCTTTTCAAATTCGAATTTTGCGCTAAAGTGCCCCGAAATATTTCGCGTACGTGCCACTCTCATCTTCGGTTCGGTTACCAATTCAGCAAAGTCGTTTGCAATACTTTTTCTCCCATCAATCGTTCGCAATATATATTTATAAATTCAGTGTTCTTCACAGCCTCAATTTCTCGTGTCGTCGCCTTTTACTTCCTCTCTTGTCAGTCTCTTATTTTCCGTCTCACTTTCATTATCATCAACCCTTTTCTCGTTCGGCCTCGATCCCCTCGATGGGGATCTGCCTCGCATATTAGGTATGTATGCATCCGAGACGCAGTTAGTTACTGTCTGATCACAAGGGTGATTGCAGTGCTTCGTAACAGAGTGTTAGGTTGTAGTAGCGAGCTTCGTATTCGGGACAGAAGCCCAGTTAGTATAGAGGGGCGAAGCGGCAAACGGGGAGGGAAGAGGAGCAAGCAACGTTATTAGTATTAGTCGCAGGACTACTCCCATTCCGACAGTTCATCGCTCTTGTGCGTATACGTCAGATATAGCCTCGTGTTCCTATGTTTGAGATCTATCTATGCGAACCCGCTGTTGGTTCACAGTTTACCGCATATGCGTATATCGCTATCATATAGTGTACTTAACATAATTACCGGGTTCCCGATATTCCGTTGAAGGCTTTCGCCAAACCTTGGAGCACGCGTCTCATTATCGTATATACGTATATACTTGTATCGTATATGTAATATCGATGTCTTGTTTATACATATATATATATATATATATATATGATCCACTCAGAAACATCAATGGCTAAATACTTTAGCACTATATACTTTGCCAAACTCCTCAACCTCGAAGCATCCGCATGTCCCTTAATATCGAGCGTCGTATCGAATCTATAAACTAATTTTTGGTTCATTACTTTCTGGAAGCAATTATATTTGGAGATGAAGTATTATATTAATTGGAAGAAAAATAATAGCCGGTGAGGACGAGATATTCAGAGGCATTGCAGTTGATTGGAAAATCTTCAATTTATTCGGCTCGAAATTCATTCTCTTATATATATCGTTGACAGCTTGGATGTGAATGAATATTGATTGAGCCGATCACGTTACGCTGGTGTCGGACGATAATAAATCATATAGCAAATATGCCTTAACATCGGCATCTCGGATTTGAGACTCGAAGAAATTTTCTAGATCTTTTTGAACTAGCGGTATGCCACTGAGCTGCGATTTCGATGCCTCGAAACATCACGGTTTCTGGTTCAGTCTACTGGAGTCGAATTCTTCGGATTTTCATAGACGTGTTTTTTTTTTTTTTTTTTTTTTTCTGTGGTTTCAAAGCAACACCGGAAAATTTCGATCACTGTGTTTTTTCTTCGCTTTTCCCCTTTTCATCACTAGCCAAGGCCCCTGTCAATAGTCTCATCAACACGAGGCTCCCTCCTGCAACCGCGCACGGCTTCCCTCTCTCGAGCCGGACTCTTCTCTAGGTTTTTTTTTTTTTACGTTCTCCAGCGAGAATCCGCATTTGATCGCTGATACTGCATCCAATATTATACTGGGCGAAGAGAGAAGTGCGTAATTGGAAAGAAATGAGAGGGATAGGGAATTAAGAGAAAGAGAAAAAGCGTGGCAAAGTTTTCACGTACGTAGAATAATCGTCAACGAGACGAGATGCAGCACAGGCCCGATGCTGGCATTTTTATAAGTATCGTTACTTTTTTTTTTTTTTGGCACGTATTCGTGCACATATATCAATGGATAAACTGTATGAAATTTCGTGTTAAATTCTAAGCGTCGACCGAATGTGATAGTCGATCCAAACGATGTGACAAAAACCGAGATATTCTCAGCTGAAAAAATTAAAATGAATAACGCATAATGATTCCTTTCAAATCATTGTTATTTTTGTTAAAAATTGAGCAAATTTTTTTGTGGTAATACTTGATTTCCTGTCACCGCCTCAATTTATTGTCATTTTGTATATTAAAAAAAAATGTTTTTAATACAATGTTTTCATTGATTTGTGTGCGCGTGTTGATTGAATCAAAGGTGCATGCACTGTTTGTAGAAAATGCATTTTCCAGGGCGAGTTTATGAGAGTCCAAATGGCGTATAATTGCACTTTACTTGGTAACGGAATAACGGTAAGGCAGACTTTACGCTCGGGGATCCTTTGAGAGGAGGCTGCCGCTAATTCAACTTTCGACTCTGTCCCGTCCCCATTGTTTTTCATCGTTTCATCAAAAGCTCTGAGTTCAGGATGCGTGTTTGTATATTTATGAATGCACAAGAACAACAATTTACTCGATAAAGCGTCATAACGCCTTCCAAATATCCGCGGTTTTCGTCACGGTGGTTGCATCTGCTCAATCGGTTTACTCACGATACAGATCTGTCACCAGTCTGATGATATATTACTTGCGATCGAAAGACGGCAAAACGGAGGTTTTTCAACGAAAAATGAAAATTTCAAGCAGCTCAAAAAAAAGTTTCAAGTATTTACTCGCTTTTACTTGCCCGTCATTCGTCCCTTTGAGATATTTTCAGATTTTTCAAAGTTTTTACAGAATATTCCTCAAATATTGTACAATGAGAATTAAACGAAACATTAATCGAATTTACGAAGAATTTTAATGGGCTGTTGAACAAATATTAGCCCAACGCTCGACAGATTTTCTCGAAAGGTTTATATAGCTTTCCTTGAAAAACCGCTACATAATAGTACTCAAAGATCGAAGAACTCGGAGGTACTAATAGTTATTGCCAATCCTGTATTTTAATTTACTCTTGTAAATCTATGCTATGATATTGCTCCAATATTGAGGGTGTTTATATATTACATTCTGGTTGATGCGTATAGAGAGTATATATGCATACCACAACATACTGGCGGTTCCCTACCTTTTAGCCGAGTAACACTGCAATTTCATTAGAGTGCCGAGCTTGGAGTACTTGTGCGGTGCTCTTTGCTCAAGAGAATGAGCGAAAATTAGATAGAAGGGGGGGGGGGATTCGCAAGATTGATAGAAGTTGATATCATACAGGGAAATTGCCCCGCACTACCGCTTCGATGTTTACACGGATCTTGAATTAATGACGTACAACGTTTTACGTGTCCATACCTTGTGAAATTTTCATTGGCATAACACCCTCATTAATTTAGCATTAACGAATCAAGCTAATTATCCACAGAAATGTTCAGACCGATTCTATGATGAACCACGATATCAAATAATTATCTAAATCTTCAAAGTTTTATTCGAACGAGCAAGCTCGTTTTTTGGACTTTTGATTGGAAAAATGCAGTCCTGAACCCATCGTGGATCACAAGCTAACGTGAAAAAGATTGATTAATGTTGGTCCGGTGGTTCTTGAATTATGAATGGATAAACTTCATTCATCTAAAGATTTACATGTATAGAGAAGAGACGAGAAAAGAAAAAAGGTAAAGTATCGATGACTATTCTATTGGCAAAGAGTCAAATCACGATACAATCGAATAAGAAATAACGATCTTAATTCTGCACTACTTGCTCCGCCTGACTTTTCCAGAAATAAAACGATTTAGGGGTAGTTAAACTACCCCTGTTTTTTCTTGCTCTTGATTCAAAATTTTCTAGTACGCGTTCATTATTGTTTGAATTGATCGTCAAAAAATAAGTAACGCGTATAATTAATCTACGATTTATTATATAAACGTTAAGCACTTTTCGTTCAGTGAAATTGTGAGAAAACAGCACTGGACATATCCACTTTATAATTTCTAATCGGATTACCTCCGCACTGTGTCTCATTGGTACTTTTATGTTATTAAATATTTCGTAATACCATCCCATCGCCGGAGATATAATTCTTCTGTACAATATCAATCAATATGAGATCGTGTTGCACGATGAATCGTAATTGGAAAATAGTGCGCAGTCTCAAGATTACAAGTCGAGAGTAACAATTCTGCTTTACGAGCGCGTATAAACTCAATGGTTTACTTGTAATACAAATTCTTATCGATATTGCAATTAGTACAGAGAAGAGATGACGCTTTTACAATAGTTACACCGTAAGTAACGAGCGGGTATAGGTACGAGAACGCGTAGTCATCATACATTCGTCTCATCACGTACGCACAATGGACCAAATCGTTTTGTGTCTGCGTACGTGCGTACGTGATACGCGCGAGTCAAGTAATACCCCATGATTTTACGAATCTATCTGTGTATATATGTTGAAACATGTAAAATATATACACGAAGCGTCACGACGATTTCGACGATGGCATGAAACCGCCGTGTGTGGTAAATTCATTTCGAAATTGTCGATAATTGTGACGATAATTGTGGCGGATGACGATTGCACGTGGTGGTAATTGAAATTCCTCAAGGCTCAATACGAATGTTGAATGATAAAATCTCGATATTAATAATAATTTGATTACGATATTATCGGGTTTATTTTTTAACCCAAAAGCTTTATATTTTCAACAGATTCTCATCGATTTTATTGCGTTGAATAATCATTTGAATCTCATCAATTTGATTGGAGAGAAAAAAAGCAACTCTTAATGATTCTTTCACGAATAATTACGAGTCTAAAATTTTCCAAATTCAACGATTCGAGAGATACCCCACATTTTTTCGTCGATCATTAATTTGTCATGAAGACGCCTACGAAAATATGTTTTTACTACCCTAATTTTTATTTTTTCAATATTTACACAATCAGGCAATCATTTTTCGCAGTTTTTCACTCAATTGAACTTGAAGTTTGATGTTTCATCGAAGAAAGTTTAAAAATACGTTTTTACACCTGGTATGAAAAATATATGCACCAAATTCACATGGCTAATAGAGATTTTTTTAGACTGAACGTTATTCTAAGTAAAGGTTAGAGATATCATTGAACAAAGCATTATATTATTCGACTAAAATTCATAAATAATAAATAATTTAATGAATTAATGATAAAAAATTGAACTTATTGAAATTAATACAAAAAATAATGATTCATACGAATTTGACTTATTCGGGTTGTCCATGAAAACATAAACGAACGATATTGTAGTAGCTATCGTGAGCACGTCGAACGGTGGACGGTGGGATTCATGAAGACTCAATGACTATTTCGGAACGGCAAAGAGGACGTTAATGTAGTAGTGGCAAACGTTAAAGTAAGAGACCAAAAGAGAGAGAGGGTCATACACAAAAGAGAGTTAGTACGTGTAACGAGTAATTTGATTTCTATACCCCAAACGTCAATAACCTCATGGAATCGTCAGAGTTGGGGTACCAGCATTCGCGTCATCGGTCCGTAGAGCCTCCGGACACGGTTCAAATATAGCGCCATCCCCATCATTGCATCAATATAGATGGACGTGAATATATATATATCTATACAGAAATGTTCATCTCTCTGTAGGTTGTACTCGTTGGGAGCGTTGCTCTTGCCGTAGCACACGCGGTTGTCGCGTGGTCACCCACCGCATTTAACCGAGTTAGCAAACAACTCGTTTAACGATATTAAGGTCCATCATCCTCTGTCCGTCTTTCTTTATCTCCCTCTCTTCTCTTCGCTCTATCCTGCTTCCGCTTACCCTTTCTCGATCACTCTTATTCTCCTCCGCTTCCTTCTCCTTTTTTTCGCTCTTTCTCCCTCTCGTTCCTTCTTCCCTATCCACCCCAAATTTATACAAAGAACCATCAACGCTTTTTTGACCTGCTAGAAAATAATTCCGTTTTGAAATGAGATTATATCGAAGGGAGGGGATCTCTGTGACACGAGATATATCCTCAAAAATTCAATACAGCGAATGCTCTTTACTAACTACCATAATTTAACTATCCACCGACTACCGCCTGCAGTTTCACTTCCACAGACTTCAATTGACCTCAGATCTTTTTTTTTCTTTTTCACCAATTATATTTTTAATGCAGCTGGAAAAAACTGAGTCCGTGTCTGATGATTCAACGCTTAAAAATGCCCCTCATATCGCAAACCAATTTTCTACCATTCCGAATAATCTGGCCAGTGAAACGAATGGTTGAAAAAAAAGAAAGTATTTCCTTCAAGCGAACGAGACAGACGCGACATCGTTCTAAATTGCAGCTGGGTAAAATATCTTGCAATTTAAGGAAATTCTGTCTGGCAAAAGTCGCGACGTCTCACAAACCTGCAATCCTATTGACAAATGTAATACCGTATCTAACATAGATATATATATTTCTACGCATAGAATTTACCTGCACAACAAGTGGGGAGAGGAAAATCAAGAGACGTTTCTCACAACAATATACGAAATTTACATAGGAGAGTATATAATATAGATACATATGTTGAATATCGTGACGTTGTCTGTGCGTTTCCGATACACATAATATGTAATGCAGAATTCCGTACTCACGTCCAATATGGTAAAGCGAAGAAGCGGGAGGGAGAGAGAGAGAGAGTTATCCATACGCTCACACACATAGGCACACAAGTTTGATTCAAATTTGTATATATAGACATGTACATGAATAAATGTATGTAGTAGTATGTCGAGACCGGAAGTGAGAAGCGAAGGAAATGTCGTTACCATCGTGACGTCAAACGTCGTCGTTGGACGGATGAAACAATGGAGACTCGCGGGACTTCCGGTGGCGATACGATTGTTTCGCGTACCTTCTGAAGCTTTCTCGGTGAAGGAGGGAAGAGAGAGAGAGAGAGAGAGAGAGAAGAGATAAGGCAAAAGGAGAAACAGGGATGGTTTGTCTCTCTGTGAGTTACTCGATGCAAATATATACCACTAGAAATTCAGAAACGCTCACACCTCATTTCGTTAGCCCACACTCCCTATTCTGTGATACCAGAGCTACCAATAGTACCTACCCAATTTCTAGCTGATTCTTCTTTCCATAAAAGGCCTGGCGCCTTCAACCAATCACGGAAATGCTTTGGCACTCGTTGAAAACCTCAACACAAAAACATACAACTACTCAAATTCTTATCTAGTGTTTTATATATATAGATCGTCCAACCGTTTGTCATCACCTGTAAGAAGTACACCTTTGTTCAATGCTTTTGCAGCTTTCTAATCAGATGTTATAGTAGAAAGTTTATACGAACGATTCACAGATATTTAGTTAGGTAACAATGAAGATACATTTCTTTGTGCTCCATTTCTACGCAGTCAGCAAACTTTCTTCGGGGAGTAGCATTTAAATTGTTCTCATGGGAGTAAAAAGACAAGAAACGAATCCATCATGGAACGTCGCCCACGGGTTTATTCAACTCATTGAACATCGGTGCATTGATTTTTATGAAAGAAACGAGATCGTATTCGATTCAGTCTGGATGAAAAATCGTTGAAACAAGGATGTTGATTTTTACTTTTGAATGTCAAATACTTCTCTGCAATCCTTTTATTCCGGCGAGCATTTCGTTCGAAAAATTACCGTGTTTGTATAGCAGCGTCGGGCGATATCGGCATAACGGGCAGGTTAATTATGTTTATCTTAAAATGACCAGACAATTTCCTTCGCTCACTGTCAAATTCAATTAAACTATGTATACTTTCCGTCAATTGTTTTTTTTTTCTTTTTAATCCTCAGCCTGGAGCCGCTACCACGTGTCACGATCATTTTTTCATATTTTTTACATCGATTATTCCCATCATTGGATACAGTTCGACGCTACAATGAAAAGGTAATAATTTTTAGAATAAATCCTTTCATGTACCGAGTAGGTTGGTTGTGATCAATGAAGAAGGAAAAAATTGGCCCACGGCGAAACAAGCGTTGAAAATCGACTTTATAAAATCTTCTGGATAAATCAAAACTTAAAATCATGTCAAAAAAAAAAAGAAAAAAAAAATAGTTTCAACTTGAGATACAAAAAATGTTGACAATAAGGATAAATGCGATTTTCTATATTTCAGAAAAGGGTTAACAATCAGGATAAATGAGATTTTTTTTCTTTTTTTTACGAAACTATGAACTGGAATAAAAATCAACGATAAAATGGGAGTTTTTGACATCTTACGGGATATTAATGCTGAAAATCGCCCGGGATGCCTCACGTGTATGGGGTGGATATAGTGTAATATACATGAGATAAGTAGCGTTATGGTAGCGTATGGATACGTGGCAAGCGCTTTATAGCATAATCCGATTTCCATTGTACTGTTTTGGGAAGGATGTACCAACACCTCTTGGACATGAGATCGTTGTTTCGAGAGATGAAAATTATCAGCTTCAAATATTACATAAGAGGCGTTACGTTAAGATGTAATAACACTATTCTGTCTTACAAAGGAATACCTCAAACGTCACTATCAACTCATGATCATACAAAGCACATACCTCAAACGGTTAATCAAACGATAGACATAGATTCCAAACAGAGAGAGAGAGAGAGGCTGTGGAAGAGGGTGGCTATTGCTGAAGGAGCAAGAGATATTTAAATAGTTAAAGAAAAAAAAAATGGTTACGCAGAACTTTTGATCTTATTTCTTTAAGAGTATGGATCAGTCACCTAACCTCACTTCGAATTTTCGAAATTGAAATTCTTCAGCACAGTTTGACCGATCACAAAACGGCTCTGTCAGCCCACGCAGGGCGATGGCAAAAATGGGCTGACAGGGCCATTTTCTAATCATTCAAACCGTATCGAAGAATTTAAATTTCGAAATTTGCAGCTATTTCTCTCGCACTCACGGTGGCGAGATACGGACTGATCCATCCTCTTAACTTATTTACATATTCAAAATTTCTATTCATGTGCTAAATACTGAAGGTAAAAAAGTTACCATTAAACCCGATTGATAAACTATGGCTGATATGCTATTATGACTTTTGCTGTTGATGTTTATACATTGCATGACTTTATTTTATACGAGGTTAAACTGATATTGGATGTTGGTTTTAAACATTTTTATGAGCCTCGGGCTACTTTCCTCGCAGTTTTAAAGACACTTTTGTATGCCAATGATATACTCTAGCGAAATGACTCGTATCGTGGCAAAAGTTTTTCACGTCTTTTCATCCCCCTAAACGACGTTTTATAAGCGTTTTCCTGTTGAAGCAACTTCTACCTGTATCAGGCACAACTATATATAAGTTACTCAGTGAAAAATATCTTTTGAAAAAGTTTGACGGGTTTAATAGCTGATTATTTATTTCTTTATTCGGCTATATAATTTATTGGCCGGAAGGATAATTCACTTTCGCCGTAAGTATCTTACGATCATTTTTTAGTCGCTCGAGTAAACATACTTGTCGATCGTACTGGATATATTATTTAATGGTGAAAAATCGCGAAGTGTGTTCGTTTTTCAATTGATCGTTCTCACAGTTTTATTTATACTTTCGAGAAAAGAGCTTCGGACTATTTTTGTATTTAATCTTCGAGTACTTTACTTGCGTTTTTAACTTTTCGTTTGTTCGTGTTAATTTTTGTTTTTCGCACTGGAGACTTTTTCATGGAGTTTTTGTTACGTGGATACGCAACCTCACGAGATAGGTAAGAAAAGAAGAAGAAAAAAAAATGAAAAGAAAACGAAACCACGTTGAGAAGTGACGCGTTCCAGAAAAAAATGGTGGGGGGGGGGGGGGGAGAAGAGAAAACCAGGCGCGAAAATGCTACGGGGATGACGAAAAAAGTTTTTCTTCTTTTCTCGCGACGAGAAAACTTTTTTCCTTTTCGCTTCTATACCCGACGACAACTCGCGAACCCGCTCTCACTTCCTCGGTCGCTTGCCTCTTTCATTTATTTACTCACTTTTTTTTTCATTTTTTACCCCCCCCCCCCCCCCCCCCCCCCCCCCTATGCTCTCTTCACTTCTTGAGAGCACTATATATTCCTTCCGCTCTTGTCTTCTTGAGCCCCCTGCAAAACGGCAAACTTTCCAACAGCCGCCTAAAGCATGCAAAAATGAAAAAGAACAAAAAAAAAAACAGGGGACAGTAGATTATTGTTGTCGACGAGTTTAGCTCAAAACCTTTTGCCGTATAAGTAATCTCTGTCTTGACGTGAACCACTTTTTCCTCACCCGTAAGAACATACATTTTATTTTATCGCGCGTGATATTTCGCTATTTCGTAATTTCCAGTAATCGCGGAAATCCTAATGTTTTACTAACGTTTTCAATAAAAAGTTAAAAAAAGAGCTTTTTTGGAATTGTTTTTTTTTTTTTTTCTATCATTGGTAGATTCTTTTTGCTGAATATTTCGCCAAGTAACTATTCAAGATCTGACAAACTTTTTGCGGAATTTTGTCCAAGTTTATTGATTTTTTATGGCGTTATCCGCAGTGATTTGGAACTTTTATTTGAAATACTGCTCAGTGATGGGCGTTTTTGACTTTTTCTTCAGAAACCAATGGAACAAAGAAATTTCGTTTTTTTCAATAATAGTTTCTTGTGTGCTTGCCACAAGCTGCTCGGAAAAAGTTAAATGAATCACTTAATCTACACGAAATTTGTGAATTGTGAGCAAAATCTCTGTTTGCTTGTAAAACATCTGTAGGTATTTTTCACTTCAGTGGCTGTTTCGATACTGCTTGAAAATAGCGAAATTGATTAATCTACTATGTCTCTTACGAGTATGGGAACGGATTGGTATTTATTTAGTAGATCGATGAAGACCGGTTACTGTTAGCTATTGTCTCCTATTTACTTTTGGTACGTCGGAAGAGCTATCGTAATCATCGTACGTCTCTGAATGAAACTTCATGTTGGACGATCTTGAAATTCTGACAAAATTAATCTTAAGATTTGATGCATTTCGTATATCAAGAAAAATTCAGAAGAAAAATGATACTTTTTGCAATTTCTGAGTGCCTCTAAGCTCTCAAAAGGTTGCTTTGGTCGATTCCACTTTTCTTGAAAATGTGTTTTGCCACCTTGACAGGCCTCTGAATAGTTATAATTATAATTTTCAAAGCAAAATTTTTCTTTGATCGATTTTAATTATTAATTCTCTTCACGTTCGCTTCTGTTTTGTAACTGTATCAGCCAAGTCTTGTTCGAAAAGTCCTCGAATTCGGTTCAACCTCTTTTTTTTTGCACTGTACGAAAGAAACTCGATTTTATGTTCTCTTCTTTGGACATGTGCATATTTTTTCTGCGCTGTATATCTCTACGATGATGCAATTGTCGTTTCATCTCAAGCTCAGATCTCTGTTTTTCTCTCGTCTATATTTTTTCTCTGATGCTATATATCCAGTTCTCTGGAGAAAAGATTGAAACATTTTTCCACATTATATAATTAAAAATTGCCTGCCTTATAAAAAGGAGACAAAATTTTAATCGATTTCGTGGATTATCTTGAAATAAAGAGGATCGACGTAAAACAAATTGTGTCGCACTTGTACAAACATATTTTGGTAGCTTTCGGAATGAAAAATACGAGAGAATGTTGACTCAGCAGAGACAGCGAAGACTTGTGATGTCTTGTGAATTGTGATGGAAGGAATTTTGAGATAATTGCACTATTTTCTGCTCCAATTGTTACTTTTTTTTTTTGAAATATGTTGAATTTTCAATAACATCGTAAACCAATTCCATGTGAAACATTATTATTCATTTGTCTTTTTGTCTCGAACGTTTCATTCAAGTAAAAATATGTCGTTCAAAGAAATTCGTATTGAATATTGAATGAATTGAATATTTCATTGAATTTTTTTACCCTCATCTTTATTACTGATTCTTACGTATGTTTACCCAGAAAGTTAGACGATACTTTTCAGTAAATGAAAATTTATGTCCTAGAGGAATAAAAGAATAGCTCTGTCTTTTCGTCGTACGATGTTTATCGATTACTACAAGAATCAAAATTTATTTATTGAACCAGCGCGATGATACAATTTTTCCAAGAAAAAATGGTGATTAGAATAGTTCATTTGTTGATTGCTCATGTATCTCGTCTGTCGCTTGATAACCTTTCTTCCTACCTTTTTTCACTTTATGTTCTTTTTTTTGGATGCGACAGCAGTTATATAGCTATACTTGATTGTATCGCGTTTACCGATACGAAGGCAAAAAGATTCTGCAGAAAACTTCACCGATTCTGTCGGTACCTATAACTATAATCTGCTCGGATGGCAATGCTTACGTAAACGCATCTTTGATGAGAGATGAAACTCTTTTACGGAATGCGCCAACAGCCGTACAATGATCGTCACAAACCAGGCAGAACAATTGGCATTCCAGTGAATAAACGTGAAAAAAAATTTTCAATTTCCTCTTTGAATACCGATGTTAAATTAATTGTTAAAATTGAAGTAATCTTTAATGAACGAAGAAAAAAATATTCAGGTATCAATTTCCATTTTGTTTTTCAAATCGAAATGCTATATCGATGTAATTCATACGGTAACAATTTTCATTCCAATCCTTTTTGTTTTTCGAAAAATTCTTAAAATGTTATTTTTTTTTTGAAAGCTATTTGTTCAGAAAATACTGCAAACAGCTCAGTACACAAGTTTTTTTTTTTTTTTTTTTTTTTTTTCATTTTTTTAAAAATGCAGATATCGATTTATCTATTGGAATTTTTTGAACGTGATTGATTGAGCATACGGGGTAGAAATAAAGCGTGATTGGCGAGGGAGAACATCGATGTAGGCACGCAAAAGTTGCGTTTCCCCAACCGCGCCTGTCAAATTTCATCCGGGCTGACAGAATGGCACAGACATGAGTTTCGTCGGGTATTATATGCATCACTCACAACACAATATGTGGGTGCTCTAGATATATGATTTTTTAAAATATATATTTTTTTATTTATTTATAGAATGTCCGTATTGGGCTGGGCTTATAATAGGCTGATTTTTTTGTTTTTTTGGACGAATATACACGTATCGGATCAATTCCAAAAGAATAGAAAATAATTCCGCCTGAAACGTCGCCCGGTAAATTTATGGGGGCAGGTACCGGCAAAGACGGGAAAATGAATTGGCATTCTCAAATTAGAAAAATGACTTCAGAAAAATGACTAAATTAAATTTTTTCTCATAGGCAAGCATGCCTACAACGACTCATGTTTCCATATTTATCGTAACGTGAATTTTCAAGAAGCTTGTTTGTTGAAAAACGTCAGACGATTTCTCCGTGTCGTGACGCTTTTTACTATTCACGTTGAATAAATTTAAGTTCGCGAAATTCTGTTTGGCACCCTCAAAATGCAGAATGCAAATGTCACCAGCGCGCACACACACACACACACAAAACGCAGTAAAAGTCGATGAAAAGAACATTCCGAATTTTACGATTGTGTAAAAGCTCCGAATTTTCCAACGTTTGAGCCTTTTTGCTTTTGCACAGTGTGTCTCTTGAGAGACAAAAAAAAAGTCGGAGTTTTGCCCAGTTATGGCCGAAAATCTCGGGACTCCGAATGCGATAACTGCGACCCGGAACACGCCGATTCTCTTCGTCACATTTGCTTTTAATGCTCATTTCCAAAGGTCCCCTTGAGCCTTACGAAAAACGTTTCCTGCTCTACGTTCCGGTGAAAATCTTTCCTTTTCTATCTCTCATTCTCTCTCTCTCTCTCTCTCTCTCACACATATTCTCTACTCCTCATATCGTAAAAATTCGCTGCACGTAACGCCAATTAGGTATAAGCGTGAGACTCGAATAGGTGAACCTTGTGTCTAAAGCTGTTCGACCTTCTACGATAATAATCATCATAACAATCGAAATAATATTGGAGAAGAAAATGAAACGATTATAGATAAGTTCGACCACAAAATGCCTGAAGATAAAAAACGGTCGCCCATTTCGTGATATTTAAAAAATACTTTTGGAAATATTTCTCAAGTCGAGCAATCTGTAACAAAGTCGTGCTCAGAAATATTATTGCAGTCATTTATATGTTATGACGAAATAACTTTGATTAAGATCTTTAGATGAACGGTTACGTAACCGATTTATGAGGTTTTATTGATAATAAAGTCGAGCGAGTAGGTAATTGTTTTGATTTCTACTAATTTTTTAAGGTCATACGTTCGTAACGTCAAATGAACGATGAACAACGTTGGAACCTTTGAAAATCATACGTTTTACCGATACTGATGAGAATACAAAAAGAAAATTGCTGTCTTTATTTAAAAATATTCAAATAAAGCATAATTAAATTATTCGCTGGTCAATGGAAAGTTCATATTGAATGCAACTAATTTTAAGGTCCCGAGGTTCGCTTTGTCCGAATTAACGAAATTTCATATTAGCCGAATACGTTTAACCTTATATACACCGAGAAAACAAAATTTTTGTTTTTATTTAATTTTTCTCAGTGTATATAATCAACAATTATAATTCCAACCAGATAAACGTTGTAAAGAAGCAAGGAAAACAGGAAAACGAATAACTACATTGAGGAAAAAAGACTGAAATAAGTAAGTAGGAGCAGAGAAAGCGAGAAAGATGAAGAGAAAGAGATTAAAAAGAGGGCGTTTGAAATTCGTCCGTAATCTAACTTCGACGAGACTTTAATTACGAAACACATTTCTCTCCTTACGTTCGGAGCACCAGTTCCTCCAACTCGTCACTCTGAGGACGTCTGTCAAGTAACTTCAAGGTAACACATTGCAATGGAAGACTAAAAACAAAAAAAGTAAGAGCACTTTGAAGAAAAAAAATCTGGAGACGTAACTTTGTATCCGAGTAGTAATTAGAGATAGTAAAGCGAGAAGGATAAAGTTGAAAAAGCCATGAAAAGATTTAGGCCGATATATACGTGCTCGGTTGTTACGCTTATCGAGAGAGCGTACGTTAGTGTACGAGCGTTATATTTCTACGCAATAAAAATGGACTAAGGGACTACAAACGAAGTAATACCTGTTGTGCGAGCGAGCGAGCGAGCGATGGATTGTACGCGGTAGTAAAGTGCAACGAAACCGTACTAGTTCGCTTTTGGCCATATATGTAAATACCTGGACGATGTATTTACACCAAAAAGCCACATATTCCACTTCTCGTTCATAGACCAACGCTTTCCCCATCGATTTCATATTCAGGCTTGCACACCAAACTCCATAAATATCGATGGGTCACGCTCGTAAGGGCGTATAAACGATGTTCGAGAATTGGTGGCGAGCTCTTTCGTCCAGAGGTCACACTTATATACAAGTATTTTTTGTTGAACACATGCACCGGCAACACGAGTTCAACCTCTGTATGTCCATACGCATGTACAAATACATTGAAAAAAAAGAAAAAAGAGAGATAGAGAGCTTAGATCTGGGTATGTATGAGTTTGTTAGCAGAGACTCCCAGCTTGTGGAAAACCCGTTAGCATGAAAATGTTCTGTGCTATTATTGTAGATATTGTTCTACATCGGTAACTACATCATTCTATAACACATACATGTGTTCTACCTATATATCTACAAGTAACTAGTAATATATAGGAAGCATATGGGAGTTGTTAGGCTCTGGCAATGCAGACCGGGATTACCCAGGATCAACCGGTCATTTAGTACGATTTTATCCGCGGTCAAGCGTAACCCTAGCACCATGAACGTCTATATTCTCACCCAGCCTTTCCAGCATTCATTTTTCCCGGTTGACCTTTTCCCTCCCTCTACATACAACTATACGCCTATATAATGTCGTTTATCCTCTCGACATGTGTGAGTGTGTGTATCTACACGCGCATAGATGCAGAGCAGAAAAGAGAGGGAGCAGAGAGAAAGAGAAAAGCGATAGAATGAACTTTAGGCTAGAGTTTACACATCGAATATCCATGTATTTATCGACTTTACGACTTTCACGAACAGCGCCCAGATTAACGCTGTCTATCCCGGTCGACCCTATCACTATTTCTCGAAGCTTACATTCTCGTGGTCCTATCAATGGGGAAATATATTAATTCGAAGTACCTCTGGGGCCCTTTCGATGAGGCATGTGTGATTTTTGAATAATCGCGTTGCTCTACTATCATTTTTAAACCCTCGTTTTGTAGTTGTATATCTGACTGTGAGTCAACTTCTACTTTGAGCATAATGCAGTATATTGTTGCGCTAGAAGAAGGATCTAGCTGTGAAGAAATATTGAGGTTAATGATCAATCACTCTTCTTATCCATAAATGTTGAAAGTCACCTGGACTTTTCGAAGTACTCGTTATAATTGATGTTTCAACATTTTCATTTATCACGCAGACAGAAAATCATATAATAAATTATTTTCTACCAGATTTCATGTAATTTATTATTTGTCGCATCAATTACGATGGTTATAAGCAACAGAATTTCGATGTGAGTATTTGTGGCGAGAACTCTGATTTTTTTTCTTTCAGAAATTCAGTGAAAAATAACTGTTGAGCAGGTAACAAAAGATGAATTAAAAATTGATTTTTACCAGTTGCCTCTCTATTTTTATTTTTCTTCAAAACATATTTACTTCATCGAATAGGCATTGGATAAGAACGATCGGTCGTTGTACTTTCAAAATCGGAAATAACTGTTCAAGTTGAACATTGAATTAAATAATGAAAATTTGATCAGTTTCGAATTAATTTGGTTTTGGAGTAGTTAGAAAATTTCGAAATAACTTTGAGGTAGTGAACCAAGCCAATAAAACCATTTGAATAGTTTTCAATCACTCTACATGTCATTCCAGATAAATCTGGTAAACATACGTCGTATACATTTCTCTCATTATATCCTTGTGTTTCTCAAATCAGTTAACGTTCAATAATGAAAAATTCATCTCAGTTATATGTTTTCGATGATAGTTTTCATATCCGAAGTGTCAATCGAACATATATTGCCCGGGGAAAATGCGGTTGTCAATCTTTGTGCAGTTATTGCCTCGAATTTGTTTTGCTTCTTTAGCGAATACATATATTTGCGATAAAGTAAATATAACCATGTACGTGGGTGAGTCGATCGTATCTGAGGAAAAAGAGATTTTCCAGCAGATGGCGTTTATTCCCTTGTAATGGAGGCTATTACGGGGTAACCTGTGGTCATTTTGCTCCTTGACTCTGTAATAAGTTCACGTGTTGATACTCTGGCATTCTAAAGGTCGGAACCGCATCAAATTGCATGCACATATCTATGTAGGTAAATCACTGAAGACGGTGTGTGTATATACGTGATGATACTGGCGCAGCATTATCGAAGCTCCACTTGTGCATCGATGCCGTCTCTTGTACATTTGTACATATATACAGCTTTATTTACGTAAATGAAGACAGAGATTGGAGATTCAAGTGCGTTTGATACGACCGAGAGTGCAAATAATCGAGGAAGACAATGCACAGGTGAGCCGCATCGGTTCCGAGACAGTCAACCACATTTGTGCAATAATAGCTGCGAGAGGGCTGATACGGCGAGAGAAAGAGAGAGAGAGAGAGAGAGAGAGGGGAAGAAAGACTTGATTTATTTCAATCAAAGAGAGACTTTAGTAACATTAGTGGATAATAAAAGAACAAAATATTATAAAAGCCTGAAGATTCCAATAATAATTTACGAGAGAAAAAACAGTTATGTCCAATGGTCGCTAACTGCTGCTGTCTTTTGCCTCCAGTTGCAGATAACAGGTAGCGAGCGGAAGGTAGAGGACGAGAAAAGGTAAAGAGGTGGTGGTTCCATTACATACGTCTAAAACGATGTTACAATGTATATACCCAGGCACTATTCCTGGGTCTTAGATGATATAGTTATGAGCTCGGCCTCCGAGATGTGGTTCGAGCTCAAATTGCTTTAGGGAAATAACATAAAATTTCATTCTCTCTTTTCGAAAGCTTTTTTGTCCGGTAATTTTATAGTTCTCTCGAATGCTTCCATTTCGTTGGTCATAGAAAAATGAAAACGTGTCTGGATATTGTATATTATTTTGTATCTCAATACCATTTGTTTCTGTTAGTACCCAGATATGTACGAAAAACGAATCATTATTTTTTTTTACAATATTATTGCACAGGATTTGAAAATGTTGTTAGATTATCATTGAAATATATTTAATTCGTTTTCGGTCAAAGTTTTTGCAGTTATGCAAAAGTGATAAAAAAAAAATCGAGTTCGGTGTTACTCGCTCACGAATTTTGTATCAGAAAATCATCAATTTTTTTACTTTCCGTATTTTTTCATAAAAAAAATTTTCTTTTTTCATCTCGTTTCATCTCATTTTTTCTAGAATATCAATTACTTATCAGATATGTTATCATCGTTAATCCACGTACGGGCATATCCGTTAATTATTCATTCTGAACAAACAACACGGTAACATTATTTTTTAATCTTTTTATTTGTTGTTGTTTTTTTTTCTTTTTTTCCTTCTGATTTTCTAAAAGAATTTGAAGCTACCTCGTTGACGGACAAAGCGCTTTTTTTTTTTGGTTCTGCGGCATAGTTGAACGTCCTTTCATTAATCTCGTTGCACGCGGGTCCCGAACATACGCACACAAATACATGCGCACACGTACGCATGAACACACTCGGATCATACATATAGCAGGCGTTGCACACTTTGAAAAGTATACGTACGTGTATCTCGAAGTTGTGCCAGAGGTTGTGATGAAGTGACGAGATTGATAGTCCTGAGGTGGGAAGAGATGGGAGGTACGGGGTTAGTTGAGGCAGAGCATGGTTTTATTGCTCGATCGTTCCCTCACGTAGTACGTGCTCTTTCTCTCTCTCTCTCTCTCTCTTTCAATCTTTCTGGCTCATTCTCTCGTTTGGTGGACCCGAAGAGCTGTCCCACCCTGGACCGTTAGAATCCCGACGTCCCTTGGAATTCTATCCCTATCAGTTAGCACTCCACTAGCCACTCCTCCCTAAAGCCCCTTCCCCCTCTCCTCCCTTCATCCACCCCTTCATCATGCACTCTCATTTATTAAATCCCCTTTAGCTACACCATCAGCTATCTCCTTAACGACGTCTCATTTTCCTGACACTTTTTTTCTGCTTCATACATGAAAATCGATAAAAGAAACAGTTATCGAATCCATAAATACGGAATATATATTTTAGTAATGAAAAACACAATGATGCATCGAATTAAGGGGATCAGATGAAAATTAATATTGCTTCTCGATTTTCATTCTATTTGACCGACTAAGAAAAAAAAATTTTGTCGATGATCCAATAGAAATTGATGTCATTTGAGGAGTTTTTTCGTGTATGTATTTTCGGTGAGAATAAACGTACAGTTTGATTAAAAACTAATATTTTCTTTCAATAGTTTATAACACTGTGGTGGCGACAATATTTCATTGGCTACTGCGACATTTCACTTTTCGAATAAATGTTTTATTTTTTCCCAGTCCGCTATAACAAAATTAAAGCAATTAGCTTCCACCGTCCCCGTTCATCTCATTTGCACTTTTGATTTTAGTATTCCCCTCGACTAAATTGAATTTATATTGAAACAGTCCATGCATGAAGCATGCCACGCTGTTGGAACGGAAATGAAGATAAGTTCTGACACATGCAGTTTCGTTATTTTTAATTTCATATTCTTCACAATTAGTTATGAATAAAATATTGTGTATATCGAGAACTAATGAATATAATTCGAACTATTCATTTGGTCAGAGATTTTGAATACGATTATTTGAATTTTGTGAATAATATTTTTGTTCAGCCAGACTTATCCCTTTATATCCAGCGATTTTACGGTAATGTGATGAAAGATTTTATCGTAGCTGAACTCTCAGCTTATCATCTCCGAGGCTCATTTTTCTCGGAGATTTTCACTTCGGTTCAAGATCATGTACATGCCCACACGCATCTGTGCACGAGAAGTATGAGTGCATTATATATACACGTATAAACGTGAAGGCGCGAGATTCGTACGAGCATCAGAGCATTCGTCGGGTCTTCTCTCGATTCAGCGAATTCGATTCTCAGCTTACCTTTCAGGATGAATTTAATCCCTTACCCAGACACCCCTATCTCGCATTTTAACTGTGGTGCTATATATACACGCCTGTGAAACTCGCGAGTATATATGCGAACAGGTCACATCTTTACAGCATTCAGTTAGTATGCACTTCTTTTTTTTTCTCGCAATTTTATTTCATCATAAATCATTTTTCATACGAGAGATAAATCCATCTACGGTTGAGGCATCAAGAAATAATCATTCATAAAAAAGTAGTCATTCGTGGTTCTGTCTCGAGGCGTAACATAGAAGTCATTTGAAACGACTTTCATTGACTATTTTCCTATGTCTCTTTCTAATGAAGCTGAACGTTAAAGTCATCGTCCTTCCACTTTGAGTTCTGTGTAGTTTTTAAGCCTATTCAAATGTCTTCAGAGAACTATTGAACTAGAATCATAAGTGAGAGAAATTTATTTTCCAACTGATGTCACATTTTTTAAAATCAAGTACACTAAATATCAACTCACACGATTTTCTACGAAATGCCCCAAGCCCACGACTTCCGCTCTATCCGGGATAATGTTCGATTACGAAACAAATCTCTGTGAATCTTAATCACGACAACAAAAAAACTTGATTTCCCAAAAACTGGACGCGGAGACGTGCTTTTTCGAGACGTACCTCGCTATTATTGATAACTCTTCGAATATCTGTAAAACTATGTATAAAAAGTTGAAATAAATAACTGAAAAACGGGAGAATTCAAATACGAATAAAGAATTGGAAGAAAAAACTTTTTTGATTGAAAAAGTGATTGATTCAACTAGAGATCGTGGGCAAAAATATACCAAAATTAGAAAACTATTTTCAGCTGAATTGCCTTCTCTGGTTTCACCCGATACTCCGGTTCCCACTAATCTTCTTTATACATATGGGGCATTCCATGCCAAATCAGCCACTTCAGAACCTTACAGTTTTTAAATTAGCTCAAATTTTTTTATAATGTTCTATGTATTGAATGAGCCTTTCTTGATTTTTTTCAAATTTTTCCCTCGATTGGCTAACGAAATATATTTTTTCCAAAAATTCGATGATTTTTTTTTCAAAAGCTCACAACTCTTCGAAAAATGGACGGAATCGAACTTTTTTTTTTTCAAAATTTTGGTTTTTTATTGTACTTTTTGAGTGTGATAACGAAAAAATTATAGTTGAATTTTTTCTCTATTTTTATTCAGGTTGAAGAACAAAATCGACGATTTCAAGATGATTACATATTTTGATTTTTTTCAAAAAATTTTCAAAAAAACATGAACAAAATTGAAGATTTTTAAGACCAGTTACATCGTGGGCACGCTATATCTTCGATTCGATTTCGTATTTCAAAATTTTTTTTTTCGTTTTTTCAGTAAATTAAAATCAAATTCAACAGTCACACAATCCACAATGCTGTTTTCCTAACACTAGAAATTTTCTCCCATCATTAGATTGTGAATCGCATTCGTTTTTTTTTTTTTTTTTTTTACTAATTTCTTCTTGGAAATGAAAAATTACGCCATGAATGAAAAAGTAGATCAGTACTCCATACATATTGTTCGTTTTCAATGAGAAATGAATGAATTTTTTTGGCGTTTAAACAGTTTGTGCACTCTGAATACTTTTGGAAAAGAATAATCTTTCACAATCAAGGTATTCTCTCCATACTTTTCGTTGTAGTCGTACGTCGATCGACGTGCCAAACCACTACGGTCGATCCATTAGTTTTGTCTCAGCAACACGGTCACTTTTGATGATATCAGAGGAACAGTAAAGAAGATTGTTGCACGAGGAGCGTCCAATTGCTGATCACTAAACAAATAATAACACCATCTGTTCTATACGAATGGGCCTGTAGACCCCTAAACCTCCCTAATATAGCGGTTAATTTTTTTCAGTGGAAGACTACGGTGTTGCTGAGACAGAACTAATCAATCGATTTAAACGTACGACTACAATCAAAGGTACTGAGAGAATCCACAGTATGATCCCAATAAAGATGGTACCACCCATTATGGAAGATTATTCTTTTTAAACAGAATTCAGAGTGCACAAATTGTTAACCATCAAAAGAATAAATTTATTTCTCATTGAATAGGAACAATATGTATAGAGAACTGTTTCACTCCTTCATTCATTGCGTAATTTTTCATTACTAAGAAGAAATTAGTAAAAAAAAAAAAAAAAAAAAAAAAAAAAAAAAAAAAACAAAAAAAAACGAATGCGATTCACAATCTAATGATGGGAGAAAATTTCTAGTGTTAGGAAAACAGCATTGTGGATTGTGTGACTGTTGACTTTGATTTTAATTTACTGAAAAAACGAAAAAAAAAATTTTGAAATACGAAATCGAATCGAAGATATAGCGTGCCCACGATGTAACTGGTCTTAAAAATCTTCAATTTTGTCCAAGTTTTTTTGAAAATTTTTTGAAAAAAATCAAAATATGTAATCATCTTGAAATCGTCGATTTTGTTCTTCAACCTGAATAAAAATAGAGAAAAAATTCAACCATAATTTTTTCGTTATCACACTCAAAAAGTACAATAAAAAACCAAAATTTTGAAAAAAAAAAAGTTCGATTCCGTCCATTTTTCGAAGAGTTGTGAGCTTTTGAAAAAAAAATCATCGAATTTTTGGAAAAAATATATCTCGTTAGGCAATCGAGGGAAAAATTTGAAAAAAATCAAGAAAGGCTCATTCAATACATAGAACATTATAAAAAAATTTGAGCCAATTCAAAAACTGTAAGGTTCTGAAGTGGCTGATTTGGCATGGAATGCCCCATATACATATGGATACATAACTATAATACTCATGTAAATGCGACGACGGCGCATAGCTCATGTGCCCCAATAATACGAATCAGGCACCTACAGTGCAATTTCCTACACATAATACATAGCTAAATACTTGGCTTTGAGCTGCTGCTGCCGCGGCTCTTGATAACTGAGCCCTTACTCTACCGGCAAAATCCAAGACTTATGTATTTAGGTGTGTATTATAGCTCTGCACTGGTATACACACGTACGCTTACGTGTGAATAGTTTCGTATGGTGTAATCTCCGTGCTTTCTGTATCCGCCGCTGTGTTTGATGAGCCACCAAGCATAAAAGTGCTACGCGAATTAGATTTGAATATTCATTATCTCTGAAAAGTTCTTTCCATTTTTTTTGTTGTAAATTTTCAGCTTAGACTTCGCGGTTCTCGATTAATTCACGTGGAATTATCGGCGCGTGCTATTTTTTCTTTCTTCGAAATAATTATTCATGTGTTTGTGGGAAAATACAAAAATTCTGTTTCGTTTAATCGATAGCTACGATATCGTTGTGTCATAAAATTGAACAGTTTTTAATCATCCGATTTTCATAATTTCGTGTACATATGAAATTGAAACGTAACGAGATTAGAAGAATTTTGAGCACGTGGATAATTCAAGATTTTCAAAAATTATCATTTTTAAATTATTGCTTCATGGATTGACTGTTTTAAGTAGACTGAGAGATTAAAACGTCGTTATTAAAATTTAGTTTTCGTCTGGGATGAGGAATATACGTGAGGTACAAAATGACAGCGAACAATTCGGAGTACAAGATGAAAGGTCCTTGGCACGAGAGAGCGATATCTACAGGATCCCCAGGTTTCTCCGTGCGCCAGGGATTTTTGATAGGGCTAATATATAGCCCTATCTAAGCGTGGCGATAGACGTCGCTTTCGTAAAGGTTCTTAATCTCAGCTGGTCGAGATTGGCCAGTCTCCCAAGGCGATTCCTTGTACTTTAAGCAGCAATATGTATGGATGCGCGTAGCCTGAGAGAGAGAGAGCGAGAGAGTAAAGAAAAAAAGAGCGCAGAGGAAAGGGGAGTTCGATTACGAGGGGTGCAATTACGAGCGTTGACGCATCATCGTCGCCATCGCCCAGATGTAGTCAGGAAAAGTGCGACGAGTCTCAGCAGATTTTTCTTATTCTACTTAGTCCTAGAAACGAACGGGTTTTGAGCAGCGATAGTTGAAATTTTTGATTCGTAAAAACAAAAGAAAAAATACGACGGAAATATCGTTATTTGAAAAAGATTATTTCTACTTTGATCAGTATTTTATTATTACTCTTCAAGAGCCTGATTTTTGTTAAATTTTCTGGAAGCTTTTTACTGGTATCATCGCTGATACGAAACAACTGGATACGCGTTTGGTTGTGGTAAAAGAAAAAAAGAAAAAGCTTTAAGGAGCTTGGATTCGAGGCGATATGACAAAATCGATTTTCTGGATTGTTTGATGTTGCTGGTAGGAGAGAATATCGTGGTTGAGAAGCGATATAGAGTCTCGGAAAAGCTGGCGCTGTCGGAACTCTTCCGGAAGACCTTCCACTGAAACGCTATCCAATGCCAATTAAGTCATAATTAAGTTGAGACCGCGTTAATTGAAGATTAAGATACTTTATACGTTGGAAACTCGAGGGTGAAAGGGATGCGGCGACCTAAAGGTGACTGTTGTCCAATCACATATATATATATATATATATATATATATATATATTCCAGAAAGATTTAATACAGAGTCCCTGTCTCTTCCTCTCTCCATGCAATATCAACGGGGATGGTAAAAGTCCGGAAGGAGAGTGCTACATGGATCAAGTCTCTAATGTCTATAACTTTCTTTTGGCCACATACTTCTCCGCAATGAGATATACAGGTGTATACAAAGTGGGATAATAACTGTGGTCACCCTAAATATCTCCAAACCTTCGAAACAAGAGAAAATATTTCAAAAAATAGTGCACGGTTCAGGAGTCCTCCCTTTATTTTAAAAAGTGATTATTAACAAGGTTTAAAAGTGGCAAAAAGGTTTTTAAAGGGCGTTCATAACTTATAACGTAAGTCCACCAATCGAGATAACAAGAAGAATATACATGATGAAAAATAGATTTGCAGAGTATGGTTGGAAAATCGTGTTTGTAATATAAATTGTATAAATCAATTCGAATATGTTGACTCCCATATAAAAAAATGATCTACTCATTGTGAGTAATTTCATACTGTCGAATCCAACACGATCGCGGTTTGATGGGGAGAAATAATAAAAGAACAAGAGACGATTGGTATCGTATTTAGAAAAATGGAACACTCCTTCTCGGTTAGTTGTTGTGTTTCGGTGTATATACGTAATTCGAGCGTTTTAATTATACATTCGCGTACATGTGATTATCTCACCACAGCGTCGAGATTACCCAGCAATCGTGTAACATCGACAAACATCGATTCGATCCCTCTTTTTGGAGATCTTTAGAATGAAGTTCTACAATTACAAAAAAATGTCAAATTTTTCAAAAAAGACTAAGCGCAATGTTTCCTGTTTTTTCCAGAACGGAATAGTGCGAGTCTACACAAAAGTATAGTTCTAACAAACCCAAAATTACGACCAGATCCTACAGGAGTGCCAGATGCCTACGAAATTTCAATTCGAGTGCGTTTTTGTTTTTAATTTATTAGAGATTGTAAGTGCGGAACAGTCTCAAAAAACTAATTAAACTAACTAAAAGAACGTAATTTTATAATACATCTTTGACGAGACGATTTACGTGTGAAAAATTCTAATTTTAAAGCCTAATTGACTTACGTATTTTCGGCATAAGAAAAATGATCGATTGACTTGAATTTTTCTAAAATTGACTTTATTCGTGAACCGCTATATTCGCTGAAAATCGTTTCCCTGTATCCAGAGTGCGTTGGTCTTTGCACTTTTATTTCAGGGCTGTGGACGACGCGAATTTTTAATAAAACCATTGGAAAGTTTTACGAGGTTTGGGCGAGAGCGCGATATTCTGGCCAGGGATGATAGCTGACCTCCGAAGAACGTAATCGCAATGATTCCTGAAAACAAAATCTGGCTACCGACAATAGGTTCGTTAGCGCGCACTTCATTGGCCGAAAGAGAGAAAGAGAAAATAAGCAAGTGGGACAGAGAAAGAAAGAGAGCGAGAGAGGGAGAGAGGGAGAAAGAACCCAGCATACAATTACTATGTGCATATGTACATATATCTATACTATTGACGACTATTACTTTGTATTGAAATAATATAAACATATTTCACGTACATAGTCCCATCGGGAAAATGAATTTTCCCACATGCGAATCGCAATCATCGAATGATTCATTTCTGTTATGAGCTTCCCGGTATATTTTCACGAGCTTTTATCATTCCTGTTAGATCCAACGGTCCATAGTGCATTAGCAAAAACACAAATGTGAAAAAAAAATGAGAAGCGACCGGGGACGTATAACGAATAGTCAATAAATTCATTTTTGAACCAGTATATTATTTTTTGTAAATGCACGCTATACCGTTGAGAGGTCACAAACGTGATTCCGTCATGAAACAGTAATTAATTGAGCAAACGTAACCGGATTATCATTTTGCTCTAAACGAATGAACAAATTACGTGCGATATTTCTCTTGGAATTAGAATGGCATTTTCAGTCCCATTCTTTTTTTCTTTCAAATTACCGTTTTGAACTTATATTCAGGTATTAATGAAATATTTTATGACCAAATAGAATATTTGAAACATATAAATATTATAAGATAATATTGGACTATTATATTAGCTTATGATATATGAAATAAATGTTCATTTGAATTTGTTTGGGTATCGAAAAAATATATTATCGATTTCGAGAATGATAATGATTCTCTAATTTTTCTCAAGTATCTCTATGTCCACTCAAGACTATGACTATATTCAAATATCTTTATTCTAAAACATTTTCATTCATTGATATGCTGATTCTGAACAATTGTTTATCGTCGATGGTCAATTGTTCCAGATGAATAGAAATGTTTGACAATGAAGATATTTCAACATAGTGAAATTTTCAAAAAGACACATATTTAGCATGGAAATATTTGAAAAGTCATTTAAGAATTCAGTTCACTTACACGCAGAGTTATTAAGAAAAACTTTATCCACAAAGTTGAGAGATATTTATGAATGGGACTTTGGAACGAAGATATTCACTACAGAACTGTTGTAGAGTAGAGCAATAATAAATAAAGCTGTTAAACGACTCACTTTCCCATTGGCAGTTGGCAATATTTCATTGAATAAAAGTAAGTGCGTTTTCATGAACACAATAATTAAACAATTCGACCATTGAATCCAAGTCAAAATAACCCTGTATTCAATGCTGATCTTTTCTAACGATGACACATCATCACGAACAATCCTATCGCAGCAGTCATGCAATAATAATTGAAATCTAATAAAACAATGATTTATACGCCAAGAGTTCTTCTGGGTTAATTAAAATTTGCGTAATACTTGCTTAAATGATGGCTTTAGTGACGGGAGATTAAATTTTTAACTTTCGTTATCAGAGCACGTTAGAGAAGAGAGGGACGCGGAAAAAAAATTGGCAGGTCTTAGATCTGAATGCGCGTGCTATAGAGTGATTTTGTTATCCCCCATGTATATATAGATGTATACATATATATAAATCGGAAAGATGGAGAGGTCCGGAGAATCTACGGTAGGGTAAATTGAGCTTCCAATCCAATCACGAGACAGGATTCGTCTCTGTCTCGCCCTCGGGCTCCCCACGGAGAAGCTCGAATGTATAAGGGCAGAATAGCGTTTACAGGAAGGAGTGAGAAAATCGCTCTGGTAACTAACGTAAAACGGAGAAATGTCCAAGATATATACGTAGAAATGAAAAGAGAGAGAGAGAGAGAGAGAGAGAGAGGAGAAAGGAAAGTGGAACTGTTAGATATGGGTTTACACCAGCAAGTGCGTTTTTGATGGGATTTTTAAATGAGCGCCAATTGCGTTTAATGCCAAGGGGCTATGTTGCCCTTTCTACCCCATGCCAAAGCGTAATTTTCTCGTTGGATAGAAGAAAAAAATGAATAAAAAAAAAAAAACTGTAACTTTTCTGTTTGACCGCCAAATAAAATTTTTTTAAATAATTTTACGATTCGTACTACAATGATACAAATTCGATAATTATTATTTCATCCTTTCAATCGTGCATACATCAGGACAGACAATAAAATTTGTCGGTAATTCAAATTGCATGTATAGCACAAGAACTAAACTATTATACTGTCGAGAGTTTTGATATTCATGTTTCAATTGTGCTCTTCACGGTTTATCGTACAAGTCTCGAGCATTAATCGGCACTTATCGAGTTAAAAGTTTAAACGCGCTCCCACACGCCGAATACGAAGTTTCTATATACGCGTCCTTTCGCGACACATTTCCCTTCTTCGCGCTCAATCTCGGTATGGGGCCCAAGAAATAATTGGCACTTAATCCCCTTAACGAGACATTAACACGTAGTTAGTGGATATGAGATATTTATCCTCTTGTTGCCCCTCCTGGGCACATACCTCGTATACATTTAGAAAGATACATAAAATATAGAAACATGTTTCACGACAAAGACACATATATCGATCTATATATCATACAATATGAGAGCGGGAATTCTCTTTGAGACTCACTGAGTTTTTTTTTTCGTCGTTTCAAAATCATATCCGATTTCATTTTAAATCTGTTATTTGATATTTCATACACTTTTCTGTCATAACATTTTCCTTTAATGTATTTTTCCGTCTTCGCTTGAGCTCAGATCTATTTGATTGATTACTCAACATTTTATTGGGAATAATTTTCGATGTGCTAATCTTTTTACGCAATGAACATAAAATTCAATAAAAAACCACGTGGTTTCAACAGCAGCAGCATTGAATAAAGTTTCATATTCGATAATTCGATTGATCGATACAGTACGAAGTTGTATAAGAAATAAAATTTGTCATCATGCCGAAAATTTTGAATTTCGTTTAAAATATACAATTTTCAAAGCGAAAACAAAACCTTTTTCGTCGTTAAAATTGCGTGGTGCGAAATTTTCAATGCAATCAATTTCCTGGTCTCTATTTCTACTACACAATCTATGAAACTGTTGGAATTTTATTGAATCAAGCAACCAGTTCATCGGGTACAAATTAATTGGATTAAACTGCGTAACTTGATGGTCTATTTTTTATTAGGAAATTAATGGCAGACGATTGAGCGGAAATGGGTTGGATCGATATGTTTACAAACTGCACAAGTAATTTCCGAAGTAGGAAAGTTGCACGCGCATCTTAAATCTTATTTTAGTATACAGAAAAACTGACCTGGTTTAAAGGGGCTGCATTGACCTCTGGATCGGTGTTTTTTTTTGTTTTTTTTTTTTTTTTTTTTTTGATATCGTACCTCTTCTGCCGGGTTGGTCTTTAGCGAGTACTTCTTCGGAGCGAGTCTTGAAATTTTCCAAGTTTTCCGGTCCCATCTTAAGTATCACATGTGATTTGTTTGCGTATGTTTACAAGTCGTGAAAAAAGTTCGTCAGTTGGATTTTGCGTGTACGGAGATAAAACCAACAAATGCGGAAAAATTAAAAGAGAGAGAGAGAGAGAGAGAATGAAAGATAAAAATAGTGAAAGAAGAAACGTATGAGATGGCTAAGTAAAGTAGAAGGTTGGGAAAAAGTATACGGACGAGCTCTCCCTCTCTCTACTAGTGACCTCGCCCGGAAAGGACGATGCGTCTCTCGGTGAGTTCGGCGCGTGACTGTGTGACTCGACCTAGCCTGGGCCATCGTCAACCAGCGGCAAACCCTCTTCTGCCCCTGTGTCCCTTCATGGAAACCGTAACTGCGATTCTTCTTCTCCCTCTTTAGCCCTATAGCCCTAGCATCCCCGTTTATGCTACCCCACTGTACTCACCCTCTTGACGTCGTCACCAATCCTCTCCCTCTTTCTCTCTCTCTCTCTCTCTCTCTCTCTCACTCTAGCTCTCTTGTGTCGATCTTCTTCTGGTCCATAGAGCCTGCGCTCTTCAGCTTCGCTATCCCCTTCTCTGCCACCTCTTTCTTCATCCTCCCCATGCCGCTCACTTTGCCTCTTCCTCTGTTTTCAACCCTCACTTTGCCCCATGTACGTGTCTCTATATATATACACATCTAGCCTTGAGTCGATATATATAGAATAAAGGTTGCTTTTATATCGAAAGCTTTCGCGTATCGCACTCTGTTCCTTTTATGGAAACAGTGATTTTTATTTCAGACCGCAACTGTGTGCCAATACATTGCGCATTGTCTGCTTTCAAATTTCGTAATCGTAATGAATGCACTCAAAGAGTTTCATCGTCTTTTCGGTTAAGTAGTATTTGTATCAATTGTTTTTTTTTTTTTTTTTTTTTCAAACTTCTGCGGGAGTGTATGAAATCTTGACCGAGTTATCGTTATATATGAAAGAATGGAACTTATTATTGTGTTATTTTTGTTATTAATCAATTACAAAAATACCACGGTGGAGGCATTCCTCTCAAACGGTAGAAAGTTTGGTCATGATTTATTGTCAATCAATATGAGATCGAGCGATAAGATAACAATGAGCATTCTTCCACCAAGCTACTTGATCTGTAAATATCGTGAAATAAAGTTTTATTGCTACGAAGAGGCATATATATATACGAGATTGATTGAATGTTGGGGGTTGAACGAACGTGGTATGTCGCTCTCACCTAATATAAATAAGGATCGGCTAAGCTCGCTCTACCGTCACGTAATTACGATGGTATTAAGCTGGGTATCGTTACAATGGAGGTAGGAGAATTGTGATCCTCCGTACTGTTTGGACGTAACTTTGGAAGCAGTAAGGATATGCTTGACTCATGCTTTTCACTCAATCGTATATATATATATATATATTTGTATCGGAGAGCAGCGAGAGCAAGGAAAAGCGAGTGCCAGACCACTTCGCCGTCAAAACCAATTTGGAATTAGGTAGTGGCATGTGAGCCTGGAACCAGGGCCTTTTGAGTTTATCTCTGTCTTCTGTCCAGTCCGCGAGACTATCTCTATTGTACTTTTCTCACGTTACGATCCTGGAAAACACGAACAAATAAAACGAATTAAATGATTCGAGTACTCAGCTTTCATACGAATTTTTCACGACTCTGAGGGTACAAGTTGTTCATTTATTGAAATAAAAATAAGTCTTGCGAATGATCGTCGATCCACGTGCAGTAGCCATTCAATAACGAACACATTTATGAAGTATATAATCTACTGACACAAAATGTTTTCAGTGAAAATATATGATTCATCCAATCGAAACTTTTTGCACCACCAACTAAACTCGTGGTTTCTCGTTTGGTATAAAGATTTATAAGAATTGAATATATATTTTTGCGACAATTTCACAAAACGTTAATTTCGTTCATCACGTCCCAGAAAACAGTTTTACCACGAAATGAATTCCATAATAATGATGGAAGAAGGCAATATTGGCCTTTTATCAAAAGTATTTGTCTGAAAAGCAGAAGTTTGCTGATGTTCGTTGTGGCCATTGAAGCTGTGCAGGGGTCGGTTTTGGTCCATCGCTCTTTGGACGAAAATAAAGATGGCTATAGGTAGTGGGGAAAAAAAAAAAAACACTGAAAATAGTTGTACAAGAATATAGCACACATACACAGACGCACATTCGTAGAAAAACTACGAGTTAGGTGATGTCGTGGAGCGAGTGGAGCCCGTGCCAACGTATATTTGTATTATATTTATATCCAACTAAACATGCACAGAGGATATATCGACGAAAAAATCGGAGTAACCGCTCCATCAGGTGTCCATTGGTTCGTCGAATATCTCCAAAACCCTTTCGCATGTGGAGAATATAGGAAGAGCAGAAAGAGACAGAATTCTCTTCTGTCATAGAGTTTTCCCTGTCTCGCTTCGTTGAACATTGGCAAAGATACAAAGATAATTGGTCATTGGGCTATGTCGTTAAGCTTGCTTGTACAGCCGATCTACTTGGTTACTCTCTTGTGCTGGAAACCTTCTACAGCGATTATCATGGTAGTGACGAGGTGGTGACGCCTCGTACACAAGTTTTATATTTCTATATATACATACGTACTACATACATATAATAATAAATACAGACGTGTCTCACCAACCTTTTGCTATGCCCTTTCTCTCTCTCACTCACTTTCTCTCTTTCTCTTTTTCTCACCGTTCATTTTACTTTGAAAACGTCCAGGCAAAAGCACTTTGTGGCGATATTCCTTTGGGTGATGGCGTTGTTGTTTCGGCTTCAGTATTTCAGTTTACATCA
Source organism: Campoplex capitator (assembly GCA_037576405.1). Classification (NCBI taxonomy): domain Eukaryota; kingdom Metazoa; phylum Arthropoda; class Insecta; order Hymenoptera; family Ichneumonidae; genus Campoplex; species Campoplex capitator. Next base: position 3,391,547 of record JARBWI010000015.1, read on the forward strand.
AAAGACTTGCACGACCACATTCCTCCACCTACCCCTATAGCTGCTCTCTTATTACCCTTTCTTTAACCTAACCATGTGTTTAATATTTTTTATCCTTCGATAGCTTGACTCGTGTTTCCAAAGATTTCATTTTTGTGTATTTACGTTATACAATTTTGTGTGCAGCTAAAGTTGAATCAAAATGATGTTCGATCATTAAGAAATTCTGGACTGATTTGACCTTTTGGCTGTTGTTATTTTCCACGTTTTTTTTTTGTTTTTCGCGATTGAAAGGGTGTTCATTAGACGAGGCTATGAATACGCCTCAATAGTTTAGTCTGTTATTTTGATTACATCAGGGTTTGCTTGCTGTCCGGATTAATAAATGATTTTCATTTCACATTTTGTGTTATTTTTCGAGCAATATCATTGAAACTTAATCATCAAAAGATTTGACTCAAACTGAAACATTTACGATGTTTCATTTTCAAAAGGAAATAATATTCTATAAATCCAATTGAGAAATCGCAAATACAGTCACGCAATGATTCGCTGTCCGTATGCTGACGAGAAAAGCATCGAGACTGCGGGTGTAACCGTTGAACGGTGGAGGTGACTCGAGCTTGTGCTTGAAGGGCTGCAGGTTGGAAGTCAGTGAAATCGTGTATACGTATATATCTATGTCAATACATCAGGCATTCCACGCTATATCGCGAGGCTCCAGCCATTTTTAACTTTGCTGATTTTTTTTTTCTACAAAATATTACTTTGTGGAAAGAATATCCTTATCAATTTCAAAATTTTTATGTCATAGCCTTCGAGGTATGAAATTCGTTTAAAAATTCAAATTTTGAAAAGTTTGGATATGTTCAAACGACTTTTTTTTGGTGTCTGAAGCAAATTTTTGTTTGTTTTCGAAGACGATTGCTATTTTCAAGTTTTCAAATAGAATCCTCACAAGTGGTTTTGCGAATTATTTAATTTTCGATACTAATCCAATCCCATTACCTTCTATTTTTTCTGGGTAAATGTATTTTTTGTTTTTTAATTGTTAACATTCTTGTTATTAAAATAGATTCAACTGATGATGTTATCGATTCCATTATTTTTTAGATCGAATACTACGATTGGTAATTACGATGGTAATTACATTTTCAAATAAAATTGTTATAAACGAAACAAAATATTAATTAAAACGTAGAAAAATTGAAAAGAAACGACGAAGTTGTTTTGTCTCTGGCTGACTTCACGTGAGACCGGTTAAAATGATGGGATCGAAAAAAAAATAGACAGAAAAATGGGTTCACCATCAGAGAATCATCTTGATAAGACTATTTTTTTACTCCGGGCGCAAAAAAAATGGTCACATAGTTAACAGTGTGAAAGTGAAAAAATGAGTTAATTGACATTTCTCGATATATCTCGACTAGTCCCAGAGCTATATCGACGTTAGAACGTTTTCCAACATTCGAAATCTAAAAAGTTTCTTGAACAATATTGTAACTACTGACAGATGCGAGATAAAAAGATATAAATTGGTGTGAATATTCTTCTTACGGAGTAATATTTGACGGAAAATTTCGAGGAAAATCAAAAATGTTCGGGGTCGCGAGGTCGTGAAATGGCGTGGAATACCTCATATATCTATGTATGTGTATATGTAGGCGAAAGCAGTTCCACCTGAGACCTTGTAGACCCGTTCCACCTTGCCGTACCGCAAATTTGCATGTCAATGGCGGGTAATATAAATTACACGTAATTACGCCGTTCACCGGTGTTCTCTCGTGAAGACCAACGAATTTCATTTTTCCATTTGCCAAAACGTTTCCCAGCTAATGTTTCTTTCTCTCACGTTCTGTTTGTGTCTCCTTTCGTCTCTCATCTTACTCAAACGCCTATCTCATTCTCCGATGATATAATCACGAAACTCTTGAATTTTGCTCGAAACCTGCTCGAAAGATGTAACATAATGGAAAATCAGGATTTCCGTATTCTTAAATTCACGAAACTTTTCAGCGTTCGCGCAAACGAAGAAAATGTGTACAAGTTTTTATAAAAGCGGATATCGCAATTTCTTTCTTTCATCTTTTTCTCTATCGCACTTATTGTTTCCTATAAAATAATTCACGCTGTTTACTTCTTTTACTTTTAGTGGGCTCTACTTTTCGTATAATCGTAGGCTCGTATAATAAAACGAGTAGTTGGGCGGCGTGCATCCCTTTCTCTTCCTATTTCTCTCGTTCTCCACGCTTGAAAGTGTGATGTTTATGCTCATAATAAGCGACGAGCGTAATTTGGGGGAACGAGGAGGCGGGCGCAAGGGAAGCGCGTCGGCTCGAGATAATTAGAGAAATATCGTTCGATAGAGTTCGCTCGGCTCGTCGTCGTTCTAGTGTTTCTTCTTCTGTGTCTGGATACGTTCGTCCGTTTGTGTATAGGGTTGCCAGTAACGGGGTCGTTAAACGGGGAGGCTTGCGAGACGAGAATCGTTCGCTTGGGTTTGTGCGACTCACTCTCTCTCTCTATACGAGCCAGGAAATCACAGTTGTACAATCGAAACTTTGGAAAACAGCGCGCAAGTGGAATATACAGATATGTATCAACATGTATCCATACAATCTAGTCCTAAGGGCATCTACAACGCTAGATCGCAAAACGTATAAACGGACAACGTTTTCTCCTACCACCTGCCTCTTTCCTTTCCCTCCACTCTGTCCATTCAACCAACTATCAGCACCACAACGTTATGATCCTAACCATATCGCTCCCTTAACCGTCTGTATCTCTTTCGTACGCTTCGAGCGTTCCTTTTGCCTTCAACGCATCCTTTCTTCCACAAAAAAAAAAAAAAAGTAACCATCTGTTTTGTCGCGTGAGAATTTCTTCCGTTTCGGACATTACCGTCGGGTGTACCGACCGAAATGAAAAATCGAACGTTTATACATTCTCGGGGCGCACGGATTCTCGAGAAAATTGTCCGGCATTTCGGTAATCCTCACACACTTTCTTCCTTCTTTTCACGTCCTTACGTCGCCATTCCATTAACGATGAATGCTGAACGCCACGACCAAACAGTTCGTAAGTCCAGTTAATCTGGTTTCGAAGCATCTCTAAGCGTGATATGCCGATACGCTATTCGAGTTTATTATTTATGTAACCTTTTTTATTAAATCATTTTTATTCCCCTCACAAAGTTTCTTTACGTGGAAAACTAGTTTTTCAAACTTTTCGAGAACGTCGATGCAGTTGTCCGAATGATATTTTTCTACTTTTATACAAACGTTAAGTTTCTGGGTTAAAGTTTATTTCCAATACTTCATATTATTCAGATACTTGTTTAAGATAAACATGTACGTACATTCTGTAAATATACGTACTCGAAACTTTACTCCTTATTAACAACTTCAACAGTAATCCGGGTCCTTGAATAAGGATACCAATTAAATTATGAGCTTACACGATGTAACTGAAGCACCGTATTTCGGCTCTATAAGATCTACGTTTGGCGTGTGTACGTCTGAAGCCAATTATCAGCTCGGGTTGCCTAATTGGCATTAAAGTATTTCAAAAATAACTGTTCCTGAAATCTGGAAATAAAAGATTACCTCGATTGAGTTCTGATATTTTTTTATATAAAGTGAAAAAGGATGAACAAGATAGAAAAAGATACTTGGGCCTCAGTCCTCGATGATCCGTATAGCAAAAATAATTCGATTTCCAGAGCTAAACAAAAAAATCAAATCAAAATCTTGATTGTCAGATTTAAATAAATTTTGATCATAGAATCAAAGTTTGTTTAGATTGTCTATTGTGATCGAAATTTGTTTAGACCTGCTGGGAATCAAGATTTTTGTTATGGACCGTCGTCGAGAACAGAGGTCCAAGTATCTTTATATCCTGTTGATCCTTTTTCACTTTAGTCTTCACTACAGGAGAATCTCTCCCAATTCTTCGCACCGAGAGGGGTCTCACGGATGACACTGATTTAGTGGCTATAAGTCAGATCCGACATGCAATTAACCCCCACCTCTAGAAATTTTTTACACAGCCAATGCGATTGCGGTACGTGAGCTCTACATGGGCCGCTCCATAAGTTGTTTCCATCGTTTTTCTTCCTATGATACTACGAACCTATAATCTATGAAAGAAATTTTTGGTTCGTCCAAACCGAATAACACGGCTAAAATACACGTAACATATTCTTTCGATAGATTTAATGTTTTCAGACTGAGGGACAATCTGAAATTGAAGCTCTTCTGGCTGATGTACGCGGACATCGTATATAATATTTGTGAAAAAGCAATGGGGCTCAGAAAAAAAAATCACAGAGTTTGCACACGTAAACTGATGAGTCATAAAAGTATTCTGCTTGAGAGAATTTGTACCGGGTTGGAAAAAAAAAAAGATAAAACGTCGACTTACATATGTGTTTAATCCTGAAATACGAAGAGTAGACGATTAGGTTTAGATGTATACAGATAAGCTTATATATAGGAGTGAGTAAGGAATAGTTTTCTATTCTGGCTTTCTCACTTTCTCCGTGTGATTTTCGTCGTAGTGATGCTCGTAAAGGCCCTAAGGCTGCTGGATGTTTCCGAATGAAGGGAAGAGGAAGATGGAAGAATTGGACCGAGTAGAAATGACACGAGTCAGAGAAAGATAAAAAGTAAAGGGCGATACGGTAGTGAGCGAGACGAGAGAGTATAAGGAAGATGAGGAATGACAGGGGGTGGAATTCAATTTCCATCCTAACCAGAGAACAGCCTCCCAACCGTCGAGTTTTGCTCCGATGTCGCGAGCTACCGAATACAAGTCGAGCACCAATTTATCCTATATATTTATATATATATTCTGTATTTGAGGGTATAGGAAACTCTCGATATCAACTGGTGAGAGGTATATACGAGCATCCGCATTTTCTTCGGAAGCGACAAGCCGTAATGACACTCACAATCAGATACGTCGATTCTTACTGTACGCTCTCTACTGATTCATGTTTCTTCCAGTAGAACAATGAATATAATTATATCCGAGATTATGTATGCATGTTACTTGCAATTTATTTCGTCGTAATAAAATAAAAACGTGCAAACAGCTATGATTGATCTTATGAACTGGTACGGAATACTTGGAATAAACACCATTCGTACGATATATAACCATTTTGAATCTATTCGTAAGTCACATAAAAATGTATGTTTATGCAGATTTTCTACTCACTATACATCTATATGGTTAGTTTATCTCGTATAAAATAAGAAATCGTTGTAAATTCAAAATGTTTTTCCAAACATTGGTTGGTAGAAAAGCTTTGACTTGGAAAAAAAAAATATCCATATATATTCGAGACTAAAAACGTTATCTAATTGTAGAATATTCATATAAATAGTATATAGTAGATGAAATAGAGAATATTGGATTTATGTGTCATATTTTTCTCCACAGATAACCCTCGCATCTCATCTCACTGTAGTCTTTAAACGTACGACACTTCCTTGGGAATATTTCATATCGCGGGGATGAAGGTTTACGACCCTACAACCTCGCCGTATAGATATATATATATATATATATATATATAGGAAGCGGAGACAGAGGGATCTTCCAACAGCTTTGCCAAAACTGGTAGCTTCTGCAGGTAGGGGTCATTCGGTGCTATGAAAGCTTCGAGAAATCCTAATGTAAATTCGGCTTTGACCGCGTCTATGCAAATGACAAATGTCGTTACGATCCCGTAATGCTTTCGAATGTACGTGACACGTACGATACGAGCCACAGGCTTGAAGAGATCAGCCAGCCAATCCTTCGTCTCTCTGTGAGATGCATGCGCCCTTCAAAAAGCTTCTGACCCTTGCAATTTATAGGAATAATCTCGAGACGCCTACTCCCTGGTAATATCTTTCTCTGATAACGTGGCTTACCTCGATTGAAGTTACTAATTAATTTCAAATTTTTCAAGTCATCTCGTGTTGTCTGATTCTTATTACTATCAGAGTATTATCATCTCGCGATGTAACTGAGTATTTTTAGGGTTCTAGTTCGTTTAGTTTGCGAATTTCTCAAAAAATTTTCAGTGGTCTACGTGTTACGTTGGAATACTATAAAGAACTAGTGTCTCCTAGAGATATTTTCATAGATTTTCATCAATGCGATGAAAATGGGAGTCTTGGTTAAAGGTACTATTAAGAAAGACGACAAGTTATGTTAGAAGGTCTCGTCGGATCTTGAACTTGAGCGAATAAGAGTTCATCAAATTATAAAATAAATAATTTTCATTGTGCCTGTGTTATTTCAATTTCGTTGGAAATAGCATTTTTTTTTAAATTAAAATATTTATTGCATACATACGGCATTTCATTGGATAATGAGTTGAAATTGTGTACCAGTTGACAGAGTCTGCTTTCGTCGAGTGTGTCATTTGTCTCACCATTTGTGCGAGCACTTCGGTGATACGTTTTTTTTTTCGTTATTTTTTTTTTTTTTTCTGTTAAACCGAGCGAAAATGCAACGACGTCGTCCACTTGTCTCGTTCCTTCATTTGTCTAATTGCTCATACGTATCTGCAAAAGTGTGACGAGAGAGTGCGGCAAACCTGAAAGTCGAGACGCGTGTTCGCTTTGTGCAACTGTTTCTCTCTTCTTTCTCTTTCGTTTTTTTTTTTCCCTCGACCAATTCTTTTTCATTTCACCCTTTCATCCTACTGAATCATAACACTCCGGGATACCGTTTTAAAAAAGGCTTCTCATCACCCGAATATTAAATCTTCTTCATTATGCAAGGGACGAACGAAAATACGAGGAATAATCGCGGCATATGCAGTTCGAGTTATTTGATTGGATATAGCTTTGCACCCAGACATTTTTTTCTATTGTGTAATTACAGTTTTTCGAATGTATTACGTCGATTCATGTATTCGTGCGTCAAATCATAATGACGTTCTAGTATGAATTTTTTTTTTTAAACTTGTTTTGAGTTCTCGACGATTTACAAAAGTAAAATGCATTAAATACAAATTCAACTCGCAAGCTCAAGTGAATGTTTCATTTCTTTTAAATTGACAATTAAATTTCAAAAAGAATTTCAAGAAATTTCAAATTCCTTACATGGGCGTTCCATACAATTCCAATTATTTGGAGTTCGTAATTTCTAATGTTCTATTCACTTCTTTCCAAGATGAAAGAAAAAAGTATTTTTTGTTTAAATTCTCAAAATACTCGAAAGAAATCGATCAACAAAAATGTTTTTTTTAGTTTCATTTGAAGAGATGAATCAAAACAGCAAATGAATTGGCCAAATGTGATTCTAAATATTCACGTTTCGCAGGTCTATGGTAGAAATGATAAAATGGAAGAACTTCACAGTTTATTGTTTTATACGAGTATGCCTACCGATCAAAGCACACGACGATACTGGCCGATATCGTGGTGAATTCGAGCCAGCCTCACCTCTTGGTTCGCGTGGCCACTCACGACCTTTATTTTTTGCCGCTCCTCTACCGGTATATATATCATTGTATCGCACACAGAGTCAGACGTACATTTTGATAGATCGAACAAACCGACCATGCACCCATAAAAAGAGCGGGAACGAGACGGAACGAGTAGCTCAACGAATCCGACGAAACTGAACGCGGACACGGGAGCGTCCTTCCGGTATCGTAGTTCCCGCACCGGATACCCACTATCCACGTATTCCGCACAGCTGATTACAGCGATTAATCTACCTGATTAACTCTCGGAAACACACACACACACACTCTCACAAAAAATTAAGATTTGTTTTTCGTCTTTTTATCATATAGACTCATACAGAATGAAATAATTTAATCAAGATTTAATCAAGATCATCGCTCACATGTGGCGTAACGATAATGAATTTTTTTTCTCAGCCCGATGACGAAATAAAATAAATTTTGGTACCACCCGAGAGATAATCCGAATTGACGTTAGTTTTTATAATTAATATAAATAATATACACAGAAAATTATCTGTATTATAATTAGTTTGAGTCATGCTCCGACAATGTTTGTAATTCAACGTGAAATCTGGTTGAAAAGCTATCTGAGATAGGAGGTTTTTTTCTCTAGCACTGCATTACCTTTTGTAATGAACTTAATTTGTGTTTCATCCACCATCCGTGGAGTTATTAATTCCATACACATATTCTGCGTATATCTATATAATGTATAGTTATATGAGAATCTGTACTAGAAAAAAAAAAACAAAAAAAAAAACTGAAGCAAAGCCGGGACGATGCTGCGTCGTATCGAACGAAAATCTAGTAGAATACTTTTTGGTTTTTTTTTAACCGGAGGCTTGGAAAAACATCACCTCTTCGTAAATGTTCAGTTTATGGACAGGAAAAAGAAAGAGAGATGTAGAGAGGGAGAGAGGGAGCGAGAGAGATGTGTATATGAATCCATGCAGACTGGTGACTGGTTGGGTAGATAGATGGTTGAGGGGATGAAAGAGAAAGAGGCGAAAAAGGTGAAACTGGTGAAGCCATGGCCTCGCGAGGGAGCAGATTAAAACAGGATGAAGAAGAAGAAGAAGAAGAAGAAGAAGAAGATGACGCCAACGACGACGAGGGGAAACTCGCCGAGGGCGAAAATTTATGGTAAAACGGAGAGAAGCGACGACGCGACACTGGCCTCGGTTGGCAGACGACGTGACACCTCGTCGCATCGCTGCACAACACACACCACCCGCGGCACTCGCTTGAAAACTTCAAAACGGGAGGGGGGGGGGGGGGGGTACCGCTCGTCCCTCTATCCCATCATCACTTTTCGCCACTATCCCAAAGAGCCTCTATTACTATCGACTTGGCTATTCCTGTAAGGAAGCATCCTCTCGATTATCTTCATACACTCAGACTCCGATGGAAGGCACAACGACGGGATCGGCCTCGCATCGGTTTTACAAAAAAAAATCAGAGCTAAGATTTCGTCTTTTCGATTTTGCGCAACTGATGCGAAATCGGGTTTTCGGGCAAACAGTTTTTCTCGTTGAGCAGAAACAAACCGATATATTTAAAGTACTGTAGAGAAATTGCATGAAATCGGATCTGCAATGTGGCTCTTAAGTTGAGAATACATTTTTCCTTTTTATGAAAATAGTGAATTTTGACTAAAATATATTTCTCTTAACAGTGTGCAGCTTTATCCATTTTTTTTTTTTTTTTCGAACGTTGTCGTTGGAAATGTCGTTGAGAGTTCAACTGACATGATTTTACACGAATTATCGGTAAAATTTAAGAAAATTTTCAATGAAAAAACGATTGGGATCGATGGGATTCAAGAATCAGAATAATATTCTGAAAGGTTCATTCCATTACATGGAATAAGTTCCTCAAAAGGCTGAGTGTTTCGGTTTATTTCGTTTCTATTAGATGATTTTTTCAAACAATTTCAAATTATTTTTCAAGGTAAAAACATGCGAAGTAGAAAGAGGTTTTGAATAATATATGCTTTATGTAATTTTTCGTTGTTTTCAACTTCCTGTCGTATCGTTGGTAGGGTTGAGCCAATGATCTCTAGCGCTAGCTCATTCACGAGATTCATATTGTCGAATTGACGGTGATTTCAGTGAAACATAAACTGACGCAAACATGACGTTATACATATAGGTAAACAACGCTCCTACCAGTGGCAATACAATAGCAATTGACCGTTTGTTTGTTAATGGGCAAACGGAAGTCCTTCCCAACTGATTTCGAATGGACACTTGCAGGGTTAAATACATTGGTGTATATCGAAGTATGCGCGGCTGTGCCTGTAAACGATGCGTAACGAGCCATATCGCGTCCAGATCTTTCTCGGTTTTTCGAAAATAAAGAATATAAAACTAATACGTTACCAGTCAGAGTTGGGGTTTTATCTTTTTTTTTCTGTTAACATTTTTTACGAATTACAAATAATTTGACGGTCAAAAGTTTATCAGAGGAAAAACGAAAAATCACGAGGCTTTTGGTCGAATGTTTTCCCGTTTGCATGAAATACATGTTTTTTTTGTTCTCATAATTTTTTTTTCCTTCAAGTTATTTCTTTCAATTTCATGTAACGTTTTGTGAAAAAATGCTTTTGTTATAGACTCCAGCAGAGATACAGACGGGTGAAGTACTCAGTCACCGGCCATGTACCTTCTAGAACTTGAAGACAGGGACTCATGTGATTACTCTGTGATGGGTATGTTAGCAAACATGTATATGGTTTGCCTTCATTGTCTTTCTTGATAAATCATTATTATTTCATTGAGAATTTCAACCGTTCCGTAAACAATTCCGTAATTAAGAAAGCTTACGTAAAAAAATATGCATCGTTTAATCGTAATATGAAAACCCGAAAATTTCTGCTATGAATACAATTGGAAGAGAAAGGCTTCTTCCAATTGGAATGAAGATGGTTTCATAAGTTGACGAAAACAAAGGAAGAATGGACATTTTTTAAATTCTACTTTTGTTTTTCTATATTGTGTGCCGATCTCTGGAAGTGAATTCGATTCTTATGCACATTCGTTGGATGTTAAACGTGTACGTCATTACGTAGAAATATATCGAATTTCGGATGTGTGAGAGCCAGCTCAACTGTTTCATTCGGCACAGGCTCGTTGAATCCGTATATTACATCGTCGAACTATAGTTAACTATAGAATACCCACGATAGATAGCATACTGCATACATGTACGTATTATCTATTCTGTTAGTTGTTTGCAAAGCGAACGATTGTCCGTAGCACCATTCAACTATCAACTCGAGTGTTCGAGAGACCTCTTCGATCAATAGACGAAAGACAAACGGATCCTGAAGAAAGTTTGTTGAATATTCGATGGTTCGTGTATTGTCAGTTTTCGTGTCACTTATAAGGATGTGAATGGAATAATATTGTGCCATCTATTTCCAAGCAATAAACGATGGTTAAACCTTGTCACGTGGAACTTACAAATGAAACAAACAATATCTAACCAGTTTAGCAGGTCCATTCATTGTCGAAGAGTAATTCTTTCAGTGGTATCAATACTCGCTTGTTAAGCACATGTATTTATAAAAAAATATTACAAGTTTTCCATTTTTGAAACGGAGTTTCAAAGCACAGCAGACAAGTGTAAATTAAATTTCATAGAGAAGTACGAAAAGGTCCAAAGGTCCGAGGGTATGCACTTTTTTGATTTTGCACCATGCCGATGGGCTGACATGTCAGTCCAGACATGTAGGAATCCTTACAGCCGCTATCCAATGAGATTCTACACACAACTTTCGTCATTTAGGGTGAAGTACAGCTGACGGTGTAGTTGACTGATGAAAGTGGTGCTCAGAATACCACCTCAGGTCTCTCGACGAAAAATATAGAGTAGGAGTAGGAGCATGAGAGGGGAACAAGAAAAAACGAGGTGAAAAAAAGATTGAGGTCGCACTATACCTTTCCACAAATTGGGGCTATTTCGGGGCATTTGGATTGTGCGATAACGAAAAGCGTTCGTGTTAAAACGTACGCTCCTGTTAGAGTCATTTTATACAATTTGAAATTTTGTATGAAATGTGAAAGAGGAAGAAAAGTGGTGTCTCTGGATGGGACAGAAGCTCGAAGATGTTCCCGTCACATCCAGAGATCCGCGATATCCTTGTTGACGGGTTTATTCACGATTTCTCTCTCATTTGTGCAATACGGGATGATTCATCACGCCATTTATCTTTTTTCTTCATCACGGATGATTCTTTTTATTTATTTTTCATTGGAAACGTATGAAATGGATATAACGAGGATCGTTAGTTATCGATGGAAAAAATCAAACAAAGCGGGATAAGAGGCGTAGCTAGTAGACATCTTCAGCATTGTCAGCAACCTTGAGACTCTGTATCTGATCAAGATCGAGTTCCTGATCTTGGAAATCGTGGATCACTGATTTACTTGGTCCAGAAGCTTTCTTCGATGATAATAGTTTTTCTAAACCTTTCGGGCGCTTCACCTGATGTTGGAATATGAAATAATTAACTTTTTTTTTAGTTTTTACAATTACAAATACGGTCAGTAAATTTTTGCACATGGAATCGATGAGTGAAAAATATAGTTCGAAGAAAATTGCAGAATATCTCGAAGAGAAGGAGGTTTAAAAATAACTTTTGCTATTCGATCATACTTACCTACTATTTTTCAACTCACCTCCGGATGAACTTTTAGCCACTCGGTAAAAACTTTGACACTTTCAAGATGTGTTATGCCCTTCCAAACTGCATCCATAGTTTCAAGATCTTCGGGAACGTTTTCACACTGGAGCCATTTCTCCTTGACTTGATTTTGAGGTGTTTTAAATCTTTCTTGGATCGGTAGTGGTGCACCAAAACCTACTATTTTTTTTGGTCTCATCTCAGCTCTTGCATCCTTTGCTAAATGTCTTCTAGTGAGTGCGAGATCCGTAGCGCCAGGACAATTTCTCGCTATAGCTACCGCGGTCGGTACCATTGGCATCTCCTTGATGCACATCTGGACAAAGTTTTCAGAATTTATTTCTTTTGCATTTGGATGAGAAATTAAAGTTGGAGGGATTGCCTTCAGCAACGAACGTTAAGGCAGAGAACTTTATGAATTGGTTGCCACAACGATCGATTACTTGAGCTCTTACCATCAGCCGGTTAATCAACGAATATCTTTGGCATCGCGTACCTGCATAGTACTGCAGACCTCTGCTGTGAGATCCGTTTCGAACATATCCTTCAGAACTTCGACGTCAATTCCGCTCGTTTGATTTGTACCTGCTGCTAAACTTTCCAACCACTGGCAAAAGTCCTCGCATATTTTGTTTGTAATCTTGGCCACCCGCTTTTTTAGGGTTGCCTCAGGATCGTAACCCTCGAGATCCTGTTCTGTAAGAGGTCGCCACGTAACTGCCTGAAACGTAATTCTCGAGTTCGCTAAATAAATATTATTTTTCGCACTTGGTAGAGAATCGGTTCACATCTACATCTGAACAACTGCTCAGAAAATTGTTATGTTATTCTAATGGATTTTTTTCTGCTTTAATTCACTTTTACGTACTTTGCGTCTTGGTTTGATTAAAAAGAGAGAATATGGATTTAGTTTTGGGCGATCATCTTGCCGATTTTTTTCGAACGACACATTTTGCTCCAATCTCGATGGTGGGTGTACCTACGATGTTGATTAATACCAACAAAATTGAATATTATTCATAACGCGAACAGCTGAAACTTACTATCAAATCGAATTCGTCTTCGGACATTTCCAGAGGCTCAAGGCGTGCCACCTTTTTAGCTGCTTCTCGCAGAGTAGTCGCTTTTCGTGGATACCATTTTGCCATTCCCAGTATTGGTGCAACAATATTGTAGGATTTCAAGGGTAGGATACGCCTGAGTTGTCGGGCATTGCACAAACTCGGCTGTTTGGATGAGAATAAAAGGTCAGGTGGATTGTTCGGTCGTTTTGCACGATTCAAGTAACTCTTCGATTCTGCGAGCAGTGTTATTAAATTTATAGCTTTTTTTTCGTTATCCCGAGCGTTCAATGATTTAGGTGAACAATTTTCGTGAAAATGTCGGCTATTCAATCGATTGGAGTATTCATTTGCGAGTATTTGAAGTATCTCGACAGTCGTTATGCCGTTCGCCAAACATTTTTTCGATATTTCGATAACGTCGTAATCGGAAATAATCGGTAAATCATTATTCGAATCAGTTCTGATGTTCCCATTCTGATCGACATCATCCGTTTCTATTTCTTCGGTATTAGAAATCGATTTTATAGGGTGATGGTGCACTTCTCTACTGTCGGGAGCCTCGCGATCTGGATGTTCATCGATTTTTCGCGACATTTCGCTTCTTGGACTACTCATAGCATCCAATTTTTTTCGCACCACGTTTAACGATTGCCGTCCGATATTGTCCTCAAAATCGCTATTGGTTTCATCGTCATCGGCCGAATCCCCGGACTTTTCGGCTGAAGCTACTCTAGATCTGATGGTACGTGATTTCTTATTTTTCAACGCTTTTAATGGTTCGAGACTCGGTTTTAAATTGATGGGCATGTGACAGGGTGCAAGGTTTTTCATCGTTGAACCTCCTACAGCCCCGTTCTCATTTTCTGTAAACTCTACGAGTCCCTGATCCGAATCATCCTGATCGGAAATCGATCGAGTTCGATCTGACATCAAAGAAGTTATCAATTTATGGGCAGTGACGAGAGTCTTGGATGGTGATTTTACAAGGGCACGGGATTGATGGAGATCGTCAATTTGCGAAGTGTTTTTCGTTGGATCGATAACTGATTGCTGAGGCATAGAGCTCAATAAATTTTCTGAAGAAACTTGATCTTCGGATGTATTAGACATCGCTACATTCGCCGGATGATCCTGCGCTGTTCTTGTTTTGTCAGTCATCAATGAACCCTGATATCGATGCTGATAAAATTGGTCGAGCAAAGCTGCAGCAGGTGAATCGATATCGAAAATCTCAGGTGATAACTTTTTATCCACCAGTACGAAACCATCATTAATATCATCATTCCATAATTTACGTACTTTTTTTTTGGGGCACGGTTGATGTATGTCTCCCAGTGACTTACACATACATGCAAAGCACTTGTCAGTCTTCACTCTCGGAAATATCCGATTCAGTCGGGGTATCCCAATAAAATGTTTTCCCAATGTTTTCTTATTTCGACGCTTTTCCATGACCTCATTTTTGCTGGTGGCCCAGCTGCTGTAGAAGCTCGAAGAATCTGCTTGTTCAAATGTCACCTCGGGCGCGTTACTTATGTCGATGCATGTACCTGCTGCATCGTGTTGCGAATCCTTGGATAAATGGGCAACGGCGTTTCGCATCAATCTCTTGCGAACACTCGTGTACGAAGAGGCGTTAGACTCCTTATCGACTTTTCCTCTCCATTCATTTCCATCATAGTCTCTTTCCTCCATGATCTCATCGTCATCTTGATCCGACGTCGATGCCTGTACATTAGATCCTGCAAAATCCATTTGATTGTCACTGGAAATTGACGACCTCGCACTGGGCGAAAAGATTTCTATGGGCGCCGCAAAAAATCGGTTGGTTTCCGATTCGATTCGTGCTTTCGTCCTCAATCCTGTTCTCATCGTTTTCACTGCTCGAAAAACATTTACTATCGATCGCTTGGGCCAAAATTTATATTTTTTTTCAAACGCTCGAGTCTCTCTGAGTAGCTTAGACTCATAAGTCTCATCTGTAAATCGCATTTTGTTTGAATTTTTCAATTCCTCATACTTTGAATCATCGTAAATCGGATAAGACGCACGTCCGGCTGATCGAACTTGGGGTACCTGTAAAAAATCTTGGGTCGTTTGTCCATTGCAATTATCGTAGTCATCAGGTTCATTTTTTGCACGGTAATCCATTAATGTTGTATCGTTCCGCAAACTTAACGGTTTCTCGTGTTTTTCTGGGTTCTCCATTGAGTCTATATCCTCGATGGATATGACGACTTTTCCAAAGCTTGGAACTGCACTGGCGATGCTTAAACTCGGAGCTCTGGCTCTTCTGGGTTGAGTCACAGAAATCATTTCATCTTCCCGATGAAACTCTTCTTCTATTCTTTCTCCGAGAGTATCATGAAAAATTACAGTTTTTCTGTTTGGAATCGCATTTCCAAAAATTGCAGTTTCAGCTGTTGATCCTTCTACCGATGCCATGTTTCTGGCCAGTGAACCTATTGGCGAATCTACATCCGTCGATCTCTTATCAAAGGACTTTCCAGTCATCAGAGTAGATTCGAAGCTACGATTCTTCCCCTCTATCTTTGTGCGGGATGAGATTTTTTTCGGTTTAACTGAACTACACTGTACAACACGGGGTCGGATGTTGGAGAGAAAATTGTTTACGAGTTTTGTCATTTTCGACAGTTTCGTGAGATCGAAAATACTGCTGAAAATCTGATCCGATTGATCTCCGGTGGATTCTACTAAAGTTGGTTGAACTGTTACATTCCTGGATGATAATTCAGTAGCAGTCATCAAATCGGCGCAGGATGATGTAATTTCCATCGCTTTTGTGATTGGTTGAAAAATGACACTATTTTTTATATCTACATTTGAATCGTTGTGATCGACACTGCTCGCAGTTGAGGAAGGAGTCGAAGAAGAGGATGTGATTGGACATGTGAATGGATGTGAAAAAGAAGGTTGCTTTACCGTCATCGATACTCTTGACTCGATGTCTCTGCATACTGTGTCCCAATAAATTTTCGAGTCACCCAGTGGTAATTCCCATCTATCGATCAATCGAATATTCTTATTTTCATCATCTATTGAGGTCGATTCCAACTTCCATGCGAATGGAATGAACCGTGAACCATAAATCCACATGCTATTAACTCGTTGTGTACAGACATGGGAGCGAGTCAATTGTATGGATCTTTTTTAGGCAGCTCGTTCATCTTTGATATAACAATTTGATGATCAGTTATTATTGAAAAAACTTTATATTTAGCGAAATTTTTCAAAATTTCACGTCGATTTGAAAGAAATCGACAAAAACTTTTACGGTATTTCTTTTGGATCCAACGTTTCGTATTGAAAACCAAGCAGAGTGAATTGAACTTACTAGGGCCACGGAGATTCCATGTATGTACACAGACTTAAGGTTAATTCTTGCTGTAACATGCTCAAAAATAAATTCGCAAAAAACAGAATGATGCAATAAAAATTCTATTACAACGTGAAAGAGGTTATCCTTACCTCGTTTTTGTCACAAATCGCCTTTTGCCTTGTACACCGATATTCCCTTTGATCTTCATTGGATTTGACATGACACCGGATTGGCTTGAAATTCGAAAGCACAACATTGAATCTGTCACAACCTAGCTAGCTCAAACTTTACATTTTTTTTTTAGATTATGAAAATGAAAAAAAAAATGAATTGTTGCCTGTACAAATATCAGTCTGTAGAAAAAAGGCGACTAATCGGTTCACTCGTGCTGAGAAATAACCTCGAAAGAGAGAAGTCAGCTTAGTATCGATCAAACGAAATTCTCGTAGTCTCCGCGGTGAACCCGAGCTCCTTCTCCATGTTGCATTACATACGCGTGAACATACAACACATACATACACATCAGCATTTGTATTTTGCCGTGAGCATATCATTGGGCATGAAAATATATAAGGGAAAAATTGCCAGTTGTTTATATGCTTGACTGATTATTCAGTACCGGATGTAAAATGAATGGCTAATAATATTTCGTTGACACGGCTCAAGGTTTAGTTTATTAATCATTTCCAGAATGATTATGAGCGCCAATGTACGAAATCGAACGGTGTATTTTTTCGTCTGACACTGTAAATTTTGACCTATCCTTTGTAATAAATCTCTCATAGATAGATCACTCACAATTTTAAATAGCATTGATGCTATGTGTCATTTCGATGTATTGTTTATTATATGTATGTAGAAGCTAAAAAAAAAATATGCATGGAATATTTTTAGCACGGAAACAAGCTATTACCGGGGAAACGAAGCTGAATACATGGAACATTGGATGAACGAATGCGTGGTGGAGTTTCACCTCCAAATAGAATAAAACGTTACAAACGAATAGATGTAGATAGCTTTGTTATAAATTCTTTTTTATTTTGAGTAGAGTTGCAAATAATGCTTTATTTCTTGTAATTATGCATTGATATTTTCGATACCGATTACATTGGTAGCGAAAAAATTTCCTATATCCCGTACCTGCTTGTAATCCAAAGCAAAAAAAAATTGTCATCACTCATTACAGTTTGTTCGGAGTAGGAAAAATTTCCATGGTCCATCAAATTTCAATGACCGACAAGTTCAATGTCCTGTTTGATGTAAAATGACCCGGTAATATAGCGCCCGAGTGTCTTTCGGTTGCGAATAGCAGCAGGTTTGATCGGGGTCAAAATGACTCGATCGTAGTAACCCCGAGTATTACCCGGTTATTGGGAGTGGTATAGCACTTGTGGCCCGGGTCAAAATGATTCAAAGGAATGATCCTACCATTTTCAGGTTAGCAGTAGCGGTAGAGGTTTTGGCTTGGGTTGAAATGTATGTATTCTTTTTTAACTAGAAATTGTCAAGTTGACAGTAGGTGTGCGTTAGATCGCAGATTTGGCCCGCGGGTCAAATAAAAAAACTGAGACAAGTACATTTATGTCCCCTGAATAGTCGTCCCAGTAGAACCCGACTTTTGTTACTCATGTAGAGATTCCTTTGCACAAAAATTCTCTTCAAAAATTGATTCAACATAAGGTATGAAAATACATCCAAATGTATTCAAACGAAAAAAATGTTCAAACTTTTGAAAACACCAAACGCACATAATTTTTTTACGATTGACAAAGTTGTCGGAGTAAAAATCTGCTTCTACAAAAACTATCTAACAAACCTTTTAACATCATACATTTGTTATAAAACTGTTTTCATTAGCATTTTAAAAAAAATCAAATTGTACCAAGATTTTTTAATTTTATCCTCGTAGTTGGTGAAAGTTCCCAAAAAGTTGTTAAATAATTGAGATCTATTGAATGGCCAAGTTCGTACAATTAATCATAACACAGTCTTCCTTATATTTCATCTTCAAAAATGATATCTCTCTAAAAACCAATTCATCATAATGACTTGATAAATAAAAAAATATCTTTAGGAAAAAAATACAAAAAATTACAAACAAAAAAAAACTTGAGCAAAAAAAAACTACAAACAAAAAAGAACTTAAGCAAAAAAAAAATTTCGGGTGGTGTACTTGGCGAAATGTTTGGCTTACTTCACATAATGTACTTACACCTCATAGTTACGAACTCGCCAAGTACACCAGCCGAAATTTTTTTTTTGCTCAAGTTTTTTTTTGTTTGTAATTTTTTTTTGCTCAAGTTTTTGTTTGTTTGTAATTTTTTGTATTTTTTGTATTTTTTTTCCTAAAGATATTTTTTTATTTATCAAGTCATCATGATGAATTGGTTTTTAGAGAGATAACATTTTTGAAGATGAAATATAATGTACTTGTCTCGAGTCGCTGCCGTGACTCTAGACGTTCAAGATATGAAATTTTTTCTACAGAAATTAATATTTATATTTAGATAATTTTTTTTGTTTGATCTTTTTTAAGAATTTTTTGTTTCAGCTTGGGTAATTTTGATCAGTACGAATTTAGCATATTATTCAATCAAATTTTCACGGCTTTTCATCGTAAAAACGATATGAACGTAACGCTTCGCCAATTTTACTGGTTTTATTGTCAAAATTCTTTTGATGAGCATGCGATGAATTATTGGCACCCATATCCCGCTCTTGAGAATTGCTATTTTCGTTTGAAATTTCATAGGATATAGATATTCATGCCTGAGACACAAGCTACTAATTTGAGAAACTTTGAATTATCGTTGAAATCTTCAGTCCGAATTGGCAATCAATAATTTTTCTGGTGCATGATTTATGCATAATCTGACGCAAAAACTCGTCCAGCACATTGATGATATAGGAATTTCGTCGAGTTTATCAAAGCTATTCATTTATTTTTTCTATTCATGGATAAATCATAATTTTTTTTTTAAGTCTACCAGTTAAAACGGTGGAACGATGGATCAAAAAAAGATTCATCTCTCCCGAGGTTATTCACCGTATAATTTGAGAATAGTAAATTAAGATTTTTCACTCCTTCCCCGCGGGGTCTACATTAGCTTATTCCGCTATTGTGAAAATGATAAAATATTAATGAGGCATTCAGTGCAAAGCTAAAAGCTCCGTGATAGAAAAAAATGTAAAGAATAAATAAACCGTGTCTAGTTACAAAGAGAAAAGATTTGGGAGGAGGGATGATGAATAGAAGCTTGTTGAAAATTCGATGGTCCAGAGCGAACTGGTTGAACCGAGAAAAATAGAGATTACGGGAATTCACCAGTAGTTAAAGGGACTCGCATTTTCTCTTTCTTTTCCCCAGTCGTTGTATCCGCCATCTTGCTTCCGGAATCTCAGCTGCCACCACTTCCGGTCGGCATGAGGCTCGACCTCTGCTTCGGTCTTTCCGTCCATCTTTCTTTTTACGTTCCTCTCTCTCTCTCTCTCTCACTCTCACTCTCTCTTTCGCTTTCGCACATGCATTAGGAATGATGAACGTGGGTAGATGCACATTGTGAGACTGGGTCGTTAATCTGCCAGACAATGGGAAATCTCGAAGGAAAATAATTACGTGACTGTTAGTCTTGGCCAGAGCTGGAATAAAAATTATAAAGCTACCATATCCCCCACGTTGAGGCTGAGGTATTGTTTCACAGGGTAGCCGGTGAACCTTGTGCATCCGGCTTTTTCGACAATACTATCTGAATCGCCAAGACTTTTATTCTATCCTTCTATATTCTCTACAGATTTTTCAAAGTGCTGTATCCAAGAAATAAATTTATCTATGCGATAATATTTTCAGATGAATCTTTGAGGGCAATACATATTTCTTTTTATCGATAACACGACGCACCAAAATCTCATGCATCTAAGTAAAAAAAAAGGATGTTTTGATCTGTATTTGAGGTCCAAATCGCATCAAGGCCTTCAGTTGAAGGTCTTGATCAAAATAAACATTATGAAATCGAGTCAAGATTTATGGAAATTTATTCAAATTTTTATAATCACGGTAACGGACGAAGACTACGAAAAATATAAAAAGAGCGAGTAAATTTATAATGAGTAGTTTATACTGTATGTGTAAAAGCACAAAGCCTGTATAGCAGTGTTCTCTCGTCTCTGCTATGACATATAGGACCGCCGATGAAATGTAGAATTGGCGATCTGTATACCATTCACTGGTCAAACGCGATCAAAGATTCGTTGCAACTGGATGTTACGTTCCACTCAAGTCCTTGCGGGTCTTTGGAGTTAGAGAGTTGGAGAGAGAGAGAGAGAGAGAGAGACAGAATGCTAGTGAGTGACTGACTGTTGGTCTTGGTTATCCCTGGGGTTGACAGGATATCGGCGTAGCTCGGGAAATGGTGGTGTACAGAAACGACGACGTGCTTACACACGTTGTGCTTTCGCTAGTCTGCAACCAGAACCAACTCAGCTCCCATCTAAAGCGCGGACAGTAACTACGTATATGCGAGTAGGGAGAACTCGAGAGAAAGATAGAGAGCATCGTACAGAAAGAGAAAGATAAAGATAGCAAGCTCGCTGTGTTTCCTATGTAACCTCAAGTGGACTCTCTTCACCGAGGTCACAGCAATGAATTAACTGGTTCAATCTTTTCTCTATATCGATTTATATAGAATCCCTTTACTAGCGACATGGGGCCAGCCTTGATTCAAGTGTCTATTATGCCTGCTTTCGAAAATCTCTTTGTATTTCGATTAGGAAGCACACGCTATTGAATCTAGAACTCGCGTATTCAGAATTTCACCTGATATTTTCGTTATTTTTTGACTTTTCAAATTACTCTGGATTGCAACTCTCTCGTTTTTTTTCCATGCATGCTGCATTCGGGCATGAAGATTTTGTGGCTTACGTAATATTTTTTAAAGCTGTAGTCTCGTCAGGTCAGATTCAAACGTTAACTTTCCGGTTAATCTTCGAAGACTTGGACATATAACTTACAGGATAATCTAATAATGATCGTTGTTACATTTTAAAGGATTCTGACAACATATGAACTTTTAGGAAAAATGTCTACCATAAAGTTTAGAGTTTGCGGAGTTGACAAGTTTCCCGATCTAACATATGCACTTTATATTATCGCTGTTTCTTCGAAATAGAGTGGTTGAAATTCTTACAATTTTTTTGATAAATCTTATTGTACTCTTCTCTGTAAATATCAATTAAAATGAATCGGTAGAAATGTTTCAGAGTTATTGCATAAAATGTGAAATTTCCGACCGCTTTCTATGAAAGGTCAGACACAAAAGAGTTAAATTTTTTATTTTTAATATTTTGAATATAGAATGGTGGATACTTTTGGAATTGTACATTCATTTTACTCGGAAAATGAGAAAAAAAATGTTTTATCGAGACTATAACGTTGACGTGCCAAATTAATATAAATTGAAGAAACGTTAATTTGAAACGGTGGTTTCATATTATTTATAGCATGAGCAATTTGAATTTAGAATATTTGAAATCTCCCAGATTAATTAATGAGAGCTCAAGTCGAAACATTTTTCCACGTTAACTGACGTTCCGATTCATGTGCAAAAGCAGAAAATGATGAACGAAAAATTAAAACGAAAATGTGATTTAATTTGGAGGAGGGGGGGGGGGGGGGGTGTAATTCTTCATAAATGTTCGCATAATATTATCGAGTATGTTATACCTACGTATTTCGACTAACCACACATTTCACATGAGAGCTCTACAGTTGATGTTCATTCGGACGGGCAAGCGGTAACGGATGTGGATCGATCGGTGTGAGTTTTTTTTATGCACCCACTGCCGCCTGTTATGTCATCAGCATCGATCAATTTTAATGCTTCTGTTTGCATTTGAAATACCATGGACAGATGCCTTTCTGATGGTGTGTAGCTCCATATATGTTCGTAAATTTTCGATGGCATATATATTATATATGCCATACACGTATCACATTCGACAACCGCTAAAAAAGTTTCGGTGGCTCGCGAGGTTGTTTTTTCTGGACGTTTTTACCTGGTGCAGTTTGTCCAATGTTTTATTTCACCCAATACAGTCATTTTGTAAACGCGAATCGCCTAACAGCTTTGTATTTTTACTTCGACTGAAAATCTTTGTATGGGGAAAAATTCGATTTCATTTTCAACACTTTGCAACGACAGTGGAGCGTACATTCTTTACAAAACATTTGTTTAAAAAAAAAAAAAACAACAACAAACGAATTAATATTGAACATTCCATTTATTGTGTTATTTTTACGTTACGCTCAATCTGGCCATTGTTATGGAACAATTCGCGTATATAACGATTAACATCATAACAACAGTTAATAGTAGCTGGGTAAACGTTACGTCGAATTATACTCCAACTTGGTTACTCTATTTTGAAAAGTGTGACGCGTCGTTAAACCACTTAAGTGCAGACAAGATTTTAAGCCCAGGCAAAACCAAAGTAATGGGTATTCAGAGCACATCAAGCAATTACAACTTTTCCGCGACAAGCCTGTTGGGATGTTAAACCGATTGTGAAATAGGCTGGGCTTTCCTAGCCGAAACAAGAAAAGAAGAGAGAGGAAAGGGGCGTAGAGACTCCACGAGACATACATACTAGCGCAGCTATGTTCCGTGGCCTTCCATCGCGTACCGAATTTAGGAACGAATTCGTAAAATAACAAAATTAGGAAGCCAACTTTGTTCGAAACTTGACGGGCCTAATCAGCCAAAATTCGCTACCGCATCTTCGTGCCCTCGCTCTACTACCAATTGTTTTGTACATGCTTACAAAAGCCACGTTTAAAGCCGTACCACAACCTTTCTCACGAGATTTTCTTTAGTCGTTCAATTTCGGAAGAATTTCTAGATCTAAACTTCCCAACACTTTTACTATCCTCATATACTCATGAGACACTAGCTCAATTTGAATCTCCGAAAAGAACGTAGCATATTTCGATAGTCGACAGCTTTCATGTTTATTAATTGAACCACCAAGGTTCAACGATGGTCCGACATATGGTTCCACTTTTTTTTTTATCTAATCATCAAACTGCCATTTTAACAACAGATACCGAGTCTTCTAGGTCTACGCGGTCCCTGAAACATTCATGAATGTAAAACAATATATGATGAGTCATTCGCCAATTGCACAAATGCTACATAAAAATGAATAGTCAAATTTCGTACTTATTCCAGGAAAAATGCATCGCTCGAAGGGTTAAGTGTCATGCTGCTAGAGTATCGCTGATATAAGCACGTAAAATTGAAGTCGTATAACAATATCGAGAAAAATTTCAGTAAATGGTTACTCATCTAAGACAAAATTTCACGTTTTATGAAATAATGACTCCTACATGATAGGATTTACCGAAAGAACATTTTTTTTTTTAATTGTGTCTGTTGTACTCGTTTTCTTGTATATATGAATATTGATAATAATACTTTGAATAAATTACAAGATTGATGGGAACAAAACATATTTTTAGGCAGTGAGCATAGACCAGAGAAGAAAGTAGAGGCGTGAGAAAGCTATGGAATAGGAGAGAGGATGGAATGCGGTGATATATGTATAGCGAGTGAAGTGGACGTCTTACAAACGATGGAGAATCGCGATAGGCACGAGACTAGAGAGGGTAAGTTCTAGGAAGAGGGGATCGTAAGTGGTACAGGATGGTTGTCGGGGGAGCAGGACTCTCGAATCGTAGGAGAATGGACCACCTCCCGTTATCAGTCTGGAGCCAGCCGTCTCCCAAAGCCGACAAATTACTACATCCCCACCTAGACGTTCGCTATACGCGAGTTGAAGGAAGAGAGAGAGAGAGAGAGAGAAGGAACCATTCTCCAGAAACCAAGTGCTCCAGCATGCGCGTCGTTCAGCTCTCGAGAGGGCCGATTTGGCCTTTGCGAATAAGCGGTTGGGCAAGCCACCTCGAATACACCGTATACGCAGTTCTTTAGTCGTCTTTTCATCCCAAGGTCGCAGATATCTTGCGTGTTTTCTTCCGATACCAAATTGACGTGTAGACGAACAGAAGAAATTTTTACAGAAACATTTCAGTATTGATACAGCCATCATCTCTAATGATCTGAAATAATAGCAAACTTTATTGTTTTTTTCCTCTTCTATATTGCGATCACATGGATTCTCCCTGTAACATGAAATCAAATAAAAAGGCGTGGATGTTTTCGGTGACACTCAAGATTCAAGGGGAAATAAAAGGGAATAGCTAAGAAATAGCCGAGTAGATATTACTTTATCCGTCGTCGGTGGTAGACGTAGCTGAAAGGTCGTATGGGGAAGAACGAAAATAAGGCTGTGCTACATACACTCTCTCTCTATCTCTATCTCTCTTTATCTTTTCACGCTACCCTGAAACGTATGGCTGCTGATTTATAAAGGAAATAATTTCGTCGAGCAATTCCTTACAAGAAGGAGCATGCGAGGTCTCGCCTTAACCGGCTCAACTTATATGTATATATATGTATCAACCAAACCACCCTCCGATCTTCTCGAGCCCTTCTCTCTCTTGAAATTCATTACGTCAGACTAAAAACCCTCTTTAATATCTCTCCCGGGCCTCCGAATTTTTAAGTAAACGACCTCTTCCACCTTCACAATATCCCTTTCCACTAAAAAACGAAAACTCTCCTTCATATAAGCTGTGTGTAGCCTATACCATTCGCCCCATCTCCCTCTTATACTATAACCTTTTATGCTCGTTCCACTGAATCTACATTTGGGAGGGAATGAAAAAAGAAAAGCATAAGAGTCTCATGTTTTCCATGAGAGATAAAGTGGGAGAGAAAATAATATCACGTGTATGGAGGGGATAGACATGAAATGTGCGAGAGGGATTGTGCGGTGGAGACAAAAAAAAAACACAGAAAAAAAAACGAGTATAAGGAAAGCAAAGACGACGCTAAAGTGCAAAGATAGGACGAGAAAGACTGTGGACAACGTAATACCTGCTATTGCTGTCTTGGGGAATGGGAAAAGCGAGAGAATGAAGACAATATAAGAGAGTCTAAGGGGGCGTAAGAAACACAGAGATGAAAGTGAAAGCGAGAAAGAGAGAAGGAAGAGTAGTGATGCGAGTCACAGCAGGGTGGGGAGATCGAGAGGAGAGAAACTGCCACATTGCTCTGCCTCTTTTCGTCGGTTTCGTTGTACTTGTCGTCATAGTCGGTTGGAATCGTCAGGAATTGTTCACGAGGAAAATAGCCGAGAGACAGAATTTCCCTTACGGTTCCGCGAATCTCTTCTGAGATACTTGGACATACTTTGCGCGTTCCCGTTTCCTTGTCAATAGGTATGAGGGAGAGATGAATCCACGTCTGCGAGAAAGAGACCATTGGAAAAAAAGGAAGTGAAAGCAAGACAGAAAGAGAGAGAGAGAGAGAGAGAGAGAGAGGGGGGGGGGGCAGAGAGGTTGTCGAGCGAATGTCCCGATCGAGGTATCGGTCTACGCGCGGGAGTATTCCTTCGCCAGAGGGATCTTTCTACCACTTTTCGAAGGAGTAGTAGAAGGAGGGAAAAACGGACAACCGGTAGAGGGTCTTGGGCAACAGAGCTTTGCAAAAAAGAAAACAACGCGAGGGGAGTTGGAGGATGAAAGAAAAATGGGCTAGCTGAGTGGTATCGCTGTGAGGACAAGCGAAGAGCATTCGCATAGGATAAAGAAGAGAAAAACATCTCCGTAGAGTGAGAGCGAGAGAATGGGGGAGGAAGAGAAAGAGAGAGAGAGAGAGAGAGAGAGAGAGAAGGTAAGCGAGAGAGTGAGAGTGAGGGAACGGGGAGAAGAAGAGGAGAAATAAGTAGAAAAGGAAGGAATAAGAAAGTTGATGAAATATTGGAGAGCGGCTTAGACGGGACAATATTCCGTTGTAAACTGTTCTTCTCCCGCGCCACTAGATATGGTTTCTATACATATATATATGTACGAGAAAGCATCGCATATACACCATACCGTATAAAGTTTTTTTATATGTTGGCGCGTCATCGAGTATCCACCAGCGGATACACACAGCAGCGGTATATTAGTGTCTTGCTTATAACACCTCGCATCTTCAATACACATTCGTGTTGAAAACCGCGTCGTTTGATGTATCGAAGATCGTTTTCAAACATATTGTCGGTTCACTACATTTTTGTAAACTATGTGATGGTGTGTTAGAAATACCTGTCTGTATTGTTGGATCTGAAATCTGAAGTTCAAGTGTTTTTTTTTTATTTATTGGAATAAGTCGTTTCCACACTTCTATGAAACTAAATTAGTCGTTTTTTTTTCACTTGTTACGTAACAGGCTATTGTATTCATTTTTTTTCTGTGGATGTGTGCTGTCGGAAATTTGGTTACAAATTCGAAAACAGAAAGATTTTCAATGAGTATCAATTTTTGGACCGTCCTCGATCATACCAATTTTGGTCCGCAACTCGGCTGAGATGTTTGCCAGTTAACTGGTTAATTTGTTTCTTCAATCTTCTCGAAACCTCAACTCCTATTATTCCTGAGACGGTACATTCCGTTTCAAGAAAAACTTGACCATGAATCGTTAATGCTTCTCATTGGTTTCTCCTTACTCTGATAATTCATCTCTATTTATCTTTTGCCATTTTCTGTTATATTCATCTTGATGAAAGAAACGATTCTTCTATCACGATTGGAGCGCTTCACCTGAGGCAAAGAAGAATAATTGAGTAATTCATGTACGAAAAATATTTAATTTATAGATTCTTTTATTAAATTTCATGGTAATCGATAGTTTCACTGAGACGCGATTCGGTTCGTATCAGGATTACTTTAATATGTGTGTATATATTGTAACGGCAGACTCCTATGCCGCAGCCCCGGTGTCCTCACCAACGCCATCTAGCAGGAAACCTGTGAATGAATATTCATATTAATAATCATAATAACAATTCAACAACCAATTAGTTTATAATAATGTCGTTAGAGAGAGATTTCAAGGAAATTATGCTCACAAGCGGATCATAATAGGAGAGTGGATATAAGAGGACAGCGAGGAATGGAAATTTAGCTTATTGCTCAGGCTTATCAGTATCCTCAAGTGTAGAGAAGTCATTATCAGCTCCGCTTGAGCCCGCCTGTCAAAGATCACTCTGAGACTGTGCGACAGCTCCTGTGTACCAGCTGTAAGGACGACTCCGCACTGAGCCTACCACAAGCAAATACATATATAAAATTTTGGTCTCGCTCGAGCCCGACGGCTTGGAAATCTCTTTCCAAGCTAAGCGACAGCTCCTGTGAACCGGCCAAGATTTTATGGATAAGAGGAAAAAGGGAGATATTTGAGAAAAAGATTGTGACTTAGCGAACTCCAAGTGTTCATCCCAAAACCATTCCAAGTTCCCTCGACGCAGTGAATGTCCAGATACAATCCCTCCGATTGAACCTGCCAGGGATTTTAAATAAATTAATAAAATAGAATCAAGAATAAATGAAGTATAGGACATATTAGGATAAGACAGAGGAAAGTTATCTGAAACTTTACAATCATAACCGGGCACAAAGGTAAGTTATGATATAATTAAGGGAATGGATCAGTCAGTATCTTGCCACCGTGAGTGCGAGAGAGATAGCTGCAAATTTCGAAAGTGAAATTCTTCAACACGGTTTGTCTGATTAAAAAAAGGCCCTGTCAGCGGATTTTTGCCATCGTCCTGCGTCCGCTGACAGAGCCTTTTTGTAATCGGTCAAACTGTACGGAAGAATTTCAATTTCGAAAATTCGAAGTGAGGTTAGGTGACTGATCCATTCCCTTAAAGTCAAGAGAAATTTGGAAATTAAATCAGTTGTGAACGTTCACTAGTCCACAAAAAGGAAATTGGAATGAGAAAAAGGGGAATTTAATCCGAAAAATTTAAAAGGAAAACGTCTACAGGGGAGGAAAAAGACACACACTTCTCCTCAGGTATCTCGATACACAGATATCCTCGGAGCACGACACAACATACAAAAACACATCGGGCACTCGCGAACCGAACGATCATTGTAAACGACACCGAAATCTCACTTTTGTTAAACAATTATTAATTAAATAAGCACGATCCAGCGCAGTCCCATGGGTCGGTGCTGGCGACCGACGTCGCGTAGATCAAGCGATCGAAACGGCATAAGCGAGTAGCGGCGAAACTCACTACCACATTGGAAGTATCGACTACGATTTATGAAGTGTCAGTTAAAATGAGAAATATTTGAGATAAATGATTATAAATGATTGTTATTAAAGCGAAAACGAAAGTTACGTGAAATTTTTCTTTATGTAGACAATACCTCATTTTGTGATTACGAAGTTAAATCAATTGAATAAATACGCAAATTCATGTGAGATTTCACCAACAAAAGGCCTAAATTTATTTACTCCTGCTTCGTGTTCCGAATCTTAATTAAATAAGAAACAAAATAATCACTAACGTTTCAATATGTGTATTTTAATTTTAATTACAACCGACGGCATTCAACTAATTACTTTCCAATGTTAAATTATGTTAACATATACTGACTCAAATGAAATAATGTATGAGGATATTCGATATTGTAGCGCATTCTAAACACTATACTCTGCCTTTGCACGCTGCATGAAGCAGTGAGGTGAGGAGAGGGCCTAGATGGAGGGGATGAGAGAAGTGGAGGTTTCTATAGCCAAGCTATCGCGGAAGCAGTAACGAGCTGTCTTATGATGGTATACTGGGTAGGTTAAGCGGTACTCGCAGCCCGCTTTACGGTAGACCCTCGTTATCTTCGCAGAGTATCACGCGAGAACTCTTGGGAAAGGCGAGAAGAAGAGGAGATAGACAGACAGAGTGAGATGAGAGGAAGAATATATAGATAGACATAAAAAGGTGGAGGAAGCTGGATAAAAAGAGGGAGAGAAAGAGAGCGAGAGAGAGAGAGAGAGAAACGTTGGGAAGGGATGAGTTAGCAAATAAGTAAAAGTGAGGGGAAAGTAATCGCATAAGCAAAATCCTCCTATGTGTATGGTTCATTGCTGGACCACTAGAACAGGCGCTGTTAAAAAAGAATGAAGGTCGCGACAGACACAAAGTATACGTAAGCGGAATATACTGGGTTTATATAACCTATATAGTGGGTTGTAGAACTCTGCGATGAGGACAGGGCTGACCGGCGACGTTTATTAGACATTAAGTAGTAATACCCGCGGATGGGACGGACGCGAGAGCGCGTGAACGCTAACGGACGACTGCACGAGTAATAAGGGCTCCTGGGCACCCGTTTTAGTTCCTCTCTTCTCGCTCTCTCTCTATCTCTTTCTCTTTCTCTCTGTTTAACCCTCAGGCAGAGCAAAGTCGTCATACCAATTTCCGCAATTTCGTCGGACACTTTGGATATTTAATTAAGTTTCATGTCGACGTACATTCACTTCTTGGGACTGCACTATCCTGATGGTTCACAGTAAAGAGAACTCGTACTTTACGTACAGCTCACCACCTTCCTAAAAATCATCTTACCCCTTTGCACCCTTCTTTCTTACTTTATTACGTATCATCTTGACAAACGTCATCTTGGATAACCATAACGTTCGGGGAGCGTTTATAAATATTTTTCTTTCTAGGAATTTTGAAACTTGTAGAATTACGTAAAAAATGGACTTTATATGAAATGGATTTTTTTTTATTACATCTTTGCGAATCTACATAATATAAATCTGTTTAGACACGTCGTGAATTTATTTGCCTTTATGAATGCATCGTAGGATTGACACTTTTTTTGTAAATTATCCGATTTTCGTGAAATTAGTTCAGCAATAATAACTACACTTTTTGAATGTAACATTAATATTATCTTTCGCTTACACCCACCTTATATTCTATGAAAATTATACATTCGATTTTTCTTATTATTATTTCTCAGACATTATAATGATGGCAGAAAAAGGTCTTTCTGTATATTCCACGGTCGACAAGATGATATGAATGGAATACAGTCTCTATATAAATCGGATACAGACGTATATATTGCAAATTCTTGGAATTTCGATTCTGTGTGAAGTATGAAGCTATCAGAGTCAATGATCCAAAAACTTATTGTAACAATTATCCATACATAATCTTATGGAGTTCAAATATCAGACATTTATTTCATAGATGACAGATAATCTTTTTCTTCGTATCTATAACTCATTGAATATATTATATATATTTCGAGAATAAAATTGCTGTGAATTTCACGAAGCTAACTATGGATTGATATATTTTACAGTGCGGGGATACAATCATACTTTGTGTACAGAGAAATAAAATCGCGAGGTGCTAATCAAATGGGAATGATAATCTTTTCATTTGAAAGCAACTGCCTTATCCATCGCAGACTCCTTGAAGTTTCATAATCCTATCTTTCATTAAATATAAACGTATTAATCTCTCTATTGTTCTCTCTCCCTCTCTCTCTCTCTCTCTCTCTCTCTCTCTCTCTCTCTCTCTCTCTCTCTCTCTCTCTCTCTCTCTCTATCTCTTTTTCTGTGTGGATAAAATAACATAGGGACAATAACCGAGATTCCATCGAAACCCTTTTTTTTCTTTCATCCTTCTCTGCTAGGATGAGTTTCGCCAAAACACGTAATCCCATATAAAGCTCTTTTGTGCTTCACGAAAAAGGCTGGACTTCGCGTTGATTGTTCAAGCGAGTAAGACAGTTGGGATTATCCCTCAAAATTTTTACGTTCCTATTCACCGTTTTTTCACCGGATCATGAACATGAAAAAAAAAAAATAATATACGAAAATGGTTTTCGCATCAAATACAGTACGATTGAAATTTGAGTGGAAAGATTTTGTTCTTTTTACTGGTATGCGAATTTCGTGAACTGTTCGATTTTGTGGTTATCTCGCAGCATACATAGCTTTTCGATTTCGCCGGATATATGAGCCTGTAAACCATAACCATTGCTCACCGAGTCAGGTGACTCCTAAAATATATTTCAATCGTATATATTTCACATATTATATGATCTCACACGCTGTCGTATCAACGTAGTCGTCGGTGGTGGGGTGGGTAAGACCATCATTACCTCGGTTAAGTGAGCACGTCTGTGCACCGTTACACATACTTTCTTACAGCGACATGCATAGGATATTCCGTTTTGATTCTCTTCTATATCTTTCACATCTCTTCTTTTTCAGAACGTAGCGAATAGGGACTCCTTCATAAACAAGAAACTTCTACGATAAGGTGGAATGAGATTAAAAGAGATTATAATAGATTCGATGTTGGGAAAAAAATAAATAACGAACGATAAGAGTTGAAACTTTTATCACAGAACAGAACAAATTTTTCACGCCTTACACCTCTCACCCCACACACCACAATCTAGGCGTGATGTTCTGAGAAAAAAAAAACAACTCGATGTGTACGTTAAATTTGAGGAGAAAAAAAAGTTAAAGAGCAATCTTGTAGTCGCCATATAGCTGTCCATACATCCAAAGGGTCGACAACGTCTTTTTTATTTTCTTATACATTTCTGTTTTGCAATGGAAATTCGATGCTCTTTCGATAATAAGATCGTACCAAGTCACTACCAATAAAAGACGAATATCATTTTTTTTTTAAATTGAAGCCGCGGAGTATTTTTCGTCAACCTACGATTGTACAGTTCACGACTGAAACAAATATCTTCAAGACGACATTTTTATGGTAAGTTCACGACTGAAACAAATGTCTTTAAGACGACATTTTTATGGTAAATTTTATAAAGCGTTGACGTAAGTCTCATCTCCTAGATGACAGTGTTGTCTTAATAAACTAATTTAATCAGACTGGTGCGTTTTCTACCGGGCTCTTTTCTCTTAATGGATTGCCACCATGGCGAAAACGACTCAAGAAGGGTTGAATCTTACGCAGTATTCATTAGAATTGACGTGATATTGCCACGTGATACAAGCGGCGCTTAAATTGTTCGACAGACGTCACATTTAAACGACTTCAATTGTCTTCATTCCGGCAAAAGATTCGGGGATGATATATTCACCTGGCTCAAACGAAGAGAAAATTCAAAAATCCGTGATTTTTTATATATACAATGTGGTGGATGATTTTCTTATAAAAAATTCTGTCTAGCCTTAAAGGGTTTATTATTCGAAAGACATCAAAGGTTTTGTGGAATTTAAAAACCACTTTTGACTATCTCCGCTACTCTCAGCGAGGTAATGTTGTCTAGTGCCCTTAAGGGCTCTTATTCTAGTGCCCTCAACCGCAAAAGCGACGTGACATATATACAAATATATATATTTATATGCAGTTTATGTCGTGCCTTGACTTCTCTTTTCCTTCTTCTATAGATCTGTTAAACGCTCGCAAATGTGGGTCAAGAAGTGACAGCATTGGGCTTCGTTGTTCTATCTCAACAACGGACGTGTATGAATAATTAATTAGTTAGTTTTGTGGCCTGCTCTACATGAAATTTCAGACCTTTCCTGCTGCAAATATTCTCGCGCTTGGGATATCTGTCTCAACCTTTTATCGTTGTTCTACTATGAAGGTAATGGAAAAACATTATGGAATGCTTTTCGTGTAAGAAATTTTAGACTGTGGATCGC
This sequence comes from Campoplex capitator, assembly GCA_037576405.1. Classification (NCBI taxonomy): domain Eukaryota; kingdom Metazoa; phylum Arthropoda; class Insecta; order Hymenoptera; family Ichneumonidae; genus Campoplex; species Campoplex capitator. Next base: position 3,424,692 of record JARBWI010000015.1, read on the forward strand.
GTTGAATTATCAGAAAAGTCATAATATCAATAGCAGTGATGCTTTAATCAGCGAGATTAGGCTTGCTAAACCTCTCTGATAAATTGATCAGTGTACAACGTTTATATTTCAATAACTTTATCGTTCGTGCAATGTTTTTGCTGACTACCGGAACGTAAATCTTAATTTTATGGACATCTTTTATTTTTTTTCTTTGCTAATTCAGTCCATTCTATATTCTAATGCCTCATCATTTTCATTGAATATTATTGAAAAAATGTACAATAATAATACTCGTTATAGGTCAATCCTATATATTATCTCAGTTTCAAACACCTCAAATATAGAATACAAAACATTTTGAAACCCCAATATCTTCAGCCCTGTATCATCTCCGATATTGAATTATTAGAGTTGACATGTTACAGAGTAGAAACGATTTGTATTTTAAAATAGAAATGTCAGGCGATAGACATATTTGAACATTTTATAAAATACGATGAAAAATTCCGTATTTTGTCACATATATTTTCATAGAACTCACATTATTTTATCATTTTTTTTCGAAATTCGACTTTAGCTTTTACCGAGGATTAACTCATTTCTGTTTCGTGTGATCGAACTTTATTTCATAATTTTTTTCGAGAGGGCTCACTCTTTTTATTTTTTCGACAGGATTTGATTTGTTGGGAGTTCCGGAGTGTGCGCGTAAAAAAAATATGGAAACGAGGGTCAACAAAAATGTACTTGTCAAGGTATTTTTCCCCAGAGTATTTTCGTTCTGTTACTCATGATAATTTCGTCTGTTCCGTGTGTGTTTTCGAATACTTCATGAATAACAGTAAACTAAAAAAAAAGTGTAAATCAAAAATTGTTCGAATGTTTCGTGGAGTGTATAATTTTTACTGGTACTCGTTATTGTATGAGTTTAGGCCGGAAATTACCCATATAATCCACGCAGGGTTTGACAAGCAAAAAAACTCCTGATCGTGAAACAGTATAGTTGGAAGAAGAAAAACTCGAAAAAATGAATGAAAAACATTTAAAAAAAAGTAAAAAAAACGCGAAAATAATTCATATTAAAGCAACTGCCTCAGGATCCAGTTTTTCTGATCTGAAAATATTTATCGATGAATAATTAAACGATAATTATGGCAGCTGTTATAGCATTCAGGGGATATGGCGGGAGGTCTCTAAGACTGTGCACAAGAGATGCAGGAGATGTCTCTCCCAACATCCCCCAAATTCCATATCAGCTGCTACATTTGACTCATACACTATATATATACATTCTGCGGTGATCACTCATGGGGCGTCCCGTTGTGTGTCTTGCGTGCCATTTTTTCTTCTGTATTTATTATTCACCCACGAATAAGCTTTATTCGACAGTATTTCCTTTGAAATCCCCCAAAATCCCTTAGCGTCCATGAATGAAGAATGTAATTACAGTTTTATCGATTTACGAGTTGGGAATAGAGATCGCGTGCGACGAAAATGACTTTCAATTGCGAATATCTGATCAGCTGAAAAGTGGATCCAATATTAAATTTGACAATCGGTTCTCAAAGATTGTGCCTACGCCATATTAAAATTTGGGGTAATTCTTAAGAATTGAAAAAAAAAAGAAAACTGCACAACTAACTCAGTTGGTAGAATAAGGTGAGCCAGAAAACTTGTCTCAATAAAAATGGCCTCAGGGTGTATTTGCATTCTAGAAATTTATAAAAATTTTGCACAAAGGTCATTCGTTCTCATGTCTTAATTCTAATCCACCAGGTATATATTTCGCCTTGATTCTGGCGTTATTTTAAGACTTGCCTCATCCTGAGTCCTCCCATCGTTCTCTTTTCCTGCCTTTCTCTCTTCGTCTCATGCTTATACACACTCTGCACAGCCCACTCCTCCTCAGCCTGGTTCTTTTTTATCTCTCTCTTTCTCTCTACTCCACTTCATCTTCCATATCGCCGTTTCGCTCATCCTGTTCCTCCGTCGTCCTTATTCATCCTTCCGCTTCTTGAGCGTTAAGTACCTTGGGAGAGATAGCAGACGGAAGAGACTAAACACGACGGATTACGGATTAGGATCAATTTCGAGTAGTTCATGGATATGCAATGTCTTACCATAGAAGCGCGAAGCTCAAGCATGGGTGGAAAGTAACCGTTGAGACTCCCTCCTTCCTCTCGAATTCATGCTACATCACCATTTGCATATATAACAATTTATAAGTATGTGTTTATATGACGAATATAAAAATATGTATGATGGAGGACAGCGTAAGTGTAATTAATTTTTTCGGTACACAAAATTTTGATGAAGAGACACACGTTCGTCAGTTTCATTCAAATTAATTGAGTCACAAATGTGAAAAATATTTTACCTCAATGAAATAAGCCGATAAATCATAGACATTGAGAGTCGCGGTTGTGACTCGAGACGAGTACATTTACATGAATATGTCATCGACGATGAGTCGCTGATAATAAAACGCTCGACGGCAAGCGTCGAATTTCGAAAAGTTTTCGAAAATTTCCAAAATTATTTGTGTAATGCTCAACTCATTACAGAATTTTGCAGAATGTTGTTGATTCACGTATTTTTTTTTTTTAAATTCATTTTTTCTTTCGATCGAGACTGATTGAAACACTGTAGCTTAACGAATATTCAAAATAGAATTGTTTTTTTTTTTTTTTTCGTTGCATCGAAAACGATTTGATTGATAATTTTTCTCCGTTATCGCTATACGTATCGTTTCATTTGCTTTCCCAATCCTTCACTCTCGGCCCCTATGCCCTTTCTTTCATATTTCTTCCTTTGTGCTTTGGCAGCTCGTTCATTCCTGGAGTAAGACATGGCTGAAGTCGATGACAACCTGCAAGAAACCTCGCAGAAACAGCAAGCTGATATTTCGTTATTACCTTTTCGGAAGGCTGTTTATCAGCTACGATGCCATTGATCAATCAGTCCGTGGGTAAGGAGCAGCATCCGCATGACCAAAGACCCGCAAAATCCTGTGCAGTTCCACCACAGTAAGGTGTGTATGGTTTTTCCACTTTTCATCAGTCATTCATTCGCTAAATCGCTGGCCTCTTGACTATTATTTATTATTACTGTTTATGATTACATACGCTTTCTATACTTCCGTAAATTATTCATCGGTTCCTATTATTCCATGAAATTTACCGTATTTAGAATAGTGCTACATCCGGGTCACAAGCTGCTTCCCCGATGATTGTTTTTCCATTCAATTGAAAATAATTCTAAACTTCTCTGCTTGTCTATCATCTCTGAAGAAAAAAAAAAAAAACTACTTGACGCAACACTGAATTATCGTCATTATTTAGTTACTCGATCAATAGAGCCGAGTAGTAAATAACAACGAATTTAGATATCTCAGAGTCAAGATGACCAGCATTGAATTTTTGAATATTCAATTGATCTAGATGTGAAATTGAATAAACCTTATATCGTTCTTATCCTACGACGAACCGGGATCTGTATTTAGAAAGAGAGTAATCTATTATAGGATAAAATCCCTTAAATATTGAAATTATATAAGCGTCAGACTTTGACTACTGAGCCGAGATTGCATGTGTAAATATATAAGGGTCAGAATTTAGAGACTGAAACGTTAACTAAAATGGGAGTGATTTCGCGGAGGTCACCGCGGCGGTGAAATTGTTGAGATAAATGGGAGGAGGAAGGTTCATCGGTCCAGACGAATAAACTATCGGAATATCGAAACGTCGGTGAAGTAACGTACGAATACACGAGTTGAAAATGATGTTGGATAATCGTTGCCAGAGGTCGTTCGCTATATAGTCTCTCTCATTCTCTTTTCGCTCGCGTATCTCTTTCTCGTTCTCCATACACACACACACACACACACACACACATTCAGAAACGAGAGACGAGGACACAGGTTGTATTGGTAATCTCTGTGGCCGCGGTAGAGCGACGAGTATAGCCGCTAAGCGACCCCTTACACCCTTCTCGTCCGGGGGCCGCCCCCATCTCCTCTTTTACCTACCCTTCACGCCTCGTTCTTTCTCTCTCATTCTCTATCGTGTACACGTACGTACGTAGGTACGCGTGTAATCCGGGGTGCGAGTGGACAAGGCTCGGCTACGAGAGAGCTCTGCGGCGGGCCGTGCGCGAGAGAGGACAGCCACGCGGAAAGCAATCATCTCGACCGGACGCAATCAACCCTCCGACACGCGTACCGGGGTTCACCGCGCGCCCCAACTCGCGCATACTTCTGCAGCGTTTACTCGGACTAATACATCCACCAGGCTTACATGCACACTGGACTATATTTTCCTGTGCTCTCTACCACGTACGAACCTTAGGGTATTTGTGTCATAGTTGAAAATCGGAGAGTCGCATGTGGTGGAGACTCGTTGCTGAACTTGAAGCTTTTTCATCCTAACAGCATTGGTGTGTATAAAAAACAATAATAAAAAAAAAAAATATGATGTATAGATTCAGGGTGAAAAGGACCCAATCCATGTCAGGCGCGACGTAAACTACCGTGTGTTACGACCTTTTATGTCTTAAGAGTTTCTATCTGTGTAGTCGCTAGGTACTGATGGAACGAGTGTGAGAGAGAGAGAGAGAGAGTGAGAAAGATTATACGGAGCAAGTACGTTCGTTACACGGGATGGGAGAGAGCGTATGCACACACCGTTAACGTCGATGTGTACCATGCGACAAACCGCTGAACGCTTGTACGAAAACACCGGACCGAGCATCCTCCTGCGCTCTCTTCTCGCACCCGGTAAACCTCTAGTATATATATGTATATGTATATAAACGTGTACGCTGTATTCTGCGAAGCAAAACGGCTGGATGTACAATTCTCCGTACTCTATTTTACATTGAGCAATGACCTTTCGTATGTCAACAGCCGGTAGGCGTATTCCCCGTTGCTTTCCATGTGTACGTAAAACGTGTATAGACATGGCGTTTATCCATCTGTTGCAACGTACCGTAACATCTTCAATCCTCCATCACATGGTTGTTGGCCACGTATACAAAAAAAAAATCACTAACCTGCAATGAAGTTCACCTTGCAACAGGCGCAGCGACACGTAGAAGTATACAATTCGTCTTCTGTCCCCGATTACAATCTTTTTTTTTTTTTTTTTTTTTTTTTCAAATGTCACATTTTATGGTTACGAGTAGATTTTGTTCATGACGTGGAATCGTTGACGAATGAAAATGACCTTTGGAGTGATTTGCGATTAGACCGAGAGAATCGCTGATATTTTTTCCTCGCTAATCTCCGTGCGAATTGAAATGCCGCTCGGTCCCTTCGGTCATTGGGGGATAGTTTTTTTTTTATTTTTATTTTCGAGTCGAGAGGGATGTCGGGTAAATTCGAGCGGCTAGGTTAGGCCGTCGCTCGAGGTTTATATCGTCCTCGATGTGTGGTCGCTACGATGCTCCACTCTCTCTCTCTCTCTTGACGCATACACATGTATATATTATAGTACTCACGATCCAGATAGTTTCGCGAGCCACGCACGCTTGTTAACTTCATACGACGTCAGTTAACCGAAATCACGCGAAATCGATTATAACGGGTGGATCGTTACTTCCCGGTAACGAGAAACGGCGCGGATTTCACAGTGAATTCGCGAGGGCTTCAACACACATTTGTCTGAGTAGACATGTGTGTATGTATATAACACACACACGTCTATATATACGCATGTATGTATCTGAGTATTAGACAAACTTATTGCCACGTGTGCAGTGTATCCTTGCCGCTGCACATGCTGAACATTGGGACCTGTAGGTTCCCACTGCGACATAGTTCCGTATGATACGGAAGTCGTTGAATTTTCATATATTCCGTACTATCTAATTCGATTATTCATTGCATTCACCATTGCTTGAGGCTGTTTAAATTCGTTTAATATAACATCAAGGGATTTATTTCAAACTTCATTCTCTCGTCTCTTATTTATCGTAAAAGAGACGTCACTGAGTTGAACAACCTTGGAGAAGGTTTTTCCTTTCTCTCGGTGTATTACTAGATATATCCGACAAAGTCTAACGTTTTATTTTATCGAGAGTATAAATTGGTTTTGTTTGCTTCTTTCAAAAAAAAAGAAGATGGTTTTTCATCAATTCCTCTCCTTCAAACCATCAATGTCTTCAGTATCAAAAGTTTGCGATAAAATATCGCGAGGCACAATTTTTTCTTTTTTTTTTTTCTTTTTCAATAACGATAATGGGTAATGCCAATTGAGAAAAGTATTAATGTATATTTAGATTCAGAATTGATGCTCATTTGTTATATAGCTCCCGTGTCGAGGAGGAAAAAGTCACACCGGTTCGGAACGGAAGTCACGTAGCTGACTTTCAATTTCCGTTAGAACGAAAGGTTACACCTCGACCGATTTTTATGTATAAATTTATGAAAATGTGTACATATAATGAGCAGATGATTTATATTCTTACATTACTATTGGCATTCGTCTATAAATCATCGGCATATTTTTGTGCTGCGTGCAATAAGTGTTGTTATTTAATCTAAATGTTCGCCGGTCGGAAAATATTGTTTTTGCTCGACCGCTACATTATGGTATCAGCGAGGGTAATAAGCCAGAACAATTCAGAGATCGATTATCCACCGGCTTTTGTATTTTTTTTTTTTTTTAAATATTAAATAATTTTTCATTCATTTTATTTTTTAAAGTAATGTTTAATAGTTAATTTTTGGTATCGAAGAACAGATTAGTAGATTTTCAGTAGAAACAAAAGTGTTATGAAATATTTTATGGGGAGATTCACGCGAACGGACAGAAGCTCACGAGCTGCCATCTTTGCCAATTGGCATTCCGGAAATAACACTTCTGGTTTCATCCCTGCCTTCGATATCCTGCGGAAGGAGGCAATCTCTTGATGCAGATTACAAATAAATATCGAGGAACCTTTGCAGGCATATGCCTGTTGGGTGTGTACGTGTTATTGCTGTAATTGGCCAATTGGTCGTTGTTTCGTTTTTAATTCTTCAAATGTTCATCAAGACTGGAGAATTGGATTTTTGTTGCATTCACGCAGAGAGAAATAGCCCTGAACGATTTTCAAACAAAAAAAAGAATGAATCTGATACGGAAACAGGGATCTTTGTTCAAAAATAAATTAACACAAATATTTGAAGTGTTCTCGTAGAATGTATAATAAAACAGGAAAATATAGAAAATTAAATGGAAACTATACAAAGCTTTTTAACATCGATATCGGAGTAAAAAATATATGCAATGATGCAGAAACATATTCGTGTTAATATATTATCCACATGTTTAATCGTAACAGAATTTAGAACGTACTTTTATATTACCCTTGGTACGACTCTGATATACCTAGCATCAGGAGCTTTTGAGGAAGATAGGTGTTTATTTAATTGCTGCTAGAAACGGGAGGAATACTGCTGATGAGAGCTTGCTGTTTTTTCAAGAAATGATTCGAGAAAGAGGAAAAATGAGTGCCGAATATTGTTGTTGACGGTCTTTTATGACTCGCTCATTCTTCGTTTTTCGCGCTCGAGTTCTGATTCGTTCATTGGGTAATCTCGAATCCGTTCTGCGCACGCTCATTCATTTTTCTCCCTCTTTTCAAAACAAATCTTGCACACCGATTTCTTACTCGCTACCCCCACTCTGAGCGTCGCCTTCGCAAGAATTCTGAAATTTCTTATGTTGCACACATACCGCAAAAGATTTCAATGGTCGAAAAAGAATGTCGTATTTTTACATCACCTAAATGATATCAATGAAATTCATTGGAAATACCTGGATGAGTCGAATAAAATCTAGTGATACTTAATATGGAAAAAAATAAAATGTGCGATTTAATGGTTATGACCACGAGTAGATTAGTTTGTTCTAAGGAGAGAGCCTGACCGTCAAAGCAATGTTGAAAAACATGCGGCTCATGGAACTCAAAACGGGATGGGCCTATCCAAGGAGAATGTGGCAGTTACTATCAATTATAAGACCCGTGCGAAAGGGGGAAGGGAGAAAGAGAAGTGGAAAAAAAAGGAAAAAGGTGCAGATTTGTGTATGTGTATAAAACCGAATCTATGGCGAACAATGAACAATCGAGTTGGCCGAAAGCTTGTCTATCTACAAATATCCAACAAGAGGGATTATATATCTTAGGGTACTATATTGAATTGAATTCGGACTGAAATCCAAAGTCCCCGAGTCGCAAGAGCTTTTATCCAAACGAGATCTATATAGGGACGTGGATGGAGCAACACAGTCGGGCGTGCGCGCAGAGTTGAGATGAGAGAAGCAGAAAGGAGCAAAAGTGAGAAAGAAAGAGCGAAGGAGGAAGAGAACGAGAAAAAGAGAGATCGTGAGAGATATAGAGAAAGCTCGTAGTGAATGCTCGCCGATATTGCGATCGAGAAATTTCCTCATTGTCCTCACGATCGTTTCTCAACTCTGGATTCGATATAGAAATTTTCTCGTGGATAATGCTACCCCGTTCCTACGTCTTAGACTCCAAGCTCCTTACGAGAAATGATACCTCCCCCTACTGGCTTCCTTCAACCCTCTGTTGCCCTTACTTGCTCACAGGCATCCTCATTTATATATAGTATATACATCTTTCATATCGATTCCTCTTTCAAATCCTTCAACAACCGCGATTTCTATTGCGATCTCGATAGTTTTATTTCCCACAATGAAATATGCGCGAGTAATTGTTTTTTTTTTTTTTTTTTTAATTGTGCAATATCTTTACGTTCTATAAAAATTCTTTATTAACATCGTACATACGTATTTTGCCATTATGTATCCTCAATTTGGATTCGAACATCGATTTGTGCAAGGAAAAACCGATTACTCAGTGAATTCGAAAAATGTACTCTGACCATATTAGAGTTTTATGAAATCTAAAGTGCATCTTGATTCTCCAGTCGCACTGCCATTTTATTTTTCATAAATGAAGACTCATTCGAACATTTGTTATGATTATACGAATCTCGATACAATATTGCGCTGATTATTATGTTTGCAACTACAGAAACCCACGGACTATCGCTGTTATACGGATATTGTGAATATTGACAACGGGCGATTACTATTGATAGTCTGAGACGAGACGTAACAGCGGATGACGAAAATACCGAAATTTCTATGGATTCCGATATTGTGGGTAACCGTGGTTTGGCATCCAAATCTACAGACTTGAGATTTTTTTTTGGATCCTCTTCTCTCTTTAAAGAGAGGTGATTGTGGAGGTTCATGCACTGACCGTTGGGTGTTGCCTGGAGTGAAAATCACTTTTCGATTCCTCCGCTCTATATCCGAGGCGTTTGACTCGACTCGAGATTTTGGACGACTACTTTTAATTCTCTAAATGAGGGGGGGGGGGGGGGATAAGCGACTATGTTTTTGAGTTGAAACATTCATCGCAGCAAAGAAAAAGCAGGGAAAATCTGATTACATAATCGTACTTTTTTTTTTCTACCAGAGGTACATCCCGTATGCCGAGAATTTGGTCTTTCTCTACGTCTAAGTTCGGAGGTGCTCTAAGATTCTATGTTGAATACAAATCTGGTAGGAATCACAGCTCGAATTTGAAGCGGACATGACATTTTGACAGCCTTTGATTCTATTTGAACCTCATTTGATGCTATTCGATGCTATAAGTCTTAATACTCTTAATGTAAGCTTGAGAATCTAAGTTCTAGATAGAATCTGATACTCCTAATTATCGAATAAAGTTAGTTTCCACCCTTCGTATAAACCCGATGAATATATAGCGAGCAAGGTTCTTTATTCGACCACTACGTGGCGAAGGAGTGCCACAGCCTTTGTGTGTAAACACGAATGTTTAATGTTATTATTGCTTTTTCATTTTTCATGACAACATAATTCGATAATGAGATGAAGGATTGCAGAATATGTCCGAAAATTCAGAACAAATTTTGGTTTATGTAATCATGTAGTTATTGTATATTATGGGCGAGAGCATATAGCAGAACCAGAAGATAGATTATCGAGAGCAGTGCGGCGTGGTATGTATAGGTAGGTATGAGTAGTGACGGTAAACGGAGCTGACATTATCGCATGGTCGTTTCGCGGTGAGCTGAAACTCCTCCTTTCTCTCCTGAACGAGAGTAAAGCACTGGGAGGATAGAACAAGAGCAGAGGGGAGGAGACTATCGGTACGAATCAATTTAATAGACAGTAGATAATCGTTGTACGATCATCATTCAGGACGTTCATTAGGTTATCGTGTTCGTAACGCGGCACGATTCAATCATGCGGTATCTCATACACCATCTACATACGGATAGAGAGATCGGTATAATAAAGGGAACGGATGAGGCGAGAAGATACAAACTAGAGAGCTACAGGATGCAAAGCTTGCGATCGTTCGAACTAGTTACGGTCAATGTTATAACATTCTATTTGGAAATGCGCATATATACATACATTTATACAAATATATTTGAAATCCATTGGTCACAGATAATAGTCTGACTCTTTCTCTTTCTCTCTCTCTCTCTCTCTCTCTTGTTTGAAGATGTACTACGCGATTACACGCTGTGCGACAGCAATCGGCTGGTGTCGATTTATAATAATCCTCAGTTGTACTCTGTTGAGTCTGATATTTTCTGTCTCCCTCCAATATTTCCGCCGCATTAGTTTTTGTTATTATGTACTCGTAGAGAAAAAAAAAAAAACGCTTAGCATATCATATAGATGCTCAGAGAAGGTCGATGTTCATACTTGGGAGATATTCGCAGTGTCATCAAACAAGGAGGTCCCTGAAAATGAAAATTACTCGAAACTTCAATTTGTTTCGCGATATTATAGAGTCGCGATTTTTTCATCTGTTGGCGCGCTCATTCGTTTTTATAAATTTTCTAGATTTTTCTTACATTATTTGTGTGTATCTATATATAAAGTATGAGAACATTGAGAGGTTCAGTACGATACACATGTATAAAGAAGAGTCTTGAGTAAACATGAAAAATCATGGATACTTTGCTCCAAATTGCCATTTTTTTACTCGCTCTTTGAATCTTCTTCTTTTTCGGATTCAGCATTACACCCTGAGGAATATATGTATTTATAGCTATTGTTGTATGCGTAAGTGTGTATATTTATATACAGAAAAAGTAGCCTTTTTCGTACCGGAGACAACAATAAGAAGAGAGAAAATACAAGCACAGAGTGTTTGTCTTCTGTGTGTTGTGGCCAGCAAACCCTCTTTCAACTGCATCCCTCTTTTGCCTGCTTTAATCACGGCGCCACAAAGTACAGCATTGTCCTCCTGACTATCGGTCTGAGCAAGTATCCGCGGCAAGAATACACGGCGCAATACACCATACACTTTTTTTTAGCTCTTCTCTCATTGTCTTTCTTTGGTGTCTCAGTCGTCGTTGTTTCCTTGTAGTTCGCCCGCTGAGTAACTAAAAATCTGAACGAGAAACCTTCATCTTTGCTCTTCTTTCTTTCACCATATTTGTTTTATCCAGCATCTCTTTTCTCATGTATCCTGCGAGGTGAAGTCAAATCTGTTCCGTACAGATCCGTATATCAAGACGACTTTCTATTGATTTTACAAATTTCAATCGGGCATTATTGTTTTGAAAAACAGTAAGGAAGAGGAGGGATCAAACGAGGGTGAGGAGTTCCTATTATTATGAATTTCTTTCAAGAGATAGAAGCTTGCGAAATGAGCAGTTGAGACCAAGTGTCCCCGAGAGAAAAGTCTGACGGAGAATAATAGACTGAGAAGGATATACGCGCGTTTATACCCAACCGTACCGAAATCTACCAACCGAATGGCTTTTGTAATTCCATTTCATGACCGGACTCTGCGGTTAGCGTGCATCTTGACCAACGTCGAAACTCCGATAACAATTGATTTGAATACATCGCCTAATCGAATACGGCCGAGAACGCATGGCACATCTTTGGCCCTCTCTCTTCCTATCTCTTCCTCTCTCCTGCTTACTCTTAGGCTCAATACATAGTATATACCGAAATACCTGTATACACAAAGCATTTGTCGCTGTAACCAGACCGTACACTATCGACTGCACACTATGTTGTATACGCAGTTGGTCGCGGAGAAACCGAAAAGCCCCATGGGGATTTGACCTTTATCGGATGGGTCACCGCTACAATTCCGCTAAATACAGTGCTCCAACATCATCGTCCAATTGAAACCACATTCAACATTTTCAATCCTCGACCCGCTCATCCTATCTACCCACTTGTCCTTTCGTTCCATCGTCAAAAAAATAGTGACCCAGTAACACGAAACAAAACGGTTAGTATGTCATATGAATTTTATATATTAAACTAAAGTCACTTCATTTCCTCTGCTACTCATGCTTTTTTGAATAACGGTGAAAAGGAATTTATTAAAAAATGAGCAAAATTGCTCATTTTTTAGATAAATTTTTATACGAAACTTCCTGGACTGTTAATGATATATTTATATTTTTTCTATTGTTTTTTTTTCTAAAACTTTCATTTTTGAGTGGTAGTGAAAGACAAGAGCATTCATACATTTAAAAGGTTCAAAACTTTTACATAAAATTTTATTGGATCTGGACTTTAGGTTTTCTCCACAGTTCAACAATTTTTATTATTTCCACTATACTGCTAACATCGAAATTGGCAGAAAAAAGTTTTCCGCGAATGGAAGCTTTAACCAATCTCAACAGAGAAACATTTTTTAACGGAACAACATTTTGAAGAGTATAACGACCTATCAATTTTTCGTTTTTTATATCGATATTCAGGATCGATATGTCCAATATTTGAATGTGACAATAAACGTACTTTTTACCCATGCCTGTCATTTAGTATGACTGTACGCAAGTATGCGAGCGACAACAGATTGTTTCCTATACATTTTTCACGCGCCTCTTTTTTCGTCGTTTCTGCTTTCGTTCTCATACCATTGTCTCTTCTGACATTAACGAAAATTCCGCTGATAGAAACTCCGACTCCGTGAAAGGTTTAATTTTCATACGACATTCTGCGTTAGACTAAACTTTTGATCGAACAGTGATTCACGAATAATAAAGTAGAATAAGATCATCGGCAGACTGTGAATATTGGTAAACCTTAATCGGAAGTTCCCTGTCGAGCAAACGGTGTAAAAAATTTCTCTAATATTCAGCGTCCAATAATCTTTTATTCGTCAACAAAATTGAGCGGTTGACAAGAGCTTTTGAAATTTGAGCGAAATTAATTGTACGAAATAAAGTGAAGACAAACTTATATGTACGATAAAAGACATTTAAAATTCTCAAGCACTTGTCGGTGCTTGGAGCTAGGATGCACTTGAAGTTAAGGTTGCAAGGAATGCGCAGAAAAGTGTCGTCGAAGAAATGAAAGGAAGCATCAGCAGAGCGAGAGTACGGGAAGCAGAAAAAAAAAATTTCAGAAAATTTTAACGAGGATGCTTTCTAACGTCGGTAATGGCGGAGAGGAAGAGCAGCAAGAGAAAAGTACATCAAGAATGAAATGGCAAACGGGTAGCTTTCCCTCCGCATACTTTCCTATTCTTTTGTACGTGCGTGAACACTACCATGTCCGCACTTTTTCGTTGCTGTTGCGATTGTAGATTGGTACACATATAGATATATTTTAGTATACAATATATATATACATTATATATAGATAATGGAATAGTAGGGAAAGAGAGGTTGATTCGACGAGGATCGAGGAGGGACGGTGAAAAGAGAGGACAAGTAATTTCCTTGGTGGAAGCGTGCGAAGCGTACGGAAGCGAGAGACCCCAGCAGGGACGTTACGAAGAAGAAGAACATGGAGAGAGAGAGAGAAAGAGAGAGGACAGCGTCGTGAGGATAGACGGGGAGGGATCGTGAAAGCGGAAGTGCGCGCAAAGGTCTTGAGTTGCGAGATGTTATAGTATGGAGGTTGAGGAGAAAAGGGGTTGAGAAGGGCGGTGGGAAGGAGCATCTCTACGTTTGTACCCGTATATTCACCACAAGCCGGAGGAGAACATACGGCAAGGGGAAGCTCGGATGCCGCTTTTCCAAACTAAACTAAATAATATTGATGGCAAACGGAAATTGAAAGCCGTTAAGGCGTTCAGGAGATGCTGCGCGAAACGGTGTCCTCTCCCTGGTTCCCTCGTGCTGCATGAATAAGACGGAGAGAACGCGAGTTTCGGTGTGCATTAGAATTAGGACAGTATCTCAGAACATCCCACGACTCGGCTCGAGAATACCGTACCCCACTCACATATTCATACGAGTTCATATGTTGAAGTTGATATATTTCTCTCTCTCTCTCTCTCTCTCTCTCTCTCTCTCTGCTTTTCTCTCTTCCTTTCTTTCTTCGTCTCGTGAATTTTCGTTACATATATATAACCGTGTTTACTCGTTTGACATCTCATCTACTTGCATTTCAGTTACATTGAAATATTTGATGGAAAATGCCAGAGGGAATAGCAAACAGTGCTTCACTCCTGTAGCTCTTCATCGAAGTCACTGTGAATTTATGATTATCATAGATTGACAGTTAAAACGCTATAAGGATGCATCCGAATATCCGAAAGTGGCTGACCCCATATAATGAACGACAACTTTGCCAAACAGCTTTTATAGCCATGTCTATGTTATGACCCGTTTTCTCGATCAATGCGGCGATCGATTTAATCTTGTTCTCAATTATTTTGAAAGGACAGCCGATTATTTTTATTTGATAAGATAATTATTTGAAACATCAACGAACGGGATTCATGGTAAAGCCTGAAATTAATGAAGGTACTGAGATGAGTTTCGATTCTCTTATGATAAGAGAATGTGTTCAAAATTAATTCATAAATAAAAAAGGTATTCAGAATAACTCCATTGCCTGCTATGTTTTCTCTCATTTTGACAATCGCCGGTTGCCTCTGAACATCGAAAGAAAAAGAAAGGTATATAGATGTATTATGTATACTGTGAATTGGTAACTAAGGCAATAAAAAAAGGAAACAAATCAGTCGGGGTTTAGAGCTCGAGAAAAATGTCGTTGCGAGATCAAAAAACTCAATTAAAATAATACTACGTTCAACGTGATGACTGATACATAAAACCGTCAATGACTCGAGTTGAATGAAACCGAATATTCATTACGAGTATTTATTTACGAATCATTAAAACGAAACGTGCCATATTATCAATTATTGGTTACTCCGACAATCAATTAAAAGAAGAAAAAGGTGAGTTTTTCCTTCACTCTCAGTCCACGATAAACTCATTAACGAATTACAATTTCACATCACAATGAACTCGTGTTTAATGATCAATTTGAATTTCGATACAATAATTTGAATACATTAGAAAGTAAGGTGCAAGACGTCGTTGAATCTCAGCTCACACGTTGAATCTCTCGCTATTCAAAGAATCTATCTCTCTGTGTGAGCTTCGTCTTGCACATCTCTAATTCTCTAATCAATCTCAATGAATCTATCATGGTTTAAATTACGAATCGATCTCATGAACCATATTTACATCATTAACAATAACAATTAAATCTCCGTTACAATCTAACCATGATTTCCCATATTCATACTTTAATTCATTTCAGGAATAATCGAGTTTTCAAATAATTGAAAATTCGCCTGATATCAAAAAGAATGGAAATATTAGAAACACTAGTGATCCAAAATTCAATCGATAAAGAGTCCAGGCAGCGACTTTAAACCAGTACATGTATCTAGAGATGCGGTAGTGACTCGAGACAAGTACACCACGTATATTATGATTGCGGAGACTCTACAAGACACAGTTATAGCAAAAACCGAGCGATTTCGAACGGTTTTCGAAAATTTCCCGAAATTGTTTCAGCAATATTTAATTAATTAGAGTGTCTCGAAAGAAGTTACCGTTTCAAGTATTTTTTTCTCTTCCAATCCTGACTGTTTCGAAGGCTGAATCCCAACGAAGAATATTGGATACACTGTATTCTTTGATGTGACAATTGAACTCATTCACTTTTCACTTTTCATTGATGCCACGAATAAGGTTGAAAAAAATAAAATTATGAAGATCGCGGATATAGAATGATACGTCCTGGGATACCAAACTTTTATTTTTATGAATCGATCAATTTTGTTTGAAATAACTAGAATTAGAGGGAAGGTAATATCACGTTTGCGATTTTCCAGATTACTATTGGCACGAGCAAAAAATAAATAGTACCACACGGGCTTCGATTTCCATGTAAATTATGTAGAATAATTCTCGATCTTGGAGATGATAGAGTTAAAATATACAAGCTCGGAGTGCTGTGTACTTAATAAAAATTTATTTATTTACAAACTTAGTTCACCTTGTCGGTAATAAAAATTTTATTTGAAAGCCCCTCAAACGTGTATTCAGTTTTAGGAAGTGCAAACGCAAGTACATTTCGTTAAAAGTTTTGAAATGACTTTTATTTTAAAACACCAACGAAGAACTGTTTTTCTCCTACTTGCGTCTCGAAATGACATCCCACTGCCTTGCTTTCCAATTTAGTAATGAATTAATTTGTGATCTTCGTAGGTCAAATGTATCTTTTTCCATTCACGAATGCGATGAATGTTCACTAATGGTATACTTTAGTTTGTAAAGCAAAGAAAATATCGTTGTTTTTGCTATTCCAGTTTATTTTTGTTATCTCGACGGAATGTGTCGTCCACGTGAGTCTCGCTCCACATTAGTAAGTCACATGAAAATATGTATATAATACATATCTGTATATTTCCATAGATATATATTATGTCTGCGGCGAGAGGAAATGGTGGTGAGCGGTTGGTACTTTTATAGAAGAACAAGGCCTCGAATCGTTTGGCTCATGCAAATTTTGGCCGTCGTCCGACGTGGACGTATAGCATGAGCAAATGCTGAAAAATGGTCGGCTTAAAATATGCGAGTGTACCGGCTGCGATAGGTGAGTATGTACAGCGCTTCCGCAAACGGGCTGGAGGGGTTGTAGAAGGCTATTCCCATAAGCCTTTCCGATGTTTCAACTTTTCCTCATTCAAGAGATATGCACGAGATTTTTACCGCGTTCATTCTCCGCTCGCCTTTTCTCTCTCCAACTCTCTGTCACTCGTACCTTCTCCATCATGTCTATAGTTAGGTCAATTGCACTTTTCTTTTTCAGGCCCAATTTTTTTACGTCCCCATCGGACATTTACATATTGATGATCAACTGTCAAACCAAAAAATATTGTGTGTTGAATAATTATAGTAAAAATTGATCAATCCCATTGGTATCATTCAAGGTAAAGAAAAAAAAATATTCATTTGTACTCTTGTCAACGACCCTTACGAAGTCAGGACATTGGTACTGATTGAGACAGATCATAGGACAAATGATAGACATTGATTTATTTCCATTTTAATAATGTCATAGGTAGATCCATTATATATGTGTGAAGAGTCATGATCGAAAACAGCGACAGGGACTTGATCAAATTACAGTTAATTTTTTGATATTACCAGTGACATAATGAATTTATGTATACCCTGAATATGAATATTCACATTCTTATCTGTATATAAACTTCTACTATGCATAACGATCGCCGAATATATTTTCATGTGTATATCTATGAATGAGTCAAGATTCACTGACATCCCCGTTCGTACCTCATTCTGTGGATTATGAGCATCGATGCACGCATGATAATAGAGCCGAGAGTATGAAGACCAGGATCGTGCCAAGTCATAAAGTCTTATGGTTGAATCGGAACGGGAGCTAGAGAGAGAGAGAGAGAGAGAGAGAGAGAGAGAGAGAGAGAGAAGAAAACCTGACGGTAAAAAAGAAAATCAGAATGAGAATGCCGCTACGATGAAACGGGGGCGTTAGCGCGGGAGCGTGAGGCAGAGAGTCGAGGAAGGAGTGCTGCAAGCCCCAAGTACAGCGAAGTAGTTTCGCGGTGCCGTGGCCAACGCCGTTTCTACAAATTGAGATAGAAATGAGAAGAAAGGGTGGTAGACGTTGAAAAAAATGAGAGAATGAAAGAAAATGAAAAAAAAAAAAAAAAAGAAAGGATCAACGCGATATTCAAAGCATGAAAACAAACTGGAAATGAGAAAACATATATATATACATGGGCACGTGATAATGAGAAGCTCGTTGATTTTTTGAAAGAATGTCAAGCTTTGAATTCTCGAGTTGTGCTCACGCATTCTGCGTATTTTTCATCCGAGCTTGACGCGCTTAACATAATTTATAAATTCAGTGTTTCCGGAGTATTCTCAATTAGGGGAGAGAAAATAGGAGGCACGAGGGTGAGCGAAAGAGAAAATTAGTTGTGATCACAGCAGTGAAGGGAGAGCGTGTACCGCGAATATTTTATTTTCTCTGTATTTTATCAACCCATTAGAACTTAAACGGGCACTTTTTCTTTACTTTTTTTCTGTGACCGTTTCTTTGATGGTTCTAAAAAACCCTACAGTTCTCATACTCGAAGCAAAATTTTGTGAACTTTCGGAATCCGTGCACAGAATCGACAAAGTAGTAGTGTCCATTTATTGAACTTTTTTCAATTTTTTAACCGATGTTTTCTCACCGAAATTCTATAGAAATTTGTCCAGTGGGTCAAGATTTTGCGTCCACCATGAGATATTACGTTTCAAATTCAAGATGGTGACTTCCAAAATTGCGGTTCGAAGCTCAAATTTTCCTTATATATATTTCATTTTAAATATCCTGGAACAACAATCGTGCGAAAAAAATGTTTTTCATTATTCATCCCTCAAGTCCAATCGTATACACGAAAAATTTCATCGAGACTGTAATGCTTTGATTCCTCGTTCGCATGATAAAAAAAAAATGCATCCCGTTTTCATGATGAAGGAGCTTATAGCACAGCAAAAATTCGCCAAAGGTATATAACAAAATGATACATCTATGTATATTTCGATATAGGTATACGCGGTGTTATATAAGGTAGACAGAAGGCAGGTAGCCTGAAAATTACCGGTGTGAAAATTGCAGAACATTCGTCACGCGGTACGACAAGCGCAGCCCGTTCCGCAATACCAGCCACGTTAAATTCCCCGCACTCTGCCATGGGCAATATCGATTTCTCCAAGGTAACCCATTTTCGCCGAACGAAATCCTTCCTGGCATAACTCGGTATCGGAGACGCATCAATTTATAACGTTGATATATATCTACATAATGTAATTAGATTTGAATAGTGGATTGGATCATCATCCATATTGTGAATTTCAACGTCAAATGGAACTCCACCATGACATTTTGAGAATAACAAAAAAATTCGTGTTTCAAATCATAATTTTACATCGGCTTATTATATTACAAATTGATATGAGAGCGAAGGTGCCGGTGCAATTAAGATCCCAAGATTGTAAGATACAATTAAGGTCAATCGTGTTCCAGAACACTGAATTGCATAAACCTTAAATATAAAAATGTCCTTTTCTCGAATGTTTCATCACGGAGAATTTGTAACAGCCTTGTATTCATGCTGTGATTTTCGTCACTCGGATGATTCTAGAATTTTCACGTTGGTTCTGTTCGACACCTGAGGGCCTCTTTTAGAGGGTGATTACCATAGTGAAAAAAAATCAATTGAAAGTCAAGTAGGTCGGCATAACCGGTATCAATGTCGATTTTTCTTCGGTTTATTTCATGAATATTATGAGGTTTTCGGTTGTGACGTAAGTAATCATCGATATTGATCAAGTTGTACGTATAACCGATACGTAGATGACCGTCTTCACTGATGAAAAGCAATTGGATTACGTTGATCAAGGTTTCGCCGAGACATCGTATGCTATTTTTCGTACATTCATTTTCGTTGTACAATTATGGTTCAATTGACGATGACGGACTTAGGGTAAATATGAAAGAGGAAGAGAGAGAGAGAGTTTTCTACAGGTGAAGGCGCATATTTCGTAGTTCGATCTATAATAGGTGCTGAGATGCCTTGCTTTGCCCGGCTTCCGACGATAAAATTCATCATTTTCAAATATTCAACAGTGACTCAGGGGTGATTAAACTTAGAAGCTTACAGCAGCCTCAATAATTAATAATTGATAAGTGCCTGAGCATTAACTCATTGGAGCTGCATTTTATGGTTTGTAAGGATTAAGGAGCTTTAAGACAAACCGAGAACCATGAGCTATCGTCGAAACAGCAAAGTTTCAAAAACCTCTATTGATATACTGTTTATATTTAGTAAATGATCAAAAAAATAATGAAACAGAACTACGAAACATTTCTCTGTAGCTCATGTCGTATATGACAATCTACATTTAAATTTGAATACCGCGAGCATAAAGGTACCGACTATATCGTATCCAGAATCCGATTAACTTTTCGAAAGCTCTGGAAAATAATTCAACCCGGTGGACTCAATGCTATTTTATAAGCTCGAATTTAAACGATACGAATTTATTACGTTATCGAGTGAGTATACATGCACGTTCCATGTTCAATTCCATATTCAATGTTAGCGAAATGCCTCGAGGTTAGAGGAGGAGGTTAGAAAGGGTGATTTTGTTCTGGACTATGGTGGTGAAGGTTTCAGTGAGACGTGAAGATACAATAAGTGCCGCTGCTGTCGCGAATGCTAGACATCCGGCGTTTCTTCCAAAGTGTTTCCGGTCTCGTTGATGCCACTGGGAGGCCGAAGAGCAGGAAGCTAGTCTGGAACGACAGGGGTGAAGAAGAAGAAGAAGGGAAGAACGAGAAAAGAGAGTTGATTATCCACCAGTGGCGTCATCATGATACCACAATTGACAAAGATCCCAGAAAAAGTCACCAAGTATAAAGGAGAAAAGCCGATAGACAGTAAGGCTCGTAGGTCGATGTATTCTATGGGAGAAATAGAAGGCAGTGACTATAGGAGAATATTAGCGGTATATACCATGAGATGGAGAGAAGAGATTGCGGGCTACGTTGCCATTGAAAATTCGAGAGAAAATGCTGTCGAGTAGTAAAAGCGTCGATGCTTTCCCCACCGTATTTTGCAATTCCAATCCACCGATGTCTGCCAGGGAGGGCCCATTGTTTCTCGTTCTCTTCTGGACAAGCAGCTCCTAGAAAGCACGAGAAGGCTAGTGAAGCTTGGTGTTCTCTCTCTTCTCTCTGTGTTCTCCGAGACTAATCCTTCCCATCTGCGGATTGTTTCGACCGCGGCTATTCAACTCGTTCTCTTTGCGTTCACGGATCCTCTTCCCTGTAACTATTTTTTTGATACAAGTATGTATATCCTACAAATAAATGCATGTATGGTATAGTATATGTAAATGTGGTAAACAGCAATCGGAGCAGGTACATCTGATCCTGTATAGTTGTAACAGAATAATTAATTAAAATCTGAATAAACTTTATTCAGCAAATTCGTAGGCTCGAAATTTAGCTAGTTAGAATATTGCTGTACCCGTGGCTTCGCTCACGTTATTATTATAAAGCGTGAATTCGCATGTGTGAGCGTATTCACACTCTAAAATATTTCTGAAACAACGCTTCATATTACTGTGAAATCGGCATTACAATTGGTCGAGTGGTCCTCGAGTTTGGAGGGTATTAATATACAGACGTTTCTCAGTAACTTTTTTTTTTATATATGAAGATTACAGGTTGGCAAACACTGCGTTGAGGATTCCGTCTTTATGTAGAATACCGAAGAATTTTCAAAGGTTTAGAAACATGATTCGGAGATAAGGAGACAATGTGAGCCTCCAGATTATTTTTGGGGTAAAGCATCCGGGCCGGGAGTCTTCTTGATTTGTTTCAAAATCAATCATCGGATTATTTATTTTGATAAAATGATAATAGTAATAAACGAATAAATAAATAGAAACAAAATATTCATTTTTCAGTAACTCTCGTACAAAATTTGTAATCAGGCTTGTATGAATGATAAAAATCTATATTTTTTTCATATGAATATTCATTTTTCTATGCATCTATGTACGTTTGGAATATCGAGTCATCGACGTTGTTTTTGCATGGATCACTCCAGCGCTAATGATACACGTATGATAATCACGCGTCCTCGTGTTAGTTTCCATTTCCATGAAATTATGCGTACGAAATTCTGTTGGAGGGACTCACAGTATTTAAATTTCGATATAATCAGAACATCAAAGGGGAGACAAGTGATACGATGAAAAACTTATTTTTGATTGTATAAACTAAATTCACCTTCTAGCTCAACAACTTTGTCGATCTAACAAATATTTAGCACAATTTAGTATATTCTCCATTATTCTACATGGGAGTGACGAGCAACGCGGAACAGCCGGGCACGGTGGAACGTTACCCCCCAAAAAGTCAAATATTTCTCCCTTCAGTGGACAATGGAAACATTCGACTACATTTATGAATAGGAGAATGAATATTCAACGATGTGTATGAATAAAAATCCATTTTTCTCGACAACAGAAATTTGAATGACCGACTAGCATAAGGACACTACTAACGGTGTAAGCATTCCACTTTTGAGTTTCCGAGCATGTTTGTAGTTATTTTTATTTCGATATTTAATTATAATTTTATTCTTGGATTGACGGAAGAATTTTATTTTTCTGCTTCTACTTGTGTTTCATTCGAATGTTGAATCAGAGCGAAGTTTATACGAAACTAGGCTCAACATCGAGTAATTGCCTGTGCCAAATGCCTGTAATCAGCAGAATAAAAGAAAATCTCGTATCCTAAATGCTCGTCAGGTCAATTCGCTATTTTTCGAAATCGCATACGCTGTATATCGAGCGGTGAGAAATTCCAGAAATATTCTGTTCTCTTAATAAGAAGTAGAATAAATTTTCCCTATCCGTGGCATGGACTCTACCCCAAAATGGACCGGTAGATTTTAGTAATTATTGCGACGCTCGTAAAACTGCATCGTAACATTGGAATCGTCCTCTAAATTCAGATTTTTTACTCGAGCTGTTCCTCCGTGGTAGCGGTATGAAAAACAAGAAAAGCTCATGCCGGATTTTTATTTTAATACTTGGTGTCGAGCTGTTACTGCATCTAATTATTATACCCCATTTTCTTCATTTCTTGGAAATAAATGATGTAGTCTTACGTGGTGGATGTTCAGTGATAAAAACCGCATAAAAAAAACTCATAAAAACATTAAAAACTCTCAATAATATTGAAAAAAGAGTGTTAAAAAAAAAAAAAAAACAAGGTTGTAGTCAACCTTTTTGCGAGGTGTAGAGTTAATAAGCAAAGAGAGGCTACAGAAAGCAGACTATGTGCAAAACCGCGGTAGTTTTAAAATTGAAGTAATGTCAGTGAAACGTGATTGTGGAATGATGAGATGATTTTTTTTTTAATCCATTTTACACGCACTGCTTGAAGATTAACCGAAAAGTGCTGTAGCGAGAGGCCGAAACAAAATTCGAGAATCTAAAAAAGAAAACTGAGAGCTGTTTAAAAAATAGTGGTTCGACAAAAAAAATGAAGGAATCCATGTGATTGGTTAAAACCACCGATCTTCTCGATGCACTGCGAAAAAGTTACAGGAAGCGATGAAAAAGAGAGGAAGAGAAGGGAGGAGCGAGAGAACCGAGAAGGTATATCCGGCGGTGAGATTGGCACAAGAGCGGAAGAGCAGGAGAAAAATAAAAGAACGCCATAGGGAAAGAGAATAAAGAATAATAAAAAGGGATGAGAATAAAAGGCGGCAGGGAGAAAACGGAGACCGGTCTCCTCTTGCTCTTATAGTACGGTTAGGCCGTAGCTGTGCGAGAGATTGAGTGAGGTGAGATGGTGATGGCGATCGAGCGGGAGGACGCCGGTATTGGTGACGGGGGGATGAAAATTGCGGAGGGGAGAGGGCAATGAAAGAGGGGGAGGGAGGGGGAGACCAAGGCGAAAGCGACGAGGTGGAACCTGGCGTAGTACCATCGTCGCATGCGCAAGGATTTACCACGTGAGCCCGCGAATCCGCGAGCTCTCGAGTACGACTAATGCAAGACTTCCCGGTGTTCAGTGTCGTGCGCGTCTTCGTACGCGACGCAAGCCTCAAAATTTTGTTACGATTATTCTCGTTTTCCGACAATCCAAGGCTTCCACTTTACACTCGATACTCATGTTACACTCTCAACTACATTATTTCTCGTGGAATTGTTTATTATAATAAAAACGTGTGCATATATATATATTTATGAAAAGAACAAAGCACTTGCAAGAGAACCTTTCATGAGTAAACAATTTTTTAATGCCAATTAATATCTTATAAAAAGTACGGCTCTATTGAGCTAGTTTTCCTAATAAAACGACGAAGATATTTTTTAAAATCGAGACAAATCCCATAGTGCAAAAAGACTTTGTTGCATGTTTAAAAAAAAAAATCATAGAAATTCACAAAACAGAAGTTTTCGATACACGGTTTAATGTATTCATTATGGCACACCTCAACGAGCAAATGATAAAAGAAATGTTCATTTCATTCTGGGTTCGGATACGAGGCGAAAAATCGGTTCGTACGTGAGGATATTTGCTGAAACGTGAAGATGAACAGGGGTATGAAGAATTGCGGGAGTGACAAGTTTTCGATGGTCGATAAGAAAAAGATGAGACAAGTAAAAAATAAAGATTCATCACCCATTTCGGTACCACCGTAATTATAAGGGGGGAGGGAGCAGAAAAACGATTTTGGGATGATACATATTTCTTTGATCAGACGAATTGGATTACATTCATCATGTAATCGAAGAAAAATTCGTACGAAATCATTCTTGATTGCTTGAGCCGATGAAACCAATATCGTCTGGATTTGAACCATGTGAACATGACACAGCTGTAGCCCCCTACACGTGGGGAAGTTGAACATTGATTACACCAATAACACAATAATACTAGTCAGTGAATCATTACATGCAAAGCGATTATTTTACTTTTATTATACGAGGCCCGTTAATGACATACGACTGTATAGTGATGGCAGTGAATTTGTGTAGAGCTATTAGCACATCATAAATCGTCGTAAATTTCTGGGAAAAAAAAAAAGGAAACAAAAAGGTTTTCCACTCCTTCAGAATAAACAATTGCGCGAATTCCGTCATGTAAAACACAACGATATGCATCCTCTGAACGCAAATACCCGTTGATTAATAACGAATAATAGTAAATATCACGCATATAGAATGTCACGCAGTCAGGCGATATTGTAAATTGTTAGCACTGAAAAACTCTATAATAAAAAGCTTCGGACTATCCAAATGCATCGAACGATTACGCGCGAAAATCTTGACGTAGAAACGATAAAGAATTAGAATTTTTTCATTTGATATCGATCGAAAGTAAAGAGTAATTACTAAAGTGTCAGAAAATCAATTTCGAGGAAAGAAAACTCATTAAAAAAAAATACGCAAAAATCTTAAAATTATCGTTGTGAAACAAAGGGAACACGGGACAGCGTGATTCGCGAAGAAATTAAGGTCAACGCGAGATTTGAATTGACATTTGACGTGAACGATACTTCGAGTGACCGTGGATAGGTGCGGATTTAATTAAGGGGTGAGTATCCCGTTAACGAATAACGTGATTATACAGTTTTTCGTTTTATACATGCATGAAGCAGTATACGGTCGAATATATATTTTTTCATACTGACCTCTTTTACAACCGTGTGATCCGATTTTGAAAATCGGTTTGCTCGTTCGTCTCATTCCACTATTCCGGAGAATTTTTTACAAACAATGAAAATAATGAAGTCGATCAATGTACTCGACGAAAATTGATTTATGATTGAATTTTTTATCCGTATTTTTAATCATCAAATTTCTGACAATATAATTCGGGTATTACACAGATTAAAAGATGGATACATCACCGACATTGAGTGTTGGTGGAACAAGAGCGAGAGCTGCTTTACTAGCAACAACTGGTACCGGAACTGGAAGTAGTGACAGGCGCGTCGTTTTTCTCGCTAGTCAGCCAACCATAGCCGGAGGTCACGAGACAAGAACATGGCCACATCACTGGTCGCCGCAAACGGTAAATCATTTATGCACTTCATAACTTTTATCCGAGCCGTCATCTAATGTAGCTTATCACTCGTATGTCATAACAAAAGTATCGAACAAGATACTGTTTAACAGATTTGATTAATTTTTTTAACAAATTTATGTTTTTGTGATCTAATTGTATTGAGTTCATCTGCAAATTTGGCAACATAAGTGTTTTTTGCATTATTGCATTTCACGATCATGAAATATTTAATTAGTTTATTAGGCAGTACCACAACTCTACTTCTCATCTCTCTATTCTTCAACAGATCCATAGGTAATATCGATTCTCTCTGACACAGTTTTATTCTTAAATATCGTTGTGTTTAATTAACACCATTGGCCATCCCCAATCCTGAGCGATGCCACAACTCTATTCTTCATTTCACTGTCGTTAAATAATTCTATGGCTACTCTGACAGATACTTCTATTCTGACAGATTACCATAGAGACACATCATTCAAACAATCCGAAATATCTCTCTTCCGAGATTTGTTCGGGCACATTTCAATTTGTGCAAATGATAAATAAAAATTGACGGGCTCGATAATACTGGATTTTCGATTATTTTGTCTATACCCGAATAGAGATTTGCATATTTGCCCGAATGGAGGAACTTGTCGAAATTAAGAACTGTCAGAATAGAGATATCAAAGACTAGATATATTATGACATAAAAATATTTCTATATTTATTGAGAATTAATTGGAAAATTCGAATTACTGGCAACATTCCAAAATGCGGATAATTTTCATTCTTCCGGTTAGAAATGCGGATATGCAAATGCAACGAAGATTCCGTTATCATATCACGTGGTCAACATATCACGTACTGCACTTTTTCATTTTAGCATATTTTACAAACTTTAATTTGAGTTGCCTGTATGAATAATTTTCTTTTTTTTTTTGCATTTTTTTGAGTTACCACTATTTCGAATTTTTACAGCAGTTAATCGGATCTGCAAATATTTCCTCTATTAGCCTAGATCTGTCCTGTTATATCTTGGAAACTGTGAATTCTGCAATGAAATTGACTGGTGTCGTTCCACTCATCAGTTTTCATCGCGCTTTTAAAGAAAAAAAAAAAAAAAAAATACCAGAGTATCGAATAAAATTTTATATGTTCTGATTGACGTTTCTTAAAAAAAAAAAATTCAATATTATCTAATATTTTTATATATTTTATATATTTCTATATATTTTTTCTGAGAGTATCTGGAAAGTATTTTTGTCATAGTATTCATAGCTTCGGAGATCTGAATCTAGAGGAATGAGAGCCGAGAATGAAAAATGCAACAGCATGTAAAAACTAAAAAATACTTTTATAGAAATCTTTATATGAAAAAAATTCGTACAAATCTGAAGGGGCCAGAGGTTTCATAAATAAAAGTGGCTTTAAATATCTCATATACATTTCTACATAGGTAATTTTATCAGAACATTGGTCAGTCTAACAATTTCAATAAAATACCTGTATAGAGTTTCAAATAAAATTTCCATTACCATTTTTTTTATTACGGAACGGATTGAAAAAAGAACGATAAAAAGTTTTAATTTACTCATCCGACAGCGAATTTCTGATGGTGTATTGGCTGCCGATGAGCTTATATATTACAGTTCTTTCTGGCCCTCGTGCAAATGCGATCCGGTAGTGCGTTGAGAAAGAGTGGCTGGGGGCAACACTTTTGGAAGATCTCTCAGAAACGTATAAATCAGTAAAGTGAGGTTGAAGCGATGGAATGGGATCGTGAAAACCCGCAGGGGTATACGCAAGAATATCAAAATAGTAATAATAATAATTCATAAATCCAAAGGTCATGGCTTCAATTTGAAAGAACTCTTTTTGCGATTGCTGTGAAAAAATATCGGGATGTGTTGGAAAGATATGCGGAGTCATTTTTTTTTAAATCAATGAACATAAAGAAAAAAAATAAAAATGATAACTGAATTATTGGCAGCTACTGGACATTTTCTCTGGTGCATTGAAACATGTTTCTATGGCATGTTCTTAACATATATGTCGATTGTACTTCGGATTTTAGTTATGTTTTTAACTTTCTCGAGTTCCAAAATGCGTTAATCTAATAACACAAAAATGATATTAAGAATTATTTACATGAAAAAATCTATTATTCTTCCATTTCGATTGAATGATTTTGTTACTTTAATATACTTTTTTTTAATGTACTTTTGTTTATGTTTATTTTTCGTGAGTTATCGAAACATCCCTATTCTTATAATATTTCAAAATGTAGAATTTTCAAAACAAACTTGAACTTATGTTACCGGTTTATTTTTTGTCATTAACAATGACTTTATGAGGAATATTCAATAACTGCTGCTTCGTATTTATAAATGTAAAAGTGAATACAGGCATTAAAAAATCCCCGCAGTTGAGAAGAAAGGTAGTATTTCTTGACGGTATACAAGGGCGAGAATGAATAGTTATGGGGTAAAACAAGTTCAGTGTGTCAAATAAAATGCCTCTGCAATGTGAAATGTAGACACTTGAATCAGTCCAACAAAATTAATGATTCGTAGCACGAGGAGATAAATACAATGTGCACGCTGAGGGATAATTACCAAAAAAAGCTAATGTTCCATCCATTGGGTGGCTTTGAATAGAACTTTTTCGTCTTCATTTCGATTCACGGTATGTTAATTGTGGCAGTACTTTCGAAAAAAATTGCTTCATTTATATGATGACCCCTTATCTGAGATATACATCAAGAAACATATTTCAATAGTCCGAATAGAAGCACCCACAAAAAAATAATAACTGCATTCGAAAAGTAGAAATCTTATTTTATTGGCAAAATCGCATCAGCTTTTTTTATATCGACGCATTTTCGCGCGATGTGTCGTTCAATTCCGAAAGTACCTAAAAGAGCTTATTCTTGAGTGTAAACGCGCACGGAAGCCTCGATTTGCGAATATCAACTTTTCTCTTTCATACATGACGTCGAGGCTGTGCTGCATTTTTAGATATCAGATGACCCGTAAGTTATAGGGGAATTTGTGTCGGATTATACGAGAAAACAAAATGATTTTAGAATGTGAAAGAGGCAGCGGTTAATCTCAAGTAGATGGTATATGGGTGGCTCCAATGTTTGAAAGCATGGGAGAATAGAAATGATGTAAATGATGGAAATACGCTGGTGAGAGATGAAAGCTTCCAAATGGATTCCAATGCGTTTAACACATTGGCCGCACTATCAGTGACGTCGACAGCTTGACGGTGATAGGGGTGCGAACCGGCATTGTACTGCCGGTACAGAGAATCATCCTGTTCTAGAATGAACCTCTCTTCTTCGCTCTCTCAGGTTATGCATATATTTCTCTCTTGGTGATCCTCACTTCCCCTCAGTACCGTGTATATCTGTCTATCTCGGGATGTTGAATTCAAGCGGTTTCTCCTGGCATGCGGGACATTCATGATGTGTGCGAATGCGTGTAAGCAAAACCGCGTATATCCCGCTGTTCTCGTCTTTTCCCCAGTACATGAAGTGAGACTTACCTCTAACCGGTTGCCGTAGAACCGATTGTATTCTGAGATTGTTAAGAATTGATGGGGTGAAATAGTGGAAAAGAATGACGCTTATGAAATGGACTTCCAGCGACTGTTCAATGGTTTCCACAATATTTTGAAAATTCCAATCGTTGCTGTACGAGAAATGCATTAAGATAGTTGAACAAGCTTCAGTACAACTTGATTGGTATAACCATAAATTTTACCGGTATGAATTAGGTCATCCGCGTAGACTATAAGATGAAAATATCGGTGTAATTGATGAAAGCTCAAATTTTAAGACATTTGGTTTTAGACTATCGTGTAAACGACTAATGTGTGAACATGTGTGTGCCAGCTCGTTTCCTCGAGCTCCGTTGTCTTAGGGAAAGTGCACCCTCGTACTTACCGAACACTCGGAATTTACACCCTGGGCTTTTACTGGATCTACTGGGTATGCTCCATGAAATATGAGGATGCGTGTTCCGCCTTAAATCATACGAGGGTTTGAAAAAGTTAATGGTAATGTGCGAGTAACTATAGAATGCATTATGATCCGGTTCATGGTTATTTTGCAACTGAAATTCTGGTTGGGTACATTATTACATCTATTTAGCATGTTAATACTTAGTTAAACGGAAATACTGACGGAAAGAGATGCACATTCGATGGTTCTTTTTTTTTTCTTCATTTTGCGTCATAGATAGGTAGTAATGCTGAAGAACGAATGAAAAATAAAAAGTTTTCCGGGGTATGCAGGAAAGTTGCTGTAAAACGCGGTAGTTACAGAAACGTCTGATGTCCAAAGATAAATGAAACTCTTATCCAACGTGATCAGGGAGGTGGAGGAGTGCTGCTGGTGGTTACAGATAGGGTTTGAATCAGGAAGATGAACCTTTTGAGAAGGGTTTGGTTATAGCAGAAGTACACGTAGTACATACAACACGTAACTCATGCGTTGCCGGTTCACTTGGTCGACTGGGTGTGTGGTTTGGTTGGTTGGTTTGATGGAAGCAGAGCTATTTACCTCCTAGTACAAACATCATAAAAGGTAATCAAAGACAAATATTGTTTTGGGGAGGGCGATGGCCGTTTCGGGCTTGAAATACGAGCTTGCTTTTCCTAATTAGTAATTAACTGCGCTACCTGTCGGAACGTAGTGCTGAGTTGGTGCCGAGTAGACAGCCCACCTTAGTTCTAGCTCTCGTTCTCTTTCCTGCTTGCTCGCACTTTCCCCTTAACTCGGCCATTATTGTTGAGTGGTAAATTCTGTCCATTGGTGATTTGGTTGTATATTCTGGACCATATAAAAAGGATCAACTATTGAGTGACAGGGTGAAACACAAAAGTAGTTTGAGTTTAACATCGGCTTTGGGTTAGCTTTAGAGATTTGTTGAGGTTGACGCATGGACTTGCATCCATCGGGGACGTAGGTCGAATCTTCTATTGGCTCTCGTGTAAATCTCTGCAGTATGTTGTATATACTGTTCTATGGATGGATATAGATATAGATGCATGTACGTGCTATTCACGGGTGAAGAGTGTGAAACGTTGAGGAACAAGGGTAGCGAATTAACGCCACTCGAAACAAGAGGCCCGAGATTGATGTTGGTGAACTAGAGTGTGTTCCGCGCTAAGTTACACGCGCAAAGCCGTCCTTGTTGTCGTCGCTTCAGTCCCGTACCAGGACCTTTCCCTTCGTCAATCGTTTCACTCTGTCAGTAGCACTTCGTCTTATATACACTCGAACCTGCTACGTAACGTATACGCTCGTTACTACTGCATCTATTTTTTTCGACTACCTCTCTGTTCTACGATATTCTTGAAGGCTGTAACCAAGAATACATGATATTAAGGTGCTCCAACCGGTCACCTCGAGATTTTGAATCCTCTACCAGAAGTATGATGTGTTCTAGTGTAAAAGGCACTACTTCGTATGCAATTTCGGATCGGCGAAATTCTTTGGAAAAAAAGCATGCTTTTTTTTTCTTACAACGGGTGGTTACTAATGGAAAAATCAATAGGTTCAATGGGCTCTATTGAAACCAATGTTCCATGAAAAACTCTCCATTGTCTTTTACCAACCACTGATGGATCTCTTGTTCATGTCGATTTACCATTTAAACCATCTGACTGAACTTCTTAAAAATTTTCACGATATTGTTTATCAATTCATATAACAATCGTGAGAATCCTTTTACGAGCACCAAATTGAACCGAGAAATGATGGTCCATCTGCGAGACGCTCGATCGAATTCACTTTTCTTTTTCAAAAAACTGCTAAGGCGTTGCAAATAGTTACTCTCCTCCGGCAGTACCTAGAGAGTATTAGTTCCAGCACTCTATACACGACGTCTAGATAGTATTAGGAAACTCTGGTTACAAAGTCACGTGCTCGTGGAGTAACCATACATATGTATATACATAAACATGAAGCACCGGTGGCTCTCGAGGGTGTCTAATACATATAATACGAGCAGTAGAACTCTTGTACTGTGCAATGGAAGGAACCTTTGCTATGTGTATCCGGTGTATATCCTATATTCTCACTAGGCACGAAAACCCTGCAACTCTCGGTCACGGCGATACGCTGTAGGGGTTGGAAAAGCGAGACAGAAGAGAGTTTGAAGTATATCGAAGCGCATGTATAGGTTTATTCGAAAAATGTACAGAGACGGAAGTGGAAGATGAGTTGGCTTGCTCGTCCTCTCTTTTTCTCGCTGGTAGCTTTGACCCGGACGAGGAACAAATTGAAAACGGGAATTGGCGCCTTTGAAGTTTCCGAAGCGTCCCGTCCATAATTTACCTAATAACTCTTCTCCATGCTGCCACAACGTTATCCTATGATGGCGTTGCTCTTTGTCTTCAGGTACAACGTACATTGAAACTACGCCGGTTTCCTTGTTTTTCGATATTTCAAACGATGATTATAAAAAGACTTGAATATTGAAACAATCGTTTCTCCATAACGATTATAGTGTATCGTCACTGCGTGGTTCTCATTGTTCAAAGAAAATTCCGTAAAATTTTAAGAGAATAAAAAATGTTTTTTTTTTTTTTCCAGTAGACCTATAAATCTTTGAAATGCCGACTCTTTAGAGGCTGTAGTGGTTTTTTTTATTTTTTTTTATCTGCGTCACAATGAGCTATCTACAGAGTCAGTGGGAAGTTACATGTGCTGACGAATGAAAATGGCATCGTCAATAAACGTTCCTGGATTCGTTTATGATCGTTGTTGTTTGTGGGAAAAGTTCTATAAACGGTTTCCCTCTTGTTTTACTGTACAAGAAAGGAAGGAGTGAGCACAGAGATATCGAAAGGAGAGAGAGAGAGAGAGAGAGAGAGAGAGAGAGAGAGAGAGAGAGAGAGGAAGCGAAAGAGCTTTAGTAGGTTCTCACATGAACTATATACAGGAAAATGAAAGTGGTAGGGGGTTTGGTTTGATTTATTAAGGGTCGTAATGGTGTACCAGCAGAGGCTCCGTTGTTCAGCTCGAGCATAGGCAACTAGACGACGATGTGGGGCGGGAGATGTTCTGTGCTAGGAGTACGCGCATATGCGGGGGAGAGGAAGGTGTAGTAACCGGTATACTGCAGACAGTGATGGGAGGAGGGCTGCTTCGATGCTCACGTTGCTCTACACCTTTCTCATTGCATGCGTCCGATAGCCGATGTGTCGTTCATGTGTTGAAATGCTCCTATGAGAAGGCTATAATATTGTATACGCATGTATGCGTGTGTGTGTGTGTGTGTGTGTGTGTGAGTGTATGCCTAACGGCGTATGTATACTTTGCTCGGCAATTCGGATAACGGCCGAAGCTGAGACTGCGAGCTGGTTTCCTCGCGTTTATCCCTGTACGTGTGTTCGGATTGTGGTTATTAAGGAACTTGACATAACGTGTACCTATAGATAGGAAACTCCAAAGATATTCTCATATGAGGGATATGCGTATATATGTGTAGAATTTGCGTTTATGAATGTGTGTGTGCGCATACGTATATGATTGTGTATATGAAAGAGAGCGATAGAACGGCCGCTGTCTAGTGAGGAGCCCAGCTCCGAGCAAGTAGCCACAGTTCCGATAATAAAGTAGCCCGGCGTCCATTTCGCTTACCCTGCAAAATAGGTGTCGTAAACTCTATTCATCGTTTCCTGCGTGTCGTTACACAGGACGACGTATTATGAGTCGACGCTCGTATGTCGCTCAGCTTTTTTTACCTCCCCTTTCTTCTATCTCTCCTTTTCTCTCCCTTTATGTATCTTGTTTTTTGTACTCACTGCTCTTTTATAGCATTCACTCACGATGTAAAATATGTCTTGTCTGATAATTATTTGACTATTTAAGTTGTGCATTTTTTGTTTTTAATTCTAACGCTGTCTCGGGGATACTGCTGCTATAGGGTTAAACATTTATGCGTCAATGCTTCATACTCACAAGGCGTAAATCATCCTGAAGAAATAATGGACATGAAAAACACTAGTTTTCGAGTGACTTCGGCATTTAATTGCCAATATTATTTCAAATGAACCTAAGATTCAAATTACACATAAGAAAGCCTCCTGAATAGCATATTTTCAATTTTCGAGCCTGTCTCCTTACATCAATTGAACAATAAATTAGATAATAAATTTTTTTTACGAGCACGTTTACAATATTCCATCAGAACGCAATACATTGATGAAAGTGTGGTTTTTCGTATATATTCGACCAGTCGAAAGAAAGTTAGGGAGAGCTGCGCGAGTGCATTCTCTTTTTATCTCTCTTTTTCTCCGTGAACATCTCTCGTGAGCCCCGCGACGGATAGGTAATTTCATTTGCAACATTCACGCGCTCGGGCTTTACCAATTCGATTAACGTCACAAAGCTCGAAGATCGGAATGATTACCGACCTGGATCAAGTTGCCATTAGTTCACTGCAGTGACGTCTACATCGAGTTGGAGACAGTATAGAGGAAACTTTTAGCTTTTTTTCCAGGCCGATGAATCGCCGAAAATCTATTGTGCCCAAGTTTTGCACATACTTTTTGACTGTACAGGCAGAGATTAAGAGTAATGAGATTTAAAACTAGAGTCGAAGAGAAATCTTATTCCGACCGAAAAAAAAAAAATATTTATCGTTCGTGTACAAGAGTAGGATGTGGGAAATATATAAAAATCAACCATATGTATATATTTGTAGATTCTTCTCGTTTAACAGTGAAGCAAAATTCGTTCTACTTTCATCAAATGGGTGCAGAGTTTTCCGTTTTAGTTTTCCGACAAATATTTTTTCTCTTTTCTCACTGCCCCACATCTCGAAGTTTCGTTGAAACATCAATTCAGTGGGTGGGGAGTTTTTGATCCAAGTATAAAAAGATAGCACTTACCGATATTGCGGAAGCATATGAGTAAAATTTTGTGGCTGATCAAGCTTGCGAATCTGTACATCTAGCAACAATTCTCGAAAGTCGAAGAACAAACACTCGGGACTATAACCACCGTTTACCTTTACCGGGGAAAATATTTATTAGCGATTCGGGGGGAAGGGGAAGCGATTCGGTTTGTTTCTATACGTATTTCGATAGAGATTTAGCGCTCTGACATAGATATAAATAAAATCGATCAAGCCTTTCGAGGTAGTAACTGAAAGATGAAGTCTGCACACTCGGTGTTTCTGTTGTGCAGTGATGAGACATCGAAACTCTACGAAATTGAGGATTCAACCGATAACTTTTCGAAGCTTCATTAACTTTTTAGTAAGTAGATCAAATACTTTGTTATTCTTGAGAACTATCTTCCAAACTCATTTTGTCTTACGCTTTCGCATTGCTGTGTCTGTTGAGCGTTGCTAAAACTAAAGTTTTCCTTGGTGAAGCGTATAGATACAGGCTGTTGTGTTCTAACCGTACGGTCCGTTGCTACATATCCCAGAGACAATCAAGCCAAGAGGACTAGCGAGTTAGCGGGCCTCAGAAAGCTTTAATTGCAGCAATCTCCAGCCCTTGTCTTACCTTCGTCAAGCTCCAATGTTGGCCTTCATTATCAGTCGTCTGGAACATTTTCAAATCTCACCCTCCGTTAATTCGACAGATTTTTCATTCACGCGTGTATACTTGTGTTGCTTTCGTGACGTCTGTACAATCCGGATTAACATTGATGGTGTTTTCCCGCCTTCGGTTTCTGCTAGTCCTCAACTTTCATCAACATCCAAAGGTTACGTTTTCGCCACATATCGCTTCTACAAATTCTCTTGCCGAGGTAAGCTTGAGTTATGTCGTGGTGCCACGAAACTGTCGCGTTAACCTTACCGTTCGGTCACAGTTCATACACGCTGGCTAAGTAGGAGAATTCAGAAAATTGTTTTCACCAGTCCGATACAGCTGGCAACAACCAGGCGATTTTGTCGCTAACGAGCGTTTGCCAGCCGCATTTACCTCTAACATTTCTAATCACGCTGCACAAAGGAAACTTTGCGTCAATCAATGTTTGCCCTACGATCATTTGTTCCTTGCAAATGAAATCCTATGCAGTGCTACATCGCTCTTCGACATTGTCCAGGTTAATGCAGCTTCTTCCATTTGATGCCTTTTTTCTTCGAAGTTTCGATGGAGTCTATACAGCACAGAACCTAAATTTTGGATACTGTGCCGGGTCATTGGGGGGTCGACAGCTGATAAGCTTTGATAGAGGCTACAAAGAGTGAGAAAGAGAGGGAGAGCAAGGGACCGCGACTGATGCCTTTTCACTGTTGGTGCTCGAACGAGAGATTCGTATGTGGATAAAAATTTGTGATTCCGAGGAGACAAATGGCACTCGGGTGGGGTAAGAAGGGAAACGAGATGGTTATCGCAAACCGTCCTAAGTGCTATTAGCAACCGCCACGAAAACCTGCAATCTGCGAGGGCGGCAGGCGGCATGTGGAAGAAGGGAAATGGAGGCCCAACCGGGCAGAGAGAAATCAACGTTAGTTCTGGCGAATACGAGACGTCAAGCGTCCATTAGGAGTCGGGCCTGCGGCACCTCTGTTCACCACCCTCTCCTCATCTTGCTCGAGTCAACGGCCACTATTTGTCTGCTGGTCTTGCCCTGGCGCGGACGTGTTGAGGACGGTTTGAGGTGCCCTAAGGAAATCCTTAACCCTCGTTGAGAAACCTCCTTCTGTCAGACTATTCGGCACTCTCCACCACCCCGAGACCCTCCGCTACATTCTATCTAACATCTCTCAATTTCTCATTCACTCATGTACTCCGACACACATCCCATTCCAATGTAGGCCAAGTGGTTACATGTACTCGATTCCAGATAAATATGAGGAGAAAAAATGCGCTCGGAACAGAGTTATTAGTGTATGTCATCCCGGAGCAACATTTTTTTTGTTTCGGGCTGCTCATTCTAGTCTTCAGATGAGACTTAAAAACAGATCTCCGGGAAAATGAGGTCAAAAAAATTTTAGAAAATGTCTTCGTTTTCACTGCTGTTGGTATTTCAGGGACCCTCTTTTATATTGTCGTAATTTACTAGTAAGATAATAAATTTCGATGAGAATAATTGTAATGAGTAATGCCATCGGAAGAAAAAACTGTTGTTATGCTGATAAAGAAAATTGATTTATTTATTGAGGTTATACTCACAACGAGAATTTTAGATTTCTCCTGAATGGCCATAAACCACAAAAATTTCAGAATCACGAGCACAAATTTATAAATGTTAGCATACGTCATCCAAGAGTTTGGAAAGTCTACAGGATATCAGAAATATACACACACACTCGAGTGAGATAGTGATAGTGAGAAAGTTTTCACGCCGAGTTATATTTTTCTCTCTTTCTCTCGTTCCCGTTCTCTTATGGACATCTCGCGAATGCGCGTTTCTCATCCACTCGGAATATTTGTGGATCGTAAATAATCCGTGGGTGACTGTGTGGATGTGCCCATAGGGGTAGTACCTCTCGACCGCCCGTTATGCCGGCTTTGCACCAAACCCGAGGATGTTCCAGAAATGCTATACGTCAAAATTTCGTTGCTCTCTGGGATTTGGGTGTACGCCGGAACCAACGCGTCGCCCATCGGCGGCTACGTATTTCCATCGCCTGCCAAATAACATCTACCAAAGATATACCCCACCCAATGGAATACTTGGGGATTCTGGAAAAATATAGAACGCAGAATTTTTCACAGAGTACGTCTTTGAAAATAAAAATCAAAATAATAAAATCCTGGATCGTAGATTATACCGCGGTTCGAAAGGTGATGATTTTTTTTTTTCACTTACGAAGTGGTAGCGTGGTGTGGAAATTCATAGCCTCGTATATAGTATACGTGAGAATGTTTCGAGCGTTTTCATCGCAGTTACTCGTATTCGATCGTAGAAATCCTGGCGATTGGCTACTTTATCGCTCGTGCATACCGATTTTTTCTCCTTTACGATGCAACGCGCCCTCTAGCTGTTTCAATGGGCTATAAAGATGTATCTATAAATACCAGTCAAATTGTCCGAAGGAAAGTACTTTCTTTTTTTTTTTTTTTTTATTCTGTATCACGGTTCAGACTCGGTTATTGTTGCGGGCGCGAGGAAATTGAAATATAAAAAGAAAATTCATTCTACCTTCCTTGTTTCTCCGATTGAGTTGGCGCGCTATAACTCACAAGTCTACTGCCTCGCAAGTTTGTCATCTTGAGATTTGCAATGCAGAAGCCCATGGCCCACGTCTATCTTAAAGTTGAATGATTTCGAACGCTTTACCGACTTATGGAAAGAAGAAAGCACCACTACTCCTTCTCGTGGCAAAGACCTTTTTCAGTTTTAGCATCTTTGGTGGTGTAGACGTCACTATACTTACCGATTTTACCGTCTGTCTGAGACTACCTTCGGGCGAAATGCGTTCTCCATTCCCACCGTTTTCTCACGGCTTAACTCAAACTTTTCGTGCGAGACGGATCGTTCCCTGTGGAGTCGAATTTTTACCTCGAATGTAGATTCCACCCTCTCACTGCGCTCTGTCCCGCGAGAAATCATCATATTCTCTGACGCTAAGAGACTGATGATACATCGAACGTTCACTAATTCGACACTATTTCTTCATTTGCTCCAAATAAATTTTATCCTACTCTCGGAAACGGGTAATAAAAGAATATTAAGAAATCCGCACTCGATGGGCAATTGAATTAGTTCTCGTATTCGATGGGCAACTTACGTTTTTTTTTTAAACTTCACAAGGGTTCAATTTATGTATATCCTCCATTTGCAATCATTTACCTTGGGATTATATTATCAAAAAATGACATATCATGTGTTAACACTTTGCTCATGAAGAAAAACTAAAAGTCAATGACCAAACGGGGAAATTTTAACGAAAAACCTATCAGAAACCTATTTTCTGGGCAGCTCGCCACATGGTGGACCTACCAGTAAGGGATTAATTCCCTTGATGCAGACAATTGTAGGAACCATTCCTACTGTATATAAGAATCGAGCCGCTACCGCATCTCCTGATAATACTTGGCGTCGAACTGCTACCGCGTCTCTTTATTATAAGAAAATAGCGGTAATAAATAAATTACGGGTATTTGATTCTTTCTTTTCCTCATTTTACTTCGTTTCACTATTTAACGACCGGACGGGTTTGCTAAAAAGCTCATTAACAAAAATTAATGAATTACAAGTAATTTCAGTATTATTTTATTAATATTTCTCATACAGTTTTCTCATTCAGTACTAATGTTTACTCCAACTTTTCCCATTGAAGTAATTAAAAGTATTGACATTTTCGTATATGAAGAAAGACCAAATGCTTCTAATATTGGTTAATTATATGATAAGTGATCTCTGGTCGTGAGAGAAAAAGAAACATTAGTGAGGAAATTAAAGTGGATGACACGCGAAGAGACTGAGATTCTTGCACCGGTTGAACACTTGTCGTCGTCGTCACGAGTCAAGTGGAAGCCCGATGTGGATATTCCGTGGATGTCGGATGAAAGAGGAATACGATGCCGCGAGCATCACAGCATCAAAGTAAACTGAGACGGGCCACGGGATGCACTTGGTCATTCTTTGGGAAGTGGCGTAAAAAGTCTGGTCACGTACGAGCTTCCCGGGGTGTGTATGGAGACGGAAGAGGGTTGAGACACGAGTACCTTAACCTTTGCTTTA
The DNA here is from genome assembly GCA_037576405.1 of Campoplex capitator. Taxonomy (NCBI): domain Eukaryota; kingdom Metazoa; phylum Arthropoda; class Insecta; order Hymenoptera; family Ichneumonidae; genus Campoplex; species Campoplex capitator. The sequence goes on from JARBWI010000015.1 coordinate 3,464,301, forward strand.
CCTCTGACACCGAGCTACAGAAGTCAGCTATGGATACATCATTCACTCTCAGCCATCCCATTTCAGCCTCTTTCCTACTTCTCTTTCTACCTGCTTCACTCTTCCAATCTGCCGGCGCCCCCCCCCCTTCCTTGCTTTTCCTGCATCACGCTCACCGTGTACCGTTACATTTCTTTTGGAGCACAGACAAATGTACACACTCGTTTACAGATACAGACATATCCACACGTCCCAGCAACGGCGAGAAAGTCGCGTGAGAGTTGTGTACTTTGAAATATCTTTCTGCCTTCTCTGGCATGATTTCCTGCCTACTACCCCCATTCTCATTTATGATTATTTTTCTTTTTGATTCTCTCCTTTACTCGTTCTACTTCTTTTCACTTTTTAGCGAGTATGGACAGGTTTGTTCGGAAGCACATAAACAGAAATGTTGACACCCCGAAGGATCATACTGCATGAGGGATTCATCACCTTCCGCGCAGAAAAAGGTGGTATGAACGAGGCATCTCTTCAGGAGTCGTCGCGTTTCGCATACTCGCAGATTAGTCTTCCAGAGGCTCTTTCGTAGACTGTTTAAAGCTCATTTTCAGAGTTTCTCCGAAAAAATTCCCGCGAGACTTACCGAGACTTCCCTAAGTTTCTTCAAGACTTCCCTAACGTTTCTCAAGTAATCTTGGCGCAACTCTTTCTGCAAATTTTCACGAGCCTACCAAAGATTTTCCAAAACCCCACTCTTTCTATTTTTCATGAATCTCGCCGATCCTTTTCGAGTTCAAAATTTCGCGCTCAACAAGAAAATTCACATCAATAAGTTTGGAATACAAAGCATTTCCAACAATGTGCGTATCATTATCGCAGAGACGGTAATTCGATAGCAAATTTATTAGTGCTGGAAGATGTACATCGACCAGATTATGTAGAAATCAGGGATTTCAGCCGCAGACACAAATGAAGGCGAAGCTAAACCTAGAAGAACTTCATCTTAGCTTCCCTTTCTCGCCAGCATGCAGTGTAACACTTATTTATTTGTAATTTAATGACTGTTTAGGCTGTGTTATCGAGCACAATCTTAGAAATTATTGAAAGACTATCGAGACAAAAATCATTAAGTCTTTGGAGGGGTCCTAGACTCATTTCGGAAAGAATTAAGGGGATTCATATTAAGACTCCTGAAAGTCTTGAAAATACTCAAAATGGATTTGAAAAAGTCTGGTAAAGATTCTCAAAAGAATTTTAGAAGAATAAGAGAAACGTGTCAATGCGAAACAGGTGAAGAGACGTCTTACCCGTACTACTTATTTCAGTTGTTTCGGTGCGCACTTTTACTATGCACTGATATGGGAAGATAAAAGACTTTTTCTCCAGCAACAAACAACGTCTTTCACATAACACAATCTGTAGTCGTCAAAGCACTCGGAAAACGCTTGTAAAGTTATTGACAAATTGTAATACACCGTCTTTAGATCTGGCATTCGTTATACCAATCGTATTGCCGTAATGGTCCAGCGCTGTAAAAAGAGAATTCCGAAAGTCTCTAATTGTTCATGGGTGCAAAGTCGGGTGTTTAAAAACTTCGAACCTGAAAAATCGCTTGTTGCACAGTCCGTGTCAAACCTTGTAAACAGCCAACAAACCTCCAAATTCCCATAAAAATGTTTATTTTCAGGTATTTTAAGGGATGGCAACAATTTCATTGAATAGTTAAAAGTCTAGAAAATACGCATGAATTTTTTCAGATTTTTATTCACACGACAATATAGTCGAATAAGTGACGGGAAAGAACGATCTTTGTTCATAGTTTACGGATGCTGAAAACCCAACCATAGTTCCAGGGTTAAGCATATTAAATTCGAGAAAATTTATCAGGTGATCGGGTACTTTGAAAATTTCAGAAACATGACATGGATTTGACGAATATCATGCAGTGACTCGGAGGAGAGGAAACGTTTGGGCAACGCGTTTTTGTGACAATATACAACTGAAATGATAAAAATTCTTGCGAACACAATTTTCACAGAAGCGCTGTGCTGTGCTCTATTTTCTATGAATGTGTTCAACCCTGATGAAATACCCGTGGAAAAATTACGGTTGTAATGACAGTTTTACTGGAAATCGTCTAAACGTCCTTTCCACTATGCATGAACTAAATAACTGCACAGTATGATATTGTAGTAAACGAGTTGTATCACGTGCATCTATTTCCTCTACATACCGGTGGGCTGGTGCACGGGCATCAACGTAGATTGGGCCGCAAGTTCCAGAGCTGAATATATAAATACAGTAGATGAACGGGAGCTTCGAAGCTTCGAAGCGCGGCTCCATCCATCCCATGTGGCCTAGCAGAGTTTCACGTTTGTCCGTTGGTTCAGGCGCGTTGGTCAATTTAAACTGAAAATACAAAAAGTAAATTAGCTGGACAGAACGAGCGTTCGGTGGTTTGTCCCGCCACACTCGACCGAGCAAGCAGCGTCACGTGTGTCGGATCGTACGGTGCTTGCGGTTCGCGGATTTTACGAATCCACCGGCATCTATATGTATTATTATGTGTGGGACTGTTCGCTATATCCTTTTCCCTTTTTTACCTCTGTTTCTCTTTTTATCTGTTTGTCCCTCTATCCCTCTCACGATTTCCAAACGAAACTACGCCTTTCCAACTTTTCGCTCCCTTTGTTTCAAACAAAATCTATACTCGTTGCCTCCTTCCTATCTCTCGTTTAGCTTCATCCAATCCTCTACCTTCGCAGGTATTTGTCTATGGGAGAAACACCGAATACGTCCGACCTGGTCAGCCAACCAATCTTTTCTCTATCTCTCTCGTTGGATCATTTGTGTTATTTTCCTTTTTACCATTCATTCATGTACACACACTCTTTGTTGGTTTCCGCTTTCGATCCTCCTCTCGATCTTCGAGCGAGTGCTCCTCCTAGTTGCACTACCCCGATCGAAACCTCATGCCATTCGAGGTTGAAATCAAACTTCCACCAGCCCTTCCCACCTTCCACAAACCAACCCTCTGTGCTATATACCACGCGTTGTGTATCAGAAGAGCCAGCACCGCACCAAACTATATACTCACGCTATTTCATACCACCAAGCCCATTTTCAGCCCGCATCCAACAAAACAACGATCGTAAACCACGTTGAACGTTGTCGATGCCACACCAGCCAAAAATAAACGTTGAAACAACTGCCACGTTTATACATCCGAGCTACTGCTCTACTACTCTCACCATCGCACTGATCGTCCGCTCCCCTTCACCGTCAGCCAACAAGGCTCTTTATGAAACTGTGTAATTTGTAGATTTTTTTCCTTTGCAAACGATAATTAACACGATACACGCTTCTGTTATCGTTGGGATGAATCCAACGTATCGCATATTCATCTCTCATATTCCTTATTTTTTTTATTTCAGGATTAAACTCAGTTGAATTGAATAATCACAGCTTAATTCGCTGTTGTTTCAAATACAAATTACTATATCGTTTCTTTAGTAACCCTAACAGCTTCCATTTCTTAGTCAGACACTAAAAATGGAAAAAAAAAAATTGTGCTCATTTTTGATTTGCATGAGTATTTGGTAGGGCGTAGATACTGGAATAAAAATCAATGAGAATTGTTCTTCGCATCAACGCTTATTCACACCCTACAAACGGTCTGGTGCGATTTAATCAAAATTTCTTCCACAGACTCTATAACGAAACGCAACTAATTCTCATTCATCGTGTCACTTCGAGCGCGTTGAGCCGATTTTAAGAGGATATACCTAAACTCGCTGGGTACTCGACGACAAGATGATGAAGAACTTTCGCGAATTCCTCGCGCTGTGTAGTAACTCGTGATGCACCTAACTGTATCGTATTTGCAGCCGGTTAACTTCCATTAGCATTCAAACGTAAATTTGTCTTTACGAAAATTTTCGTAGTCTCCAGCTTGTCATTCTACGGTTGGAGGTTGAAACTTTGCGCCTCATGAGCGGAATAAGTGAAGTTGGTTTTCTTTACTCATCAACTGTCTTTGCGTTTTATGGTTTATTTTTCTTCGCCTTTTGCAAATTTATCCATTTTTCAAAATGAGTTCTCCGTAACCTCTGTATTCGATACCATTCAACGACTAAATGAATTAACCGTTTATTTATTCTCAGTATCTCAAGCAAAGAGCTGCGGTAAGATGGAACCATGAAGATATGAGCCGTGACTATTTTCAAATTTATTACATTACGGTTTATACTTGTCGTTGCGAAAGATTTACAAACTGCCTAGCTATCTTGTTGAAGGTTGGAGTTACCATATAGCATATTAGACGCAAAAACGAGCAGCATCGACTACTAGTATCCAAACTGTTGCGATATCGCTGATTCATCGATATCGTAAATAGAAGTTTAATTAATTCACCGCTTGGTTAAACTATGAGGACGTCAGGTCTTACGAAGGCGAGTTGCTGCTGCATCGCAAAACTCGATTCACTCACATTACCCTTCTCCGCTTCATTATGAAGGCAAAAAGTTTATTCGTTCGTTGGCACAACCGTGTATAATGAATCGATCGGTTGCCGTATCAGTTAAATAAATGACTGATTGAGCAATTAAACCGAGACTCAATTTTCTATAAAATTGTAAGACGTCAGAAGAGTTACAGTAGAAACAGAGACGGAAAACGGATCGAACTGCTAAAGTTAAATTAAGCTTCATTACGTTCGTAGCTGAGCAATTTCAGTCTCAAATGGGAAGCGACTGCCGGCATTCGAATGTTCTTTTTTATTTATTCATTTATTTATTTATTTTTTTTTTCAAATTCCTAGACAACTTCGAGAACCGTGTAACTTGAGCGAATATGATTGAAATTTCTAGAAGTGGAATATTCTTCGAATGAAATCACATCGTAACCATGGTCATGCACAGACGATAATGATCCATTTCAATCAATTTTATTCGGTCAATTATTTACAAAGTTACGTCACCATAGATTTATAAGTAACCATCAATTCAGTGGTATGTTCCTGAAAACTCATGTGACTTGAAATATTAGTCTTGCTGTTATCTTTCAGTCCCTTACGACTATCAAATGAAATATGATTAAGGATCAAAGGTGGTCACAGGTTATGGGATTCTTTCATGGCAATTACTGGCTGAAATGAAAGTGCCTTCGCATACTGGGCTATTCCATTGACAGATCGATTCGAGACCAATTACTATTTATATCAGCCTATTCGGTATCGAATCCTTCTCGGACTACCATAAAATCAGTAATAGGTGATGAGATAGAGCCACAATCATATAGTTACAAGTTTGGAGTTGCGCAACTACAATGGGCGCCCAATACGATCATGAAAGTGTACAGGTTTTATTTATCAGCTAATGCTTTTAGTGTCTGAACACAATTCACTCGGGTGTATGTTAAAGATACGACTTCTGATCCAAATGTCCGAAAGAGTTTCCGCGATTCCTCTCCACTTATCATTTACAAAAGGATTAACCTGGATATACATTTTTGTGATCGATTAGCTCAAGTAAAAGGTCATCAAACGGTATTAAATTGTTCTCGGTCCTGAAATTTTCTAGTTATCGCTTGCAGGCTGCTAATTTATCATTCTCCAAATGAAGCATAAAATATCTATTGAACACATATTTTCAAAGTTTCGACAATAAATTTATCGTATAAAATATAAAAGACCTATAAAAAAATGAAGATAAACACATAGGTATCGATGTTGTGTGCTACAAAAAAGCTTACAAAAGTCAAATCATATTTCCTCGTATGAAAAAAAAGCCGGTATCCCGGATTCATATACCTTGTCAGATTGATATTTGCGCAGTAAATATTTTAATGATCGAATAACACACACTCTCACACACGTGACGAAATATGTTTACAGACATGTGAGTCTGCGTATATAGTGTAGATTTTTTTTTTTTCACGAGACTATTCAATGTATTGTGAAAGCAAAGCTGGTTGGCACGGGAAGATGGGAGGAAAGGGAATAGCCCGCGACAAATCAATCGAGAATAGCAGAATCCTCGTATTTTCCAATTTTGCTGGTGCTCTTTTCGGCCTCGATGCGCACGAATCGCGTATTTATTTCGGTTTGCCAGCACGAGAGACCGCGGGGGTTGGGTTAGCAGCACGGTAAAGAGGGGGGGGGGGGGGGAGAAAGCTTGCGAAGCGGCAGCCGATCGGACCCCACGGGCAATCAAGCCAGGCCAATCTGCCAGTACGGTCAAGTAAAGCAATCTTCTCCGCGGTGCAATTAATATCAACGTCCGACGACCTCTACCGAACACCATCTACTCCCCCAACGAGTTCCCCCACATCCCTAAGAGCGAGCACTTTCTGTTCAACATTCGTCACACATATGTTTGTGTTTTCTTCTGAACGCTCCATCCAAAGAGAAGTTTAGTCAACGTACTCTTCGTTTCGGTTAGTTTTCCCATCGCACTCTCTACCACACTCTATTACCAATATCGGTTTGATCTTTAATGCGTTTCAATGAATCTATGGTTAGGATAAAGAAACAACTGTTTTTGAGTCAACAATATGCCAACGCTTACTGCTTATATTTCGAACAAATATGAAACTCCGATTGCTAGAGTAAGTTGAATTTTTACTCGATCTCAAAGCAGTAAATATTTTTTTACAAACTTGCCTCCATGAACCGATTGATAATTCTTTTTTCACGTTATATTCTAATAATATCCAGCCATAAAGTAAGAAAGTAGTGGACACGTACTACAGAGGACGTCTTTTTTAACATTCGTCGTCGTATAAGATATTTTTATCACGTGTCTACGAGTTTCGTACAAGTCTACGTATTCGATAAGTTCAAAATTTTCATGCAGCCTTGTCATTCGTACTACATTCGTAAATATTTTTTCAGTTTGTTCAACGGTTTCAAATATAACAATGATTTCTGTGTTTCTAACCACGTTTTCGTAGCCACGTTCAATTTTGTACAAGATTTGAGTGCATTCAAATTTTATCGATGGGCAATTATACTATTTCTTTACTGGGCTGCTATCAAACGCTGCATTTTTTTTTATTTTTTATAACTGAAATTCAACTCGTTAAACTCCACATTGGTGAAAAATTTCAAATTTCGACAATCATACCCTTTGAGCGGAGATCAAGTGGAGAGCCGCTATGAAATCCTCCAACGTAATTTCTGCGGATCATTCAATGTATTAATCCAACGTATTTCCAAGCATCCACTTTGATAATTGTAATCCAATGAGTGCGGAAAGCGTGGGGTTTGATAGATTGATAGTTCCCAAAAAAAAGAGATCACGGTTATCTAAATAGAGTTCACGGATAGCAGTAAGTTTCGAGTAAGTGACGCCGCCGGATTATTGCTGGTTGATGTAATTTCAGCATACGTTTGTCTATATCTTAAGATTTGACTTAAAGGTACCAGTGATAAGAAAGAAAAATCATAGATGAATACGTGTATGGACGAGTGATATATAATGCTGGCGCATATAATATAGACGAGCATAATACAAAGGATTGTAGGGATATGCATGGAATGAAGGAGCGAGAGAGAGAGAGAGATTTGGAGGAAATAGCGATATATAATGGTTCGCGTTTCTCTTGGTGCTTCCCTTGATTAAACTGGCATGGTAGCGGGTACCATGTTGCTGCGGGTAGGTTCCTGTTGATCGATAACTCCAAACTGTGTTCACCGAGCATCCCTAATGTTCCCATTGTCTTAGCTTTGGGACCGGATATCTAGCATCTTTGGATTACTTCCGAATCGTGCATACACTCGATGAGATCGAAAGATAGACGATGACCATAGTCCGAGTTCACTTAAACATCGGTATACTTCTGCATATTTATCTCAACCGTTCAATCTTGAATCGCGGTTACCTCGATGCATCTTTTATCGCAATATATTTGAGGTTTTTGGACGAACTTGTTGGCTCACTGGATTCATTCTGGAGCAGATATAAAAGTATTGTCTTAAGGTATGATACGAGAATGATCCTGCGAATTCCACCTTTCCAAATTATTTTCACTGGAGCTTCATCCCATTGCAGCGAAGACTTTACTAATGCTCCCTATTTATATAAGCATGAATCTTGAATCCAAGCTTTCTCATCGTTCTCATACACATAAATTTTGCTGGAAGCTTTAACTGACCGAGCATTCTGGTTAGGAAATTCAATTAATTTTCGTTTACTAGTGTGAAATGATTTTGATGGACGAGAGTAGAATAGAGATTCAGACTCCTCGTCGGACTCGCAAACCGTATACACCACTAAGCGTCCGACAAGTTTTTTTATTTCACCTGGCTACGTGGAACTATTTTCTGTACTAAAACATGAAACTATCCACTGTACGTGTAATCGTACGTAGGTTATTCGTGCACAAGGAAGATAGGAGTGGATGACAGAAAGTGGGAAAACTATGAAGGAGAATGGGGGCTAAAGCAAAAAATGACGAAAAGAGAAGGCGAGTCCATTCGCAGAAACGTGCGACTAAATGAAAGGAATGTAAATCATAAAAAGTTACGAGCTTTTAAATCTCCTACAAGCTGGCGCACGTTCGCTGTAATTACCTTACATCTCTCATTCCTCCAACCCCACTTGGCGTGACGGCAAGAAAAGGGTGTGAGAAATAGCGAAGAGAAGGGAACTGGAGAAGTGGGTGAATGCGACCATCCCCTTCAGTTCTATCTCACTCTTTCCTTCTCTCAGCCTCACTTCCTTCTATCCCTACTTTTCTTCACTCTCTATTTCTCTCATTGAAATTCTTCCGGAGCAACGTGCCTCGCCTCTTTTTTATCTATCCATCTTTCTTTTGCTCTCTTTTTATTCTTCCCTCGGCTCGATGTCCCTTTTTTTCTCATTTCACCTCAGTCAGCTTTACTCTTTTCCCACCAAGCAAGCACTTTGCCATCGCTCCGATTCTTTATTCCTTCTTTCCCGTACAGAGGTGGAAAGTAGTTGCCGCAAGCCCTTTTGCTTTTTACCCCAATGCCCCCTATCGTGATATATATACTGAGGTTAAATTTTCTACCCACCGAATAGATCATCTTCAGAGGCATACGCCTTCGGGGATAATTAGGTACGTGGTTGTGGCTATAACACACAGAGAGATAGCGTGTGCGTTTTTCTCAGCGAAAATAAGCAGGAAAAAACTTGAATTCCTCGTCGCGAAGAACGTGCTCGAGTGAAACTTTGTAATATTAATGTAAGCGATGAGTGGGTGAGAACTGTGACGGATAAACACGTGACAAAGATTACACGAGCAAGCTGACGGAGGAAAGCTAATTCATGGTCTTGTCGACTCGGTTTAATTAACTGTTGAATTTTTCTTTAATACTATCGTTAATCAAATTATGCTATTGCCAGTTTTTTTTATTTATTTATTTTTATTACATTCGACTGAGATTGGATTCAGTAATGCAAAAAATGGTGCATGACATAGAAGTACATAATATTTGCGATCGAAAAACAATCATCCACATAATTTTTTAAACCATCCGGTTCTCTGTTCAAAATGAACGATGGGATTTTTTTTCTGCATACAATTGGCTCCTCTATACCGCAGTATATTATGCCGAAACAAAAATATGTCCGGAATACATAAATGCGTCTGCATTTCCATAGAAATGATCGCCTTTCCACGAAATATTTAACATCAAAGATTCTAACAAATACTTCGTTACTTGCTTTCGCATTGAATCTCATTGGAGAACATAGTAAAATTTAATTCCGTATTGTATTTTGTTCTAGAAGAAATATAATTATCGGTTGTTCCCTCGTCGAATTTTGTTGCATAACATAATAATATTAACATCAGCATGAAAGAGATAAGGCATTTCGGTTTTAAACACGGAGCATCACTATAATAAAATTCCTGTTACTGGCTTTATTTACGAGAGGCTTTGTGCTTGTACTTTAGATAGTCTTTCTTCGACTCTCGCGATGAGCACACAAATATCGTGGGTGTAAGATATTCCAAGTATCCTCAGAATTCAAGGGTGTAGCTGTGAAAAGGTGATATTTTGCATTTTAAAAACATCGATATAACGGAAGTATAGGAAAAGAAAAAAATGTACATACATTTATGATAATAGTGGGAATTTTTCAGTTTTCGTACTTCAGTTTACACGAGGTTAAAGTGAAAGTGTACATCATATAGTTGTTCAATACTTGGTATCAAGATGCTGCCGCGTCTTTGTATAACATTTACACAATAAATACAAACATTCTATATACGTGTATATACCAAATTATATTCTGCTTTTCATACCTCCATTTGAATCCATTCGCTTTGAGAAAAGATGCATATGCCGTCATGTATTATTAATCACACAACACTCCAAAAAGCGATGGTTATATCTCTTCCTGCGAATGAAGTTGCCAAATTTTGCAGTGATACGTATCAAAACTGCAGGATTGTGTAGCGGATTTTCACAAAAAGCTGTAATCAGTAAAATGTGAGATTCGCACATAGAAAAATTACGTGTGCAGTACATTGTAAAAATAAGGTTTACACAGAGTCAAATTCCGCGAGATGTGAGTAATGAAATTGGAGCGGTACACGGCGACGTGCAGTCAACGATGCATAGTTGAGCTTGAAAAAAGCTCATAGCAAAAAATTTCGCAAGCCTTACAGTGTGAAATTCGAGAAAAAAAAGCTTTGATAATTAAGCTTACTGTGTATCCTCGTGAAATTTAATATAATACCGATATAATCCAGGGTTGCTACGAAACATAATAGATATTTCATCAAATCTACTCCAATAATTCGTGTGAGATTTTTTCCGTGAAGTCTTATAGATTCGAGTTATATCGAATTACTTTCTCAATTTTTATTTCCATGAATATTGTGTTACCGTAATACATTCAACATCTGACATCGGTAGTCTTCCAAAACCGATTATTTTCAGGTAAAATTCTCAATCTTTTTTTCCAGAAAGGTCGAGAACTTGGATCAGTCATATAGATATATGTAGGTGGAGTTAACACCAAACAGGGATCGTAAGCCGAGCGTGGCATTATATTCCTCTGTGGCGATTGTGGAATGGGCAAAGGAGAAAGGCTGTAGTATGTTGAGGTGGATGGGACATACGTCATAGGATGACAAGCGGAACAAATGGAATCTGAACCAGCAATCCTAGTCCCGCAACTCTACAAAGCCTCCACCCCACAGTTGTGGCGTTAGTGCTTATGTATTGGCCAAAACTGGTTGGTCTTGCGTTGTCAGTCAGCAACTTGTCTAATATCATTGTCATTTGACGACGAAAAATTTGTGATTGGGTACATAGTCAAGGAAACTTGTTATTACGCACGATATTGAATTTCGTATTACTCCGAATGAATAGCAAGAGTGAAAATAAGTAAAAAAAAATCGATCACGTAAAAAATTATGTGAGATTTATATGTAGAAAGTCGTAAACTCATGCAAATCATTAGCGTTGATAGTACGATGTGAGTTAGCTAGAGAGAAACTATCGAAGTGATCACGTAGTTCAGCTCAATGTCCTTGTTCGGTATATTCAAGTTTCTGCAATGTAAATTTGCAACATTATTTGGAATAGTTTCGTACACATCTAACCGGTATGGCTTCAAAGTTTTTGTATTTTTTGAATGGTATCATTGGGCTATAAACAATAATGAAAACGGCTGCAGGGCAGTGAATCTGAGGGTCAGTGGATTTGCGCAGGAAACTAAATTTAACGATACAAGTTTTGCACCATCAAGAGTTTGAAGGGCAAGGGATGAACATAGTGGATATTCCGGAGAGAATGATCGCAGAGCAATTTCACAGTGGGAGTTCCAAGTCTGTCATCGAGTCTAAGCAAGTTGAAGGAGAGGCTACGAGAAGGGAATCGGGTCAGAACCTCGGGGTAGAAAGCAGTCAAAGTGACGAAGATCTAGAAATGAAACTGGGTAGGAGGATGGAAGACAGTCGAGAATGAAGTGGCAGTGGTAGAGAGATGTGCAAAGGGGTTTGCGAATGAAACTGGTTGAGTGGCAACGGTGGAATAGGTAGAGCGGGATGGTGGCTTGGGGTGCGCGACGAGTTCATGCATATGCCACAATCTCATTTGACTGCATAATCGCATTCGAGCCTCACGGGATCACTGTGTCAACAAGTTACACATTTTTCTGTTCCCCGTACCTTTGCGAGTCTCCTCCCTTTCTGTCTCAATTCCCTTATGGCAACCTTCCTCATTGGTATCATTGTCTGGGCTTTTCAGCTACCTATATACAGCCTAAGGGGTTAGACAGCGAACGTTTGCCGAACCTTCTTCTACGTCTGTCTTATCATTATACTCTGTCAGTGCTAGTCCAAGCAAACTATCGCTTCACACTGGGTTGGTAACAAATGCTCGTCTAGGCTATAATTATAGTTTTTTTCCACTTTTGAGTACGTTGATATTGTTGTGTTAGTGTTGTTGTTGTTGTTGTTGTTGCGGACATGAAAACGTTGATATTTCAAAATGACGTTTGAAATTTACCTAGCTACAAAATCCATTCGATGTGTATACGTACATGAAAAGTATTTCACCTGCCATGCGTACTGTTCAATGTAAAACGTGGTAACAACGTGTTGTCGGTGCACGCTTGACCGTTTTCACTGGACCGAAAGTCGGCACAAACGGTTCCAGCGTTCATTCTCTCCCATTGTTCACATTTTCTCTCCCACGTGTCCTCGTATTCGCTTGTTCGAGCCTCTTCCGAATTCATAGTATTTTCTCTCGGCGTACAAAAATAGCAAGAGTGAGAGCGCATACGACCGAGATATGCGCTTTACTAGATGTTGAAATGCAAAGCAACGCGACACCCACGGCATTCGATCGCTGCTCTAGACCAACGTCATAACGGGGTTGTTGTGTTTCGCGGGTTCGATTCAGAGGACACACTGGAATAAACTCGATTTTCTCATAGGTAAATGGTGATTTATGCGTTTCATTGGCGTGAATTTGCAAGACTTCGGAAAAAGCCTTTGAATTTTCTTGCTATATTATTAAGAGACAAATACGTCTTATATACACTCGGCATTCGTGTGGAATGAAACTTTTGAGAAACTTAGAGAGTCTGAGAAAGAGAGAGAGTCAGCGAGAGAGGAACTACAAATACTCATGAACAGGAAACGAGGTAGAAGTAGATAAAGGGTGTGTATTTGCGTCGTTCAACCCCCACAGGTTTCATTGCAGTGATGTATCATTACGTCAGACTCAGGGACCTCCTTCACATGAAGTAACACTGCTCATATCAGTTTCAGTTAAATTTCTCTTGCCTCCTCTATTTCCTCCTTCCTTTCTGTGACGCGAATCGTATTTTATATTTATACGCTCGCTAGTTTGATATTTCATAGAGGTTCAAGCTACGAACTTATAACCATACCCGGTGGGGAGTCTAGCCGTTCTGCTGCTAGGATACACCGAGACTCAGAGTCTCTTTCTCGGTTTCTACTAATAACCCACGTTCTAGGTCCCCCTTTTATCCCCCTCTCCTCGCCTTTTCTTTCGCTTTCTCTTCTCTGCTTAGGGTTTTACTATCATCCACTATTCTTCGTAGTCAATAGTCAGTCTTCTTGCAGGAATACAGCCCGTCTTCCCTCATCTTGAGCAAATTATATATAATGTGTATATAGCTGTAAATTTGTGTACGTGTGTCACGACCCGGTTAACCCGCCACCCTGAATTCACCTTCGGTTGGGTCGTTCCACCTCTTTGGACCCAGAGTTCAATTTCGCGGTAAGAAACGAGAATAGAATACGTGTCACCGCTTCGCGAGTGCACTCGGCGAGATCGATAACATCTCTCGTAATTACATGATTATTTTATTCACCTATACTCGTATACTCTTCTGCGCTCACGGATTTAACTTCTCTTTTGCACATATTCAATCACTATTTTTTGGTCATCAGTTACACTTCCCTTAGATCTTTTTCTTTCGCTGTGAACAGGTAGGGACCTGATGAAACGTTCTTACGATTGAATGTTTCACCACAGAAATTTAGGAAGCACTATATGTTCGATATGTCCGAATTTACGAAAATTTTTCCATTTTATCGAATAATTTTGATCATTTATGGAAGCATACAATAAATTGAATTTATGTATTTCCTTGAACAAGTTAGGATTATTTTTCATGTGTTTATGTATGTATGAACCTTCCTGTTTATTTATGTACTTTCAAGTATGAATGCTTGACGGCGAAGTAGTTCTTGATGATAACGAGTGTGCAGATTGTGTACTGAGCGTGGAACGAAGCTAGAAACTCCGTATGGTGTCCTAATCGAGTGCAATGGACCGACTGGACTGAAAGCATCGTCTGCCGGAGCTTCGTAATTTCTCCGCAATTTTGGGAATCTCTGCAGTACTCTCCGTGGCCAGAGTTTCGCACCCGGAAGTTCGTTGGTCGAGCTCACGCCTGCATTATCTAATCCAACTAATTCCAAGCCTCTCTCCTCTCACCCTCTCGCTCTTGTCTCTCTGACCTGGCTTGCTTCCCTACCACGAGAAACATCCGGTCCCAGTATTGCGGCTTTTGAGGCCTTTCCAGTGAGAGAAAGACGCTGTGCTTCAAGAAGCAGTTTTAGACAGTATGTGAGAACTTTAAATCACATGATCCATAATGCACAATGTACATTGATTGTGGAGATCGAAGTCAGAACCGAAAATTCCTACACCGATTTGTGACCTGATTTCCCAAGACAAATGATTGAATATTGAAGTTGGATGATTCGTATAAAGGCCACGATTTTCAGTTAATCGTATTAGCAAAAACAAATAGGTCATCATCCAGAATCGCACAGATATAATAAACTCCGCAGCTTTTCAGATCGATACAGAAACGTCTGGCAATAAGTAAAGCAACAATTTTCAGCGAAAATTAGTAGTCAAATATTCAACCATGAGTTCGATGTCATAATCGTTTGCATAAATACAAATTGCATCGTTGCATCTTTGACACGCGTGAAACGAGATCGATGTTGGTGGCATTAGAATTTTTCAGTTTATCAACGATGTGTACATACAATAACATATGTACATGTAGAGTGCTTACAAAAAGCTGTATGGTCATCGTTTTATGTTATTCCCAAGAGGGTAATTAAAAAAAGACCACAAACAGATATCTCCATCATTGTATTGTTAGTTACCGAACCTATTTCTGAATTGTGTGGTGGATTCGCGTCGACAACAACATTTTTCATTGCCGTACATTACGCAAATACTTTGAAAACTATAACTGCACGCCCGTAACCAACCGAGATTGAATAGAAAAGAGAGAGAAGGATAGAATCAATTTCAAGCCACATTGTGATGTTCTGTTGCCTTAGCGTCCTCGAGAATACAGACAAACTTCATGGAACAATTGTCTCTTACAGAACATATTATACGCTACAGAAGATTCATATTCCTATGATAAACTTCAAGCGTCAATAATACCAAACGAATGTAATTTCAGGAGTGCACTAGGCGCATTTTTGCGTAATTAAAGTAGGGTATACATATCCAAGGTAAAATTACCTAAGAACCGCAACTCTATCTTAGGAATCAAATTAATAGAAATGAGAGGAAAGACCTCGTTCATGCAGGTTGAAAAAGTTGGTGGGTAGAGTAGAACGATGTTGGTTGATGCAGTTCGCGTTAGCCATAAAAGGACGACGGAGCACACAGGGTATGGTTCTCTGGTGTTGGTTGGGAGTTGGGTATGAGCATGCGAGGTTCTCCAGGGCAAAAGTGTGTGGCCCAGCCGCGAGGGTGATTAACGCGGTTAATTTGTTGCAATTTGACCGGGCTAGCAGTGGTTCCCCTCTTGCCACTTTCCGCGCAGATCTCATGGATCCTCTCTACCACTATCTACCAACACGACTTTTGCCAGAGGCAACTGGTGTAGGATAGAAGAGAACGTGGCGTACATGGTATAACCAGCGAGCTATCCTCGTTGCTTCCAACGTCCCGACTCTCCGATCTCCCATCCCGACCGCCGTTGCATGGTTCACCCGCTTTCGCTCGCTCTTTCTATTCCCGTTCACCAACCGTCCCTCTTTTGACCCTCGACTACATCCCAACTACCAGCACAGCCAAGCGCACACCCCATGACTCCGTATAAATTATTTACGAGATGTAATTGTAATTCTCGTGTCGGACGCGAATATCGCGCCCTTTCTACCTCATCCCTCCGTTTCTCTCGTTCTCTCGCCCTGTCCGTTTTATACTATGACGTTCTCTTTCAAACACTGCTGTCTCACTTCAGCAGAAGACGAAATCGCGGTGCAAACTCGCCAATTCAAGCCGACGACCCAATTTTTAACGACACAAAATAACTTTTTTTTCACCACCGTTACTTTTGTTACCGTCGTTGTCATTTCTGGATTATCTGATGTATTTCAGGAAATTATGTGGAAGTTTTATATACCGTTATTCAATCGTGCGCTGTATATAATACGTTGTTGACACCGATTAATCACAGGATATATTTGCTCATCTATTTCATGCAGATTAATCAGATGATGCTCATGCATCAATTTCGATGAAATCGTAATAACTTGCTTTTGTGAAACAACTAATAGCATGCAAATCATGAATTCAATTTGACTTGACGTCAATTTGATTTTCTTCAGGTTGCACCAATCATCGTATTATTCGTCAGATAAGTGCATTGGCCATACATTCCAAGGCTACCGTCAAGCCAATGGATATTATTGCTTACATGCGCTCCCTAGACGTATACAACACGATCTTAACTCAGTTTCGTGGTATTTTCGCAGCGTCGGAACCCACATACAACGTCCATAGTAAGCCAGCACCACGCTATGCTGCTACCGTTGTAGCTGCCATTGTTCGATGATTTACGTACAATGGAATTACCCATAGCTCCGTCGTACGACCTTCGTGTTGATTTCGATCGTTCGTCGAGGCACACGAGATCTCGCGTCTACCTAACAAATACGAGGCAACAGGGAAAGTAGTGAACTTCCACCAAATGCAATCACCGAACCTTTTCCTTCAGTAGTATTAATGAAAAACGACATAAATTCATAGCGTGTAAAATTGGAACACCAAGGATCTTAATAAATGGTCTACCATCAACTTGCTTGAAGGGCTGATCTGCAGCAAGTGGTGTCACGCGATTGTTTTCCGTATATCACAATATTTTTTCTTGTTGGTAGACATATATTAATATCATTTTGTTTGAGCATCAAGTGCTCAGTATTCCCTTTTGATGATACACCTTTTCATTTGCGGTTCAGATACTCGGTCCTTTCAATTAATATCCACTTGCTGCATTGAACTAACTGATTTCTCGCGAAATTTCGCTCAGCAGTTGTTTTTTATTGAATAGAACCTAGGAATCCCTCTCTTCAAGCACTGTATCTGCATTAGGATGACCTGAGCTTGAATTAAATACGACGTTTCTCCATGCTCTTAGTACGAAAGAAAGCATGTTGAAGTGGTAAGAGTAATGGGTCCGAAGTTCATAGCCAACCCCTTGAATTATGAAAGGAACGAGATGCCAGGTTATTGGATAAAGTCCGAGACGTAAAGCGAGGTCAAATATAGAAGGGATGGAGGGAATCCTCTGAGATGGGGAAAATAAAATTCTCACAAAGAACACGAGTGAAAGTAAGGAAATTCCGAACGCCTGTCCTGTGTGTCAGTAATGTATTGGGTTATGCAGTCGGTAGACACAAAAATTTCTTTGGTTTATCGAATGGACCCAGCATCTTTCCACCGGATTTCTCCTCTAATGGAAACGAATAAATACATTTTCGTTATCGCCAAGGAAGATTGCTATCAGTGAAAAACCTCGTGAAAATCCAGTGAAGATAAAAGGTACGGGTGTATATCTATGAAGGATGATAGTGGGAGGATATCTGGTTGAGATGGAGAATACGGAACGAAGACAGAGCTTGCCGAGGAGATAAGCAGCGAAGTGTTCCCAAAGGTGCCGTCTTAACCCAATTTCAGGAATGTCGGAACTAACATGAGAGAAAAGCTTGCACCACGTCGGACTGTTCCAGTGTTATGCAACGTTTTGCCTACTGTATTCGGGAGCTGCAGAAGCTCGGATAGGAGGGATATATAACAGGATTGTTAAGGAGGTATGTATGTCTGAGAATGAGAAACAATGCTGGGTGGGTGGAGGAATATGGCAAAAGGCAGACCGCGCGTTCCCCACTCAGAGAGCTCATGGGAGAACACTTGGCCAAGTCGTTGGTTCATTCACATGTATGTACATGGCCCCTTTCGGTGTACTACACCATAACCGATCTCCCTCGAGTCTATGCGAGTATACCCTATCGTCTGCAATGTTCTTCGCGGCTTTAAAGCGTGGTCATGAATCAGCAATGGTTAGCCACTTGATTATACGGAGCATAATGTCTGTGCACTTTGTCTGCCTGCGTATTCTTCCCCGCACCGCTTTTCTATCTGCGCAGATATTCTTATCAGCTAGCAAGTATAAATTGAAGATGTTTTTATGACTACGTCTGCTCGGCTTGTCTTACAACTTGTCTGCTCGGCTGCTGCCAAACAATTCGGAATCAGCGCCACTGAAAGTTGTTATGACGATAATGAATATTCCGGCAGTAAACTGAGTGCCAATGTCTTATCTTTTTCATAAGTGAACTTTGTTTTCTCAAAATCAATACTAAGTCTATGGCAATTCTTAAGTTCTCGTGTACAACATAATCGGACAGCTGAATATAAAACCATATTTGAGAGTCCGACTTTTAAAAAAATCTATAAAACATTCAAAACTTAAAAATGAGTTCAGTGATACGTTGAATCAATAAATTAATTACTTAGTTATTATAAACCAATCAATAAGCGTATATAGAAAACGATCATCCCGGGACAAAGAAAATAGCGATCGAGAATTTCGCGAGACTATCCACATGAATGAGCGAACTACATTCAAATTGTGTTGGATAATTTTTTAAGCGTTTCGCAACGTCAGACCTTCTCATCTGTGGCTTCTATTTTTTAATATGTATATAACCTGTATATAACCGTTCGGGTTTTTATGAGCACATACCATCAATTTAACCCCACTTTTCCCTCACGTCATTGTTCCTGTTCCTGTACCTCAAAGATCCTTCCAGAGTATTACCCACATAGCCATTCTTCCCTGATGCTTACTGTATCGCATTTGCACGAGGGCCAAAGGAAACTGTGGAAAACTTGGCCGATACAGAAGGCTATATTTTAACTGAGTTCCAGCTCATTGGGATTATCAGAAACTCCGAAAAACTTATTCCCGCTCAGTCCAAATATTTTGTCCCCGCCCGAGGCTGCTTAATTTGGGAGATCACCGAAGCCATACACCGACCGCACCACCCATCGCTGTCGGCCTCTTCTGTGGCTTGTATTATCGGTTCATTTGCTATTAGATCTTGGCTGTATTATCGAGCACGTTTCGATGACACGATAATTGAAAAGTTTCGTTCACAAGTATACTTTCTTCGATTTCAGAATTTATGTTTATAGAAAATGAATAATCCTGTGATCATAAGATACCCAAAAACTCCAAATAGAAAACTATCACGAATTAAAAATCACCATTATATTTCCGCTGTACAAAACCATTTTTTACTAATACAAGTTTCAGCGATTGTTGCGTTGACTACATGCGAATGAATTGTAAGTATGTGATGTAGTACCGATGCAGGCTCTAAGCGTGAACGTACAACGCAGTAGGAAGATTGAAGAGAATCGGTCCAAAGCCAATATCGTGCTGTGGCAAGCACATTGTATTGTAAAATAACAATAGTTTAACAAAGTTTGTTCCGCTCGATGGTGGGTGGGTGGAAGCGAGTGGGCATACTACTAAGCGTGATATAAGGAAACGAGGCATTATTAGGCAGTTATGGGTCCCCGTAGAAACATCGGTGCGTACAAGCTTGTGTTGGAGAACAGAATATAGGAATAGTAAAATGGTGAGACTGGGGTTGGTGGTTTCTGTGTTGATCGTGATGGTGATAGTGCCGCCGGTGGGTAGAAAAGGGGCTAACGTGTGTAGGTGCTCGTGCCCAACGAGCTAGCTATGCTAATAACCGAGAGGATCCAAGTGGCTTCCCGTACACAGAATCGCACTCGCATTACCAACTTTAACCTCGGAATAATTTGGCTATTATGACTTCGGAACGCCTCCCAACTTACTAATACTTAGACGAGCGATTTTAGACATTCCCAATGCCTATATAATAGAGGTTAAAATTTCTTCGGAATAAATAGGAAAACAAAAATGACAATGTCATACTCCTGCTACAGTAATACTCGTGATTTTTTTTCTTTTTTATTGCAAATGGAGCTTTGCGATATAGCCAAGTGCCGGAAATGCTCAACAAGAACCATCTTTTCTTGGTCGGTTGGTTCTGTGGCTGGAGAACTTCCATGACTGGAAGTTCGACTGGCACTCGTCCATATGTTGTCAGTCCGACTTGTAGACCTTAAACCCAACCCTACCACGATTTAAGGATCGAAAGTCATATCAATGGGAAGGTTTGCGATCGGAAATTATCACTTCCGGCGGACTAATGCTCTTCCGCTCAAGATAGCGCTTAGGTCACGTCACTTCCGACACGTTTGCTTCGACACGGAACATTCATGATGCTCAACGGTCTCGTAACCGTACTTCCTATGTGCGTATATGTAAACATGCATATGACAAGGTATCCAAGAGCTCTATCCATACTTAAATATATAGTCTATAACGTGTATCTTCGCAAAAGCCATCATACGTCAAATGTCCCAGTTATCTTTGGTCCTCCCCCAATAAGTTCTATCACTGTAAGGCGTCATCGATTTCTCACAGGAAGACGATCCAACGCCTGACCAGCTTTATTGACAAATGCATACATCCACGGTTGGCATACACTGTAATAAAACACAGAGCTACACACTAATGCGCCCCATTCGTGCTTTGATTCCGACATGAACGATAGGTCAGTGCATATACGTTCCTAAAATGCTCTCAACTTGGTACGTAGAAATTACCGTATTTCTCGATTCATTATATGTAAATTGTTCCGATTTAACTCTGAGCTTGAAGTGCTTGTCAACATGAAGTATAACGCCACTTGTGCCAAAAAATACAGGTCGTTTCAAACTAATGAGAAACGAGAAGGAAAAACAAACATCTAAAAGTCTTATTCATAAAATTCGAGGATTCGTTGGCATTCACGAGATCGTTGAAACGTTCATTTTATAACGGTCACACCCCCTTCATCTCCTCCATTCCGAGGACCACCCTCTTAACCAACTGGAGACCCGACGGGGTGGTTTTCAAATGTCGTGTATACGTATGGTTCTCACGACCGTCGCTCGCACGTCGGTGGTTATTTTAATTATAGCGACGAGTGTACTTGAGGTACGTGTACGTGCACTCTCTGTAGACTCCAGTTGGTGCAAATTTAAAGCACTATCCACTACGGGGGGTATATTCACATCCAAAGACATGGATTACAAGAGGTTGAATATTGATTCATCGACCTTTGGATGATAAATCAGAGATGAAAATCGACCACTCGGTCGATTTCCTAGTGACAACTAAAAAGATGCCATCCATAGGTCATTGCCCGAAATTGACTGAAAAAAGTTATATAAGCTTCAATGCATTCAACCTATTCTAGTTTTCTGCTTTTTTTTTCTTTTCAATTCACTCTTCCTCAAGTTATGGCTCTATAGTATGGTTCGTTCTCAACCTGTCGTCGTCGAATAGAATTCAAATTCCATCGACGGATTAAATGAACAACGGGAGACTTTGAAATGTTCCATTTCTAAGGAAAGTTCGAAAACCGACGTGTTAGAGTATATAAGAATGCGACAGAACTTGCACTGGTTTTTTTTTCGATTCTTGACATCGAGCTGCTACCGTGTCGCTTGATTAACATTACTGATATTCATGTTGCTCTTCATCTCTGTACACTGCTTTCCAAAACATTGATAGATTGCAATTGAACTATGAAAGAATGTCCTCGGATTAGTAAAATTAGAGAGACAGATGAATAAAAAAAAGTAGTATTTTTTTTTTAAGGTTTTTGCGAGGATTTTGGCAGTTTAGCCTATGGATCTCTATAGCCGCAGTTGTTTAAAGTGTTCTCCTGCAGGTTTTCGACAAGTTTGTTCTATAGCAACGAGTCCTTCGGGCTAACAGAAACAAACTCTTTCGATCTTTACCAACACAATCCCGCTCTAAAATGACTACCCAGCTCAAATTTGCATGACGTCATAAATTTAGATTAAGTATTAGAGTTGATAGAAAGAGAATTCGATAACAGCATCAGTCGATAACCGCTGAAGGGGATATGAAAATTGAAACCGAGAGATCGACTGCAGTAGAAACTTGATGAATCTCCGTTAAACATCTTCTGAGCTTTGATACACGATATTTTGCCGAATATAACGCATGCACCAATCCTGCAGCTGAAAACTTTTACTTTGCTCTCTCGTAATGAACATCAATCGGTGATAAGCGACTGTGCCATTTGTTCTTACCTTTTAAAACTTCAATAATATTACATTATTCTGTTTTCAATTTTTTATTTTCGTATTAAAATAAAAAGAGTCACCTAAAATAACGGACAACCGTAGAGTTAATGTGAAACATACTGAAAATCCAAGTATCTTGATGCCCATAGAAAAACAGAAATCACATAAACGAAAACTTTGTTTCCCAAAGAAATCTGCAGCCGCGCGGTCTTTCCTGATAAAAATGCTGATAAATTTCGAGCTTGCTTAGATTCGTTTACAAATTTAACCTAAGAAAAAAATGTTATTGCCGGAGCAAAGCCCTGTTCATGCGACTTTAACGAGTGAGTGAGATTATAACGAGTTAAAACATCATGCTTCACTAATAACATATGTTCTATGTACGCTCTTTGTATAGTACAAACGTATTATAGTGCAAGATATTCAGGAGCGTTCAGCTGTAGTATAATACAGGACAAGAACGTATGTCACGTTAGATTCGTAGTTTTCATACAATTTGCATTCCAGCTGCGTACCACCGCATCCCCAGAACCCTTTCCCTTCTCTTTCCTCCCATCCGTATACCACAGGCGTAGCCACGTTACTCTTCTTCTCGCTCTCTCGTTTTCCCTTTTGCTCGCCTGATACGGTCTTGGTCGGTAATTCGTTACAACACGTACAGGCCTTGGCCGCTAATGAGGGTAGGGAACGAACTGCTACTAACGAACGGTTAATGCCCAAGCTCGCGCACCTTTCGCGGCTCACGCTTCACTACTCACACCGTATACATACACAAGAGTATAGTTATATACAAAACGCATACAGCATCACGTATAAACGTGTAACGCAGACGCGAAAAACCTCATGCAGCTGCTTTTCTCGTGTAGTAGCCTCCTACCAAAACTCACTTTTACGTGGACCGAACCACCCCAACACGCGCGCACCAACAGCACCATAAAGCTCGTGCCCCGTGATGGTTTGTTATTTTAATTTAAAAAAAAAAACTTTTTTTCTTTTTACTGAGCTTTATGACTCCACTGAGGCGCAGCTTTCACAAATTCTTCAAGGCTCTCATGGTGAAACTAAAAAGTGCAAAAGAAGCGAGGAAAATAACTCTGCGTTATAATCTAAAATGTTCACATATTCTGGGAGGTTGCACGCTTTCTCGGCTTCACTTGTGTATTGCAAGGCGATCAAACTGCGAGCAGAGCTGAATAATTATACCATATCTGTGATGTTGACTGCAACGGTTCTACACGTTTTATCAAATTTCTAATTCTAGTAATTTTTAAATATTTTTAATGAAATATCAAGCGTTTTGACGATTGAAATGTCTTGCGTTGATGAAATGGTTAATTTGGTTGCTTTCTTCCGTAATGTATTTAACTAATTGAAGTGAAAATTAAATTTGCACCCTACATTTATGAATTCCGTACAGGCTGAGGATGACTATCTTGTGATCAAAACCGTTTGAGAATTAAAAAAAAATTAATCGCATGAGATAGAAAAAAATTCGAATATCACAATGAAAATAAATAGCTTACAAAGTAACAAAATATGCTTCCTCATTCGATGATAAGAGAGACTTTAACAGAGTGAAAATTTATATTTATGCGAATTCCTGTACAGTTATCTTTATTATAACATTGTACTGGAGTATGATTTACAGAATCAATTTCGTATTCGTGTAGCTTTTTCAAAGTGTCTATTGAAACAGAATCGTTCATCTACAAAGTTGACAAGGTACTATACTAGAGTTTGATGACTTGTGTCAACATTAATGCCCCGACCTGCATAGTTTCTGCTGAGAAAACTTAGTCCTTACCAGTTGCGAAATCGTCTGAACTTCCTCGCGATTGTATATTTACGTTAATCCATACGATCGTACTCATTGTTATATAAAATCCTGAGGGTACATGTTTGGTTAGTATTATTTGGAAAAAATCTAAGTGGATAGAGATCACGGTGGTAGGAGTTGGCAAAAGGAAAAGGAGAGGACAGAATGGATTCAAACTCGAATGCAACGAGTTAACTCACGAATATCTCGTTATGTGAGTTGGTAATATATCTCGGTATCTCGTTATTCCCATTGCCACGTCTGACATTTCCATTTTCTGTCGCTATGGTAAATGCCAAGCGGATAAAAAATGCTTAAAACTGAAACCTACTCGGCGATTGCAGCGTGACCGCGTAATCACCACACGTACAGACAGTTACGCTAGCTTTTTTTTTTGCGTATCCACAAGCTACCATTTGCATGTTTCCGTGTATATGTGCTGTACGTTTGCTACGGAAAAACGTTGAAATTCCACCCATTTGGCAATACAATGTCTCGTTCGCTTAACCAGATAAACTTTTTGCTTCTTTTCACATGTATATTTTGGTGAAAACTGGACCGGATGACTTTTATCCGTATAAGATAAGAGCCCGAAAACCGTCATATTCGAATATGTAAGAGGGCGGCGGAACTCGCAGAAGTTTTTAACTTGGCCTCGAACCACTACCGCATCTCATGTTTTTCTGAATTTCGTAATGATTTAGGCTAAAGTATTGAAAATTCATAGAAATAACTGTTCTCTTAGGGAGAACCTTTAAAAGAAATATAAGCATGTAACGAATGTTACTATGACCTGGAAAGTTTTTAAAGTACATCCTGTGACGAAGTGCCAAGTTTTGAAAGATGACACAGCAAAACTGATGGTTCTTAGAAATGATCAAAACCGAAATGATTGATCTCCCATACCAACATAGAGGTTGTCGTGACGTTTCACCACAAAGCTCGGACCTTTTAACATGAATAATGAACTTTCTATCGATGATCCTTTTACAAATCTGTATTATTCGAGAGTTTGAAAAATGGCTTCTCAGAGATCCGGTGAAAAGCACTGATGAGGATGAACATGATTTCATTCAAAAAAACACAATATTTTCGAAATTATGATGAATCATGGGGTCATTTATCACATATTTGTATGCTATTATTCGTTTAGGATTTTGTCACAGAAAAATATAGAAGATATGGATAAATAAAAAAGAATGAGATAAAGAAAAAACTACCACAAGCAATCATATTTTACTCGTGAACCTCGAATTTGTTCCTACTTCCGTACACAATTCTTATAAAATGTGTTATTGCACTAGGTGAAGTCCTTGGATTTTCTACATTTTGCCTGTCCGCATTCTATCCAACTTTGGAGTGACTCTAGAGTATTTTTCGCATAGCTACAGACGAGAAATATACCAACCTGGGGTGCCACTAGGCGACGCGAGCAAGTGAAATCGCAAGCGCATGTTTATGTGCGTGTGTTGAATTCACGCTCGGCTACGCTGCTCACTTAAAAAAATCTCGTTTAATGAGAAAAAAATGTCTCAACCATAATAAAAACAACTATGAAAAATAAACATTTGAAAAGCCAACTAATTTAACGTTCAAGACGGAATTGCATTATGCTCTGATCTTTTGTACTTTATCACACATGAATAATTGATCGCATATCTCGACCCTTATTTTGAATAGGGAGAGTCATTCTTGAAGTTCACTTTGACTCCGTGTGTTTTGTTACCAGTCTACCAGGAATATCGGTCATGTCATACCAGCCATCCAAAATTAAGCATCGAATTTACGTGTATTCGCGTTCTTGTACAGCTTTCACTTGCAGGATTGCAGATCATACTTCCATGTTCGGATGTAACATATATGTGGTTCTGAGTCGCATGGTTCAAAGATTTCTCGCAATACTCTGCTGACTTGTATATATGCTTATACTGGTAATACGTAGGTGGATACATGATTCAGCTAGACGTATCTTTATCGAAGTAGGGATGAAGACCGTCCAGCAATTTAGCATTCTCTGTGTACACTAAGATTCATTCTATTCGGTTAGATGTGTATTCACGTAGTACGAACCAGCTGGTCCTTAGAATCCTTACAACCGAGTATGAGGCAACGGAATGGACAGAGATACTAAATACAGACGGTACATCTCGATAGAGAGTGCATAATACTATTCGGGAACATCGGCTAGAGTAAACGCTGGATATAACTAGATATACATGTACAGATAGGAATGTAGGAGTAACCGAGAACTGGGTAGGTTGGTGTTGTCCGTCCCGAACGCGTACTTCAAGCGGGAGAGTGCGTACTACTCCGAAACACGGACAAAGTGGCAAGGTCGATGTATGGATGCACATGTTCGTTTATGTTTGTGTACGTTGATGGTTCTGAAGGGAGCAAGCCGGCGGTTAACCGATTGCTTGGGGCGTGAATAGAGCTTCGTATGAAAGTAAAACTGGATATTGTACTGGGAGAAGTGTCGTAGAATCCATAGAGAAAGGAGAAGCATTCAATGTATTTTCGGCATCATTTAGAATACTGTCAAAGAAAAAAATTTGTGTGGGGGCAGAAAATAATTCAATCATTTTTATTCATGTAAATATTGTTCTAAAAAACAAATGATTGATTGAAGAATCTCTTTCATCTTTTTTTCTTAGGTGTATAAAAACTGTGCAATTCGATCTGAAATTAATGCTTTTGTTTAATTCTTCTGCGTATATTAAATCCGGCCTAATTTTAGATACTTTTATTACGTTTTTTTAAATTATGATGATTTATATTTTTTATTACGAAAATAATTTTATTAAGATTTCAAAAACTTTGAAAACTCTGTGAAGATTAATATACTCAATTATAGTCCATCGGTTTATACGGAAAAAAATTAAATGTAAACACTAACGCACTTTCTGAAAGTAAAATAGTGCAGTATCTTTACGAGCTTTGAAAATTCGTGGTGCGATAAAACTCATGTTTCTTCGAATCCGATCCAATCGACCCCAGATTTTATGAAATGCCTGTGAATTACTTGACATGCATCCCATGACCTGTTTCCTCTACGGGAAAGTTCCAAGAAGGCTATAGAGAATCATACAGTTCAGTTCATACTCATTTGTAGTATATTTGGTTTTTTCTTTCGCCTAAAACATTTCTATTTCGCTTTTTTTGTCGTTCCGGGAGAATGAAGTTAACGAAGTTTTATCTTACGCGAAGGCCTCCCGTAGTTTCAGGCACAACGCGACGTCTTCTACACGGCAAATTACAACGAAGTCGTAGGATATGTTGTGTGGCATAATATAAATATACTGGAAAAATAAATGTGTGGGTTCACGTTCGGAGATAAAAACGGTTTGTCTACACCAAAAATATACGATTGATGGTATTCAGGATTCAGAGAAAAACGAAAAAAAAGACGTACAACGAGAGCTGCGGGCTACAAGGTGGAAGAAAATCTCAGCATGAGAGTGACCTCTGTTTTATATTCCAAGGTAGTAGAGCTGATGCAAGACCTATTCCGGACTTTTACCTCTTGCCTTATTCTCTTTTTTTTTTTTTGGTCTCAGCGAACTTACCACTCTTGTTCTATTTCATTCTAACCCATCCCTGCTATCTTTCTATCTCTCTTTCTTTGTGCTTCCGTCTTTTCTGCCACTATTACTTCGCACGTCGTCTACAAGGCCCATATCATCTCCTCTATTTTCGTCTCTCTTCTCACTTTCCCAACATCTTCTTCATCCTCTTCTTCTCAATCTTCGTCTGATCTTCTTCCACCCCATTTTTCTGCCGGTTTGTTCACGGCGCGATACGTGTATTTTTGTGCGACTCTATGAAGCAACGCTTTTACACACCGATGAACATCTCAACGGGATTCGCATTGGAAATTGAACGAACGAAATAGTCCAGCGGGACTTATGCTCAATCGGACAGAATTGCCAGATGGAAATTCTTGCACAACACATCGAATTGAACCTTCGTGACCTCGGTGATATTTTTTTACGAAATTTCAGCATATAAAAATATGCGGTATGAGACAGACAAGGTTACAGTGCAAGTTAGTATACATATCGATGTACGCATACGTATGTATATGGGTGTATATGCGTGTGCACACGTATCCGTGCATCTACATAAATGGATATGTATGTGATATTATTTCCGGGAATGTAGAATGTCCACGAACTACGAGGGTGGCTGGAAATTTAACGTCGAAAAAGAAAAAGGTCGGCAGTTCATCCGCTTCTCGAATAGCTCCAGGAAAATAGCGAGAGAGGAAGTTGCTAGCCTGGGTCACTTTCGGAACTGTAATGCCACAGCCTGTTTATATATATTATATCTCCCACCGAGAGCTACCGCGCTGTACAGAGAGGTTGGCGAGTTGTGTATGAGGAAAAGAGGAGTATGGATATTATAAAAGTGTGCAAAGCTCTTTGAATCCTCGAACAATTAGCGAAGTTGCTCGCGAGAGGCCAAACAGTTTAAATCTAATAATACAACCAGAATCCATTCTGTCTCTCATTTTTAATTTTTTAGCTTCCTCTTTCTTTCGCATTTTCTGTCCTTCTTGATCTCTTTCGTTCTTCCTTTCATTTTTTTATTTCAACGGTCGTCCACCTCTAGCCATACCTGTCGAGTTCGCTCAGGTCCATATCCCTTTATTTATCCTGACTTTTCTCTCTCTCTCTCTCTCTCTCTATTACTTCATCCATTTTATCCAAAACGGAAGAGAGTATGTTCTGAAAAACTTACGTTAAGCTTACCCATCGCGTACCAAAGAGGAAAATTATTGAGAGAACGCAGACTTAACGTTTCCAATGCAATACCTGCTCATTCGTCTTTTTTTCCTCTCTCTCTCTCTCTCTCTCTATCTCTGGCACCCTCTCTTTTTATTTTTCCTCCTGGACTAGTTTTATAGCTCAAACGAATTATTATTTCATTACTCTTAGTAATTACTCTTGAATGCCTCAGTCTACGACCACGTTATGTTGAAAAGCTTCGTTCAACGTGTTTCAACGGTTCATCATGTCTCCCCCATCTCGATAATACTATATTCTCAATGATTTCATTAGAAAACATGAATACTTCAATGATATATGGATACTTGGATTTTAAATAATTCAAGCATACATCCATAGCAGACATGAAATCAAGTATTTTGGCGTACAGCTGCGAGAGTTTCTTCCGTTGTAGCATTTGGTATGCCTGGTAAAACCCACTAGCTGAGATTATGTACCAAATATATATCGAACTTTTGTCGCATTTACATATATATCAAATTCAAACTTTGCCCACGTCAAGAAATTTAGAGCGTAGATGAAAGAAGATGGTCGGAATGATTTTTTACTGCTAAAAAAATCCAATAATAGAGGAAGCCTGAGATATTTGAAACATTCAACGGTATAATGAGCGAGACACTGGCAAAAAGTCTCGTTCCAGCAAAAGCCTTCGAATACGTTGTCTCTACTTCTATAAAAATGATGAGGAAAATTTTATAGATCGACATTCTTTGCAGATGTGAAGGATATCGATTCCATTAGTTTCTTCAAGAATATTGACTCAAATCTTACTTCACTAGAGATTCCAATGTATGATTGTATTGTATCATGGTAACTGCAGTTCAATAGTTTTTTTTAGAAGTCCGAATCACGGGAAGCTTTTGAATAATGACGATTCCTGCTATAATTACGTCAAATTTGAAAGTATTAAGCACTTGATTGTTGAAAATGGATGAAACTTGAAAATAATGCAGCATGTATGAAGAAAGTGTTTCAAGTAGAAGGGCTGATGTAAAGAGTAATCTTTGAAATACACGTTTTCATTGTTCAATGTTCGATGCCCATTCTCCCGGTTTCTTAATTGACCAACTGATCAATCAAAACTCTGCTTGGCTAGTGCAGTCATCCGAAACGATAATCAAGTATATACAAGGGCCACTCGAGACTCGGGAGATTCATTGCTGGAGTTTCGGATCCTGATGATGCAATTGTAACCTTTTTCAAATGTCAACAATACGCTGAAACTCTGCATTACATACATCCGGAGGCCCAAAGGTTTTGTAAGATGATAGTTGACACCGAATGCGTTAGTTTTTTTTCAAAAAGTGGGCACGAATTCAAATGTATGATTCCAAAACTTATCGAACAATCCTCTAAACACGGTTTTAATGCATTTACAAAAAATTTTTGTGACGAATGTTACATTTTAGATGTACACGTACTCAATATATTGTGAACTGGAAATGTTATTCTGTATTTTTCATGTAGATTTTTCATAACCAAAAAACTGTAAAAATATCAAAAAAAATTCTAGATTGATATTACACCTTTCCAGGTTTTTATATATCATTATTCCAGCCATCGCTGACGTTAATTCTTCCAGCAAAAATTTTCTTCTATTATAGGAATTCTTATTTCTGACCTAACGAACATGCACTCTACCTACTACTACTGCATCATTGTTTTCTTGACCACTATTATATCACTATTGTGCATATCACTGTAAATCTCACCTGTAATATATGGATATTTATTTTTTGACGGTGAATAGATTTACCAAAAATCCATCAACCCCACAAGAACCGATTGATGGTTACATAATTATCTTGAATCGTTTTTAATTTCAAGTTGTTATTTTACTTCAGAAAGTTACGATATTGAGAAATCCCACTACCAGCATACTACACTTTGCATACGCATGCAGCATTGATCCATTGAACATGACTTCCACATAACCTCATTCGTGTATCAAACTGTAAACGTCTTTTACATTAGTCTCGTCATGTTGCATGCATTGTCTCTCCTTCAACAATGGCGAAGTCAACATTCTACTTTTGATCTCATTCTCAATCTGCTTCGTGGTCAGTTCATCTCACTATGATTCCGTTCGTGAACGAAATAAATTATCGGAAATTCACAGATCAAAGGAAAATTCATTACTCGGAAAATATAAAGAGCGAGAAACGTAAGGAATACTTCTTAAAAGCGGTTGAAATGAAAGAGTGAAGAAGCAATATCTCAATATGGAATAACACGGATAGACAAAGCGGAAGGCTCATTGCTACATATATTGATATTTTTTGTGGGCCACGTACGATCTCGATTTTATTTGTACCTGAGGTTCCTTTACAACTTGTGCGTTCGAGGATTTTAGATGCCGAGAGAAAAAAAGAAAGAGACTGAGAGACAGATGATAAAAAAATACTCAATTTTGTTATATTCACTGTTTGGCTGTATATACGCGGTGGGAATTTGCAAAAACTCCATAATGCCTTTCTCTTTTGCTCTTTCCGGCACCGCTTTTAAAAGCAGAGATAATGCTTATACCGCAACCGCGATTTGTTTAAGCTGTGGTAAACATCGAAATGCAAATGGATATGCCCGAAACGCAGCAAATTCGCAAAGAATTGTAAACTTGAACTCCAGAATATGAAGCAGACCAGCACTTATTAGTTCCATATTTTTAAGAGGATAATAAACGGTGAGGACAGTGAAACAAGCATTGAAACATAATAATTCGGAACTTTCACCGTTTTTTTCGAGAGACTATGCGGACGATTATACATTTCGACGATGATATTTCTCTCTGTCAACAGCTATGAGAACATAAATGTGTGGTAGATATCCTGATTACCATATTATTACATACATTCATAAATGATGTATTCATTATTTATATTCATAAATAAATAATGTAATTCAACTCATGTCCATATTTTGGTATTCAGTTGTTCAAAACCATTCCATTTCACTTTGTTTATCAAGGGTAACCCTCTAATGAAACACTCTAATGAAACGGCATGTTTCATGGAAACTTATTGGGGAATATTTTTTTCATTGACATTCTATAATTAAAAATAATCGTTGTAACGAAGAAAACATTCGCCCATAGAAAAAACAACGAAGAAAACTGTTGTCTATTCTTTCTTGATTAGTAACTCCTAAATATCTATGACCACCAAGCACGGTGGATGAGGAATGTATGACTTCAGCTCTGGTCTTACTTTCTTCCCTCTGCTTCGTTAATCAATCATCTACCGATAAGATAAAACCCATAAAAATAAGAAGGAAATAGGCCTAATTGTACCAAAGTTAATAGCACACGATCAAATATTTTCTTCGGTGTAATGTCGCCGAATTCTTCTAATTCTGAATGATTCCTCGTTTCGTTAGTTTTCAGTTCCGCACTTGTGTCTTGTAACTCGATCAAAAAGACAAATGTGACGGTAATTAACGTCATCTCGTTTAAACTATGCCCCGTGACACGCGCCACTTCAAAAGATGTTTACGCCATGAGGACGCTTTAATCGAGTTAAAGAGACGAGACTTGCGACTAACTCAATTAACCGAGACTCCTTTTCCAAGCCTGTCACGGTGGTGTTCGGTGGGAAAACAAAAAAAAGTCTAGAGTTGGCTCGAGTTTCGACGAACTTCAGACCAACCCGTTTCGCTGTGATTTTTCTCCACAAATCATTCTGTCAAATCGACGTGAAATCAAAGCTGATTTTAACGTTGCAATTCTGATACGAAAGAGTAGCATAGACATCCAAACGGGTTCGTCAAAAGACTCATCAAATTTTTTTTTTTTTTTTTTTTTTTTCAATGACAATTATTGAAGCAACGGAACGAAGGTATTTCGTGACTAAAAATGTATATTTCAAGACCTACTTCCAATTTTTTCCATGTAAATAAAGTAGCACATGACTGTGACATGGTTTGCCGCACTGGCAACTACTCATCAAAATCGCTTAAATTTTTTCAACAATCATTATCTTCGACTTTTAGTCTTCCCATTTTCAACAAATAAACGACAAAATTGCATTCGAAATTAACCGTTTTTTCGTTTAAGAGAAAGGTGTCGCGCTAATTCCCTCGCAAAATTACGCGCGTTTTGTACAAACGAGTCACATGGCGACAGACGAAAGCTAAACGAGAATCCCTTGAAATATCGCTTCTCGTCACGAGTGGGTAACGTCGCAGTAGTCACGATAGTATTGTTCTTATTCTTTGGTTACTGCAGCAGTAGTTCTATCCAGTGATAGAGGTCAAATGATCAAAATCCATGGATTTTTTGTAGCTGTACATGGTCGCTCAAACACCACATTACTATTATATCTTTACTTAACAACGATGAATAAATGTGTTTTTTTTTCCACTGTCAAAAAAATCATTTTATTGTTTTCCAAAATCTGTTGCGGCTAAATTCGCTAATGATTATTCCCGATTCCGTATCATCAAATATAATGAAATTCAACGAGCGCATAAATACTGTAAAGTGTTTGAGAGAAATAAAAAAAATCTGTTTGCGTATTGATTTTCGAACGTACTTTCTGAATAACTGGCTGTTTCGTCAAAAATGAATCTTTTGAAAATTGAATTGAATACAGTTTAATATCTCACTCCATTTCTATTGTAGGTCATTATTTGGCGAAAGTATATCTGTTATCACGTTGAGCAGTATCAAAAGCGTCTTTTGCTGACAAAGGGAGTTGCATTTATTATTTTTAAAGGTGCAATTATGGTTTCTAAATAATCAAATTTTTTAAGTCACGATTAGTTCGACGAAATTATTTTCAAATTCTTATTGAATCGACTTAAATACTTTGAACCACCAGATGTAAGAACATTTCTCATCGTAAGCGTAACGTTTAGGGTACAAACCACTGACGGCTTAACCTTCTTATTGTTAGTGTACGTCCCATGACGTTTGTATTCTAGAAAGTCACTGTCATATTGATTTTAAAGCTTATATACGAGGTCAAAAAAGGATCTCCGTTATCACTCTCTGCAAGCGCTTTCAGAATAAAAAATAAAATAAAAACATTTTTTGTAAAAAATAAAGCTCCGGGGTGAGGAACCCGCAGAGAAGAAACGCCAGGAAAAAGAGATAGGTTGGAACGTTAATTCGCATCGAGGCGTCGCAATCGCTAGAACACGAGGGACAGCGCCCTCTCGCATTCAGGATCAACCACTCGACGGTGTGTGCCTCCCGCGATAAGGGCTAACGGGATGTAGGGAAAAGAGAAGAAAAAAAAAGAACAAAAAGTTTCTTCCCACACGAAACTATACGAGGAAAGAAGCACGAGTTTCCTCCATCACCTTTTTTCACTTTTTCTTTCTCAAGCTCTCACTCAGTTTCTCCCTCTACCTCTTTGTCTAGTGGAAGTGGTTGGTTTAGTTCTACGAGTATGTAACCCTCCAAGCGTTCTTGAGGAAACACTATCTGTGCCTGTGCCGCTTCCATTCCTGTTGTAATAATGTAGCTTTACTTGGGTCGACTTCAGTATGTTCTCTTCATGCCGCCCTCTTGCTATGTATTTATCCTTGCAAGGCCACCTAATCTCCCAGCATCTCGTAGAAGTGAGAAACCAATATGAAATCAGTGTTCTTTGAACGGCGAAAATTCTCACAATTGCTATCAAAAAGTTTCACGCGATTGGCTGCTGGTCCAAGAATTTGAAAGAAATAAGTTATATAAAAAAAAAAACGTAGAATATACAGGACTCAGGAGAGTGGAGACATATCACGTTAGGATATATACTAATCGTTGTATAAGTGCCAATCAAATACATCACATAGTAGGTACAGACCTAAGCCATTATCACTCTCGATCACTGCTTGGCCTCCACCTAAAATATCTACGTCCACAGTGTGATTCGACGATCTCGTAATTCTCACGTTGCACCCTCGACGATTTGTAGCCCTCTCTCGCAAGTTATGAGCAATAAAATATGCACTCCTATAATTTCTGCGCTGTTCTCGCCGCGAGGACGACGATAAATGAGTAATTAATTAATCTTACTTCCATGGATTGTGGTAATTTGATTTTCATAACAAAGAAATATGCGTGGTTGTAACGTGATGTCACCATTATTTGTGTGATGAAAGCTGCATAAAAAATTTGACATGATTTCAAAATATTTTTGATTGTATATTTCATACTTATTTTCCATTTAGTTTTTACTATTCAAATGTCAAAAATTTGGTGCAATAAGTATATTTCAAATTGAACCTTCATAGAGGTTTCCGACAATGGAGTTAGTACACGATGGAGTATCAAAATGGATAAGAGAAAAGTCATGGTTGAACATTAAGATGATGTCAATAGCGCTGATTACCACTGCAAGATGCACAAATCTAAAAACCTCGGAAAGACAGGCTGAATGGATTTTCGTATCTGATTGAACACTGCTGGTTTTCAAAGCGCAAACTTATCACTCTCATTCTCGTTTCATCAGAGTTTCAAAGAGCTTATATATCAGCATCAAGAATACGCCTTTCCTACATACTTAGAATTTGTGAGAGAAAAAAAAACTTGTCTTTCTGAAACGGTACGCCGGTGGAGCCGGGGAGTTATGAATTAATAATATCACAAAAAAAAAAAAACGATTACATAGAGTGTTCAAATAGTTAACTTTGGTTCGAGCGAAATATTTCCTTGAAAATAACTCTTTTCGCCATCGTATAAATAATAGCGTAAACTTTTGGATTCTGGTTGAATGGCATGGATCACGTGGTTTGAGAGCGCGCAGCGAGGATGAAAGTAATCACAATTTTGGTTTTCAACCAGAACTTCGTCCTCCTTCGTATATTGCTCTCGAGTCAAAGGACACGGGTCATTGGAGGCTTCATTACGGGGCCAAGCTTAGACGTTAATTAAGCGAAGCCACCGGACGAAAGCTGGACCGTGAGACTCTTGCTTCTGCTCGTCTATTAGAGCAACATAGCCTCAGTAAAACCATCAGCGGCTGCGGAGAAGCATACAGAGATGTAGCCCACGTTCGTGGAACCCAAGCAAGCTTCCAGTCATAAAGTATAATATATGAGCCGATCGTGACTTGAGTTCCGAAACGAGATATCTCACCAGAAACACGAATGATATTTATGCCTGCATGATCCACCGAGACGATGCGACTCTTGAGTACTGGTACATAAATACTACACCCTACCAACAGCCGCCACCGCGCAAACCGGTACAATTCACCTATAAAACGCACTGCGTGTTGGTTAACATGCAAGGAGTCTAAGTATTGCTTAAACTTTTGCTGTTTTATCAGCTGTATGAATAATGAGGTCAAATGATAAAACAACAAAAATAACTTTTAGGCAACTTCAGTTTCAAATGCATTATACTATTTATGTAATTTCATATGCCAACGGGTCTTCCATATGCCAAAAGCAATTCATAAGAGATTGCTTTTGTACTCTAATTCCCTTGTAGTAAGCCCCGTTCATTTGACGCAACCTTTTCAATGTATATATACATGTTTATAGGGATAATAGAGTCCGGAATGTTGAGAAAGGTCGTGAAAGCCTCAGGAGGTGCACGAAAGAATTTTATCGACATGAATGTTGATGCCGTCGAACGAGGCTGAGGGGGCGTTAGTGAGATGCCGCTTCAGAGGTGCTTCTCTGTGTGGGTTATGCGCCAGCGAGAGAAGCTTACTCGCGATTGAAAGCTCGCCGTATAACGACTTGGGAAGTCTTGATATTATATGCATTATGTATGCAGGCCTATGGGTCGTGCTTATGCCATACGCCGCCTCCATTCTCATCTGTAGTCGTGGAGGTCATACACTATGGCACGCGATCAGTGACGTGGCACTGGTCTCGTCGCGTGGGGCCACCTAGCGGTCTCTCTTCAACCATCATACGACCCTCACGATTCTTCCTATAACCTCTGAACTCTACGTGATGTTCGTGTGACTCTCGATCACTGCACACCTTCAAATACTCGCACCCAAATGCACACGCAACAGTATATTCGCTCATTGAGATTTCTAAATTTCCGATTTTAATATCACTTTGTTTTAGCGTTTGTATCGTGAAAATTTTTTTATTGTCTCATAGCCAACGTTAACGGGTAACTGGATCACTCTCTCGAGGAGGACTGATCATTATAAAAGAGTGTTCATGGTTTATCGTTCACGGGTATTCATCGTTGACGTACTTTGAACGAACAGACCGACACTGTAATCGCTCTTGAAAAAAATCTATTCTCCAAAATTGTTTTTATGTCATTCGAAGCATTTTCATACGTTTCTAATTGGTACTTATACGATATCGAATATCTCATTGGACAGATTTTGGTACTGCACCTTAGTGTATCTCATAATTCGGCATGATTGATGGACGAATCCACAGAATGAGCCGTCAAGCGAATTCGCCGGGAAACTGCAGAACATTATTTGATTATTCGTACTTGATACACGTACGCGGCTATTTGCAGATCTATGTTAATGGCTCAGACTTCATGTTTGATCGATCTATGTAGAAGCTAGAATTATAAGGTTTGTGGTAATTGTACTTTCACGTATTTAATATTGCGTCGATTGGAAATTTCGACTTATGTGCTGCTGAATATCGATGACGTCGAAAATAGCTAACTGAAATATAATTATTATAGCATACGCACTATAAAAGCTTTCTCCTCGATGTGTGTATTTGGCTTGAAAAAAAGAATGAAAAAGAATTTGTCATCCATAAGAATCCTCCCTATTTGTTTTTGCCATCCTTTTATCCATTTCATTCCTTCAAACATTCATAGAGATAGCCTACTTGTTTAGCCTGGCACGTATGCGTGTACGCCGTACTGGCACGTGATCTATGAAACCTACTCTTTTCTCTTATACTCTCTCTCTCTCTCTCTCTCTCTATTTCTCTTCCTCTCGCTTTCTTCATTCTCTCCTAGCAAACCGAACGAGTTTCTATTGATAAGATTGAACGGAAAGCTTTATTCTCGATTCGTGCTTTGCCGCATCGCCTCGTTGATATGTGGATAGTCTCTCTACTACATTCTCGGCGTATTCGCCATGTAGTACGTACCCACATATAGAATGATCTATCGGAATCGAGTATAGAGAGTGCGCCATGGAAAATATAAGCGATCGGAGCTTTCCAGTAATATAGTGTATACAATGCCTCATTCATACGTAAAACACATTTCATATGTATAGCAGAGTTTATGTATGTGTATATTTTTTGAAAGTTTGGTAGGATGACATTCGAAGAAATGATCCAAGCTTTAGAAGGCTCCTAAAATCATTGGCCCTCTTGACTCTTGGTTCATTAGCATTGAGATTGACTTTAGACGAATTGTAATTAAGACGACGAATCTACCGGCTTTTGAGCGCTCTAGCTATCTTGAACTCTATCCCGGACAAAGGTGCAAGGAGTAATTCTCCGACCATATACACAGAGAAACGGTGAGGAACGAAGCGGCAGCACTTATTTGCATGTAATTGATCGGAGAGGCTCTCTCACCTGAGTCACTGTAACTACTGGCCTCACCCAACGACTCATTCGAGCGCCACTCCTTTGTCAACTAACTTACATCGTTCACCGTATATATGGTATGGTTATATAGGTTAAAAAGGTTAACTCGCTCTCGTCTCTCCCCTCAATCATTTTCAACGACTCTTCTAGCCAATTTGCCCAAACCGCACCTGTAAACTAAGCTCCGGGTATTAATCAACGCAATCAACCTCTTGCCACGTCTAAAAGAAAATATGCAGAAGGGTTTTTTTTGCTTAAAAGCATGAATATCACTATCTGTGCTACGCAACTCATAGCTCTGCCTTCAGGCTGCATAGACTTGTTTGCTTCCCCCCCTCCCCGTTTTTTGTGCTTTTTTCTTGTCTCCTTTTACCGTCTCCGTTTAGCTTTGTTTCTCTTTCAATTGGTGTGTTCTACCATCAGACAGACATTTCTTTTTCAACTTCCGTCAAGCAGACTAGAGACGGCAGAGCAGTTTTCTCGATTTCTCACTTTACTTTATCGTGCGCTTGTTGGTGGCTTATCCTCATGAATAAATAAATGCGGGTGTGCCTCCGGGGCTGCAGCCTTGTATCTTCGAGAATCATGAAATACTTGGCGAAAATTTCCACGAGATACATGCTGTGTTTCGGATGATCAAGAGGTACCATTGGAATGTTGTGGAAAAAATAGAGTTTTTGTTTATTTGAAAAAAAGATTACGTTTTTTTTTCGTTTCACTTGAGAACAAGACAAATTCAATCATATTGATGATGAAATTCATTGCGAAGATTTTCCGATTAGCTGCGACGATCAATAATAATAACTGCGGGCTTTTATCACATAACACGAGAAAGCGTTGCCCTTTTGGATCATGTGGATTTCCTGCCATTCTGTCATTATCAAAGATAAATGAATCAAGCCGAACTTCACTAGCTTGATTAGAAGATACAGAAACAGAATATTGTATGTTCATCAAATCCTACGTGGGACGACAACAAGATGCGCGTTGAATGCTCATAACGTTGTGTTAGGTGTTGATTACACAAAGAGGCTATTTATGAAATCCTGGTTTTTCGTATTAAATAGTTATTCCATTAATAGGTTGCTGATACATTCTAGGGGTAAAATATTTTCTAGAAAATCGTAAAACATTCAAATCTAATTTCCAGTCCCATATTAAAGTCATCAAAAATTACAAACTTCATTTGCATCTTGTTCCGGAACTTGTCAACTCGGCTTGTGGATCACTATAAGAATTGGTCACGTCGAGGATTACGTTTGACGGATTAAGTTTCGTCGGCTGCAGACTGCAAATATGCCCTCAACTCTACTCCAACGACAGCAATCATTATGGTCATGGATGTCCTTGTTCCGAGGACAGTTGGTACGAGGTTATTACAGCCTCTCGTCAGAGTGTTTTTGAATATGCTATTGCCAAAATTGTTCGAGAGTTAATTTGCCGGATGTCCTTGATACATCAGTCACGGATTCAAGTAAGATATACGAATGTTTTAGAAGCTGAAAATAGCTCATCATATACTTTCAATTCGGGTGAACTCTCGAATAAAAAATATTTTATGAAGGATCGTCGGATTTCCTGGGTAGAAACGAGAGCAGTAGGTCGTAAAACTAGAAGCTAGTCGACAAAAATATCGATCGCAGCTTAACTCGCATAATCAGAAAGCTGCGCTTTGCTGTGTAAAAAAAAGGGGAATCTAAAGGTTCACCGAGAAGGGAAACCGGGTGATTATTTCATGGTTCTCCTTTTTTTTCACCGTTAAAACCCCTTCCCTGCAGTTTTGTAACCGTCCACGATACGTTTCTACCGCTCGTGTTTTCTTGTAGTCTTTTAAAGAGTATCAAAAAAAAAAATGTTCAAGATGAAACGGTATAGATAAAACTTTTATTTTCTTCCGGCTAATCGTAAAGATGGAATGAGACCGACGGCAAATTATAATGTCGATGAAGGGAATAAAAATACCTCTTGAAGGTGCACAAGCATATGAAAGACCAATTTTCGTGCTTCAGTCTATCGCTATCGCGAATCGTACAACACTATTTGTTATTGATGTTGGCACGAGTTCGTAGAGATGAGGAACCGAGATGAATCGGCGAGAAAATTTCGTTGGTCTCGGTTTGAACGAAAGCAGAGAACAGGGAGGGAAAGTGAGAAAAAAAGGAGAGCAATGGTTTGCCTGAAGGCTTGAATCGGATATGTATGACATCGAGCTATCGATACATTGCGGATTTGAGCAGGAAATTCATCGAATCGGCCGATCGTGCCTGATCGCTGGAATCCCTGGAGCCCCTGGTATATATCGTATCCCCACTTTAACTTGCGCCTGAACGGCGCGTATATGTGTATCAGCTCTGCACTATATAACTACATGGATAAAGAATCAACTGACATGCAAAACTGCAACGGAATAAAAAAAATCTTTCATCCGTGTCGTATTAAGTACTGAAACACATTTTGATGAGATCAACTTACTGTAAGATCAGCAATTGAAGCTCAATTCAGAGGAAATCACATATTTTACATTTTTACTTAATTATCAACAAGTTCAGCATTTGTGGTTGCTATGAAAAAAATCACTATCTATTTCAACATTTCTTTGGAATATAACGAATGCTTGCGAAATGAAGTATTTACTGTACAGAATAAGTGACGGACTTGATACTTTTGCGTGATTTAAAAATTGTTTATTTATGAGGTACGCTTTATTTAGCCGTAAAACTTGGTGGTCATTTTGGATGGGTCAAACAAGAAAGCAGAACCAATTACAACGAATCTCGCTTTTTACATATACGTGTGTGTGTATATATATGTAGTTAGTTCTGTGGATGTATATCTAGAAGAGCCACAAGAATTACGGTCACCAGCCGGGTCGTCTTGGTAGTAGCGTGGTTATATATATCCGATAAACAGCCAAAACACATCCTACGTGAAAAGGGGTCGACGTGAATCCGGAGATGGTATGAGCTCCACGGGAATATACTTCGCACCAACAGAGAATGGACGGCCTGGGCGCTGGTCTGCGAAAACCTTCACACGATCTTTTCTACTATACATAGATCTCGGTAGGGTAGAAAGCAGTGGTGATTGTTGGGGCAGTAGATATAGTAGGCTCAGTGTGCGTGCTAGGGGGACATGAACTCTCACTGGGTGAGTTATGGCTCGGTACTTTGACACCGTCGAAGTACCGGGTTGGCAAAGGGCAAAGGAGAAGCGAAGGCATCGTCGATCCTGCACGCGGGCTTTTGGATTTTGTAGAAAGTGCCTGCTCACCTCACCAGGTTCGACCTTCTTCACTTGACATGTAAAAGAATATATGTCGACCCTCGAGCTATATAGAGAACGTTTTTTTTTGTTCGTTAACAAAATCACAATATCGCCGATCTGCCGCGAGGGTTAATAAATCTCATGATTCTGTAAGTACATTTCGACGGGAGCTATACACGAAAAAGTTTGCGGCTGAAAATCTTTTTCTGTTCTATAAGATACGACCCCAAGCTGTCTCCGGTAAGGTGTATCGTCTAAGTTGGTGAAGCAAGGGGCGCTTGCACATACAGAAAGATACCAACCCCCGATAGAAAGTCTTGGTGGTAATGGCATTGGCGTTGCATGTATATACGTAGGTAGGTGTCGGTGTCAGGTTGGAGAAATGAAAGAAGCACGGAGGATCGAGGGACTGGAGAGAAGAGAGAGGAAACGAGACCGTGTGCCGGTGTGATTTATATTCATAACTTTAATGCGAACCAACGTGCAGTCACGTCGCAGAGGCCGTCGTTCCTCTTACTCTCCTCTCTCACCTTTGA
This sequence comes from Campoplex capitator, assembly GCA_037576405.1. NCBI lineage: Eukaryota > Metazoa > Arthropoda > Insecta > Hymenoptera > Ichneumonidae > Campoplex > Campoplex capitator. The sequence goes on from JARBWI010000015.1 coordinate 3,506,634, forward strand.
GAATATACACACCTTCGTAGGCTTCTTCCTCCATCAAGCTTGCAAAAAGCCGGTTACCCTATCCCTCGCTTTCCTTCAGTTTCGACCGAATTTTCCGACCCTCCAGTATTTCCACCTTCTTCCTCTAAGCTAACCCGCTGGGTATCCATACTTGTAATTTATGTATTTCACACCTTGTTGCCCTTCATCTCAGTGAGACTGTGGTATGGGTGTTCACGATACAACTGAACGTTCCAACAACTTAGATGGGAATGGAAATATTGCGACCATTGGAACATCCAATGTGCTAACATGTGGGAAGAAAAATCCGCAAAAATGGTAAAGTTGATGGGCGGTTATCTTGAAATTTGAACTGAGTAGAATCCATTCGTAGAACTTTTCGCAACCACAGTTATGACTACTTTTTATAATAATTTGTTTCTTACTAAAGTAGTAAGTGAATGTACTACATGACATTTTAACAATACTGATTCTTCATGCTTTTCCGATATTGGGTAGTTTGAGTTTTCACGCTTTCGGTTGTGTTGGCCAAGTTAAGCACCACCACCGCGCCACTACGTACTACTTTTCTCTATCTCTTTCATTCTTCGCCTTTTTGTGATTCTTCTCTCAGAGCTCCTTCACCCCTTACTTCCGTATTTGCCCATCTTTGCGGTCGACGTCTCAACGCTGTGGCGTACCACTGCAGTGCATACCATGCTGCAATGCAAATAGACCCGATGAACTTGAGTAAACTTCAATATATACTGTGAAAGAACTGCGCAGGGTGCTGAAAGGAAGAAAAAGATGGGGACTTACCTTTAAGCTTACAAACTCGGCCTAACTCTTCGCCAAACTATCGAATTGATTTTAATATCAACTTTGTTCTTGCTACCTTGGAATATACTTCAGCCACATGGCTGATATGCTTCGAGCGAGCTTGCGCCTTGCTCGCATCACGCTTGAAAAATAGAGAAAACTCCATCCAGAGTTTTCTATAAATCTCATGGTTCATCATTTCGTGGATTTGGGAATATGCACCTACGAATCTTTATTTCTTTAATATATTTGAGATATAATATGATTTAGTGTAAACATTTTATGACCATTCAACATGAATTGAAATTTGAATTTCTAGAATGATCTGTAATATTCATAGATCTAATATTGGTTTATCGTTGTCAAAATTCATTGGGATAACCCATGAAAAATTTTACATTTTCGGCAAATTGTCTTACAAAGCGGCGATGAGCGATGTAAATTAAGTCATCAGCGAATGATTGGCGATGTCCTTTTACCTTGAGAAAGCTGCAAGCTTCGAAACGCGACAGATTACTAGTGTCTCACAAATCGTACGAACCCCCAACTGAATTCAACCGTCTCGGTGGACGGGTGGCGATGGTGAAAACACAAGTTTTGATTAGTTGCCCGAGAAATTGACGAGAAAGCGGTTTCGAGGTGGGCCGTTGGTTGCCGCTCGGGGAATAGTTAATTCTCGAGTGAGTCACGGTCGTCACGCGAAATTCGCTTACTTTCCGCTTTTGCAAAGTGAAGCCAAAACCACCGTAGAACCATCCTCTCCATTTGCGAATCTCACACTCCTGAGGCTCCAAACATTTTCAGCAATATATGTTATGAAAGCGGGAGGAATAGAAACAGAGAGAGGGGCGGAGGGAAAAGAGGAACAAGAAGAATAAAGAGAGAAAGAGAGAGAGAAGGAAAAGCTCAGGCAACGGCAATTAGGAAGATTACCCGGGCTGTCTCAAATGAATAAGTAAAATAACAATTACTGTTACGGAGAAGAAGCTATGAAAATCTCTAGCCTGGTAAGCGAGACCATCGCTTTGTTCGGCTTTAGTTCCTCGACAAAATAGAAAGAAAATTTTAAAAAAGCTTCATTACAGTGGGATCCTCGATGTTGAACTTACAGTATAGAAACTCGAAATGATTTCAATTAACGGTCATTTTTTTCATTCAATGTCAATCTTCATCATGAGCATGTACTGATGACCCGGATCATCCTGATGGTGTGGTAGTTTTATTTCATGCTGAAGCTAAAAAAACACGTGTAATGTTCTAGGCATTTGAAATGACTGAAAAAGATTTTTTTCGTCTCACGTAGGCATTACGTAAATTCATTCGCAGTCCGTATAGTTCTATTGAAGTGCTGGTGTGCCTAATTTTAGATTTTGCGAGGACATAGCTCGTAAAAGAGTGACGAAAGCTAAGTCATATGAGATACTTTCCGGTGAGATGATGCGGGCGCCGATAGCATAGGCGGATGAAGTCAAGAGTCTAATATGATGCCTGTCAAAGAGATGTCACCGGATATGTTGCGGCAGGTGGTCGCGAGATGTGAGAGTTTTGATGCTGGGGTTACACAAACGGTCGGGAAAGACGGTGCCGCGCGCTGATGTTTGAGACCCTTTCGCGAGAACGTTGACAGGGGTGGCGTGATGCGAAGATGGGGCGAGAAAGAGAAGAAGGCAGTGCTGGCGCGTTATCCAGCGTTGGCGCTTACGATCTCACCCCTTTTCCCTGCCATTTCGTCCCTCAAGCATTTTCCACTCAAATACATAGGCTACGGGGCTGAGTGTACGAGTAGGAAGATATAAGTCGTTTGGTGTTGGTATACAAAGAGGGAGTGAGACGAGATTAGAGGAGGCGGAGGAGAGTACGTGTCTCACGGCGAGTCGCTCTTCACGGTCCCGACGATGCTCTATCATATATATACCTCTCACGTAACTTTCCCAAGACAAATTGCTGTTCCAAACTATTTAAACTTCATTTAAATATCAAATTATGTGAGGAGTCGGAGTGGTGTCGCCGTCGAAGCAGCCACTCACGGCCCAGCTCTCGTATCAGGGAATCTAACCCTTCCATCCCCTCTTTGCCCATCTCTTAAATTCGCTCAGCCTTACGTATGCATTGATACATATACGTATACGTGTACTTATACACTCGTCCAAGTTGATTTTCAAGCGTCAAAATTCATGCAATAAACTTTCTACTTGGTTCCAAAGAGCCCTCTACCCGTACGACGGATACTTATTCGTATTTTTATTTAGCAGGTCAGATAAATTATTATTTATATAGATGAGAAGAAATTGGGCAATAATTAATGCGTAATCTGATGCAAAATTAGTCTTGGAGGTAATTAATAGCGCGATAGTTTCTTTCAAACTGTCGTTTGCAAGAGTAATTTCGCTCGATCTCACCCAATCTCTAACTACATATACCTTTTCTCTAAAATCGAATCGTTGAAAAGCCAAGTAATGAGTGCCTCGGTATAGCGCGTCCGAGAACCGTAGCGGGGATTTCAGCAGGGGTGGGAATGGAGAGTATTGCATTTGAGAGTCGTAGCACGCGCCACTAACTCGATGTATTCAAATCACAGCGTAGCCGCATCAGTGCTGGCGACGAAGAGAAATAGTTTTAGCACAACTCCTCCTCCACTTCTCGCTTTTCCTCTCTCTCTCTTTCTCTCTCCCTCTTCCCCTCTCATACTCAATCCTGTTTTGCTTGCATCCCTATTCTTGTATTTTACCAATGTCACACCCTCTTCAATCATGCGTACCGATAATACATATCATTTTTATCTTCATGTAGCTTTGCCTCGAATTCATATTTCGCGGCAATTGATCTCTGAATTTATTTGCGACAACGAACCAGCAATAATACGGAGCTAGATTTATGAAAATAAACGTATATATGTATCACACGAAGGATACATGTGATCTACATCGTTTTTCATTAATTAACAAGGAGTGATTAATAGTTTTACAACGTGACAAATTGTATTATCGATTTCATGAGATCATGATTCATTTATTAAAACGGTGTCGAGTCAATTTCACAATAAATGGATGAGAACAGTATTATGAAAAATATAGTGTAATCAAAGTTGAATGTTACAAATTAATACAACGACCCGTGAAAGTACAGCTGTTTTTTTTATTTTTTTTTTATATACGACCAATGTTTGGAATAGTATTGGGCAAACGATCGTTAAGCTCATCGCTCGACCTGAACAATGGCCAATGGATTGCTTATGCTTAACTCACGTTCCGGTTGAGTATCAGCATCCCACAGTTTGCTGGGTCTAAGCAAGTAACATTGTTCGTACATGCGAAAAATTGTACTTTCGTTTATTTTTTCCAAAGTAAAAAAAAGTAATTGTTGGATTGACAACTCATAACTGAAGGAACGACTTGCTAATATTTGGTGTTTTAGCTTCACTTTTTCAAAGCCTACGAGCAGTTTTCACGTCATTTTCTTTATTATTGTTCAGTGACTTAGAAGACGATTAGATATACGAATTCTATTAAAACTATTTTTGGTATGTTAGTAGACATAATATAAAACAAGGGACCACCAATGTACTTGTCCACGTTTTTTTCCCCGTGAGGGGATTTTTGCGATTCGATATCACTTCTTTTTTCTAAAATTTTTAAATATTTTGGTTCATATAAACTCCTATGGAGACTGTATATAATTACAATCCGCACTTTTAGCTTGTAAATATAACACAATAACTGTTGATTTTATTTTACGTTTTTATATTTTGTGGATGAATATGTTCACTGCGAGATTAGAATACTCAGGATCACGAAAAAAAATGCTTACCAGTCTGTTCAAAAGTTTATTGTGTGATCATTTTTTTTCACAATTTATCCAATTTCCTCGCTAATCTCGCACTTTATCATTACAGAACTTCACTCAGACTCGCCGTTGAATATTTTTATTAAATCCATTAATCGAAATTTTTTGGACGTCCTGCACTTGATTATGTCAAAACTCCGTTAATAACCGTTTCACTGTGTAGACGTCACACACTACGCTTACACGGCACTCTTATTCCGATTTGGTTATAATGGGGTGTATATACATATATATCGGGTATAATAAACCCGATTGATTAATCCGGAATAAGAGTTCCGTGTGAACGTAGTATAGTCTCATTGCTCTCTCTCTGCAGCTGTCACTGGAGACTGGCTTTGATGAAAATGGGTCTTGAGGCGGGCGTTGAGACCTAACATGGTGTTTTATACAGACACGTCAAATTCTTGAATGTGTTGGTAACTTTTACATAATCTTGAGCCCGTGCAAAGTTTTTTCTCAGCAATTACGCGACCGATCATGCTGATTTTGGGCGCAATCGAAAGAGAATTTCTTAATTAGCTAAAAGTTCAATTTTTAAGTTCCTCAATTGCTTCTGAGCTTCGTAATTCAATAAAATGACATGCCGATTTTACCCCCACCACCGCGAATCGGTTTATTCAGAGAGAGTATAGTCTCGGCGAGCTCGGGCCAGCAGACGACAGGGCTGTCAATGTACTTTTCCCGAGACTCTACCGAGTCTCTTGATAACTTGACGGTAAATTACATTCTAAAAATTGCAGATGATATCGTTATTTTTATATTGGAAATAAAATATTGTGCCTCTTATTTATGTTCTAACTTATCGAACCGTTGGCAAGACAGAAAACTCGTGATATGGCGATGGCCACAAAACATTGCAAAAATAAATTTGCGAGCGAATCGAATGCCTTCGATATATGGAGTTGAAAACTTTTATATCCGTGTGTATGATAAAATTCAATAGGCCAAGTTCGAAAAATCTTAGATTCGGAAAGAAAGTTTCGTGGTCGGACTTTGGTCACACGAAAGTTGTAAACTGGTGTACACGTTGACTATATATGCTATTTACCATATAGAGTAGAACGGGTAGGTAGTACAATATTATCGGGTTCTTAGAAGAAAGTCTGGACGATCTGAGATGCCGCAGTGTTAATTTAAAGATAAGAGAGGTATCACGAGAGAAAGAAATAAAAAGAGAGGATAAGGGAGGAAGAAGGCAGCAAGCAGAAGGCGAGACGAGAGAATAGAATGCGGATATCGAAGTTTGAAACAGAAAAAAGTGAGAAAACTCAACATATACCTATGCGTACTTTTACTACCATAGAAGAGTTTCACGCAAGGACTGAACACTTTTCGAAGCTCCGCTTCAAATTAGTCTGTTTGCTGGGGCGGTACGGCCTTCCCTTTTACAAATATATATTCACGCTTTAGTTCACTTTCTCTCTTTCTTCTCTTTCTATTTCTTTACCACTTAACTTTTCACAGATTTCAGTATTTACTTCGCTCTGCAAAATAATACACGCTCCCTACCCATATAATTCTGTTTATCCAATGTACTTCCATAAAATCTCATGAGACATTACTCTCTGCAGCTGCATTTTATTCATCGACACTCAAACAAAACAACAAAAATGCGATTTTTTTTTTCTATTCTTTGCTGTTCCTCGTCACATATTATGGTGTCGAAAAATAAAACGAAGAATGCAGATAAAAAAGAAAGTCAAAAACAAGACAGAAAATGGTGTGAAACCGCTGATGTAAATAGCAAACGAAAATTGGACGGGATAGGCAATAGAAAGAGAGAAAACATTTGCATGTAGGTAGGTTGATATCGCGAGGAAACAAATTTTTCTGAAGCATCCTCGGGCCACCGCTCTATCGAAAAAGAAGAGAGACAGAGTGAGTAAAAGGTAGAGAGAGAGAGAGAAGAGAGAGAGTGAACTCGACGTCATAGCATCGTGACCTAGGAATCCGTTGAAGGGGGTGGTGGTTGCCTTACGGACTATTGCCCTGGCATCATCGTTCCCCAGCAACTCCCTCTATCTTACCTCATACCGACCCTCGTGGGCCTGCACCGACGCGAAGCAGATTTGCATGCGAGATTGTACTAGAGACTCGCGCTCTTCCGCACTGCACCTTGATCGCCTCAACTTCTTCCCTATCTTTTGAATCAGCTCGACTCTCCTCCCTACTCCTCCTCACTTATCTTCTTCTCTTTCTCTCTTTTTTTTCTTTCCTGTTCTACTACCTTTACCCTACTATCTTCTTTCTACGAGGAGGTAAAAACGCTTTTATATAGGTACCCGCTTATATTACATCTCTTCGCAAACTTGACATTTGTTTCCTGGCCGGAAAATTGGTATTGTTGCAGAGTATGCCCCGAGAATGACGCCCGAACGTGTTTTCACTACCGGTTCTCATAGCGCAAGAAAATGAACTGCAAGATTGGCTGATTATGGTCTCCGATATGTTTGCATCGTTTATTCCCAGAATCATTACAAAAGATTAAAAGCTATGCAAAGCCAAATCATTTTCTACTGTCCTCGAAAATAATTTGATTTTTTAATTTTATTTCGTAGCTTCGTGTTTCAATTAATGATCATTGAACCATTCTTCCAATCGAAGCAATTGAAAATTTGCGATAATTTTTCGCTCTAATTTCTTTCTCTCCTTCTCGCTCCTTCTTCTCGGTATCTCGAATCCACTTGGTCCTCATATAACACACGTTAATCCAATGTTACATCACGCCTGCGCCAGTAGTTCACCCCTTCAGAAGCGTGGGACCGGATTAGATTTGATTACCACGTTGAGAACTGTGTTCCGATCAGTCAGCACTACCTGTATCTATCCTATATCCCTTTGGAATTACACTGTGCTGGGGCAATGCGTTTCGTGTCGAGAACATATTAACCAAGGCATGGTATATACGATATGTGCTACAGATCCACAATTTTCTCTGATTAACTTTGAAAAATCGAAATTTCGTCAAAATATATTAGATTCATTTTTCAATTATTATAATCATTATGTCATCAAATATTTTCATTCTAGTTCATTTATGTAAATTTAAATATATGCAAGTACATCATCTATCGTATCAATCACTGAGAAATAAATTTTTTCAGCCCAATCTTGCCAAATTTACGTTGCTTCAGAAGATGTAAAAAATAATTAACTAGTTAACATATATTAGCTTAAGTTTCGGAAAATTCCTGATCATCAATTCAGAAATATTTTGAAATTTCTGACTTCACATATTTAGCATCGTAGTCACATGAGCAGCCAAAGCCAAGTTAATATAGACACTTATTTCGAACAAATTGAAAGGAAATCGATTACAATTGAAAAATCTGATTTATTCCGCTCATTCGCATTCATCATCTGTGTGGATGTGAGTTTATTATTTTCTTTCTGTATAAATAATGACGTCCGAAAAAGCTTTTTTTTTTTGCTTATGAACAGAATGAATAAAAATATATAACTGAACGAAACGCTCTTTTTTGTAGTTTAAACCTATATCGTAGTCTCCTTGAAGCTTACTATGCAATACTTCGTCGCTCGATATCAAGATATGGCTCAAGGTACGGCCAGATATTCAGATTTATTCGCTTTAGTCCCGAACAACAGAGATATAGACTCGCTCTCAATGGCTCAAGCTGTGGAGGCATCTTGGAATCGGTATCTTTGAAGCGCAAGTGGTGCCGCGCTACTCCTCAGAGTTTCAGTCTCTCTCTCCTCTCCCTATACCCTGCCCCTAGCAAAAACAGAGTATCGGAATCTGAGATGGCAAGCGGGAGCCACGGCTGCAGATGCCACGAGCATAACAACCCCTCGAACTCCACCCCCCCCCCCCTCATTCCTCTTCTTTTCTTCTCAAACCCTCATTTCTTCGCTCCGTCGTTCTTCATCTTATTTCTCCGAACGGATATGCGCCTTTTATGAAAAGCCAAGACACGAGAGCAGTGCCTTAGTGATGGCACATATATTTGTCTTCGGGTCTAGCCACATATTTTCGACGTGTAAACATGCATTTAATTGGGAATCAATGTTATGTTCAATTCTAACGAAATATATGAGAGACTATAAAATCCTAAACATCATAAGTTACAAGGACCAAAGCGTTGTCCAGCGTGAAGGATTTGAACTTTCAATTGATTTATTTATTAACAATGTTCAGATGAATCTAGAAAGAAGAACGAGAAAATTTAAGCCTTGACGATTTTTTTTTTTCACAGCATCGAAACCAATTTATACATTTGGTAAACATATGGTAAAAAATACTTTGGCGGAGTAATTGCTAATAAACGAATATGATATCAACCGTTGAATATTTTAAATTAATCTCCACGATTAGATCAAACACTGGCCTCGTCAGAAGATAATACTTTGCGGATTTCTGTCCGGGTTCAAATACCAAGTGAAATAAAATATGCCAGATAATACCATGGAGAATCAGTACGATATTGTATTGATATGTGCGTGCAAGATATCGCGTTAACTCGCACCGATATACCCACCATCACTGCATTTCCAATATAATACACACGTTGTAATGAACAAAATTGTGCGTGAACGTTTCGCAAATCGTCGGTAATTCAAACATTGAAGCTTTTGAAATTGATGAGAGAAACAAATACGAACACCGAAAACTGGCTCGGTTCATATCGATTAGTTCGTCGTTTGAATGAAATTGGATATATAATCGTCTGAAAGTATATATCAAGTTCAGGCTTACCGCATGAAAAATCGTACGGTGAAAATGCTGATAAATATATGCACGTCAATTAAATCAACACGTATTAAATTTATGTGGAAATATGATTTCATAATCAAAATTATAATAAATTCAGGTATACGTGCTCTGAATATAATTACTTTGAAGACAAATGATAGTTGTGATTCATTCTAATTGCCCAGAATATATCACTCGCTTGAAAAAAGTTTCGCTGAACATTAAATATTCCACGCCATTTCGCGCGGCCGTGACCTCCGTCATTTTTAATTTTCTTGAAATTTTTTTATCGAGTAGCACCCGATGAAAGTAATATCCAAACCAATTTTTTAATTTTTGATCTCACGTCTTTCGAGAGTGACGATTAAAAAAAAAAAAAAACCCCCCGATTTTGCGAGGTTCGGAAACGTTCCAACGCCTGTATCTTTGGAAATAATCGCCATATCGAAAAATGTCACTGCATCGATTTCTTTCATGTTTGTTCATACTTTCAGGGGGGGGGGGGGGGGGGAGGAGAGAAACATAATGAATCAGCGTTGTCAACGCTTTTTTCGCATCTTTGGTGAAAACAATTGTTTTTCAAGATGATTACTATTTTTATTTTTATTTTTCAAAAGATTTTCCAACGTAGTATGACCAACTTTACGACTTTTGATGCTGGTCCGACCACGGGCTCATTTTTTTCGAACATCGAATTTTGTTTTTTTTTTTTGTAAAAAATTGAAGTTTCTCATGTGAATAATCACGTCATAACCACAGATATATTTACTCATCGTTAAGAATAGAAACGTGCTTCAGTTTTTTTACTCTGATTACTCGATTAATTTATCCATTTATGATGTTTCAACCCTTACCATGAAAATAAAAATAATAAATTCTTTTGCTGATTAGGATGTTTCTGCTGAGCTTGACATCGGCTTATGTTATTCTTTTTGCATATGCGGACATTTCGTTACTCATCCCTTTCTCAGTTTGATGATCGTTTGTCATTATTTGAAGTATTAATTCAGAAAATTCCATTGGAATTCCATCAAGTTTTTTATCCGGGAAAAATCCAATTTTCTATGGTGGAATGTAACGTTTTCGGTGATATGTAGTTGATGTGGCTTTATTTCATTCGTTTTGATGCTTGAAATTATACGTAAAAACCTGTTGCAGCGAATTATGCTGTCAATGGATTATCTGTGATCTCTTCTGACACTTTAATTTTCGATTTTACATTAACTTTTATCTGGAGGACATGTTGAGCGTGTAACGGTCAATTTACAGGGAAGAATCGCAATCATTTTATATAAACACGTTGGTTTCTCAATTACCTAAGTAGAAAATCAATAATTTAATCACTCAAAGTAACTTCCATGAATGTCTGGGATGGAAAAGAATACACAGACATTTGTACAGTCGGTATGATGAACCTCGCCATGGCATCGCTAAGAGCTACAAGTGTATACAGATTCTGGCATCAAATTGAAACGACAACGCCCGATCGAATACCCATTTTACTACGGTAGGGGAGTTTTATAAGGTACACAACAATGTACGGGTGGAAGTTTATGAGAATAAAAACGATAGGAAACTTGGCCCATAAACTTAACGATAACGTTTTTAAAATTTCATTAAATTTTAATTAGACAGTCAGCGATGCCGAGGCTCGGTTATTAATGTGCTTGATTGATTTGGTGATATAGCAATGGCGGGGAAGTTCGAACTTTTGACACAAAGGAAAAGTAAATGTAGATTGAAAAATTAGTAGGAAGAATATCAAACTGTAACACCCGTGAAAGCTATACAAAAAGAAAGAATATAATAAAGAGCCAGTTCAAAAAATATTATACCCAATAATATTTTTCTCTTTTCCTCCTTCTCGCTTTCTTGTATGGAAGAGTCTCATCCCACAGGAGTAATTCGTTCCCCTACTCAGGCATTTTTTTCTACCCTCTTCGTGCATCCTTCCTGTTGCCAAAAAAAGACAAAAAGTTTAGAGGTTCCTTTTCGTACTTCTGAAACACGGCCAACATCGAAAGGCTCTCACCACGTGAGTCTTCAGGAAAAACTCAAATCGACGTTTCTTCTCGTGTTTCGCAATATTTCTCTCTTTTTGTCTCTCCATCTTTCTTTCTCCCCCGGCATCTCGTAGATATACATATGCATAGGATTTTTTTTTCATCGCTCTCTGCACTTTTCACACACCTATAGTAAACTGCTTTGGCTGTTACTAGAGCCCTTGTCCGAAAGCTTGTTCTTAGGTACCAACACCACCATGGAAGCATTTCAGTACTGTTCTTATATGTCTGTATAGATAACGTTGCTCCGGAAGCGTTTGATATTCCCTCCGTTGTGGAAGAATCGAACTTCGCACAGATATCCGTATCGTTTGCTTATACAGAAAAGGACGTATTTCGCGTTACTTGACGTAGCAAGTTTTGCGGTTTCTGCCCTTTCGATTTCATCTCAAATGCCAGGCCAGAGAATACGAAGTATACCCGAAGAGGCTTCAGTCCGCTTACGGAATGTCCTGCTTTAGTTCGGAAATGTCGGTCTCGACCTCGTATTCGAGTGTGAAATTCCATTCACACGATCACCTCGCCAGCCATGGCACGTCGGGTATAGTCTTAGAGAGCCTCTCGGCTTCACCCTGCAGTCTGAATTCCGCTAGACGGTAGAATTCTACCGTTGAACCCCCACTGGTACTCGTCCGCGTTCCGTCGTTTCTCAACGATAGAGGGATTTCAGTTTCCTAAGTAAGACACGTTGAGAACGGGACGATCGGAGACGTCTCGGGACCGAAACTTTACAGAAATACCGTGAGAGCTCTGAGCTCGCACGTCTACTATGCGCGAAGGCTCTAATCATTCTGTATCTCTTTTTCTATGCCAGTTCATCCTTCGCCCTTGCAATGTGTAGTAACAGAGATATATTAGATTGTTGCAGTGAAAAAGGTTCAATGTTCGTCTTTTCAGTAAGAGCTTTAAGAACATTTCGAATCGGTTCCATAAGAATATTTATGATATTAGTGTTGCATTATTATTTTTGTAAAGTCTGCCCGCAATTATACATTTGTAATGAAATATTAATCCAGCAGAATAATAACAAAAGCATCCAAGGTTTTATTGTCTTGTATCTCACAATCAGTGCTGTCCTTAAGATCAACTGACTTCTACAGTTTAAAACTGAACAAATCGATGTTTCGCCATCGTATATGTTACGTCTGAATCGCAAGAATCGAAAAATTAATAACTGGCAATTAACAGGTGTTTCCTACTGGTATCACAACTCCACGAATTTTATTGATTTATAAAATACAAATGCTTCGAATAATTCTTGGTACATTTATCGGTCATATAAACAAGATAGAACAGAGAACTAGGTGAAATGGGGAATGGAATAAAAAGAAAGGTTAAAAGACAGTGTGTTGAATCGATAGGAGTGCCAGAATTTCATCGCTTCCTTATTCCCTCTGATGTTCGTTAATGTCAAACTGATCGAGAGAAACGATATTCTCAGGTCAGCCGGGTTCTACAAGAGAGCCTCCGTACCCGATCAGCTCAGGAAAGCTTGTGGTATTTTCCGGTGGGTTCACTCCATTAAACATTTTTGCTATCTCGCTGAGATCTATGAAGGGATGGAGAAAGGGAGAAAAAGAGATAGAGAAAGGCTTCAAGAGAGCCACACCAAGAGTTGGCGGAAACAGAGAGGGTGAAGGAACGAGGGGTTGGTATTTAGAGGAGAAAGGGGTTGGTGGATAAAGCAGAGGGATTGAGAGAGACAGTCGCGAGGAGTTAGCCTGACTAGCTTCGTGTCGAGACACCTGTTGCTTTTCCACTCGAGTTTCTGCCTCTCTTACCCCTTCGCCCCAAGCCTAGCGCACACTCAGCGTCAACTTACTCATATTTTAGATATACACATGCACACGAGAATCTTCTTTTCTTTTCAGCGCTTTATTCTGTTATAGTCTTTCTTCTTCTCTTATCCTTATCATCTCTGCTCTCATGACCCTACTTCTCTGCACCTTCATTCAAACGCTCTTGCAACACATAACAATTTTTTCACTCCAAGAGCTCGCGAGATGTACTATTTTACCAAGTGACTCTCGCAAAGTACTGCATAAAAAAAAAACTCTCGAGGCTACCCATTTAACAAAGCCGCAATAATCGTCATGCTGTTAGAAATGGTTTTCGATAACTGCGGAGCTGTACTTAGAACGGAAATTACTAATTCTGCAGAATTAAAATATCCTGCATGAGCTCATCTCTTATCGATTATTATCAGTTGAAGAAATACACTCAACAAAAACATCATAAAATATCTATATTGTACCAGAACAGTTGGTAATCTCATGTAGTTATGCACGTAAACGTGTATGAACATATGCTTGAAATACTTTCTTTCAATTCATACTATAAAATGTGGATGAAATGATTATGCATATTCATTGCTAGTAACGAAATTGAAATCTGATCATGCCTGGCGATTAACAAATAAATTAGGGTAGTAAGAGATACATGCGTCTGACGATAACATAGAATTTTTTCACACGAATAAGCGGCTATTGTGATGAAGAGCCGATTTAATTTCGATTACGTATCGCCAAGCTTGGTAATCGGAGCGATACATAGTACAACATACATTCAACATACAGGGGGTGAATATGAGGAAGATACATCTCCTTCTCCACCAGAGATATCCGTTTCGAGCAAGCTGGCCGCCGAGAACGATGTCGAGCAACTCCGGGCTATCTCCGTTTTGCATTAGTCGAGGTTTCGAGCTACCTATCGTATGTACTCGTGTGCAATTCAATAGGCTACACTATTATCATCATCCACCCACGAATCATCGATCATTGAAGCCCTTTGGGGAACACCCTGTCAAAATGATCGGTCGATCGCTCAGGCGTACCTGGCCGTCTCTCTATACAATTGCTGTATCATCTAACATACGACCTACGTGATCGTAAAGCATGTATACTCGACCGACCTAACAAACTAGAAAATAGAGAGGGCAAATTGGTCGATGTTCTTAGCACGATCACGAACTCCTCATTGCGTTTCCGTTCAATCGATAAATTAACAATTATCGTTAATCGTTCCTAAGATGATGGTGTATCTGCATGTATTATGGTGTCAAAAACTGTCGTATCACCTTTATATGACTTTTCTGAAGCTGTCAAATAGCAAAGCCTAGAGCTATAATACGTCAATGAGGTATTCATAGTTTGTCAGGTTACCACATCGCAGGTCTTATCGTAAAGTACATACTCTACAAGAAAACTCACAGTTTTCCACCGAGGGTTGTTGACTATTGCAGGCTTTCTCCGCGCTTAACGAGGATGAGATATGATCACCCGCAGTAGAGTTTATACCTACGCACGCTGAGCTTTCGTAAAGAGATTTTATCTCGTGAGAAATGAGATTTCTACGGTACCAAAAATAGGCTAGTGTAGTCTGAAACGTGTGAGGTTTTCGAATAGAAACCCAAAGCAGCTGAATATCGCCACTTTCTTTTTTTATGATGTTCATCCCCTCATGCATATAACGCTATCTATTCTAAAACGTCGTACGACTGGGGATCAACACTTTTTGAAATGTCAATTTTTCGAGATAGCTAATGTTTTCGTTTGGGGTCAAAATGAATATGTATAAAGAGACCTGCGGCACGTTTTGACTTTTAACTTACAACTTTTCTTTGTCATACTTGCCCTCGAGGCACTACTGCATCTCTGAATACAGAACTTGGATCTTCATACCATTTTCATTTGCCGTGATACTGGAAAGTGTCTCCGGTGTATAAAAGTAAAACATTGTAATGATTTCTATACCATTCGGACACTCGCCTGAATTAAGAATTGAACAAAAAACTACAATTACATGATATTGATTGATCTTATTTTGACCATAATTCGAAAGACTTTTCGCATTTGACATTATGCACTTCGGACATTTATATTGATTTTTCCAAGTATTATCATACAATTCTGTAAAAAGAATTCTATTCATCGGATATCGGTTTGCCAGAGTCAAAATAGGTTGAACCTGAGCCCTCAAGTTTTTCCTATCCAACAATAGAGATGGCGTGGAGTGTATGCATACGTATATATGAGAGAAGGAAAAACTAAAGTTTGCGAGACAGTTTCAGTACAGTGTATAAAGTAGGGAAGGTCGGCGTTCTTTTCAGACTCTTTCTAACTTGCTGTGCTCGAATGTTTTCTGGGTTCGTAGACTTCCCAATGCCGGAAGCGACCAAGCGACTTGACTGGGGGCCAAGGGGAGTGGGAGGGGGGCAGTGAGGGAGGGGGAAGGGAGTAAAAGCAGCGAAGGCGTCGAGGTTACAGCAGGATCTTTGGAAAGAAAAGGCTCGGCAGGAGGTCTAACTCTCAACCCTTCGTAACACTTCGTAGTGCTGAAGAAACGTGGAAGCTCCCCGCGTGCAGCGAAGAGCTGAAAACGGAAGAGGAAGAGAAAACGGAAGAGGAAGAGGAGTCACGGCTCGGCTATAAATACGGCGCGCCACCTGCAGCTAACGTCCACCTAGGAAAGGAGACTGAGGCTCAAAAGAGAAAGAGAGAGAGAGAGATGAGGGAGGGAAGAGAGAACAAGGTTTCTTGCGACCCAACAAGAGGTGCCGAGCCCTTCTACACACTATACAGTGGGAAAGCCGACGACATGCAAGGCTTGCCGGTGAGTCAACGGATAGACCAGAGATCCCAGCCAGGGTTAGACGTTTCGAACGTCCACCTACTGCCGAAACCTCGTTGCATCGCCAGTTTTTACGTGTCCGTATTATAACATCGGGCCTCTAAAATCTTACGGATCCCAATCGAATACAGTGTAATCTTACACCAGTATTCTCTCAACCTTTACTAAGTTCATAATCGGTTGGCCGTCATTTTCTTGACATTCAATTTTATTAAGTATATTGGAAGCTCGAAATACAGTGACAACCGATAATTATATAGAACGATTTAGCGGATATAGGACGATAGTATACTACGTTCCTTTTAAAATTATACTGTTGGAAATCAATATTTCACCACCGCATTCAACGGTGATCTGGAACAATGAAAATTTCTCCGTTTCTATGATTATTTTCTGCTCCGGTTACTAGCACAACATCGAGAGCAGTCGATCTAACCGTTAGCGACCAATATATACGCTTATTTCGATCAGTGATTGTCCAATGCTTATACTTCCACTGCGTTACTCTAAAATTCGACAGTACACCTATTTCAAGAGATGAGGAACTGTTTTCAAATCATCATAATTATGCGGTTTTGTCATTAATTGTCGAAAATTTATAACAATTCATTTCACAACAAATTTCTAGGGAATTTTTAATTGGTCCGTATATCCGCTTGAGTTATTCTTTTAATTCGGTTGAAAGTTTCACGATTATGCACATTATGAAAAATTTAGCGTGAAAACGGTTAGCCAATTGCTAACCACCCCTTTCTCAGACATGTTTCGGTCCAACGTAGGAAATTTGGTAGAACTTCTTCATAGAAAGTTTTTCTTCATTGTCAGATAGCCCAACCCAACGATTGAAAGTATTTGCCACCAGAATGTCGCGTGAAGAGAGCACAGGCAGCGGAGAGTCAATTAATTGGAGTCGCGCGTCTCCACGAACCGTTCCCTTCGAGCCCTTACGACTTTCTGTGCTTAGAGGGCCCGCCGCGACTCCTTATCATAACCAACGAAACACGCACGGTTCTCCACCAGCCGCGGAAGTTACAGAGAGGGTAGCGGGACTGTTGCGCTCGCTCAGTGATAATGGAGAATGGTGGGAAGCTGAAAGGTCTCGCAACGACAAGCATATAAGCACGCAATTCCCAGATTCAATGAGCGTGTTACCAGGAGGAGTAACAACGTTTAGTGCCTATATCAGTGGACTATGTATAGGAATGTATGCCAAACAAACGTTAATTGATTGATAGTACAGCATTTGTTAACACAATAAATGAAAAAAATAATAATTTGGTACCAGAAATAAAAACAAACTGAGCGATCCAAAAAAGGACTAAATTAACACGTACAAGGTGTGGATTCTAGATCCACTATCAGCAACTTCAAAAACTCCATTCTTCATAGATCTCCATAATTCCCATTCTGTCATAGACTTCAATTATAATTCTCTGAGACGATTAAACATTTTGTCGCACGGCATTTAAGCACTCAAAATCGGTGCATTGTCCCGGATTTAGTCCCTAGCAGTCACCGAGTTTTGTCAGTGTCTAGTCGGACCACCATGATGGAATGTGCAATTGTGATATTCACTTTCAGGACAACCGTATAGTTCAACTATCCAATTTTTCTTTTCTCATTAATATTTTATTTGCGAAAACTACAGCGAGATTACTTTTGCACTCATGAAAGGAACCAGACATTTATGAGAAACTTGACTATGGAAGTCGTGCCCTTGCGCTTTCATGATGCTGGTGTAGGCGAAGAGGTCATTCGCGATTCAACCCTTGCAAACCCAGCGCGCCTACGTGGACATTTCACGTGTCATAAACTCTCTATCTCTCTCTTTCTCTTTCTCTTCTCGTCCCTTCCTCTCGGGCTTTGTGTTACCATCCATGTTACTATCCAGAGACTTTTTGGTATGTGCATATGCGCATTGGACGCGACGTTGAATGTTCATGAATGTATAAAGCAGACCCGTACATGTGTAAATATGTACGAAGCCACGATGACATTTAACCCTTTAAGGTCAGCTGAAACTCTTACTCGTCTTATTCCTAAGTTCCGGATATATCTCTTGTTGCCTGGTGATGATTTTAAAGGTTAAGAAACTGAAGCTGCGTATGCTGGTGCATATTTATGCAGCAGCAGTATAAACACAAGTGAACGCAATATCAGCCTTCTATCGTTAATGTGTTCGGTTCACTTTCCAATTTGCCGGTATTCAAGTACAAAATATTAGAAATATCCAGTGAAAATCGAAATATATGTGCATGGATTGTGAAAGCATGAAATCCATAACGCGCATTGAAATTTAATGAAATTAATAATTCAATAATTTAACTAATTCAAATAAATAATTCAAAATAATTATTCAACAAAACGTTTCATAAATTGACAAGATTTTTTAAAGAGATTTATGTTTTGAGCTCCATATTCGGAATGTTGCAACAAAAAGGCCAAACATTATATTATAATATAAAATGAGAAACAGAAATTGTGCACGCATTACGAATTACATGGAATGAAAGGCTCCACAAGCCCAAAAGGAAATAAATAAAAAATAAATATATATTTTCATTTAAACACGAGCGTAAAAAGTGGAACGTAAAATGGGAGATCGCGAAAAAGACAAAATATAAATGTGTTAGTAGACCCTGCACCCCTGGAACGAGTGGTTTACGGTACTCGTGTTAATTAAACAAAAAACCTTGCATACATACGAAGCTAATTAAAGGAGTAGAGTTTCTGTTACTCTCACTCTCTACCTGTTTTTCGCTCTCTCGGGTTGCTTGTAAACATTTTTGAGGGACGAGGAGTATGGCTCGAAAATAAATATATTTAGCTCAGCTACGCGCTCAAATTTCTTCAAATATTTGCCAATACTATTGTCTTCTTGGCAATTGACTCTCTTTGACAAAATTACGGAATTAGTGCAGTTTTTTGAGGTTAGAAATCTTGTGATCCAATCCTCAAATGCCAGAACGATATTATATTATGTCAGCGTTTATAAAAAATTGGCCAAACCTGAGCACTATTCCTTGTTTGTTTGCACGATCTACCTGACATTACAGATTTTACTGAAGCTTCCCAATTCTCTGAAGTGTAATGCCAAACGACGATAGTTCGCGATCGGATAATACCCAATCAAGTAGGTTGATACTTTCGTTCGGTGATTAGGCTGATTTAGTGAAAACCAATGTTGGTTAGCCGCTGCGGGTAGTCGAAACTCTCTCGCTTTGTTCACACCCTAATACTCGTTTGTTACTTCCGGGAGCCCCTTGCTATGGGTCTCCTAAAAGTTGGGTTACAAATAAGACAAAAATCGTTTTTACAAACATATAAAATGAACGAATAGCTTATTGAGCTTTGCTGAATACCAACGTTTTCATAAATAACTGTCTGTTGACATAAAAATGTAAAGCATAATTACAACTTAGCTGGACTTAACACATATGAACGTACTTTTCTCGAGAAGAAGTTGAAACGCGTAGGACTAGTCAAAAAGACATCTTCCTCAACATGAAGTCAAATGTCGAATGAGTTCTATGCACAAAAAAAAGTTGAACGTTTGTGAGAATGGTGAATTCGAATTTGCGAGTAAAAAGGTAAATTGAGAAAAATACAATTAAGATATAAAAACGATGTCTGCAATCAAAATGATGCGATGAACGTGATTTTCGTAGAGTGCAAAGGAACGTGGATCCATGAAAATGCATAATTATGAATTTTTTATTTAATTTTAATATAATTATAATTATATAATAAGTTATAATATAATAAGTTATAATTAATGCAATATTCCCTTTAAAAAAAGAGTTCAGTTCCTAGACGAGAATATTCCTTAAGGAGAAATATATAGTTTACAAGATTTGGTCTTCAAGATGCTTTGAGCGAAGAGCGTATTATTTCACACGTGTGAGAGACATCTCACTTAAAGAAGAAAAAAAAATTACCCAACGAATTTCATCTCGGAGAGGATAGGAGAGAAGAGGAAAAAAAACACGAGGAACGACTGAATTCAACTAGAAAATCCGACGAAAATAGCAGCTAGGTCAACTTCCGCGGCGGCATGTGGCGAGCTGGAGAATGAGGAGGAGAAAGGGCGTGAGAGAAGCGCGTGGGTGCAACCGTACGAGTTCTAGAACCGCCAGACAGAAACCGTGTGCGCTTCCTTGGTCTCTCTTGTATTCTCTCTCTCTCTCTCTCTCTCTCTTTCTCCCTCTCGTTTTTCACCTCCACATGTGTGATGCTGTGACTGCTGTTGCCCGCAACAAGCTCTTTTAGTCAACGCGTTTGCTTCGCCGGACCTGCACAGATTCGAACTACTTTGGGATGCCTCCTACTTCACTGCCCTCTCGTCTTTTCTTTATTCCGCCGATTCTCTGTTCCCGCAAGTGTTTGGTCAACGAATACAATATACTGTAAACTTTCCCCGACTGTATGTTTATACATATCGACGTCGATGTATATTTTTGTTCCAACTGTCGTTACCAAAAGGTTAAAAGTTCTACTGTTGAACCAGATAAAATGCATATTCAAAACTTTTGAACAATTTTACCCCAGGAATAAGCAAAATGACGAATTTGACATAAGAACTGAAATCTTTAATTAGCCCCATGCAGTAATGTAATGAAATCGAAAGGTTTCGGTAAAGATACCAATAATAAATATGTATTTCGCGATTACATTATCCGAAATCACAGACACATCTGTTTGTTATCCCACGAATTTTTGCAACATCTGAATACATTTGAATCGACATGTTTGCACATTTATCTTTCTGAAGAAATAAACGGAAACCTACGAAGTAATATATTTCAGTTTTCACCTATAGTTTCGACGCGAATGCAAACAAAACTGTCTTCGTAAGTTACATAAAAGGAATTTCAGCGTTAGCTGACACCGAATGATTTGATTATGCTTGATAAAATTCAGATCGTCAGGTGAAGAGTATGATAAGATGTTGCACATGCTTCTATAAATATCTCAGTATAAACGTATGTATATAACATCGCATTTGGAGTATATCCATATACAAATGAAAACTGACTGGTGATTGACAGTAGCATCGAAGAAGAATTGCACCAGACTGAATCGGAAAAAGGGATTTGCTGTATACGGGTGACGAACTAATAGTGCACGAAACGTCTGTGCATATGTGTATATTAATACACCAACATACACGCACACGTAGCACACAATGGAAACGGAACACATGCAGAGGTTCTCCTATCTGTCGCTTGAGTGAGTTATGACCTGGAGCGTACGAATGTATACTATTTCGGTCGATTCAGGCGAGCCGAGCTTTTTTCCTCCCCCTCGCTGTTCTACGTTTCTCTTTCTCTCTCTCTCTCTCTCTCGCTCTCTCCGCCACCTCCAACGTCTTGAAGCTTTGCTTTCCTCCTACTTCGCCCTCTACTCATCGCTTTTCGACTAGGAACAGTGCTACACTAGTGTCTTCGCTGTACTCTTCTCAAGAAATCGAGATAGCTACTTTCTCACGGATCATACACGTCTCTGTGGATAGAAGAAGCAGCGGGATATGTTCAAGTGTCTATGCTCATCGCGATCATAAATATTCAAAAAAATCTAGTAAATTCATGAAGTTCGATAAATCGGTCAATGGATCTTGACACTGTATAATAGAAATAGTCATAAGAATAATGATACTTTGTAATAACCCCCGTATCATGGGTTAGTGGATAATTCAAAGAAAAAAATAAATGATCGATCGCTTTCATTATTGTGAAATTTGTGTGAAATGGTGAAAATAATAAAACGTGTTTTTATTGTGACAAGGATATCCGAATATTACGATTAACGTCAATGCGTGGATGCAACGAGGTGACGGAAAACGCCCGATTCATAGGTTCGTTAAATTTTTAGTGAGCGCATATCGATTATCAGTTAGCGAACGCGGTCGCACATCGTGTACAGGCCATTCTGTGGAATCATTTTTTTGTTTCCTCCCATTTCTTGGTCACCAAGCAGACGAAATAAGCTAATATAAATTTATCGAAAAAATTGAGAAAAATAAAATAGGAGTGCAAATGCAAAATACTGAAATACAATTATTGCTCGTCATGTTGAAACGTCTTTTCAAAAATGAACTGTCGCAAACAATGATAACAAAATTCTTAAAATAATCACCAACAATTTAATGTTTACTATCAGATTGAAAATAAGATGAAATATACATATGCATTAAAAACATTATACGAAACTGATTTTTCTAGTTCTTAGAAGTGATCCAAGTAATCAAATTAATCGGTAAAACCTCATAAATTATGCCATGTGATGCATTTTTATTATCCGTTTGGTAATATCGACCGTTGAAATGTCATTGATAATCATAAATTTTATCGTAAATGGATTAAAGCTCCGGAATAACGATGATGTTGTCACACAAGAGCATTCGAATCTAGGTAACATGGGGATAAATAATAGGAATCCATTGGTGATATACTTCTCAGTATTATTAATGCTTAATAAAGAAAAATGTTAACGAAAGAGTGAAAGAAAAAAAATAGATATGAGAATACATACGCAGTGAGTGTAGTTTTCATTGATGTGAATACGCAGAAGATTGAATGATGCAGGAGATTCTACTTCATTTTCGTCTCGCTCTCTTTTTTGCATCCATAGTATGAATGAAATTCTGGGTGATATCGCAATTGAACGTTCATACAGAGGTATCAATTCGAATCCCGAAGCGGCGTTCGCAGTTCCATATTTATATATATATATTTGTATTATTGGCATTTTTCAATTTGAAACGTTTGTTTCATGATTAAATTTAAGTGATCCGGCGTTGACAGAAAAAATTCTATTGAAATATAAATTCCATTGATTATATTTAAATCCGTGACATTTTTATGCACACGAAATTTATCTCTCATTTCGAGCCAACGGGTGTAAAGTTCTTCGGGGCATTGAAGCAGGAGTTCGTGAAACTGAAGAGACGTGCCGCTTTGAATGCGATCGATGAAGTACGAGTAAGAGAGAGATTGAAAGAGAATAGGGGAGGGGGGATACGATACCTATAGATGATCAAGAAAAAGTTTCGGTATACGGTCGATTAATTATTAATACGCTGGTGCGTTTGACTCGATGAACGATTTAAAGGGACGATTTATCATGAGGCCCATAACAGATGTTTTCAAACTATTTGACTTTTCCCTGAATAGCTTAACATCTTCTTTAAAATTCTAAAGATATTCTTGTTTTTATTGAAAAGACATAACGTCACAATAATTCGTGCCATTACTTACGCCATTACTGCCATAATTTCAAAAGTCTAGGACATTTCTATTTTGTGTATCGACTTCGATCAATTTTTACAATCCTTTTGCATTTATTATATCACTGATAATTCCTCTCTAGTATCATGAATTCTTCACCTCGAATTAGAAATTGTAAAATGCCTTTTAAACTCGTTGAATGCAGTTTCGTTCAAGAATATTTCACGTTGATTTTATTCATGCGATAATTCATCTCAACTCGTAAACTTAAGCCGATGATAATTACCTTATACAAACGATATTGCGTGAAGCTTGAACACAGAACTCTTTTGTTGTTGCAGGCGGGAAACAACTTCAAGTCTCCCGAGGACTCACCCCACTCCGAGTACAAATTGAGGTAAGTCAAACTTTTTCATAAACCTAATCGTATATATCTATTGAAAAATAAATATTATACAGAATTTATATAACTACTTAATCACGATATAATAATTTGCCGAGTTATATTCCGTGATTTGAGCAATAGTTCAGCTTATTCGCACGCAACAGCTTGAGGCTGTTACTTACACCATTAGTAGGTGGCCGAATGAAGAATTTAAGGGTGGAGCCATTGCCACGTATCTCTTGCAAGCAGCTGTCATTCCCAGGCAAGCGTGAGCCTTTTCAACCATCGATTTTCCGTCATATCTTTCACTTTCTATCCACATTGGAGCTCATTTTTAGTTATTCATCATTCATTTCCAAAATTCACTGAAGAAATCGCGAGTTATTAGTGTTTGAAAACTGACATCCGTATCAATATCGCGCGTACATGTTTTGGAGGAAGCTCTAACATCGCATCGACATATCACGTTTAATTATTAGGTTGAGCTTGAAAGAAAGGGAAAAATTTCATAAAACCGGTTTTTTTTTTCGTGGCTAATAAAAGATGATTGATAGTGCTCTCTTATAATAGATTTTACAGATGGTTATTCAAGTGTCTCAACGAAATATTTTTTGTACCTGTAACTGTCGCTTCGTCATTCTGCACTCGTCCGATTTCTCGTTGTCATAATATTATTGCTGCATAAAAATACTCACGAAATCGTTGTTTTAATAGTTCTAACTAGCTTCTACTAATAGCTCAATTAGCCGCTATGTGTACATCTCCTATCCATAAACCGTTCGGTTCACATACCCCTGTTTCCCTATCGAAGTAATAACGAGCCATTATATACACCCATAAAGCGTCTGGAATCCTATCGTATATAATATATACTATACGATATCGTTTAAGCGCACGCACCTTGCAGAATTCTTATCCTCACCTGTACGTTCTCCCTCCGATTTTCGCCAGAATATTCAATGCTAAAAATATGTCTTCGTATTTTAAACTCCTGTGCTCATGGACTTGTTAATTATTGAAAAAAAAATTCGGTCAGTGAGAAGACCTTTGGCGATAAGCATCGAGAATTTTTCTCGAGTTTTGATTCGATAAGGTACGAACACGATCCTTGTCCTAGGAGCAGAAAATATGGATGATTTTTGTATTATTTTTAAAAGTATTTGTTTTTTTTTCTCTTTGGAAACTTCTTCACTTTATAACCCGAGCCACAATTTATACACGGGGCTTTTTTTTCCCCTCTGTCGCATCGCGAGCGTACTCTTAACGGACGGGAGAGGGGTGTGAGCTCCTCTTTTCACGTTCGACCTCCGTGAAAATCCACGAGTATACCGAAATCCGTTTCACGGACGTGCCGGATTGAAAGAAAATACGAGCGCGTTATTTCAGGCATCTGGCATCAGTGTTAGCCCCGCGAATTTTCCAGTCGAGAGTTACGAAAGCAAAGCACACCTCACCCCGTCACCAATTTTACCTCTCACAGTGTCAAAGCACACCGTCTCTCTTCAGTTTCTTTAATCGACCCAGCAGCGCCCTTCGTGTTCTCTGTTTTTTCTGTTTCTTTCGCTGTTTATGCTTGTGAAATACGAATCCGTGAATCCTGATAGAAAGAAATGTTGCGAAAAACAATTTTATGGGAGACAGTTAGTGATTGATTTTTTTTATTATTTATGTACAGGGATAAGAGTCGTTCGGGACGAAACTAAACGAGTCCTTAATTTTTAAATCAATTCAGTAAATAACATGTTACGGAATATTTATTAGGCTTTCGTTGATTGGAATGTTGAATAACTCAAATGGATTCGTCCTTAATGAGAATCGAATTCTTTAATCAAGTTTTCTTAATCGAAAACTTATTTTTCACTCCACGATAAATAATTATCACTAACGAGAATAATGAGAAATGAATGGTTTTCTAATGTCACTTAACATTTATTGACCTCTTTCACGAAAAGGTATTGTCATTATCCGAATGATTTAATGTATTCAAATCTGGTGTGAAATCAAGCACGAGATGCACAAGAATAGGCCAAATGGCTCTCGTAAAATGATATAGCGAGAGACGAAAGAGAGAAAGAGAGAGCGAAAGAAAAGGAGAAGAGATAGGAAACGAGGGAGAGAGTGAAAAAGCATAGGTAAATATACAAACATACTATAAAACATATAAAGAGGCTTTCACACGGCTCGTACACTAATGCTTACTTCTGGTTTCGTTCGTAATGTAAAGCGTGTTACTATATATTGCTCCAACAAGTATCCGCGAGACGTTTACCAAACCGAATTTAATTCGCGTGTCGTCTCGTGGCACGAGTCCAAGATAAGCTCGAGCGAGCTTCTCGGTACCTGCACGCGAGGTATTTTCCTCGTGAATTAAAGTCGACTGTTTGCAAAAACGAAAGAGAATGAGAAAGAGAAAAAGATGCACACTGCAGCAAGGATCATAGAAGCCTCGACCTGTGATCCTCGAAAGCTCTACGCTCATGGAGAAAGGCTTTCACGCGGAATGTGCACCAACCCCTCTATTTTCGACTTTGTACGAAAAGACGATAAAACCATATCAATCACACTGCATGTATCAACTCGGATTGTTATACCTAGATAATTTGCTTCAAGAAATCAAACAATTTGTCCAAAATTTTGTCATTAGCTTTGTTCAATTAAAACCAGAGAGCTTTCACTTCCTTGAATGTTATATCTGGTTTATTTAACAATTAAATTTAGTTCAAATGCTTAAAATTTTGCAATTCAATCTCTGACGAGTAATGCCTTTCTTCTTTTCACTGTAAACTTTGACGAAAAGCACTCCCAAGTATTGAAGGATTCGACAGGACAAAAATAAAAATTCTACAAAGTTGCGAATGTTTTGAACATATATGGAGACGGATTGTTTATTGCAAAATCGTGGAATCCGAACGATGAGAGAAAATGAAGATATTTTATCTCGTCAATAGGTTCTGTTCCATTAAAATATTCTTGAATACACGATGAAAGTCATTGGGTTAAAAAAAACAAAAGTGTGCCTATTGTGTATCATTTTAGAGTGAGAAAAAATATGAAAGATTGTCGATCTTGTCTTTTTCTAAACTTTTATCTACCAGTGTTTCAACGCTCAACTTTTGAAAGGCTGTCGACTGATTTTCATTTTTTTATTCTCTTGTCATCGCACTTTCGAACGGGCACCACCAGCAGGGCTCGCCCGGGTACTCGAAAAGTTTTCGAATAAACTTTGCCCTCTCTCTCTCTCACACACACATACACACACTCTCGTTGTCTATATCTACAGATATAAAACAAAGAAGAGAGTCTACACATTGAATGTGACGCGAAGGTACGACGAGAGATGTGCAACGATTTGCGTCGTGGGGCTACATAAAATATGGATTATTCCAGCAGCAGTCATTTGCATTTGGAAAATAAGCCGACAAGTTGAAAGCGTGAGAAGACGTATGAGAAATGGCTAGATCTCCGAATGTTACTACGTTAACTCGGCAACGTTAATGGAAAAAAGCGAAGAATTTAGTAACAGGGGAGATTTTAGTGATGGGAGCTGAAAATTATTTCCCTAATGGCTCATTAAAAGCTTTGATGCATCGATGAATAAAATCTTCCAAATCTCACTCAACGACTCAACAAAAATATATAATTTATCATTTCATTTATTGTCTTAGAATACTTTCAATATTCATCGAGTGAAAAATAAAACAGCAGAAGAGAGAGAGGGCGAGTTTGGAAAATTATTAAAACACTCATGGAGCGGACGGTAGTGTGGTAGGTGTACGATGAGGAACAGCGAAGTGCATGAATAATCAACGACGAGGAAGAAACTTTGATATTTGCCATGTTACAAGTCGTAAAAAATTTCGTTCCATTCTCTCGAGTATGATGAAACATTGACATGGTAAATGCGTGTGGATCAAAATATCTTACTGTTATGATCTATTATTTGTAAAAATTGTGTGATTGCTATGAGAACATTCGAATACGTTGAAAAATCTCGGTTTTGCACTTATACTCAGGAGCCTCACAGCAGTACAAATCTTTTGAGTTCCAAAATGCTGTTGAAAAAATAAATATCGAATGTGTTTTTGTTATTATCGTATTCAAAGCGAAAAACAGTAATCAATAGTTCATATTATGATGCATAACCTAACTTATTAGCCCGGTTCAAGAAAAGGAACATGTGAGTTTCACTTTCGTTTCTATTCTACGTGTAAACAAGCTCAGCTATTGAATTTGCTTGGATAAAAGGCGACGTAAACACTATACATGCTGTCTTGCGTCGATTTTTCTATGTATACACACTCAATAACGCACTGAGTGTCGTTGAATTTCATTTTCTGGCAAGGAAAATAGAGTACACGCTCGACAAGTGGCCGTTATAGAAAGTCAAAGAAAAGGAGCTCCTCGGAAAAGTGGCTTCATGGAAAAAAACTGCCGTCACCATGTGTCGCGTCATTACAATTCCCATGCAAATCGAATGTACCAATCACAAGTTCCGACGAGGGACTCGTTCGACCTCTTCGACATCTTTTACCCTCTGTGTTTTTCTTCTTCTAACTTCATTTTTACTTCGTTCACTCTCTTTCTCTCTTATTCTGCGTTCACTTATCCGTCTCCAACTCTTATTTCATTCTACCTTCTCCGACATTTCTTTATCTCGCAGTTTTACCTCCCTTCACATTGACCTCGCATTTATTTATTTTTTTTTTTTACCTTTCTGCCCTTCTCCCGTATGACCCTTTTTGTCCATCTGGAACGTCAAAATTCATGGTACAAGGCAATCAAATCATCCGATATTATTTTTTCGTCCCTAATAGCAATGATCAGACTTCGTTTTTTTATATTCTCATCGTTAAAACGGTAATAGTTATTAACTCGTCTATGCAATTGTTATAAACTTGTTCATAGAAAACGTTTCGAAAGTATATATGTTTACGAAAATATGACTCTATTTCTGACAGCGATAAGTGCACAATTGATGCATGAATTCGGCTACCCCCTTAATACAATTGTCTCAAACGAAGCAAGCTTTTAGATGGGTGACCACCGTTTAGCGCATTTGCTCGTGCATCGTTCGCTTGGGGCTTAGTTTTTGCTGAGTTTCTAACGGAGCTAATCAACTGAAACTTATGAAAACGAGTTGCCAACAGTTTTTCTAGGCCCTGGTGCAAACGCGATACACGATGAAAGCAAACGATTTAGGGGGAATGGTTGTGGACAGTAAATTTGATGGGTTTTATAGAAAAATAGATGTCGGTGAAGTGAGGCAGGAAAGAGGTGAAAGCGACGACACACACTAGTAATCACTTGAAAGATCATTTATAATAAGAATGAATAAATTATTTCCAATGTCACCGGCAGCGATGGATGAGCGGTCGGTATTTAGTTTCGGCGATTTCCCGAGTCAAGCAGCTCCGGGTGATGCCGATACTTGGATAGGTGACCGCTTAGCCATGTATCAACTCGCACATTTATCACTGAGCCAGTTTCTCGGAGTTTCTGATGGCCCTGATCAGCTGAAACTCAGTAAAAATATAGCTATCGGCTGGGCTTTTCACAGTTTCCCTCGGCCCTCGTGTAGATGCGATACAGTGGTTTATTAGGGAAGAGATTTTGTGAGCAACGTTCTGGGAAGTTTTGCAGGAACAGGAACGGTGAAGTGAGGGAAACAGTGAGGATATATAGGGATGGGAAGGGCACGTTTAAACCCGAAAGGGTTTATTCAGGAACAATGAAATAAAATAGAAATACATTCTAATTTTACATCAACTCGATCGTTAGATAAAAACTATTAATACTCATCACGCAGAAACTAATTCAAAACTTTTTTTTCTAATCACGAGAGGAATTATAGGATTTTCTTGAATTAGATTCAGATTGAGTGGAATATTCAATGCATAAATTATTGCGAGATAAAGTCTGAAAAAAATCGATTCGATGTGATGGGAATGACCGTAACTCTGAAGACATAGCTTGGAAATAAAAATATTTAAGCTTGTTTCTTTAATTATTGTTGATAGGAATACGACGTCATCGTCCATTTCGTCCAATTAACAGTAACTGAAGTTAGAGCGGATCCCTACTTATCTTGGATATCTCGCATCACACACTCGATACGATTTTCATCGACACTATATTTTCGAACAAATTTTATCATTAGAATGGATATAAAAAGAAGCAGACGACGAATCGAGGTCATGCTTCTCGTTGAGTATGATACGCGCTGCTAGTTCCGTAGGAAATATACAAAAAAGAATTTCTATTCCCGGAACATAAACGATCGTGTCGTGTCTCTATAAAAACGGGGATATGAATTCATGCGTCCTTGTTTCTCCGTTTGAAAATGATCGTTCTCGTCTCATATGGTTGTGTGACTCGTATATATGTGTTGTTTCGAGTTAAAAATTGGAATTCGGACGTTTCGAGTTTGTCTTACCACTGTCGGCATCTTATATCCCACTCCTTGGCGTTTCCCTTCCCTACGTAGAGCTGGATATAAAATTGTATATCTGCGTATGTATATATTTTTCACTCAAAATAAATAAGCGGTGAGCTATAAATGAATAGTTGAAAATGAAAATAATAGTCAAGAGGACCCATAGAAAACATGAACGTTGGTGGGCAATTAATAATCCAGCTGCAATCGAAGCGAGTATTGAACGACATCGATATGATGTTTGCCGGATACCATTAGCCGGTTCAATTGAGACTCTGAAAGACGACCACCGCGATCACATTTATTCATATCGATTAATCGTTCTCTGCCAGAGAGCATCGTTTCATTACGCATCGTTTTTCCATGCTTATTTTACTGCGAACCTGATATCAACTATTTTCATTTTCTCTAAAGAAAAACTGGGTCAATATGAAAGAGCGAAAATTAAGAAATTCTGTGCGCAGTTAAAGTAAAAATACAAAAATTTTACTCGAGAGAATATGATTCGCCACATCACTCGCTTCGAATTTCTGGAAGTTAATTTTGCAGCTAATGCTCTCACAGTCATACGACTGATCGATATCCTCGAGTTCGAAATACTTTACGCCAATTACCGATGAAGTCAGGGCTCTCCAATTCAAGAATAGAATAATTAATTCACTGACAAATTTGGTACATATGCCACGTGAAACGTTCTTCGAATGTAACAATCATTCATATTTATTTACGATCTCATAAAAAAATTTAGATTCAAGCTTGAGCATATTATTTGATATTGTAGATACCTGATAACGATTTTGTCCATTGATTCGGAAAAAAAAATGTCTGAATCGGAAAACGAATATAAAGCCAGAACAGTATTCGAGACATTGGTTGGAACATTAATGAGGGATGAAAATCGATGAAGACAATGTCGATCAAAGCTTTTCATCCGTCACTATTGTCAGAGCATTCCATCTTCCGTATCGTTTTCATTGTGTCGCATACACTTTTTTTTGCATCCAAATACGCCAATTCGAAATTTAAACATTTTTTCTCGAAGCTTTTTTGTTTTTCGTATTTACTTTGAAGTTTTCTGTCGTTCTCTGATGACAATTACAATGACACGAGTCTCTAAGCCCGAAGAAGTTCCTGTAAATCCTACGAATAATAGGATCATATTTAATCTTCTTGTCAAACAAACCAGAGTGATTGTTACCGTAAGTGGTAATAGTAAAAGCAGTTAGATAGAAAGTCGGTTGACGATGAATTACAGTCGTGATGCGAAAAGGTTGCCATGAAAATAATCCCATTGCCATACAGAAAAAAAGGGCAGTAATTCATCGTGGAGCAGGAAAAAAATGAATGGTCATTCGGGTAATTTCCTCGAATGCTAATGTCAACAGGAATTATTGCTAATTACTTTTTAGCGTGTGGCCTTGGAAAACGAGACAGGAAAATCTATGAAAAATGAAGCAAATGAGCCGAACATCTAGAATTCATAGAATTTCTCGGCTTAAAAAATATCACGTAAAGTAAATGCACGACAGGAAACAGATGTATTCGCATTCGACAACTCATCTTCCTATGCTTTTATTTCTTTTCACCTTTCCTTTACAAAGCATCTTTGAGGAATGGAGAGCCATGCACCAAGAATTGATAATAAGTCATTGAGCCAAAATCGTTGCTGCGTCGATTTGGATTATAATTCTCTTGGCTAAGGAAAGCAGCATGAAAGAGTTCAGTCTTCGTTGCAGAATATAATATCTGTTATAAGCAAGTTGTGGTGAATCTCATCTTGTTTCTCGTTTAACTCACTCACATGTATGCACCACATGTCTCGCACGGGCCAGTAGTCATCTAGTTCTGCGAGAGACAGAAGACTCTCTCGAGGGCATACGCATTATCATCTCCGGAGCATTAGCTGGTTTGTTCATCCCTCCACGGCTCTCGGTTATCTGCAAAACCCATTCTATATCCTCATACACTACCTCAAAGTGTATATCTCGAGATCTCTAACAGACTAACAATACGAGAGCAGCTGCGTATATGATTTCTGTAGAAAGTTCAACCGACATTGTAAACCAGCCGAAAGATAACCTTCTACCTTGCTCATCTCGCCTGAGCGGGCGTGTCCTTTAAAACAAAATAACAACGCGCAACGCCGTAGTAATAATGAATAGCGATTACATATATTTTTCATAAATGAATAAATATCTATCTTGAAACGTCGAATGATGATAAAAGCTATAATTATTTTCATATCACGAGAGCCTTAACGGTCTATCAACAGGTTATTTTGAAGAAAAGTCGTTTGAATTTTAATATAGCCTCTTTCAGGGTTGCCGAAGTAACCATTAAATTTTTAACACGTTGAAATTGCGTCGTAAACTTGTTGATATTCGATGAATTCAAAATTTGCTTTCTATCAGAAGCATAAATCTTAGCTGTGGTAACGACTTTGTAAATATTACGAACGGTTCACTCTAAAATCATGAAGTTTGAATAGAAAATCAAGTGGCATCGGTTAATGTCGTTCGTGAGAGAAGAAGAATTGGCCTACAATTAATGTTTGTGCGTCAATATAAAAACGATTGTGAATAAATTATTCAAGAATTCGTGGGAGCTTTGTTCGAGGTTTTGTCGAACGTAGATGTATCACGAGTACTGATCGTAAAGTTCAAGAATGGAAAAGCCAAGGAAAAAGGGATGTGCATCGGTCGAATAAAGAGAGAAAAAGTAGAGAAAGAGATAAAAATACTGTTAGGTTCTCGGTGGATGTGCCCTCGTGTATACCCAATGTTTTTATACGCCTCTCTATGTAAGTGTGGTTGAAAATAGAGAAAAATAAAAATCCACGTAACGCGAACTCGTTTGTAATGGAAGGAGTACACGTGGTGCCACGTAAACGTGAGCTTCTTTTTCCTTTTTTTTTTCATCCCAAATAGATACAATCTCGAGGGGGAGAGGAAAAGAGAGTGGAAGGGTGAAGAACGAAGGGAAGAGAAAGAAAGAGAGAGAGAGAGGGTCCGCAACGAAGCCAGTATACGAGAGACTCATTAACATTTTTACGAGATCACGTAGTGCGACGGAACGACTAGGATACTATAGCTTCAGAGAACCCGAGACTATACAGAGTGTGAACCATCGCGATTTGTCGACTCTTCGCCAAAGAGTTAAATGAAAGTATTGTTTTTCCTGTCCTTTTGGTAGATATACTGGATCAACAAATACAAAATAAGCATCGAATTTTTCTTCAAGTCAGCTCAATTTTTTGATGGTCATTAAAGATTATAATTGTATCTTTCGCTCTGATGTGGGGAGCCCTTTGTATACTACGGTATTATAACCCTCTTTCAAGCACGGAACACCATTTAAGAAACATCTTTTAAAGAAGGAAAAAATTGTTCATTACCGTTTAATTAATCAACGCATATTTTTATCGATAGAGGCTTTTAGCAAATGGTATGTTCAAACATGACTTCAGGACATAGCGATATATAAAATTAAGTCCCAAAATGGAACCATTTCTATTGGATACATTTCTCGAACTCTTTGATTTTATGGATCTTGGCTTTTATACCTAACATCGACTGTTCGAAATAAAAAATGAAAAAAAATTTTTAAAAACGTACGACTCTATACACCGCGTACCATTAAAACCGTTTAGAAAAAGTTGCTCGCTGGTAGAAAAATAGAATATTGTGGACTGTCAGTAGCTGATATTATTGTTTCGGAATTCCAAGTACTTTTATGGTTTTCAACAACAAAATATCTGGTAACGTAGTGTTCAATTGAAAGTCTCGTAAACCAAAAAAATATAGTTGCGATATTGGCACCAAAATCTGAAGTGAAAAAAAATGGTGTTTGGCTAAGCTGAGTATACACTAAAATTCCTTTCTAAGCTACTGTGGATTCACATCGTGGTTCCATTTCTCACGCGGTGAAACCCAGTTTGCGTATACTTATTGGTTGCAGTGACATGAAAAAAAAAAAATAAAAAAAATGAGGAAGTAAGAAGGAAAAAGAGTGTGACACTCCCTTATACGTATGCAAACTCGTATGGTGACCGGTAGGCGTATTTGAAGATGCGAAAAAAGGGGAATGGGAGAAAAAAGACCGAATAGGTCGGAGCTATCTGACCCACTGAAACTTTAACAATTTCTTTCAAAATATACATGTTCATGTATCCATCGCTTCACTCGATACATGCACATACGAGTTGCCGCATTTCTTATTCCCACAGGATAGTGGACATGAGATGACGCTGAAAATAGGGCAGACCATAGAATATACAGAGTGTCGCGAAATTATTTCTAAACCATATTAACTAAGAGCTTCTGCATTGGAATGTTAGTATGACTTCATCACATGAGACAATGAAATACGCTTAGATGTAGATCAACCGATAACTGTTCACTTTCCCTGTTTATTTTGAATCGAAATAATTAATGCTGAATAAATCTGTTTAACATCTGTGCATGCGTTACTTATTTTCGTTATTACTGCGCGTTGCACAAATTCACTGATTCTCGACCGATTCAGCCGAGGTTATTTATAAACAAAGGAATTCATCGGTTTTTCCATCATTTATTTTCGTCTGCACAGCTCCGCTTTTCACATTGAACCAAAATTTCCAAATTCCAAAGAAAATAAAAAAACGAAAAATGTTCATTAATAGTTGATTGGTAGCAAAGCCGGAAAAGAATGTATCGAAAGAGATGGAAAATTTCACTTTTTAAAAAAACCAGGGTTGATGCGATTGATGCATATATTCTACTGCATCATAAAACCCATGGCCTCGAATTTTCCGATTCGTCGTGCCCGATTCATCGGTGATCATTGCCCGCGATAATCAACAGATCAACGAAAAAAAAAAAAAAAAAAAAAAAACAATACAGCAGTAAAACTGCAGAGAGCGTAAAGGGTATGAAAAAAGTTGGCAAAAAAAACTCGTCAGCTTCGTCACGTGCAGGTATATAAGCGGGGTAACTCGGGCGTTACCTGCGAGGAGAATATTTTACCTACGCCATCATCTCCTCGTCGACCTTTCAATTACCTAACCCCGGCGGGGGCTGTGTTTTTTCATAGTCTGTTTGTCTCTCTCTCTCTCTCTCTCCCTCTCACCCCTTTCCTTCTGACTGTTTTTACCGAGTACCTGCGACAGCGGGGTTTTAATTTTTTCACCCTCTTTCCTTGCCTCACCGGAGTTAGTTCTCCTAGACACGACGCGAGCTAGTAATTAGGTGGCGCAGTGTGTATAAATTCGTTAACTCTTTAGAGCGTTAATGGGGTAGTGGCAGCGTTGGCTGTGTAGGACTCTTCTTGGTCGACGCGAACGACCCACCCCTTCCTGTTATCATAATATTCTACGAATATATAGTATATATATATATATATATTTTTTTTTTTTGCATGCATAAGAATCCCCTCTCAGTTACTAACAATTGCTACACACTTTTTGCCACTGCTTTTCTACTTTTGTCTTTTGTTCCCTCATCTTTTTATTGTTTCACCTGGGTAAACCTGGTGAGCTCTCCGAAAGAAGTCGCTTTCTACGTGCTCTGGCTAAGTGCCACATCGCGTGTTTTACTATTCTGTACTCGCGCTCCAGCGTATCAATGCATCTACCTTCTATATATTCTATATGTTGTATCGCACCTTGAGCTCAGAAAACGACTATGGCAACGCGGAGTAAACAATAATAAACGCAAACTTGAATTTTTAAAAGGAAACGATTCGTCGGCGTTTTTCGTACGTGCGGAAAGTACCATATCTTGGGAGAAAAAAAAGGTTTGATGAAAGAAGCATATACGTATGTACTGGCAGGACAGTAAACCTCACATATACTGCGATCAGTTCAAATTTAGATTTTGTGTCGAAACTGAACAGAGTGGGTATAAAATGAATATTTTGAAAATGAAAGAAAAAGCATTGTAAAAAAAAAACGGTTACCGATGTACACCAACGAGGTTCACGAATTTGAAACATTTATAAACGAGAATTTCGATTACGAAAAAATTCTGTGATGCGGGCAAGCGATCGCAAACGTAGTGCAACTCGTTCATGCCATAACGAAAAAAAAAAAAAAAAATGCATCATATTGGAGCCAACAACGTCGGGAAAATCGATTGGAAAATAATGTTACGTTAACAGAACTCTATGCACGAGGAAAACGGAAGACTAGTTCTGTCGCATCATCTGATAATTGAGATTTACCACAATCTACAATCAAGTACGTAACGCCTGATTGAAATTGACATTGAAAAACAATAGAAACTTACCTTGTATTAAAAAAAAAAATCAATCAATCACAAGCTCACCAAAAAAGGCGACTCATAAGATACATAAGTACGATACACTACCAACATGTTGGTAGTGTAACATTTCATGTTGGTAGTGTATCGTAACACTACAACATGCTACACTACCAACATGAAATGTTGGTAGTGTATCGTACACTAGACATCGTACAGAGACATCATTATACCTAATACACTATCAACATGAAATGTTGGTAGTGTATTAGGTTACCTAATTTACCGTTAATTACCATTTACCATTATACCTAATACACTATCAACATGAAATGTTGGTAGTGTATTAGGTATAATGATGTCTCTGGTCAATTGACAATTTGACTCTTTGAGTAGGCCTCCACCGTGATTTACCGAGCTGTTTTGTTTTTTTTTTCTTTTACAATTTACGATCAAGGCGTTCTTTGACCAATAAAATGTCATTCGCATAACCCACGTGGCAGTGAACTAAAATTTCACGCGTCGTATATGTAATTAGCGAATACGGAAAGAAAAAAATTTAAACGAGAACTAAAGAAATGTACTGAAGCTGATCGAGCCAAAAGGACTTTTGCTGCCCGTACCAGTGCCCACGTTCTCTTTGCCATCACCGCTCTTATGCTGCTGCCAAAGGGGTTCTGCAAATCCCCACCCATGAGTTCTCAAAGGACGAAATTAATTCTCTTCCGTCAATTCGATCCTTTTACATACCGTCTCGTACATACATAGAACATATAAGCAGAACAGAGAAAAGTGGGGATTGACGTTTTGCAGAAAAAGCAATCGACTCAATTACACGATAAACTAATCCTGAAATTCCAACGTCCATCGGTATTCGTATATGGGGTAGTACTATTAAAGATGAAAAAAGATGCATTCAAATATTCATACGTGAATAACCCACAGTGCCCATTGAAAAAGGAAGTCAAAGGGAAAAGAGAAAAAAAAAGATAGCATTGATTTGATGAGTCTTTGTGGAAAAAAGTGAGTGAGAATTCAAGTGATCGATCTGGATTTTAATTTAATGCCGCTCGTGCCGAGCCTTTTTTATACGGAATTTATTCTTGCTCTTCTCGTGGTTGGTAGGAATATTAATTATTTATAGATATAGTGACAGATACGGACCACTTGTCGGCCTAAGAGCTTGAGCAGCATGAAAAAACTTCAAGGTAAAGTTGAAGGGTTGTTTGTGGTATGAGAGGCTGCCTACAGTGAAGCTTAAGCGCAAGAAGACCTTGTATTATACAGGGAAAAAGTGTTATAGGCCATAG
Source organism: Campoplex capitator (assembly GCA_037576405.1). Taxonomy (NCBI): domain Eukaryota; kingdom Metazoa; phylum Arthropoda; class Insecta; order Hymenoptera; family Ichneumonidae; genus Campoplex; species Campoplex capitator. Next base: position 3,544,268 of record JARBWI010000015.1, read on the forward strand.
TGGAAAAGAAGTGGAATGACTGAGAACGATAATCAAAATCGTCGTTTCACAACGTTCAGTACAAAACTGTTTAGCACTGCGGATAGCACCGTTTTTCTCCTTGAATATTGCAACGAGAGCAAACGAAAAGTAGAACAAGATTCGTGGTACTTTCTCTCCAAACTTCTCTCCAAATACTGCTCCAAACTTGTAAAAGATGACAAATGAAATCACTCACATTTGCCACTTGCTATGACGATTCGAAAATATTAAGCTTGTATGGTTGATGAAAGTAGATTTGAAAAAATAGTTTTTTATATTGAAAATCGACGAAATTTTTCAATCTCTTTCGTTACTCTCATGATTAGAAAGAGGGCGCGCGATTCTGTGTAATTTTTTTTTAACTTTTTGATCTATAAGTCGTAAAAATAGATGTTTTGTCAATGAATAATAGTAAACCCAAAATATTATTAAATCAGAAATCAGCAGCTTCGAATACACTTTTTTTTTTCATCGGATAGAAGCTGCCATTTTTATGGTCAAAATATTTTTTACTACTCTGTGGATAAATCTTGCGATGCTATTCGAGCTGTTTTAAAAGATTTACGAAAAAGGATGAAGGAATTGCCTTAAGCGGTAAAACAATCCACTACTTTCAAAGAATCCCTTTATACCACAATCCCTTCATTCTTCGCTGGTCAAAGATTCCCTTTGCCAGGCTAGAGGCTCCTACGTCACGATCGCCTAATCTCATACGGTTCGCACCGATACACATTCCATACGTACTCTATACCTATGGATCTTCTCATTTTCCTTGAAAATCCATCATTTTTAACAAGCGTTTTCTGCACAAGCTTTCGGATGTACGGTTATATACATTGCTATGAGTACGCTTCGCGAAAGGAATTCAGCCCTCCAGCATATCCATTGTACCTGCGAACAAATCAGATTCTTATTCGATTTGATCGAGTGTTATATTCGATTAATTATGAATATGAATGGATTCAATTATATTATGTTTGTAAATATAAATATAGTTGTATGAATATTGAAGAATGCGGGAAATCAACGGCTCAGATCCGACTAAAACATGTAATTAAAAATCCATGGGAACGTCATACATTGCTTAAAATATTTCAAGGAATTCCAGCTTCCATATCGAATGGAATTTGATATCGGTGAGTTTAAAAGAAGTGAAAAAAAGGTATAAGGTTACGAAGGAAAGAGAAATGTCTATTGATACAATTAAGCGTTAAAAAATAAATATAGCGATTTGTACAATCAATTAAAAAATGAAATTCCGTGAAGTGAATTACATTATTTTTGTTTTTCTCGTAGTCGATTTGAAAATAAGATTGCGACAGGAAGCTTTATCGCATCCATTGTTGAGAGTTAGTCTAGATCCAAGACAGTTTACGGATCCAAATATTTTCCTCGCCTAGCGCAATACATATATCATCACGGAGCAGCTCGTGTATAGTATGTGCATATACATATATTTATTTATATGTTTATGTTGACTGAAACTGAATGGATGATAGGAACTTCTGAACCCCGGATAGGACCCACTGCGCGACGAACAGCGGCCATTGTCGTGAGACTCTCATTGTATACCGAGAGTTTCTAACGAATTGGTTTGCCGGAAACCAACCTCGCTGCGTTTTATACTTCTTTTCATTCGGCCGCTTTGGCTTCATTCCTGTCGCTCGCTCCCCCTTCTTCCCTTTCTTTCGCTTTCTCTCTCTATATTTCTCGCATCATCTCATCGTAGCGTCCACTCTTCAGCATCTCCCTGATAAAACCAAAAAAAGTACGTCGCTTTCATTAAAAAAAAAAGCGAAATAATACATTTTCAAAAACGTAGTATAGCAACATGAGATTGAAGAACGAAGTATTCATTCCAACATAAAAATATCTAGAACATTCGATTCGTATTAAATACGAATTTAAAATATCGTGAAGCAGGATAAGATGCGTCGGAGCATCTTGGTGAAAATCGACGACTAATTTTACCATCCTATTTTTGTGTTACTGAAAGCTATTTCCTGGATAATCCATTAACGGTGGTAAAAGTTTGATTTAGTTTTCGGCTTGTGATGGAAAGTGTAATCTGATCAAGGTACTTTTTTTTTTGTAGGTGCGAAAGTTTTTCCTCCGTTATCCCTTTTTCACCGTAGTCAGGCCCTTGATCGGAACATGGAAAAAGAAAGACGGAGAGTAATCCATACAGGCAAGGGAGATTTAATATGCACAGTACATACGTTCTATGGTCGAATTTTCTCGGAGAGTCGTTACAACGAAAGGATAAAAGGGGTTAAATGGTGTGGGAGAGGAAGAGCTAGGTGACTATAGACAAAGTAAAGACACACATCCACACTTACTCAACGAGAGAAATAGAAACAGAGAGAGAGAGAGAGAGAAAGCGAGGGGCACGGAAGCAGAAAATGGTATAGGACAGTCGCGTGGTGACAAACAAAGTTTGACTTCACATCCAGTAGATGGGTCAGCGGATGTAGCGTTTCGTGTATGTTTCCCTCACCTTACTCCCGAAGTGAGTTTAACCCGTTATGTTGGTTTTAGTCTCTCGTATATACGCATGTATATACGTGTGCCTACATATATATCCAAAGATCCGAAGCGTCAAGCCCGCCTCAGCCCATGGTGGAAGAGAAATGAACAGAGAAAGAGGAGTCAGAGAGGGAAAGGAGCTAGAACCTTGGAACAGGTAGGTTGAGAGAGTCCCGCTCTTGTATTCCACTGCTATCCATGCATCCGCGAGCTGTACTGGCCTAGTGGGTAGTACGTGCCCCACGTCTCGTTAACCTAACTTATTACTTGCCCTAACTCACGACATAAAGCCGAAAGCGCTCTTCTTCCTCCCTCTCTTGCTCTTCTTCCCTCTGTCTCACTGTCTTCGTATTCCTCTGAGCGTCCAATGGGGCGCTACTCTCTGCTATGGCAGAGAATTCTCTTCCAAAAGCTACCTAACTCTTGGACCTAACCATATCTACTTCGCTAAACCTTTTACGGTAATTCATCTACAAATCGCAAATCTCGTCCGCGGCTCAAATGACCGAATTCACTTTTCCCGAGTTCTCTTCTACGATCTTCTTTCACTCTTATACCAGTCTAAAGAGTGGTAATGAAGCCGTTTGAAATTGACACTTTTATCGACAGAAGTATGCTAATTTTTTTTGATACATTTTCTTCTAAACAATTTTATTGTACACCACGGACTTTCCCAGGTCACCGTACATACGTCACGAGCAGAATAATTCTCGATGAAATATTTCTTGACTTCCTGTTATTTCGTAGCTTCCAAAGTAATTTTAAATCAAACTCTGGAAATGCGAAATAACGTTACCAAACTCGTACACAATATAATTTGATTCCAAAGAACGGAGGATGTGGTTAGAGAAAATAGAGCAATGCCGAAATAAAGATTACAGAATTATATGATATATGCATATGGGTGACATGAAGAGAAGCCTGTAGAACGAACCGATCATATCCACCGGGGAGGATCTGCGGTCGCCGCTCTCCTTTACCGGGCAACATTTTGAGCAACGCTGGATATCCGAGCACGGATTCCTCTCTACATTCAACCCCCTCAAACCCGTGTTACCTCTTCTATCCTCTATTCAGGAGGGTCTTGCTAGCGTCGCTCACGTTACAATCCCGCGCGACTCTACCTTATCTCGAAGTAGCGGAAACGTGCTCACGAAGCGCGGCCATGTCGCGAGGCTCTTGCTACGGATTAACGCATTACGGAAGTTCCACGGCTTCTAACTGCAAACCTTAAAGCTCGTATAGAACGACAATGTGCCAAGGGAGAATACACTCGGGCCCGAATCTCGAGATTCCTGATGCTTGCGAGCTTCAAACCCTTTACCAACCTGAGGGAATCTCTCTGCCCGTTTCACTCCCTTTCTCGTCTGCTCTTTCCTGGTTGACATATTCTATCGAGTCCTTTGCAATTCGACTACACGTTCATTCGTCCATCAAAAACAATTTACAGTCAGTACAGGAAGGAGAAAGACATCTGTTTTGGAATTTTCAGATTACAGTGAATTAAATAACTCTTCAATTCCACTAATTCCATTCGACAACACAGACAAACATTTTGACCTATAAATCGTAAGTCAACTGGATAATGTCAAGCAGCTTCAGCGCAGAAAAATTAGCAAGTTATTTGCTTTTTATCATTAATCGAGACATTAATAGTTGAATCGGCGCTAAATACTGAATAAATAAACTGGAAAACGTCTCGAAATAGCAGGACCAATGAGGCCAGAAAATATAACTTGTTGAATTTCTAAAGCATGCATATTAAATAAAAAATGTCAGATATTGAATTTCAATGACTACTGCCCAACTAAATTTTGCAACACGAAGACCAACTAAATGATCTATTTAATATTGTTTAATAATATTAACGGATATCCGGATCTACAAGAATAAAAATTCAAATAAATTTGACGTAGCATCAAATTGAGTGCATGATCATCCCAAAATCCTTTCATCCGTGGGGTCTTCGAATGGATAATAATACTCATAAACTTCTACAATGAAGAATATCGTCGAAGTAACATGCATCCACTATTCATTCGTCTGTTTGGGTTGCAAGCTCTCGCATAGAGTAACCGAATAATATAAGCTCGAGGCACACACAGAACCATAGTTTGACTCTACTCTTCCCTGGGGTACATCCAAACCTCACTGATTTTCAGACCAGCACTCCACACACGCATATCACCATAGCGAGCTCCTTCCATCTCCTCTCTCCACCTCTAATACTTGCAGCATAGGATGCTGCACAGGTGTAACGGCCTGTTATTCATTTTCCAATGAGCAGTGTGTGTATGTTTCTGAATAAATTTTAAGCTTTCTAGATTCGAAACGAACCTACGAAACGAAAGGTCCGACAGCGTACGGATTCCATGCTCATCATAACGATATTGAAATGTTGCGTGGACTGATATACTTCTAACAATAACGAATGAAAAGGATATAAATATTTCATCGCCTGATTGTCACGAGATTTTTGCATTTCAATGTATTTCTCTCTGAGAACAGTAGAAATGAAGAGCCGATTAAAAAAAAAAAAAAATTTTTTTGAGCCGCTGCCGCGGCTTCTGATTAGTGTTCCTACAGCGAGAGGGTATTAGGAAATTGCGAAGCTCGGTAGTGGTATCGTGTTCGGTCTACGCTCGGACAGACACACAGAGTTTGGAGTTCAAGTTGGTGGTTAAACTGGACGAGCTAGTAGTCGAGCACCCTAACTCGGTACGTGAAATCACATTACCGTTACTGCGAACCTTGTATAAGCCGAACTGGGAATATTAGGAGGCCCAGTTGTACCCAAGAGACATGTACAGACGTATAGTTTTACTCGAACGAATTTACGCGTTGTAGCAAAGTGTGTCACTCACGTGCTATTTATCTGCCTTCTCGCGTTTCGTCTCTCTTCTCTTCTCATGGTAACAGACGAATAATCCTTTTAGTCCAACTTCGAGATGGCCTTGCACTACGAGAGATGATTATTCACTGGGTGAACTGTCGACCCCGTAGTTTCATGCACTATTATGTCGACTAGCACCCCCGTACACGAAATGTTCTTATATTATACATGCATGGCTGAGTGCAACAGCTTCCATCATTCTGGTCAACGCATTTTACTTACTGCTTTCTCCATGTGATCTGAATGCTTAATGCTGCTGAATACGTGAACCAGAGTTGACAGTTTTTTTTTCTAGTATCTCCAATGAAATTATAGTTCCGGAACTGTCAATATATTTGTACAATAAGAAGAAAAAGAAAAAAATTATACATTCCAGATAGGAGCAAAGGAGCTGGTTCGAAATGTGAACGATATCGATATTCAGAAACTGCGAGTCACATCGCCGTTTTTTTGTGCATCACAAACAAGTTGTTTCAACGTAAAAAGACCTTACTTCCATGTTTACTTATCATTAATTATTTATTCGCCTTCTGTTCAAACGTTTTTTTTTTTTTTCAATCTCGCGATCGTATTTCCTACACAATTTCTGTTTACCTGTGCGTATTTTATTGTCTAAAAAAAAAAAAACCAATTTAAAATGCATCGATAAACATGATAACATTTCATGGTACTTCATAATACTTTCTTCGCTCGATCAGAGTTTCCATCTCGGAGTATATATAAAGACAAATATTTATTTTTCAACATATGAAATAATAGCGAATGGTAAAATTGTTTTATAGCGAAGAATTCCTTAGAGACGGAAATATCAAAAGGTATTGTAGACGTTGGGATATATACCTCGAAGCGCTAAACAAGTAGCAGACGGAAAACAGAATCCAACCAAGCTTCACCGATGTTTTAATGGTGTTTAATATTTCCTGTGCGCGAGAGCCAGACTAGCCGATTCCATTAGGAAATAATGCACGGTGGTCACAGTGAACTCTGCAATTTGTATGTGTATCTAGGGTGTGTATGCGTTCGTGTGTGTGTGTGTGTATGCATGTGTACTCACACACACACACGTCGCATAAGAGTTAGGCCGTATGACCTAACCCCACGGCATCGACTGTTTTATTCATTCAATTTCATCCCAATCCTCGGGTCCGTAGTACCCCGAATCTTTCAACGGATCGTGGAGCGTAACCGAGGCAGGGAGGAAGAATCGGTGAAGTGAATCGATAGTTCCAAAAATTCAATGGTTGAACCCTATCCAAACAATACAAGTAGAATGGACGAAAAAGTTGTCAATGTACTCGTCTCGACACCCTAACCGAGTCTCTCGATAGACGTAGATACGTTATAAGATTATAAAATGTGTTTCATTTTTTCGACAAGGCCCTTGATTCTCAATTATTCAATTATATGGATGAAACTATACGAAAACTTTTTAAATTTGGTGTGATTCCTCAACCCAAGAACTATCCGTCTTTCTTGAATGAATTTCGTGTTGTCATATATACTGTTCGAGCAAATGGTGGGATTCGTTTTTTTCAGACATTGAAACGAACCAAATGAGCAGTTCAAGTCTCACCGAACCCTTTCTCAAGAACTTGAATCGGGAGAGACAAACGACATGGTAATAAATATTACGCGAGATTTTTATAACTTATGAAAACGTTTTTGTCTAATTCAACATTTTTATAAAATGTTCATTTAGGCTACAATACAATTTTTATGCTCGATTTGTTTTTTTTTTTATTGCTGGTAACTCAGCGAGTGGATTGCTTGAAATGTTACCTTGGAATTGTTTTTCGACTTCAGTTCAAATATGAAAGAATATACTGTTTGTGCAATGACGCTGAAACTTCATTTTTATTTTCAACGGTCACAAAACTTTTTCTATGAAAAATCAAAAACATGAGAGAAGAGGAGGGATGAATTAAATTCCTGATCGAGCATATCGAGAGTCCTGCAAGCTGGAGGGGTTGTGGAAACTCCAGGGACGCTGGAAAGAAAGAGATAAAGTGAAAAAAAAGAGAAAACAAGTGAGAAGGACAAATAGGAGGAGCGAGAGAGAGAGAGAGAGAGAGAGAGAGAGCCCCACATTCACAAGTGATACGGATTTGCCTGACGATAGAGAGAAAAAAAAGCACTGAACGACAAGAGAGACCCACAAAAATGTCAATGTATATATAGAATCGTGTGAGCAACGAGAAAAGAGAGAGGGCGTTGGTCGCGGCCAACCCCAGATAAATCTTCCTGTCGATAGCTCGCGCATCGTCGCGTTCGGATTAGAGTCTACGTTCACACCTCCAGCACACTCCAGCCTTCCTCATCCTAGTCTCTATGGGGACTCCCTCATAAATTCCTACCACGCCTGCACCCCTTAAATCTAGTCCTGTTATACATTTAACTGATTCTATTGGTTCTTTAAAAAAAAATTGCGGAGAATAGAAATACAACATTTAAACGCGTTCACTCGGTACCAGAATTTTTACGGAAATCTCCATTCTAATTGTTATCACGGTGGCTTCATTATTAAACCACGGCGAAAACGGAGTATTAATGCAACTCGTGGCTTTTTCTTGCGACGTCGATTATTTTAAAAAAAACATACAATATTTGGAATCGTGAAATTGGTCGTTGTGAAAGGCATAAAAATCGAAAGAAAACCCTAAAATTGCATAATTACCAAAAAAAAAAAAATAATACAGTATGCAATGTAATAAGCACAGAAAATTACATTTTGTTAAAAACGTCAACGTAACCCATTAATGACTGGATAAAAGTCATTCAATTATTTGAAAATCCAATTGATTTGCAGTACAACCGGTCCATAGAACAAGTATACAAGAACGACGAATCAGAGTGAGAAGAAAAAATCTGACACAAAAAAAAATGGGGACATGAATTTAAAAAATCGACCGAAATATAGTTAGCGACTACGTGTCCATTGAGTGGTAGTGAAAATTTTCATGAAGAGGAACTAATATTTCCTGTATCATTACTATTGCTGTATTGATAACGTTTAACTTTTAGTTCTCGACGTGTACAAAAATGCACAGGCCGAATGTTATCGACCGTAACTGTAAAGCTTTTGATAGGAATCCGCTAAACCGAGCGAAAATAACTGAATACGACCGTATTAAATCGTAAAATAAATATGATAATTACCCGATAGAAAATGCATAATGCTGCAAAATGTCAAAACGTAAGTTAGCGAAAATGAAGAAGTCGAGTATTTCCCTTCAGTCAAAACCATCAGGGAATGCGGAATAACCTTGCAGGGGACTATAATACTCTGTGTGTATACAATCGTTTACATGTGAAAGTATTTATGTGTATATAGATGCATGAAGGATATGGGATTCGTGAGTGTATATAATACACTCTCTTCGTGGCTATACACCGTACCGATTCGGGAGAATGCCAGCGAGCACTTTTGCTGTTGCTGCTTGTATATATACCTCGAGTCCGATGGGAAATGTCAGTGCGACGTCTAAATATATAACGTCTTCTCACCCGACAACGGCAGGCATTGCAAAATCCTAGTGTATTCCCACCGATCTCCGGCCCCGAGTATTCCAGTATATGTATATATGCATCCGGTCTTGAAGCTGTCATATACTTTATTCCATAATACTCGAAAACTTTACAAATAGATATCTGTTCGAAATAGCGACGAATTTTTCACATTCATTAATTCGATTGCAATTGATTTTCTGGATTTTTTATTCATCAAATTTGTTCTGTTTTTATGTTTGAAATACACAAAATATTCGTTTTAAACATTTTATTATAAAACAAATTCATTATTTTTTTTTTTAGTAATTGCCCCTTAAAATTTTACGATTCATATATTTTACTCGGAATTTTTTTCACTAGAGTTGATCGATTTTATGCCTGACCCAGATTTTTATCTTTCATTATTACAGAAGATCAGTCTCCAAGAGAAAAGAAAAAAAAAAGTCATGCAAAATTAATTATCGTTCACAATATCCCCGATTCGCTGACCTTTTTTCTTTACCATTATGGCTATTTTTGTTTTCTCTTCGACATTTACCAAAGCTGTTTCGTGGGTCTATAGAGCACAAGATAGCGAAGCTTCCTACAGTCGCGAACACCCGAAACACGTAACTCTGTCGGATTAGATGAAGCAGGGTATAGATAACGTGATAAGAGGATGAAAGTTGGAGAAATATCGAGTTTTCACGTTCGTCGATCGACGGGACGGAGAGAACGCAGGATGAAACTATAAGGTTGGAGGCTATATCGGAGGGTGAGTCACAGATGCGCCGGTACAACTTTACCTCAAACCCTCAAAAGAATCGACTGGTACAAAAAGGAGAGGAAGAGAAAGGAGCGGGAAGATCACCTTCATTCTCTCTCTCTCTCTCTCTCTTTTTCTTGACCTCTTAACGAGATCATAGAGAGTTTCCTGTCTCGGTACCAAGAAAAACAGAAAAGGCCTGAGGAAAAAACTGACTTCAAAAAAGCACTGAAGGAAGATGATAAAGTATTTTTTCTAAAATCTCCAAAAGGAAAAAAGTATTTTGAAAGCCAATACCACGGGATCAAAGTTTTATAAAAACAATGTAATTAACACCAAACGAAAAAAAAAAGATGTCTTTACCTCCCGTATTTGAATATTTTATCATGTACTTAATATTGATAAATCCCGAAAAATCGCTATTATTAATATGAACATTTCCATGTCCGCAATGACGGACTAATGGTTTTCGTCAATGGGGAAAAAAATTCAAATTTCGACTAAACATACAAATAAGCTGAGAATATTCATGGTATTATCAGATCTTCTCGAAATTAATACAACAACTCGAGCGTTCCTTCTCATTCACAAAAAAGATACTCCATAAGAAGTTACACGCATACATAAAAAAGGTAACGATTTGGAGTGAGAACTTTCCTCTTTTTTGAAGCAATATTTTCATTAATAATTCACCATTTTCAATCGATTTTATTTAAGATCATATTACGAAAAAAAAAAAACTCATAATCTCGGGTTTAGGCTGCACTGTTTTGTTTACATAATGAACAAATTCGTCCCTGACGAGTAGTTTCTACATGAACGCACTATCGCTCCCCATGCTATATATATGCTATATAATCGGGCATTGTTCGCCCGACCGCCTGTGGAGGACGGGATTACTCGTGAGGGTGAGATTCATTATAGCACTAGCGGATTATTTGAGACTGCAAAACGGATTCCAAAATATATACATTAGCACGCTATTGCTTTCGTACAAAAAAGAAAATAAATTATAAAATGTTCAGGATGTTGGTTATTGTCCATCGACCAATTAGCTCAGCACAATTAACCTGGAGCACTGCTAAATATTAAAATAAAACAAGTGAAAGAATATTAATTTTTCAAAATCCCTCTTTTAATTGGATATCAATTTCGTTTTATTCAAAAGACCTTTGGATTAATTTTATAATGAATCTCCATAAAATGGAAATTTGTCGAAATAAAACAAGCTTCGTTCAAAATTAAACGTACTCGATGAAGAATTGTAGATTTTTTCGCGTTCCATCATTCCACTGCTGCAGCCAAGGATTTAATTGGTTCAAACTAATTGAAATCAATTATTGAAACATACATGTATTGAATTATTCTGATATTTTAAAACAGCCCTACAGTGTGCGCAAGCATCGGGATTTTGGATTTTTCATTTCTGTCAAAGGAGAGGTCATTGTGCAGATCCGTGTACGGGCCGGTGGTTCTTGCTCGAAGCGGAAATCAACTTCGGATTTTCCTGTCGTGTACCGAAGAGATCGAACCGACTTGAGATTAAAAATACTCTCAATTTGGGACCGCAACACAAGGAAAAGCAGCGTATAACTTATCACGTTTCTCCCAGACTCCCTAGATATTATTCAGAGTCTGAGAGAAACGTTATGGTAACATGAGGAAACGCTCGTATAACTTATCACGTTTCTCTCAAACTTGCCTAACGCTTTTGAACAGTTTTGACTTTTCGTTCATTTAGAGTGCCAGAAGTGAGAGGTTATAAAATGTGACACTCGACTAATATTCTTTTCAAATCATTCTCGGCCCTCACTTAGGACAGTTGAGTAGTCCTGACTTTTGGTTATAATGGATAGAATAATAGTGCGGAAATCAGGTCTGATTTGTTTTGACGATGACTGACTTCGTTGGAGTTATAATGCAGGAATCGAGTGTCATTTCATTTGAATATATTTTTTAGATGCTTCAATTTCAATAAAATTCAAACAAAAAAAAACTCGTTATTCGTATATCTCAAAAATATAATGTTGCCCCGATCGAACTAAATATTTTAGTTGCGAGAGAAACGAATTTTCTTTCAGTCAACAAAATTTTTCTAACTTTACTACCACCAAATCTATTTGTTATATATATAAATATTTGTGTCATTATGATGAATACTTTCGACCAATATTTTCTTGGCTAACAATGGAACTTTATTTAGTGAGGTAACGCTGATATATCGGTAACTCCAAAGTTACCTAGGGCTTTCTCAAGATAAGGGCACACTGTTCCAATTACAATGCAACCGAAGTTTCCGCGGTTTTCGGACACAGCTCCGTGTATATACATGCACTGATATCTATATATAAATATATATATATATATGCTAAGCGTGCGTGGAGTCTGCGGTGAAGTTGGAGAATGTGGAGACGTGTTTGGAACGCAACTGGGCTAATACGAGATTACAAGATTCCGAACAGAGTATACGTACACCCTGTGCGGAACATACCAAACACGTTTTTTCCACCCTTACATTCCCATTTCTCATTTAACCAATCAGGAAGGAAATAATAAACGCCAAGTCTTAAACTGCTCAATATCATATATATATTCCAAGTTCAGTCGTTTATAAAATAACTTATTTCAAGCTCTCAAGGCGCCAATTTGTAATTTTCCGACCAACATATTTTCAACATTATGATGTTGAAAATATGTTGGTCGGAATATGTTGGTTGGAGCCGATATGTCGGCTGTCGTTCATGGAAACAGTGTGTAGGATTGAATTCGTCGCTCATGGTTGTTGTAATCACAATAATTATTTATTCATCGTCAATAATCCGAAACATTGCTCCATTTCCCCACGACCGTGAACGTGAACCTTTTCAATCTATCTGGCCTTGTTTTAACAGAAAGAGAAAAAATGAATCTCAGTCATTCCAGAGGAGCAATGAATGTTCTTTTTTGTTGTAAGGAACCTTCATTTATAACTTTGATTAAGTAAAAAAAAAAAATCCGATCTCATACGTTGAAATGACGATAAAGAATAAATTCCTGTTTGATTTTTAGCTGATACGTATACAGGAGAAAAAAATATGTGAATTTGTGTTCTATGACAACAATGAAATTCGATGATGCAAGCATATACCATCGACTACGGTTGGTATCCTCGTTGAAAATTTATACGAATCCTGGGGGAAAACAGTATGCATTATCTGGCGTTGAATGTTGAATCGACGATGATTCGTGTTCGCATATCGTAACTGTACGTAGATGTATATGAGGCATTCCGCGTCATTTCGCGCGGCTGTGACCCCGGACGTTTTTAATTTTTCTGAAATTTGTTTTCCTAAAATAGTACCCAACAACAGGAATATGAAAACCAATTTTTAGATTTTTATCTCACGTCTTTCATGGTGAGTTACGATTTACAAAATTTTCAGGAAAATTAAAAATGGTCGGGATCATGACCGCGCGAAATGGCGTGGAAGGCCTCATATGTGTATTTGTATATGCTCGAACTACTAAAATATTAATTTTGACAATGATTTTGAATATGTTAATCACAGTCGAGTCGTTTTCAGAGCTGTGTATAATAGCAATACATAAAGGAATAGAATAGTTGAACGCTTCGTACATATGTTCAACAACTGCTCTTCCATATAAATATGTCATTAAATCCTGCATCTACGTATGTGTGCGTCGCGTGATTTGGCAGTATGATGCGTATTATCAAGTAAAATATAAATATATATGTTTGGCAATATACTATTTGAATAGCATAATTTGAATTTTGTTAAATAATTTTTTCATCATTATCGCAGATGCTGATGACATTTTGCTGATTACATTTTCTAACAGAACAAAAATGATTTTTTTGAATTTCGAGTCGAGAGATTCTCGCAGTCGCTAATTTCCGTGAATGGATTGAGCCCGATGCGCATATGACAATTTTTGAAGTAGTGTTCCATAAGAATTTGTAATTTTCCATCAAATTTCTGTTTTACAATTTAGCTTGCTGATCCATGATTTCGTGGTTTGAGATATCAAAACAAAAAGCGAAACTAATGGAATAACAGGTGACAATAAGATGTTCCATGTTGGAACAGGTTTTGAGCGCTTTAGGACTTTCGACACATAGAAATTGAATGGAATATCTCATCCAGGTATTCAGAGATAGAGGTTTCTATATAGCAGGTTTGCGCAGCCCTGTATACGTTCTCGTGTCCCTCTGTGCTCCTACCACACAATTGCGCAATCCCACCAACCTCGTAACCTGTGACTATTCGTTCGAGCGAAAAGGGTTTTCGTGCTATACACGACCAGTTTGAATAGTTCTCTCCCTTTCGTTCTATATGTCTCTCTCTCTCTCTCTCTCTTTCGATTTTATAATTTACTCGGGCACGACTTTAACGATACGAGCCGTTAATCTCCGAACGATTGGGCTGTAAATGCTTATACGCTCGTTAAACACACCCACACCTGGTTACTATCATGCTCGCGCGAACGAGAGAGACAGACAGACCGACAGAGAAAGAGATGAAAAGGGATGAAAGAGAATGAAGTATTTTATATCGTCCAGTGGATTGGCTTTATTAACAGGCCTATTTCACTTCTATGCATCGTTAATCCGCTTTTAAATGTACCATGGCAACGTTTACACTATATAACCTTATTTTTACTTCAAACACTCGTTAAAATTCGAGGAATTACATTAAAATCAGAAATATCTACATAATTCATTTAATGCGATGTGCTGGGATAATGCTATAGATTTATTTACACCCATACACGCACACACACACACACACAGACATAATTCTCAATACATCGGGGGCTAGGGATGTCAACAGGTCTCTAAAAGGGAAGCGAACGCTATATCTACACTTTATGACTGTATAACTGTACGGAGCATACTCACGATGTTTGATCTCTCGATTGAATCATACAGCCAATATAACTGGCCACGTTTACGCCCTCTGTTGGTAAGCCCCTTGGGAAATACATAGAGTCTGCTCGCTCAATGTGCTCCATCGTGTCTTCACGATAGGGCAAAGAGCCAGTCTTATGACTTCTTAACTTTCTGATATCTGTGCTATACTATTACCAGACATCTCTTTCTACCTTCCCAAATATATAACTGAGGATCGCTCGTCCCTTCTTGATGCTGTATTTATACACTGTTACAACGCATTGTACTTTGCAGCTCTTCTTTTATTTCATTATCTTTTTCCACCACAAACGATTACGATTGATTAGCGAATATGAGTAATCACTCGATGAATAAGGTCAATACAAAATATGAAAAATCGCGGTGAGGTAATAAAAAATCCTCTGTTTCAATCTGCAAATAAAATTAACAGATCAGCAGGATTAGTGCGATATCATTAGTGATCAGCGGGAATAGTGATCATTGATAATGATAGAAATTATTCTCTTCAGCTGTTAAAAAATATGATTTTTAGACAATTCAAAATTGTAATCCTTTTTGTTAGTCAGAGAACTCGGATAAATCGTTGCATTCGTGCAGAGATTTATTCATTAAAAAATTGTAATCTTTTGTGAATTCATATGAAAATAGTACGATAAAGAACGAGCGCACACATGAATCGCGTGATGAATTCGACCCATATATGCAGTAAATTCACCAGGAAAAAAAATGTTAATGCCGGTACATACTTCTTTATGGTTTTCTATAGTTTATCTGCAGAAGTAACGTACGCGTATGTGCATAGAGACATAACGTTTCAGCGCTGTCGATGCTGGAGATGCTACTACTAGTGCTCGGTGGTCGCAAGTGGCACTAATCTGTTGGCTCGTGTCTCTTGGTCGAGCCCCAGTGGGGGGGATCGAACGCCCTGCAGCCTCTTGAAATATTTAGTGCTCTGGGACGACCAGAAGCGACACAAGCTTTGGGAGCACGGTGTTACGACGGAGTAGACCTGGCGAGGGTTGCCATGAAATACATGTGTATATATCGACAGTTTTGGTAGACAAAAAGGGCTTATCTTGGATCATTAAATGTCTGCTATCCATAAGGACTTCCGCCTTTCTGATACTGCTCGATATTCACGTATACACATGCACCAATACATAGATGGACGCTGTCGTGCATACATAATCGTAGGAACATCGCACAGTCTCGGTCCACGTGCCATTCCACAACGGTGCGACAAAATTTTCGTTCCTGGATCATCAAAGTTACTCAAATAACTATGCTCGATCATTATTGTACCTAATCTTTTTATTTTTCCTTACGGAAATTGAATCAATCCGTTTAGCTGACAAGCAAAAGAAATGTTTTTACTGTTTGTATTCGATAACAGCTTTTTATGCCCTTCGTGGGAACTTGTGTCAATATGAAGAATCTCGATAATCTTGCAACTTTTCGGTCGTTCGACTAATCGCTGTCGTTTGCACTGAGTGTATGCAGAATTCGAGGACCGTGGGTACGGGAATTAAAACCGAAAATTTTAGTTTCTGTTTACTTATATAGATATCCTTATGAGAAAATCCAATTTGAAGATACGAATGAAGATAATTTTTGTTCTTTCAGAACCGACTGTCACAATTTCATGTGAAATCCTGAGGAATCGATTTACAGAATTGAATCAGGGCTTGTTTGTTGAGACAGAGAAAAGGTCGGAGGGAAAAGGGATTAAATTGCTGGATATAAGAGAGGTGTACTTATTTGTAGTTCACTGCAAAGAAAAGCTGAGAATCCTGATGCTATTAGGGGGGAGCAACGAGAGATGAGGATGAGCTACAGTTGATGTGCTCTTCAACGAGCGAGAAAAGTCACGTCGTCATTCCAGTTTCCGCGTGTATATACTTTTTCTTTTAGTACGATAAATGAGTGAAACAGAGAGCGAGAAAGATATTACGATGCCAGACCTGGTGGAAAACGAGTTAGTAACGAGTTCGGTAATTCGAAAACGACCGCCTGGTGCGTTCACTCGCATTTTCACAACTCGTGCAAAAGGAGTAATAGAAAGGGAGAGAAGAGTGCTCGTTATTCAACCCTTTCACCATCCTTTTCGTATCGCAACTGCCTGGTCATCTTTCAAGACTTTTCACCCAGACTTATCACAAGCTTAACTTATATTCTTCCTTTTTCAGAACAGTTTGTTTATATATAAAAGCGTTTTTTTTTTTTTTTTTTACTCTACACGATAATTATTAATTGCTTAATTAGAAGAGTCAATGTTTGAAAATAACGACATTCGGTTACCGAAATATCTGAAAAAACATCAACATCGTAGAGCGATACTGAAAAGTGGACAAATAATCATAGAAGAAAAACCACTGAGACATATGATGTCCTAGGGATTGAGGGATACGTTGTCAAACAATATTGTGCATAAGCGTTGAACACGCTGACCAATTTCACAATTAATATAAAAAGATAACAGTTTAGAATTGAGCTTCGACTAGCACTTGATGAGAGAAAAACAAAAAAAGTGAAGCATAATAGAAAAAAGCCCATGCAGAGCGACACAGGAACTGTGTACTGTAGCTCAAAACAAAAATACTATATAATCGATTGCTGACAAGAGGAAATAAAAAAAATCTTTGTTTAGTTTGTATTGTTGATATTTCCCAGGTTGACTGCATTATTCAAAAATACGAAATTTCCTACCTCTTCGATATCTCTCGACGGTTTCTATCTACTCATAATTGATTATTTATGCAAAAATGCATAATAATCGATGAAAGATAAACAGCATAAAAAAAAACAAGACGAGAAGGTTGTAAAAATACTGTGAATGAAATGAAGTTAAATATTTCCTTACATATATCTTTTATCATAGGTTACGCAAACAATATTTTGAGTATAGTTTCTGATTTGAAATTGTTTGCGCGCATAATATATGTATATCGCTGATACATTTTTTGTTTGCTCGTATCTCTGATTTCTCCGCGTTTATCTTCAAGAAGATTTTAATTTGGAAATCTTCACTTTTTTTTTTCTTTCCGTATTACGGCGCTGCGTGTTTTTTTTCCCCGTTTTGTGCTGTCTTCCATCTTCGTTTCTTCGTATTTTTAGTCTGTGGCATATTGCCGTAGCGTTCTTTGGGAAGCTTCATGCCCTGCGAAAGGCATAATTACCCGCAAGGGATAAAGGGGTGTGTAGGAGAGAGGTGGGTGGTGCATTGAATATTTCAGCTCGGTCGGCTACAGGAAAAATATAAAACGAAACCACGAGCCGGAGCGAGAAGCCGGTTCGCGAAAGGGTATAAGAGAAGCGAGTCGAGAGAGGTGGCTGAAGTTGGGCTACGAAAGGGTGGAAAAACGAAGGGGCAAGAGGGAAGTTCGGTCGGTCTCGGTTCGAGGCCTTCGGGCTATACGGCCAGGGATTAGGAGAAAAGTTATGTCAGGCATTTTGCGGGTAGCTTTGCATAAGTTCTACCTTTCCCGTTTTCCTTTTACTATCTCTTTCTTGCTTATACTTTCTTCCTCTTTTACTATCCTCCCTTAGTTACCGGTTATGCTCAAGCCAAAAACTCCAAGTGCAGTGGAAGCGGTTGCTCCTGAAGAGAGGACATGCGAGCCATGGATGTGTATGTGTACATGTTCGTGTCTATGCACCAGATGTACGGGTGTATTTCAAAACGACAAAGTGGGGGAAGAGAGAGAGAGAAAAGAAAGAAAGAGAGAGGGAAAGAGAGAAAGAGTACAAAGCTTTGCCGCACCGCGGGCGTCAACTCTCCGTCCTCTAATACTTGGTAACCCCTCGTCACCCTTGCGGCGGCTTAACACTGATTACTCGGACGCTAATTTGCAAATAAGAAGAGGCTTCCTGTATTCCCCAGACTCTTTGCCTCACTCCCTTTATATCCTTGTGTGCTTCGGTGGTCATCAAGGGTTCACGTTTCTCTGGCTCTTTCGCTCTCGTTAGGTCTTTGCATTATTTAATTCAGAAGGACGATGTCCACTCGTACGCCTTCATATGTTACTCCGTATATGTGCATGATTTTTTTTTTTTTCGAGATTTGGTAATTGAAATTCTCCAATAATAAGCAGAGGATTACCATTGAAAATTCTAACGTTATAAAAACACATGCAAACACTTGATTAAGTAGAATTTTTTAAACCAGAATTTACATGACATCTTTGTGAATCTGTAAGAAATCTTCGCATCAGAAAGAAAAAATTCTTTCGATATGGAGAGCTGCAATGTGAACAGCGATCGAACTTCTTTTTGTGAGTTAAAGTTTCACCGAGATCATTATAACTGCGATATTAATATTGGAGATAAAAATCACATGATAATATCATGAATATATTCTTTGAGTTCGAAAAACAAATTTATTAGCTGAATATAATGGATGAAAAAATGAACAATATGATTTCATTGGAGCAACGAGTCGGGATCGAATACGTACTTTCGAATGCAAATATTCGTTCTAACAATTGAAAGTTACTCCGCTGGTTGAGAATTGAAAAGCTTCAAACAATTCTGTTACTTCTCTCTTTGTTAGAATGCATTTAACAACTAGCAATGAATCGTGAGAATTTGAAGAAGTAAAACAGCCAAAAAATTCAACAGTCAAGCATTGATATAACTGGAAATTAATGTAACTTTATGTCTTGTTGTTGATTCAGAATGCAGCGCGGACAAGCAAACTGGTCAGATGAAGCAGGGAATTCAAACAGCATGACACGTCAAATTCAAGCCGAAAGCGGAACTGCAACGGCTGGTGGAGCAAGACAAACCCCAACAACGTCCTCTAGAACGTGCACACCTCAGCACGACGAGCAGCCCCATACGTGTAACGGTTTCAGAATCGGCCTCTATGGCTGGAGAAAGAGATGTCTCTACTCTCTCATCCTCGGACTTATGATCATGGTTATACTCAATCTGGCACTTACGCTCTGGCTTCTCAAAGTCATGGAGTTCAGTTCCGTAAGTATTTTCAACGATACTCATTTGCGTCGTCATCTTATCATGAAATTGCCATGTTTCGCAGAGCAATAAAAAAACATTTGAAATTAAACTAAATCCGATTGACAATTAAAGCGCAGTTCTTAAGCGAGTTTATACAAAAACAACAAAAATGCTGCCGCGTTTCTGGCACGAAATTGGCACGAATTTTATGGACAGATAACAATATTGTACTGTTTCAAGATCAAACACCCATTAATTCACCGATTTCATTTTTTTTTTTTTTTTTCATCCACATCGTTATTACATTCGTATCAGTAGAGTACAATTGATTTCTCGTTCAAAATAATTTGAATACTCGTTCGATTTAGCGATCATCTATTAAGCAAGCGGTAGTAATTTCACACACATCAATTCTGTCCCCTTAAAAGTACGGATAGGTTTTTTTTTAAGGTTTTTCGTTTTTTTTTATTAACCCAATACGTAATTTTTTTATGGACCGTTACAACAATACAAAATCAAAATAAAAAAAAAACCCAAAAGCGAGTTCGAGAGAACCAATAAGACAAAAGTCGCATGCGAGAACAAAAGTATCTCGAGAGAATTATTTTCTTAATGTTAAATACGTGAAACTCGTCTGCATTTATACAAATACAAACACTCATCCAAAGATACTATTGACAATTGGTAATTTTCTGGCTATTTCAAACGTTGTACACGGACTGGTTTGAATGCCTTGATCTTTTGTTGAGAGAACAAAATTTTCCAAAGCGGAAAGTGAAAGAAAATATCAAACGAAAAGAGCAAGAGTAGAACTTTCGGTTTTGAAGATACCCAATCGAGAGCGAAGAGGACAGCACCGAAAGTATATATATAATATTTTATACAAACATATGTATACGTATTCAAAGCAAGGGAAAGACCGGTAACTTTTCGACAGCTATTAAAGCCGACTTATGTCTTGCGGCTTAAAATTAGTTTCGCCCGAGTTACCACGCCGAAATAACAGAGGCCTTGACGTCGCGGACTCGCTCCTGTATAACATTGCCCTCTGGTATGCATGTGTATCTACCGGCGGTAGACAAAAGGGCGGAAGAAACATCACTTTACGTATTAAATGGAGTAATTAATACACCTTTTTGTTTCCAGATTATGTGTACACATATAGATATATGTACCTCACTTTTACCTTACATATATACATAAATGGAAATATATGGGCCATTCTGAGCTTAAATCGGCCGTATTTGACTTGGCATATTTCTTGTTATTGTTGATATTCTTTCCTCTATTGCAGCCGACCAAGGGTGGGACCCCCTTAATTTTTTATACTGAGAAAATAAATTTACTGATTCAACAAAAGTTTGATTGATTCAAACACTTTATTTGTTGGCTGGAATAAATATTTTTTACTCCGACGAAAACATCGTTGATTCGACAAAAGATTTGTTAAAACCACGAATTCATTGGGCAAGCTAAGATTCGTTGATCGAACCAAAGGTACTGTTGAATCATATTTAAAACGCTCATCTCAACCCGTCTGCGCTCACGAATTTTCGAAATATATCGCGATACTTTCTTCAATTGTGTAATTCTGCGAAAAAATCAAATCATGTCTGGATCCGAAGACATTGATCAAACAAGTTGTTTAATAATGTCTAATGTATATTTCGGAAAAACGTATACTTAAAACCAACTTTTAAACCATTCCGTTCACTTGATTTTGTTTGGGTCGATTCAAACATTTCGATTCAAACGAGTCGATTCAAACATTTCGAATAAGTTAGAGGCGTTCCATTGAGTGAACAAAAAAATGAAAAATTCTAACTACAAACGTGGCAAATTTGGCGTGGAGCGGCCCATTCATATATGAAAGAAGCCCGAGAGGAGCAGTGCAAGCACGCACCAGCCTTCATGGAAAGCTGTCGCTTCTCTCGGAGGCCCCGCGGCGAGGAGAGCAAGAACACAGCGATAAAAACGAGGAGAAACAAGAAAAAACTGTACTTAATATAATTTGCCATAATTACCACCCCGCGCCTTAATTTAACTACCTTGTTCCACCGTTCTCACCGTTATCCTATTGAACGTAAAATATCCTTTCAAGATTTGTACTTTTATTCCTCTGTCAATGACATCGTACTGACCAAGTTTTTTACGATTCAAAAAAAAAATTGATTCATATACGGATAATTTCAATTTTATGTTATCATCAGAAACTTTGAGCGACACAAAGATCGTGACGTACTCAGCTATTTCTGTCGACGTACCATCCAAAGATTATTCGATTATTTCAATTTCAACACTTCCGTTTTTTTTTTGCATACAAGACGACTTCAAAGGTCAAAAAGCCAAAACCATGGGTCACCGGGTCTTTCTCAACTTGGATCATTGAATATCTACAGCTCACACTAAATTCATTTTTAACAGGACTCCAACCACATTATGATTTGCACACGGAGCTATATCGTTAAAATGAATCGCTGCGTCGAATGGAGGTTAACCAATATTTACATAAAGTTCAGATTATTTAATTAATCACCTAGGAATACTGTTCATACTCGGTACAGAGAATTTGCCGATGTAAAACTTAATAATAAAAATCCATCAATTCGAGAATGAAGTACCGAAATGGATATCAAAGCCGGTGGCCCATTTAAACATTATTCTTTGTATTATAATTGATAGAATATTCCAGTTTTTCATTCAATTATTTTACCTGATTCGAGATCAGCTCTCGGCTGTACCGTGTACCCACAGGCGCTTTTGCTTTCTCGTCGCGGATCGATTTTCAAGGGCTAAATTCGACGGGAATTGAGTATCAATCTATAAGTGAAAAGTCGGAATACCTAAGGAGAAAATGAGAAGAAAAATATACGAATAGAGGTAAAAAGAGAGAAAGAGGGAGAAAGAGAGAGAAGGAGTGTGAGTCAGGGTAAAAACGAGGAAAACGACGAAAACCCCGAGCTTACGCCATTTCTCAGTAAATATCCCATGGGAAATGTAAGCTCTCTCAACCTATTTATTTTTCTTCCTGTATTTTCTCCTCCTTCTTCCGCCAAACTGAACCAGAGAAGCACCCTATCCTATTCTGTCTCGCCAGATTTCCCAGAGCCTCGTTTTCTCAACATCCGGTTCTCTATATAAGGATGATAAGAGCAACGTTCTGCCTTAGTTCCAATTCTGAATAACCATTTAATTTTCACGGCTCGAAGCCAAATTCGAAACAGGTTGAAATAGGTACCCGGTTCATCAGCTTAAATTCGTTATATGTATTCTGTTCCAAACCTTATAATTCCTGCTTCATATCCACTCTACCGGCATTCATATTCTAGCCGTTCTTACCATTTAGTTTCCAATATGATGAAAAATATTTTCATGAACTCTTTTTACGAAGCTCTTCAAAACTTATACCGGAAGCAATAGCCAAAAAACGTCAGATATCCTAACGTTCGATCTCTCAAATCAAATACCTGAATATCTGTATCTGTATGGTTATATTAATCAAAGAGTAAAGATGGAAAAAAATATATATATATATATATATTTGTCCGGCTGTCGGTATGTTTAATTATATTCAGAATGCGAGAATGACCAAACTGATTTCAACAAATCTTTTACCCAAAAACAGTACTTCTAATGCAGAATGGAATTTCGCAATGGCGAGCATTTCGATGAGTCGTTCATTATACAGTGGCAAAAAAAGAGTATGCCAACGTCGAGAATAATTTTGTGAAAGAGGAATGTTCTTGATTAAAATGTATATAAATATGCGTGATTAATTTGCCAAGTCCATTAAAATTGTTCGCAGAGTTCCACACGTCAGATTAGAGGACGTATGCTTCGCGCTATTTGGCATAATTTCATTCGAATTGTGAATCTCATGCAATGTTTTATAGCGTCAAATAACTGGAGGTAAATTTTTACCATAATATCGTTGCGTTATGCAGAGATTAGATAGGTCCCCGGCATCGTAAAGGATGAAATATAACATGCGCACGTTTTACAAGATCAATGTGAGCGAGAAATCACGAGAGCAAAAGAAAGAAAAGCAAATATAGAGTGAGTGTAGGAGAGAAGAGTGTTGATGCAGGAACTCGTATGGCATAAACGAAAAGACACATTATACCGGGCAGCGAGCTATATTGGCAGTAAAGGCTTACACGGGTGCTCGTATTAACGAGATAAAATGATGGTCGTGAATGCGTGTAAGTCTCCTGGCTATGAGAGGGAGAGAGAGTCTTGCAGCAAGTAAACATCATCTCTTCAATTCCCACGTTAGTTCGACCCTCATAACACCCTATCTATAGATCTACCTTTGATTATAGTTGGCCTTTTGACAGTGCAAACTCTGGTACAACAGAGCAAAGCAAGTCTCCATATATATCCTGCCAGCACAAACCTCCCTTACCTGACCTTTTCCTCTCCGCACTCGCTAAACCTGTAGTAAAGGATATCCATTATAGTGCCGAGCCACCAAGTGCAAGTGCAATATAGCTGGCGAGCCAGTGCCATGAATTTAAAGCGTATATAAGCACACGTGAACACCAATCATTCATCTCACAATTGTCTTTTCAACCCTTTTAGTTTCGCATTCTATCTCCACACATCGTTCTCCATTTATCTCTTAGCCTCTCCTTCTTCAAAGGTGAATTGAAGCCAACAATATGTGCACGAGGCGTTTTCATCGCACTGCTATATTGCCTACAGCACTAGAAATATCGGTAGCTGCGATTGTGTCGAAAGATCAAAAATCCAGTGAGTCATTATTATCGGCGAGACTGAATGACGTTGAGACCAATGATTATCCAAATTATTAGTTGATTAAACATTTTTAGCAGCTTTCTTATTCGACAGGTTATCAGTGATTTATTTTAAAGCTTGAAGCCTTCGATGATCCGGAAATACAAGGTTCTCCAATGTAAATGAATATTGTAAAACACTTGATAATACGAGAAATACGGTACAAGATTCTATTGCGATTCATTCATTAGGATCGAATGATAAAAAAAAAATTGATTGGAATATTGTGAAAGCACAGGGTTGAAATGTAACCGTGTTACAGATAGAATTGAGGCAATATAAATCTTTTATTTATAGTAAAATATTTATAGATTCAACGACGGATTGTGAGAAAGATATAAAGACGAAGCAACGGAGAGACGATGAAGGAATGGAATATTATAGTAGTGATATAGTGGAGGGGCAAAAACGGGACCCGGGGTGACAATTCAGTGGGTATGCTTGCTGTGGCTGACTGCATTAATGATGCCTCCAGGCCATGCTGGGGCTAACCTTAGCATAAGAAGGTGAAAGAAAAAGAAAGAGAGAGAGAAAAAAGGCAAAGGCATAAAATATTACGCTGACATTTATTCAATTGCTTTCAGTAGAAAATATGAAATATATTATTATAAATAAAGGTGCGTCGGTAGCTGCTGATCTTTTAGAAGAATAACTCTCGAAGAAACGTGAGCTGTTTTAGGTCCGGAATTATATATCTTCTTTTTTTTTTCCTCACAGAGAAGCTCTGTGTGTGATGAGATTGTCTGACGTAAACGTGGCTATACTACTTTCTCGCTTTTGCTTTCTCACTTCGTCTTTCCGCCCCCTTCTTACGATCTTCCACAACCGTATTTTGGAATGAATTTTAAATAAATTGCAATATCACTTCAGAATCATGAAGCAAGTATTATCCGTATACGTATAACTGTTTTATTTAAAAATTGCAGGTGCAAATTTTATCCGAGCTATTATGGCGATCGTTCGGTTTGAACAGAAATTTCTAATTTTTTTTTGAATGTTTAAAAATTCAGCATAGTTGCGCCAACGATTTGCAAAATACATCAATCTGTTAAAACGCCATTTCAAGCGATCCTGTAAAATGTGTTCTCGGGCCATACGTCTCTTCTCCCATTTTTCAAATACGCGTAAACTCTATTTTATTGAAACTAATACTAAAATCACGACGAAGAATCAAACTTTTGTCCTGCTCTAGCTACAGTAATGTGGGAGCATATAAATGTGGATTTCAATTGACGTTTTTTTTTACTGTTTACTTGGGTACATTGCATCCTGAAATTTTTTCATAAAAGCAGAGTTCCCCGCGTATAGGGTACGCGAAAAGTAAATCGATCGCGTTAATAGCGCGGACTTCATTGCAATCTCTACGAAGGTAAGAGCTTAATTATACCGCGTATGAGAGTTGGAGTCCGTTGAATTGGCAGTGAAAGTCCGAGTGAGAGTCACAGTAACAGGAAGATAGAAAGAGAAAGAAAGATAACGCGAGCGAATGAGAGTACCACTGTAGAATTCAGACACTAATGCGCCACACATAATTATCCTCGGGTGGACGGGTTTCTCGGCTAACTTTCGTTGGCGAGTGGGTAATCCGAGAATCCGTTCTGTGACGATCGCGGGAGAGGGCTTACGCAGACACATTTCGTGCGATTGTCTCTCTGTTATTCGAGATTTTGTATCTACCAGAAATCGCGGAGAGAATGAAAGGTTCGTTCGGCGTGAACGAAATTGAAGCTAACAAGACAACGATAATTCGATGATACAATCATCGAATAAACATAAAAGATAAGTACAAGCATACGAAGGGAAAAAAAAATCTAACAAAAAGAAGCAATTGGGAAAACTGAGGGTGATCGTCGACGTTAAGGTGCACGCGTGTTTTTGCATAGGCAAAAAATAATAATAAAAAAGTACAAATATCGTATATGAGTTTTCGAACAATTTGGCTAATCGCGGAGCAATAGAAAATGCAAATAAATTTGGAGACACGAAGACCCGGTGTGTGTATATATAAATGTACTGTTGGCCAATCTGCAACCGCAAGTATGAAGCCGATCGCCGATCACGAACTCGGCAAGAGGTCCCTTTCTCCGTATACCAGACGCTTCTACACGTCTTCGTACACAGACACAAGTATATATATATGTAGTTTAGACTTTGGAGAATAGTTTTGCTGGCTATACGCCCAGGGTATGCCCGAGACGACACAAGCATCTCCGCAAACGATCTACCTTACTGGATACATAGGCACCCCCGTACGCTCTTAGTCCCATTATAACGTAAGCCTTCCAGTGTATATCGGTAACCGTATCCGTGCCAAGTATAAGGACACTTTGTACTCGCCTAAATGTATACATACATACTTAAATAATGCATGTAAGCGTATATGTACTTACGTATATATAAGTAAGTATTTAGATATATCATGAACATGTAACATGTCCACGTGTATGTATATATATAAATGTGTATATACAAGCCGTGCGTGGCGTGGCAATTGCTTCCGATCGAGTGGCCAATCATCGGAAACCAATAAAGCCCCAGCTATAGAGCAACACAAACCTACCCGGTTCCTCTCTGTCCGACCCTTTCGATCTTTCATTTTTATTTCCTCCTCTCTTTCTCTTTCACTCTCTATACCGATATAAAATCGTGCTTTCCGGTATAAGAGAATTACGAAAAAGTCATAAGAACACGATGGGGGTTAAAGCTCTTGAAATTTCGTCGCAATTTAAAGAGGAGGATCGTCATTATTGTAAGATTTTTTTCCATTGACGATGTTCGTTTTCAAGCGAGCAATGAACTTTAATGCCAAATTAAACGATTCTTTCTTTACATTTTTTGTTGTTGTTGTTTACATAGGAAGGAATTGGATCACTAAAAGTCGTTCCGGGAGGTGTAGAGCTCAGGGGTCAAGCCGCCATTCTTGACGCCTTGATAGCGTCCAGGGTGAGCTCGCGAAAGAGTAAAAATCTCGTGATCGAATCATGGAACAACTTCACGGCTTCGGCAAGGTCGCGGGACGGTCGATTACTCTCGAGAATAACACTCGGTAAGGAGAGAAAATTATTCAAATCATAAGATTTGGCTTCCGAATTTATTATTGTTTTATATTCGAATAATTTATCATTTTTCTGTTAAAGGAGAAGATCGATTGGACTGCGTATCACGAGGCTTCCGGATAACAGATCCCCGAGGAGGTGTATTATTTTCCGCCGATCGCGAACAGGTTGTTGTCGGTGCTGAAATGCTCAGGGTGACCGGAGTCGGAGGCGCAGTTTTTCGTGGGAGTGTACAAACACCTTTGGTACGAGCCGAATCCGGTCATCCACTAAGGTAAATCATTTGAACTTCGCTTAATCGTCAAATGAAAATTTACATAGCAGAGAAAAGTGAAAATGTCAATGTTCTTCGAGGTATATTGAAAAAACAAATAAAAAATCTATTCAGAAATTTCAACTTGGCTGTAAATAAATACGCGATCCGGCGAGAAATATTATGATCGACGAGTCCATTACCTGTTTTGCATTCGTGACGAAAAAAGACTCACTACTGTGTCAAAATTTTCACCAAATTACAAACTTTTAATTCTTGATAGAGATAAAAATAAAAATGGTAATCCGAATAATTAACTTCTATCAAAATGTACCCGCAAATATTTTTGCAGATACGTTCATGCGTTCGAATCCATTCCCAGGAAGGGCTTAATGCGATGCAATACGAATTATCGAGAGCTTGAAAATTATTCAGTTATTAAGTTTTATGTTTGGAGAGGTTATTTCGCCCCCCATCCTTTTATATATGAAATACTCGTTCTGTTGAAATTCAAAAAAGCGTTGGAAACAAAATTCAAGAGATGAAGAAAATATAGGTTCCGGTTATTTTCGATTTGAAGGGGGGGGGGGGGGGCTGGTTTCGAACGTCTAAAAATGCATGCTTGTCATAGATTTTTTTTTGAGTAAAGATAAATCCGGTAAAATTATATTTTTCTCTGGTGCACGAAGAAAATTGAGTTTTCAATATTGAGTTTTTTTTTTTTAATTTTTCTTCAAGATAAAGACTTAAGTTTGATGTTTTTTTTCCCATCAAAATAAGAATGCAGAAAAAAACCGTTTACTATATATAGTTTTCGTTGCAAAAACAGTCCATATTCAATTGGAAGCCGCCCACATAGAAAAAAGTACAGTGGTTGTGCGGTTGACCGGGTTGATGCGTGCATATTCATAAAAGTATTAACATAATGAAAATAAACTCTTAAATTATATTGATTCACCGATTCACCGATAATATTTCCGGTTAACTCCACGCCGTTACTCATAACTCCCTGCCAATGGTACATTTTTCGTTTGCCACGATTTTCATTTGATTATGATTTTTTTATTAATATTATTCACTTTAGTTCAGTGCACATTCCATACCAATATTTTTCAGATCCAATGTACCTATATTCCAATCTCGAATGTGTTTTTCGAAAAATTTATGAACTATGGAATTTATGACAACAGTTTTCATGGCTCATTAACTCGTGATTTAATAAAAATAATTTCCTTTGCTTAACAAAATTTCACGGATGAAACGTAATAATTTCAATTAACCATTCAATTTTATTGAC
This sequence comes from Campoplex capitator, assembly GCA_037576405.1. Lineage (NCBI taxonomy): Eukaryota > Metazoa > Arthropoda > Insecta > Hymenoptera > Ichneumonidae > Campoplex > Campoplex capitator. The sequence continues at coordinate 3,573,231 of JARBWI010000015.1, forward strand.
TGTCAATTTGGACGGTAGAAACTTGCTCTCGATTCATAATCAATATTGAGTGTTAGAGTAGGATAAGTATTTTGCAGGCAAAAATTAAATGTCGTCAAACAATAATAAAATGGTGAACGGGCATACGAAAACAAATAAATTACATATTTTTCCCAGCCGATTTTATCATTTCATTGTCCGTTGTTCGGTATTGATCCTTCGCTCGCGATCTTCTTGTAACTTCCGTCGATTAACTTTGATCGAAAAAAAAAAGAATTTTGAAAGTGATTACTTGACATTTGAATGGGTTTGTCGGTTGTGTGTTTCGGTCAATTTTTAAACTTTTATTTCAATGCTATCTTCGCTATAAAGAGTTTTGTTTTGTTTTTTTTTTTTAGAATAATGTTTCAAGTTCTTTTCCATACTTGCTGCTAAGGCTAGAGCAGGGTAGACATTCCCAGGACTTTGTTTTCTAAGTTAAGGATATTATTTTCAATACGGGGGGTATCACCGATTCATGCAAGAATAAAAATTGATTTTTCGAGCGTTTAAGCCAAAGTCCCCTTAAGATGCATTATGCGTCGGTGCAACAAAGGATAAGCACAGCTAAAGCATGACGACAATAATAAAATTCGTCATAATATTTCCAATAGGAAGATACCGGAGAAAAGTAATGTACGCATTAAGAGATGAACTGAACGGGGAGGAACAGAGAAAGAGAAACTCGAAAAGAATGCGAAAGAGTAAGATGCTTCCTGCGTCTTTCATTTCTATCCTACTACCCATAATGTTTTACCACTGTTATACGAAATATCCGCGGTCGTTTTATCCAGAACGGTTTACATACGTTCGTAAAACGCGCCTTTGGGTGGGTTGCCGCCAACTGTCATGTATTATTCCTTCCACTCTTCGAGAAGATATTACTCAGTCTCAAAAGAAACGCAGAAAAAGTGTGAGAGTGAGAAAGGGAGAGAGAGAGAGAGAGATATCAAAAATCGTAGATATAAAGAAGAGAAAAAATGGTGGAATGAGGAAAAAACGAGTGTGGGAGAAAAGCCAGTAGCAGTACTGCAACCGCGCAGTTATTGATAGCGCGGAGCAATTTACAGACGGATTTACGATTACAATAAAACTTTGCTCGGGCGGAAAATTATATTCATAGGATTGGATTTGCGCCAGATATGAAATACCGTTCGCTATATCAAAAGTCGTATGTAGGTATAGTCGATAGAGACTTGAACGTCTATCTCCATTGCTCTCTTTCTCTCATTCTTTCTATAACCCTGGAAGTATGGATCTTTATATATTGTAGTAGAAGGTGAAATAGGATAGCATATATATTCACGGGACTGCTCTGGACCAAAACCTACCGGGAGATAGTAATAGTGCATTCATCCCAATCGAAATTCCGAAACTCCTTCACCTTCCGAAAACTCTGCTTTACACAAGCCTCTGGTTCTACTACACCTCCATCTTCAACTCTCCCCCCCCCCCTCTCTCTCTCTCTTCATTCAACGTCCATCGATACAAAACGCCTTTACCCTTTATACGATTTCTGCCCATTCGATCTTGTTCCAGTTTATATAACTTTGGACCTATTTTTATTCTGGTTTCTGAGCTTTGCTCATCCACTTCTCCATATATCTATCCTCGAATGTTTAACACGCGCGCATGCGTACGAAATATGAATACTTAAATAATGATAAACTAGCAATGTATACAGAAACGTTATACTTTTTACTGAACGTTGGAACGGATTGTTGCGACCTTTTTTTCTCGTGGCTTTAAACTTGATCTATATAAATATACGTGGAGACTTGTAAGAGGATTTTTCTCGCCACGTCAAGGTAATTCCTCGCGCTCTGGCCACTGTCGGCATGCATATTAGGGTCAAACAGCAAGGGATGGAGCCGGGATTTCCGATTTCGTTGGAACACTCTTTTACCTCTGTATCACACTCTCTTTTTCATTTTCTCCATCAACACCACTTCAACCTTCATATATGAACGATTCTCGGGTTTCTTTTCGCTTGAAAGAGGATACCCCTGGCATCGCAGATGAGACACTCGAACCTCGCAATGTCAAATATCTCTTTGATATTCTGCTACATTGAATCCAGTGTAAGCTTTCCGAATTCGTGCATACGCCGATTTCTAGAGGTCCAAGAACTTTTTTCTCATTACTGAGTTTTTGTAATTTAATCTTTTTAAAAATCCCCGACTTGGCCTTGCTAATGGACGAGCTTCACCAGCAAATAAAAAAAATGGCATGCTGAAAAAGCTGAAAATATGGTGGATATATTCGATTTGACTCGTGCGTCTCTGTGAATGAAAAATCAAAAATTTTAAATTTACTTTCACGATTTTTATTTTTTTTTAATTAATTCGAGAATATAGGAAAGAGTTATGTACGAAAGAAAATGTGTTTTTGTCAACCTGTGATGTATAATATGTGTATATATTTTTTGAAATATGATGACAGATTAGAATCGGCAACAAGATCGTTGGAGATCAAGGCACCGGAAAGAGTGGTAATAGAATCGAGAGCCGGTGAGATATTGGCATCTTCATTGGCTGATTTAACGCTACAGAGTATCGAGGGTGGTATACATTTCGATGCGAAATCGATCTTTCTCGAAGATTTGAAGAGCGCGACTCCGTTGCAACAACGACACGTAACGAGAGATCAACAGCAGCAGCAGCAGCAACAACAGTCCAAACAACAGAGTCAACGAAACGGAAGATCGTCGCTGCCTGGCCAGCTAGAGTCCAATATTTATCAATTGTGCATTTGTCCAAGTGGAAAATTATTTCTCGCGAAACCCGAAGGAATTTGTCAAGCGGACAAAACTATCTGCTAATAATGTCAATATGATATGAACGATAAACACAAAAAATAAATAACTCATTTATTTTTACTCCCTTTTCCCACATACCTCAAGAGCGAATGAATGAAAAAGCTGACTCCAATGACTTGAAAAATATCCTTATTTGCCTCGAGAATAAAAATGTGTAAATGATTAATGGACATAAAATCAATCAATCGTTGTTTAAGGATACAGAAAGCAGTGAATTATGTGTGCATAGTGTCTTGGAGTACAAAAATATACACATGAAAATGAAAAAATGAAGAAAAAAAAAAGCAAAATGATGAATGTTCGGTACCGTGTACCCACGAAAGCGTAGGAATGGCGCTAATGCTAACCCCCGCGATGTATATCTTGTATATCAATAAAAACATACAATTATCGTTGATTCTGCGTCGTATCAAATTTCATGTAAATCCATCTTCAGCGCGTGAATAAAGTGAAAAAAAACGTAACTCTAAAATCTATTGTCCGGAAATAAAAACAAAGGTAAGATTTTATTTTTCTGCTAATGAAATAAGTACGTCATAAATTATCAATATCTTCGGTAGAAAAGACTTGGTTATAATTGTATTTATTTTTTGTCAAAATAACGTCACGAATTATCTTTAATTGAGTAATGCCTTCACACATGTCGGTCACAGATACCGTTTTATGCAATTGAATGATATTTCAAGAAATGATAAATATGAAATATGGGTATGGTAATGTTCTAGATAAGTTTCTGTCTATTGATAGCACCGTATGTGCATATTTATAATGAATCGGAGTGATTTATCAAATGGAGAAGAGCTATCAATTATTTAATTTTTTTATATCCTGAGTGAATGGCTCGTTTCTATCCAATTATTTTAACCAGTTGGCATGACGAAGAGACTGCAAATAGCTTTCCTGCACGATCAAGATATTCAGTAAAGTATATATAATAACGATAGTAACTGTGAAGATTTGATATGGGTTTAATCACTGCAAGAGCAATTGATTAAAATTTAAACTGTAAGGTTATTTAATTTTGAAATTCGTATAACTCTGACTCACCAAATTCGATTCCAATTTTTATATCCTGAAAATAATGCAAGTTCGACGCAGATGATTTCCTTCTGTTCAAGCAAGAGCTTGTTGGTCTCGGGGGAATGTTTCTGTGTAGGATCAAATATTATATCCAGGGAAAAATGAACAAGAAAATTAAACCGTCGCGGTTCAGTGAAATCAAATCTTTTTCAAAACGAATAATATAATTTTGAAGATTTTTGAAAAGACTCGAATTTTGGCACAATTACTCTCTCATGAAGTATTCCCATAATCACATGCGATCTTCCCAACTTACCGGTACAAGAAAAATAACTCCGTTTTCGCAGATTTTAAGGCTATAAAGACTTCTATTAATATTTAACGGTACAATAGCAAATAGCTCACTGACCAACGGGGTCGGTGCAGGTGATCTTAAATAGGGTTAAGGGCGGGAAAATAGAAGGGAAGAGGGAAGGTAGGATGACCTAGGTACCTTTTGACCCGTTGGCCAAGGAGTAATAGGGAATAACAAAGTTATGGGAAAGCGACGAGTATGAGGAATAATATCTGGAGCGATGTTTTAGGAGAAAATATTCCATCCCCGCTCCATAATATATATATATATATTGATACGGTAACGACGCAGCAAATTCTTCGCAAACTTAATAAGTATCAATAATATTATTCATATCCATGTGAATTGTTGGTGTTCTTCAACATGAAATACAGGTGAGCATCCGTTTCTTTTTACTCAATACACCAATTTTTATTTATATTACCACTGGATTAGTTGCCACAAAAACAATTTTTCGAAAAATGATGAACGATTTTCGAAAACCGGCTTTGTATATCACAAAAATCTAAAATGATTACCATGCTATTGATCTCTTTTTAGAGAAACAAAAGTCTGAAAAGCTGGTGATCTAGTTTCAGTTTTCCTTGTTGTTTAACGAGTGAAACAAGTAAATATCACGATGTTTGGCAATTTCATGAAATTATATCTTGTAAAGAATTATTAGTCGTTTACGTGACGAATGACTCTTGCAGTACCAGAGTCGTTATATAACCCTGTGAATATGTTGCGCGCGCGCTCGTTGTCGCAACCGAAATATATTGTATTCGCAGTACCTTTTTATAGACCCAACGAGTATGTTGCATATACCATTAGTATCGTACGTAAACTTTATTATTCTACAATGTCATTTTCTCATTTCATTTTCAATTTTCTATCTTGTTTTTCAACCTGCTCCCTGGCCTGCTCTGTTCTTTTTATTACAAAATGGAGTCACTTTATACCTAGCTCCACCGCATTTCCACTCACGCGCCACCTAAATAGGTGACTATTCTAGCCAATGTTAAATTTCTCCTTCCAACGTTTGAGCGAATAAATGTATCGTGGCGAAAAATAAAATTGTTTTATTCAACACTGCCAAAGCACGAGTCGAAAGCTGAAAAAAGCCTCCGTTTTTGAAGTTACTAGCGGCATTGCTGCCCAGCTTGTTAGAAAACAGAAATCATCATTGAATTTCTAAAAAACAAAGGCTCGCGAGTATGAGCTTAATACTCCTAATGGCAAGTGCTTGATTCATTGGGTTTATCAGAGAGTTTGCAGAAAAATGTTTTTGTGTCAACAACAGTCAGCGGCGAGTCACAGAAACGTACAAACAAACTCCGTATGACAAGACAAGCGAAGAGACTTGACTCCACTCTGGTCTAGGAGACCAACGGGATGGGAAAACGGAGTCGACGAGGACGTCAAGGAAGAAGAAATGTGTGTTGGCTCATAAACGCACACATACATATTATAGCGATAGGCAGAGAAGGAAAAAGAGAGCAGAAGATATTGGCTGGGCGAAAAGTTGAATACCCTGGGCCTTGCCACGTATACATCAAGTCAGGCAGACAGTTCGCAGCAGGCCAATCTTGCCTAGTAGCCGCTTAAGGAGCTCTGACGGGGAGGTAATTTTCTCGGAATTCGAGATTAAAATTGCATTCTAGGTTGGATAGCGACGCCTCTGTGAAGTATGGCGCAAGATGGTGGTAATAGTGGGTAAGAAAGACGAGGAAACAACGTGAGCTGGTCAATATATACATGTATAAAAGGAACATTGGTTTAGGTGAGGGTAAAAACGATGCGAGGTAAAAAGACCGAATGTGAGACAAGCGGATACGTGGGCTTCTCACATTTGGACGAAGCGAGACCTCTGATCCTTTCCGAAACTTATGAATTAGCCGCTATAAAATATGCAATAATCAATTCAACTTTAATTACCATTTACTACTTCTTGTGCATTAACACACATGCATGACTGAGAAAATCATAAATATATTATTGAATCGAAGCAATATCGAAAGTAATAGAATTTAACGGTATACTTGAGTGGAAAAACATAAATTGCAGAGCTTTTTGAGAAGTCAACTCTGTAATAATTCTTATCAATTATCCTTTAATCCCGATAAAGAGCATCAGTCAAATTAGCATTGAAACAAACCAGCATAAAATCAAAGTTGAATATTTCCTACAAAAATTTGCTGTAGAATCATTCATTGGAGTTATAATCATGCGGACCAAAACTCTCGAATACGTAAAGGAAGCTTACTCACGTTATTAAAATGGAAAATAGGAAGGGATTGATGTAAATTTTTAGAACTCTTCTTAAGAAAATATTTTTTTTGCACCAAACATTGAAAATGTTTATCGGAATCACCCGAAAGTACACATTGTGTCTAATGTAAGCTGGGGCAAAGATTCTACTGTGGTATAGGAGTGACGTCGATGCCATAGATTGAAGGCGTGAGAACAAAACACCGCGACTGACGAGCTGGAATGGCCTGAGCATCCGAGCTGATACGACTTTCACCCCTTTTCTCTCTTTCTCTCGCTGCACTAGCATCGCTCGCGGTTTCTGTCAAGCGTGAAATTGTTACACCAGAGGGTTGTCCCATCGTGGCAGGTTAAAGCTTTAAATACAAATTAGTAGAAACCGTGAGTGGGAAAAGAGGCAAATAAAAATTGCACGCTCAAACCTCCCACTCGGTACTTTGATATGTGAATTTACACGTATATTTATTTACATACACCTATTTATTTGTGCAGAATTTTTTCAGTGCTCTTATTTCATTGTATCATGGACATTCTCGTCTCATTCGAATGCCACTTATATCTGCTATATGGGACAAGCAAACTTAACATCTGGCAACACGAGTTTCGAGTCTTGCAAAAACGTATCTCAGGCGATAAATAAAACCGTAAAATCCATTATTACCCAGAAACCGATCGCACTATTTGTCAATCATTAAAATAAAAAATAATAATCTATGTTTAAAATGTCATTCGGGGATTCTTTTTTCTTATTCAATCTATTAGGGCGCATCTGCTAAACGAAGGGATTCCTCTGTTCTATCAACAAGTTTCCTATTCGACTCACGTATAGGCATATGAGAGGATGATGAAATGAATCGAATGAGGTGCGATTACACGTGGGATACGATAAGTGGTCGTGAAATTGGTTTGAAAAGTTCTCTAGGTCGGGAAAGTGTCTGTTCGCAAGGTGGTTGGTATGGGCATGCAACGATACCAGAGAGTCTAAATTCCAGCAACGACCGGATGCAATTTAATGCAGCATCGTCTTCTTCGTCGTCGTATTCGCACTATCATCAGCTCACGCTGATGCAATATCTTTCGAGTTTCTCCACGTAAACCTCCACGTCTAGTTAGTGCGGAACGAGCTGTTGATAAATCCTACCCTTCTTAGCTATTCCACGTGACTTCCTCACTCCTTCAAGACTCTCCTATCTATCTATGTCTCTCTCTTTCTCTCTGTTCAACTCTTAGTCGTATCTCTCTGTAGGTGGTCACATCTCACTTTCTCTTTCTCTCGTTCTCTCTTTATACTGTGCATTTTACCTTATATAGCGACCTCTATACTCACCCGTGGTATGTGAAGGCCATTTCTCCGTTACGGAATTACATGCCCAAATTGTAATTTTGTCGGTACCATCGGGGCCAGCCACCCTTCGTATTCCTAGTCTTGGCCCGAGAAGGCACGCATTATTTCCCCGCGATAGGTCACCCCCGAACTCCCTCTGCTCTTTCTGTCTCTCCTGCTCACTCTTTATCTCTTCGCGTATATATCATTCGCTTTCCATTTCTCCCACCTAGACAACGATCGTTTATCTCGAAGAGGACGATATTTAATTCTCCCACCCCACCCGCTCGTTTTTCGAACATACAGTTGTTAAGAGAAAACACCACTGTGACGGGCCAAAAAAAGATAATTTTTTTGTGTATTTTTTTAATCGCGCTCTAATCATTATTCAATGATTGGAGTAAAGGATATTTTATTGAGTATAAATTTAAGAATTTCGGTACCAAGTTTTACCGGAAAGTATAAAAAATTTACAACGTTATTATTAGCTTTTATGAAAAAATTTGGCTTCACTGTTCCCAGGAAATTATGGTAAAAGGTGACGTGACAATCAAAACTCGAAAATTTTATAATCTTTATGAATGCGATCATGGCTTTGTGTGGCCGTTTCTTCATTTCGTTGACGAAATAGCGGTGGTTTAAAATTTTTTCGCACGAAATCCAGATTTACCGAGAATGGATTTTCTCAAACAGAACATTTTCGATAAATCTAGAATGCTCACAAAAATTCTGATGAAAAAGTTTTGTGAACGTATTCGGAAAAAAAAGCCGCAAGAGTTCAGGCTTTTTTCACCTGACAGAATTTCAAACGAATTTTTTCATGAAGTAGTCGCGGATTCGTTGCGAAATAAATTTATTTGCACGTTTCTATCATCATTGATATCACCAAATAAACAGAGCTGAAAGGCGAATAGATTTCATCGAATAAACTGATCAACTGCATATTAAAAAAAAAAAAAAAAAAGCTTCAAGAAGAAATTTTCCTTAAATCTAATAAAACCTCGGAACGTAAAAGCTTTGGACTCTTGTGAGTCACGTATCCAGACCAAGCCCTTGAGACGAGCACACAACTTTTCATGATATACATATACGACATTATACAGGAGAGAGATAAAGGAACACACGTCCTTCTATACTGTTGTGGCTTCGAGTAATTTCGCTGATCCCTTTATCTCGCACAGATGAGAGAGGTTGAATTTCACCGTTGTGCATGAATACGTGGCGTATACACGAGCGATCTTTTGCTATGCTTCCGGGAAAACGGAATTTGAAACAGTTTCACAATTCTCTTAATCTTTCTAATGGAGGCACTCGCATAGCGGAGCACACGCGCCTTCCGCGATTGCACGTGGTTTAGGGTCCTAATCAATGTTTGATAGGGTTGCTGTTATTACCCACCGCAGAAACTCGTATTCTCGTACAGAACTTTGTCTCCCTCATACTTACTACTTTTCTCCGTCACTTTTCTTTTTCTCTATCATTCTCTTACTTGCTCTCTACTGCAGCTGCCTATGGCTAGACGAGTACTTTCGCATCACCCTCACCCATACTACGGAGCCTTCACCCTTTCCTCTCTCACGCTCTGTCTCTCCACAAACCTTGCCATTATCTCGACCGGGCTATTACACAGCCGCTGCCACCTTTTGGTTCGTGTATTATGTTCGGGAATCACGCGAGAGTACCGCGCTTTTACGAATATCCTTTATATAGATATATGCACGATGTATATGTGCAGTTATATACGTGTATATAGCGCCGTATGAAGAATGAATAGAAAGAGGGTAGCATTTTTCCTGCATTCAGCGACATCATTGTGACTTGCACGAATGGTTTTAAAAAGTGCTACACTTGACATTTACATGATCGGTAATTTGAAAGAATGTAAATTTTAATATATTGATCATTACTGAAACGACTATATTTGTATCGCCACATCCCCCCCTTCGTATCGCTTCTTCATAGCTACTTTTATGTCGCGAACTTTTTGAGCTGATTGTCACTCTTTAGTTCATTATATAACGATGGCGGAAAATCTTTTAGAAATTCTTCTAGAAAAAAGATTTTTTTTTCTTTGATTTTTATTACCTTTCGAATATCTATTCAACGCCAATTAACATGACTGTGATTCGAAGTAAAATTACTTCTAGACGCGAACCACAAATTTTTTTTTTTTTTTTGTTCGTATTTGAATTATTAATAAGTATTTTTTTGAATACTATCTTCCGCCAACATAAATAAACATTGTCATTTTTAGGGTCAAACGAATAAATACTGATTCCAGGTACGATCATTGTTTTTCAATGGAAATGTATTCAGCCAAACGATATCAATCGATTAGCTCGCAAAATTATCATCTATAAATGGGTTACTAATAAATAAATGTTTTGATATAAGTTATTTGTACACATATCGCGATTGAATCTAAATGACACATATTTGCAGTGCAAGTCCATTAAGGGAACTCGACGAATTTCTGATTTCAATTGATGTACGATTTATTTGAAGCAAAATTCGTGTATTTATGTATGACTCATTGAGACATGAATCCGAGAACAAAAGGCTTTTAACTGCCGCAACAGGTATAACTATGATTCGTATATATTGCGAAAATCTCTGGCTCATTTGCAATCAAGTTGCGGTAAACAGAAAAGAGAGTGCGAAAGAAAATGAAAAAAAGTACCGAAGAAAGATGGGTGTGAAGAGAGAAAAAAATCGAGATGAAGACCCTCAGAACGCGAAATCTTTGTGAAAACGCACGTGCCGCAGATTCAAGTAACGGAGTTAGTAGGAACTGAATCGTTGGAGAGTTCGTGCACAAAGCATCACCACAAACAGACCATGAGCTGTTGTCTTCCAATCTCCACTTTACGTAACATCGGGTCTCTGTCACACAAGGCGCATTTTCCAATGTGATGAAAAATAAAAAAAGCCGAAAGAGAGATAGCGGTAAAGAAGAGAGGCTTTGGCTAATGGCCCGGATCACACACCGCAGATCACGGAATACCGCAAGCCGTTCAGAGTATATATGTATATATATATATTTATTCATCGTCATCGCGTTCACGTCTATAGATTGTGTGTGTTTGTGGGTGTGCGCGCGGGCGTACAGACAGTTCGAGGGTGGATAGAGTTACGAATTTCTCGAGCAGTTCCCAGCCTCTCTCTTTCTCCTACTCGCCGTCACTGTTACCCTATCCACACGCCACTTTCAACGAATTTGAATAATCATTATATGCACCGGCGTCCCTGGCAAACGAATTCGTTATTAGAGGTCGTGTATATTCCAAGCTCTCTTCTCTATCGCTATCTCTCTTTGTTTCTCTCACACACTCTCTCTCTCTCTCTCTCATTGTTCGCGCGATCACCAGGCTCCCAGAGCTTTCTCATCGAATTCTAAATATTCGCGGGCTTTTTTCTCGTAAATTTTCCTTGAAACTCCGTATTTTTCACGTCCGAGTGGATTAAAATGAACTTTGGAAAGAGGTATATATGTCTCTGATCGACGACTGAAAAGGTTTGTCTTCATTTTAATTTCAATTTCTTCTCACTTCGTTTTTCTCTTCTCACAAGCCCATCTCCAAATCTCTAGTTAAATAGTTGAAAATTGAACGCTACCAAGAACCCCCCCCCACGAGTATAATGGAACGCATAATTCGAAAGCACTCGGATTTATGCTGAATTTGGGGACACTGAATAACGCACGATGTGAATTTAATGACATTCGACGATGCGATAAATTCCAGACCACCCAATTGAGTTTGTTAAAATTATAAAATATTTTGTCTTATAAGCAGGCTTATATAAACAGAAGCATAAACATTCCGCGATGGTACTTCATTATCGACTATCCACCTAGAAATTTGTTAGATTTTGCCTATACAAGATCTTGTCGCGATCGCATTGAATGACAAAACAGGTGAATCTCGAATGGCCCTGCTCAGGCATGTTTCAGAGACTTCTTGAAGACTCGCCCAAGCTGCGTTATTTTGATAACGTCCCGGTAAAATAGGAGTTACTGAAGCTTGTCGTATGACCGGGGTAGCATAATACAATAGCGAAAAGTGATTCTCTAGTCGGAAATTTTTTAATCCAATTTTGAAAAAAGATCCTACTGTGGTATGGTGTTCATTGATGAACTGATAAAGAAGGTCCGGACAAAGTGGAACACTCGGGCAAAGCAGATGCTCTCTCCAAAAAAGGGAATGTTTATTTACATCCATTGAAACGACAAATATTTCTAACGGAAAGTAAAAAAAAAAAAAAATATTTATTAATAGAAAAAATTGACAGTCAACGGAAACACGCGTGAATCACGGAGACGTCAGTATCTGACCAACATATGAACACTGTTAAGTGCGGTAAACATGGTTGAAAATGATTAAGTATTCGTTAAACTGATGTAAAATGTATTTTTTTAATTTTTATTATCTGCACCTGTTAACGTTTTTTTTTCTTAATATGGATGAAAGAAGAATTGTTAAAAAATGAAACCTAACATTGTTCGATATGTTAAGTCACTTTCTTGACGTTTTATATTTTGTCAATGTTTTATAACACCATTTCTATGAATTCCCTGCCTTGCGACTTTAACTTTTTTCAAATCAGTCAGAGATATTGTGATATCTCGAAGATTGTTACTTTTGATTAAAAAAAAAAATTAAACTACTTTTACTAAGAAGAACGATAAACACAGTCGAAAAAACAATTATCCCATTTTTCATTCACTTCTCTTATTCATTACGTGTCTCCTTACTTCCTGTTTATGAAGTATTTAAAATTCTAACATTTGAAACGCAAAAGTAGTGTGATAAAGTCACTCCTGTACCAACATTTTTAAACGCGTAAAAAACTCATACAGCTGTACTTTCGGTTTATAAAAAACACTTGCATGACTACACAATGAAAAAGAATCATCTCACTGCCAACAGCAAACTGATCGATGACATGATCAAACGACAATTGCCAAAAAAATTACACCAAGAAAACTTGTAATTAGTGAAGTTAGGATCTTTTAGTTTTTTAATGTCACTGAATTCCAAACATGAGACTTTTTCAATATTTTCTTCAGCTATACGCATAAAAAAAAAAAAAAGTTTTATTTTCGTGTACGTCCCGCGAAAATATTCCACTTGAATATTTGTTCCTCGAGTCGACTAGGTAATCGATAAATTATACGCGTCTGTGATAGTTATTAGTGGTAAAAGCCTGTGGTAGGACATACACCAAATGAGACGATGATAAGTCAACGGTGCTGGCGTATATTTCGGTGGATAGAATTTAATAACGACGAAAAGATAGATAGATAAAGAGCGAATGAGAAAGACCGGAATAGAGAATGAAAGGGAGAGAGAGGCAGAGCGATGGGAAGGTAGAGAGATTGGGAGCTCAGAAGGGTTCCATGGAACGAGGATGAGAAAGACGACACGCCATCTTACAGGGGTGCGCATGGATGTAATCTTGCTCTAACTCTCCTCTCGTACACGTCGGGGATAAGAGATGGAGGACATGAGTGCATTCCGGGGAGTAACAAACGTTCCGTTTTCCTTCCCCTCTCGTCATTCTAACCGTAGACTTTACCCAACAGGGTAAAAGCTCAAGCGAAGAGAAAGAGAAAGATAGAAAGCGAGAGAGAGAGAGCGAGGATGAAGAGAAAGATATCCTTTTCCTCATAGCCTCGTCTTCTATATATACTTGGGTCCGCTTTACTTCGCGAAAGCTTTCCTCGCGTCTATACCGCGTCAGTTATCCCGAACCCCAACCAGCAAACGTGTGGTGCCAGAGGAATGAGGGAGTTTGGAGGCTTGGATATCTACATCATTCTAATTTTATTGCCCAAGCAAGACGCGCGCTCCAGCAGTTCCATCGGCCTCGAGACTTCGCCGAATTTATAGCCAATTTTTCTTATTAATTTTCATAAGTTCGACATGTGAGGCGAGCGGGGAGAGCATCGTCTCCTTATTTCTCCCTCCCTTCATTTTCCTCGCGACTTAAGACGACAAAGCGAAACCACCTCGGCTCCCTCCCCCTTCCACTCAGATCTCGTACCATCCTCATCTCGCGATCCCACGAGAAAGTAAGGATAAACCGAGTTAAGCACAAGGTTTCTTCTCCCTCTTCTCACACTTTATGCATCCCACACCCCACCTGGCCGTTTTTCTTCGCTTATTGAAAGACTTGGCTGTTCATGTCAGACTTTCATGTACATTGGATGTGATATATAAATATACATACATACATCGGAGTCTTTGTGGTATATGTTTCTGTTCGTGTCATTACATACACATATATTCGAGTCCTATGCTTATCGAACGCCGTTTCAACGTGCTTCGAAAGCACATCACCCAACCTCTTGGTGAACGTATTATAATACATTCCGGAAATAAGAAGGACCCTTCGTAAAATTTTCTCTCTCCACCGCAACTATCGACCTTTACCTTCTCTTCAACAAAGTCGTTTTTCCATTCCAATTTTTTTTTTTTTACGAGCATGCCCTCGATCCCGAAAATGAAATTCTTGTGATTAGTTCAAAAGTTCTGCCCTTTGTGATGAGAAGTGTGTCTTGGAAAATGCACGTTAACGCAGTTCCAATTTTAAAAGGATTTTCAAAGAAATTTGAAAAATGAAGAAGTTTCAAAATTGCTAAGGGAGAAACTTTGATGGCTCAGATATCATACTCAGTTCTGTTCGACCGCAAGCGATATTGAAACTTTTGATACAAACATGTGTCTGCGTGCGGCTCATTTCCCAAAAGATTGAATATAGCTGTATCCAGCAGAACTTTTTTTGACGAATAACTACATTGCTACCACTCTGTAACGTTCCCACAATATATACTTGCGTATTTACTAACTGAAAATGAATCTTTTCCTCGAATCGATTTATTTCTTAAAGACAACGTTCGGTACCGTCAGCAACCCGCTGTTACTGTTTGTTCAAAAACCTCGCTGCTTTATCTTCAAATGCCTGTTGAAAATTTATTTCTGCCTTTATCTTTCTCCGGGAAATCTGACAGAGCCAATATCACTGGAGAAAAAGTAGCACGTAGTTGCAACAAGAGTAACATCCCACGTGCGTTCTTATTTTATCTTGCCATCGGCTTACACGCTGCAAGGTGAGATAGGCGAAAGGACAAGTTGAGAAAAGGGTGGCTAGTTTATCATATAGATATAGATATCGATAACAGAGTATCGTATGTAGACACGAATGTGCGAAAAGTGCTCTGTTGCTCGGGAGAAATCGAGAGAGTATAAGTGCTGCCCTGTCGGCAGCGAGCGGACGATGCCGTTGCGCGGCCTCATCCATCACGTATAAAAGTCACACCGACCGGTGGCCAAAGGGGGATTCGGGGCCAGGGCCCAAGGGAAACGTATGTGTGCGCAAAAATCCAAACCCGTTCAACCTTTGCCCGTGACACCTCACCAGGGAATCGAACCTGGCACATTTCTTTGTAATCCCGACAACCTCTTTTATGTTTGTAGTACAGGTTATTCCAAAAGCTTCATCCAGGACAAAAGTCAGTAAATTGGAAAATCCTGAACGGAAATATGCAGCACCAATGTTTCCATCCGATATTATGCATTTCCAGACGTAACGCATGAGCTTCGTTCATAATGGTCTAATACTTTTTTGTTGGTGCTACCTTTGGTAACCCAAGGCATCCAATTGGTTATCTCAATTGTATTGATATATCAGATGATCATCAATTTTAAGTGGAAGAAATGAAAGATCTGTTAGCCTAAAACGTAGCATTTTGTATGCTATTAGCTTGAGCACGTCCTTTATGGGAATCTGTTCATATATTATTCATAAGCATCTATATAAAACAGAAATTATTAGGATTAATAATGAAATCAGGATAAAAATGGTATCAGCCGTAAATGAATAATGATTCACAGATTCTGATTTAATGAGAGATTTCAATAAAGTTGAGAACTACGGTGTAGTTATTAAACAAACAAAAAAACAACATACTATTCACCAGCTCAATTGACAAGATCGCGGGCATAAAGTTCGGAGCGAAAAAATCTTCGAGCAGGTGTTCTTGGAGCGAATAATGACACTATATATAGTGGCGTTTTTTTACGAGCATCGAATAGGCGACGTGGATCTTGGGTAATATAGAATCGAAAAAGGAAGGAGGAAGCTCAACGACTAACCACCGCTTGGAAGCCCGACGAGGCTTCGAATTTGCATGAGCAACAGCAGCGCTACCTATAAAACGAATTAATTGCTTCGGAGAGTACCAAGACGAGTTCTCTTCTCTCTCCTCTATCTTTCTCGCTTCTTTGCTGCCTTCTCTCTCGATCGTCATAGAACCTTTGCAAGCAACGAGAGACAAAAAGACATGAATACGGTTTCTCTCTATTCATATAAAATTGTTATATAGTATTTTTATTCCATTCTCAGCCATCAATTTTTTGTGAAAGAGAAATAATCGATTGTCAATTGACTCATTGGAAATAATATATTAGGGAAATTTTATTTGTATAATATTTGGGTGCTTTGCAGCCTTTATATAATAATATATTGTAACTTTTTTTTTCGTTTTTCACAAGGGACACACACCATTATCATTGTCCGGCTTAACTTCAAAAGCAACGAGTCTGTCCTGTCGAATTAAAACCATTGTACGTTTCATTTTATATACGTTCCACAAAACCGAAAACTCCAAATTTCAATGTTTTACTTAAAATGTCAGTACGTTATTATGAATAAGAATTTTGTTTTCGAAACATATTAGCTATGGATTTTTTTTTTTTTTTGTACTTTTAAACATTCATTATGACGATACGTATCGTCAATAATACTTTCAACGCCAGACTGAAGTTTAATATATGTACTTTTGTATAGTGAACAGTTGTGACCGTTAGAAAAATTTTCGAGACAAGAGAAGATTGAAAAGATCAACAAAAAACTTAATTTGGTAGATGAATTTTGAAAAACCTTTGGCTACTCCTAAACAACGTGTTACCCTTGCATTAACAGACATAAATGAGCGAAAGGTTACAATGAATATAATAACAAACGCCTGTAGGTTTACATTCTTTGGTTTGGTTGTTTTTCCGCAGGAGTTAGTGAACTTATTCCAATATCCGACTAGTCCTGATGACACGTTTTCTCGAAAGGTATGAAGAAAATGTTAGAAGGGAAAGTGATCATAATCTTCCAACCTCCCTAATTCAGCTAGCCTGATCGTACATCGAGATCGATAATCGAAAGCAGAAGATGATCATGATCTTTGGTGGTTCCGGTGACAGCAAACGATTAGAAAACTTGAGTTTCTGTTATCTTTTTTATTATCGTTACTTTCTTAGGTAGGAGGTAAGGGTAGCGTTGCCTCCAGAGTCTGATCTTGTAGATAGAACAATGGAAACACCAAGACAAATGATCGACGCGATTACGGCCATACCATTTAAGATGTGAAAAGTAGATAAATGGACAATTTTTGCCCTGCAGATATAAAAAGTAACAACAAGATTTTGTATGCAGGTTTAACTTTGCATAACTATAACTGTTGAAGGATAAATCTAAAGTATTTGCTTAAATTCTGTGGAGAATTATGAAAACCCTCCAAACTGCTATCATTTAATAAATATTGGAGGAAAAATTCTCGAAAGCAGGTAGAATCACGGTTCATCTGCTAAAAGTTTCTCATAAAAATTCGCTCGTGAATGCAGTCCAATCGCTACCCTCTGACTCTCAATTCTCCACAAAAATATATACCAAAGACATATCCGCAAGATTTTTTTCTTCCATGAGACGCGGAGCGATATATCTCTTTTTCTCCATTGTGACCAGAATAACTAGGAACCGGTAAAGAAAATGTAGATTTCTCTCGATACACGGTAGCGTTTGCGTTCGTCACCTTTCTCGAAACATTACACAGCATGAGTTACAGGACGTATTCAGTAGCTCAGAAATTTTCGATTGATCGACCGAGTCCGGCAATCCAAAGTTGCAACCTTACCATTCAAAGTTTTGGACCAACGTATACTTCGAGACCGTGCTAAATAAGCGGCGAGAGAGAGAGAGAGAGAAAGAGAGAGTGCGAGAGAAAGAGGAAACTGCTACATTAGTGGCTTTTGGAAAGTCGGCACTGTGGTTATTACCTTCAAGCTTCCAATAAGCTGCTGTGAATGCTGAGCTGTACCAAATATAGCCCGATCCTACCTTCCTAAACCATCCCATCCTGGATTGTATATTTTGGGATTATGGCTACGTTTTCAAGCAACGAATGTTTCTGAAGTCTTTTCATTCGGCTTATAACAGAACGAAATTATTTCCTTACGAACACGCGGTAGAAAAGGTTAATTACGGCTAAAGAAATATAATGACGATTCTTCGGAGTTCCGAGGCATACAACGCAATGTCAAAAAAATAAACTTAGTCCTGTAAACGCATCTAAGGATAAGTGAAAAATAAGAAACGAAAAAAAGTTCTAAGAAACTATTGAAATGAAAGGATTGAAGGTTTTTACAGTAAAAATCCATCGATTTGATGGAATTCCATAGAATATTGAC
This sequence comes from Campoplex capitator, assembly GCA_037576405.1. NCBI lineage: Eukaryota > Metazoa > Arthropoda > Insecta > Hymenoptera > Ichneumonidae > Campoplex > Campoplex capitator. The sequence goes on from JARBWI010000015.1 coordinate 3,591,536, forward strand.
CTTAGAAAAAATTTCAAATCATGGAGTTGGGGTGGGGTGCTGAATTCAGATTCACAGTTTGAATATTTTACTCGGCATCTCGAAATTTTTTTCGAGTTCGAATTTAAATCATATTTCGATCACGTATTATATGTATTCAACGATTAAAATAATCACCAAGTTTAGGCTCCAATTGATGAACTAATAATCATTAAATGATGTAATAGCATTAAAAAAATCATAACGAAATCGTTTGTTGTGAAATATTAAATTGAAGTAAACGCGCGGCTTGGGCCAGTCAATTTTTTGTCTAACCTTATTTTGAATGATACTAGCAACGTCGAAAGCGCTATACACGCTCGTTTTTTTGTCTAATTATTAGAATAGATATATCGAAATGTCTTTTTTAATCAAAGAAAATGCACCTCAACATTAGCATAAAAAATTATTCTTCAATACTTTCTTATACATAAGTTTCGATGAAATATGCTGTTTCAGAATTTATCGAGAATAATTGTGGTTCGCTACTGTTCTTATCTGTCTGCAACTTCCTGAAAGCGAATTTGGGTTGTTATAGATATTGATATTTTGAAGTCTATCAAATTTGAAATCATTATCGACATTTTGAAGCAGATTGAATAAGATCAGAACTATAATTTGACTCGATAATCTAACACGAGATAGGAGCTACGTGCAACGTCAGTCATAATATCGGAAAAGCGGTGACAAAACCATAATTTCATACTTGATTTGTCACATCTACAAAAGATAAAGGAAATAAAATCAATCGCGTTGGCACCTATAAAGTTTCTTCGGAAAGCTAGAAATGTTATAGCAATTAAATGTTTACAAAAAATAATGAAGAGTGACATTCTGTTTATCAAGAGACGCGGTAGCGGTTCGATTGTATGTACCTAAATCTGTTGCTAAAATTATTGTGATTTTCCGATAGTCACTTTTGAAAAATACATGATTTTTACTTACTACTGACTTGATACACTGCACACCTGCAACGCACCGGTTGGTTGTTTGGGACGAAGGCCAATACGATCAATGTCCTTCCGATGGTATGAGTTTTTTTTTCCTGCGACCCGCGAAAATACGCGAATATGTAGTCGGAGTCGAACGGTTCCTTGAGTTTATTTCAGAAAATTATAAAACATAACACAGATATCGAAAATCCAATACTAATTTTTATTTTTATTGCATCTTTTGCGTTAATAAAAGGCATTTTGTCAATGTTAATTTCCGAACATGTTGTGTGAACAAATCATTTATAGAGGAAAAAGCTACTTGAACATAATTTTTTTGTCATTTTTTTATTACAGAATAATGACGAGATGGAGATCACGAATTTTCCCCGGTTCATTAAAGCTGAAGCATCGTTTATCTACTGTCACTATGTCGGTGCGAGCTCCAAATGGTGTCAAATATATTGTAAAGAAATTGATGTAGTGGATAGGAAAAGAAAATTTGAACTCAAGGAATTTGTTGATTTTATAAATTTATTCGTATTAATAATAATAATAACAATGATAATAATAACATTCTTAATAATAAAAATGATATTAATAATCATCACTATTATTATGAGGATATGCAAGTTTGGGTCATTAAAAAATAAAAATAAACTTCGCATGAAATTTTACTGTGCCACAACTTTTTTTTTCATCGTGCCATTGATTTAAATTTTACTTTTGGTGACATTTACACGTGCTGCACACATTTTTTATGATGCCTGATGATGGTACACGCATTATTGAAAAAGCCCGGTCGTTTTTGCCAGAATTTCTTAAAAATTTTATAAAACATTTCACTCCGTGTGCCAGTTTGAAAAACGATTCTCGAGAAAAATGCATTATAAACTCAACTTGAATACTTGAAAATGATACTCGAAATATGAAAGCGACTGCATTTGTCTTCTCCAATATTTCGTCTTGAAAGCTTTACCAGATATTTTCATCATGTGGTAAACCTCAGCGATACCTGTCCATATCAAATGGATAAGCGTTCAATATATGCTCTCCCTCAAAAGCAATCGTAGATGAAACATTTCGAGAACAAGGTGGTAAAAAAATTTGAATTATTCAAAAAATCAAATAAGCTCTTACGTTTAAAAACTTATGAAACTGATTTCAATATATGGATACACTTACATACATCACTATTGAATATTCTGAAAGAATTCGATTGCGTTCAATGAAATACGTGAAATACTTTTAAGTATTCCCAAACGAACGAAATGAAGGAAGCTAATGATAAAGTTTGAGGTTACTGAAGAAAATGTCGAAGGAAATGGGCAAGAAAAGGAGGATCGGCACAAGTGGCAAGGAAGAAAAAAAGAAGAAAGAAAAGTGATTCTCGTTGGAACGTCGATTCACGTCTCCGAATATTTCTCATGGCTCGAAGTGCCAGCTTCGCTTCGAACTAGGGAAGATAAAGGCACCGGATCATTTAGTGAATTAACAATTATAATACGCGATTAGGATTCCGCGTCGTTAGCATAAGGGAAGAGAAAGGCGCATCACTGTGCGACAGTAGTGAAAAGTTTGAGTGTCCGAAGTACCAGAGGAGTGGAATTAATTTTGGCAAGCATTTCCGCGAATACGGACAATTGCAAGTTCTCGTCTTCGATGATTGCAAGCAAGAAAAACTATCTTTAAAGTTTCTGCATTCTCAGCCCCTTGGCTCGGCTTTTAAATCGTTAATTCTAGTCAATTCGTAGTCACCAAAAATTCCAAACATAGTTTTACAAATATTTTGCATGCTTGTTGAAAAATTTAACAAAGAATTAATAACTCTGCATTACCACAAGAATAATGGCTGGATTTACGTCGAAGAAATAGTGTACGATCACTTCGGTTTCTTTACTTTTCGCGCAAAAATAAATAGCAACACGAATGCTTGTTGATTTACAGATCAATGACAATGTCGTTTGTCTGTGCCGTTGTTCTTTGGAGGAGCAATAAAGAAACATTGATCAAGCCCGAAATAAATCCATTGGTGACTGCTCAATAAACTCATTAACGACTACCAGAGTCGTTGCTCATGTCCCTGTTACCTGCGACTTTATTCACGTGGTATGAGTCACACAATGGAATCTTTGATTTGACATTTCGAGACCTACGAATCGTCTTTAATTGAAATTTTCATTCGATGTTCTATACTCCGCCACTCGAACGATGTACTTTCTAAATTCGTTAACGATTTGTTAAGTGTGTACAAATAAATAATGCAACGAGTGTACAACCTTTTGATTTCATATGATGAAAGTCGAGATTCGAATAGGATTCCTAAAATCGCTCAGATCTGGGTCTACACCAACAACGAACTATGAAGAATTTTTCTGCTGTAGCTGTCGGTAACTTGGGAACCAATTTCCAGGGTTTGGTGTTACCATTATATTTAGTCAGAATTAGTACGCGAAATCGATACAATGCTTAATGTAGAATTTCACATCGATGTGAACTTGGCTCCCCGACATCAACTTTTTGTATTTTTACTATTTCCAATCGTTGGTCTGTCGTATATAAAGTATACAGAGAATTCCTGGGACCTAGAACTATCCGGTTTTACGAAATTCAACGATCGAACGATACACAGAACTTAGGCCCGGTTCCCAGCACATCAAGGTAAACAGTGTAAGAAGGTGTACTAATAAAATAAATGAACATACGCTATAGGGATGGTCTTAGATGCAGCAGTCAAACTCTCCAAATATTTTAGTCAGAGCTGAAAATCATTGTCATTTAATTTAGTTTTTATTCCTTGCGTACCACAAATTTTCGTGTCATTAAATTTCTCCCGCTCAGCATTGATCCTGTAATTTTATAACGAAAAGAATATTTCCAACATTGTATTATGTCGTTTAATAATATATACCAGTAAACCAATGCACATTCAAGTTGTCATGAAAATTTCGAATAATTCACCCATTTAATACAACTTTATTGAATTCTCGAAAAGCTCCAGATCAATTATTGTTCGACAATCAACAAGATTCATTCAGCAATTCGTTTGGAGGTTCATTCATTGTTTGTATTTTGATTTCTTCAAAAATTACATTTAAACATAACAAAAAATGTTTTTTCATTCAACTTTTCGTGCTGATTCCGATGCACATTTCAAAAAATTGAATTTCGACAATTGAATCTATTCGATTGACAGATTTTTCGAAGCATTCCTTCAGAGATGAGTAGGTCTACTCATCTCTGATTCCTTCACCAGTAGTGCTCCATCTGGATGAATATTTCGACACATTTCTCAAGCGACTCTACCGATAAAAAAGGGCACACCAATTTTGAAGATCGATAAAGTAGTCGGATGTAACGAGCTACAGTAAACCAAACGAAAAATGATCGTATCAGCTGCGAATAATGTCGAAAATGTTAAGCAAATTTATAAAGAATCATATTTTTCTTTACTGCGAAACAACTCAAGATTTGAAAAAAGAGGACGAATGCCAAAAAAGTCAAGAGTATTGTACAAAGTCACATTCATCACATACGAAAAAAACTCTATTCGACTATCTATTGAAGATTGTTCTTTTAATGTATTGATCATTTTTTGTTGATTTTATAGTGCAAATCAATATTCATAACTATCAAAGCCCACCTTTTTGATACTGAAAATTGCCATGCACAGAAATGAAAACAATAAAAATGGTGGAATTACTCACTCTTCGATGTCTTGTTCCCCTCCTCAGTAAAATTAATCGTCCATCTCCTACGTGTGGCAAAACCGTTCGAGGATTCGGCAGCTGAGATCCGTTTTCGACGTAGATTAACACTGGATTCTTGTCGGTTAAATGAGTTCAAACACAATTTTTACTCGCGACTCGCACCATAATTCAGAATTCAATAGCACCGATTGAAAATTAATATTATTGTTCACATTTCCGAAATAGTAAGCACAGTTGAGTGATCCACTTCTGTTACAGGACACTCATTGCAGTTGATTACTTTCCGTTCAATTTTTTGCGTATCTATGAGTTTGAACACATTTTGCACTCGCGACTTGCACCATAATTTAAAATTCAATACCACTGATTTGTTTACATTTCTGAAATAGTAAGCACAGTTGAGATCCGTTACAGAAGAACCAGTTGAGAACGTCCCATTACTGGACACTCATTGCAGTTTATCACTTTCCACTCGATTTTTTCAAAATCTATGAGTTTGAATCTTGACGAGCAGCAGCAGCGCAGCAGCGTCGTTTTTCCGACGTTGAAAACGATAGTTCGTCGTAATTCGAAATTCAAATCCACTGATTCTAAACCAACATTATAAACTTTCGAGATAGTAAACGAATGATGAAGACGTCGAGATTTTTTTAATTTCCGCGTCAACAAACTCTTGCACGAAATGAAAACCAATCCAATGAATATTTCTTTCTTCTGCTAACTCGAAAAATGTGTTTCTCTTGTGTCAATAAGCTGTCTTTTTGCAAATAAATAAAAGGTCGATGACAAGTGACAGAAAGTGTATTGGCAGCTTGTGCCACAGTTTCATGGAAAATCGTGCGTGCTCGCGTGGGTGCACGCGTGCACGGGCGCTTGCGTTCTATTGCAATAGCACTTGCGATAGTGAAAACTATTCGCAATGCTGTACATAGCTGCGGTTATACATGCCTTGCGTGCATTGCGTTGCGTGCACCGTTTGCAGCATCCGGGTTATATGCATGGACCTTGCCTGCGCGACTTCGATAGTACGATACAGAAACTGTATCGTGTTCGGAAACAGCTGACTACAGAGTAGGTTTATAGCTTTCGTTCCGTCATTCTTGCCGACAATCCCATGGCTTTACGGCCTGCGTGCGTTTGGTGCTTTGCGTTGCGTTGCGCGACTCGCATGTATGGTTGCATCTTAGCTCCGCTTGCGAACACGCGTGCGTGCGAGCATACACACGATTTTCGAAGCTATAACACAGCCGTCACTAGACTGTTTGTCACTCAAGACCCTTGCTCACGGCGCCATTTATCGTGATTCGGTCAAATATTCAAAGTAATTCGTTCTCCTATTGAGCACGAAAAAATATATAGTGGGCAAGAGGGCAAAAACAATTCCCTACTGGCCAATTGATTATCAATTGCGAGAAGAAAACTCGTTGACAAAAGAAAAAAAAATTGAAAATTCGTTACGTTTGACAAATGAGAGAATCGTGTTTTCCGACTCTAATATTCATTTCATAGCGTTTTCGTGCATTGTTTGTTTTCGAGAAATCGCGTATATTTTTAAGTTCTAATTTTCGTGCATTGTTCGTTTTCGAAAAAACGCGCATATTTTTAACCTCTAATTAACTTAATTAATTGAAAAAATATGTAAAATTTATAGATTTAGATGGTTTAAAAAAAAATAATAATTTTCATCGTGATTTTTCGTTTCTTTATTATCCATCATAGTATTCGATTCAACGACAATTCAGACCGTTTCAAAGTATTTTGTATAAAGATTTTTGTCATTAACTGACGATAAAATAGAATTTTGACTCTCTTATTCCGCACTCTGTTTTATCAACTTCGTTGCAATCAACGAACGATAATGCGCGGCATGGCATTAGCCGACCGACGCACATGCTACTCTCTCTCTCTACACGCTCCCCACCGCCCCGCGTCGCGCGGGCGACCGAATGAACGTAAGGGCTCGCTTGCTCCGTTCTTGTCCCGCGCATGATCCACTTCTCGCGCCTGCCCCTTCCAGTTGCCCCGGCGTGAGCTCTCCCCACCATCCCCGCTACGTAGTGGCTTAGCGGGCCAAGCGCGAGAGCGCGTAGAACGTAAACAGAGTCGAGGCTCCACGAATGTAAACAAACCTCCAAGCTAGCGACATTCATTCAGCAATATTTAACAATTATATTTTTGTGCACCGTATGAATATTTGTTCGGTAATATTTTATAAAAATTCAACATCGCTCTATTCTTCGACTACTTATTTTCTATGTTTATTCCCTCCATCTCTCCATGCAGATTCCCTAACTGATTCGGAAAAATATTTTATTTTAATCTCGTTATTGCTTTTTCATGAGAATAGGCGTTCTATTTAATATAGGATTCGTAATTTAATATAAATTCATAATAAAGTTTAAAAAATAAAATGAGTGGGCAAACTTTATGCTAATTTTTATTTTTTTATTTTTCTGCGATAAACTCATCTCACACACGTTTATTCCGTTCCCACAATACTGGGCAAACGACACACAAACGATTGAAATTTGAGAACTTTTGAGAAGTTAATATCAATAACAAGCACCAGTAGAATTCTATGTTATCGATGTTTTTGTACGTTCGAGATATTACCGGATGTGAATATTCGAGTACCGTTGACAGAAACCTGCATTTTTGACACTCTAGTTATATCAACACTTTCGAATTTCTTTCTTGCTAATTGATTGTCAAAAGCTGCATACCTGTGCATCAGACTTTGAGGCAAAAATCTGATTGATGTACAATTGCAATCGAATACAAGTTTAGTTTTCAACCTTATTAACTTCCGGAAAACATGCCAGTCGATCAGTGTCTCCCTCTAGAAAGTACGTCGAGGATTCTTCAGTGAACCCCTTCCAAAAGCACAATCCGTACCGACCTCGAAGCGTACTGTATACGAACGCTCTTATATACGGCGGGATTGCCCGTAGGCACTTCAGTCTCTGCCTGCCTTTGCTTGGCATGTGAATGCAACGATTTGACTGGGAGTGAGCATGGAGTGCGAGGACTATCCGCGAGGTTCACACTATTTTCTTTACTGAACAAACGGCGTAAATTTCAACGAAGCAATAATAATAATAATAAAAACGATATTCCTGATGAAGCATAAAAAAAAACAAAATTAATATCAATGAAAAATCCTAAAAACCGAAAAACAAACCGAAACAATAAACAAAATAGTGTCTTATCATAAAACAACAGAACGCAACAACGATAGGAATGAGAATAGAAGTAATTGGTAGAACAAAAAGTCTCGAATCTATTAAACTATAAATTTTCAAAAAATCTAGTAACGATAGCAAGAAAATTGAATAACTCCAGCCAGCCAGCCAGCCAGTCCGATGCTTAGGGATGAAAACATTCGCACAGTACATTCTCTCCCGAATGACAATTAAAAGTGCACGATTTTCATGGTCGTAATATCAGAGAAAGGGGTTGTTTCACAGCGTTCGCGATAAAACCGCAACGGTGCAAGAGTTGTAGCAACAAAAAAAAACGTTCGTGATTTTGTAACGATTAGTGCGTTGTACACGAGGGTGGCGGGATACCTATGCAGGTGTACCTCTCTGGATATATAAAGTATTAGGTGAGTATAATTGCTTACAGGATCTTAATCATTTGCGATCAATTGCACGTAATTGTGCGACTATTTATTATTCCCGAACTGTTCCTCGCGTGAACGAAACGTCTTTCGCGCGGTTTTCCGATAGTGTATTGCCGGTAATACCACCTACGATTTACCGGGCAAATACTACTTGTACAATATTAGTAAACTGGACAGGTAGCAGAAGTTCGTATTCCTACTTGATCCTACCGCTCAATTTATTCTTTTTCCGATTCACTTTACCGGTACTGCAGATAATACTTATACGACAATCCACGTACAATTGATTTGTTGTGCAGCCACGAAATTTTTATCTGATCGTTCAATCCGCACATTTTCATTCTGCTGGTATTCAGATCATTTGTGATGAAGAAAAGGGGCGAGATGAAATCAACGATTCGAATGTCAAAAGAAAACAAATTGAAAAGGCGGACTCGCGGTTACTCTTTTCCCAATTTCGTCAAAAATGAAATTATTTATTTATTCTGTTTGAACAATTCTCTTTTCGAACGTTCAACATTTTTAGACGTACTCATGTCCGCGTCGTTGTCGTGCACACCCCCCGCCCTGCTGCTAAACATACTAATTTTATAATTTAACCCGACAGGAATCAAATTCACTTGATTTTAGATATCACAATGATGTAACTTATCTCACGTTGTTTTGTGTTTTCTGTTGATACTTCTATGAATCTCATCATCATATTATTATTCATATCGGTCTACCAGGAAATTGAAATGAATTTTTTTGCAGAAAATGTCTATGATAAACCCACATTCATGACGTATCGAGCAGCGAAAATCAATCAATTACAGATACAACCTGTATTTGCATCGATTTAAATTTTCTTGTATTCCATAAATTCTCTTAGCTGTGATATCATAAAAACCAGATTGGCAAGTGTTTATCGCTGGTAGGAAGCCAAAAACAGCAAAGTTTAATCAATTATGCATTTTACGATGTAAGAGAAAAGTAGTTGTTTTTTGAAACGTGAATTCCAACACAACCATCGAAACGGTCGATTAGTCTCTACACTGCAAACGACATGTCACATGCTATTGCTCGAATCAGTTTCTTTTTTCTTCTTTACTTTGTTTTTTGGGAATGGAAATTTCACGCGTGAAGACAACACCTTGGATAATATTTGTGCAAAGCGATAAATTGGCCACGCTAGGATGGTTACAGCGCTCGTTACGACAGCTCGTGGCTACGCGGTTAAAAGTGAATGGGGAACGAGCTCATTCACAAGATTTTCTTCCAAGTGCGGCTCTCTCGAGGTCTTTGTTCGGTTCGAATTATACATATACATATATATAGATTCATGTTTATATGAACACACATTGCAAACAGTTGCCACGGCAACTTTTCCGTTTCTGCTACCTACATGCTTAACAACTTGCGAGACGTCTCTCACCGAGTTTCAGCATCCACGCATATCAGATTAATAGATATAACTCAGTGTGGCGTGTACCATTAATGATATACTCGTGATCAAAGGGCTCCAATGTATACTATTATGTCGATTTAATCGATAAACACCAAGTTACATTTTTTGTTTCGTACATGAGTGGAATTTGATGTATTTTCGACACATACGATATTCAATTTCGTCAGATCACCATTTTATACACAGAGTATACGAATACAACGAAATAAATTTACGAAATCAAGATTGTTGAACATGGGTTAGTGATAATATGACAAAGCTAGTGAATTGGTCCCTGCTACCTATCTTTTTTAACGGTGAAGAAAATCTATTGAGAGTTTCGCCTACGTTCGATGCTTGAAAATGCATCCACAAAGTAGGTTCATTGATCATTTTTTAACTGTGACGACAAAACGTTAAGAAACCCTTAAATTTTCTGTCTAAATGACAGTGAGATTCGAATATGTCAATTGAAGTATTCCTGACAACTTTCGGCCTTAAAATCGCTTATTTTACACGCCTTTTTGTTGGAACGATTGAAGGATTTTAAAAATGCGTTTTTTTATATATACTGTTTCTAGATAATTTTGGCCAAGTTTCCTGCACATGCATCAGGAATCCATTTTTCAAAACTCAAAGTGGCGGATTCATTATGACGGACGAACAAATTAATAAAAATAATCTCACGAATTCGCAGTCTAATATGTCAAAAATTTCTAAAAAATTTCGAACCATTTGAGCATACAAATCGATTGAGATTTGTGGATGTCCATTGATCATAGATTTCAGATCCTCCTGCATTGGATTTGCATCGGAGAAATAAAAATCAGATTGAATTCTGGAAATTAAATTTTGGGTTTATGAAGAAGATTCCACACTGAGAAAAAAAAAGTTATTGGAACAACAAAATCCCTCATTACGGAGTGCCAATAAAATATGTGATCATCATAATGTCATAAATCATTGAACGAACACATAAATTTTTTATCAGACTGCACGTTCATTCTGCCAAAGAAATGTGCATTTCAATTGACAAAACTCTTCCAATAACATCAATTTTTATTGAATCAACCATTTTTTTTTTCTCTGTGCAGAAACTCAATTACACTATATAATTTCAACGTCGCATAACTAATTTTCTGAATTTAAGTTCATAACATGAAACTAACCACCTATGATTTTGAAAATTGGATATGAGATTAGCAATTAGCGAACCCAAAAAATCCTTAGCTCGAACCAGAAGACAATATTCATGATGATCACTAAAGATCTCCTTCATTAAAATTGAGGATCGATTTTTTAGTGACTTTTCAATACGGGTGTAAAAAGTTTGAATGATCTTCCCTACATCCTGTCATTCGAATGAACGCGCTAAGCGCGTGAGAACTCCAAGCCCACGCAAGTTCATTGAAATAGCAATTGAAACGCATTCAGGCATCCACAATCTCACAGATCAGCTGTAACTCTCTTACTTCCTCCTATTTTTTCTCCCTCATAAAAGAATATCCTTCTATAACACTTTCGACCGGATTCTATTTACAATCGAGATATACCGTACCATCTTTATCGCATAAACGGAATATGTGAAAGTACTCTCTTTTTCACTATATTTATCGCCAACAATTTTTCATTCACTATACTTTGGAATTTTCTCATAAAAATTTAAGCATCCGGATTTTCTCAACATTTCTTCATACAGGAATAATGGCGACAGTAAGAACGATTAATAATGCCAGGGAATGAAAGTGACTAATTGATAATCCATGTTTCTACTGCGTCATTCTTATCAGAATACACTTGAAAACGTTTTTTTTTTTTTTTTTTTTTTTCTACAAATCGAAACTAACCTCTATTATTATCTGAAACAATTTCAACACTCCAGAGAACTATGAAGATAGCATCCGCCTTAAAAGTTTCATTCGACGATAAATCTTTCGTGATTGAGATTTCATTGAAATTACCAGCATTATTTTCTGTTATTGCTTTTATCAATGTTGAGTAAAATTTTCTCTAAATTATTATTATGTATAAAAATTAAGGTTACAAAGGACCCAGATTATTTTGAGTCAGAAACCAAGCAAATGTTCAAACGACTGATAATTATTGTTTCCTGTCTGAGGAAATTTATTTTCACGTGAACTGCGTCGCTGTAGTTTCCCCGTTGCTCTCACATATCCACCTCTTTTTAAATCTATGTGCGCGTATATAACTTTATCTTTTTGAGACGCTCACCAACCGGAAGCACCAAACTTTCCCCAAAACATATTTGTTTTGAGGAAAGTTCGGTGCTTCCGAAAAGTGTGCGATTGGTCTCACGTATTAATTTGTTAACCAGACTTTTCGAAATTCCAAATATATACATTGAAGATCATTTAGAACATTTTTTTACAAGACAACAATGAAACTTTCGTTGAATGCTTTGAACCAGTCAAGTCTATAGTTTAATAGAGATATCTAACCCCGTGGGTCTTCGCTTCCGATCTAATAACGGGCTTAAACTGTCCAGCTAGAAATCCGTCACCGTACAAAACCTCGCAAAGATTATAGAAGTAATTCAATTAAGAAGTCAACTCATATACAGATGCTCGGGTTAACGTGATTCAAAATCCAGCGATGTATACAAGTAGAAAAGACGTTTCAAACTGTGAACTCCATTTCATTGTTAATTATCATTATTGTCAACGTTAACATTGTTCAAGTGCGAGAACAATGAATAATTCAATTTTTCTTTTTTTCATAATTTAAAGAAATTAGAAACATTATTTTTGTGTCGAACTTTTAAACAAAATTTCAACAAATATCTGAGGTTTGAAGTTTAGAAAAAAAATATTGTCGTAGTCTCCATCACGAAAAAAGGACGACGAAACCACTTTTTTTTTTCCAGTTGGAGACAACAAAATTTTGTCTGGTATCAGTTCATCGAAAAATTCATATTTGCGAAATTTTTTTTAATCATCTCCCACCGATTCGACTAATATGAAAGCGACAACATCAGCACCCAAATGTACCCCATATTTTTTCTGTTCAACGATTACGCGATCGAAAAAAAAAAACCGCGTTGTCCACGGTAGAGCTTAAAAGTCAAGTTTCGTCACGTAGACCGTCAAAATTAACATTTTTATAACTCCCGAATATCCATATTTATTTCTACTTAATCTCTGCTCAAGGATCAGAGACGATTATTCGAAAAAAAAAAAAAAATCCCCAAAAAAATTGTGAATTGATGATGAATAATTATGTTAATTACACAACAAGAGCCTGGATAATTATCACAGAACAGTCTCGATAATAAATTATTGAAAGCCTCATTTTTAGTTTACCCATAGTAATTACTTATTCGTAGCACCGAAAAAAAAAAATGAAAAATATATTCAATGATCCTTTATTCGATGCTCAGCTATAACTCCCGATTACGAGCAGCTTATTCAATCCATTTTCGCATCATTAATCGTGTGTTTAACGAGTTATTTATGCGTGATTGATTTCAGGAATAATCCAAGCATTATGTCGGTTTTACTGGAAGCAAGGCCTTACAGGCCTTTCAAGTCATCCGAGGAGTACTTGATAGCAATGAAGGAGGATCTCGCCGAATGGCTCAACGCACTTTATCCCGAGCTAAGGATGAGCCTCGACAATTTCATGGACAGACTTGACACTGGCGTTGCACTCTGTAAAGTGAGTACTACTTGACTCATCAAAAATTAGTGATTGTTATTATTCATAATATTAACATTGCACAATAAAATGAAAATGGCCGTTCGTCCAAGAGCCACACTTTCAACGAAGTTTGAATGAATTTCTCCTTTATAACACTTCTATCAACGGGGAAAAAAATATTCTATAATTAAAAAACGTAATCGACCGTAATTGTTTGAAAGAAATTTTTAGAGCAGGAAAAAAATTTCCATTCGCAAAACAATCGATGACGACATTATTAAAATATTAAGAAACAGCAACTATATACGCTTTGACAATTGTCTCGTAGCCACGTTTCGAAACACCTCAAATAAGAGCACGACGAAAAAAAAAAAAAAAACCTTTGACTTCCTGCACAAGAAGGCAAAACCGAGGGCAAAACAATATTTCGAAAAATTACTATTCAAACCGCATACGTCAAAGATTCCCGTTTCAACGGTAAAATCAACTACAATAAGCAGCTAATAGATAGCTTGCTGGTAGTTTGATCATTAAAGACCGATAGCAATTTTACAATAGAAGCACACGACGCACGTGTGTGCAGAGATGTCACACGAGGATGTACAGAAACAATGAAAAGAAAGGTTTCGGTACTTGTGACGCATAAGAAAGATTATTTTGGACGAAAGTCGAACAATCTGCGAGGCTGTTGCACCGTGTCACGATGGGGCACGCTCGTTAGGAAAGGAACAAGAACTTGAGGAGTGAAGAGAGGATATGCGCGCGTATGACGTCCAGCGGAAACTCGTCGAGTTACGTGACTTAAATATAAAATTCGTGCTTTTATGTTGGAATAAGCGCTGACAACAGGAATAGCACCAAAATAAAGGGTTATCCACACGAAAAACGGAATATGCACTTAAGAAAACCGTCAGTAATGATTATCGCTACTGATAGAAGAGTTATAAAAGTACGTTCAACCACATCCTTCCGATTCACGCTTAAAAAATAACGTACAAAACGTAGGAATAACAATGCATCTGCGTCAATTTTTTTCTCACCCACGCCTCTCACGAAAAGAATTAATTTAAAAGAAAAATCCGAATAAGGCATAAATAGTCAACTACGTAGTTTATTGGTCGTATCGTAATATTTGAGCGCGAGGTCAACGAGCAACAGAGACAGCAACAAACTCTAAAGACTTTCACTGATCTACGAGAGGATCGAGGGACGTGCGTCGTGAGCCATGTAACTATACGAGGCTTCCCTGATGCCTCCTATGCACGGTTGCACATAGTGCAAGAGACTCTCGCGAAGTTTCCACCGGACCCACAGTCCCAACGAGCAGAGTCTTACTCTCCCAGCTATATAGTTTCCCCGAAGAATCATCGTGATCTTAACTATACGGGAGACCCATAAGGACTCATAGTCACGGTGATCGTGGAACGCCTTAATCCATATTTATTATTATTAGTGCGATATCATCTTTTATACCCTTTAGTTATATCGCCTGTATATACAACACCTTCCACGTTCATTCAAACTGGACTTTTTGATGGCAACTTTGGTTACACGTCTTTTCTTCTTATTTTTTCGGATAGTCTCGTTGGCGTAGGTTTTTAGAAAGGTGCGAGTTTCCGAAAAAACCATGAATACATCGAGCGTCCTTGTCATGTAAAAGTTAATGTATGATGACATTCTTCAGACACTAATATCCCCACTCCGATGGGCCTTATTTGGCAGGGGCTATTCCGCGAGCAAGAGGTCAGACGAAATTTGTCTGATTTTGAGGGTCAATGAATTTCCTCAAACGTAATTTATAATATATTTTTCGATCACTAGATTCCGTAATGAGTAACTGAATAAATCTCGAATCTTTATTTATAAAAAAATAATGATATTTTCGAAACTGAATAGAAGGAGACTTTTATAGGTTTCGAGATATATAATATGTGAAAAATGATAGTTCCAAATCTGATGAACGATAAGGATCCAGCAGTCGCGGCTTGAACTGGTACAGAATGCCTTTTGTATAATATAGGGTTCGGTAAATAACTATATGGTGCACTTTGCCTAATAGCTTATAGCTCGTGTATCCCAGGCTTGGGACATCGATCGAACGGCCTACATTCTCCTATGTCTCTCTCCACTTCAGGTTAAAAAAAAAAAATGTTGTGCTAGGTAACGAGTCTGTGTCACGCGAAAAAAAAAATCATTAAATATAAGCAACGAAGCTTGTTTTCTTCCAGGAAAACGTTATCGAATTTGCAATTCTATGCAAAAAAAAAAAAGAAACGCGAATGAGTCCGGTGACATTTTATATTCAAAATAAAGACGACGAATTTTTTTTTCTCGCGAAACGTAAAATATTGTTTCGTAATTGGAGCGAAAAAAAAATCTGATCCCGTAATATTTGAAAGTTCATTTCAGAATATGAAAAATGTTTTGCCTCGTGATTTGTGATCTTTGATTTGAAGATCGTAAAAAAAAATGTATGAGGCCTTTTGTCGTATGGCCAGAATAGAGTGAGGAAATCGTGGGAAGTTTGTAAGATCGAGGAAAATTTTTGCTATATGCTGCTATGTTATAAAAAAAAAAATAAGATAAAAATGTGAATTCGTTTCGTTGAACGGTATAATCAAAGAAAAAGGATGAAGTACTGAAATAAATCAATACTGAAAGATCGTAAAACATTTTATTTTTTTATTTTTTAATGTGATCTTTCTAATGCCTATTCTGTGCTTGATCGCTCGTCGGCTGAGTCACAAATCAAATTTATTTACTCTCTCTCTCTCTCTTTCCGTGCATATAACTCAATATTTAAGAGTAGTGGGGTCAAAGATCTTCTCCAACGAAATTGCATTGCGGGCTACCGCGCTAAAGTAGCTGCTGCGCGTGGGAGCGATGTATCGAAAGCGAGGAGTGTCGACGCGCGCGTTCGTATTATTATATTACGAGACTTGTGAAGGTTGTTGATAACTGTGACAGCTGCTCACTTCCCATAATTTCGTATCATAAACGGGAGTACTCGAATGTAGGAAATCCTTTATAGGCGGTCAAAAATCTTCGATTACGAAATTCTTTTATTGTCGTATCGTTTTTTATTGCTCATCTTGAACGGTGTGCGCGAACCAAAGAGTTCTTTTCATGGACCATCATAAATTTATTGAGTAATATTCTCCTGAAAAATTTAAAAAAAATCAATGAGCGAACAGATGCTTCAAATTCACATTCATTATGTTTGTTCTGCAAACATTTACGAAATATTCAAAAATCATTTCTCGTTTTTGCATCAAACTGTGTTAAAATCACTTATTCTCTCCTTCCGGTAGTGCCAAATACCCCTTTTGTTTCCATTCATCCAGTAAATATGTGTCAGAGATACATAAAAAAAAAACCACACTCAACTAATTAACATCAATTGTGAAAATCCCGAAGAAACGCCTATTTCATGAATCAAAAGAAAGTTCCATCGCTATTATAAATTTTTCCAATTAATTGCTCGAGAGTCAATAAATATCTGTGAATCCAGAAAGCAAAACAATCATTTCTCATGTATATACGATTTCCCAGCACAATACATTGTTGTCAATTCTTCTATAAACAATTGTGAGAGTTAAATAAAAAGTTTTCTTCATTGAGACACTAAAAAGGGAATATGTTAGCTCTATTGTAGAACATTTTTCGAGTGTTTTATTGTGTCTTCTCAGTACACTAATCCTCCGAGGGTTGATTCATCATCTTATAGTTCATTCACTCAGTGAACTCACCCTATATATCTACACACACACACACACACATCTTAATTTACATCAATGCTCTTATATAAGGCCATACTCATTCTGATATGCACGTGAGTGCATTATTCACCCAAATATAAGTATTTCGATCCTCGTGCGTACATAATGTATCTTCAAAGCGGTGAATAGCATGGACAAAAGCTAATGTAAGCGTCTCGAAGTTTTGTGTCGTGTATGTACACGAGTGCTTATATATATATATGCGAGAGCGTTGTGTCGCCGATCCGGCGAGGTTGAGATACCTCGCCAACTCGGAGAAAGTCAACGGCCCCCTATGTCTCTCTCCTCCGTATATAAGCCACATATCCACATGCATAAACTTGACACACCTATACATATTCATCACACGGTAGTTATAAAGTTGCATGTATCCTAGTCGTATGTGGGTGTACTATAGGCGCACGTGGCTCGTCGTGGGACCCTATGAGACTCGCGACGAGCTCCGCATTGCCTGAGTTCGCGAGAGTAGCTCGTTTCTATTTTTTTTTTTCTTTTTTTTTCCCCTCTATTTTTCTTAACCATCAACGTTTCTCTTTTCTTTTCCACATTTATTTATTCCATTTCTCGTCATACGATCCAGCCCAATTGACTTGACGAGATGCATGCTCGAGAAAAAACAAACACACGCGTTCAATTCGAAAGTTTACTAAATTTTAACACTGGCCCTAAATACATTACGAAATTTTCTTTTATTCTCATCAATATTTCATTCGTTTCAAGATTCCTCCGGCATTATTATTGTACCGGGCATGATAATTTTGTGATAACGAATTATCTCGAATGAGCACTAATTTCGATCCATCATTTCCAAACGTAATCGAACAGGTTTATCAGTTTTCCTTTTTACCAAATGCTTTTCAGTCACGTTAATCTGTAAACTTTTCTTTTTATTTCTTGTCAAAATAAATCAAGACGAATTTATTTGACTTGGGCTCGTAACGCGAAAATAATGACAATGGGAAGTGATAGAAATGCGAGTAACGAGCTCGCCTATATCTGCTCGCGGTTGCAGATCAAGACGCCTCTGCAGAAAGCTCTTAATGTATTTCCTGCTCCGAGTAACATAAAGTAAATCGCATCCGTAATACACGCATCTATATATGTAGCCGTGCACAGGATTGTAACAGTGAAAAAATATCGACCGGCATTTTTTATAGTTTCGATTCATTCTTCATAGTAATGAATAAATACGTTCCATTGTTCGTTAACTGTACGAGAATTTTTACGTGTAAAAGAGTAAAATAAACTGCTTGATCAGTTTTTATTTTCTTCAGAGAAACGTGTTTTCTGAAATTGTTGTTGTGTTTGAAAAATTTTTGTTTTTTTTATTTTTGGACGAAACGAATTCATATTATTTGTAAATGGAAATTGAGGACAACCGTGATTTAAATAAATCCGTATTGTCTTTCCGATATCCTATAATATCGACAGTAATTGTTCAACAATAATTCTTAGAGTGTGTGCGAACGTAAAGTAAAACGTAATTTACAGGGGATATCGAGGGTCGGGAAAGATGTACGAAATGAGTATCCATAGAGGTTTTATATAGCCTCGCGTCGATGACGAGAGTGTCGAGAGACCTCGTCGGGGTCTCTCCGCATCGCGAGGTCGTCTTTACGATCTCGTAAACGAGTATTTGCAATTTGTTTCCGTCCGAGTGATTTACGGAAATGTAACTCTCCTCGTTATAAACGTATGTGTCTGATTGCAAGATGAGAGAAGCGCGAAACTACTTCGTCACTTGTTCTCTCTGTATCCTTATTTATTCGGAATAACGTTGAAGCAGCGCATTATCCGTCGGTGAAGACTCGGGACTCACTCACGCGCCTCGTATCCTTTTTCGCAAGCTCTTTATGGACTCGTGCGCGAAAGGGAAGTTGTTTTCTGTACTTGTTTCTTTTCTTCTCGCCCTCTCTCACCATTTTTCTCTCTCTTTTTTTGTTTTTTCTCGCTCCATCTCTCTGTCTTTTTCTGAAGCACATTGGGTCCGTTGGGTTTTGTTTGATGGAGGAGAGGAGTCAAAGACGATTGCAAATATCCTTGGACCGTAGGATCGATGGCCTCGCGACGTGTTGTATACGATTTGCGAATGAGAGCCAACAAGTGTGTGAGAGAGACGGAACGGAAGGTTTAAAAACACCCGCGAGAAAACACTGCAAACTCGCGGAGTTTGGCCATGCCCTGTGGGTTCTCTCGTGGCCTTAAACGTCGGAAATGACAAATACCAGGCGCCTTCGAGCTGCCGACTATATAAGGGCAACGCCCGCTTCTCTATATCAAAACAACTAACGCATTGTATCCTCGAAATAACCTGGCAAAGCCCGCACTACCTTATCGTAAATTCTTCTTTAATCTCTATCATACACTTTTACGTCTACGAGGATGTACAAAATTTCGATGAATCAACCTTGACTTACCAGCATTATCCGGAAAGACGATCGTTAAAAATATATTCATCACGATTGCAATGAATTTATCGATTGAACAATCTATCAAATTCATCGAAGCTTCAAGTACAGGCGAATTATTCATTCGTCGCAACCTACCACCTAAATCAATTTAAAAACTGCTGCTCTAGGTACTCGGGTACAAACGAATTACGTACGAAGTTGAATGTGTGTCGATCGATGTGGATCTTTGTTCTGACATTCGTGATATAAATAAATTTCGAAGGATATTTTTTTTTTTTTTTAGAAATATTCCGATATCATTTTTAAACCTTCACGCTTTTAATGTCTTCCGCATTTATTCATATATTTTGAATGTATATTCATGCGCATATCGAGAACGGAATTTTGGGAAAAAAAATTATGCTGTATATGTAATCGAATGAAAGTTGCTGGCTCAATTTTTTTACATTTGTACCACGATCAGCTGTGATTCGACGTATTTTCTATCACAATCGTTCGTAATTAAGAAAATTTACGTGGAGAAAATTAGAATATTCATTAATATTGAATATTGTATATGAAAAATTCCAGAAGGCTAAAAACCTAGTTTAGAAATTCGTGAAATTACGAACCAGTCCGGTCTCTGACTGTCAACATATATATTCGTGTTGTAAAAACATAAAATCGTTGGCAGAAAAAAAAAGACTATCAAAATTTCGAAAGGCACGTGCGGCTGCTCGTATTTAACGAAGATGAAATTGTGATCCCTGTCATCCGCGATGAAACTGGACACTCAATCCGTCGTCTTCTCGCTAAACTATACGTGCCACACAGACAGGAAAACAAAACTCGCATGTACACACTGAGAGGTGATATCAATTAAACGTAATTGATTCCATCTGCTTTTCTTTGTCGTATTTCGTTTGCTCGAAATTGGAATTTATGGATCGAGTTCAATTTTATCATGACAATGAACAAAAGCGGGGAGCTCTTCTCCATCATTTATTTCTTCTTCGAAATTTTCGTTTCAGCGAATAAGATACTCGCTCCTCCACTCAGAAAACATTTTGTTTATTTTCACGTCGTCTAGTTACTTGATCCAGCTAACTTTCCACATTCCAAAGCAACAGTGACGCCAGCATTTTTTTTCTTTCATTACTTTTTAATGTAAAAATATGCGAGAGACCCTAATATTGGGACCAATTATACAATAATGACGGTATTGCACCGTTTGACATTTCAAAGCTCCATTTAATTTTTCAGATTTATATTCAAACGAAAAGACATGTATGCAAACAAATTTTTTATAGAGCCAAATTTTTCACTCCTTTTTCATTTGGTATAAAATATCATTGAATTATTATTTCGGAAACATTTGATTGAGTTAAAGAAATAGAATAATTGACCTGATTTAAAATTAAAATTTGTTTATTCGAACAGTTGATGATAAAAATCTTTTGACACTGATGCAATTAACTGACGATGACAAACAAATCTCAAAGGTTAAAGCGAACAGTAAATCACGAATATTTTGACATAAGTTTATGGGACGTTTGGCCACTTTTTCCTTGTGACTTTTAACGTAAGAACTAACTTACGCAACGCGTTTTTTGATGCAATAAAATTTCTGATATTATCGAGTATCTATAAATTAGTAATGAGAACCGTCAAACTTACTAATTTAGGAAATTTCATTTCCATAAATTAACGTGACCACCTGTTTACCTTCTATTTTATGTAGTATGTTGGACCATGAAGAAATACCGGAAAAAATACCTATATTAAGATTATGCAAAAAATTTATTACACTGAGAAAAATGAATTCGTTAATTCAACAAATTTTTTGTTGGTTCGACAAATTTTCTGTTGGTTCAACGAATTTTTTTGTTGGTTCAACGAAACGTAGTGAACAAAATGAAATTTGTTAACCCAAACGAAATTTGGTTCATTCAAATACTTCATTTCTCACCACGACAAAAATATCGTTGAATCAACAAAAGTTTTGTTTAATCAACAAATTTAATTTGTTCGCCACAATTTCAAATTTTTTTTCTCAGTGTAATTGCATTCCCAAGTTATAAGAAGTGAAGAAATTAAAAGATTCGAGAAATCGACAGGTCGGAAGTCACAGATTATTGAAACTAAACCGTTTTGACGTGGCACCTTAACAATGAGTCAGAGCTATTGTCACTCGAATAACCTTCGATCTTCGTGTCAAAACCTACATAACGGAAAAAAATGGCAATCTCTTTCATCTCTCCAGTTCCTACGTATCTGTATATGAGTAAGAGATTTTCATTCCACGGACAAGGACACAGCTTCGTAATGGTCAACATCGCACTTCCGTCGACTTATCTATATTCGTCATCAATTATGGGAAGCCCGTAAATGGAAATTGTTTATTTTATTTGAAAAAGAAAAAAAAATATATGTATTTTCCTTTGCTTTTCGATAGTGCGCGGTATCGCGAAATGTGGGTTTAAACGAGGGCAAGGTCACCACAGATCGATGAATGTGTGGTATCCTCGAGGATACTCTTTTTGGAAGTTAGCCTTGACGATTCACAAGGGTGACTCTCTTTCGTGGATGTATTTATACCGATTCCCCAACCTGCAACACATTTTATTCTGGTGCATTTTTTATTTTTTATTTTTTTCATAGTTCCGGACAAACGTTTGTGCACACGTGTGAACAGGTGTTGATGCCAGAAATGTGACGCTTTATCGAATGCATGTTCAATGCCACTTTGCTATTCAATTCTAATATAATCGTTGTATCGTAACAACAACATATGCCATACACTCGCTGACAAATTTAGGCAGAAGAAAGTGAATGATGAATAGATTTGACGAAAATATTTGGCCACCGAATCAATTGTTTTTCAAATGTACAATTTTCAAATACACAATCCGCGAGCGCATACGTAAAAATAGCAAAAATGAATACTGACGTTGATGTGTCTTTTGTTTTGAGTTATGCTCGCACATCGTTTTTTTTTCTTTCTTCTCACTCCAATGTCCTTTTACGATGAAAGCTTCTCAAGAATTTCCGGGTGAAAGTTGTTGCATTTTTTTAAGCGTGTTACACGAAAGAGTATTCTGGAGTATTCCGTCAAAAGCATTTGTCGACAATGCGAGCGAGTTGGTTCGTCGACCTCACGTTTTTCGTTGGTCTCAGCTCCGGAAAATACAGCCGAAGAAGAAGAAGCGTGCAGGAAAAATAAAAATGGGAAAGTATATTGTTGAGTTGACACGCATAGAACTGAGCGGAGAGCTTCCTTTCTGTGTTTATGTTTAGTGTGCACATCCATGTGTACGAAAGAAGAAGAAAAAATATATATAAAAATGCACCCAGTCTGGCCTGGAATACTCGGCATCTCGTTGGAACTACCTTATATATATATACATATATATTTGAGTATAGTATACAGACACACATATGTTTTTCTTTGGTCTCGCCTCGTCTGGCTTATGAATGGCCATAGAAAGAGAAAGACGCTCACGAGAGCCGTCAAAGCTGACTATCCTTTTCTCAGTTTCCAACCCTCCTCTTCTAAAAATAACGATAGAGCCCAACGCACCCGTATACCGGTTAGGGTTGTCTCAAATATTGTCGAAACGACGACGAAAATAGCGATAAGCCAATGGTAACAAAGTACCACGTGAAGGGAGAAATGATGCCCTCTCCGAGGCTCGGAGTCATCGACCAAATCTAATCTCTTTTCACTACCGCGATAAGAAATTTATTGCCTGAAAAGGATGAGCATTCGTATTAAAACGTTTTTAACTCTACTCCAAGGTGATAAACGTAGCTGACGACTCAACTAGTATTACGCATATTTGGTTAGATGCGAGCTGAGAAAATACAGAATATATCGGAGTATCTTTTGATCCAATATTTGACGAGTACGAATGAATACTTCGCGCGACAGAAAAATGAGATGAGTCTTTGAAGCGTAACGAAGCAGTCCTGGTTCGCGTTTCCGAATTTCTCATGGGTAGAGAAGAAAATATTTTGAATATCGAGACATCAATATGTCTTCTGTCACATATCGGAGACAAAAATAGAAAACAGTCGAGACTTCTAGAATGAGAATCACTTGGAGGCAAATCGCAGCTGGAGCAACGATCGAGAGTTGTGAGAGCGATCTTGAACCTTTCCGCGAAACAGTGACCCTCTTTGTTAGTTTTGCCTCTCTGTGGCCTTTGCTCGGATCTCAGAGATCATATCGTAAAACCATTCTTGATTTTGCGATTCATTCCGATCATCGCGTGCACAAGGAACGTGTTTTTTTCGTTACAATAAAATAAACAGCCAGTAGAAAAAAAAAAAAGAAAATCAGAATGCGGTAATTAACGAGTTACGTAGAGTAATAGTCAGGGATTATTATTTCCGTCGTTGCTGTGGCAATTACTGTAGAAAACTCATCAAATCTGTGAAGATAAAAAGAAAATTGTGAAATTATATTTAATTTCATATCCGCGTTATGAGATTTTATGTGAATTTATATGTCTCGTTTCGGGTCGACTACGGTTTAAAAATGTTGTTGAATGTGCATTTTTTTTTTTTTTTTTTCTTGTGCGAGAGCTGTGAAAAGAGCAAATGGATCGGGTCGATATATATAAACGAATGCGACGATTCACCGGTAAGTCACGTACGACCAGATGTACTCAAAAGCGTTGAGCGTCACACATTTCTTTCGTGTGATGTTGATTCTTACCGGTGTTGAATAATCCACGGGTTTAGACACACTTACGTAGACACCCCGCCCACGCAAAAGTCGTAGTTAGCGGTATATACGTGTCTCGAGAAGGAAATGAGCTGTTTCCAGCACCTGTAAACTAGAGAAGAAACAGAGTGAGAAACCGAAAAAGGGAATAAAAGAATACGAAGCATCGGAACGTTAAAGGAAAAATTTCATAAATCATCGCGGACTCACGTGTTTCATTTTCGAATTTAACATGAAATGATTCCGTGAAGAAACACCACCTGCACCAATAATCATCGAATTCCTCGTAAAATTCAAGCTGACAAAGAAAACAAGTGATCGCGTCAATTCTCTTGAAACAATTGCCTCTTGAATAAATATCTCGTTTAACTCTCTCGACATATGAAATTCTTCTTTTTTATTTCTCTTTTATCTCTTTGATCCGTAGATGCAAACTATTTTAATGACCATTTATTTAGCGCGTAAGAAGGAAAGAGGGCATTTCGATTAAGTCGATTTGCGACGCGTTTTATCCCGCAGATATGATGATACTCGTGAGGGGTCATAGGTCACTTAATGTGACATCCTGTCGTCGTATATGATTACCAGACCAACCAGCCACTATTCTCTCTTGCCCGTATAAATGATACAGCAAGTATATACACTTGAAGATACTTATATGTTGTGTAAATATATAGATGGCATATAAAGGATGATCTTTCTCTTTCTCTCAAATTCCCTTGAATATATGTACTATGCATATAGCCTCGTTCTAGCAGCAGCGCTTCTCATTCCAATTCTAGATTAGAAATACTTTTCTCGAGGAAATTGGTTCATTTGAATTATCTAAATTTGTTTTACGACGTAAAATTTGCCATAAACAAAATGAAAAATGTATGTTAAAATGATCAATATTAGCACTGAAACAATTTATAAGCATTTTTTTTTTGTCTTTCCACTTTCCCTTGTAGCTATTTGATTATTAGGATTCGATGATGAATTCTGGTCAAGTCCTGAGTCCGCAAAACCAAAGTTTTGTAGTGCCAAAGAAGAATGTAAATTTTTAATCAATTTATTGAATCAGAGTGATAAGTATCGTGGATAAAATAATTTTTTTTTTTTCGTTTCATTTATTTTTGCTCGAATATTGACATGATGATAGTAAAAGATTCATCGTCATCCTGGTAGTAAGCGACGAAATCTGACCCACGATATTGCGTACTCGTTCTCTCATTTTCTTGCTCTCCGTCTATAACGCCTTCGTTTCCGCAATTTTTATCGCAAGAACAAGCTTGCCAAGATGATGGGAATTAAACGCTCTTTTCACGCGACGTTGCCTCCAATCACGAGCCACTTTGTTACCATTTAAACTTGAATACGCATTAATAATCGAGTGATTCCCCGAAGGCGTGCATACACACATAATTTGTCATTATTCCCACACCGGAATTATCATTCAACAGATATACCGCACGAACAGAAAGAAAGAAAGAAAAAAAAAACAAAAAATACTCAGGCACATTTTTGAAGGGCTAATCGGCTTTCGTGCTTGTTGATAAGATTAATCGAGCAACTGCGTGAATGCGAGAGGAACGGGATCAGAACACAGTTATGCGGTGCCAAAGCTCACCGGATGTTGAAGAAAAGGTTTTTCGAATAGGATTTCTTTCGAGCGGACCAGCCGTCTATAAATTCATCTGAGCTCTACACGAAACGTGCGAAGACTTTAGTATTATTTTATTCCATTGAGAATCTCGTTTCATGCTGACAACAATCCATTATTTAATGAAACTAATAACGATTATAAAAACGAAAACAATGAAAAATTATGACGAAAAATTTCTCACGATCGTAAACTCAACGCTGCGGCGTTCGGTTTAATTTCATTTTTTTTTCTCTTCCTTCTCTATCGCGTTCCACATTTCCCTCGAATTATCAACCGATTCGCCAATTATCGAAATATTTTTCAATTCAAACGCAATCTCAATTATTTCTTGAAGCTTCCGCTCAAAAATTTGCGCGTTAAGTTCGCTAAGGACCAAGGCCAAGAACTGTCTCTCTGCTGAGATCGTGCCTTATCGGTGCCACATGTTCACGTGCAGAGCAGGGGCAAAAACTCTCCAACATACTTTGCCCATGCGATGTGGGAGACGAATCTTGAGAGGAACGAGATACATTTACTCTCGAGAGGCCTAGAACGCTTTCATACGCATACGTTATACCTATACGTACACAGGATTTATTGACGCGTACATGAACATTTCGCTATGTACATACACGAGAAAAAATTAACTCCATACTTTAGCGAAAGCCGGAATAAAATAAATAATGACGGTGGCGGGCCCAAAACCGAGTGTCGTTTGCCCTCATTTAGTTTTATTGCACCGTACACACTTGAGTTCTCTACGAACGAGACTCGCCAACTGTCCTTGCAATTTCTCGAATTTATCAATACCTATTTCAGACGTTTAGTCTTCGATAAGACAAACTTAATGATCGAGAGAAAATACATTTACATATCATACTCTTTAAACTAAAAGGATACATTTACATGTCCGTTATTTGTTTTTTTTTTTTTTTTTTTGGGAGATGACACGATAAACGAATTCGCATTGACATTTTTCGAGAAGGCGAACGTTTCGAAAATCGTTTAATCCATTAGCGATATACCGAACGACGATTTATCGGATAAAAACGAGTTCGGGATTCTGTAAATCACGCAGACTTTAGCTGAATTATATAAATTCTGAAGATTTATTGTAAGTGTTAAACGCATATTGGTGTCGAACGACAAGTTTAATTACCTACTCCCGAGTATCGGTAAAACGATGTCACAGTCTGGGCCAGTCATTTTACAATTGAACACTATCTTCGAACCTATTTTTAAATTGTGCTCAATATAGAGATGAGAAAATTTGAATGTAAATGAATGTCTCTGCCATAAACAATCGATAAATAACAGTACGTTTAACCAAATAAACGATCTTTAACAATCGATGCGATATCGCTTGATTTCACTTGATCAAGAATCGATAATTTATTAATGAAATTTGTATATTTAAAAATTACAGCACGCCAACAGCGTTAGAAAATCGGCAGCGGAATACGTGGCGAGACGTCAGGCCCGGAAAATAATGACGCGTTCGATAACATCGTCGCTGGCAATGCCGATGAGCCAATTGAGCGACGTGGCCTTCTTGCCGAACGCGAAGGCCGGCACTTTCTTTGCCCGTGACAACGTATCAAATTTTATATCATGGTGCCGCAACAGTCTCGGTATAATCGAGTGTCTCTTGTTCGAGACGGACGATCTAATTATGCGAAAAAATGAGAGGCACGTTATTTTGTGCCTGCTTGAAGTAGCGAGAAGAGGCGCTAAATTCGGAATGCTAGCACCGATGTTGGTGCAGATGGAAAGACAGATAGATCGTGAAATAGCGGCTGATAATAAAGCTAATAACGCCGGGAATAGTTTGGCTACTAGGGGCAATGGTCACAATAATCATGACGATGAAGAGGATGCCGACGACGAGGACGAGTACGCCGATATAAATCAACAGGAACCGTGCCTCATCTATGGCCCACAGCCTCAAATTGTCACCAACGATCTTAAGAGCCTCGACGAAATGGTGAGCCGCTTTCTATATTCATTATGCATTATACACTTGAGTTCGGAGAACAGTAGCTCGTCTCCCTTATTACGGCGTTTTGGCTTCTTCCAGCTGGTTTAATTGTCAATTCGGTATTCAAACGAAGACGAGAATCCTTCGAAACTTTCACTCATTTGTCTAATCCGTTATTTTGTCTCTGCCACGTTTAATTTCCAGAAAAGTTTACCCAAAATTCTAAATCCGCGGTCTTAAATTTGTTTTCTTTTTTTTTTTTTTCATTCTCATCAGAAACTTTTTAATCGCTGTAACGTAATCGAAACAATTTGCTATTCAACGAAACTCCGAGAAAGCTGTCTGTTCGTTCGGAACCAAATCATCAGCACTCTCCCCAGTCCAAAGAAGCAAACGCATTCGTTAATAAATTCCTGCTCTCGCTGACTTCGAAATACTTCGAGTTAATTCTGCATTTTACTAAAGAAGATGAAAAAAAGAGAACAAATTATTTATACGATCCGTATATAAGAAGCATTATCACTTTGATCATAATGATACAGTGATACGCTTAACCGGAGAAGGCGACATATGGGCTTGTCTCGTCTCGGTTTTCCGCACCAAGCCCTTATCTAATCCATGAAATCATACTTGTTACGCGAAGGTATATTGTATACCTTCGACCTACGATAATTGGCAGGATAAATCTATACCACCATAAACATATATACACACAAACATAATAAAGGCATACAGGGTGCAGCAAAAATCGTGTCCAAGCAGCAGATAACAGTCATATCGTTTCGCAGAAAAAGTCCTTTTTTCTTATACTTTTTTTTCTGACACACCATCAAAGAGATACTTATTATATCAGTAGAACCAGTCGACGACGAAATAAATTTTTCCACTTTTGTCCCCTCGCTACTTCAGATAGATCACTGATGCAATTAATATTGCATCGACAATATTCTACATCGAGAAAAAGAGTGAAAGCTCTCTCCTCTTCAGAATTTCGTTTTCTGTAAATTCCCGTATACGTATCAATAGGATTTTCTACTTCTTCGAGATGATACCCCGTAAATCGTAAATATAAATTTCGTGCATATGTGGCCACTTTTGTATATCGTACTCGTATTTAGCACACAGCTGTAATGTTCAAACCACAAGTCTCGATGTGTATGTAGTACACACTCGTTTCTCGTCGAATCGAGGCTCTCGCGAGAATTTTATCAAGATTTAATCGTGATAGCTGTTAGCTAGATCAGGTACGCTCACCACGCTTTGCGGTTTCTCTGATTGTCGCAGTAATCCATACATATAATACAGGCAAAAAAAAACGTGAAGAAGATTCTCAACAGTGGTATCGACGATTGAGTCGAGAGGCTATTTCTAGCTCTTTGATTTTGTTTCGTCAATTGGCACGTCACGTTTCTTCAACGTGATAATAACGCGCCATATATGCAAATAGACATTTACACATATAAATAAGCAGGGGGTATATGCATAAATTGATAAAAGCTCCAGAGTCCGAGCGGAAATGAGAAGGAATGGGCGAATTTAATTGAAGGAATGTCCGGCCGGAAATGGTCTCTTGGGCGCCAACGGCAACACGCTACTGTCGACTCGGAAACTCGAGAACGATGAGAAATGTTACTTTCCGACGGAAGAACAACTCTTATCAACAATCGTTTTATTTATTTTTTTCTTCTTTCTATTTTCTAACGCTGACAGACAATTTTCGATACGTTAAATATCCGTAGACCAGTACAGAAGTACGAAGAACTATCGCTTTATCGGATCGTGCGGGGAAAATACTATGAAAATAAATATTTTGTTAGTAATAATTTCACTCTCTTCCATAAATGCTTCCAAAAATATGAAACAAAAAAAGATCTAATAAGCAAGTTTTTATCCCAATTGCATCGGTATATATTTTTCGGAAAATAATAATTCTGCTGGTAATAATTTCACTCGTTTCAATGAATGATTCCAAATTATAAAATTAAAAAAAAAACCGATTCATAATAATAACTGTACAGTGCCAATTATCAAAAACAAAAGAAAACTATAAAAATGAGTATTTTGTTTGTAATAATAAGAATAGTAATAGTAAATAGTAATAAAAAGTGAAAATAAAAACAGCTCAATGAACAAATATTTATCTCAATAATATTAATACAGACATTTCATTTTTTCCGAATCTTCGAACCTCGAAAATATTTAGCGATTCGGTCATAATCCTTGTGTCGCATATATTACTTCCGATTCTGGTGATATCGAGACGTAAAAAACGAAGCTACCTCCGTGAACGTCTGCTCGCTTGTTACACGGCAAACGGACATACTGGGTAAATACCTGGAACGCATATCATACGCATCTACATAGTTATATAACAGAAAGAGAGATGAAACAGTGTGGATAGCTAAGAAGCTAAGAGTCGATTGAAAATTCTGCATTGCCTCGAGGAATGCAGAATATGTTGAGTCGTCCCGGCTAGGGCAACCGGCCAGCCAGTTTTCGCTCGATAACACTGGGGTATCCTTGCGTACCAGCTAATACTAAGCCTATCTTCTTCATATCTATATACACGCATAAGGGATTCTGTGTAAAATCATCAAAATCCAAAGAATTTCGCTGATTGAAAAATCTTTTTTGTAAGAATTAACGAAAAGACTTGAAAAATGGATTACGAGATCGGCCTTCGTTGGAATGTAGTTTCCATACGAGGATCTCAATTTCTCATTGATTAGCACAAAGAAAAAATCAAACCTTGGTGTTCTTGGATATATATTAACCGGAATTAAAGTTTCGTTTTCAAACGTTTCGAAGATAACTTTCTGTTAGGTTCAGAATAGTCGCTGGTCATAATTTCCTCGAGGCTAAAATAAATGAATATGCTTGAAGTCACATCTGAATAAAGTACACGTGATGAGCTACGGTTTAACCGATGTAACATGAGCAGTAATTATATACCTTTCACGACCGGTTGTCTTTGAAGTTTTGTAATTGATCGGATAAACCACATCGCGTTGCCGAGGCTTATCCGCGATCGTTTGCTTTTAAGTCATTTAAAGGCGACCGGTGTACTTGACAAAATTTTACCGGAAAAAAAAAATCGGAAGTGACGTAAAATTGGGAATAACAAAGTTCTTCTTTCACGAGTTTGAAGCTCATTAAAATTCACGGTACTTGAATAATGTTTGTTCATATGATTGATGGTAAATCATGTTCGAAAATTTTTATTCCTTTTCAATTTTCTTCCATTTATTTTCAATATTTTTCTATTCCGTCTCGAAATACAAAACTGTCTTCGAGTTGTTCATCATTCGACGTAGAGTTGAATACATAAAATCAGGTAATTTCTAGCGCGTTGCGAAAAAAACTGATTACTCGATGAGTTTCTGGACTCAAAAGTTCCGCGACTGCGTCCTCCAATCCACATATGTGCTTGCCTATATGGTGCTATGAGTGTACACTACGTAAACTCAAGTGCTGGGTATATGAACATGTTTTTTTCAGACGAAAGCCCGGATATAAGCGAACGGTTATATACTCGTCGTTGGAATTACCTCTGCGCTATCGATATGACGTGTGCCTTTCTAGGAAAATATTCAAGGGGTATAGTATATGCGACTCCATTATCAGGTATATCTGGAATTAGTTCGATCGGTGAACTCCATATAAAGTAATAGACATACATATGATAAAGTCATAAACCGCAGGGAACTTGACGCCAATCCTGACTCCGTTTGCGTGTCTAGACTAAGAACAAAGGGATTCCGTCAATTAGATTTCTTTTTTTTTTTTTTTTTTTTTTTTTTAATGTGGAAAAACCTATTAATTAATATCGTGTTTTTTTTTCACTCTTGAATTGCGTTCGATCGTTCGAGTTTATACCGACGGAAAAAGCGGAATACACTATTCCTTTTGCAAAAAACAAATATTTCAACGTTTGGTGGAAAGAGCGAGTTTTTTCTGACATTTTTTTAAAACGATTTTCGCATCCAAATAAAAAAGCTGGCCAAGCGTACTTGACTGGTGAAGTTGGATCCTGCAAGTTTCTACAAACTCATGACGAGTATAACCACGAGCGGAAAGGACGAGAGAAGAGTGAGAGGGCGGGAGGGACGAGAGGAGGCTTCGAACCGCCTCTTCTCCGGGCTACGGTATTGATCGTCCTCTCGTTGCTTTCGTGTCAAGTTCAAGCCGTTCAAAGTCCTGCAAGCTTAGCTTCCTTTTATCGAGTAGCAATATTGAATATCTAAAATTTATAGACGAATCAATATTCTATTCGAATGACTGCGTCAAAAAATCTAGCGCAATGATACACAGAGAAAAAAAATGGTTGATTCAATAGAAATTGATGTTATTGGAAGAGTTTTGTCAATTGAAATGCGCATTTCTTTGGCAGAATGATCGTGCAGTCTGATGAAAAATTAATGTGTTCGTTCAATGGTTTATGACATTATGATGATCATATATTTTATTGGCACTCCGTAATGAGAGATTTTGTTGTTTCAATAACTTTTTTTTCTCAGTGTAGATTTTTTTCACGGAAATATATTTAAATTTGAAAAACTATGCGAAAATTCGGAGTTATTTTTCTGAAAAACCACGCTAAATATGTTCGATTAAACTGTCTAAAAATATTTGTGAGAACAAAAGCTATGCACGTGAAAATCGAAATCGTCTTCAGAAAATGGGCCAGACAGCCCATACATTACTGTTTGATCACATTCATTTTTTAGCCAAAATCTTTCAAAAATCTTAAATCTTCCAAAAGTGATACCAAAAGCTTTTCTCCCTGATCTAAACATCAGAAATCCAATGAATCTGCTCAAGTAAGAAAGAAAAATTCACTCAATCATACAAAAATTTCACTTTGATCGCTCGTAATCTCGAGCTAACAAATTTTGTCAAATGCCACAAAGTTGAAATCGATCATTACGTTATAACGAAAAAAAAAAAACAAAAAAACTGATTTATACGAACAAGAGAAAAGGTGTTGTCGTCGATAATAGCGAGATAAGCGCGTATTTTTAGCAGAAGATATCGAGATCTTAGGGTAAGAGAGACTATTATAAAGAGAAGAAGAAAAAAAAAAGAGGTTTAGTGCAATAGCTCGCGAGCTTCGGCTTACGTTGGTGCGACGTGTGTCTCGCGAGAGAGTGAAGCGATCGAGCTGTTCCGATAGTCGGCCTTGCTCGACGAGAAAGGCCGCATATTCAACGTCTCGCTCGCTCAAGCTCGAGCGATTGCGAGTAGGAGGCGCGAGATTACGACTCTTGGTCCTCACCGTGCAATGCAATATCTATATGCAAACGCCTACTACTGCAACATATATATATATATATTTGTAACATGCACGTTCATAGATGGAATATTTATTTGACTGTTGTATATATACATTACGTACATTATGTACCTGTATGGAAAGGTGTATATAGGTATAAAATGTGAGTTTAAATGTTGTACACGTAGGTAGAGAATCTCAACTCGTTTATAGAGAGAAAAAGAGAGGGGAGAAAGAGAGAGATATATATATATATACATATATATATAAAGAAATAATAAAGGAATGAAAACGTGAAAGAAACGATTTTATCATTGTTGCCTTCTGGCTCAGCTTCCTTCTGGACCCTGTAACTCGTTTTTTTTCGCTCTCTATCTCTCTGTCCCGAGCAATAAAAGCTCGGAGCATCACTTTTGTACCGTACCGAACGATTTTCATATTTGAAAAAATAAAAAAAGTCTTTCTACATAGACACACACACACACACGTGATTGTTCACCAGGATAACTTTGTGATCGTGTATGTCTCGAGTGTGTGTGGTGGGTGTTTATTTAGAAGTAAAACTATACACTCGACACAAAATTTGTCCCAAGACACGCTGATGTACCGTTATTTTCTTAGTGTATAGTAGATTTTTTTTTTCGGACCATCGAGAAATATGAAGAATTTATCTATTCAGCTCATCCGGTCTAGAGAGAAACAAACTCGTAGGCCAACACTTATCGTCACGTAATATTTACTCATCTTCGGGGTTTACAGGCCTACTTTACTGGTATTTACGCACGGATACCCGCGGAGATGAGAGCCTCACTATGTTCACTCGTGATAAAATACGATAATAATGCACGCAATCGTATTTATATATGGGGCATTCCACGCCAAATCGACCACTTTTGAACCCGACCCCTTTTGATTTGGCACAAACTTTTTTATCCTTTTCTACGCTACCAACGGCGTTTTTCAGAATTTTTTCAAATTTTTTTACCCAACCCAGAAAAAGTTATAAATTAAAAAAAAAAATGGCATTATTTTTGTTCAAAGTGACATAACTTTTTCGAAAATTGACTTACCGGGACGTTTTTTTTTTCAAAATTTTTGTATTTGATTGTACTTTTCAGAAAAAAATATCAAAAGGTCATACGAATTCATCTTCACCGGTTTTTTTCAGAATTTAAGAAAAAAGTGAAAATTTTGGGATGATTGCCATTTTTTATTTTTTTTTTCTTTTCTCCATAAGAAACTTTGACATTTTCTACAAGTTCTCTGAAATTTTCAGAGTGGGATTTTCTCGCTTTCTATTTCTTTTTCTCGATTAAAAAAAAAAAAAATTTTCAACTCGGCTTATTTCTAATGACACCACTTTGAAAATTTTCTAGGATGTACCGAGAACCTTGAAAGTTGAAGAATAATTATAATTATAATAATTAAAAGTGGTAGTCTTGGAAAAATTTCAATTTATTCCGAAAAAATCAGAAAAAATTAAAAACAGCCCTGAATATTTTTTGTATTTTTATAAACTGCATTAAAAACAAAAAAAATGGAATATCTTTTATTATTTGGTCAAACTATAAGCTTTTAGACATTTAGAAATAGAAGAAAAAGAAAAAGCGTAGAATGAAAAAGAGAAAAATTCAAATGGATTTTATCCCGATTAACCTATTTCTAAATTTATAAAAGCTTATAGATTGGTCTAATAAAAACATTTATTCCATTTTTTTTTGTGTTCTAATGTAGTTAATAAAAATACCAAAAATATTCAGGGCTGTCTTTAATTGTTTCCGATTTTTTCGGAATAAATTGAAATTTTTCCAAGACTCCCACTTTCAATTATTAAAATTATAATTTTTCTTCAACTTTCAAGGTTCTCGGTACATCCTAGAAAAGTTTCAAAGTAGTATTGTTAGAAATAAGCCGAGTTGAAATTTTTTTTTTTTTATCGAGAAAAAGAAATAGAAAGCGAAAAAATCCCACTCTGAAAATTTCAGAGAACTTGTAGAAAATGTCAAAGTTTCTTTTGGAGAAAAGAAAAAAAAAATAAAAAATGGCAATCATCCCAAAATTTTCATTTTTTTCAGAATTAAAGAAAAAAATGAATTCATCTTCACCGTTTTTTTTTTCAGAATTTAAGAAAAAAATGAAAATTTTGGGATGATTGCCATTTTTTATTTTTTTTTTCTTTTCTCCATAAGAAACTTTGACATTTTCTACAAGTTCTCTGAAATTTTCAGAGTGGGATTTTCTCGCTTTCTATTTCTTTTTCTCGATTAAAAAAAAAAAAAATTTTCAACTCGGCTTATTTCTAATGACACCACTTTGAAAATTTTCTAGGATGTACCGAGAACCTTGAAAGTTGAAGAATAATTATAATTATAATAATTAAAAGTGGTAGTCTTGGAAAAATTTCAATTTATTCCGAAAAAATCAGAAAAAATTAAAAACAGCCCTGAATATTTTTTGTATTTTTATAAACTGCATTAAAAACAAAAAAAATGGAATATCTTTTATTATTTGGTCAAACTATAAGCTTTTAGACATTTAGAAATAGAAGAAAAAGAAAAAGCGTAGAATGAAAAAGAGAAAAATTCAAATGGATTTTATCCCGATTAACCTATTTCTAAATTTATAAAAGCTTATAGATTGGTCTAATAAAAACATTTATTCCATTTTTTTTGTGTTCTAATGTAGTTAATAAAAATACCAAAAATATTCAGGGCTGTCTTTAATTGTTTCCGATTTTTTCGGAATAAATTGAAATTTTTCCAAGACTCCCACTTTCAATTATTAAAATTATAATTTTTCTTCAACTTTCAAGGTTCTCGGTACATCCTAGAAAAGTTTCAAAGTAGTATTGTTAGAAATAAGCCGAGTTGAAATTTTTTTTTTTTTTTATCGAGAAAAAGAAATAGAAAGCGAAAAAATCCCACTCTGAAAATTTCAGAGAACTTGTAGAAAATGTCAAAGTTTCTTTTGGAGAAAAGAAAAAAAAAATAAAAAATGGCAATCATCCCAAAATTTTCATTTTTTTCAGAATTAAAGAAAAAAATGAATTCATCTTCACCGTTTTTTTTTTTCAGAATTTAAGAAAAAAATGAAAATTTTGGGATGATTGACATTTTTTATTTTTTTTTTCTTTTCTCCATAAGAAACTTTAACATTTTCTACAAGTTCTCTGAAATTTTCAGAGTGGAATTTTTTCGCTTTCTATTTCTTTTTCTTGATTAAAAAAAAAAAATTTTCAACTCGGCTTATTTCTAATGACACCACTTTGAAAATTTTCTAGGATGTACCGAGAACCTTGAAAGTTGAAGAAAAATTATAATTATAATAATTGAAAGTGGTAGTCTTGGAAAAATTTCAATTTATTCCGAAAAAATCGGAAACAATTAAAGACAGCCCTGAATATTTTTGGTATTTTTATTAACTTCATTAGAACACAAAAAAAATGGAATAAATGTTTTTATTAGACCAATCTATAAGCTTTTATAAATTTAGAAATAGGTTAATCGGGATAAAATCCATTTGAATTTTTCTCTTTTTCATTCTACGCTTTTTCTTTTTCTTCTATTTCTAAATGTCTAAAAGCTTATAGTTTGACCAAATAATAAAAGATATTCCATTTTTTTTTGTTTTTAATGCAGTTTATAAAAATACAAAAAATATTCAGGGCTGTTTTTAATTTTTTCTGATTTTTTCGGAATAAATTGAAATTTTTCCAAGACTACCACTTTGAATTATTATAATTATAATTATTCTTCAACTTTCAAGGTTCTCGGTACATCCTAGAAAATTTTCAAAGTGGTGTCATTAGAAATAAGCCGAGTTGAAATTTTTTTTTTTTTTTAATCGAGAAAAAGAAATAGAAAGCGAGAAAATCCCACTCTGAAAATTTCAGATAACTTGTAGAAAATGTCAAAGTTTCTTATGGAGAAAAGAAAAAAAAAATAAAAAATGGCAATCATCCCAAAATTTTCACTTTTTTCTTAAATTCTGAAAAAAACCGGTGAAGATGAATTCGTATGACCTTTTGATATTTTTTTCTGAAAAGTACAATCAAATACAAAAATTTTGAAAAAAAAAAACGTCCCGGTAAGTCAATTTTCGAAAAAGTTATGTCACTTTGAACAAAAATAATGCCATTTTTTTTTTTAATTTAT
Organism: Campoplex capitator; assembly: GCA_037576405.1. Taxonomy (NCBI): domain Eukaryota; kingdom Metazoa; phylum Arthropoda; class Insecta; order Hymenoptera; family Ichneumonidae; genus Campoplex; species Campoplex capitator. The sequence goes on from JARBWI010000015.1 coordinate 3,628,830, forward strand.
AACTTTTTCTGGGTTGGGTAAAAAAATTTGAAAAAATTCTGAAAAACGCCGTTGGTAGCGTAGAAAAGGATAAAAAAGTTTGTGCCAAATCAAAAGGGGTCGGGTTCAAAAGTGGTCGATTTGGCGTGGAATGCCCCATATATATGCAGAGAAAGAACGACATAATCGTTATCTGCGTCGTGCTCAATTTAAAGCGCAGAACTGTCATAGATATTTCCACAAATTTGTTATGAATATACCGACGATGACGATGCTGATTACATACAGTTTCAGATTTACCCAATTCTCAAAAAATCCAGATTTACGTTTTCTCCCACGAGTTATCGGATAAACAAATATTTTTTAAACGAATGAATTTCCATTTATTTTTCAAAAGCTGTTCAAGAAAATTTTTTGATTTGGCAATCGGAAAAAATGTTGTCATTATAACTCTATTTTTTGTATTAGTCATCGGAACAAATACGAGAAAAATCGGTGAATTTCGTGACGAAATATTTCACATTGCTTGGAGTATTAACGCTCGATGGATAACGCGTTCGTGACCCAACAAATTTTCGGTGCAAACAACGTACCCGGAGCAACACTCCTGCTGAAAATAATTGCACGAATAAATCTGTGAATTTTTTTTTTTTTTTTTCTTATTTGGCACGTGCTCATGGTAAATTATTTCAACTGGAAGCTAAAATTAACGATCTTGATGGTTTGCAGATTTATTTACATGTACAGAATACTCGCCTTCGTCATCGCGGCGTCCTTCGGCGAGATGGCAGAATACATGAGAGTCAAATGGTCTATACATAGATATAAAAAGCTACCGTAAAAGGGACGACCTGCGGTCTCGATAGCTTGATCGTTATTATGTACAATTAACCGGTGAGCTCTCTGAGCCAAAGCCTCCGACGTCATCGTGTCAGTGAGAAAACTGCATGATCTCCCTCCCCCCCACCCCCTGCATCTCTCTCTCTCTCTCTTGCGCTTTTTCTTCTTTCTCTCGCTCCCGAGCTACTGAGCCGAGCAAGGTCTACCTGCGGTCTGAGGCTTGGCTAATCACTCTTCACAGGCTTTTATCGACACTGCTCTGGAGATTGTTGGGAAATTTGATCGTTAAAAAGAACAACAGAGTTTCATGACCTAAAATTACCACTTCCAATCTGCGATGCCGATGAATCTTATTCAATACATTTTCTAAATCTTCTTTTTCCACGTAAACATACTATGAGCAGAGGTGTTTCTCATGATGCTCATGCAGAAGTCCCGAAGAGAAAATCCAAAATTTTTTTGATCGAGCCTTTTTTGAAAACTGAAAGCCAATGCTACACACTGTTGAAAGAAATTTGTTGGATCAAGAAATCGTGAAGAAGGAATAAAAATTTGTTGACTTAACGAAAGTTTGGTTTATTCAATCACTCAGTTCGGTGGCTCAAATAGATATTGCTCACTGCGACGAAAATATCGCGATGAAGCAACAAAAGTTTCATTTTGTTAGACACGATTTGTTGACCCCACGAAAATGTTCAATCGTTAATTTTCTTCTTTCAATCCAGCTGCATATCGCTTTATCATATTTTTTTCCCATTAACAAAATGTTTCCACTTTCATTCGAGAAAAAGAAAATAATTAAACCGAAAATTATTGGATTATTTCGCAAGAATTACGAAAATAAAAACCTTTTATTTTTTTCTGACAATATCTCTCGAAGATAAGTCCAACTGTAGAGAAAGAGTGATCGGGAAAAAAAAAATAGGGAGTAGGAAGTAAGGAGGCATAGGCTATGGAAGTTGACCTCTCTTGGCTCGATTACCGGTGTCCCAATCTGGGTTATTCCAATAAAGTACACTCGAGGTGCTTCCAAACGTTGTTGACTGACGCGAAGGACGCGGACGGAACGACCATTTACTCGAAAGAGTGAGCTCAGGCGTTACTGCATCGAGGGTATTAGAACTGCCAGAGATAACTCGCAAAAAGAAGTGCACTGCTGCTCAGATGTGCGAAAGGAAATTCACCCGAGGGTACATGATCCGGCGACACAAGAGTGCGAGAAAGAAAGCAAGTGAAACGTCAAAAGTTCCTTCGCTCGGTTCCTGCCCTACTCAATGCTAACGTACTTTTGCCCTACATCAGAGAGAAAGAGAGAGAGAGAGAGAGCGTGTGTACTTATCACAAAATCTCACCACTCCGCGTTCTCGCCCACTCGACTTTTCCTCATTTCTAACGAGTTTGCCCTCAAACATCATTTTCGAAAATTCATTTTCACATCGAGTATCAACATTTTCAAACTCGTCGCTGGCAACGAGAACTTTCCCGTTTTCTCTTGGAATTAATATCAATTAATATAGCTGCGATAATTGGTGCCGTCATATTTTCAAATTTTTTTATTTGCCGATAGACGTTTCGAACGTTTAATTTAGCAACGTTTTATTTTTTTCAAATTCTTATAAAATGATATAAAATGTTCGGTTTTTATGAATAATCGAACGAGAAACTGGAAAATTCAAACGTTTTTTTTTCATCATTATCTCAATTGCAAAAACTTTGCTCGACAAAGATCAAACTTTTTCTTGATGATTTATCATGACTCTAAAAGCTTCATGCAACAAAAATCTAGTAAGAAAAGAAGACGAAAAATAAAATTAATCAGAGTTGAATGATTTCAAAATAAAGTTTTATCGATGATACTTTCTTTTTTATAAATATATACCAACAGCGTATGATGCGCATTAACAAATTTACCGTAACGTATCGGCAATTTTTTGTAAACGTTTGACGATATTATTGCACGCAAAAAGCGTAATAACGAGACGGGAATATCAGCTGAGAGACCGCGAGAGCTTTTTGCGTTTCCCATGTATTGATTGCGAAGCGTCTGACGCGACGCGGTGTGCGGCGCAACGCGCGATTCGCTGCGACGCCCGAGCTTACACACTCTATATATAAATATATGTATGTAAGAACCTTCCTATCGTCGTAACATTGAGCCAATGTTTCTTGCAAGCACTAGTATTTCGGGTTGCTAAGGTATCCGAACCAACTGAAAATACCATACAATCGACGGTTCTTTATGCGATGAAATAAATAAATTTTAAAAAATGACAGATCGATTCAAAAATATTCTTTCGTTTAATTGGCTTACTGAGACCTTTTTTTCTCAAATCATTCAATATATTTCAGATAATTTTCGAGCATTCATCGACTCACGTTGCGCAAGAAGCAATTTCTTTATCCGGGATTAAAAAGTTTTAATTTTTTAAACATAAATAATTACATTAATCGTAGACGTTGGATTGAAATGACATTGAAAAAAAAAAGAAAAAGCTACATTACAACATGAATTTTGAAAGGTCGAAAGAAAAATGCATTAATCCTTGAACGAGGGATGCACCGCATACGCGTGCAATGTCTTACCAATGGAAGCGCATGAGAAAACTGGTTCACTTCTGGTTTCGCCATAAGTTGAATAGATTGTTGCGTTGGCATGTTTTTCCAGAGTGTTGTGATTCATGAATTATGAATAACGAGGCTCAATTATTCTTACGAATAACCGAGTGGCTTGGTGCATTAAATGACACGATGGAGGCATGCGCACATATATTTCAGACAAGATAGGATAGGAAGTGTATGAAAACGGAGGTATGCAACGACCAGCCCGATATCCACACTGGCTCATGGATATAATATTAACAATACGAATGTATATGAATATATACAGATATGAACGATGTGCATATTTCATACAAACGCAATACTCGCTCTCCCACATCCCGCCACTCCCCATGATAATAGCTAACGCACCGATGACTTTGACTCGTTACATATATACACCTACAGCAGCTGGAAGTACAACCATTCTCAAGAGCAACCTGCTCTCGCCCTCTCTCTCTCTCTCTCTCTCTCTCTCTTCCATTAGAAATAATCTTATGCACTTCAACGATAGACAACGCGTGTAAAACAATTTGTAGACATAAATTCTTCTATACGATAAAATCTCAAATTTATTGACTCTTTGTTAAGCCCAACTGTCCTTAACTATTAAAACGTCCTACTACCAACCAATGAAATTCCCTGCACGAAATATTTTATCGTGTCGAAACTCATTGGGACATTTTATTAGTTAACAGGAATTAAATCGTGTTTGTTAACGCTTTGGACATTTTTTTTCTCGCTACTACATTAGTTTAGATAGGAGAGGCAATTTGAGCAAATTACACAGAGCATTCTACATATGTATAAATATTCTTCGTTCGGAATATCATTTTTTTTTTTTCAATTAAATAAATTTCATGTCGGACGACGTACGATCTGTAATCTCATAGTAATTTTCTATTCCTAGAAACACTCCGATCTTTATTCTTTTAATCATAACGTTTTTAACATCAGAAAGTGTGTGTAATTACGAGTGACTATGCCAAAGTGATAATGAAAGACAATCGAACAAAATTTATGCGTAAAGTTCTGATATTCTGAGAGAATATAACTGATTATTATGGAAAAATATTTTAATGTGAAATGATCGTCGGAACTCAACAAATCGTTCTTCCATTTGCTCGTTGAATTCTCAATTTACGAATCGATTATCCTCACCTTCATGAACATCCAAACGACGTGTTTGTACAACTTTTTCAAGCGATAACGTGCAAACACGTGAAAGGGGTATGAAAAATTCGAAAATTTAGATGATCTCTAACAATGGGAGCTTCAGCATCCAGTCGGACTTGCATGACAAAGTCAAAAAATCTTGTTGAATTACGTCACGAGTATCGACATGAAAATAAAATTATTTTTTGGTCAATCGTAATAAAGACATTATCTGAGCGCTTTATGAGAGTATATATCGCAATACGAAGTGACTATATTGACATAGATGAGAGAGGCCATTCGAGCAAGCAGTTTACGCATGAGGTTTTGTGTATATAAAAAAAAAAGTTCGTATACATGCATACGCATGGACAATATCCCGCATTTATTCCCCGTGTTTCTTGCTACGTTGGCTTACGTAAGGGAGCCCTCTCGCGGCCTTGCATTATGGCATCATAAGCATTCATCCTGTCTGCTCACCTGCAATGCGCCATACAATTCGTGCCAACCGATTCACCGCGCCTCGAACAACTCTTTTTCCGATCTATAGTAAATATCGTAACTACGTTGTTGTCGTTAATATATAGACAATTTATAGCCGTTATACAGGATGATTTATACGACGATTTACCATCTTTGGCCATAATTTTTTTTTTCTCTCCGTTATTCACGCTTCAACTACGATTTACTTCATTATATCGAATAACCTGGGCGATTGCTCCGTCATTCCATGGACCGATGTTCTCCTGTACGTATATAACCAGCAGGCAATTGCAGCTTGAACGCTTTCCCTATCTCGTCTGAATTTCCGTTTTATTCAACCTCCCACACACGAGCGAAAGGGAAAATTGATGAGAAATTTTGTGAATATTTGTACGTCAAGTAGGAAATTCTCTAATTCTGATAGTTACAAGAGAAAACTAAGTTTACGGTCGTAATTATGGAAAAATTGATTGAATCGGAAACGTGCTTTCATGCACTCTGCTCTGTTTTCAGATAATCGAAAGACATTCTGGAACTATATTTCTTCGATTTCAATCATAGCAATCATTTTCAACGAAATTACTCCTCAATATTGAGAGGGATTAAGTAACTAAACCGTTTTGACGATGCTAGTTGAGCCGAAACGTGCATTCGTTCGTCGTTCTGTTTGAGATATTGAGACAATGAATCACAGTTATTTCAATACGCATCACGATCATTAACGATTGCTTAATAATAATAATGAGAAAACGTTTTTGGTTTTTGTTTCATATTCGAATAGGTTCGCGACCTGGTTGAGAGGTGCACCTGTCCGACCCAATTCCCAATGATACGTGTTTCCGAGGGTAAATACAGGATCGGCGACACCAAGGTCCTCATATTCGTGAGAATCTTGAGAAGTCACGTAATGGTACGCGTAGGCGGTGGCTGGGACACTCTCAGTCACTATCTCGACAAACACGATCCGTGTCGTTGCCGTACGTGTAAGTACCTCGGTGATGACACCCGAATATTCACGCGCGGTGACTGCTATTCTTATCGAATATTCATCAGTTCCAAAAAAAATATTTTTAACACCATATTTTTCATTCGAAGCTCATCGATCTATGATTTCGGCAAAGCTGATACAAAAGGCAGGAGGCTCCTTCGATCTTGGAAGCGCGCAGGTGCATTACGAAAGGTATTATTATTAATTATCTCACAGATAACGTTACTGCTTGTCGAAAAACCTAAGAATGCCCGTTGAAATAAAATAACATGGACTGCATTAACAGTAAAAAAACAAAAATTAACTTTTTTCGTTGTAAGTTAAAAAAGAGGAACAACCCCTTGAAGTTTTTTCAAAATAATCTCTTTTTCAATGGAAAACATTATTCAACTAACATTCGTGCTGGGTCAAAAGCATTCATTATCTTTGGTTGGAAGCGAGTGAAAGTTTAAAAAATTGCATAAATCGCTAGTAAATTACTTATGAACGTATCAAACGTGCATTAAGCGCTCGAGAGCTCATATAAAAAATTGTTTACGAAAGATCACCTCCAAGAACTCGACGAAGTTCAGCTTCGAGCGTTGGTTCTTGCGCCGGAACGGCTCAACAACCGACCCAACAACAACAGCAACAGCAACAATCACCATCGCATCAACTGCAGACTCCAAGAAGTGCCTCGGCTATGGGAAATAGATCACGTTCTCCAACGCCTCACCAAATCCACCGGCAGCTCGGACAAGAGCTTAAAAAAATGGGCAATCGTTCTCCGAGTCCCACAGCCCAGACTAAATACCCATCTAGTCCGGTTCGCAGACAACTCAGCGATCTTGGTAACGCCCAAAGATCAAAATCACCGACGCCAAAAATTGATAGTCCTGCGTCGAGTCCATCAAAGTCCAGCAAATTAGATCCAACGAGAGAAGCGCTCAACGAAGAAATCCGTCAGGTTAAATACGATGGAAGATCGCAAATGTATCACAGCAGACATCTCGATGATTATCAGGTAATTTTTTTTGTTTCGATTATGCATCAGTCGATAGAAACAATTTACAACATCTTTGAAAAAAGAGCTTCGGGACAAGTGACAAACAATTTACCATTTACGACAGTATTACGAATGGAATAGTGAGAAAATAATGTTTAAAAGTCGTTTAATAACTGCCAATTGGTGTCCAGAAATTGAATAATTCATCTACATCGATTATTAATTATTCATCAATGAAAACGATGAGTTTTCTTCTGATCGACCGAATGTCCAGACTTTTTTTCATTCATTTTTGAAAAAATACTGCTACGTGAAGTTGAGACTTTGCTCAAAAAAAGATTTTTAATGAATCTGTGGATCTGTAGAATAATCTTTTGTTCCCGATACCCAAGAAGTATTCTTACATTGCATGTAAATCAGTAATAAAACTTGGTCAAATCGAAAGTTTGAAATCCAGCAAGCGACATAAATTTTAAGTCATCGAGTCTCTCGATTATCCGAGTGTGCAAGTTCATCTCTACTGTCTGATTCGTAAAGAAGAAAGAAAGACAGATATAATTAAATTGTTCACGGAGTTTTAAAGCAATATTTTATATTCTTTGTTGCGAAGGACCCGAAGAAGGATCTTCATCGTGAGATTCGTGAGAAGGTGCCTCTCTCAGAGGAATTTACGAAGAGATACGTAGTCGAGGGTGGCGTTGCTCGAAGAGCAGCCGATCGTGATGACGCACCAAAGTACGAGCCAACGATTTACGATTACAAATGCAGCGTTGGCGCTGAAACGAGCTCAAATTCGAGTCCGATAGCGACGAGTCCAACGAGCGTCAAAGAGGAACAGCAACAATCACAGAGAGCAAACACCAACGGCGAAGATTTGTTCGGTAAAGAAAGCTCCCAACAATACGTTAAATCGTCCCACACCGAGGGCGAACACTCGGACAACGGTAGCGAAGTATCCGACGAGGGATACAGAAGCTTGGGTGCTGTACAACCGGCAATTACCACTACAATTACCAGCCAACATCACCAAGACACCTCCATCACTCTTCTCGATTCTCACAGTGAGTCATTTTTCCCTTTTATCATCATTATTTCAGCCGACCCTCAATTCCTCGAAACTTCTTGTCATCTCCAACGAAATTATCCACTTTTTTGCAGTAAAATTCAACCGGGAGCAACGTGGAATGAAATTCTAAATCATACAAACAATAAGAAAAAAATGTGAAAGCCTCTGAACTGGAATAAGAAAAATTTATTCGAGGCTATTTATGAAGAGGGAGGAAAAAACGCTCGCGTGTTCAACGTTACAGAAAAATTAGTGTCGCAAAATTATTGAATTCCGCAGATTTCTATCATTTTTTTTTCTCGCATTTTTCAATAAAAATGCAACAGAAAATGCTCGTGCGTATCGCCAGAGCTCCGGCCGTTGACAGTTGCGTGGCTTCTCCAGCTAAATAAGCGAATAAACGACAGGGACAGTACGTTCCATCACTCCTCATAAATTCAGAACGTTACGAAAAATAGAGGGAAAAGAGTTTTGGTTGAATAAATGATTCTCGGGACGCTTATCCTCGTTGAGAGAATCGCAGATCGGTAAAAAAAAAGACCCACGCATTATGCTAACTACCAACAGAAACTCGTACTCATAGCGATCTCTCGGCGATCTCTCGTCGCGCATCCCAAAGACGAATTTGGTGGTATACTCGGACGCACGCGCGCGCCCGGGTGTCCGAGCCCGTTGAAGTGGTCAAACTCGCGAAAGGCCGATGCTAAAAAAGGCGTGGGATGAGAGATGAACACGACACACGCGCTAACCCGGCCTTGAATTTAAGCCTCTCTGTCGCATTTAAAAGTGGAATCGATTGACCATCATCATATATAATCGTAATATACATACATACGATGTTTTTCAGCCACAATACTTCGGGGCCCCTCGTATTTGCATCTTTTTTCTCTTTCTTTTTTCCTTCTTCTTTTTTTACAGCCCATAATATCTTGTAACCGTGCTTTACAGATCTCTTAATAGAATCGAGAATTCCTCCACCAAAGGGATTTGCCAACGTTCGTTTGAAAGAAAAAAAAAAAAAAAAAAAAAAAATCGTTGCGAAACGTGTCAGCGTTTTGTAGATTTGTCTCACGGCTATTTCTCAGTTAATCGCGGTCTCCTGTATAAATATATATGTTAATTAAATATTCTTTTCATTAATTAAACATGGGTCTAGAAAGTTTTTTTTTTTTGACAGCTTTTAATCGGAAGAAAATTATGAATGAGGATCGATACTATCGATCATGCGTCCACTCAAAAAATGAATTCAAACTGTATGTTTAATTCTCATAGTTTTTTTTTTTTTGGTTTTGCATTAATCGAATCACGAAATCAAATATGAATTTTAAAAAAATATAGAAAAAAAAACATTTAATCAAATATCAACGCACGAACCTCAGGAGCTGCGAACTTTCTAATTTCCAAAACTTACGATATTCATTATGAAAAAACACTGGTTTTTCGTTTTACCGATGAAGGGTCTGAGTTGTAAGTGTGAGAATATGATGAAATACTGTCAAAAGAAAGGTGTAAAAATGTTTCGTCACACTTTTCGTGTTGTTGCAGAAGAATCGGAGAAGCCGAAGAGCGAATTATCAGAGGACGTTCGTTGTTGCGTGGAAACCGAAAGTATCGAGACAGGTTTAAGAAAAACAAAAATGACGGGAGTCGGAGGAGGAAGCGGTCGAGTAATCTCGAGTCCAACGAAATCATTGAGTCCGGTGAGTTCGAGTCTGGGTATTCGAGGCGGAGGTTCTTCATCCCGTTCGCCAAGCGCCGGAAGTTGTTGCGGTAGCGTTCAAAATGGGGATCGTCAATCGCGAGGTAGTTCGATGGCGCGTGAAAATAGTAATTTATCGCGTTGTTCATCAGGCAGTAGAACACCCCGAGAGGGTAACTCGAGCCCTGAGGGTAGTCCACTGAAGCGAGCAGCTTCTGGTAGAAACAGTTTAAGAAAACCGCCTGCTCCGCCAACTTCGAGTCCCGGAAGAGCTTGCGGCTTGTCAAGAAGTCCTCAAAACCTAAGTGACGTAACGCACTCTCGCAATGAAACGAAGAGTGGATCAATCGGTGTTAACAACAATTTTCATGCTCACAATAACACGAGTAACACGTGGAACGGTAGACAAGCGAGACAGAGGCCATCGTTGAACGCTGAGACTTTCGTGAAACCGGTCAATTCCATCAGATCAACGACTACCCTCAAATCATCATCGCCAACTAATTTCTCGCGTAAAAATCCATCCCGACAGAGCTTACCTCGTTTGGGAACTTGCCCAAGTGGCATTTCCGCCACTTCCGGTATCACAGGTTCATCCCAATACGATAGAAACGGTCGGAGAATAAAATCTTCGGCCAGCACTTCCCTGCAGACTTCACCAACCAAAATAGCTAATCCTCTACTCGAACAAATACTCGCGAAAATGTCTCATCTACGCGACGACAAAGAAGTCGTAGAAAAACTTCAGGTTCTGATAAGGGACTATCAGGGCCAGGTGGTCGTTGACGGTGATACCGAGAACGAACAAACCGTCGATCCCAATGATCCGAATCTCGAATTCACCAGAGCATGGATCGACGGTAATGGAACTGTTGCTTTACCACCCAATGATGTTCAATTGGTTACGAGTCCTCGTAAAGATCCGAAGCCTCCGTCCGAGAGGGGAAATGGATTCTCGAGAATACCAGCTCCGGTTTACAAAAGACCAATGTCCGTCGCGTCTGACAGCCTCTGAACGCGAAAGATTTATCCAGCGAGAAATTTCGAGTATTCAGTTACGATCGTCTCTGCGAGATAAATGCTCGAGGGTAACAGATCTTTCGAGAACTTGGATCGGAGAAAATGTCACAAGGCGTCATTCAGGCGTTCAATATTTGCTCTCAGACTTGACAGATTATTTGACGCCTTTAAGAAAATTCTGGCTGCACAGAAAAATTCAAAAACCCGGAAAAATAACTTTGTTTTCGTTCTACCATTTTTCTGTTCACAGTTCCAGATTTTTTGATACAACAAAAAACAATCACTGATGGATTTTATGACACTTGTCATTTCTACATGCGAATTAATAGCTGTTGATTATTATTATTATTTTTTTTTCTTCACATCATCGTGTATCAAAGTATACGAATGATATAATTCGTTCAAGAACATGAAAGAATTTGTGAAGTTTCAGAGCTTTCTGTAGAGCCAGATCGTCCTGGAAGCGATTCCAGAACGTTACTTTAAAAAAAGAAACGATTCATTCAGAGGTTACGAGCATTCATTGAAAATTCGATAGATGTTCAATTATCATAGTTTCTCATCGATGGAGAAAAAGAAGAAAAAAAAATGCCCGGATTTTACAGAGTTAAATCATTGGGCTGGTGCTTAATCAAGTAAGATTTTTTTTCATTTTTAGATCAACTGTTACGATGTTTACGATCATTGGATCATTCTTTTTGTTCTTTTTCAAAGGATTTACTACGTTAAGTTTATAGTACGAGATGAATTACGGTCCGAGGATCGTTATGGTGAAATGATTACTTTCGACATGAAATTGGAGTGAGTTTGAAAAAAAAGAAAAAAAATATATATATATATAACGAGAAAGAGAAAATTCGTTAATTGTTCGATGTTACATTTTTTGGCCTACGATTCTTCGATAGGAAGAATCGAGTAGAATTTATTTCCTCAGCAAGGGGGCAGTGAATAGTCGAACGATCATCGTGTTGCATTGATCGAGCGACCAGGTCAATTTCGCATAATCATTCCGGTGATGATGATCGAGGGAAGAAAACTCTTATTTTTTCTACCCGTAATCGGATGATTTTTTTTTTTTTTTCAAGAAACATCGAACCTCAATCCTGGTCGTCAATTCGTTTCGCAGTAACAGAGAGGAAAATAGTTTTTTAATAAGAAGATAAAATTGAAAAGAAAAATATCGATTATCGATCGCTTTCACGTATTATTTATTTATACAGAACAAAATATATAGTCTATTGGTTGTATTTATTGAAGGCAATTTATTTACGCGTTAAAATATATAAATTCTCGTCACGTGCCGATAGTTTCAATGTGCATAGACTGTTTTAACGGTATGGGCGGGTTTTTTTTCGCTGAACTGTTTATTTTGTTTGCAAAAACGAAAACATAGACGATAGAAAAAGACGAGGGAAACCGATTTACGAGGGTTAAATAATATTTTTGTTCATTTTTAACGAAAAAAAAAACAAAAAACAAAAAAAAACAATTTATTTTAACAATCTTTAAAAAAAAGAGACGGATAAGGGCAATCGAAGAATAGAAATTGCAAGAATCTTATTCGAGGCGCTTCTTTTACGACGAGAAAGGACTGAGCTATGCGTAAACATATGTGCACACAGAAATCAAGTACATGTGAATGCGTATTGATATCATTTAATCGGGCAATTGCCATTCCAACGTTGAACCTTTTTTATATACGAATATGAAAAACGTTTGAAAACATTTGAAACATCTCGTGATAATAATGAAATTGAACAAAAACGGGGGCAATTCTGCATTTAGATTCCCCGATAACGAGATAAAAAAAAAAAAAAAAAAAAATAGAAAGTGCTTAGACACGTGGAAACAAAATGACAAAGAAACATTTCGACGAAAACCATTATTAAAAAAAATCACAAAATTACCGAACAAAAAAACTACACTTTCGATATAAACGATAAACAGGGAAAAAAAAAACTGTCAAAACTCCAAAATATTTTTAGTAAAGTGAAAATAGTAGTGTAAACTAAACATTATTCAATGTACGAATAAATCTGAGCTAAAAAATCTTACGGCGTTTGTGAGTCGTTCATTTTTATGTTTTTTTTTTTTTTTTTTTTTCTTTTCTTTTCTTTCACTCAGGTGCGTTTTATCGAATATGTATGTAGATTAACTAAAATGAATGACAATTGTGTGGCAATTTTTTTTTTTCTTTTTTTTTCCTCCAATGTCCAAACTGTGAGCGATATATGGGACATATTAATTTATTATCCCCCATGTATGCATACTTCATAAATAGTCTGCCTGTGTGACTCACGCGTATTGCCGTATTTGATAAAACGTAATCCATAAGCGTCATTATTATCGTCGTCAATCGCCGTCGACTACTCCCACATTGTTATGACCATTAATTAGTTACATTATTATTATTATTATTATTATTATTATTATTATTATTATTATTATTATTAATTGAAATATTATCAAAAAAATCTGTCGTTAGATCACAGAAATTCATATCGCTAATATTATTTTGATTATACGTATTATCGTTTACAAATGTATATTTAAGGAACGTTACCGCTTCTGCGAATAATTTTACGAACGAGCGTGACTTGTAAAACGAATCAAAAATCAAAAAAGGGCATAATAAAGTGAAAGAAAGAACTTGATTGAAAATGACTGAGGAAATGAAGGAATTGATGATTTCGATGGGACAAGATTCGAAGTTTTGGATGAAACGACGGTGTGTGTGTGTTTTTTTTTTTTTTTCAATCGCAGCTAAACACAATGGGCGGGGGAAAGGGACATGAGAGGTCCATTACAACGAGGCCCATACGCCGCATATGGAATTGCGTCCTTGTCGCTTATATATGGCGAGACACGCGCTGATCACGGGAGTTCCGAGTTTGCAACCTGCTTCGTCGTTGCATATCCTGACGCCATGCAACAAAACGGCAGTAATCAACGAGTCGCGTGTTTTTTTTTTCCTAACGCACAATCGCAACACCCTCTAACTATTTTTCCATATCTGTATTTCTACTTCAAGATGGTTTGAAAAAAAAAAAATTAAGATAAAAATCTCATGAACAATTATTCCGATCGATTGCTTGCGTCTGTTTTTCTTTCTTTTTTTTTTTCATTTTTCTTTCTCTTACTTTGGGCTTTCCTATCCAAACGCTTCGATCGACCTCGCTTTTTAATTCTCGTATATTCTTGGAGAAAATAAGTAAGAATGAAGAATGTTTGTAATATGGGTCACGAGTGATTCACTATCCCGTGCTGGGCCACGAAGCACTAAATGTATTTTCAGCACTTCACACTCTGTGAATCCATTTTAACCCACAGACACGTATATCTACGTGAATATAATAGAACGGAACGGATGAATCCCCGAATTCCCAGTACGCTATTATTCTTTCGTCAAAATCTACTGGCACCAAACTTCTGTTCTACGCTTCTAGAATCATCGGGAGAAAAAGAAAATGTTTTTTTGAACCAAGATCGAGGAATCGCAGTTATGAAATATCCGCGAATTTCAAGCGAATCCTCATCGGCTCTATCGCAGTCTCAGAATCAAAAGATTTCGCGCATGTAACTGTATATCAATCGAATCACGAATCGACAAACAAACCTCGAAAGACTAAACATCATTTTGCCGTCCGAGCAGGAGCGACCAAGGGCAAAACATTACCCGAATACTGCCACTAAACCCTTCGTCCCTGTGTGTATTTCCTTATTACTTTCGCAATCGAAATATCAACAGGTTTTATTAGCCATCGAACGATTTTGTCACGACTGTTTTGTCGAGCAGTTGAAAAGAAAAAAAAACAAAAAAAATTACTGTGCAATCTTACGAACAAGTATTACCGTATACATCGAATGTGAGAAGGAAAAAGCACTAAAGGACGAAGGTTTCGCATACGTGTGCACATGACTATAGGTATGATCGAGGCAAACTCGCCGACGGACAGAACAATGGAAGCCACAATCCTCGCGAACGCTTCTTATTGCGGTAGGTAGTATACACCAACCTACTGCTTATATTTTCATCTCTAACGCATTTTAGCCGAGAGCACTGTTCCGCCTACGCTCGCGTTATGCCACGAAGAATTGAAAAGGATCTTACAAACGTAAGAAAATTTTTCATATCCTAGTTGCGCCTGTAAAGATGCTTCCGCTGCTTAACATTTTCATTCTGTACACGCAACATGAAGAAAAATCAATAATAATTTCTCTCCGACGTCGAGAAGATACGTACAGTTTCCCTGATGCTGGTTTGAATGAATCGTTACAGTACAAAGTTCTCGAATCATCATCTGATCAATTATTTTTTTTTTTTTTTTTTTTTTTTCATCTTGTAGAAGTTACTCTTTTTCATGATGTATTTCGGTTAATTTTTCTGGGTATTATCGCGAATCTTCTTAATCTTCAAATTATTGCTCGCACTCAGACAAGTCTTGGATCAAGGATGAATCAACCATCAAGATATTTTCAAAAATTCTAGGATGGACTTGCGCTTATTTCGAATCCCCGGTACAAATCTCCGTGTCCATTTTTCTTTACTAGCATGAAGTAATATGAAAAATGGAGAAAAAAAATCGTCACCAATGTTCAGATATTTCTAGTAGCTACAGTAAAATTTTCATTGAAAAATAATGATAAATAAGCGAGATGCAGTCGGTCTGCGAGGGGTGCAAAAAAAGGTGTTTCGCGGTGGTCACCGCTGCTCATCACTGGATCATCCGTTACCAAAAGAAATTAACGGGGATCATTGATAAGTCAGATCTTCAGTAAACGATCCTAGTCGATCGAAATAGAATTTTTTTCTGGATATGCGTAGGTATATTTGTAAATAAGTGTTTGCGCGAGTGTGCTTCCGCGTGATATTATATCCACCGATTTGCTTTTCCACGATTGGTATCTTCTCACCTGAAAATTACAACGATGAGTCTACACGCCGATGATTAAGTCCAAATATGGTGAGTGTGAGTTGTGTCGGTGTCCACATAGATCGCTCTTAAGCTCAGCCAGGCAAAGGTAAACTCTCGACGATATTATATCGCAAAGTTGCTTCGGTCACACAGTGATTCGAGTAAAGAATAAGAAAGAGAAAGAGAGACGAGAGACGAGATAGATGAGGCTGTGTGATCTCTCTTCGTACCGCTATCCTACATAATGATAGGCAAGGAAATGAGGCTTGAAATGGGAAGGAGAGTCCGTGCAAGAGGGAGCAAAAAAAACAAAAACAACAACAACGGAACGAAATAAAAGTAAAAATAAACATATACACGGAAGTTGAGGACCTTGACGTTGCCATTTCGAGCATCTCCGAAGGTAAAGATTGCATTCGATGCTGGACGATCGGTGACTATTTATAAACCTTCTCATAAATAAAGAAACATGAAAACACGATTAAATCACAACATATTTGTGTTCGTTGTTTTTTTTTAACCTTTTTTTTTTTCAAATTTGTCGATGGTGTCATAACTTTCGTGTCACAATGTACAAGACTTTTTTTTTTATTCCTCTTCTCTCATCGCGTGTCAACGATACGGATAGATTAGTCGTAAGTGTGTCGTGATTTATGTCGAACGCTTGTACAACCGCGTGTATCACGGAGTCACGACATTTCTATCAGTCTCTTTCTCTCTCTTCTCCTGGCGTTTGTAAAGAAACTTTCCATGTGTGTGTGTGTGTGTGTGTGTGTGCTTGGTGGAATTGGTGCAAATTTGGACCAATACCTGTACTGGGTTTTTCTGTACACCGAAGTAATTAGTCGCCAACGGATTAATAAATGACTCGAATCGTTCGAAAGAGCACAAGCGAATCTCAGATTTTCAGACGAACATCTTCCTCACCGCATTCTCGAAATTCATGCCGGGAATACAGAGTAGAAATTAGTTCACTGCCCTAAAGATCAAAATGCGCTAACATTTCAAGCCAAAAATCAACGAAACGACGAATCAAATTTCATTTATCACCCCCTTCTCGTACACAAAAAATTCTACTCGAAATAATTATCGACCAATCGAAATCACGTTTCGGTAAAATAAATAGCTTCCGTACGAGCACAACGTAATCAACAATTTCCCTATTAAAAGAAAAAAAAAACGCGTGCACAGACTGGCGGAAAAATCAGAGACTAAAAAAAGGCACGTGCGGTTGGGTTACCGTCGATTGGTCCAAATTGGCACCAACTTCATGAAGTGTATATAACACACACGGACCATCGGTGACCGGCTCGTATTATTTTACCTAACGGCTCTAATAGATTCTGCATTACTATACCAAGTCACCGCTCGCTGTGTTCTTCTCTTCGTGAGGGTATAAACATGGGGGTTCTCGTTTGCTTTTTTTTTTTTTTCTTTTTCGTTTCTCTACCTTTTCTTCGATCTTTTTGCTCTCGTTGCATTCGCCATGGGTCGAAAGTTCGTGCGACCGAGCGCGAGAGGCGTCAAGAAGGGGGGGGGGGGGGGAGAGTGGAGGGCAAACGAAAGATTATTTTGAGCCCCGGAACCGCATGAGTGAAATTCCTCAGTGGTCGTGGTCTCGCGAGTCCCTGCACATACCTTTGTGACCTCCTCTTCTCATCTTTCTCTTAAACTCTCTTTTTGTTTTTCTCTCTTTCTCCGCTCTCAATCTCGTTTTATCTCACCGCATCGCAAACTCTTTTGACTATCCAATACGCGGATAGCCAAAAGTTGACTGAACGACGAAGATTGTCGAAACTCGCAAGTTCGCGTCATCTATATTTGGTGAATTGAGCTGGTTCGCGCGAGCGCGAATCGAGACCGTCCTCGAGCCACGAGCACGAGATACGACCACGGGGCGCCACAAGGATGCCGGGCGAGACTCTCTCATGACTAATTGGAAGATCGGGGGATTCCGCGTCTCTTGGCAAGAGAGAAAAGACCGTGAACCCAGTCGAGTTAACAAACTACCGGCCGTTGTTCGCGTTCTCTTGCATATACATATATACACTGTCAACCAAACACGATTTACACTTTCAGCAACACATATAGCCTGCTCATTATATATTCCAAAGAGCATAATATACTCCCTCACTTTTTCATTTAAGGCCACATGTATCGCAAGGCTTCCTCCAACCACTTCGAAAATGCCATTCGTCATTTTTTTTTTCCGAACGGCTCCATCCCGATCGTAATGAAATTTGACTTGCTTGACCTTCTCAATGTTGTCGTAAGAAGAGACCTCTCGATACACTACTGTTTTCGAATTCTCAATAGTTTTCAAGCCTATAAACAAAAGTGAAAATACATATTAAATAAAAAATATTCTCAACTTTTACTTCTGCTGATATTCGAGTACGAAAATTCGACGTCGAAAATAGCAAATGTGACAACTTTCTTTCGGACGAAATTTTATGCGCGCCGATCTTTGGAGATCTTTGGAAACGACGAACTTATCCCAATGGAATGAATAATGGAATGAATATTAACTTGCATCGTCAACCATCAACTTTACTTTCGTCCATTAGCTATTTTCAATTGTAATAAAATTAAATTTGCACGAATTATTTTCTTAACTTGAGTTTTTTAATTGGAAACTTGCACTCTGGTAGCTTCGTAGGTTGAAAAAAAAAAAAAAAAAAAAAAAAAAAACATTTTTTTCAGTTTTCTTGCGCGCTAACAAGAAAACAAGTCACAAGTCTCTAATTTTTAATGTGACTCGACCCCCTTGACGAAGGCACATTCGTACGCTGCCATGGATGGCCGGGATTTTAATTCAAAGTCAAAAGTATTTGAGAGCCGAGCTCTCGCGAGTGAGAGCGAAAAATACAGTGAGCAAAAAAAAAGCAAAACTTTTATTACTCTACCGGAGAAAACGAAAAAATAAAAAAGGATACAAAATTAAAGAAAAAAAAAAAAAAAAAAAAAAAAGAAGCGAGCAGCAAGGATATACTTCCTATTTAGCAATTGCTCGCGCGTGCTCACCCTTTCCATATATGGCTATGAAATATTTTCCCAGGTCAACCAGTCGCTCTCCCTCGACTTTGCCCCTTTGTGTACGCGGGCTCGAGGTCATTTCCTAAATAACAACTTTAATGACCGTCACACATTTCCTCGTTAAAGTCTTTTTTTAATTTTTCTTAGGAAAACCCTTAGGTTAAGCCTCCGAACAAAACTCGCTCATGTGTCAAACTTCCACTGTTTCAACCAAACATTTTATTCAGTCAGAATAATTCAGCGATTTTTAAGAGGTCACTGACGTTGTGAAAGTTGAATTAAGTTATGAAAAAAGGTCAATGAATCGTTAAAAAATCATCAAATGGACGATTTTTGTTTGCTTCCGTTGATCCTTCAAAATACTATTCATTTTTATCTTCATTTTTTTTAGTTCTTTCTTGCTGTTTCAGGGCTTTCGGGACGAGGTAAAACAAAGAATTTTTTTTCAAATATACTGAATGCGTCGTCCAAATTTTGAATCGATCGTCTCTCCCGTTTTTTTTTTTTTTTTTCAATATCAAAACACCCAATATGGTGAGATTTCTAACGTCATTTTTTAACGACAGTATTCCGAAAGAAAAAGTGAGAAAAAATGTCAACTTATTAAAAAGCCACAAAACCATCATGTTCAAAAATGAAATAATTCGTCTTTATCGTTTACCAATTATTCATCAACAAAAACGTTGAGTTTTCCTCTGATCGGCCGAACGTACAGGCCTTTTTCATTTGTTTTCGATGAAATATCGTTACGTGATGGAGAAAATTTGTCGAGTAATGCTGTATTGAATATTTTTTTTCCGATTTTTGCTAAATTGTATTAAAATTTCAAAATGTCGAATAAAACTTCACTTTTGTTGGATCAACTTACATGATTCATACTCGATCAATCGAACCTTATCAAATTTCTCTTTTTTGCTCGAAGAACGTGAAGATCTGGATCTCAAAAATAAAAACGAAGATCCAATGTTTTTCATGAAATCGCTCAAAATTCTTCATTTGTAGTCGGGATCGCGTTTTTTTTTTTTGCAACTATTTTGGTAACTAATTTATGGCAATGGTTTTCGAAAGTCACCGGTACGAAGTTTGGGATGATTCATGGAGTAACTTTTTCGTTTAACCAAGAAATACATATTTTCAGAAAGTTTCCTGGAGAGTCTCGAGATTTACGTATTCATTCAATGGGTTAGTGAAAAATAATAAAGTTTCTTTATTTTTTGTAAGTACCGCTGATAATAACAAAAGTATTGGTCAATACGTATGTTAAGAAAATCGTTTATGCATATAACAAGTGTGGAAAACTTGTAACATTTCTACTTGGTAAAAATGTTTCACAGAATATCTCAAGTGAGTACGAAACCATTAAAACTTCGACTGATACGAGACAGATTTAACGGAGAAATACGAATCGAAATCTTTCCCTTTTTGATTGTAAATTTGAATGATTTTATAAAAATAAGTACATATTTTTGTACGTTTTTAAAGTTTTTAAGTTAATAGAAGATTAGATCCATTTTCAATAAGCTTCAAGTTTAAAACTGTTTGATAAACTTGCCAACTTTTCAAAAACATTGAAATTGAATAGGTTTACAAAGCTGTTTTTTTTTTTTTTTAATGATCAATAAATTAGAAACTTTTTACTTCGTCTTATTATTTCAATGTAGTTGATGATAAATCATGGATCTCTGGTCGATCAACGGATGATAAATATATGACCGGTCTTAATCGGTAAGGTCACTTTCGTCTAGAAAGATATCGTGGATAAATAAATGTTAAGTATTACGTTTATAATACTATCACAAGCCTTTCCTTGAGGAACTGTTTTCCGGTCACGAGCATGGATTTTTTTTGTTACCCTTTGGGCAACGACTTCTGTGTTTTTTGTCTATGGATGAGAAGATTCCTCATTATCATCAGGAATAAACTCGGCCACTGATACCTGCACTGCTATCCAATCGGTAAGAAAGTTCGTTGGCGCACCTACAGCAATGAAGCGCAAACGATCACCTGAAAATTATAATTTAAAAAAATATATTAGAATTTACAAATTTATTTTAACTTCGATTTCTATAGATTGAATAAATTTGGCATCGGCTTTAGGGGAAGGACATGTTTTTTGACGGACGCACATCTCCGAATATTTTTGAGACGTTTCCAGGCATCTTTTAAAAAATATGATTTACGCTAACTGCTGCATAATCGCTCAGTAAGTAAATGGATTCGACTGAATTCTTACCTTCGACAAATATTTCCGTTAATTTAGATCTTGCGAGTGAAGACTTGAAGAGAAAAGCGCATCCTCGATGGAACAATATCGTTTGAAAAACATTGAGCTTGAAACATCCCAGCAAAATGGCATATTCGTCATTCAGGACATCAAGAATGAAGCCATAACCGCTGGTAAAAAGTGCACATGGATTTCTCGTGTACTGTAAACCAATGAAAAAAATACTAATTGAAAGCCGTTGAAATTAATAGATGCTATTAGTTTTAAGAATTCAGTTTTTAGAATAAAGCAATAAATGAACATTCTTTGTATCGACCGCATGCAACTTTCCTTGGGTATTTCGTGAACTAAAATCATAACAATGAACAAAGTGATAATCCGATGAATAGTTTTGAATGTTTGCAAAACAAAAAATTACCAGATTAATGAGTTTAGGCAGCTGCGATTTGAAGCGAGATTTCATTTCGGCGTGGTGTCCAAGTTGATTGATAAAGTCAACATTGGTCTCGTCATTGTCACCGATCCAGCCTCGATCGAGCAGGGTTTGAGTATTTTCAGAAAAATAATTAGTACAAAAATTGTTGAAGACGTCCGACGGTTTTGGAAGGCGCGGCCTTTTCCCTTGAAAAGCACAGGTAGCGAACCACTTGCAATCGAACCTGCTCTCCTCTTCGATACAAGGCACAGCATCGCAAAATAACTTGTCATCGATGTTCAGAGCACTGGACAGTGATCTGGAGGCAGAAAATCTTTTGCCTTGAAGGTAAAATTTGCTAGCTAAGAGCTCTATCTTATGCTCATTGTTTGCATCAACAAACGACATCATAACTGCATGTCGTTTTTTCACACTCTCAACGCTGCAGGAAACTGAGAACAAGCCAGAGGTCAAAGAGATTTTCACGTTGGGTACATCTTTCATGTCTGTCCAACACATCGTAATGTACCAGCTATAAGATCGATAATAATGGACCGATTCTTGATTCTCTTCATCCGCACGGTCTAGTACGTGACATGAAAATTTAACCTATAAATTTTAAACATTTTTGTAAATAAATTTCATTTCTAATAAATCACATTGCTTCTCGAGTCGAGTCGATAAGATTTTAAGAAAATATAATAAATATCTTTTGCTATTTGTTTTGAATTGAAAATCTTTTGGAAGAGAATTTTGGTCAACCTCCCAAAATGTCAGAACTATTTCTAGGTTCAACCATTTTTGAAACGGTGTTTCTGTTGTTTAAAATCTAAGAGATTACTGCAAGCGCCATACTGGCTAAAAAAAAAAGTATTCAACTGCCTAAAGTACTTTTTCATCTCAGATTTTTCAACGTAACAGTATCTTAGTGCCAAGTTTTGATGAGATGGTTTTCAAAAGACTAAGATCATTGAAGTTTGTATCGTTGGAATGCAACGGAGCACATTTCTAAGAGTCGATCAAGTATTTTAGTAGATTTTGTGTTACAAAACTATCGATTTTAATCGTAAGTTACACGAATTGAAATGGCTTGTTAAAATTATCAACTACTGTCATGTAATTATGAAAATTAACTGTTTTACGGTTGTATTTACGAGTATGTTACGTTAGGTGTAAAAAAATTGATAGACTTCTATTCCACTCACCTTCATACCAAATCGAAGATACTTGGATAACAGGGCATTTTCTGGTACGAGCCTGCCATCGTGATAATAACGACCTTTATTCAAAAATGCGTAATCCTGCACACCATCAAAGTCAAATTCTATTTCTGCAGAGCCATTTGGAAATAGTTTGGATACCACTCCTTCCCTGTCATATAAATACTTTTTTCGCAGCATTTCTTCTCCGAACAATCAATTTTTTCGTATAACGACGAGTCACAGATGTCGTATCGGAATATCTAAACAATGCAATGATAAGCGGACACTATGTGAGAACGTGTATAACCTCTACGGTTATAGCCGATAAGAAACTTTGCCCTTCCACGTTTCCTTTATTTTTGAAGCAAGAAACTTGTTCACTTTAGAATCGAAAACATCAATGTACATGTAGTTTGTAGTTTTCGTTTATTTATATATACCGCATGTTTGTTGCGAATTGTAAATTGAAAGAAAAGCAATGTTTTGGTTTCTTCTTTCTTCTGTTTATTCGCTTTGTCCAGTAACGCCAAAGAAGTCAGATTTTCTGACTTCTTTGGTAATGCGGCGGTGTGAACTTGGCCCCCTGACGTTAACTTTTCAAACGTTTTCTAATTTCTATAGTTGTCGTTTGTAGATTATTGTGAGAATAAGACGTTTGTGAGATGAGTTTATCGCGAAAAAATAAAAATTAGCGTCAAGTTATCCCACCCATTTTATTTCTACAACTTTGAGTTTATAATTGTACGTAAATGAATGCGAAATCATTTGAAAAATATAAAAATATTTTTAGAACGCATATTCTCATGACAAAGCAAAAACACAATTTGCATAAAGAATTTTTCCGAATCAGCATAGAAAAATAAGTAGTCGAAGAATAAAATTATGTTAAATTAGTTTTTGTGTGGTTTGCTTACATTCGTGGAGCCTCGAATCTGTGTTTACGTTCTACGCGCTCCCGCGTTTGGAGTTTGGAGTTGATCATCGCTCCGTAGCGGGGATGGTGGGGCGAGCTCACGCCGGGGCGATTGGAAGGGGCAAGCACGATGGATCATGCGCGGGGCAAGGAGAGAGCTAGCGCGCCGCGCGCGCTTATGTTCATTCAGTCGCCCGCGGGACGCGGGGCGGGGGGGGAGCGTGTGGAGAGAGAGTAGCATGAGCGTCGGTCGGCTAATGCCATGCCACGCATTATCTTCCGTCGTTTACAACGAAATTTATCAATCAGAGTGTAGAATAAGAGAGGCGGAATTCTATTTTATCGTCAGTTAATGACGTAAATCTTTATATAAAATACTTTAAAACAGTCTGAATTGTCGTTAAACCAAATAAAAAAATACAATGATGAATAATAACGAAAAAAATGAACGGAAAATCATGATAACTATTATTATTTCATTTTTTAAATTAAAACCATTCCAATCTATAAATTTTACATCCACGATTTCCATTAATTAGAGGTTAAAAATATGCGCAATTTTTCGAAAACAAAAAATGCACGAAAACGCGAAGGCAAATATTAGAGTCGGAAGACACGATTCTCTCGTTTGTCAATCGTAATGAATTTTCAATTTTTTTTTTCTTTCGTCAACGAGTTGTCTTCTCGCAAATGATAATCGATCGGCCAGTAGGGAAGCCTCTTCCTCACGATATTATTTTTCGTGCTAATTTAGAGGTTGAATTATTTTGAATATTTGAGGGAATCGCGATGAATGGCAGCGTGAGCAAGGGTCTTGAGTGACAGACAGTCTAGTGACGGCTGTGTTATAGCTTCGAAAATCGTGTGTATGCTCGCACGCACGCGTGTTCGCAAGCGGAGCTAAGATGCAACCATACATGCGAGTCGCGCAACGCAACGCAAAGCACCAAACGCACGCAGGCCGTAAAGCCATGGGATTGTCGGCAAGAATGACGGAACGAAAGCTATAAACCTACTCTGTAGTCAGCTGTTTCCGAACACGATACAGTTTCTGTATCGTACTATCGAAGTCGCGCAGGCAAGGTCCATGCATATAACCCGGATGCTGCAAACGGTGCACGCAACGCAATGCACGCAAGGCATGTATAACCGCAGCTATGTACAGCATTGCGAATAGTTTTCGCTATCGCAAGTGCTATTACAATAGAACACAAGCGCCCGTGCACGCGTGCACCCACGCGAGCACGCACGATTTTCCATGAAACTGTGGCACAAGCTGCCATTACACTTTCTGTCACTTGTCATCGACCTTTTGTTTATTTGCGAAAAGACAGCTTATTGACACAAGAGAAACACATTTTTCGAGTTAGCAGAACAAATAACTATTCATTGGATTTTTTTATTTCGTTCAAGAGTTCGTTGGCGCGGAAATTAAAAAAATCTCGACGTCTTCATCATTCGTTTACTATCTCGAAAGTTTATAATGTTGGTTTAGAATCAGTGGATTTGAATTTCGAATTACGACGAACTATCGTTTTCAACGTCGGAAAAACGACGCTGCTGCTGCTGCTGCTCGTCAAGATTCAAACTCATAGATTTTGGAAAAATCGAGTGGAAAGTGATAGACTGCAATGAGTGTCTTGTAACGGAAGTGGATCTCAACTGTGCTTAGTGTTTCGGAAATGTGAACAATAATATTAATTTTCAATTGGTGCTATTGAATTTTGAATTATGGTGCGAGTCGCGAGTGAAAATTGTGTTTAAACTCGCATTTGACCGACAAGCCAACAAGAATCTAGTGTTAATCTACGTCGAAAACGGATCTCAGCTTCCAAATTCTCGAACGGTTTTGCCACACGTAGGAGATGAACGATTCGTTATTGAGGTGGGGAACAAGACATCGAAGAGTGAGTAATTTCATCATTTTTATTGTTTTCATTTCTGTGCATGGAAATTTTCAGTATCAAGATGTTGGTTCCTGTTTAATTTTCGTTATTATATTCGAACGAATTCATTTCCTATTTCAATCGTTAATCCTTGGAGGAAAAAACGCTCATCGTCGTTATTTCCTCGATTCCGGAAGCTAAATTTTCCGAACCTAGCGCGACTAGAGCAAGTGATTGTGTACGAAGTGCCGATATATCTAGTAAATTTTTTCTCTTATCGACTGTAGATTGATTGACGAAATCATAAACGAATCCGTCGTTTTTTTTTCTCTGTAGAATTTTTCAATTTTTAACATTCCAAAATGACTATACGATTAGATGAATAGTCTTATATAATTTTACCATTAAATTAAATTCAGGGATAGACCAGTAGTGGTAGCATCTGAATCGGTTCAACAAACCATTCATATATTTTCGGATTCATAAATCAGTTTTATAGTTTCTATCATTTCAAAACCTTAAAATTAATTTTTTTTCTATTCAATTGACCCACATGGTACACACTAGAGTCACTCGTGATCCTAATCTTTGTTCTTTTTCGTTGTGAGCTCGTTGGAGCATTGCGATTCTTTTTTGCCTAGTGAAAAAAATCACTGAACTATAAGTATACTGGAAGGATCCCTGCCATAAGGAAAGCACAGACTATCCGGGAAACCAAGAACGCTAGTTCTGTTCTTGTTTGGGGACGAAAGTCAATAATTAAAAAGATGCTCATTTTTTCCTTTTGAAATAAACTCGGCATTATTTTTTACTACATCGAATCAGAGACAGTACTGTAAAAATTGAATAGATCGATAGTGCGATAGATTTATTTGTGAATCAAACAATGACATTTGTACATAAATACTACATTTAGTTTGTATGTGTGTGACACCGATGAAAAACATTCTTCAATCAATTCTAAAAGTAAGCATATGAAGCTGTGAAAATGTTTGTTGGGCATAAGCAAGATATTGCCATTATTCAGGGAACATTTTACTTATAGGAACCCTGCTGAGAATATTGTTAGCAATATTTGCGAAAAGCAAACCGAAAGTTTCTTCGAAAGAGCTCTGAGTTTCTTTGAACACGATCTCCCAATTTTCGTTCAAAAATTTGTTCATTTGTTTGCCTGTAACATGCAAATAAAGACAAAAAATAAATCACGATGTCATCGATATTGATACTATAAAGCAACTTGAATTCCGGTACACAAATTAAAAGTTTTCTTATTTTCATATGAATTGTTTTATATATGAAACTGTGTATATATAAACATACCGAGGGCCTCATCGCCGTTGAACAAATTCGTGAAACTGTACATCACCTTTTTCGGGATGAATTTTATTTCATATTCCTTCATATTCAGATACGACTCTCCATTTTTTTCGTATCTTTCGCAGTGGATGGTGCTCTCCGTTCGAAGATCATCTGAATAGTTTTAATGGTATACATCTATTAGTTTAATTTCTGTATATATGTTGATAGTTTTTTTAAATTAATTTATTTATGTTCCACATCGATATACTCACACATAGTGATGTTTGAGCGACCTTTTCCTGTGATAGGCAGAAGCAAAATTTTGCCACTCAAAGTGTAATCTCCGACAAAGTCAATACGATCATTCCAGCCAACCGATCGTAATGTGAGTAGGTCTTCAGCGATACTGCAATTTAAACGCACGTTAGAACAAGGTTATGTTTGGTTTTTTTTTTTTTGTATTTCGGACGCCCACTCCGTTCGGCAGCAGGTTGATCACGAAGGATTTTTTTTTTTTTTAATCTCACCAAACTATGAGAGAGAATTGGAATAAAAAATAATGAACAATTCTTAAGGATTTTTAAAGAATTCGTTATAACGTTAACAACGTTACAAAGAAAAACCTCAAACACTTTTGCAATTATTCGATCCCAAAAATCATCCCTACAAGAGATTATTTGAACGTAAAATTTGAAAATTTTACGGCGATGAGATGAGACCGCACCCAGAAAAAAGATTTATTAAAAATCAATAAAATTTATTCAACTGAACAAAATTTTTTTATTTAAATACCAACCTAATAGACATTTATTTATTCCAAATAATTTTATTTATTTAATATATGAATCTTCAAGATTATTCAAAACAAATATAAATTTTGTTTGAACGTAATAAATATTTTATTCAATTTTAACAATACATTTATTTACTTGAAGTAAAAAATTTATTTACTGCAAGTAAATAATTTATTCATTCTAAACAAATAAATTTATTTATCCTAGACGGATAAATGTATTCATCCTTAACGAATACACTTATTCAATCTGATAAAATAAATTTATTTATTGTTGACAAATAAATTTATTTCATCTAAACGAATGAACTTCGTTGGAAAGAACTCGCGAAGATATAAGTATCAGATAATTGCAAAAATAATAATAGTGGAATGATAATAATAACAATAAATTATTATTAAAGTATATAATTAATATCGGGTATTAAGACGGAGAAAACGAGAGTGAAAATTCTGCAAAAACTTATTAGGAATAGGGCTATTTATCGTGAGAAAAATATTGTATTTCAAGGACAGAAATTTCAAGAAATAATGCTATGCTTTTTGCACTTGGTGTCTCAATTCTTTTGCTTCGTATATTTCGAGTAGGACACTCTTTTTCAAGATTTTATTTCTCACTGAACGAAACGATTCTGTTTTCTCCGTGTATTGAAGTAAATGTAAAAAGGGTACGATAAAAAAGTGATTGTTTCTTAAAAACTGTCAGTATGTTGTAGATACGAACTGTTGATATTTAATTCTCAATCCTTGCGTAAGTCCATGAAGCTTGACATTTTTATACTCTTGTTTTATTGAAACGACGCCACCATTGTCACCAATAGATACGCTGTCAACTGCCAATGGCTCGAGTGGTAAAATTTTGAATTCCTTCAGGCCTAAAACACAAAATTGAACCCAAGTACAAATCGAGTATTGCATGTAGAGTTTAAATAATTTAAAAAAGGCTTTCCTGGAGCAAGAAAAAGTCGGAAAATTCGCTTGGAATGATGAAAAAAAAAAAACAAAAACAAAAAACAGCGACTGCACAGCATCTTTTCGAAAAGCTCCACCGCCGGAAACAAATCTAATACAATTTCTAACCTGGAACAAAAAACTAAAATTCTTTCGATTCTATACATGAATAACTGGAGAAGTACACAAAACTTTTTCGACTTATCAATTTTTGCCAAAATAACGCCTCTTTTTCTGAAAATAAAATAAATGTTTGTATCAATTACAAGAGATGATTGTTCATAAAGAAAAAAACTATGCAAATAAAGCAAAAATCCTGCATCTTTCTGCAGCTACTTTCACATGAAATTAAAAAATATTGGTTTTTTATACTTGGATAAAAATTTTATGAAATTCGTTTCCAGCTGTGGAACCTCCCGTAAAAGTGCTATTTTTTTGTTTTTCTTTATTTATTTTATCGTATCATTTATTATTATTATATTGTTTTATTTTTTTCATCAATTCCGGCGATTTTTTTTTTAGTCCATTAATAGTTGGATGAAGGACTGGACACAGAGGTTCGATTTATTCCGTAATATCGTAAAAAAAATGATAAAGTATACTGATTTTTTTCTCACTCTGCAGCAGCTTCCCCCCCCCCCCCCCCCCCCCAAGCACACCTAAAAGGATTCAATGCGAGTAAAATTTTTTCTTTCAAGTCCTGAAGTATATAGAAGATGGACAATTGGATGAAAGTTTTTCGAGTTTGAAAACATCGGTGTCAAGCAACATTGATGATTTATCAATCAGGAAAACAGTGATGCACTTCTGTGATACATGCGCGCAGTGTCGTGATAGTCCAGTCAGAATTTAATTGAATTCGAACGACGTCTATTCATCAATGTTGGCCAATTTTTGTGCAAGTAATTTTTATACCTACAGAAATGGGCTCTTAAATTTTTTACAAAATAATAATCGTTTTTTGACAACCAAAAATTATTGAAAAAATCGAGAGTATTTCAATGGTTGTTTCTCCTGGAATGGGATTTATAAAAAAATGCTCTCTACAAAAGTTGTACGCTATACTAGCATCTACGAAATAATAACTCTTTGAAAAAATCATGTTACATTGTTAGTTCATCGGTAAATTTTCAATTGCGATTTACCACTTTTTTTTCTTATAATAACATTTTGCGTAAATCAAATGCACATTTAAAATGAATCGATTTTTGACACAATTACGTATTCGAAAACTCAAAGATGACTCGTTCTAAATAAAATAAGTCTTCCTCTGATTTGTCAATTTTTCAATTGCGATAGTCTCTCTATGGATCCGTATCACAGCCACTAATCGCTTTCTGTAAATATCATTGATGCTGATACTTCGTAAAATGTTTATCCAATGTTTCTAGAAATATTTCCAAAAAATGAACTCTTCTTGAACGTTTCCGGGACTAGATGTCCCTGCAAAATATTGCTAAAACATACCATCGGCCATTGAGATAACTGCATCGGTGACTGCACCCGAAAGACAATCCATGAAGTCAGGCGATTTCTGATGGCACTTTTTGAAGTGGCTGGCTGTAACGTTCAAAAAATAAGATTCAGGTTTTCAGGTTCACTCGAAATCTTTTTAAAAAAATTGGCATAGCTATCTTGACGAGTATATTCGTTGGAATTTTGCACAGAAGATTCTTTCATCTTTTAAGAAAATAGAAACAGTTCAATGGGTTCTAACAATTTAAAAAAATAATTTGACATTTGTCGTCGTAGATTTGTGTGTATCTGAATATTCAATGGATTTATAAATAACGCGCTAGAAGTTTTATGAACAACGATTAACTACGAATAATTTCGTAGTACGTGCCAATACGTGCTTCATGAATATTCGAAATTTTTGAAAAATTCGACCGCGTGACCTCTTCTGCTTCGGTTGATCCATTAAAGTTGAATTATTATCATTCCTATGGGAAATAAATAATTCATAAATGGGTATCTGTTACACTCTGGTACGAGGTTCCATAATCCCTGAAGAACAACTACACTCGTGAATTATGGTGCAATAATAACCAGTAAACTGTTGAATAATTCATGGTAATAGTAAAAGTTTACTCGACCGGCTTACGGTTATTGCTCAATGATCCCATTACATTTTTTTTCCTTAACAGTATATTTATTCCATTTTTAATCCAACGATAAAATTTAAAACCTGGAAAATGAAAAATCTGAAGTAATTTTTCGTAATCGAACAGTTTTTGACATTTTCATGGCAATTTTTTTATTTCAAATTCATTATCCCGAGGCTAATATCCCGACTGAATATAAAACCTCGTAGAGAAATACCAGAAAAAAAAACGAAATTTCTCGAGATTAAAAATTCTCGAAGTTTTTTTCAAACTCAAAACCGGAAAAATGAAACTACTCGTTGCGCGGAGATTTTGCTGTTAGTATTGTGACTGAGGATACATTTTCTTCGATTTTATTAAACTCCAGATCTGGGATTCTTTAGAAAAATGCTTTATTTGTACGAAGAGTTTATAATCAAACGTCTATGAGCCATCGAAGTCCTTTACGGAAGAACAATTACAAATGTTTTTTTTTCGAAAATTTGATGGTCTCTAGTCTTTTCTGTATTTTCTTTGAATTACAAATAAGTAAACGAAATGTACAATAATCAATTGAACGAATGAATAAATAAATAATTGAAACGTTACTCACGTAAATCGGCTGCATTCGATTCAACGATGAACGCCACTATCATTAATCCGACAAAATAATTCATATTGACTTCTCTTAGAACACTATTTACCAACACACGAATCAATTAACTTATCAGCGATTGAGATCTTGGTCAATGGTACAGGGATATCGATCGGACGTGGAAGGAGGTGATGAAAAATAAGAGTAAAAGATTGAGCGATTCATATATGGTTTGGCGGAGGACACACAAGTGTCTCTAAGTATTTACCGATCTTTACTGACTTGACACGATGAAAATTCTCACTATTTAAACACAAGCCACCCCACCATGAATTCCGACTGTTTGACCAGGAAAAAAAACCGCGTATCCAGCGACAGTTGAGAAACGATGAGTCACGGAACAGAAACTTTTTCGGTTTGCAATTTCATTCGAGAGCGATACTTTTTCGGGTGTCATGGAACCTAGCAATTATTATGGGATAAACTTGGCATTTCGTCGTGACTCTATTTATTCATACATGATCCTGCTATTCTCCTAGCCACACTCGTACACTGAAAACAAAATATTTCATAAATGATAAAATACTGAAACTAAAAAATTGGTTTTTCGCTTAAAAAAAAAAATCAAGTTCCATGGAAAAATTTCAGACTCTCCCTATTGCTTGTTATTATTAGACATGCGATCTCTAAATGATGCAGAAGAAAAAATAAATTTATCTTCATTTTTCGTTAAAGTGAGAAACGTTGGTCGTTCTTCGACCACGAGATACGAGATTATTCAGTGAAATTAATATACTTGTAGATACACAAAAAAGTTATACACGCGTAAAGAAACATTCATTAAATAATGTGCATACTTAACACAAAAATTCGTTATTCTATATATTTTTTCTCGTTATTTTCAAATTCGAGGTTATTGGATTTCAGTACCGCGTATGATGCTTTCGCAATGCTTATGTCCACGACATTTGAAAAAAATGTATATCGCAAGATTTAGGAATCGCGTTTGTGAATATTAATATAAGAATGAATGTTTCATTTAACCGGCTACTTTGACTGACAGCGACTGGGTGCGCGGTCGGTGTATGGTGGTTTCGACGGTCTCCCAAATTAAGCCGTCTCGTGTGAAGTCAATACATGGATGGGTGACCGCTTAGCCGTGCACGGGCTCGCGCATTGATCACCGATTGTGAGCGGAAGGCAGTTTTTCTAAGTTTCTTGTGACCCTGACTAGCGAAACCCAATAAAAATTTAGCCGCATGTATGGGCCGGGTTTTCCACAGTTTTCCTTGACCCCCCTCGTGCAAATGCGATATAGTAATGCATTAGAATAGAGTGGCAACACGCTGGGAGATCTCGCGGAAATAGTAAAATGACGGAAAAAGTGGGATCAAAGTGATGGAAAGAGCTGGCAAAAATCCAAAAGGGCAGGAAAATTAAAAATAATACAGTCATTATGAGTTTTTGAGAAAAAGAATTTTGACAGATATACATTTGAGCTGGATTTTTTTAAGTCGAAATCATGCAGGTATTTCATCCAATTAGTTCGAGTGATTATCACCATTTGTCAGTCGTGGAAATCAAATAGAAAAATTTTCGTCGATTTAAATCATTACGAAATCCAATATCTTGTGTCTAGGTCAGTTTTATATCATTTCGATGTTTTACACATTTTTTGTTCACTCGAGCCACGTGCCTCCCGTGCGACATATCGAAATTTTTATGATAAAAACATCGACAAATGATATTTAATGCACGGATTTTTTTCATAATACTGTAGGGTATATCAATTCTCACTTCCACTTTTGTTATTTATTTTTGAGAAATGATTTTGTGATAAAAAAAAAATTATTCATGTGTACCTTACTTTTAGGTCAAACGTCAAGAAAGTTTAGAGTCATATTGTAATTTAAATATCCTGTTGGATGGTAAATGAGTTTGTTTCAATGCATGTCGACAATAATTTTCAAATTTCATTTCAATATTCAACGTTATGTATATTGAATTCTAGATCAGTGCGAATGAAATAAACGTTCATGTTTCAAATTTGATATACGAGTGCAGTAATGTTTCATTTAATTAGTTACATTTGTCATTGTATCGTAAAAGTATTGTAAATTTCATGTATTTTTCAAGAGTGTAGTCAATTGAGTCTCCGACTCGAGTCGATATTCTTCGATTAGATGTCATCGCTACAGCTTTCTCGAGGTCATCAGAACCGACCGAAAACCAAAGCACTCAGTCTGATTTATTACAGCGCGAAAACTTTTTTTCTCAAATACCATCGCCGATATATGCCGATACTGATGAAGAAATCATTCGTGTGACTAATAGACTGGGATCTCTTAGCAATAGCCTTCTTCTTATTCTGTTTCAATCGCGTCAAAATACCAAAGCGATGATTTCGCGTGTCATCATTCGCGTTGTCTTTTTTTGCGATTTCAACGTGATACTCTCAGTTGGCCCTAGTTGAGATTCATGTAGAAACCGATATGAGAAAATCTTCGTCGAAGTCTCGACCTTTCAAAAAACTTGTTCATTGTACGAAGAAAAATGTTTTGAAAACTTGCTGACAATGTCGATCTTGTGAAACGAAACATTTTTCTTTGATGCAGCGTATTCAGTTGGTGCAGCAGGTGAGGGCAAATGACTTCGATACTACGCTTATTAAAACCCCCTTTATAGAATCGTTCAGTAACATATAAACCAGCCAGGAGGAATCGCTGACGAATGGGACTTTGACTGAGAATCGCTAAACTTGCACTTGTCGCGGAAAGATTCGTGGAAAGTCGAAGAATTTTTTTTTTTTATCCATATTTAAGTATGTGATTTCGAATTATGGAGAATTTAAGATACGAGCCATTTGGATAACGACATTTATACTTTGTCAGAACAGTGTCTAAACGAGAAAAGCATTTTATGACTTCGAATCCGATGAACTAATATATCAAGAGAATTTAATTTTTTTTTTCTCAATATCTGAGTGAAAATATGCAAAATGAATATTGAGAGAAATATCAAATGTATAAAAGTAGAAAGTTATTCAAGGAAAAAATTGAATGGTCGATTGGTGCTAACAGCGATCGAATGAGTAAAGGATTTTTCGATTCGGCTCAATATGTGTGTATACGTATACAACATTGAAATTTCAATGGACACAGGTTCTCGCGTCGGTTGAGAGCCTATGAAGAGGAAGGAAGATATAGAGAATGTGTTTGAAAGACGTTATGCAGATTCCGATCACAGATCTGTAGAAAAAAAATGAATTTTAAGTGTTCGTGATGCCACATGTCCGAACAATGATGCAAAAACTTGACCTGACTTCATCTTTACAATCATTCGATTCGAATGATTAAATCTTTTTATCATTCTTACCACTGATTTTCTTTCTCGAAGCTTAATTCCGGACCATTAGATGACAGAATTTTTTTTGACCAGACAGTAATTCAGATATAAAAAAGTAAATTGTGCCTTCCTCTCTCAATATTATCGTGAGTAGGAACAAATATATGAATAAATTATCTGCACAGTGTAAAACCAAATTGACTCAAATTCGAAAAAAAAAATGTAACTGTTTCCTCGAGGGCGTGATCGATAAAAGATCATAATGCGAAATTTATCACAAGAATATAAAAATTTATTCACATTAAATATTACAAACGAATGCGCATGTATTTGGAGAACATGTGACTTTGGTGGAGTACTAATAATAATTATGGGAATATTTTATTCATAGGAACTCGACTGAATATGTCGTTAGAAATTTTAGCAAAAATCAGGGAAAACGTTTCCTCGTATTCTTTCTTGGTTTCCTTGAAGACAAGATCAGAATTTTCGTTCAAAAATTTGTTCATTTGGCCGCCTGAAAAGAAGGAGATAAAAGATGAATGATTCGACGTTGTCGACTGTCATTAACTCATAATATTATCAATACTCACTGAGAACAGGATCTCCGTTGAATAGATTCGTGAAATCTAGCAAAACCTTTGTTGGCGTAAATTTACAATCGTATTTCAACACTCTTAAATAGGTTTCTCCATCTTTTTCGTATTTCTCACAGTGCATCGTGTTTTTTGATTTCAAGCCAACTATAATTAAACAAAATAATATGAAAATCAGTGCAATCGTATGATCGATAAAATTTATTCAGCATAATATGAAATATTTTACGCATTGTCACGTTCGATTGGCCTTTCCCCCGAATTGGTAGCAGTAAAATTTGTCCGTCCATGGTATAATCGGCAACAAAATCTACCTGATCGTTGAATGATTTGCTCCGGAAAATGAGCTTGTCAAAATCGATGCTGAAAAAATGAAAAAGAAAGTCAAACGTAAGTGTACAAGATTTTCTTGAATAAAAGGATCGTGGCAACGGTACTAACAGGTCATAATCAATTTTGAATCCTTTCGTGAGTCCATAAAGTTTAGCGTTTTTGTAACTCTGCTTTACGGAAACAGGTCCACCGTTTTTGCCGATTATCACATCGCCAGCTTGTAATGGCTCGAGAGGAAATATTTTAAAATTCTTCAAACCTACAATCGTAATGTCGTTGATACATATAATACATCGAAACATCATGGCCCAGGGGCCATTAAAAAATACAGAAATCTATCAGTATTTTCCGTACCTTGACCCAACGAAACAATAGCTTCAGTCGCTGCGTTCGATGTACATTCCAAAAATGTTGGTGAATGTCGATCGCAAATTTGAAAATTGCTCGCTGCGATGGAAAAGAATTGTGTTAAATCAAACTTTTTACAAATATTCCAACGCAATATCATGAAAAATTCTACTTTAAAGGGAATTGCATTACTTTTTTTTTTCAATTCCTGAACAAAAATAATTTCAAAGAACTCAGCAGTCACAAAAACGATGTTATGATACGCGATGGATAATTATGCTGTGTGAATTTGAATTTACTCATTTCTTAAATAAACAAATAATTGGGAGCATTTCTCGAAACGTATTTTCTTAATCATCAAAAGTGATAACTCAATCGTTTCAATAATTCGCGAGAACTTCGTTTTACGATGTTCAATCTTCAAATCACGATCGATTTTTGCTTGTGGAGACTGTTTGCATGAGAGTTAGGTATTTCTAAACAGAACTGACGTTTGCAATTTTCTTTCGAAATGCTTTATTGATTTGAAAGCAATAAAGTGAAATATCTCGCGTCGACTCTATTTTTTTTTTTTTTTTTTTTTCCAGTATTTCGCAATATCAACGATTTATCAGAATTATTGCAATTACAGAATTGCTCGCAGACTGAAGTTTGAATGGAGAAAAGTTGAGTATCCGTGGATCGGAGTAGCTCGGTTCGTTTCATGTTTCAATGAAAATAATTGCCTCCACGTGCTCCCCTTAATAATCGCTGTCTTTGACCACCCATCGACAGCACGATTTTCCACTTTACTTTCACTTCTTTATAGCCCCACTCGAATAAACGTGAATAACGAAAATTATCGCATACAACAATGCATCGTTATTTAGAGCAATGCACAAATTTTTATAGCAACACACAATGTCATCTCTTTTTGCTTCGATTCATTGAAAACTGAACTGGGTCGCGATGCGCGTTGCAAAATAAAGTCATTCGATTTCGCAATCGCTGCGAAAAAATCCAGTTATTTTTCCATAATTGCATAACCGGATTGCGTGCGCCATCTTAGGCTGTTCTGAGATAGGACCAATTTTCTTTATTTTCTCTTCAATCGACAAGATTCTATTTCGTATTAGTTTTATGCGAATAAAAAAAAAAAAAAAAAACACGGTACGACAAAAATGATGCAGCGGGCAGAAAGATTTGAAGAAAAAAGAAAAAAAATAATGAATCGAAATTTGATCATTCGATGAGGAATAAAAAAATTTGCAGGAAACATCGACCTTTCAGTTTTGTTTTTATTTTATAACGTTTCATCCGACTACTTGGATAACATTGATATTTAATATTAAATTCAAATGAATTTTTATACATAATTAGAACCAACATTGAAAGAAACTCGTTTCATAAAGCAACTAATTGTATACAAGTATTGGGCTGAGAAATGAATAATTCAAATTTCGAATCAATAAAATGCTACTCACGTAAATCGATCGAGTTTGCCTCGATTATTAGTACGACGATCACTAATCCACCGATGTAATTCATATTGAATCTTTACCTTCGAATTATATCCAATTAGTGTTGAATTAACTTGTAATATTAGAGCTACTAATTAAACGATTCAGTTCAACGTTCAACGAAATGCTTAATTTTGAAAAAAAAAATAACCAAAAAAAAAAAATTATCGATCATTCATCGATACTTTTTCACGAAGGACGTATCTACCTATTCGCCGGTACCGACTGATTCGATAAGGCGAAAAATTCTCTCTATTTAAACGCGAGTCACCCCACCATGAGGTACCGCAGTTTGTATGAAAAGAGACTGTTTTTGGCCGGTAACGAAGCTGCAATGCCATCAACCGTGGCCCAACAGCGGGCGTCATCGAAGTATCAATTTTTTTAAATTTTGAAACAAAAATTGAAAAAAAAAACACACACACACACGCGCAATTCAAACATTTGTCTCTGTATGAGTGCATGCAATTTTATTCATATATATATATATATATATGTATACTCGGATCAATCGTTTCGTAATATCCAAGAACTCACACATATTCGAGCCTGCTGATGGTCCTTGAAAATTAACAACGTTTCGTCGACCGACATCGCAAGGTCGGTGAGTGACGAAAAAAAAAAACGAAAAAGAAATTACCTTAAAATATCTCGACGGGACAGTCTTTCACGGACATCCGTTACGATCTTCCGGACCCTTGTCGAATACCACCGTGTCTCTGTGCGAACAATCTCGTTCCCATGGATTATAAGCTATATTTCTATGAAATATATTGACTACCTCCAAATCTCCTCAAAGCTCCAATGTCACCGACTGGTTTCCTCCACAGGTGCGTCAAAGATTCTTATAAAAATTCGATTCTTACTTAATAACTATCGTGTTCTATAACAAAGTTCAGTACCTTTACACTTAACGTCACAATTTTATATTTTCTAATAAAAATTTCGTTTTCATTATTCCTGCATTATGCTTTAGGATTATGAATAAAAAAATCGCCATTGCCGGAGAGATCAAATGATGTGCTTGAAAATCAAATCGTTCGATACTGAAAACTTCCGAAAATCGCTTGAAAAACTGCAACGAATGAGAAAGAAATAATTTATTGTCTTGATGAAGTGTTCCTACTGAGAAAAAAAAGTTTGTGGATCGAAACGAATTTTCTTTCTCTTCATCCTGAGATAAGACTAAAAAATTCGTAGATGCTGAAACAAGCTATTGGTCGAACTAAAAAAGCTTTGGCGCAGCTAAACAAATTCATGTTGATCCAACTAAATATCATCGGATCAAACTAATTGATTTAATAATCCCAAAAATTACTGTTCAGTCAATTTTATATAATTGAGATTGAAAGAAATATTTATTAAAACGATTCAAGTGTGTGTATAAGCGAATGAATTTCCTTTTTTTTTTTTATAAGAAATGTTCATAATTTACTTGAATAAATGAAATTATTTTGTCATTAAACAAAAAAATTGTTGGACCCATCATATTTTCGTCCAACAAAATGGATTTAGTTCAATAAACAAATTTTTTTGTCTCTCAGTCTGAATGTTTTTACCGGAAGCTAAGTTTTTGCAATAATGGAATATCTGTCAGTAAGAACCTGGTGTGCTTTCGCCCACAATGAAAGAAAAATAAACAAATGTTTTGTTTGCCTCGCTGAAAAAATTTTTCGCAATTACAAATCCGACATATAAACGACGTTGCAGTAGATCAGAACGTAAAACAGATTTTCTGAGTTCTTTTTCATTCGTGACGTTACTTTGTAAAAGCAAGATCGCTTTACGAACGCGCGATTGCAATAAAAAAAAAAAGAAACAAAAAAAATAAAATAAAATTCACGTCTCATTATGGGCGAAGTAAATTCATGCAACGTTTATTACAATTTACAGGCTATAACTTTGGAGGTCTCTGCCTTGGCTTCAAACGTGTTATATATGGTTTCAATTTTTTTCCTGTTCTCATTTAATTTTTCCCTAACCACAATCCTTGCTGTTTCAAGATACAGAGCAAGCCAAGCTGCGAGTTATAAAAAAAAAAAAAAAAATCACAGACTAGCACACCCGCTCAAAAATGCTCTTAAAAATTACTGAATTATTATGAATTTGCTTTGCCCGCGAGAAAACATTGGGAAAGAATTTTTTAGTGGTTCACGTCAGAGATATTGCGAGTCAATAACAATGTCCGTATAACTATAAATCACATTGAATTCTGTATTAAATTGTGAACAAGTTTGCGAAC
Organism: Campoplex capitator; assembly: GCA_037576405.1. Lineage (NCBI taxonomy): Eukaryota > Metazoa > Arthropoda > Insecta > Hymenoptera > Ichneumonidae > Campoplex > Campoplex capitator. Next base: position 3,668,320 of record JARBWI010000015.1, read on the forward strand.
CACTAAAATCTTTTTCACACGTTTAAAATTGAATTGCAAATTGAAAAATTCGAATATACTTTCGTCGTCGTGACGCTTACGTTATTGGTAAAATTTTGATGGCGAGAAAGAATCAGGTCAACATCCTTTATTTACATTTTAGTTATTCCAAGTTTGCGATCGATTTAGTTTCGAAGGTATATACTTAAGGAGGTTCGGTACAAAAGGCAAAAATTCAACATCAAGTACGAGAACACAAATTTTTTCAAAATTTTCTTCTACTTAGTTATCGAGTAATAATGCATTAAAGCAGATTTCTTATGCCCGAAGTGTATACCTATATATATGGAAACGCTGTGCTTATACACGTGAACTTCAGTCTTCAATTACTCGATAACTGTGTAGAAGAAAAATCTAAAAAAAATTGTATTGTCAAATTTGGTACTAAAGAATATGTTCACCAAATTTTATAAAATTCTTAACTTTTTGAAATTTTTCGAAACTCCTTAAACTCGTCAAGATCGTGAAACATATGATTGAAACTCTTGTACCTTGAAACCCTTGAAAAACTTTTCATAAGGTTTACGAGTTATTCGCAATTCAATGCTGTCAAATTGATGTAGAAAAGCAAGCAATATCGACTTGATAATTTTGCGAGCAGCATTATGTAAAAATCCAAATTATTTTTGCATAAATTCACTTCTTCTAATAGTTTTTGTTTTTTTTTTTTTTTTTTTTTTCTATCGTTTCAAATTTGACTCGAGGGCAAAAGTCTTTAAAGATTCTGGAACGAACGAATAAACTGTCGACAGTATTTCTTCTTCCTCATACAACGAATTCTTTTTGCTAGCATAATGAATGAGTCGTATAAGTTGAAAAGCAATTTGTTTCTAATAACAAATTAACGCGAATGTCAAATGGAAAAAATCAACTATTGCATTTCATTCGGAAGAAGTACCAAACATTGTGGACTCTTTACGTGTATGGTTCATCAGCGAAAAGATCATCAACTCTGTTGCAATTGTTGTTCGACAGATTTTTTTCTCAAAATCTATTAACCACGATATCAAATAATGTTAGAATCAAAAACCGCCGAAAAAAAAATTTAGTTCCAACGTACAATCGCGTTAATGAAGTCATGGATGACGGGGACTCGTTGACCTCGAATGTAACATCAATGTCAAGCAATTTGTAAAGAATGTATACACAATTTTTTTCGATACTAATTCTTCTTTCTCTCTCTCTCTCTCTCTTTTCCATTGGTTCAACATTTATTTGCGCGTGAATGGGGATCGACCGCTTCTCAACTTTGCTCATGAATATTCCCGATTTCATAATATACTCACAGTATTTTATCATTTCTCGTCAGGCCAGAGTACCAGAGGCTGGAGAGGTCTCATGAGAGAACTTATACCCGTAATGAAAACTTTTCAGAGTAGTGTATAAAAAATGAAGAGAAACAAAAAAAAAAAAAAAACAGGAAAATTTGTGGTTCGCCACAATTATTCACGCTCCATACGCATATTCTGTTTGATTTATTTTGTTTGTCAGCTTTTCTTTCAACTCCGTTGGAAAGAAAAAAAAAAAATACTCTTTGCTTACAATCGTGAGGCACGTTCTCGACGAGAATAATCACGGGGAAACGTGCTGTTTGAATAAAGCAACGCAACGAGTCCTTTTTTGTGGTAAAAAAATAAATAAAAAACAGTCGCAACATTTTATTGAAAATAGTTCCGGGTGAAAACGTATGTAAACACAAATGCACACTGAAAAATAAATGTGTTGAAATTTTACACAATTTCCAAATTCCATTCCTATAAGAAAACATTTTTCCACCAGTTCGATTTATACATTTTGAAATTTTTTTTTTTTTTCATTTTCTCAAAAAATTTCGGATTTTTTTTCTTTTCTTTTGAGATTTGGAGATTTGAAAAGAATAGAAATTGTTTTTTTTTTCTTCAGTTACCAATTTCCAGCCAATTATGAAATTAAAAATATATTTATTCCTTCATTCCAATCCAATAACCATTTTTGGAATGTCGTTCGCGAAATTCGGAGTATACCAATCACCGCGTAGCTTTCTTTAGAAAAAAACGACAACGAGAAACAAAATTATTGAAATGGAATTGAAGAATGAAATTATAAAAAAATAAGGAATAAATAATGGACGATGATGGTAACGATGAACCGCCAATTGATCGTAAGTGAACAGTTTCGAGGATAAAAAATGGAATATCTTTTGATGGTATGGTCAACTCGACGAATCTATGTTAGTTTGTAGATAAATCACCCCATCGGTATTTCTTTTCATCGAGCCTCAAACTGGACAAATTAGTTTTTCGACTGGGATTGTGATGAACATAAATAACGTAAAACATAACGAATATTGTTTCGAAGTATTTTCGTTTTGTTTCATTTATTTAAAATCATAAAAAGTTATTAAACAACTTTGACGAAATAGATTTTGCATAATAATGAAACTTATTTTTCTACTGTTCAGAGTTTTTCTTTGTATACGCGTTTCAATAAATATCTAGACGTGTGTGTAATTGGATAGAAAAACGAAATATAGATAAAGTCGTAAAGTGCAAGCAGTCTTTGGTAGTAAAACCAATAATCATTCATTCGTCATCGTCGCTTCGTTTATGGCAATTGTAAAAAATGTTTTTTGAAAAATCGCATGGAATTTTCAGAATTCCAAGATCTACGACGTGTCCGATTAAGTCGCAGCTACGAGAACGTATTTTTTTTGTAGTACTAGCGTCATCGGTGAGTCTCTCCTCTCTCACCACGTAGCTGGGATAATAGTGAATACGCTTAACGTTCTTTCCCGAGGAACGCGGAGCAGCGAACAATCGATCGTTAAATTCGCACGGATTAATAGTCAGCATAGACGATCTCGAGCTTCCAACGAGAGTGTCGACTGAGCCATGAGTTTCGAAATAATTGGCGCGACGAAATTTGCTCAATTCTCTTACTCTATCTTCGCTGTCTTCTGTCCTTGAATGAATTTTATCACGGGACAATTGCCACCGATTTTCTCGACTCAACTCCGTACATCGACGAGTCTTACAACAATCGCGATTACCACTGGACTCATTCGTCCCTTTTCCCAACTGTTTTTTCTCAGTTTCGTTGTTCTCTGGTCTCGAATTTTCAACCTCATTTTTTGGCTTACAGCATCGACTGTGAGCTGAGATGGTTCGTATGACTTTTCGGTTCTTCGGTACCTCATCAATGACAGCGTCTACAGATTTCTTCGTGTTCACTTTTGGCTTCGCCTTTGGTTCATTCGCTCTTTGCCCTTTTTTCTCATTCCCTCGAGACTTTGTGGAATTTTCCAGAGAATGCGATCTCAACGACTTTGCAGGTTCCGGGTTTGATCTTCTCGCATTCTTCTTATCTCCTAGAGGCAAAATTCTTTGATTTTTTTCGGTAACAATTTTCTCTTCTTTTCTTCTATTCGTCCTTTCCGAATGCTCAACTTCGGCCACAAATGTTTTTTTGTTGGTGATTTCTCTGGAGTCTACGGATGAAAGGCTCGATGAGAGATCTGAGCACATCCCCACAGGCTTTTTTCGCCTGTGGCAATGCACTTTTTTCTGCACTCGTCGAAGAAACTCAGAGTTCGGTAAATAAGTTATTCGGCCAGCTCTTCTCAATGTCTCGTACCCGAGCAACGTCGCAACGAGTGAATTTCTGCCTGTTTCTGAATTTCCGGCGCAATAAATTTCTACCAGCTCTCCAGTGTGGCTGCGAGATGAATGTTTCTTCTCCTCAGGCCCATCCGAGTGCTGATTTCTACCTGAGATCTGGGAAATACAGTAACACTCTTTCACTGGTCTCCTTTGCGGCACTTTTGTATCCAAACGACTTTTAGATGCGAGGACTATCTTGTCATTTATCCCGGATGTTGATCGTCTGTTGAAATCTTGCTGAGAATCGTTTCGCATTGTTGAACAAATGATCAACCTCGTGAGTCTTTCTTGGACGAACGATGCAATGAATTCTGATTCTCAATGCCCTGTGTACAGAACCAGAATTTTTTTATCTGTTTATAAATATCAGTGGAGATTAAAGAAAACAATCATGAGTTTCAAGCTGAGGTAGAAGTTCTACTAAAATTGTGTTTCAATAATGAAAAAATGCCAGAAAGTTTACAAGTGTGAATGTCACTGTCTTTATTTAAAGATGTTGTCTTGTCAAAGCAAACGTGTCATAGTTGAAAAAAAAAAGTAAGGATTTCTATCGTCTAGTTTCAGAGATATTGCAGTAAAAAGTTATTCTTTGAAGTTTAAACTTTTGATCAGGTTTTTTTCTGTTGTATCTCTCTGTTCAAGTTGTGTTTGATACATTGAACAAAAGTTTGACTTTCGCACGTGTCTGTGGCAACACGACTAGTTGAATATCGACTCTTCGAACACTGTCTTCGAAAATATAGAAAACTGTACTCGAAATTGGATCACAAATGACGATAAAGAACATTAATTAGAAGCAATGAAAATAATTTACTTCCATTCGTGGTTTCTTTTGCAAAAAACTCAAAAAAAAGTTGGAACAATTTGCATAATCTAAATTCGCGAAAAAAAAACAGATTAGTGTATGAGTAAAGAATTTTTTATACATCATAACCTTTTTTTTCGCGCCTCTTTCGACGCTATAGCAATCAGTCAAAAAAAAACGTAACCATCAAAATCATTTCACTGACAAAAAAGTACACACTCGTCTGTATTGACACGCGAATATTTGAGCACCGATCTTGGATCAAAGACATCAAAGTCGTCAACACGAACGTGAGTCACTGCTGGTCACTGACGACACTGACAGCAGGTAATCTCGTAACAGCTGATCGAACGCTCAAGGGTTCATACTTTCATACGCGAAGCGTTGCCGCGAAGCGATATTGAAGATGAGTAGTGGAGTCCTCAAGATAAAATTAAGGGAAGACGGGTTGTCATGGAAACGCTCTATAGAATATGGGGCAAACGTAACCGAAAAAGTAGTTTCTTTTCAGGAATGTAACGTAAAAAAATTAAAGTAGGGCGAAGAAAAATTGAAAAACTGGTCTTTTAAGTTTTTTCGATTGATTTTTGTGATCAGATTCATAATAGCTATACGCTTCGACGGTTTGTGCAATGATGTATGAATACAGTAAAAAGTCTGTTTACTTTGACTGATTAGAAAATTACACGCATATATCATGTTTTTCAAACTCAGTCTCGAAATTCGAAGCTCAGTTTCAAAAATGTTTGCATAAAGTCAATCGCGATTACTGCCATAATATAGAATATAGAATTACAAATAAAAGCTCACATTCTCTGCAAAGAACAAAAATATTTTTTTACTCCCATAGATAATAAAACTGTATAACAGTCGATCACTTGACTAACTTAGTGAAAAATTCGAAAAAAGGTCTCATCAAGTAAACTGCATTAATAATAAAACGGTTGTGCGCCAAACATTTTGAAATCTAAATCCATTTAAAATACTCTAACATTCAATAAACGGTTTTCCAGTGATATTTTGGAATACACATAAATGTTGATTAGTTTGTCAAAACTGTTTCTCTGCCCAAACTTTGTCGAATTGCCGCGCAGAAGACTTTAGTTCCCGAAAAAGCCGCGTCGGTCGATCACACTTTATAGCAAAGAGATGCGCTCGGCGCGCTCATGAATGTGAAATGTGAAGTGCAATTGTCGCGCGTAGTACACTATCACTATCAGTAGTAAACAACACACACGATTTGTGTGGTATATTTTCTATAGACGCCATATTGAAAAGCGTGCAAAAGAAGTCGTTGCGTGTTTGTTAGTAGTTGTACACTTTGCGAGATACTTTTTATTGGCGTATGTACGCTACGTACTTATTCGAATCTCTCGTTTTATAATTCAACAGTACATTTGTATATTTATAAAAGAATAAAAGTACCATTAGCTCGAGTGGCGATGCATCGGAGCACGTTTATGTCCGAGGGTTAAGCGGTACGCCAGACGAAATTTTGTGAAAGAAAATGTGATTAACAATTTATAATAGATCGAATGAGCGTGTGTTTTTTTTTTCTATCATCTAAATTATAACAGCGAGATTTTCGGCTTAACGCCGTTCTGAGTTAGTATCACAAGTTAATGCCGTTTGAGGTTATAACCGCGTAGCGTTGTTCATCGTACTTTTTCATTCCTCTTAATAACGCGTTAAAAGTGTACACTTTTTTCACGCGTTACGCGATCGTAGGATGAACTTCTCCGAAGCTAATAGCATACACGGTGGTTTGCCACAATTTGGCGACTTAACCCCGAAATCTAGTGGTGAATTAACGAGTGGAATGCAACAAGCGCAAAATATTATTTATACTACTGCAGCGGCCACGATGAATCATGGGAAACAACCGATTGTGGTATGCTAGTTTATTTTTTTCATTCACATTATTATTATTTATTTATTCTGCGCTTCTTCAGAGAAAATCCTCATGAATCATCTGGTTTCGAGTATTATGCATATTGGAGTAGGGGTCAAAAAATGTTTGTGCCTAATAAAATTGGATCGGGTTTTAAAACGTGAAATAAATATATATGAAAAAACAATTTCACTGCATCTCATGAGGCAAAATCTAATATTCTCGAATCTTGAATATCCTCGAATCGTTGAAAAATGAATTTTCCATTCTTTTTTTTTTTCTTTAACTCGGTTAATTACTTTTTCAATGCAAACTTGTAATATTTTGTCAATTTCTTTTAGGTGAGTCAACAAAACAAATACCCTGGAAGCATAGTCGGTTGGCCAGATCCTAATACGTTGATGCAACTTTGTGAAAAGCAAAATATTCAGACCATCAACATTCCCAACTACAATAGCCAAAACAACTCGCCGTTAGTAGGAGTTCAGGCAAACAGCTTGCCCTTAAGACTCATGCCCAACATGTATTTGCCAGCGACTTCCCAATCGGATGTTATTATCAAACAAGAAACTACGCAAGTTAGACAAAACTCATCCGCAATCGTTAATGCAGGATCCAATGTGGTAGGGACTTTTTCCATTTTTGTACAATAATAATCTACATTTTTATACTTCCATGGTCAATAGTTGTTGCTATTTAGTAGAAGAATTTTTCTTTATAAAACGAGTTGACAAAACATGCTGCTAATGGATTTACTTTCTTGGAAAGCAAATATTCGGTTTATTTATATTTTTGGCAGGTAATTATGAAACAATTTAGAAGTTACAGAATTAAGCTTTCGTCACTTCAGTACTTTCTTTCCGCAGAAAGTATGTTTGTGTTTTTGGAAAACGGAAATTGACGTATGAAAAAGATTTGATTTCATTGAAAAGATTCATTTGTTTGAAGCGATTGGATAGTAAAATGAAAAAGCGTTTCAGCGATTGGAGCGTTTAAAAGCTTACAAATTTTCATTTTGTTCTCAATACATTACGAGAGTACCTTTGGATTTAATCATTTTAGAGAAAAGCAATAAATGTAGGAATGAACATTAATGTTTTACATTCGTTGTTCACAGGCGTCGCACATGCAACTTCAGCAGCAGAGTGCGGCGATGGCGGAATATTTACAAAAATTGCAAGCAACGACGTTGCCCTTGACGCTTCAGCAACTCATGAAGCTTCAGTCGGATCCCTTGAAGGTTCGAGAGAAGTCCGAAGAGAACGAAAAGAACGAGCAGGCAACGAACAATATACTAAACATTCCGAGCGTACCGGCATTCCGTAACGGTCAAATAAGCCACAACGGTAATGGTCAGTATGTTAATTCGGAGAATATGATGATGGAAATAAATCCGAGTGATTTAAACGTGCACATAGAGAGCAACGAATCGTCCGAATTAGTTCGTAGCGGAGTGCATACGCAAACGGATTCACAGACTCAGACGCAACAAGATAAAATGGAGCAAAGAACCGGTTCGACAGAGATCGGAAACAAAAGTGAGACAAAGAAAATGAAGTTTCGAGCGAAAACAGGTGAAATAAAAATAGCTCTCGGTCTTGATGGTTCGATGCTTTATTGTTGTCCAGAATGTAGTCTTGCGTTTTCTGACAAGTCTGACATCGAGCAACACATACAGGGCCACGTTCAAGAACGAAAATATCAATGCAAAGAGTGCGGAGCTATGTTGAAACGTAAAGAACATTTGGACCAACACATGCGGGGACATTCCGACGAGCGACCCTTCAAATGTCCCGTTTGTCAAAAAGCCTTCAAGCGTAATGAGCATTTGACTCGTCATTACGTGATACACTCTGGTGATAAAAATTTCACCTGTAATGTTTGCGCCAAAGCTTTTTCGCGTAAGGATCATCTGAATAAACATGCGCAAACTCACCTTGGTGTCAAAAGAACGAAAACCACCAAAAAGGAATCTCCGACGGCCATCGATAACAGTTCTAAAGATCTCAACGATACGAACAATTCTATTTTATCGAACAACGACGATACTAATAATTCTCATCCGATAAAACCGGAAATAAGCTTCTTACAGCACATTCATCATCTTCAAAAAGATCAAAATTTTATTCAAACGTTTTCGGCTTTCAAGGAACAAGCCTTGAGGGAAGGTGGTGTGGGTGGTAGCGGTGGTATGTTGCAGCAACAAGCTGTCAACATGAACGAAATATTACCACAAAACGCGAGGTACCTCATGCCTTCCCAGTTACAGTCGTGAATACACTAGATCAGTCTTTATATTCCCGAATTATTAGACAAATTGACTTCGTAATGTTGAATAATAGCAATAATTCATCTAGACTTACGAGGGATATTATTTCTTGTGAAATATTATCACTTTTCTCACCGACAAAACGTCCAAAACTCCATTTTTTCTTAATACAATGAAGGTTAAAGAGGTTCAAGTAGGCAGAAATCGTCGAAACATAACGGCGTCACTTTCGTACAATTGAAAACTTGAAATTTTGTCCACTTGAAAAATAACTGCTCAGGGATTTGTGGCCTGAAAAATCATCAAATTTAGCAAAACATTTTTGAGATGTTAGTCATCACTCTTAACAATACTCAACTTATATTTATTATTCATGTTGGGCGCGAACTTATATAATGGCCGCAAATATGACCTAATTTTTTTTTTTTTAGTAAAACAAAGTCTTCGTATTTTTTTTCCATTTTTTTTCTTCGTTTTATAGATTTTTCACCATTTAATGTTCAAATGCAGTTCTTCCGCACGCCATTCGTTATAAAATAAAGTAATAAAATGGCCGATAATGGAACCTTATTATCGCAAACCAGAAACATTTTTTACCCCAAAGAGAACCTGATCGTTTTTTTACTCAGTTGTAGGATTTACGCTCGGAAAAATAAAGTGTAGAAAAATACCCATACACATATTTGCAAAACAAATAGAATTATCATCAGGATTGAAATATTATTTGATGAAGTAAATTATTTTTGATTATTGAAACGTTAAAGAATCGATAAATATGACAAAATTCCCAGTAAATTCTCAACTTAGAAACAACTGAACACTTCAATTTGCAAGATTTTGAAATATGTCGAACCCCTCAATCTTCTTTTGCTTCTGCGAATAATGATTAAAAAAAAATAAAAAAAACACAAAACATCGAACAATATTGAAAATTAATCGTTGGAATGCAACGAGAACGATGATTTTCGATTCGTATCCATTGTTGATTTTTTTTTTTTTTTTTTTTGGAAGACGTAGTTTTCTAATTTGAAACAGAGAACGTACAATGATCAGTTTATTCCTCTCAGTACAAACCTGGTAGAAAAAAATATAACGAATGTCGAAAGAATAGAAACGATGCTGCATTCCAAAGATGAAAACTTCAAAACGATGAATTAGAAGCATTTGGTGCGACACGAATTTGTAATTATCTTCCATTCTGAAAGAGAATAGTTTTTGGATTTTTGTTACCAGAAAGTGTATTTTTTTTTTTTTTCGCTCAATCTCAATCGAGCAGACATTTTTCGAATGCCTCTTTATGACGAACGCGATGAGTTTCGCTGTACATTAATAATTACTGACACACGCCTCGTCGATACTTTCTTTTCAATGAATATAAACGCATAGTGAATTGGAAAAAATACTATAAATAGCGAATAAGTATGATTCTTAGGAATTCTTTGATCAAGGGTTTAAAAAAAAAAAAACGTAAAAGAAAACAGAAAGGGAGAAGGTGATAATAATCGGTAAAGATTGCCTTAATAAAGAGAGACGTTTCGGAGTAACGACGATCGTTTTGTCTCGTTTCCGTTCGTCATTTCAAATCGACTGTAACGTTGGCTGTGACGACGACCTACATGATTAAGGTTACTACCATCGCCGCCACCAATCATTACCAGACGAGCATTAATCGTCCTTGCCAGCTACATTTCATCGTCGCGTTGTCTTGGCCAATTGTGAATTATTAATCTCTCAAATTTTCGATCTCGCCCCATTTCTTTTCACATGAACTGCTCAAAGCTTCTCAACTTCTCGATAAAACAAAAAATCTCATCGAAATTTTTGAGAACGAACAATCGTTGGAAATGCTTCGACCAAAAAAAGCAAATATCGTTCAGCCAATTTTTAAATATCGAGCTGCACATTATTCAAATTGTAATTTTACTTTAGTTTCATTTGGAAAAGAGAAAAACAATTGTAAAAAAAAAAAAATTGTTTCGAACAAGAAACAAATTGAGATCTGGAAAGCAATTCTCCACGATTTTTCCATTCAAAAAAGCGTTGAAATTTCCATCGTTGGAACATAAGCCAGAAATCTTTGATTTATTCGTAACTTTTTTAATTTTTCAAATTTTTTAGTGTATATTTACGAAAAAGTGTGACCGTATTCTAGAGCTTTAAACAACGAATAGTTGTGAGCACTCTCGCCAACAAAAGCATTTTTTGGTGTGCATTCCAACGATGCAAACTTTAACATTCTGATTTTAAGTTGAAAAGTTTCTTTCGTATATCGATAAATAAAAGCAAAATAATTCATCGAACTCTTGACATTTTTTCATTCTCATCATGCATAAGTAAGAGAACTAAATGAGAAAAACTCTAATAATATTGTTAGTACATAATAATGTCAGATTAAGATAATTTATAGAAATAACTCAGCTCGGAATGAATCTAGTCTACGATTGCAAGAATTTTATAGTTAATTTTGTTTTTTTTTTCTCTTTCCATTTTCAATCGAAAGAATTCAGCGGGTGACACAAGTGGCGAGAATATTGAAAGTCACACGCTTATTTACACAACGGATCGAGTATCGCTCCGTTTTTTTTTTTTTTACCATTATTTTTTAAACTTGATTAGTGAAATCATCTATTCTGTCGCAATTTTTATAGTGAGAATTTTTTAAAGAATTTTTGTTCCGCTTACCGGGATTCAACGTCATGACGAAGTGACAACTGCCAGTGTTCGATTGATGTGAACTAACGAGTGGCTCCGACGAGCGAGTATGTCTTTCCGATAAAGAGGATACTGCGAGAAATTAGCGCTCATCGAATTTATAAACATTTCAATGTTTTTTTTTTTTTTTTTTTTTTTTTTTATCATCTTCGCAAAAACCAATTCGTAAACCAATTTTTATCATCTTCGCAAACCAGAAACAAAAAAAATTCAATGGTTAATGGGAATTATTCTCTTTGAGGCAATATCGCTGCTTCACACTAATCAAATAAGTGCTAAATCTTCAGAATACGTTTATGCAAAGTTTTATGTATTAAATAAATTAATTGATTCGTATCACAGCATTCGTTGTGGAACATAAAATAATTGATAACGATAGATTTGTGAAATCAATGTAATTCGTATTTTTTAACAGATTTTGATGCATCACGTTTTATCATTTTGTTCCTTAAGAGATTCTTTATGAATTCATCGAGTATTTTTTTCTCTAAATTTGTCAATGTAATTATTTTCATCAGCCCATTAAGTAAGTGACTGCAACAGTCGAATTAATCGTCAATTCATTCAATTAGTGCATTAAACTTTGCATCAATGTATTTTAGGAATTCAGTACTCAATCGACTAGTCGTCTGCATCAGTTATTCTATCTTGAAATGTCAAATTGAAATCGAATTATCAAAAATAATAATTTCCATCGAAAATCAAAATTGGACGATTAACAAAAGTTATATCCATTGAAAATACAAAAATAATGGTTAATGCGTTTAAAAAAATCGCAACCCTGTTGAAGCGGAACGATAGATACAAAAAAAAGTTCGAAAAATTTTTGCCTTTTTTTCAAATTCAATCTGTAAATCGAAGAAGAAAAATATCATGTTACCACAGAATTTGAAATTTCCAACGTCCGTTTCGGAAGAACCGTTCGAGTGTCAGTTTTCGCAGAAGCTTTTACGCCATTTCGTGAAAAGAATTCATACATTTGCTATTATGGTGGTCGAATTGACTAGCATGTTCTCCCCTCGATGAAAACGTTTTTTTTTTTTTACCTTACATTTTAAGTCGTAGATTATTTTAAAGTTATTTATAAATGATATTAATTGAGAGACTTTTGTCCCCGGGTGTGTCTGAAGCATTTTTATTAGATATTTTTAAATAAGTTATATGAAATCCTTTCGAACTAAATTATAAAAAGGGATTTTCTTTTATTTCAACGAGCTAATCGAGTGGGCGTTCTGCTGACTCTTGATTGAAAAAAAAAAAAAAAACGTAATCATCATTAATAAGAATAAATACTCAAGAGTCTGATGACGTGAAGTAGGAGGAAAACGTAGTTGAATGGAAAGTTTCGAATCGGTAGCTCGAAGAATCGATAGTCGATCGCGGGGATGGTTCCTCCAAATGAATAAATAAATAAGAACGAAAAAACACAAACAAACAAACAAATCCCATCCTTCGCTATTACCAAAGACTGTTAAGTTCTTACGGCCTATTCCGATTAATTATTTTAAGCAAACCCGCTTCCACACAATTTCTTCCTACAAGAACGTCGAAATAATGTAAAAACAAAAAAAAAAAAAAAAACAAAAAACAAAACTATTTAAAAAAAAAAACAATCAACAAAAAATTATAAATAATAAAAAAATGTATATGCAAAAAGATTAAGTTTTTGTGGAAAAAAGTCCGTCACTTTTACGATGCATAAACTTTTTTCCGACCAAACGGCAGGGTGAGAAACGTTTTGCTCATTGCAACAATCTTCCTGGACCCGAAACGGTCGATGTTACGACGCTTCGGTGACCACTCATCGAAGTCATAGTTTGAATGAAGCAAGCGAAAATTAAAAAAAAAAAAAAAAAAAGAAACGAAAAATTAGCGATTATTTGAAAACCGAACGTTTTCGTATATGATTATCGGTCGACAGTTGTACATGAGATTGCATGTAGATTGCCAAAATAATTATGACATAGGGATAGTGAGACAAATGACACTGTATTTTTCACACCCAGATATTTTTCAATAAAATAAACATAGTAAAAAAAAAAAATAAAATAAAATAAAAAGAATAATGAGCCTTATTTACTAAGCACTTTCCCTCGTGCCCATATCGATATTTGAGAAATGATTGGACGTGGAAAGGTAGAGAGAGATGATCCATCGCAATAAAGCTTGGGCTATTGCGTATGGAAGAGCAAACTTTGAGTGAGGTGGCGATTTTTTATTGTCGATATTTTCAGACTCCTCGTCGTCGAACGTGTTCGAGAGATTTTCATCATCGAGAATTTCCAGATGTTCTAGTGCAAATTTGTCATCTAAATTTTCGAGACTCTCCAATTTTTCAAGCCCTCTTTCCACGTTTTCGTTCGAGCTATAAGCTGAAATATTTTTCTTCGAATATTTCATCGAGTCCGGTTCCATCGGACTATCCGAACTAACGTCATCTTTTTCATCATCCATTTCGTTGGATACTTCGACATCGATCGATTTTCTTCTCGCTATGACCGAAATGTTGGAATTTATTTTTGTCACTCTTTCCGTTGAATTCTCATTTGTTTGGTTGAGAATTTTTCCCACGTTGCTAACGTTGTCCGGCTTGTGAAATACAAAATCATAAGTTGCACGCAATTTGCCTATTAATTTGTCCAGTGGCTTGACGTCTCGAGTACGATTCTTAAAATCGATCCAATCCTCGAGTGGTATTAGTCTGCTTATTTGACGAACTTCCTTAGCTTGTAGACACATCTACGATGTTACAAGATCGAAGAAAAACAAGACGCATTACTATTAATTACAGATTAATCATTACTGATATTAAACTACAGTTTGATTGGTCCGATTCTATTATTAAACTTGACTGGATTCATTTTCTTCTCAATCACAATTTCAAGCTTGCTGAAAAGTGGAATGCATATCATGCTACTCACTATCGATCGCATATAGAGCAAATTTCAAATTCATGAATGAATAGAAATCGTTGAAACCTTAACATGTTTGTTTTATTCCAAAATTTTCTCCCTTCGAAAGTATCAGAATCGTGCTCGAGAAATAATAATTGAAAGGGAGTTTGTGAACGTAAAGCGAAGACACTCGAAGTTAAGTACGTGACGTGAGATGGGGCACGTTTCATCAGATTCGTTTGCTAATAGTTTGCAACATTTTTCTGGCAAGGTCAACGAACATTTGTCAAACGTGTGGTAATTTTGTTTTGTAATTTAAAAAAATCCAACATGCTTTATATCTCAGCACTCGGGAATTTAATAACGAATCGATTAATATGATGAACACATTCATTCTGTTCAAGAAATATTTGTGCTCGTTGTTTTCATTGGGTGAAAATATTGAATAAGAAAATAAAATAAAATGTATAAATTTACATATTAATAGTGATCGAAATTAAGAACTTACGCACAGAGCAAAGCAGACTCCGATGTAAAACAACTTCATTTTATTCACTGCTTATTGATCGTATATGTGAATATAATTAAGAAAAAAAAAATCAAATTGTAATAAAAGAAGTGACACTGAAAAAATAAATAAACGATCAATCTCGACTATTTCTTCTGTGGCGTTTTATATATTTCCATTCGTTCGACTGATGACTAAATTGTTTCGACGACCCCTTTATACCTGGCAAAGTTCTCTATGCAACCGATGAGTGTCCCGAAACGTGAGTTTGATATGTTACTCAATTTATTTTATATTCCAAGCACGTAAATATTACTTGGTTTCCAAACTCGATGTCGATAAAATTCATTCTCCTTGTGGCTTCTTCATACTTTGTTCTGGCATTCATATCGACGTTAGAAATAATCAACGAAGAAGATGCATTAAATGTTTGAATGACGAGTGCTGAATATCTGTGTGTCTTGTACAGTCATTTTATTAAGTTTTGCTCCAAAATAATAGACAGTTGTAAAGTCTTCGGATATTACATTGGTTTTAATACTGCACTCTTGCACAAAAAAGAAAGTTGAAATGATGCATATTTCTCTTAAATAATGAGATTTTATTGATCAATATTTGAGTAAATTCATTGAATTAACATAAGTACAGGATACAGTCTCAAGCTCCAAATAGCACGATTTCGAGTTGAATTCGAGTTGAAACTCAATTCGAAATGATTGAGGAAAAAAAAAATCGTAAATGGGTCAGTATAAAAAGATTTGGACAAATGGGATTTTACATGGATCAAGCAAGGTAACGCAAAGGTATTAAACGTCGGAGATCTCGGTTTAGAATAGTGGAAGGATCCCTCAAATTTTTGAGAGTCGATGTAAGTTTAAGCTTCGCATCGTCTCTCTTGAGTTCTTGTTTTTCTAAAATTTTTTCAAGAAGAGTTCGTATCTGAGGACCAACTCCACCTTCGCCTGAAGATTTTAAAGTCTGAAGGACCTCGTCGGAATATCCAGAGTATTGGGCAAAACCTTGTCTTCTTGCTTCTTTACTCAAGGCGTCGTAGAGAGACGCCAGTTCTTGTGTCGAATTTCGAAGGGGAGCTTTTACTGTTTTTCTCAGATAGTTCGTCAAACTTGGTCGTGGAACCTGTGACACTTTTTCACCGATCATTGTAAATCTGTGAATGTAAATATAGAAAAATCATTAAATTGTTTTAATTGTATAGCAAAATTTTTTTTAATACTACAATTAATCACAATAAACTGACCTGATTTCTTCGTCTTCTTCTTCAGAACTATCGAGTTTTTCTTGTTTAGATTCTTCCAAGCTTCTCGAATCATCGTGATTTTTTTTCGGCTCGTCGGAAGACTTTTTATTATCGTCTGATTCTTCGGGTGAATTTTCTTTTTCGTACGATTCTTCTGACGCATTTACTCCGGACTTGTACTCTTTCTCCGGTAGAGTAGTCGAAGGAAGTACATTAGATTTCTTGGCCTCATCGATCGTGGATGAATTCACGTAATCGCCATTATTTTCGATCGTTTCTTGATTCGTTTCGACCACTTCCTGCACAGCTTCTTGACCTTCTTCAACGGGCTTTTGGACCTCGTGATTTATTTCCGGTGTAGCATAATTCTGCTCCGGTGTCTCGGTCTCGATTCGCTCCGTTGTGCCTTCGATCCCTTGAATTTTTATCTCACCAGCGACGCTGGTACTTTCCTCGGTTATTGCCGAAGATTCGGTTGGATCAGCAGGCGCCACGCTGGGCGATGATGCCGTTGAGATTTCATCGGATGATAACGTTACTGCTGGCGCCGATGAACTTTCGATCAACGCTATCAATACTGCTGGTTCTTCATGATCGGACAGAGCACTGGAACTTGTCGACGCACTCGAAGGATTTTGAAAAACAGGTTGATGCTGTCCTGGCGCATGAGGACTCGTCGCGTCTACGTCCGTTTTAACTGTCGTAGTTGATGCAATAGGTGGTGGGTCGTCAAATTCCTCAGCTTGTAGATCTTTCAACTGGCTCACAGCGTGAAATATCACCTGAAAATTGATCATGTACATCAATGCGAAGGTGTTCATTTTAATCGACCATTTGTATCTGTATTTACGTAAAGTTAAGAAAAATTTTTTGAAAAAATGGCGAACCTGCATCGCTGCTGGAAGATAAGCATTCGAGTAAACCGGCGTTGAGTATGCGGGCTGTTTTCTAACGACCGCGCCATTCGACTGATGCTGAAAAAAAAAAGTCTTTTTCAGTTCTGAAATCTCTCGAGTAAAGTATATTTTCAAAATTTTTGATCTTCGTTTCAAATGGAACAAAGAAAATGAACAGAACTCTCATATACAGCTGTGAGATTCTACGCCTGTAAACTTTGCCGGATGATGAATTCTACCGTTACGCGCAAATGACATTGCTGGTATAAGAGGTCGAGAACATCATATTAGGTCGAACTAATCACAGTCGAATACTATGACGATCGACAGCAGATTTTTGTTCTCGGTTAAAAGGCGCTTCGGTCTTAGTTCCATGACCTTTGCTAATTTTTTTCTTCTCCTATATATTCGTACATTCGCTGATTACGAATCAAGATGAATATTTTCGAATAAATTGGAATACTAATCGTCGAATCTTTGGATCATCGCAATGAATTGAAAAATATTTGGCCTGTTATATAGAATGATAAAATAAAAATATTCATAGAAAATAAAAATATTTATTAGAACTCGATATTGAAATAAAATTATATTTCGAAAAAACTTGAATAAATTAACGATTTTATAAATATTGAATACTCGATTTCGTCTTACCCGTTGAATGCAGAAAAATACGAGTATAACGAGGCATACGATCTTCATGGCGATGAACGGTTGTCAAAAATTGTTTAATTGTGATATTTCGAACTGAGATTCGTCGTTTGACGTTAGTAAAAGAAGGATAAACTTCCCGGACGACAAGTGAACCGAGACTGCTCTGCGAGCCTTTTGCTGCTGCGGCTTCGAGAAATTTGTAACGGTTTTCATTCTGGTTTGTCTTCGTGGCAACACAACTGCCGTTTCATGGGTGTATATTCTATCTATCGAGTATATATACTTAACTCAAATACGTATGCTGTTGAAAAAGCCGTTGGGACTATCAAAAAAGTCATTTGGATAAGTGTAGAAATGAGATGTCAACCACCCCTGTTTTAATGATCGTCTTCATTTTCTCTCTATCGCATTCTTGAGAGAATTTGCCAAAAAAATAAAATAAAATCACGCATAAATAGACTGAAACGAAAATAAAGAAATTTCGAAGGTCGTCGGAATATCCTCGAACAATTTTTCGTTCTCCGTATAGATCCAATCCAGCGTATAATCGAGAGAGTGAAAATTTCCTGACGTATTTTTCTTGTCTTGCATTTCAAGGCGAGGCGGTTTCGGCATTTTTTTGTTTTCAACTCTTCTCTCGAAGCTTCGTATCACGAACGATTCTATACCATGCAAATTATACCACGACCGGTTCTATATTATGATTATCTATTTCTTTTTTTTTGCTTATTTCGTCCTGCTATTTTTGTCTCCGCGATAAAATCAACTTTATCAAATGAATTTTCTGCGATGTCTAAAATAAAATAAATTTTCGGCTTGCTTTACCGAAACGAATTTTGTTTTTTTTTTTTTTTTTCATACCACTTTTACTTGATGAATTTTTATGCCTGTTACTTGTATTACGAATCGTTGAATAATCATGAGCTCATATTATATTAGTTAGTGAGAGTGATTCGATTTTAAATGCGGGTACCCGTACAATGCATCTTTATCACTCGACACTTTCCATTATTAAATGATATCCATAAAACAATGGGGATACAAAAGAAAATCATACAAATATATATTCCGTGAATGGGAACGAGGAGGATTTATTTTGTTGGAAACTCCGGCGTAGTTAAAACCCTATTTCAGCTGAAATAAATTCACGAAAAGTTTGCCAAAGTTACTCATTGGCTGGAGTGTTTGCGGATTTCGTGCCACAGTTTTAAACGAGAAACGTCTCATTTACTCAAAAATGAAACTTTATATCGTGGTTGTCTACGTTTTCATAGTAAGTCGTTTATTCGTAATACTGATAAAATATAATTCTCGACCGGACTACATTGTAGAAAATGGTACAATTTATGATCACCCCATTTCTGCAATATTATTAGTTGATTTTTAAAAAAATATCGTGATTTTTCGTGCAAGCGAAGTCGAGAAGTTTTTTTAAATAATTATCAACGATATAAATCGTCGCTGCAAATTTATAAATATACGTTCAAAAGCGAAAAACTTTGCTTAGTTAGCTGATCGGTAGAACTGAAAACTTATTCGGAGCACTTGGCTCTTGGGATTTAAACGTCGATACCATTTACCATGGTATTGTGTCATTGTTTTCGGAGGATGCATACACAATTGTTATGCTTATTGAAGAAAGCACTGAATACATAATCGATATTTGATCGTTTCCTTGCAATGAGCTATCGATGATTTCGTATAGCTTCCTTCTTTCTCAACTAGAATGTCAATGACAACGCTGTAGGGAAATATCACTTTTTTACTCCAAGTTTTCCAGTATAAATAATATTCGAATTACGAAATTACGTTGATTAATAATTTCTCTCATTGATAAAACGTTTGTTTTTTTTTTTTGTTTTCCTGTAGAACGTCGTGATCGAATCAAAACCACTGGAGAATGCGAATAATTTTGAGGTGAAGAACGAGATCGATTATGGAAATAGTGCCAAGGATAAAAATGAGAGTCACGATACGCGAAAGAAATTGTCCCGTCCGAGTGAATCCTCTGTCGACCAGACAGAGGCTTTGAATGATGAAAATATCGAAAATAATCAAGAAACTACCGAAAAAATTAATTCGATAAAACCACCGCAAGCCGAAAATTTGCTCAATTTTTTGTTGCCACTTCTGCAACGATGGAAATTTACTCCTCAAACATTTCTCCAAGATCGAATCAATGCCTTTAAGCAAAGCCTTGGAAATCTCGGTCTGATTGTTCCCTTGAACAACGCAACGAGCTCCAAACAATTCGCTACGACAAACGGTCTTCTGCATCTCGTTGGACTCAACGATTCGGGTTTCTATACCGATCGATTCGAACCTGCTGGCTTTCTCGGCGGCAATGGATGGTTCGCTAATAAAGGTGGAATTCTTGGCGGTCCTGGTGCTATTATATCGACCGGCAGTCTACTCACCGACTATCCAACTCCGTACAAAAAATAAAATCAATTCTCATCAATTCATTTAGTATCCGTTGAATATATATTTATCAAATTTATTCATTCGCGTATAGAATATTTATTCCTGGGTCAGTTTTTCGTCGCAGCTGTGCAGAAATCATTTGAAATCCTATATCGATCTGCAAGTATCAGCTCAATGCTACTCTTCTTTCGAAAGGCTTGCGTAAAATATTCTGTTGCACTGAATATCAAATTTTGTTGAAATATTCAAATTATTTAGTTGAACGCGCGTATTCAACAAAATATTTTAAGATTTCAACAGAATTTCGTTTTCAGTGTATCTTTAGAACGTTAATTTTGATGATTCCATAGTGTCTTGTTGTTACAATAAATTGATTCTTCTGGGCAATTACGCGAAACCAATATGTTCATTCAATAAAGCATATTATTTAATATTCTCATAGAAAAAAAAAAATAATTATGTAAAATTCATATTTTCTTGTACGGAATATAAAAACATAAGTTTCTATGGTTTCGAAATAATAAAAAAAACGTCCTTTCAGAGGAAACGCGAGAAAAGTGAAAACCGTATTTGTATAATTCGGTTTTATCGAAATGATAAACGAGACAAGTATAATATTGTTTAACTGCGTGAACGAATTGAAAAATAGTAAAGAAGATACGAAAGATTCTGCATTGCATTTGTAGCGAATTTTTTTTTTTTTTTTTTTTTTTTTTTTCGTTAAAACTGTTTGTTTTCGCAAACTGTATTTCTTTGACCGAAAACTTTGAATCGTTTTTTCGTTTGTTTTTTTTTTTTTTTTTAAACGTGACTAAAGTTCTGGTTTTCGATCGTTCAAGCAGTTCCGACAGCCCGGACTATGAATGCCACAATTTCATTAATTTCATAATGAAAATAAACGAGGCTTGGCTTACAATTAGATACCTAGAGCTGATGACCGTCGAGAAGTAACAGATAATAATCATCGAAAGCATGAAATGAAATTACCCATTTGTATGGTTATTATACGTTTAAAGGTAGACACAAAATCCGACCCATGAAGGAATTAGTGGAAGGTTGAGACCCACGAACGCCTATGAACGACTGTCCAACATGCGTGCGTGCTAACGATCCTCCGGAGCTATATACTCATTCTGCGAAGCTTATATGCTTACCCATACATATATGCATATTTAATGCAGATATAGATCCGTCTACGTGATATTTAAATCCGTCAATTTGTACGGTTAAACCAACAGTAGAAATCCTTACAACGAATATTCGACTACGAACAAATATTTAATCCATAAAATTGACGCTCATTGAATTGGTGAATGAGGATCATACGATGATCGATTTCTTCACAGAAATATTCTTAAATAAGAGTCCAAAAATGATTCAAGTAAAAATCATTCGGAAGAATGTTCTTTTCTCGAACTTACGAAAGAATCTACTGTATAATTCTACTATATCGATGTTATCCCATACAGGTATAGTCTCTCATGAAGGCTTTTGTGCCTTGTGGCATCAATTAAACGTGGGCGGGCGGTTTCGTCACGGTCATACGCGACAAAGGCGACGAGCAGAACTCTTGCTTTCTCTCTCTTTCTTTTTCATTATCGGTTCTTCGGGGCTGACCGTCTAGGCGCGTTTGCGCGCGACAATAATTGCGAAAAGCGCAAAGTTAAAAGTCGACGAAATATCGCACCGACTCAAGGGAAATGTGTGAAAAAAAAGGAAATTTAAATTTAGCGGAAACGAGTTATTGAGAGACTG
Organism: Campoplex capitator; assembly: GCA_037576405.1. Classification (NCBI taxonomy): domain Eukaryota; kingdom Metazoa; phylum Arthropoda; class Insecta; order Hymenoptera; family Ichneumonidae; genus Campoplex; species Campoplex capitator. Next base: position 3,690,063 of record JARBWI010000015.1, read on the forward strand.
GGGGAAATGGGCAATTCCGACCGGGACAGTGGATGGTAAAATAGCAAATGAAGTTATCAACGGGAAGCTTCTGTAAACGTTCCGCTGTGGCGCTGAAGCTCAAGGGAAACGCACAACCGCGCAATACGCGTGGAATTTAGTGAGACCTCGATGTATGGCTCGTTCGATGAATCTCTTGGTCGGATGATTTTGTTTAGTAGTCGACCGAGTGGTACAGGCGTCGACGGTCGAGACCGCCGTCTTGAAAAAAATGCGCGTGAAAGGATGCCGTACGAACGCGGGAGACTGTTACCGCAGAAAAACACACGGTATTACTATACTGAACAAATATAAAACCATAAACAAGAGAAAAGTATTTAAATAAATTCTCGTTTTAGTACGAACATCGTTTACGGCATATTATTTTTATTTATGTTTTTTTTTTGTTCTTTCTTCATTATATATTATTCGTTTCATCATTTAAAAGATAGAAAAATAGCCTGAAAATGAAAGAATAATTTCATCGTTTCGCGTTTAAGTACAAATAAATAATTGCTCCATTAATCTTTCTGATTTCTTGTAATATTTACCAAGTGATAAGACGCTAATATTGAAAATTAAATCAGGCTTTAATATGTAACATCGGTACATGAAAACGCGTGGTGTGTACTCTCTCCGCGGTGATATAGTATCAAAGGATCACAAGTCGCTCAATGGGAATGTCGCTAAATCGAGTTTATCTGTGTACGCTCTGTTTATATATGCTTTGTTTATACGTACGATCTTTACACGTAGACAGCATCGCGGACAACTTTTTATGCGTAATGATAATTGTGGCTTTTTTTTTTCTCCAAAGATTCGGGCATGCCTTTCGTATAAATTGAATCGCAGCTTTAATATTCATCGAGCAAGTGTAATTTTCGTAGATTTATTTTTATTTTATTTTTGTCACACTCAAAGATATCTGTGGCGAAGAAAATATGTAAAAATATGTCTCAATAAACGACTAGACGTCGATGCATGTTATTCCACATGATTTATTCATAATTTTGAAATTGATCATACGCGAAGAGAATAAAAAAAAAAAAAAAAAAGAAAAATTACCATTACAGCAGCAGAAATCGGGGACAACCTCTGGAATTTTTGGAATTTTCTATGGTGCAATGAGTAAATTTTTGTGAAATAAAAATATACAACGCTTCCTGTCATGTGCGAGAGATATTTGATTTTATATTCATAAAAATTTTCACTGTGCTGTAAAATTTTTGAATATTCAACCTTTCTTTTTCCCTGCTTCTTTTGCTGTGACGGTCATTTTGAAACTGTTCGAAAATTCAGCTTTTATCCGAATATTGCGAGTTCGGTCTTTACATCTCGTGTGAATGGTAAATGTATTTTTTAGCAAATCGATTGGTGTTGAATGATGAAGGGCGCTTTAAAACGCATGAAATATTAATGGCAAAGAATGTGTGTATGTATTTTATGAACTTCGTACGGATCCATAGTGCCCGAAAATTCAATGTCCTTTATCAGATTATGTTGATGCTTGTAAAAAGTTAGTCGTCAAAAAAGGTTTATTATTCTCCGATTCAGCGAAAAGCGACTAATCTTTTTTAATCCATAGACAAAAATTCGATAAATTTACAAAATAACGATAAATTGATAGTTTTCATTTAAATCTTTCGAAATCTCGACGGTCGTTTAAATTTTTAAAAAGTGACACTTTTTTTTCTCGTAAAAATGAAGTGGATACGGTCGATAAATATAGTCGACTGCATCTGATATTTTTAATATCTCTGCTCACATTTTCATCCAGTGCAAAACTTTTCACTTGTTCACTGGGCGGTAGTTTTTTTTTTTTTTTTTTGTTGCATTCCACTCCTTTGTAATTAATCGCCATAAGTACCTTGAGAATGTCTAATGGAAAAACGTACATCGCTCAGTCATTTTTATGTACATCTCTCAGTCATTTTTTTTTTTATAACTGAAAAAGGCGATGCTGGCTCAAATTTTTCAGGATAAAAATTCCGCAGATATTTTGATTCTCTCGTAAAAAAATTCGTGCACTCACGAAATTATAAAATATACTCTGAAAAAAAAATATCATCGATTATAGATAATTAAAACCGTGACATGTCGGAACGAAGAAACTGATCGAAAAAAAAAATGGTCGACTGAATCCCGGAGGGTCAGGGTCGATTTAATTGGTATGCAGCGTCTTATATTCACTGAAGGGTATATCGATACTCCAGCGTAATTTTCTCGGAATATCGTATTTTCTCATATACGTATATAGTGCTAGCCTAATGTATTCGACGTAGTGAGATTTACCTTCTTCGAGGTAGTACTGGTATGGCGACCTTGAATAGTGCGGAACGGAAGCGCCATGCGCGTCAGGTTTCAGAGAGAAAGGAAGAGGTCGAGAGCGACACGAGAGAGGTTGAGAGAGGGAGAAAGCAGCTTATCGAGCATTGAACAATTTATATATTTTTTCTGTATATACAGGCCAGTTCAGAAATCATTTCTTTCGTTTTTCAACAAAAAATGTTTCATGAGAATTGGTATGAGAATAATAAAGTAGGAAAAAAGTAGAAAATTTTTGAGTTCTGCGTTCATGATGTAAGCATTCGTTGAAGAAAATGTCAGCACTTGCGATATCAGTAAAGTACGAAATTAGGTGAAAAATTTGTTCGCTGGAAATAGTGGGATCGCCGAAGAAAAAAGGGTGGAAGAGAGGATTGAGGGAAAGGCAGAAGTGGAATGTGATCGAATCGGATCGCAGGAATCACCTGCGGATATGGAGAATTAATGAAAAAGGGCCAAGTGTTTCTGGCTCAATAATGCTACCAATTAAACCACTCGATATCGAGAGCGAACCACTGATTGTGAATGAACATGTATATATGCTGCCTGTACTAGGAACAACTCGTTGAGGTTTTGAGATGCATGCACGAGGGCCAGCGACCTTCTGATGTTCTCCCACTTGGCCATAGCCTTGCCTCGGAGCTGACAATATACTTGTCTGCTTTTCTCTCTCACCCTCTTTGTCCCCTTAACACTTTTTTTTTTTCTTTTTTATTCGAGTACATCATCATGATATAATCGACCTCGTGGGTCTTTCGTTCTTCTCTCGCCCTCTCGAACCCTTTTTCTCTCGTATCTCTGACTCTCAAACAGCTTTTTCTATGATCACTATACACGCGGTCTTACCAACGTAATATTCTATTCTCGCACGTATGCCTTTTTTTTTTTGACAAGAACTTAATCCGATCTTCATACATACTGTACGTACTATATGTTGAATCACGGAAATTTACATTTTTATAATGATGATATTATCGCGGAATAGATTTTTACGACTATTCTCCCATCTATCAGATTTCAAGGTACGCTTTCGGCTATGTAAATCTCCACTTTCATTAGGATTATTACGCGGCCTTCGAATTTCAGAGAATGGAAATTAGGCTGTTTCAACGTTATACGAGCATCAATTTGGATGTTAAATAGGTTGCGGAGTTTTTCGTATACCGCAACTTTATATATTGTCGGTAAGGAATTTTAATTTGAATAATTTATCGAAATATCTTGGAACAAATCATTAATTGACCGTTATTATTTGATAAAAAAAAAAAAAAATTCAATAATTTCTGAATCGCTGGTATGCGAGAAGGCAAAAAACATCATCGGAATTACAGACGATGGAAAAAAGTTACAAAAAATTTTTCGTTCTCTTGATGTTACCATGAAAATCATATTTCCGTCGCAAAAATATGATTTGAATTGTGTCCCGTTACGATGAAAACAAAAAAACTGATAGATTTGAAACCATATTTCCTCGATTTCATTTTGTAGGAACAATGTTTCGTAAAGACGAGTGATTAGCGGTGGAATTTATTATGGGCCCCATTTGTCATAGCCTTGAAGAAATAAGAGATTTGAATCTCGTAAACACGTATTGTACCTTTGCTTTGATATATTTGTTTTACGACTTGGTAAATTAACTACACTTAAATTAATAGTTTTTTTTTTTTTTTTCACCGATTTCCTAGGAGAATGATCTCGATGAGTGGCCAAATTAGGGAAGATAGTCATTGATAAATTTAATTGACCTGCGTTTCATTTTTCCCTATACACTCTGCAATCTCTTTAACTTTTGCCAGCATTTCCGTTTTCTTTTGCCCCTATAAAAATAACCTTTCGTTTCCTGCTATCCAAGTTCTTTTTGGCTTTAGCGAAAAAGGTTCTTTAAACGACTTACCAAGCTCAAGGTATTGACATCGGAACAAGGGAGCGAAGTAGAGTCTCAAGCTTTCTCTACACCCCTCTCGACTATCGATCTGAACACCCTCCTTTATTTATTTTTCTTCCCTCTTACTTATTTCATGGTTAATATGCCAGTTATAGGGATACGTTTTGCCCATTATTTTTGAGTTTTCTCTAATTGTTCGTAACCTTAAACACATTTGCAATCGAACATTATGTGTTCGTCGCGCTTAAGCCGAACGACGGATTCCGTCGATACTAAAATTTCGTTACAGAGGTAAAGTCAGGAAAAGCGAGTCACGCTCGGTGAGTGTCCAATGAACTGGAGAGAGACTGTAATTAAATTTTTTCTCCTGGATAATTCAACAGTATGAAAAAAAAGGAAAAAAAAAATGTAATCGCGGCGAGCGAAACATTGGAAGATGAAAAAATCTAAGATTATGCACCGCTTTGCCAATTCGAAGATAACAAAATTGATTAATTACTGTTTACAACATCGATCGCGTTATGTGACGCAGTACGAATTGTCCAATTTTGAGAAACTTGCCACCGCCGTTATCATATCATGTTGCGAGTATAATTGGCCTCGATGAAGGCAACGGAAAATATTGTAATTATCTATCAATGCATGAAAAAAAAATCTTCAGATAGTCCAATAATTGCGGTCAGTATTTTTAATACCAGGTGATTTGAGCAATAAGTCAATATTGCCATAACTAATTGTAAGGATTATTTCCTGACGCTTCAGAATTTTCATTTCACATAGAATAGAAAGAATAAAGCTGGAAAAGCAATTTATACATTATCGGATTATGGGTTATACAGAATATTCATTTTCGAATTTTCGTTAAGGATTTTCTTTCTCAACCGAATGTTTTCCATCACTTTTCATCTCAGAGCTTTTAACTGTTTTCATTTTTATTTTATTTTCATTTATCCGTCTTTGCGAAAAATATTGGTGCTTTATTTTTCAATCAGGAGCAATCTGCAATTTGAAATATGTAGTTTTATAATAATTGTTTAATAATTATTCGCCAATTTATGAAAGCAGATGTAACAGCGTGAGAAAAACGTATCAACTTTATTATTTAGAAATGTCTGGGTAATTTTTTTTTTTTTTTTTCACTCCACCACAAGCTGTTGAAGCGAATCTGTGGAACATTTGATTGCTACAACGTGGAAAGGAAACCTCCAATTTTCTAACGAAACCATTATAAGCATCGAGGGAATAATTGTTCTCGTGCTATGAACATTCAACGTTGAAACTGCGGTTTTCACTTTGAAAGCCTGTAGCGGCTTTCAAAGTGGTACAGAGATTTCTAAAACCCTAGATTAAAACGATTTTCACACCGCTTTCACACCATCGCGACTTTTGTACGATCGATATCGATGATACAGGATTTTTGTAAAAAATAAAATAAATATTCCCTTTCAAATGTCCGATGTAGGGGCAATGAAAATGTTTTTTTTTTTTATCAAAATTGCTGATCTATAAAAAATAACAGAATCTCTCGCTAAAAGCATTCTTAATTCGAGTAAAATTTGAAAGGCTGTCATGAAAAACGTGCAAAACAATTTCATTAGTGTCCGCAATCATTTCATCAAAAATGTAGAGAAATAAAATATTTTATATCACAGTTTGTTCGAACGACAATGCAAACAAATTTTATGACCGTGTGAGAATATCTGCGCTGGCGCAAGACCGCTCGAAGGGGAAGGTTGATTCTCTTGGCTCTTGCGAACTGTGTGTTTTCCAAGTCCCAGGCCTGTAGCCATGCCGCAGCTGACAGTGCTAATACAGCATCCTCTCTATACCTACCACTCTCTCTTTCTCGCTCTCTCGCGCCCTCTCATAGTCTAGCTCGCACTCCCTTCTGGCTGTATCGATTTAGGAAAGCATAACACGCCCGACCTACCCGCTTTTCCGCGTGTATAACCTTGGACGACTGATTGCAACGCGGAGATGAGGGCTCATGGACCAACCCCTACTCCCGCTCTTTCCACCCTCGCTTCAACGTACGCTCATAGCATATATATGTATTATACGACTACGTTGAACAACGTGAAAAGCTCGATATACAATACTCTTGAGAGACATCATAGACGAACCTTCAATCCGCCTAATGTTCTCAAGCACCCTCTATCTGCTCTATGCATCAACGGAGATAGAAGGTATTCCGGTCGAAATAGCATCCCATTCAACTCTGACGCTAGTTTTTTTTAGCCACAATTTTTCAATTGCTCGCGTAAAGAAACCGTTACAAGAAACAGTTCTAACAATGTTTAAAATGCCCCAGTATTTCGATGTGATTTCAAATTTTTTTTCGACGATTGGCTACAATTTTCTTGTCGTCGACGGAATCTTTTCAATATCTGTCAGAAACTATTATTGCAGTAAGAAAATTATTTCTGCATTATAGAACATACATATTTGGCTCTCGTGGCAACACCTTTTAAATTAATGAAACGTAATGATTCTTGAGCAAGAAGAATTTTCTGCATTTTTTGGCAAAAGAGAGCAGTATGGAAACGACGAGGGTCCATTTCATCAGGAATATCTTATATCGAGGGAGACAAGAGATTTCTCACGTGTTTGGAAACCTCCAACGTTATTCAGTCTCGCTACATATACCTCAGGCATTCACCTATTTCTATGATACAATTAGCACACAGCACGCTTGTCGTAAGATATCTATCGGTAAGCGTTGTTATCGAACACAAAGATGTCGTTATGAACCTGCTGGTTCAACGTTCACACGTGTATATGAAGAAACATCAGGCACGTGGCACATGTTTATTGGTGCATAGTGAGTCAGGGCTTTGTCTTTTCATCACTCGAATTTGTGGGCTTCAATAATTTTTATTACGATGTCAGTACAATATAATAAAATCGACGAATTTGTTGAAGCGTACACGTCAATTTAAAAAAAAAAAAATAATTATGCAACGTTCTGTTCTGTGAGTCGGAAATATTTCTTATTTCTTAATCGAAAAACTGTTTAAATAGCTCTGAAACTTCTATTGAAATTGGGCGAAAAATAAAATAATCATAAATTCTTGTTGAATGAAAAGTTTTCATACGAGTGATTAGATCTTTGTGAAAATTTCTCTGTTCGTTGAAGTATATTTCCCGGATATACTGTCGAAAAGAAAACGCAGGTTACCGCACTTATTTCAGAAATATTGATCGTTGAAGTTCAAGAAAAACGTTACTCGATTGCTTCAGTCGCATGGGACCACCGGCCTTGAACTTGCTTGTGAATATCACGCGTAAAAATTTAAAAAGTTACTCAATAAAACAGATAGGTAAACGAAATGATTAGTGTGAAATCATCGAAAATAAAGAATATCTTTCCGTCAAAGAGATCAGCACAAGCTGTCAGCTCAGCATCAACTGTGGATTTATATCTACAGTTATCACAAGCAATCAACAAGTCAGCATAGTGATTGAATTTTTTTTTTTCAGTTAAATGCATGTTGTGAGAATTTTTTTTCCAATATATTTCATTTTTCTCGACGTTGGTGCAATGCTTGTGACAATAAGCATGGACGAAAAGTTCTTTTTTATCGGCAATCAAGTGCCGTACTAATATTTTTTTTTGCAATGTTCTATAATTTCTAACTAATTAAAAGTAACATATGTGGAAATGATAATAATAATTATTATCATATAATTGAAGATTTCTGCATTATTTTTAATCGTACACGTCGTTAATATTCAACGTTTATGAGTTGGCATTGCTGACATCACCTGATGACGTATACCCACATGAAAGCTTCATACCTTCCCTCACCCCCTAAAAAGATTCAGTAACAACTTTAATGAATCTCTTCAGTTTTTATTATTCAGTCTGAGCGGTAGCAAGCTTCCTTTGCCTTCAATTATTAATTTGATTTTACTTGAAAAAAAACTTTGCGGTAAAACTTCTCATTTTTTTTGGAATTTGAACTTACCAAAGTATACACACAGCGAACATCTGACATTCTGTTTAGACGGTTTGTTTTCAATTTGTTGGCAGATCCAAAGCTACGCAGATTGGGAAATTTACTATAACGAGGATATCATAGTCACACCAAGAACCAATATCTGAAGAAATTCAACGTCCAGCGGAGTAACGAGAGAACGAGAAATAAAGAAGAAGAAAAAAAGTCACTGTTCTTGGAGTAGAAAATTCAGAGATTCAATCGATGTATTGTACGAAAAGTCTGAATGTCGTTGACTCATTCTCATCTCATTGTATACCAGTCTACATGAAACTGAGATGCTGGATGCTCTCGTATAAATCAATTAATCGTCATTTAGAGCCGAGCGACACCGATTTTCAAAAGATTAAAATTAATTGGTGACAGAATCACACTGTTGTTGTCGTTGCTGGTACTACGAACGTTGGAAGTCATTGATCACGATTCACAAGTGGATGCGAGCGAGATTGAATCGAGTGGTCATTGGCCGACAATTGATCAAATATCTGTCATTAAAGATATTACTATTGGACGTATGATAACTGGAATAGGATAATAACAAGATGAAGCTGGGTGACAGCATGGCCTCCATAGAAGGTTTGTCTCAACATTAATCAATTAGCACACTCATTACTTTTCATTTATGTAGAATAATTAACACTGAACTTTGCTCGCAATTGAAAAAGAAAAAAAAATATGTCGTGATTGATGAATGATCAAAGTTTCATCTGCTCATCAGTTGTTAGTCTTTTTCATAGTAATATACGAAACGATTATTTTACGATGATGCTTATTTTATTTTTGGTCATTTCATATATGTGTTTATGTTACGTAAACAACGAACCATCAAAGAGATCGACTCGATGTTGTTGGTAAATTGCGTTGAAGATATAAATTCTTCATTCCCAATCGTAAACGAACACGATCGTTGAATTAAAATTGTTACATAACTTTATTCGTTTTCTACAATGAAAATCTAATTCAGGAGATTTTTCGAGAACTCGGTAAATTATTCAATGCTGAGAGCAAAAATAAGTATCAACGAATCTTTCGTCAATACTTTTTTTTCCGGGAATATCAATTACTCGAAAAACAAAAATTTTCTTCTGGCTCCTGTTGAGCGTTGTCTTAAGATAAAAATGCACTCGATACATCAAAAATCAAAGTAACCACGACGAGTTCCAAAAGCAATGGAGCTGCGCAATGGCCAGTGTAGTACAATATTATCGGTGTTTTGTATGAAATGAGCGACACACGGTGTATGATACATAAGCTTTGAAACGACCGAGAATATAACAATGAATGAAGAGAATACGAAGAGAGAACAGTGAGGATCGGACGGGAAGGAGGATATGACCGAGATAATACGGATGTTACAGAGTCAGCGCGCTCAAATTAGCATTTAGCTTATACTCATCCACAGACTGGTCTCTTTTGCCTCTTGTCAATTTAACAATTGACTTGAGCTTCGAGTCGGTCGGATATACGCGACGAGTAATTGTTCTTCCACCCCCCCCCCTCACTCCCCCACCACGACTCCATGTCTTTAACTTTTGCTCTTCCTTGTATTTCCTTCTTTTCCATGACAAATTGCTGCAATCCGCTTTTTCTTCTTTCACGGAATCACTTACCTCGTAATACTGCAAATTCATTAGAATTATTATAAGTAGACAAGAATGATAATAATATGTCGGTATTATTTCGAAATGAGAAAATGTCATTTATACGATGCTCTTCTTTCTTCTTTCAGCGCACAGTGTGTGGAATGACGTTCGTCCCCAGAAAACACGACCTCCAAAGATCGGTGACATACCTAGGTAAGTACATCGATGAATCATGATTTCGCAATCGCATCATATACCATCCAAAAAGATTGACAGCGATGAGTGGTGCGTAGTTATGGTGTGTGGCTCCGGTAATCTTCCAAGATAAGCAGCTTCGGGTGAGGCCAAAATATTTGATTGAGTGACCACATAGCCATGCATCAGCTGACGCATCAGTCGCTGAGTGGGAGCCGGTTTTTCTGAGTTTTCGTTAGTGCTGACCAACCGGAACTCGGTAAAAACTTGGCCGCCTCTATCGGCTGGGGTTTCCTCAGGTTTCATTGGCCCTCGGGCAAACGCGATACAGCAGTGAATGAGATGATGAACCTTACTGTAGTAATTGGATAATTTGTAACATCGGAAGTCACCTCCAAAGCAGAAAAATGCACTGAACCAACTCTGACTTTACCTACGTTTCAACGATTGTCAGAACTCCATGTGGGACTTGCATATGCACCTATAATGGGCTTAGGGATTACACAAGATTTTCCAACAGTACATAATTGAAACGGAAATTAACTGCAAATCACTACGAAATACAAATTATACGAGAGTCAGTTTTGAAACAGTACCGACACTCTGGGATTTTCAATTTTTTTTTTTTTTTTCTTTCAAAACAACGAATATCTCAGGGAAATAATATTTCAATCATTCCCATTATAAATTAATAACGTTTGGATCTAAAAATTCCAGATAAAAATTCTGGCATCATTTCGAATACGACGCTGCTTCACATACACATTGTTTAGAAACTTTATCGGTCAATTTGCGAACAGTATTATGAATCTTCGATGTACCGCACACATATATTTTACCTTGGAGAAAATTATCCATAGATACATGACGTAGGGCTTATCGAAGCTCCAGTAGACTCCGCAAGAGCAGTGTTGCTTGTATTATTGCTCATCGAGTCATTCGAAGTCGCAAATGGCCTGCCGAGCTTGCATCTGGTCGCATAGGTTTCGGCTCGCTGAAGCACATCAAAAGACTTCTCCCTTTAGCCTCGGTCTTCAAACTATATTCTGTTCCTATTTCTGTATATATCAGCATCCTTTTTACTTCCCTTTGACGTGTAATATTCTTTTTTCCCTCACTTTCTCTCTCTCTCTCTCTCTCTCGCTCTCTTTCCCATTCCCTCTGGGTTTTTCACGCAACATTTGTTGACTATCCGTGCACAGTCGTGCACACCCAGTAAGTTTTTCCACTGCATGTCACTCTACAATGTTTACAACGTTACCGTATCGAACTATAATTTATCGACAGCGAAGTATTTTGAGCGGAAAAAATGTATCAGATATTCTACGATCCTAGGGTTCGGTTACTCTCGTTATTTACAGTTTTCATGTATTATTTGTGTAGGAATCATTAAAATTCGTCGATACAAAATATTTTTTAATTTTCCCATGAAAAAGTAAAATTCTGTAAAGCGTGGGATCATTTTAATTTGTACAAGTTCGGATCATCTTTCGAATGAAGAAAATACAAAATGGTTGAAGCTGTTGCTGATTTACATTCGCAACATTTTTTTAAAATATTTCAAAATGTCGCAAATGTCGTAATAATGTGCTCGCAACATGATAGAAAATAGTTTTTTTTCCAAATTTCAAAGATTTTATAATTTGCGAATATACATTACACCGCAAGAAGAATCGGTACTTTTTCACACCATTCGTGTCAAACCATTTGACGGCAGCATGAAAAGTCATGCACTCAAGATTAATGTCGTATTACAAATTCTTTCATCCCTTCTCTTTTGAATCGTATATATTCCTTATTCATCGTTAGATATGCTTTACTGTTTTACAGTTTCTCAGATTTGTTTGGTGCCTACGAAAACGTAACACCAAAGCCCAAAATTCGTCGGCTCCCCTTATCCCATAATGCTGTGTGAGACGTTTCACGTCAATATGAGTCTCTAGAGATGAAAATAAAAAATGAAGGTAGAGCAATTGGCAGACACGTTCTCCTATAAAGTAACGGAATACCAATTCCAGATCATAAAGTTTCTGCTGCTTCGATGCAAGGTTCAATTACGAGTTATATGGGGTCCGATTCAGCAATGCATTGATTTTTTTATTCATTCCTTTGATGTATAAATTATGAACTCCAAGAACGTATAATTCGAGTACGAAAATAGAGTAATTTTTCAATACCGAAAATGATTACACGAGTATAGATGTCGATATAAAATTTCTTGTATAAACTTTCATATTCTATTCTCTTAGTGATATTTCCAACAGGATTCAATAGAGTTATTCCGATTCGAGATATTTTTCGAATTTTTTAAAATACTCTCATGAAACGTATAATTTAACGAGACTGGAACGTGTATGGCTTCGAAATCTTTAAACAACATAGCATTATGCAAAGCATTGGGTTTTCACATAGGAGCGTGTAGGATAGATTGCGTGTCAGACTTGTGGATACACACTGTATTCATCAGCCATTAAATATAGGCCCAGGCTGACCGTATTAGAAGCATGAACAGGTAGATAGGGTCCTTAGCATGCCAGTAGGTAAGATACTTGTCAGGCCAGACACAGCAACGTACACTCTCACAACGTTGAATCTTTGACGATTTTCGTGTAGGCCAATTGACTTCAAGGTCTTACCACTCTACCTTCCTTTCTAACACTCGCTTTTCTTCCGGACAAACTGAGCTTCACGGTCAACTGCATGCACGAACAAAGCACTCAGGAACTTTTTGATGCATGTAGGACTTTAATGCTAAATACACACGATCTTTTATCGTGCCTCATAAACTTTAGTCTATTTATAAATAAATATTAAATGAGAAAAGTCATGATAAATATATATCGAAATAAGTGGAAAAGGCTCGAATTTTTTATTATAAATTACAAACTGTGCTGCACACGTAAAATTATCTGTAATAAATAGATCGATGATGAAATAAAATTCCGTGAAAAACCCTTGCTTTTTTTTTCTTCTCGTTTGCAATATGGTTTTATTCAATTAAGCTTATGCTTCTGTACAATTTACCGTCAATATTCAACCTCCAGTGTTCCTTCGTTTGTGTTCCAAGCAGTACTTTTCAATGGAGAGAAACAAATCGAAAATTCTTTTCATTAATGTTGGTAACAGTATTCGCTATGATCGGGATATAAAAAAAAAAAAAAAAAAAAAAAAAAAAACTCCACTCAATCTCCTTTGACCCAGCTTACGGTTGAAACCTTTATGAAACAAGAAAAACTGAGTAATTATTATAATCTTCTCATGAAAGTTTTAAACTGTCGCGTTATTTTATAGCACTAGTTTGGACAACGAAGCTTAATACTTTTTCTCTTTGACGGGGATCGGAAAGAGCTCCGGGAATTCCAACAACCAATTACTCACTTCCTCAATTAAATCATAACATGAAAATAAAGTATAAAATGTAACGGAACAAAAATAAAATAAATAAAATTGGATCAGGAAAATACGAATACCTGAAATGCGTTCTTGGAATTGAGCACAATGAGAAAATAGTCACATCCGTTGCTGCTCCCAGGAAAACGGTGTTCGGTGTGATTTTTACAAGAACTCTTGTCTTTTACGCGTCAGAAGAAAAAGCTCTTGAGGATCAAGAGAATAGTGGCAGGGCGGGAAACAAGAGCTTCAAAAATAAGATGAAGAGAGAGAGAGAGAGAGAGAGAAAGAGAAGAAGATGAATAAGAGACAAAAGAAGATTAGTCTAGAAGAAAATGTGAGACAAGAAGGTGGAAAAGACGAAGAAGATGAGAGGAAGGACAATTTTTAGTGATGGTTATCGAAAGAAAAAAGATTCAAAAAAACTATTGAGGTTCGCGAGAACAGAGGAAAAAAAAGAAGCGCGCGCGATTCAGGTTCAAACTCCGCCGGTGTGTCGCGCGTGGTTTGCGCCACAACGACATCGGTTTAATGTGGTACACGAGACACCGAGAGGCGATGTTGTTATGGAAAGGCTTTAGTGAGCTCGTATCGTGGCGGGGGCACCAGTAGGAGAAGTGAGGTTACGGGTTAGAGACTCAACGGAGAACGAGGAGAAGAGTGATTGCCACTGCCGCGAGAGTTTCGCTCCGGATGTTGCGCGTGCCGAAATAATCGTCTCTATAAAACTTTCTGTTTTGTTTTTCTATATTTTATATATATAAACGTTTTCTTAATTACAAAACTTTATTAATTGGGCATTCAATCTGTATAACTGAATTTCAACCATTTTCGTTATCGCATATAGCTCGTGAGTGTTAATTATCTTTTTTCGGATATTCTCATATTTCATTTCAATTATTAACATTCTGTAAAATCCACGTGAATTACATGAGTTACATTTTCGTTTTGATACTCCGAATCTGCCGGATCAAGAAGAGTTATCTCCAGGAATTGGGTCCTTGCTGCATCTATCGCATGAGCGGTAAATTTGAAAAAAGCTTTCATCCATTAATTAATTCTGTCGTATGCTCGATCCGTAATTTCGTGTCGAAACATTAAAAAATTGACAGCAATTGCTCCGGACGTTTGCTCAAAAGTTTTCTGTGACAAACAAAGCAGTAAAAATATTATTAGCCGACAATTTTTTCATCTTTATATTATTCAACACTTCACCATCGATGACACACTAATAACGCTCATTTATATGCAAATCTGTATTTTTTGAAGATACATAAAAAAAAAAATATGGATTTACATTTTTTTTTATTTCAACATTCGCATTTCCATACGAGAAACACGTCCAATATGCAATGAATTTCGATTTCAAAGTTTATTCAGAGCCTACGGATGAAAATCGACGTCTGATTCCATCGTTGTTTACATCTCGGGGAATGTTTTTAACTCTCCGTTCACAATGATATTGAATATTTGCTCATTGAAATACAAAATAATATGGTAGAGGGGTGTACGAAAAAGCAACTTTTCATCCAACTAAATCGGTAACACTCACTAATTTTAACCGGTAAAAATCGTATGACATTGCGTCCGTGTGTAAATGTAATAGAGCGAGAACGCGTGTATGAATAATATAGTAATAACAACAGTAATAATAATAAGCATAGAGTTATCGCACATGCGTCATACTGGAATGTCCGATAACGCCGAACGCGAAAATACGTGCCAGAATAATGAATAACAAGACTTACGTGACACATATATATATATATATATATATATATATGAGTTAAAAAATCGATCTATCGAATATCCATATGTTGCAAAGTCGTCGGTCCGCTATAGCAAAAATAATCTATTGGAAGAAGTCTCTCTCCAGAGTGAAAAGAAGAATTAGTGAAAAAGCGTGGAGCGCGAGACGGAGAAAGAAATGCGGTCGAGTGATAAGAATATCGTTAAAAAAAGAACGGCGAAAACTATGTCTCCTATATGAAGTATGATAAAATATATTGAATCAATGAAAATCTAGGACAAAAAGAAGAAAGATAGAAAGATTTTGCGATAGTTAGAGCATTGTTATAAAATATATTCTTATACGAGGAGGCCACAAGTTCTCTCGATAAAAGGCCAGTTCGGATCGATCCTCATGAATTCATTGGAAAAATGCCTTGTAAATGAATTTTTAACGTTGTAGAACTAGAAGCCAAACAACCAATCGCTTTCGATATTTTCATACGAATATATATTATTCTGCTCTTTTTGATTAATGTTCTCCGGGTCGTAATAAAATTGATCCCAATTCAGACAAAACATATACATATATAGATATTATATGAAGGGAGGGAAACCGAAAAAGAGGGTGAAAAAATGGGGAGTATTAAAGAAATTTATTTGTTCAGGAGGTATGATTTGGATAAGACAAAATTTATTAATACTTGCACAATCCTCAAAAGTATGCAATAAATTTTCGAATAAATAAGTAGTAATCTGACTGAAGAAATGTTAATGATAAAAATAAATTAATTTTTTTTGTCTTGCTGGGGTGCCAACGAATTGTTTATCTTATCGATCCTTCGTATAGTTTCACTGCTTTTTATTTTACTTTAAGACATACGTTTTAATAATATTTCGTGGGGCTCGAAAATGGAATGGTGCAAAATAGCGTGTATTATAAGCTCATCGATTCAAGTGATACCCTGGGACTGCGTGATGTCCCGAGTGGTTCAATGGCGCCACGGCTCTTTGTGCTTACACAAACGTACAGACGTGATAGACATATACACATAATTATATACATATATGTACTGTGTATTGCTTACTATATCCGCACAGTTGGAACTAGTAGTCTGCATCGTAGCTTTGAATCAAGTGGATGGCTCACCCGAGCCCTTGGTACACCCGCTAAATACACACAGACGTTGAGCTGGTTATTCATGACTCAAATATTAGACTCCTACGCAGGCGGTTCACCCACTGTTTTATTTTTTTTTTATTTTTAAGCTATACCATTTTCTTTTTCGATAGTAATGCTATTTTTAATACATCTACCAGGAAAATAACGTCAGAGTGAGTTCGATCAATTTATAACAAACGTCAATTCGTACTCGAAAGGCTTGGTTTTTATTTTTCTGGAGTACAAATCTTATTTATCCATCATTTCTATCGTTATTTCGTGTTATGTTTTTCGAATGTTCAGTTGAAATAGATATCGGATCAAAGACTCCGATAGAACGAGTATGATTTCCGAAAGCTCTGTTAAAACTTTCACAGAATATTTGAAAATCGTTGAAAAATATGGACAATTTCGTTTGGCGTGGCTACGATTTTTTCGAAGCTCTTTTGGCCTGAATATTCTTACGAGTACTTGTTGAAACATTTGTTTCTTCAATAATATTAGGGAACATTTTGACCAGTTCCAAATTTCATGTACGTCATACCGCAGATGGAAGACGTTGGGCTATTCGATCGAGTGCGCAAGCATAGTATTCGAATTTCGGAGAATCGAAAAAATGAACAATATAAGTGGCACAAAATGTGTAACCATAAGAATAAGAAGGAAAATAATGGAATCTTTTGTTGAGATACATACTTTTGTATGAGTTCGTCGACCTCAGTTTGCTTCACTTCGCGTGTATATTATTCAGCAATTGAATAAACGTTGGGAACCGCTGAGTGTTTTTTAACAGCAATTTGCGACTCTATAGCTTCGTGTACCCTGTCCATCCCCGAGCCTTAAAATATAAGGCTAATAAATCCGCTATAAACATTTTTATGTCACGGGGAGACGTAGCAGAGCTTTCTCGTAAAACATGTCGATTGAACTGAACTTTTGTTCAGTTTTTTTTTTCCCTTCATTAATATCAAGTCTACTGATGAGATAATTTTCGAAGGTCCAGTTTTTGTTTTTTCAATTATTTATATTATTCTTATTTTGTAACGACTTTTCGAGCTGAATACCACGTTAAGTTTATTCGACAGCAAGTAAAGTCAATTTACGTATCGTGTTACGTGTATAATTTCACGAAATTTACTTTTGTCAAATAAACGAAAATCCCAATTATTACACCTGCTGCGATAGCCGAGTGTGATGAACAGCTAAGCCTACTCGTGTTTTTGGCATACCAACGTAATTATGCCATCCGATGACACACATAAAAACATATGTCTGTAAAAAAAAAAAAAAAAAAAAAAAAAAAAAAAAAAAATCCATAACTATAATTTTCGTTTACGCAATTGAATCGAGTGTGGAATTTGCACGAGTGTATGTTAATGTAAAACGGTGCATAACAGCACAGCAAGGAGCAAAATATTTTGCGTGACTCGACGTTTGAGACGCGAGACGCACACAGTACGTTTCATCCTAAATGACGCGTTAAACTGATACAACGCGCTTCGTTCAAGCAATAAATATACGTTTTCCACGTGGAGATAGTTTCTGTGTATCGTATACATCACACTGTAAATCTAATTTACTTGTGTCGTAGTAGGTCATTCTGGACAATGCTTCCAAGTCGTTCATCCCAATTATTCCATCCGCAAAAACATTGTTTAACGAAAAAATGTAAAAAAATAAATCAACTATTAGGATTCAATACAATCTATTTTCCAAAAATGTCTTCGAATTCCCAACGTCGTATAATGCGTAGTAACGATGATCAATCGGAGATGTTGATTGCCAGAAAAGAACACTCGATAAAGTCTTGAAATACGGAAATAGGCGTACGATTGATCGAGCCTCATAGTTCGGAAGAATAGATCAACATCTAAGTTAATTAGATATGACGATCGTTCCTTTAATTTTCAAAAAAAAAAAAAAACGACCGACGTTTCCGTTTTGTGCCAGTAGAGTGCTCCAAATTTTATAACGTTTTACATACATTTTTTTTTTACTTCATGAAAAAATGTTGGTTACGACTGTTTTTATTAACGCGCAACTTCGCAACTGCATCATACTATTGATGTCGATAAAATAATAAATTCATATTTTACCAGACAGACTGGATTTGAAGCGATCTATTATTCAAATGAATGAACGCAATTAGCAGTTCCACTTCATCGTCTATGTAAAAATGTTATCTACTCTCTGTGTTATTCATATTGACTCATATCATATCCGGCGGATCAAGGTTTCGTTACTATCTCGATTGATCAAATTCTATCTTTTTTTTTATTCATAAGAGGCATTCGATAAAATCAACCTATATACGTAATATTTATGAATAAGTTATATATTTTCATGATTTCGTTGGCTACTCGGTAAAATAAATGAAAATGGTTATCGTAGGCTGATTTTTATTCACATTGTTATCTTAATTCATCGAATCTGCTTGAAAAATATGAAGTAACCAAATATTCTTTTTGTAAGGCGTATTAAAAAAGAATTGGTACATTAAAAATATTCGACGGTTGAAACGGTTGCGTAGATACAATAAGATCAATTTACCGAAGATATATAGATTGCAGAATGAACATCTTTCATTCCGCGTGATATCATTGTAGTGATCGTGGACAAATTTTTTTTTCTTTTCTCTCGTTCACTATTACAATATTATCGCGCCGTTTTGAGTTAGAGAATAAAATGAAAGATTCCACGCACTAATAGCTGAAATAAGAATCACACGTCTGTTACCGTATTAGACGCTCATCGCAGCGTTGCGTATTCATCGCCCATATCTGTCTGCACGAGTTTCTCTGGAAGGGAATGACGCGTGGTGATCGACGATTCCTGTCGTTACGAACGATCGAGATGTCGAACCCTGGCAAACGAAAAGGCGTTGACTCACGAGTTTTGAAAAATAAATTGACGTTTCTTACGGCCTTTTGCCCTTTGGGGCAATAGACATATTCCCAGGCCCCTTAAACTCCTCTCTCGCTTTGATTTATCACCATTATGTTGACGACGATACTCGTAAATCGATCTGAACTCGGTTTGTCCTCGCTAAAATTTCAAGACGAGACGCGAGACGAATTATCAAGGAGATGGCGGGCATTATTTAAATGCAAAAATTCTCTTTTCACTCATCATTTTATTTTGATAATATAAAAGCTTACTTTCTTATCGAATATTGTTTATCATGAGAGCGAGAAAGAATGATAAATAAACGATGCGAGGTCAGACGCGGTTGCGGAGCAGGTCGTGCGTCAGCTAACCGATAAAGATGATAAAAAGCAGCTCGCTAGAAGAACGATGTCGCAAATCCGTATCTTCTTTCTACGCTGACAAGAGACTCCGCGACCTTAGATTGAAAGAAAGATTTGACACTTTTTGTGAGGCTATGCGTATTCGGTATCGTACTCCTTTTATGAACTACATCTATTCGAAATGCTATATTAGATGCGTTACAAATCTTTGAAACGTATGGTCACGAGACACTTCAATGCTTATATACTGTTAATCTTGATTCAATTCAGTCTTCGTACGAATATCCGTTTGGTAAATTTTTTTTTATTCTAGATTCTCTAAAAAAATCGAAAGAAATTGGTTACGAACGCATTTATTTATTCGTAACTTTTGGATAGATTGGTAGCACGTCATTTTACTAGTTTGATCAACATTTTTATGTGCCAGAAAGATCGTTCATATTGTCTGTCATAAATAAAAACAGTTCCGAACATCACGCGTTGTTTCCACACGATCATCCAGAGGAAAGAATTTCGGCACAAAAAAGTTTTTCTATAAATAATCATATTGATCAAAATATCGGTGGTAATTCATAAGATATTTTTATGGATTAGCTTGCTACTTACATATCGTCAAGAGGCTCTCTTTAGGGGTTCAAATTAAAGGGATTCACCCTCCGGTCGTTGTAACATGGCACCCTCGAACTTATCATCTTACTCAGGTCATTCGAAACATAAATCTTATATTCTACGTTATCAAGAAATATTCACGGAGATAGTTAAATTTGAAAAATGACCTTGCAGTAACGGTGGGAAGATGATAACCTGCATCTTCTAAGATTAGTACGAAAAGAAACTCAAATTTTCATGGCAATCCAATCAGATTTTCAATTAAAATAACAAATTTCACCAGACTCTTGAGTACCTTTTGATATACCGAGTAAAACGTGTGGAATATAAATTAAAAAATTGTGTGATGCGAGTGAAATTTGACCGTGCATTTTGTTATCTCGTGTCTACGAGAAATGTCCTCGAAAAAGTGTCGTACTCACGATGATTATGTAAATATTTATTTTTAAATATTACATGAGCGTGTCACGATTAATTTTATCGTGGTGCAAGGTATAAATTTCCCTGCGTTTGTTTACGCCAGGACGGTCTATTATTTGACATGTTGCGTTCTATTAATCAGAAAGGTATATCACTCTCGGTGTAGTTGAATTAATTTTCGTTTAAATATCAATTCTGTTCGAACAAATAAGTTCTTCGAGCAACGAAAGTAGTAAATTATCACATAATTATATCGGTTTAAAAAACGATCACGTCCAGCTTGAAGTTATCGAATTGCCCACGATACTGCTTTAGCTCAAAATCCATTACTCTCATCGAAGTTTTCAAGTCAATGTATTCCCACGGCCTTCTGAACGTACAAGGCTTCATTGAATAAATAAATAATAAATGAATTCTTGTAGTCCTAAACGATGCGAATTAATTCAATTTCAGCCTCATAAAAATTGCTCTGACACCTCTTAACACTACTTGGGTAAGCGTAGAGGCACTGAATATCAGATCTGCGGAATGTCATCTCAAGTTCTTTTATATACGTATTCCATCAGATGGGATCTAAGCGAGACGCATGTGTTCGCGACGCTGAGGAATAGCTAGCTATAGCATCGCTTACTCTTGTGCCGGGTCGCATCTCTATATCGTCACTTCTTTTCTGCTCCTGTCTTTGATCTCTCTTTTTTCTCGTTTTTCCTGCTCTCTCTCTCTCTCTCTCTCTCTCTCTCTCTCTCTCTCTCTCTCTCTCTCTCTCTCCCTCTTCCTCCCTTCTATCAGACCGTAGGTGCGTGCGGTAACTTGCAATATTACGTCGACATATAATCTCATACGTCGCCAAATGCAGGTTATAAAGCGCACGTTCACGTCGAAACCCAGGAGTTTTGTCCTCTCACGGCATGCAGCCAATGATAATAGTCGACACTAGCATGACGCTTTCAAAATGGCACTTTTTATAACTTTTTTTTTTGCTCTCTTCATGCGCGTGATATCGGTGAACCTGCGCAGCAAATCAACACCATAATTCTTTTACAAATTGCTCGTAATTACTTCGCTAACCAGTTTAAACATTTACTCGTTTTTACTAAAAAGAAAAAAAACAAACAAACAGAAACAACATTATTCTGAATAAGGGGAAAAATCAGTTTTAGTAGAAACAACCTTGTCTCGCTTCGAAATTGAAACGTCTGTAACTTGAGGATCTTTAGTAATGCTCCATGACGTCAGTGAAACAGTTTGCCTTCTCTCCGGATCGTTTCATAGTCTTTGCAATGAATTTAGTGACACAATAGTATTAGGAAAGTTGTTGCGATATTTTCTACGCATTAATTTTTGCCAAAATCTGGAAGTCGGGAAATAATTTTGCCCGTGGATACGTAATCATAAAAAATTTAATAGAATTTGATGAGGTTCGAAGGAGCGACGTGGTAATCAAATTTCAAGGAATATTTTATTTTTGAGGTAGAATTCAAAATTTCAATATTGCCTCAACCTTCAGGATGTCATTTCAGGTTTTCAATGTTTCGTGTATGATAAGATAGTTTGATTAATTCGTTAGCGGTCGCAATACTTGAACGTTAATCGATAAATTTACTCACAGGTGAGAGAGCAAAAAAGGATTAGAACTATAAAACGAATTGTGCTTTATTCTTATTGAATTTCTCCACAACTGTCGGAAAGCAGACAAAATAAATGATGATTTTGAGTAGAAATGATCAGATTTCGACCATTTATTTTTCACAGACACACGGCTGTTGACAAGGAATCACCGAGTTGTTCTTCGTCAAGATCACTCGGTCAATATCTCGAGGAGAAACCAACAAAATCGATGCTCGAAAGATCTACAAGCTGTCAACCGGAGCGCGGAAGGTCCGAGAGATCAAAAACTTTGCCGGTGATTCACGATTTGATCAAATCAACAGTAACAACGAATAGCAATGGAAATACGTCGCGAATCTCAGATATAATTGAACCTAAGTTTAGTGGGCAAATCGAAAGTTCTTACAGTTCGGGTAACAAAGTTTCGGAAGACACCAGTTTGAATGGTGGTCTGCCAATCTTGACCAAGATTTGTAATAATTTAGCCACAGAAACCGAGTTAGAAACATTAGAAGAAAACCCGCCTCTACGAACTTCGGAATCTACGGATGCGAACGAAGACGAGGTATCTTGGGATTTACCCGAGAGAATATACGAGGTAAGGAAAGACAGTGCTTTATACATCGAGGAGAGAAATATCGACAGTTTAACAATTAGAGATAATTCACTTGCGGTTGGAGCTGTGGAGTCGCGATCTCTCAGAACTCTTGGCTCGTGCAATCTTTGTGAAAACATTGAAGAAAGTAAGAATTCGAAACTATCCAAGCCTCGTGCTAGACGCGAGAGTAGTGGTTATTTCAGCAATCTGAGTACGTTCGACGAGGATCGATGGATCGCGAATACGATGGATCTCGGCAATCAACAAGATCTCATAACCTCAAGAGACATATCGCGCGAGAGACGAAGATCTTCCACGAAAAACAGACTTCCCTTAATTTACAATCAACCGCAGCAGTCTGTCCAGCTTCCAATTGGTCCATCCTGTGGTCAACAATCCACGATAATCCCAAATCTAGTTTATCCGGGCAACCACTACATCGAGGAAACTTCCCAATCATTCTCAGCTAACGAATTGACATCTGCTGTAAAACCATTACGCACTGAAATGCCAGATATCGAGGAACAAACGAGCTTTGAGCTCGACAAATCTATGAATTGTGATTCAAGCGACTACAACGATATAGCTTCAATCCCTAGAGATCTGAATGATGATTTGACGCAAAAAATATCTCAACTGTCGACTGATAATATATCAACGATAGAAAATGATGAATCGACTAAAATTGATGGCGCTCCGAGCGAAGAAAAAATTGATAACAATTTCGTACAAAGTAGTACTGAAAAAACGAAAAATTCAACGAAAAACGTGTTCAACATTGTAGATAAAACGGGTCCATGGAATTTGAAAACGTGCAACAAACAAAAGCGATGTACGATTCTGCATCAGCACAGTTCACCGATTATAAAGGATACAGAATTTGAAAAAATAATTGAAAATCCAACCAGCGAAACAGAGCCGACTAGATATTTCGATTGTCAGTCTCGTATTGAAAACAATACGAAAGTAGAAACTTCTGAGGTGAACGAGGTGATCTCGGATGAAGATGACAATGACGAGGTCGTCATAGCGATGTTAGAATCTCGGAAAGAATGGAATTCAGCAACGGATTCCAGGAAAGCGTTGCCAAAACCGATCAAAGTCTATCAGCTGCTATCGACTCAATCGGAAGATCGTGGTGATGATGATCCACGAATCTTCGATCGTAGAACGTCGTTACAGATAACACGACAGAACGAGGACGAGGCGATTCGTGAGACTTGCAAAACTTCCGTTTCGAAAGAGCACCAACGAAAATGTGCATTGGCAGCTGATGAGAAAAAGCTCATTCATGCTGATAGTGTACCGATACTCAAGATTCTTAGCGCGTCGGATCCCGTGGAAGAAAGGACCGAGTATTGCGATGGTATTATCTTCGGAACAAATTCGTCTGGAGCGTCGGGAATATTTTCAACATCTGGTGGACCAGGACTTTGCACTGACAAACAGTTAAACGTCGTTGAAAAAGCATCAGGCTCGATGATTCCCGCTATCAGACCAATTTATCCTTACTGCCCTTATTCGCCTTATGGAAGCCCTCAGGGATCCCCGAGAAGCAGTCGGAAAAGACCATTGCGCGAGAGCCGCAGAGTTTCGATCGATAGCCGGCAAGGTGCGCTCCAGCTCAATCAGTATAAACTTCTAAACAACATCGGTCAGGTAAATCAACTTTCTTTTACTACCATCGTAATACCTTTGATTGCTTTTGTCTGAATACAAATGATTTTGTTTGCATCATGATAAGTTTTTTTTCCATTAAAGTTGTGGCATTCGTTCTTTTTTATTTTTAAATTAAACGTTCCTGGTAACGATCGAACAAATAATGAATATCCATCAAAAATAGATAGTTAAATTTGATGTATTTTTATAGAAAAGCCTTGAAAAATGTTGTCAACTATTAAGATTGAAAAAATGAACATTTTCAGGGATCTTACGGAATTGTGAAGTTGGCGTACAACGAGGAAGACGATACGCATTATGCAATGAAAATCCTAAGCAAGAAAAAGCTTATGAAGAAAGCTGGAATATTCGGTAGAATAGCACCTGGGCGAAAAAGCAGTTCGAATCCATTAGCCAAAGTTTATCGTGAAATTGCATTATTGAAGAAACTCGATCATCCAAACGTCGTGAAACTCGTTGAGGTACTCGATGATCCTGACGAAGATAATCTTTATCTTGTCTTCGAACTTGTTCAAAAGGGTGAGGTGCTACAGATTCCTACCGATAAACCACTTGATGAAGAGACCGCTAGAAAATACTTTCGCGATGTCGTCATGGGCGTTGAATACCGTAAGTTTAAATTCATGATTTTTTCCTTAACATTTTCTCAGAAAGTAGGATGGCTTTATATCAATCTGTATACTATACTCGAAAATCCTATCAACAAACATATGTTTTTGACGTTAAATCATCTAAACACCAAAAAAATTTTAATCAATAAAAAATTTCCACAAAATTCATTGTAATCCAGAACTCAATAAAAAACAGGATAAAGACGATTCTTAAAACAAAAGAATTGATTGAAAAGAACATTCCACTGCAATTAATTTGCTCATTCTAATGGAAAATCATTCTACTTGCTCATTCACACGTTTTATATAGTAACTTAACGAAGAGGTGGCGGATTTATTCAAACTGTTTACCAGTGACACAAAGAAAGATGTTCAAAAAAAAGATTAAGCCTGTTTGATTTACACGAATTTAAGTAAATTTTTATCCAATATAACATCATGCAGTTCACATTTATAATGATGCCGCATAAGAAAAATTGTTATTTCAATCGGTACAGTTCACTATCAGAGGATCGTACATCGTGACATAAAGCCGAGTAATTTATTGGTGGATAGTGAAGGAAGAGTGAAAGTGGCAGATTTGGGAGTAAGTGCCGAATTGAGAGCAGCTGGGGAGTTGCTATCAGGCTCAGCCGGAACTCCAGCCTTCGCAGCCCCTGAAACGTCAACCCCAGGAGCTGAATATTCCGGCACGGTAAGAAAATTTATCCTCGCAATACCTTTTTCTCTTTTCTACTTGTTTCAAGACGCAGTTGATAGACGTTGATCGATAAATTGTTAAAGCCAAAGATACTACATTTAGACCTTTGTGTCAAAACAGCTGTGCGATGTCTGGTCGATGGGCGTAACGCTTTATTGTCTGGTGACTGGAAAAGTACCTTGGGACGGTTCTGGTAGCATCATCGGTGTTCAAGCTGCGATACGTTCGGAGCAGTTAAGATTCCCGGAAAAACCTTGTCTTTCAGAAGACTTGTATCATCTGGTTTCGCAAATGTTAGCCAAAGATCCGATGAAAAGGATAAACCTTGCCGATATAAAGGAACATTGCTGGGTAACGAACAATGGAAGGGAGCCTTTGCCAAGCGAAACAGAGAATTGTCGGTTACCGGTGACCGTAACTGACGAAGAAGTAGCGCGAGTCGTAACTCGAGTTCCAAAACTTGATACTCTCATACTCATCAAAACAATGCTGAAACAGCACAGCTTTCAGGTGACCCTTTGTCCACGTTTTTCATTCACAGTCTCGTACTCGCCATTATTATTCTCGTACCTACTCCAACGAGTCATCATCTTCATCAATAACCATAGATTTATTAAATGTTTATAGAATCCATTTTTGCCGAGGAGAACTGTTAGAACAACCGCTGACACCGCCGCAGACGTATCCATGAAACAGCAGACGTCAACCAATATTGAGGATTCTCCAAAAGATTCAGTACCTGTCGTCAAAAATCTGGCGACTAGAACTGGAAAATTTCACAATGAAGGGAGAAGCAATTCTGCGCCTGATAGGTTCGAGTGGCAGACAAATGGAAGGTACGATTAGACAAACCTTAATTGTTTTGAATTCTATTGACATGTGTCATGATAAGTGTCTTTTTGAAGAATTAGCTGCTCATTATTGTTAAACAAAATTGAATTTCCAACAATTATTTTCGTAATCGAAATAATATCAATGAATTTTTGTTGCATAATTTTTTTCGTTTGCTTCAAGAGTTTCAAACCAATTAAATGTTACAACCAAAAGTTTAAGAGTTACGATCAATTTTTTCATTACTCCCGTAACCTTTCGTTTTCCTGAAGTCATCGAATTGTTTTTCTACCAAGTAAATATCATTTTTCCACAGGCAAATGTCGAGTGACTTGTTATTGCCACCAGTGACAGAATCCTCGAGTCAAGAGATAGAAATGGAAAAACGGTGACATCGTGATGTCTCTTAATCGATGAACATTAAGAATTGTCAAGATTGTCAAAGAACGCAAGGACCAACGGTAACCCGATTGGAAAGACATGCATAGACGCACATCCTCATCCTTTCACATTCCCATTTGAATCAAACCTTAAAAATCAAATTCGTTACGGTTGAACCAATTCTTAAAACGTAATTATTCGAAACGAACGAACGAAACCAATCTTCCACCGTTTCCCTTCGCCTTTTTTCTTCGTCCTTGAATCTCAATAGTCTAATATATACAAATAAATACATAAACATATTATATTATTAGGAAAAAGTATAAACTCGGTGAGCCTTGGGCCGCCGAACGAGACAGCTGTCAATGTACTTGTCCCAAAGCTCTACCGAGAGTCTCTTGACAAATTTTTATCTGGCGCGTTTATAATCCTGCCAGAACATATATTGCCGTGTATAGCTTTATACAGTGTAAAAATATTTGGATACTATTGCGTGTGATCGGCTGCTGCATTGTTGTTAAGATACTAATTAGATTTTTAAATGGGCCAAGGTGGAGAACGATTGGTATGACGCTAGTAACACTCTGAAATTATTTTTCAAGCAGTAAGCCTTCTTAGAGGACAACAACAACAAAAAGAGACAAAACGAATATGTTAAACGTGCGGATATTACTTTCCAACGGAGTCATTAGGGGGACCAGTATCGAGAATTCGAGCTTAGATGTTAAAGTCGGTGAACAATTTACCCGCAAAGCATACACACGCACAATAACGTCACATAACTTTACGCATAATTTCTTACTGTTTCCTGAATATACGAGTCGTTTTTGTGAAAAAAAAAGTTACGTGCGTTATTCACACAAACTGATAAGTGCAGACCAATTTCGTCACACGCCACTAGATAAAAAAGTACGTTATGCTTCAAGTTATTTTTCGCATCATAAGCCTTTTCGATAATTTTGTAAAAAATCTGCGTAAATGATGATAAAAATTTATTGACTTATTTGTCATTTACGTATGTCGTCATTTTGAATTCGATCCCAATATCATTTTTTTTTTTCTTTACATACGAATGAAAGATCCGTTGAAAGTAACCGTAGATATAAAATATTTAGCAAAACTCTAAGCCACGTACAAAAAGTCTGTAGTTCTTAGGCATAAATTCTTTTTGAAAGTGTATAAAAATGCGCTTATACCAAGTCACGAAAGATACATGTGCGTGTGTATGTTTACTGTGGGTATTCGACGTGATTTTGACGTATTCTATAACGTAATTTTAGTGCAAAATAGTAAAAAAAAAAGAAAACTGGTTTAATCGACGAGTACCATCTTCCAGTACCTTGATAGAAAATTGAGGAAATTTTTTGCATTTGGTTTGGTGATCAAGATGCAATATTGTTCATTATTTTATAAATCCTTGGTGAAAGGAATCAATGTTATAAAAATGGGGAATATATTTATCTTGTTAATCGACGATTGACATTGTGTATGTAAAGATCTCACATCGCGTTGGCGCTGGCGCATATTGGTGTGGAGACATTGTGATCTCTCCCTCTCTCACGCAATTTCTAACTATTTTTCGAAGATATGCACAAAATACTTTTTACGTACGATATTTAATCTCTAACTAGGTCATTTCGATTATTCCGATATTACAAAACTCTCTCGATGTATATTTACGACACGTGTGCTGCTTCAATTTATCGCCACGTAACGACGACAACATAATTAGCACATCGTTCATGTACCATATTCCCCTTGAAACTTTGTTTTATAACGGTACCAAAAAATATGATAGTAACCACCATGGAAAAAATTGAATGTTCGTGTCCAATTTTGGTTTCTCGACAAAATGATATTCTTGCCACTGGCAACTGGTCCTTTACCTATACTTAATAGAAAAAAAAATTTCATTATACACGGAAAGAGAATGATATAAAAAATACTGGATACCATAGTTTCCGGATATCCGTACTCTGACATTATTCACTAAAAACATAGTAATTATTCATTTAGAATGGGGGCAAAAATGAGATCGTTCCAATGAAAATTCAATGAGAAATCACTATGTTTTTAGTGAAAGTCACAATGTGCTAACATGGTTCCTGATAACTACGATAGCACAGTAATTTTTAATAAAGTTTTATCTCCGTCTACGATTTTCGCGTACGTAGAGATTATTATTTTAAAATCATATTTTCGTTTGGATTTGTTTTTTTCATGTAAGAAAAACTGAGAGTAATTATGGATTGTTTTATATGAAAAACATAAGGTAATTTTGAGTCCATTGTTATATTTGTGCTTTTCGTTGATAGCTTTTTTATATCAGACAATCAAGCCTGTAATATTAAATTTAGATACGACGGTACATCGAACACACAAAAACAGTCGAGTGGACGGAGATATATATATTCTGATTACATTGTGTATAAATGGAATATTCATAAGAAATATCAGAAAGAGACCAAGTCCTCCGTATATTTCATAATAAAAAAATTTATTCGTACATAAATTATCTATAGTATCTTACTCTTCGGACACCATTTTAGAAATAAGATTCAATTTTCTATCAGATGTTCGCCACAAGTACGATGCGCTGTTTCCTCTTAATATTTGCCACCTGTTTTCATCAACAATGAGCTCGTCGAATAAGATTTTACATTGGAAAAGAAAAAAAAGTTGAAAATCCGTTTGAACATCGACACAAGTCTTACACGTCTTCGAATCAATTAATCTTGATATGTATAGATGTATACATTAGCCGGACAAATTTTCACTTTGCAGCATGACCAAAAAAATATTCAAGTTATTTTTCGTGATTTAACATTTTTACGGAACAAAAAACAGTTTTAAAATTTCATAGTAACCACTAAATGGAAGCAGAAAAATCCAGTGGAATATCTTGTCCATTTTATGAAATAAAAGCGTGCAGTGAACGTTAGCATCGATTGGCGAAACAAACTTAGATCAACTTGAGATATTATGCTT
This sequence comes from Campoplex capitator, assembly GCA_037576405.1. Classification (NCBI taxonomy): domain Eukaryota; kingdom Metazoa; phylum Arthropoda; class Insecta; order Hymenoptera; family Ichneumonidae; genus Campoplex; species Campoplex capitator. The sequence continues at coordinate 3,720,021 of JARBWI010000015.1, forward strand.
CGGATACGAGTTAATTCGTTCGGAAAACAACAACCTCGTGAACTTCGTGGTAATGGATTTGTCTCTAATTCTTAAAGAAATATCATCGTAGCGAAGTTGCTGACGTACTTGTTCCAGACTGTTTATTAAGCATTTGAATAAATATCGATATCGATATTATGTATTAAGGTTTTGTGAGTTACTCAAAAATTTATTGTCAATTTCAATGATTAATGAAATAGATAAAAGCTCAGAAACACGCAGACTGCTAAACCAGATCGTCGTGTCCCCGAGGTCCATGAATTTGTTGTTATTTGGAAAGTACATCGAAATTACTTTTATTAAATTTTAAAATACTTCAAAGTAGTAGTCCCGCCACTGTCAAGTTCAAGTTGTTTTAAAAACAATTAAACTTTCGAGAAAAATCTTCAAAATATAAATATACTTTGTATCGTTCTATCTTCGAAACTAAGCAGTCAAAATTCCTGTAACATTTTCACATGCTTCGTCTCAACACCTCTATAAATGACAATTGAAAAAAGAAACTTGTAGAAAAGTTTCGGAGATATTGCGAAAAATGTGAAATTTCCTATCGTTGTTGTGGAATGTTTTATTTCAAACAACTCGAAAATGAAAAGGCGAATCCTTTTAAAATTTTGTGACCTGAAGACGTTCTCGAAATGTTGAAGAACTCTCCAGAAAAATGCGTTGGCGAGACTGCTACTCTAATAACCTGGTTGTAAAAATCAAAAATACGGCAGTATAAAATTTTTCGGCACCAACGTTTATTCGTACATACAAAAGAAATCCAGTGCTCTATTAATTGTTGCGAAATTAAGAAAAATGACAGCTCTTAACATGTGTTAGGAAAATCGCGCGTGAGCAACTCGGCTGTGGGCATCGCATAGTTGAAACAATGATTGCGGAGTGATCACTCGGAAGAGATTCAGTACAAGCTCGAAAATAGTTATATAAAATCTACTAAAATAATTCGCTGTGTATGAAAAAAAATTTTAAGTTTTAATAGTTGAGAAAAAAACAACTCTAAAAAGTGAAGAAAGTGGTATCGTCACTCTGGCAAATACAAAAAAACGGTGAAACTCATTGAAACTGTAATTCATGAAGAATTCCTAAACAATCGAACGTAAATATTTTTTATGTTGAGAAATCGTAGAGCATTATTGATTATGTAAGTAAAAAAAGTATTTTCTTTTTTAATGATTTTTTATTCTACAGTCAATTATTATCAATGAATTTAAATGAGATTCGAAATGAAGTCTGTAGCTAAAGTACCATGAAATGCCAGAGAGTGACTGGAAGAGCATCAAAAGTATGAGCAACCTTGTTCGTTATATTCGTCCAACTTTTCTCGATCTCGAGACTCCTTTGCCTCTTTTATTACGAGGTTTATCAATAACCACTTTTCTCCATTTCTTATTCAGCTCCACAGCGATGTCGACGCAATTGCCTGAACAATAAAGAAAGAAAGAGAAACGAAATCAAAAATAAAATTTATGTACATGTTGTATACAAATGATATCGATAAAATTTGCTACAAGTGCTCGTTGTCGATAATAAATGGCAAAATTGAATGAATGAAAAAAAAAAAAAAAAAAAAAAAAAAAACATTACCTTGAGGTTTTACTGGATACATTTTTTTGCTGAATGTGAATGGTTCCTCAACGATCCGAAACATCGCACGATTGACCTCGCTCTTATTGAAAGGCGTATTATTCATCAATGATTCTACAAGAGTACCGAGAAACAATGACCAGCGCGGCTTGAAATAATCCACAATTACACCCGACCATTGTTTGTTCGCATAGTCTCGGATTTCTCCCCTCGGCCCCCAAAGTGTGATCTGATTTTTCGCGTTGTACTCATACTGATCTGATTCCTCTGGATTCGTCGCTAATAACTTTGCATCCCTTATCCATTTTCCAAGTAAAAAATTCTCGCTGGATGCCAAAATTTTCTCAAGATCGTCAAACACATCCAGCAATAAGAACGAGTTTGAACTATTGAGAAAAAAATGCAATTTTCCTCAGTCAATAATGCATTTCTCAAACCATATCATGCAATTTTTAAATTCGAAGTAATTCAATAAGAAAAAATATGAATCCACTATTCAGCTATATCGTGAGATTGTATAGTATTAGTGAATCCTTTCACACCCGTGCAGCTTACAGAGCTCTTCAATATTCACTGGAATTTTATTTCATTCTCATTATTACGTTATTATTTTATATCAACGTTCATATACTAACCGTAGTGACGTTAAATTTTTCTTCGTATATGCATTTTGAATTTGTAGATAGATATCTTCAGCTTTTAACTGTAAAGCTTGCCTCGTTACGTCAATTAAATCATGCCTGTAAAATATACTGCTCGACATGTCGTTTCGAGCACTCGTTAAATTATCCCAAGCCACATAAAAGATTTCTGGATCGTACCAAGCCTGTGAAGAAAAAAAAATACAAATATTTCGAAATAATCAATCGATACGTTTTCGAATCTAGTTGTACAATAATTGAGTGGTTTTTATCTCTATACAAAGGAATTTTTTCATATGGAATATGAATATCATATCAATAATGAAATTTTGAATTCAGACATTATTTAAGACGTGACAGAGATGGGTTGAGAGGTGATTCACTACAGCAAAACCGGGATCATGGTATTCATGATTAAACTTTACCCAGGTATTGATTTTCAAACTGGGTCGTCTCGTTATCACATAGTGGCCTCTTATTCTCTGGATACCGAAAAAATAATATACGGTTTTACTCAGACCTCGCCAAGCTGCCAGAGAGGCTTCATTACTCGAGCCATATCTTCGCGTGGAGTAATCTTCAAACCTGCAATGTGTTGTCAGCGTTTAATCGACAATTTTTATCATTCGAATGCTAAATGATGATTATTTTACCATTGAATGAGATTAACTGGTTTCTTCCTGTAACCCATTTCATTCATGAGCTCGTACACAACGTAATTTTGGTTTATACCTTCAGGCGTCAAACCCGTACCGATCATAGTGCTATCATTCATGCTACGGGCTTCGAAAGTTCTCTAGAATTTCATCAGTATTAAATCGTTATCCGGATTGGAGCTCTAGTTTAGTCTTTTTCACTGCTCAACAATTAATCAAACCTCATTAATAATTTCTGCTGAGCCAAACATTCCCAAAGTGCCTCCAAAATTATGGAGCATGCACCATATGAATGGTTGACCAAAATAAGATTTGAGTCTCGTATACTGAGGAAATTGTTCTGACTGTAGATCCAGCACTATCATTTTGCCCTAAAAACGATTTCAAAGGGTTATTTCATTAATTCAGTCTCTCTCGTTTCAATCTCTAATTGGAGAAATTCAATACACTTTGAACAAAAAAATACTTGCGATAGGCACGGACGTCACAATAGCTTCGACACGTGGTTCAGTCCAAAATAATATTTTGTGAACGAACAACCATCCTTGCATCAGCCTAAATTTATTCACATACTTCATTATTTCGATCCATTAAATTCTGTTAATATCTAATCGAGTGCTTTATATATTGATGGCATTGGCAGAGCAGTAACTTTACCAGATCGCTTGAGGATCGACATCCGTCATCGTGTTGAAAACAGCCTGCCCGACGTTTCGTAAACTTGCAAGATCACTGGCGGGGGGTTCGTTTTCATTGAAAGTATCGCAATTGTAAATGTGATCGGTTCCAAATTCATCGATATACTGAAAGGAACAGAATGATTAGGATTACAGAGAAAAATGGTACCAATTACAAGAATATCGTCATAATACCTTGCGTAAAAATTGACCTCCTACTGTTTTGAAAAGAGGATCTGTTGGTGCCAAAAGAAATGGACTAATGAAGTTGGGGAAAAAAGAGTTTTTATTAATGAGTTCTGCTAATCGGAGCCTTTTAGAAGTATTTTGATTGCTGAAGTGAAAGATTGACTGACCAGCAATATCTGTCACTAAATTTGTTCCACTTGTCGATTTTTGTTACATTAGCGTTCGGATATATTCTGGTAAATGCACGTGGAACGTGACCAGCAAATGCTGGAAGTACAGTAATTATGCCAAGCTCTCTCATTCTGGTGAGTATACGGTGCTGAAGCTGAAGAGTGAACGCATGCCAGGAAGGACTCAAAGGACCACCCCAGCCTCGTATATTCCCCATCCTGGTCCTGATGAATTTACAACGTATGAGTAAAGCGTCGACGAAAATATTGTGTTAAAAGTGTTAAAAAAAATCTATATGTGTGCAAATTGAATGCTCAAGGTCCTTTGATTGTTACCATGGTAAGAAAGCTGGTCCTCCAAAATGTTCATTTATCTCATCGATTGTCAATCCCATTTCTAGGTAAACTCTCTGCCATATAGCTTCCTGACCATGAAATGCAAGAGCTAAATTGATGCCGTTCAAAGCCATCCAGTCTATGTTTTTTTCCCATTGATCCCATTGCCACCATGTGGAACTGTATCCCGCGGTGCATACGTTTTGGTAATACCGAAACCTCGCGAAAAAAAATCATATATATTTATTCATCAACATTTAATATCAAAACACAGTGAATATATGATGTACTAGAATTGAAAATAAATGTATGAGAGTTTACAATTGAACTCGTCATAAATTTTATATCAAAATTATTCTGCAAAATTCGACTGAGCAGTTATTTTTTTTCACTTCCACTGCTTTTTGGGGAATTGAGCTATTCGCTGGGTCTTTTGAAATTGAACATGGAGATAACAATTCGGTTGAAATTTTGTTTAAATCGCTGTTATCAGGACATTCGAGTTAGTTGTTTCGAGATAACTTTCGCAGCACATATGACACATTTTCATTTAATAATATCCTGCTCACTTGTCGTTCGAAGTCACAGTTATGTTAATTTGCGGTAGAACACTTGGAATGTCGACTCTCGAACCTTCCCACGCGACATGAGAGTTGCAGTAGTTTTTTAAATAATAATTGAAGCCCCAAGCTGCAGCAACTCCCGAAGTACCGGATATCTGTATTAGGTCCGAAGAGGTCGATGATATCTGCGAATGCGATATAAAGCTCACTCACTAAAAAAAAAACGCGTCAAGAAAATACAAGAGAAAAGACGAATCTTGCCACTGACTGGCTTTAAAAAAATCAAATAAACTCTTTCGTATCTTATTTATTACTTTGAATGTATCCTTTTCCGAGGGCCCCAACTCTGGATTGATAACAATCTTGAATAACGTCGCTTTTTCACCCACGTATCTCTCGATCAATTTGTGAACCGCGCTTGCTTGGAGTTCCGATGATGACCGTGGTTTCAAATGACCCAGTGTACTTTGAAAATCATTCGCAGCGTTTATACCCAAGGTCATAAAAGTACAATGCATAAAAAGTATAAAAAATGGTAATACGCCCATTTTATAGATAACTTTCGGAACCACTGCTCTGTCAAGGTTTTTATTATATTCTCTGATGCTTCATCGACACTACTAACTCACAGACACACTCTCTTACAATCTTGGCACAGCTTTCCCTCGAATCTGTTATGTATCCACTCCATTCTACTCTCGTCAGCTATCATTCACTCCCACTTCTTTTATTTCTTGAATCGTACGACTCGTCAGATTCTCTCAGTTCCTCCCTCCTTCAGAGGAGTCCAAAGATTACTACTGTACTTTATTTAAGATAGCTACTTTAAATGACACTCATTCCGCTTGTCCAAAGTATATCAATCAACGTAGAACGTATTTATGTTCAACGTTCCGATGGAAAGGACTGCCAAAGTGCACTTAGTAAGTTGATCGTGAATGAACCAGCTTTACTACACGTACTACGCTCCTGATTGGATAATTCTGCTTCCATCCTATTTTTGTACTCTCGGTTCCTTAACAATCACGCAACGATATTATACATTTGTATTTACTAAAATTATTCATCTTATTCAACGTTTTATTAAAATTGATATACAGTTTTAAGATTTTTTGAACGAAGGAAATCGCTTGACGAGAACTCTATCGTCAATCTTCACCGCACCCTGATAATACAGGCCACAATAAATTCCTAAAAGTGGAGCTTTTCCATCTACTGCTACTCTTTCTGGATCCTTTTGTTCACGAAATCTGTAAAAAAAAAAAAAAAAAACATTTAATAAAACACGAATGGAGAATGAAACGGAAGAGTGATTCATACAGTCGAAGCTTCAAGATAGAAAAACTGCTCTGTTTTATTGACTCGAATCGAGCAACGCAAAGTTAGTAATCAATCAATTGTTGATTTTAGCTACAATCTTATCAGTATTCTACGACTTTCGGATAATTTTGTTCAAATATCCTAGTTTAGGATTTCGATGTACATATAAATTGAATTTAACGTACATCTCCAAATTGTAATCATCATTCAAATAAAAATCAAATGACATAATTCTAAAAGAATTCATCTATTGATATTTTGAATAAGTATCTCACTTTCGTAAAGTTCTCAGAGGTTCATGCTGATCAACAATTGCCGTCTCGGGATCAATTCGTACCATTGCACATCTAAAAATATTGTAAATATTTTCAAGATTTTCTGATAAATTCCGGTATCGCTTTTCGGAAATGACAACGAGTTTAAAAATGTAACAAACCTTGGGCACGGTTTGACGTTTCTCAGTAATACACTTTCGCCAATTTTGATCCATTCCCAAGAATCCTCATCAAAAGACACAGAACCAGTGACAACAATATTTGGTCTAAATCGTAGAATACTAACGGTATTGTTTAATCTCTTGTTGAGCTCTTGCAGAGAAGATTCAGTCATCAGCATGTAGCTAGTAATGTCAGCAAAGTAACCCTTGAAAGAAAAATTGAGTTTCTTTCAACACGATCTCCAATAATGCACTTGGACGAAATCCTGGAGCACACTTTTCTGTGACACAGTTGAATTTTCGAGATAAATCAAAATTACACGTTGCTCTTCTCTTATGAGAGAATCGGGTATAACTTTTCTTTTTCTCCCAATATTCAGCATCTCTTAGAAAACTGATAATCGGTTTTTCAGCTTAGTTACTTTTTCAATTCTTTTCTTTTCGCAAACAACTATTGAAGAATTTTCTGAATAGAAGTGCATCTATAATAATAGTTCTGGAATATAAAATAAAATACAAGCATCTGTGATAGATGAAAGCACATTTTGAAAGGATCGTTTTTTTGCCAAAATTAAGGAAACGGAAATGAACAATAAAGCGACGTAAATTTTGAAAAATTGTAATATACACCCGATAGATAACTGTTTACAGAATGAACATGAAAAATCGAAAGCAAGCGGATCGGAATAGTTTAAAAGAATCATTTTAACTATCTTCCAATTGATAAGTGATCTTTTCACAAAGCCCCATGTCAGTCGTTTTTTTCACATAAAAATAAATTGGAATGAGGTCTCAAAATCTATGTTTATACCCACGAAAAAACCGTTTATCAATTTCTCAAAAATTACCAAAAGAAAAAAAATGTCTCGTGGTTTCTTTTTACGACTTCTGGTCGTGAATGTCTTAAAAAGAAATATATTATACAGGATAAAATTTCTAATCCTTTATTCTCTTTATGAAGTTGAATAAAGTTATTTTTATCCAAAGCAGTATATCCACATACCGTATCCTCATTCCTAAGAGTCGTATAAACTTTAGTGAATTTTTCCCATGGACCTTTGAGAATATTTCGTCTTTTTGATATCGCCGAGCCTAATCTTAGATCAGAATCCGACGTTCCTGTCAAAAATCTGGCAAAACAGAAAAATAATAGAAAATCATAGTACATTATGATAAATAATGATGAAAATAATGTTTTGCAGTGGATAAAACAAAAAAGAAAAAAAAATGGTGACAAACTTTGATATCCATGCAGCGGGCTCAGGTCCACAATCGATGCATTTTAGAGGTTCATCCCACCACATTGAACAATCCACTTGGTCCGATGATCTTTCATCATGTTTTCCAGATAAACAAATTACGAGATTCGGCATATCATCTGCTTCAATTTTAACGCTGTTTTCATCCACTGCGGAAATGCTCACCAAAAGAAGTTTTGGATAATTTCTACCAGTCTGAAATTTGCCAGTTCTGCTGTTGTAGACTAAGAGCATTCTATGATTTGACGAAAGAAAATTAGTGTCACTTGCATTCGAATAAATCAATATGAAATAGTTGATAGCTTTGTTTGTCCACCAATGAACCTTGAAGATAACGAATCGAAAATTATTTCGATGTTGGTGGAATATTTAAGAGAATTTTTTGATAATGAAGCAATAACTGGAGCGTTTACAAAGCTTAAACTAATAAGGACCTTGGGATGAGTTTGCAAAATTGTAACTTCATGGAATCGAAAGAAAAGTCTTAATGCTAATTTACCTGTCGTTCAAAGTCAATAATCCATCGGCTTGGACGCTGATACCATAATCCGTAAAATCACAATTTTTTATCGCTTTTCCTTTGCCTGATTTCAATGGATAATAATACAATTCTTTTATACGTCCAATTTCAATCCATTCAGAATCTTCGAGTCCAGGGATCGTCTCTTGATTTTTCTTTTCCTTATCTTTTCCATCATTTTTTTCACATACAAATCGTTTAACAAGAAAAGTAACGAGTGCAACAACGCCTGAGAGTCCCACTGTCACGCCAAGTACTACAAATGGTTTCCGCTGCTTTATGCATAACAACCAATAATAAAATAATCAAAGAAAATCTCAAATGTGGTTGGGTAAAAAACAGGCGATATTTATTTTATTTTAAGATCAATGTATTCATCGTCAACAAAACAAATTCTATAAATCGATGTATTCAATGCTCGTCTTTCTTACTGCAACTTTAAAATGATCCTGATACGTGAAACCACTTACCAAAATGTTGATACAATTACCTCTAAAGGTCATATTCACTCATGAGTTTGAACCAATTTAAAATGGTGTTCAAAAAATCGTAAACATAATCCTTTTTCTTCGATACTATAAATAGGAATCGAAGCTCGCAGTACTACTGAGAAGATTTATTGCACTATTGGTATTCAGGATTCTCTTCACTACGGACGTGGATATTTTTCCGTTCATTCGTGACTAAAGTTCCTGAGTTTGAAAAATACACTAACGATAATATAGATACTGGCTCAATGTCAGCACGATCCACCACTCCGTCTCAATCTGTTGAACGTTAACTTTGATCTGTCATTGTAAAAAACGCTCACATATAAACGCTTATCTAGTAGAAACCTATCATTAGCAATTCATCTACATGCGTGCTCGGCTATTCTCGACTTTAAACCCATCAATAATCAAAATTCATAGACTATCCATTACGGAAAATAATCTTGCAATCACAACGGTGAGTATGAACGGTCGAAATATAACTCTACGACATTACGAATGAAATAAACTTCGAGAAACAACTTCAGCTTAGCTTCGACTGTATAAAGTGCTCATCGGAAATTGTGTATTCTGTTTTCTCCCTTTCATATGTATACGAATGTAAATTGTAAGCATAATAGAAATTGAGCAGGGTTACAGGGACTGACCTCGAGTTTCAATATGTAATGAGGTAAACAGCGCCATTCAATAACCGTACTCACTTCCAGAATCTCTTCCTCCTTAACCTTCTTCGCACGTGAACCATAACGGAAGTCAAATACAAAAACATGCCACCAACTTTAATTTATACATCGAACGATCCGTCGGGACAGTCCTGACGTGCTTTTTTAACAGTTTTTTTTTTTTTTTTTTTATTCCCACTCGTTGAGAAAGCTGTAATTTCTTTGTGCGATCGTAAAGATCTGATGAAATATCGAATTATTTTGTTTCAACGACACTTCAACTTGATTATGTAACAATAGAGTTAATTATTTTTCAAGTAATTATAAAAATAATTTCCATTTTTACATCTCGAAATATTCACATTCATTTGTAATGGTTTTTGCAAATGAGCAAACGTTAAAAAATACTAATTAAGCTTGGAAATGGTTTCTGTACGATTCGCCAATACATTAACTATTCAGGCGATCAAGTAAGTGGCCTAGGCTCGGGAGATAGTAATCAGGAATGGAATAACAATTATTAATCGTCGATCGGTCTTTGTCAGAAGGTATTGATTCAAGAGTGTCAATTCCAGAAGCGACCCATAGTTTTCGAAAGCCACAGAGATCAGCGAATTTCATGTCATTCTCCAATCTGAAAATGTACAATTTTTTAATGAATTTTAAACAGTTTTTTATAATTATTATGAAAATTGATTCAAAACTTAACTATTTTATACGATACTCACGAATCACCGATGAATAGACACCTCGAAGGGTTATCAAGCTTATATTTGTCCACGACATAAGTCTTCAGAACTGTACTCGGTTTAGCACATTCTATGGGTTCTCTGCCAGTTTCCTGCGATATCATTTCAATAAAAGGGCTCATCCCCAATATAGTTTTATTCTTTCCAAATGGAATTTTGCGATCCAAGGCACCGACCAAATACAAAACGTCCCTGTTTTTCAGATATTTTATTGATTTTGTTATTTTCAACCAAGTTACGTTCACGTCCATATCTATTATGACAGCTTTTACATCGGGGTCAGTTTGAAACTGTTCCGTTATTTCTTCGTAACCTTCGATGATACGATCGGGCTGAAAGATTTATTTTATTATTATTTTTTTTTTCTTTTTAGAGCGAAGTTCAATTAGCAAATACATTATCAAGTTTTTTTAGTACTGACACACGGTTCGGCGACACAGATCCCTTCGTTTTTTAATACTTTACAGAATGTAGTGGTGCCGACTACGAAAGCCTTTTCATCAAAGTTCTGATTCTTCAAATACCAGCACATAACCATCGAAGGGATGACAATCTGCTCCTGTTAAATGAAATTTTTCATTTGGCAAATGAAAAAAAAAAAAAAAAAAAATTGTATGTGAACACTTGTATGATATGTTATTATAACCTACGGGGTTGACAGAGTAGCCCATGTTACGAAATTTTTCACAATAATCCCCCAACGTCAGCGTGCTATTGTTCGACGCAAAAATAATTTTTTTCCCTAAGCTTTGAAGCTTTTTGATAGTTTCGAGAGATTTTTCGATCGGTGCTTTGCCGAGCCACAGGACACCTAAATAAAAATGTTATGCGATATTAGAATCTAGTGGTTGATTGAAAATTGATGAATGAATCATCGATTCATTCTGGAACGCAGTTGATCAATCGTATACCTGCTCGTTCAATGCTTTACAGCAGAATTTAGTCATTAATGTTTCAAAGAAGTTTGTTCAAGATTATTCGTTTGTATAATTGATTGGAGAACTTCCGTTGACATAGATTTCAATCGTCGAATACTCACCATCGCAGTCTGTTACTATCGTGTCGAAGGAATCCAAAAAATGTTGAATCTCGTTCGACTTTAATTCCATCAAGTTTCGCAATTTGGCCATATTAAAAAATTATTAAATACACGAATAATAAAAAGTGATGATCGACCACCGAACCCCAAACAACAAGATGACAACAGTCACGCTGAACGAGACCAGATCAACTGAAACGTTGTCGTAAAACGTCAAGAGGCTTGTCGGACAAAAGAAAAAAAAGGATGTGATAAGAAAAACTAAATATAGATGACACGGATACAGAGAACCGACAAAGTTTAACCAAAGAGTCGATTTTTCTATGTTCCGTTAACTTGAGCTCGTGATTCATAATGAAAGTTCCTCATGAATGTCTCGATTCTTAAAATAATGCAATTCATCCCCATGATTAAGATTCTACATCGTAGAATGTTATCTTGAGCGTCACTGAGATTAAAATGTAATATATTGTTCGAGGCTCTGATAAGCAATATTTCTTGAAAATCCTTCAATTTCTCAATTCTCAACCTTACGTACTTTAAAAAATGTTGATTAATTCCTCATACGAAATTAAGCCATCTATGATGCGAAGTGTTTAGAGATATTGAGCTCGAATTTTCAATGAGTCTTGTCGGAATACGTAGTTTTAGATAACTCCGAAGAATATTACATAAAATTATGATGTGATATGTATATTAAGATATGAAAATTCTTTAAATACAAAGTTAAATGTTAAACTAAATTGCAAATCTCGCCATTCGGCTGGTTTATTTGAAGAGAAACAGGTTTCAACTCGGATTCGCAAAATTGTCACACCATTCAAATTTCTGTTGTATTCAAATTATATTTGCTGTAGCAAAGTCCACTTTCAATATTGGAAAAAGGATAGGATTTTACACACTACCTGATAGGAAAGGATTTTTTCATTCCGATAGGCATAATAATCCTTTAACGATTATAATTAATAACGACCAAACGCCTTACGGTTAATAGAATTTCAATTTATTATGTTTTCCTAGCCGTCAGTGTCTTGTTTCTCATTTACAAAGGTATCATATGGATTGTATCAATAATAATAATAATAATAATAATAATAATGACAATGATAATAGTGATGAAAATCAATAATGAACGTATGAGTCAATAAATTCAGTAGACCAATCAATAATTAATTATTTTAATGAATAAACATAGAATAATGATGGTTTACGAATAATAATAATAATAATAATAATAATAATAATAAAAAATAATAATAATATCTTGTCTATGTCGGATCCATGCGTAGTATCCACTATAGTATATAATATTAATTATAGTCCTCGTAAGCGTCGCGTTTAACATTACTTCTTTTTTATTTCTTTGTTGTCTTCTGGTTATATTACTTCTTCATTTGATGTTTATTACAATTCCGAATTGCAAGTCCGCGGTGAGAGATTAGTCCGGTAGAGGCTGTAAATGCTCAAGCTTTTAATCGGTTTTTTTCTTCTGCTGCTTTAGCGCAAAGATTATTGGTCGCGCTTTCGATATCCATAAATATTATTATTTCATAATAATCACCCAATCGTCGACTAATTCAATTTATCGCATCATAAACAATTTTTCTCTCCTCTCTCTCTCTCTCTCGCTCGCTTCTCATGCTTTCTCTCTCGCAACTTCTGACTAGAATCTGTACGGGACATATCGACTATTAGTTGGTCTTAACCCTCACATTTCGGTCACTTTTACGCTCCAATTTATTACTGCTGTTACTCGTAGGCTATCAACATATTTTTTGTTTGTTTTTTTAATTTACACGTACATATATAGAAACATTCGATTGTACAACAAGCGTGGAAATGTGGAAAGCGTCCTATCTTTCTCTCTCTTTCTCTCGCTTTCCATCTCCCTCTCTCTCTCTCTCTCTCTCTCTCTCTCTCTCTCACACTCTGGACACTCGCTTACTCTCTATCTTTTTCTCCTCCTCTTATGTGGAACTATTGACGCTTTGACTCTCTTAATTTTTTTTTTTTCCTTTTTGTCCTGTTATTTCTTCCTCTTTTTATTTAACGTAAATTATTACGATTATTTTGTTTCATTTGTTTCATAGAGGTATACATTTCGCATGTTCTACATTCACGTTACTCGTTTCGTTTCTACGTAGTATTTTATTGTTATTTCTTTACTCATACTGTGTATAATATAGTTATTTATAGTATTGATAACAACAAGAGCCGGAGAAAGCTAAGAGCCCACCAACCTGAAAGGATATAAATCTTCATTTCGTAGCGATTCAACGAGAGACTCGTCTTCGATAGGATATGCAGTGAGGATAGAATTGATTCAATGCCTACGTGAATTTGTATAAATTAAAACTAATTAAAAAAAAAAAAAAATAAGAAATCCATAGTCGAACTCGGCGAAGTAAATGTACAAATATCGTGTTCAACATTTGAAAATGATGAAAATGTTGTCATTTGAAAGTATCAGGAAAAAACTGATTTCGAATAACAGTGCCAAAAAGTTGATCAATTGATAAGCCCAAAGTTGTGTTAGAATCGACTGAAAATTTACAACAATATGCCGGTGCTAATTTCTCAACATGCCATTATATATTTCGTCGAGATCCACATAAACAATTTTCTCAGTGTAGCATTGTCTTATAATGATTGAAAGAAACGATAAAGATGTGCGATCAATAATATTCATTTTGCTCGACGTTACGAGAGATAACAAGTGCTGGAAGAGATTTATTAGGCCCTGAATTATTGTACGTGTGATAACGTGTGTAGGCCACGGCATATCTTCACTGAGAAAATAATTTATTCTTCGTGTATACATTTTAGGACAAAAAGTTCAATATATGAATGCACGAGTCGCATAAGTCTCAAGAAATAGAAAACTTTTCGATCGAAACCTTTATTTTGTCATGTACAACAACATAATAAATGTCGATTCTCATCGTATCCACATAGAATACGCAAACGTTGATGTTGAAAAACGAAAAAATAAAAAAAAAAAAAAAAAAAAAAAAACAAACGAAATATTTAGAATATTTATCGTTTTTCATTGACCATTCAGAAATGATAATATTTGTATTACAGTCTTCCTCCTTTCTCCATCTCTGATCATTATGTCACGTATGTGTACCTACCTATCTACCTATTCAACTACTAGCCCCTTATACGCTTTTTCATTGTCTGCCTATTATAATATTTACGACTGAACGAAGAATAATGCCCGATAAGAACGTGCAAAAACGCAGTGTTTGATCGCGGCTTTCGTTATTGTTAATCATACATCATCTAATCAACTTGTTCGATAAAACGACGACGTTTTTCTTTTTTTTCATCATCTTCTCTCCTTCTTCTTCTTCTTCTTTCTCCTTATTTATTATTTTTTTGTTTTTTTTTTTTTTTTCATTTTTCATTTTGTGCCATTTAAACGTACACCCTATTATTGTATCAGTTTTCGTAACGCTTGTTCGATTAAAACATTATTCGATCGAGCTTTCACCACGTCTTGATATAGAATTTCGTTCTTTTATACGCATACAGATATCGAGATGCAAAACAGGGATGAAGTTCGATCACTTCGTTATTATTTTCTTCTTCCCCTTCATTTTTGCAATATTTTTTTGTATGCTTTTGATATCGTAAACTTCATTGTAGATAATCGTATGTAAAGTATTATACAATACAATCTGAGAGATTCGTTTTAAAATCGCTTTAATGTTGTTGTTGTTGTTGTTTTTTTTTCTTGCTTGTTGTATATAGATCTTATTGTCCCTCGGTTCTAATAAGATAGTTAATTATCTATGGTGTTTATTAACAGGATGTGAAACCCTGAAATCGTGTGCTGTTGATGAAACGACGAACGAGCGTGTAAAACATCGTTTTTTATCTGAACGCAGAGAAATTAGTTTACTCGAGGATGTACTAACTCCAATTGAAAAAGCAAAAACAAATTTCACCCTGTGATCGTAATATCTCTAACACTCGATGTAAAATGAAATTTACGATCCGTCAACGATTTTAAAGTCTACTATATCTTTCTTGTCCCGAGACAATAAACTTTAATGTTTTTTTCTGAAAGTTTCGAAGATATCGGAGAACAAATAATGAAAGAAAGAGAAAAAACTAAAAAATACTGTTGTAGGAAAGGTATTTTATGCGTGAAAATGTTTAATTGAAAAAAAATAGCACAATTTTAATATTTCTTATGTACGATCAAATATTCTTTTCAAATGCTCACCGATACAAAATTTATTTTGCACGTTTTTCACATTATTGTACATTCTTAAATAAACTCAATTCTCCGAAGACTGAATAAAGAATAAAAAAAAAAAAACCTTTTTTTTTCTTCTATTCGTTCTGTTTTCAACATTCGAAGACAACAGATTACGAGGCCACGAGATATTTTTTTTTTGTTTTTCAAAAACCCGAGAGTCACGAGAGATGCGAGAAAAACGAGAGACGCGTTGCCATTGCGGTTTTGCCAATTTCTCTCGAAACACCCACACACACGCGCGCACCCACACACACATACACACACACACACACACACATGCGCACACATACCCACACACGTTCACATGCAGACCCGATCAATCAATATATATAGCCCGAGGATTTGTTTAACTATCGTGAAAAAAGTGGTCACGTCTCAACATTCAATTGCACTCGACTAATCTCGCGCGAGCGTCAATGATTCTTCCAAAATTGTTAATTTTGTCGATAAACGATCCACGTTCATTGTCATTTCAATGTCTCGTTATTATTGACGTGTTTTTTTTTTTTATTTTTATTTATTTTTATTTATTGCGGCTACACATTCGTAAGGTATATGTATAATATAATGTGTGTACGGTAAATATAAAGAGAGACGTGTCATACACGACTATGAATATATATACATACACTTATGTATATATTTCGATATACATTGGAGCAACAGCCTTATCAAATTACTCGAAAGTTGTCCACTCGAGAAGGTAGAAATGAAGGAGGTAACAATCCTCTCAACTTCCTCTATATCGTTGATATGAGAATGTCTATTTGAGAGAGGACAGGCTCCCCGTTTGATTTGCACCTCCTCATTTATTCTCTATACTCTTTAATCTTTATTTCCATTTTCTTTTCGTTCAATTTATTCTTCATTCCATATCATTAATATATTTTGTTTTCTTTTGTTTATTTCAAAATTTCATACAACAAGTTTCGAAGTGCCTGAGCACTTGCACAGTTGTACGAGCGTTTAGGCGTCCATCTAAACTTTTAGTTGAGTCATCGGACGAATCTCATTATAATTATGTTTTTTTGTGTGTGTGTGTGTGTGTGTGTGTTTTTTTTTGTTTTTTCTTTACAATACTTCATACAATCGCCGGATTCCTTATGCCTTCAATAACCTTTTTAGTTTGCGCTCTTTGTGAAAAGAACGAAAAAAATGTACAATCACGATGATCGTTTTTGTCGTACATTCTATTTATATTTAGTTAAACATTTTCTTTCTCCTCCTATTCCTATTTTGTTTCTTTGTTACGGTGGTACTTATTTGAGGAACAAGGATCGCGTTCTGCTTCCTCCTCTCTCTTTCTCTCTCTCTCTCTCTGTCTCTCTTTCTCTTTTTCTTTCCGTCGCTCATTTTTTGCATATTTTGTTTTCTTCTATAATTTGTTAATCGACTAATCAGTTCCTCAGGGTTGATAGTTGAATTTTAACATTCAAGGCCATAGGCATGCTGAATCCCACGTAATCTCTTGACGGCTGGGGGGGGGGCGGAAGGGGAGGAAGTCGGAGAGAGGATAATAATGACGACGGTGATGAACGTTTTTAAGAAAAAAAAAAAAAAAAGCACAAAATGTTAAATGTACTTGATCCCCACCCCGCAGATCTTTTTTAAACCGTCACTCATAATATACAAATATGTAGGCTCTAAGAAATTCGACTGTAAAAAATTGTACAAAGTATAATATAGAGATTGATAAAGAAACAATTCCGATCAAACCGATCGAAGATGACTAGAATGTTCAGTTTATTTTTTTTTCTTTTTTCTTCTTTTTTTAATTATTATTTTTTTCACTTTACTCCTGACCACGCGAGTCACTATTTTTAATCTCGATGATGTGTGTTGAACTTATACTGTTAATTCGGGTACTCGATATATTCGTGAAACGTTATTCAGCTTATTCATTTTATCTGATTATTCATTTCATTCATTCACAAAGATATAGAGGTTTGATCGGCGATCGAGACCTTTTTGTGATATTCGAGGATTGCAGAAATTGAAGAGAGCCAATGACGAGCAGGAAGGTAAGTAGGAAGAAAGAAGGGTAAAAATAGGTAGACGCTACCACATTCACCGAATCCTCTTAATTGCTACTTAGAAACGAATTATTGCACAATAAACGAGCTATCGTAATCCGGACTTCGAGTCTGCCTTTTTTTTTTTTTAAGTGGAAAATTTTCTTTCTTATCTACATGAAATTCATTTTATTTTCGTAATATCATCGTTCAATATCTTCTGTTCTCTGCAATCCTACTCTTTCTCTCATACTCCTTTCTGTATTTCGTCGTGTTTTCTCTATCTTGTACCATTTCGACTAAGCAATGAAAAGAAGGATTGGTATATTTGAATAAATAGAGCATAAAGGATATTAAAATAAATATACAATTTATTTAACTTAATCGATAGTCCATACATTGAATGAACTACATTATTGTTTTCATCGTTCGATATATCGCTGATTCATAGATACTTTTGCTGTGTAATTTCTATAACTGCGACTAAGATGAAAAAAAAACAAAAAAAAAAAACAAAAAAAAATATCGATCAACCTGTGCAATGCTAACAACAGTAATAAAGCGTGTGTAAATAATTATTGCACGATCCAAAATAGTCATTTGTAAATGTGTTATTTTGGTTATGTTAGCTCCGAGTCAAAATGATGATCGATGATAACGGAATTCTTCGCTCATACATATGTATAAATATGTATAACATCAGAGACCTCGTAAAATAAGTGATGTCGACGTAGAATTGAAAAAAAATAAAACAAAGTATAAAAAAAAAAAAAAAAAAAAAAAAAAAAAAAAAAAAAACAAGGAAATTTATGCCGAAAATTTCGAGTCTTAATCTCAGCAAGAAAATAAGAAATATACCAATCCTGTGTCTTCACTGGACCTTGCAAACTGTACTATATTGTACATTTAAGTATTTGTTTCATCACTATACATGTAAAATACGATGTTCGTCGCGAAAGCACGAGTCCATGAGCAAGGCTTTAAAAGCTCTCTTCCAGACCAGCCTGTAATTTTATTATCGCCCACACTCGCACAAGAAGTAACAGCAGCTTCGTGTATTTCTCTCACACATGTATATTTTTAGTTGTAGCATATGTATTGTGTACGGATCTGCGTGTGTGTGTGTGTGTGTGTGTGTGTGTGTGTGTGTGTGTGTGTGTGATGCATGTACGCTAACGTATATTCGTGTGTTCTCTTTTTTTGAAAATCTTTCGTTCTTTATTCCGTTATTTCTTCTCATTAGTGCCTACTTATTGTTAATCAAGGAGGAATGTAGTCATATAAGCCGCGCTGCTGGATTGAGCGAGATTTCGAGGTATGAGTCGATGGAGTCAACAGTACGTTAAAACGCTATTTATCGAATTATTATTTCTTTTGTTCTTGTTTTCTTTGTCTTAGACGATTTTTGTTTCGGTAATATCTTGCATATATCTAACGAGAATATTTTATGTCTCGTTGTACAACATATTTTTTTTTTTCTTTTTTCGTTTATTCTTCAAAACAAAAAGTATATGTACGTATATATCTATGTAAATATATATATGTGTAGAGATATATATATTTATCAGTATTTATATACATACACATGCGTATCCATGCCATATGTATAGTTCCGAATAGTATAGTAGAGTGTACTACGCAAGTACGAAAAATCTTGTTTGGCGTTATATTGATCGTCCTTTTGCAAGGCACTTCTCCTCTTATCTGACGACCGAGCAGGGTTTGTTATTTTTCTTTTTAATAAAAGAGGACGAAAAGGGTGTTGTTTCTTGTTTGTTATTCATTTTTACGAAATAACCTTCTCTCACTCTGATATGGAGATTCGTGCGCAATTCCTGAATCTCTATTTTTATTTTTGTCGTTTATATTTCTCTTCATTCTTTCTTTTTTTTTTTTTTTTATTTTTTTTTTTCTTTTTGTTTCATCTCTGTAACTTGAAATTTCCGTGCAAAAAAAACATTCCACGGAGTTTTCCTTTTATGATTTATGATTTTTCACAATTATCTCGATATTCTCATTTGGATTAAAAATCAAACAACCGTAAAGAAGTTAAAAAAGCTTCGGAAAATGAGCATTTCTGCATTCAACTTTTACAACATCGCTGTTATCAAGTTTTTTTTTTCTTTTTTGTTCGTTTTTTACTTCAAAAATTTACTTCAATCATAGAGTTTACTAGTAGTATATTAGACTCGAACAAATTCTTCTCGCCGTTTGTTTCTCTGCATTAAAGATGGAAACATCTTTTTATTTGCAATATTTATATGATACTCGTGTCCCTTACGAAAAAAAAAAAAAAAAACTACCGGAAGGCGAATAGTTGCTGTTCAACTGGAAGAGCTGAGATTGATTTTCAAGATTGGTGACTATTTGAAAATGTTTTCTTGTTTTTATAGAAATAGCAACTATCGATGGTATCTCTATGGCCAATAATTATTGTATTGGGCTTTCGATAATCCTAAATTTCATAGAACAATAGTAACAGTTGGTCAAGTTTTCATTTCTATTAATATTGGAAACCACTGCTAAAATTTTTAGGTTGAAGTAATCATTGGAATATATATATATAGATATACGTATATATATATATTTATTCATTTCGATATTGATTACTGATTTTCAACAGCCTGAAATTTCCAAGAACAATAGTAACTTAGAACTGTGCCATTAATTTTAGTCTTTGTTACTACTTGACCTTCGACGACATTATTACGAAAGAGTGCTCGAATTTATCAGTTGGACTGAAATCATCGATCGAATATGCTCCTAGTAAAATTATTAACAAATACAATATTAATTGTAAACTCGTTTGTTTCGTATCGTCGTTACAGAGACGATGAAAACTGTCGAATATTTGTAAATCGTGAACGACGATTTTCCTTCTGGATTATTGAATTTTCAACAATTATCTCAGGTTCTTTATTTTCCTTTTATGAATAATCGTTTTATCAATAATTATAGTTAGCAGACATCAGAATAAATCTGATCAACCGTGAAATAGTTTATCAACAGTTTTCCGAACGACGTGCAAATGAAAAAGCAATATTTTTTTTTTTCCGTAAGGGGCATTCGATACTTAAGAGTATATTTCGTAATCCAGTTACTCTGTTTCCGTGTCAACCTGTCTATATGTCCTATGTATGTGTACGAGTGAGTATTTTTTTCGTTTATTTAATCGTTTATTCATTTATTTGTTGTTTGTTTTCATTGAATTTTTCCTCGTCGTCGTTGTTCTCGTTTGTTCAACAATTAGCTCGCGCAGAGCTCAAATGATACATTTGGTTTAATGCAGGGCGTACACAGCTAATGATAGATACACGCACGCGTACAAGCACACGCTAAGGCGAGTGTGCGAGCGACGATAGACCGGATATAAAAGCGCCGAGCCAGCTGGATATTCCTGTCGCGTTAATGAGCTACACAAGACCTTACTCTTTGCTTTCTTTTCTCTCTCTCTCTCTCTCTCTCTCACTCTCTTTCTTTTTGCCGGTTGCCAATATTCTGAGACTCGTTAGTCATCCTCGTATATTTTTCAGTTTCTCTCAGGCCAGCTCAGAGGGACATTTCCCCTCATCATCATCACCAATTTATTCTCTTCGTTGTCTCCTCATCGCAACACAACTCTCCGCTACCTCGTAGCTTTTGTTCGATTTGCCGTTTTTCTTTCTTTCCCACTTTTCTCTTTCGTTTCTTATATTTATTTGTTCTCTTCTCCCGCATCGATTTATTTCCCGTTTGAATTTTCATCCTCTTCCTAAACTCGGGTACGCGCATCTAATAAGAAAAGCTTGGAGCGCGAATCGAACGATTCGCATATCTCGATGAGTTTATTTGGCGAATAAAGTATCTCAGGTCGCATCGTGACCGCTTGGATTGCCGTTTATGAGACGCGGACCGCGCTCGGTTCTGCGTCTTCTGTCAGAAGCAAAACTTGTCTTTCTCTCGTTCAGATTGCGACTCGTCGAGTATCTGGGAGGCTGAATATTTTTATTAAATGCTCTTAAGCTTTTGGCAGCAGCTTGATCGGCTGCGATTTGAGCAGCTCGACCTATCGGCGTGGTCTTCTTCGACGTCGTCGTCGTCGGCGTCGCCGTCCTCGACGCCAAACTCGACGGTGACTTTGTAGTCGTTGAAGATTGCGACGCGATAGAGACTCCGGTATCGCTATTATGTCTTTGTGGTTCCTCGGGAGAGCCGCGACGGAATTTGTGACCGTGTGATCCTTCAACACTCGACGAAGAGACGACGTCCACGCGCAAATCCGACGACGATGGCATATCCGAGGAAAATCTTGAATTTCGTAACAACGACATCTCACTGGTAAAATCACCGCTGGGATTTGTTGTAATATCGGTATTAACATGGTCGAGGCCATTTCGTGTTCCGGAAATGTTGTCCTCGCGATATCTGAGCCTCTGGCTGCCGATGGCACTACTTGACAACGGGATGACTTTGTGCGGTGTGTTTGGATAATCTCTCCAACCCGTTGATAACGTTCCTTCCGATGAATCGATAATCTGCCCCACAATATGCGTGCCACTTGATAAATCGGTAGTACGAGACTTGCCAGGAGCGAGTGCTGTATCCCGCTTGTCCTCCAAATCACCAGCGCACCGGTAATCATAGCTGCAGCATAATTGACCGTCCTGCGAGTAATCAAACATTACTTCAGTTATCGTTCCTCACTCTCGATCCTCATTATTTTCCCTCTCTTTTTACCCAACAGAAGATACTTTGCACACACGAACACACACACACTTCGCATCTTCGTTGATGTAGGTTTGTGTTCGCGTGTGCGTCTCTCTCTCTCTGTCTCCGTGTACGTATTCCACTAAACTTATTCAGAAACCCACGAAATGGGCCAATTTTCTCCATTCTTAAATCCTGTTGAATCAGCACTGTGGCTATTCTATCTTCGAGGTTTGATCAACCGGTGAATGAACGCCTGAACTAAATGCCACCTTTCTCCAACGAATACAGCTGTTGTCTTTTTCTTCTCATTTATCAACGTAATTTTTCACAACAGTTTGGAATTCAATGTTATCATATTCAGTGACTTTAAAATGGATCGTGAATTGAAAAATTTTCTAATCAATATCTCATTATAAATAGAATCAAATATGATTGTCCAGATTCGACCTTATAGGCGTTCACTTCCCGGCTGATTATCCCAGTGCGCCAATCGATCGAAGAAAAGAATCAAATTTGTCTGCACCAATTGTCCGGTGAAAAAGTGCCTATGAAAAATTAAAATATCGTTGAAAAGTGAAAATTGGCCATGAGAAACGATGAAACGAACACACCAAAAGAACAGAGAAGAAGTTTTGAAAAACAGAGAATTCAATAGTGAATACGTACAAGATTTTATCACTGTTTTTTTTTTTTTTTTTTTTTTTTTTTTTATTATACGTCTAAGATCCTACGTAAGTTATTCACAACTCATTGTTCAATTTTTGATTGCATACAAAATTTCAAACGCAATGATTATCTCATTTTTCTTTACTTATCTGTTTCGTGATGAAATTTTATGATTTTTTAAAATTCATTTTATCAACGGTCGAACAATGAATTCAATAATTTTTACGTCTTTTACACAGACGAGACCGTCTAAAAAAAAAAATTAAAAAAAAAAACTAATGACTAGACACTACGCGTACATCGCAACAGCACTGGCGGGCGAGCTGTTTAGTCTCTCCCTTTCGCGTATCAATTTTTACATCCAGTGGATAGAATTTTGGTCGATTGATCTTTTTTTGTTTGTTTTAATAGACCGCCAGTTTCGTTGCCCCGGCTCCACAATAGAACGTATGCATTATTGTCGCGCATCATGTACATATGCTGCAAAAAAAACGAGTGTGCAAATCAAGAGCCTCAAATTTTTTATGAATAATATATATATGGGGCATTCCATGCCAAATCAGCCACTTCAGAACCTTACAGTTTTTAAATTAGCTCAAATTTTTTTATAATGTTCTATGTATTGAATGAGCCTTTCTTGATTTTTTTCAAATTTTTCCCTCGATTGCCTAACGAGATATATTTTTTCCAAAAATTCGATGATTTTTTTTTCAAAAGCTCACAACTCTTCGAAAAATGGACGGAATCGAACTTTTTTTTTTTCAAAATTTTGGTTTTTTATTGTACTTTTTGAGTGTGATAACGAAAAAATTATAGTTGAATTTTTTCTCTATTTTTATTCAGGTTGAAGAACAAAATCGACGATTTCAAGATGATTACATATTTTGATTTTTTTCAAAAAATTTTCAAAAAAACTTGGACAAAATTGAAGATTTTTAAGACCAGTTACATCGTGGGCACGCTATATCTTCGATTCGATTTCGTATTTCAAAATTTTTTTTTTCGTTTTTTCAGTAAATTAAAATCAAATTCAACAGTCACACAATCCACAATGCTGTTTTCCTAACACTAGAAATTTTCTCCCATCATTAGATTGTGAATCGCATTCGTTTTTTTTTTTTTTTTTTTTTTTACTAATTTCTTCTTGGAAATGAAAAATTCCGCCATGAATGAAAAAGTAGATCAGTACTCCATACATATTGTTCGTTTTCAATGAGAAATGAATAAATTTTTTTGGCGTTTAAACAATTTGTGCACTCTGAATACTTTTGGAAAAGAATAATCTTTCACAATCAAGGTATTCTCTCCATACTTTTCGTTGTAGTCGTACGTCGATCGACGTACCAAACCACTACGGTCGATCCATTAGTTTTGTCTCAGCAACACGGTCATTTTTGATGATATCAGAGGAACAGTAAAGAAGATTGTTGCACGAGGAGCGTCCAATTGCTGATCACTAAACAAATAATAACACCATCTGTTCTATACGAATGGGCATGTAGACCCCTAAACCTCCCTAATATAGCGGTTAATTTTTTTCAGTGGAAGACTACGGTGTTGCTGAGACAGAACTAATCAATCGATTTAAACGTACGACTACAATCAAAGGTACTGAGAGAATCCACAGTATGATCCCAATAAAGATGGTACCACCCATTATGGAAGATTATTCTTTTTAAACAGAATTCAGAGTGCACAAATTGTTAACCATCAAAAGAATAAATTTATTTCTCATTGAATAGAAACAATATGTATAGAGAACTGATTCACTCCTTCATTCATTGCGTAATTTTTCATTACTAAGAAGAAATTAGTAAAAAAAAAAAACGAATGCGATTCACAATCTAATGATGGGAGAAAATTTCTAGTGTTAGGAAAACAGCATTGTGGATTGTGTGACTGTTGAATTTGATTTTAATTTACTGAAAAAACGAAAAAAAAAATTTTGAAATACGAAATCGAATCGAAGATATAGCGTGCCCACGATGTAACTGGTCTTAAAAATCTTCAATTTTGTCCAAGTTTTTTTGAAAATTTTTTGAAAAAAATCAAAATATGTAATCATCTTGAAATCGTCGATTTTGTTCTTCAACCTGAATAAAAATAGAGAAAAAATTCAACTATAATTTTTTCGTTATCACACTCAAAAAGTACAATAAAAAACCAAAATTTTGAAAAAAAAAAAGTTCGATTCCGTCCATTTTTCGAAGAGTTGTGAGCTTTTGAAAAAAAAATCATCGAATTTTTGGAAAAAATATATCTCGTTAGGCAATCGAGGGAAAAATTTGAAAAAAATCAAGAAAGGCTCATTCAATACATAGAACATTATAAAAAAATTTGAGCCAATTCAAAAACTGTAAGGTTCTGAAGTGGCTGATTTGGCATGGAATGCCCCATATATAATATATATATATTTTTTCTTCAAATTCAACCGAATAAAATGGCAACGAAGAAACGAATCCGGTAAACAAAAAAATAACGAAACAAAACACTTCAATCAACTGCGATTCTTTAAGCAATAAGACGATTACCCTGTGCGAAAATTAACTCAACAACTTTTTCAATTACAAATAAGAGAGAGAAAAATACACTCATCCTCGGTTTATAATTTTTTCGTTGGATTCACAACGAGAATATAAATTGCAAATGAATTTCGATAGCTGAGAGACGAAAATACGAGCTCGCTGTTTTTTTTTTTTTTTTTTTTTTTTCCGTATTATGCCTTCCCACTACGATGAATTTCTATTGACCGAGTACAAATTTTCGTGTACAAAATTAGATCGAATAAAGTACAACTGCAGTGTTTCTTTTTTTCACGAATATTGAAAGATTTTTTTTTTTTTTTTCTTGTTTGAGTGAAAGAGTGCTGTCTGTGAAAAAATGTCGTGCGTGGTGCGAACACAAATCGTATACGAAAATGATAATATGTAAAAATGCAACTATTGCGATCAGAAGCTCAGTTAGAAAAAAAAAAAGGAAATAAAGAAAATTCTTGAAAACAGAGAAACGAATGTGCAAGGTGAAATAGTTGCGATAACACAAAGCCAGATAAATAAACGAACATGCTAAAAAAAAAAAGGTCAACGAAAAGCAACGATCGAAACATTCGTATTGGAGGAACGATCAAGAAATTAGGAAAAATATAATTTATACTAATTAGCAGATAATAAAAAATAATATAGGCAGCAGCAGCAGCAGTTTTAAGAGAGATATAGGTGAGGTAGAAGTGATGTGATTACCGATGCACACAACACGCGCTATTGCTCACCAATTGGGCGCAGTACGGCACCTGCAAGGATACCCATTGTTAGGCTGGTTAGTCGATTAGTTTTTGCTCAAGAGCGAGTTATTATTCAATCATGAAACATTTAAGCGTAGGTCAGGTCATAATTAATCTTGGACAATAGAGCCGATCGTACTCTCGTTTAAAACTCACAATAATCTTCCGCTTTCATAACTTATTTCGTTGTTACTATTTTATTTACATTCCTCAAATTTACATAGACAATCGTGGGTACTCTTTCTTCGGTTTTTTTTATTTATTCATTTATTATTTTTTTTTTTTTTTTCTCTTCATTTTGAGGGCTATACGATTCTTCTGATAGACTCGTTAACGATGCTTTTCAGCGGCCCCTTCACGGAATAGACTAATTGCGAATTATCGGCAACTAAGTGGACTTCGGAATCAGAAAGCAGTCACTATTCCTATCGTTTCAACTGCAAATGAAAATTGATATTGAGCGATAATAATATCGAGGTTTCTACGGACATTGGTAATGAAATATTAATTGCCTCGATTATTTAATATTGACACTCGATGTTAATTAATAATAACTATCTGAGGATGATACTCAACTTTGGTTGTATTTCATATCCAGAACCATCGCTATGATACTGAGTTGAAAGATTTTCAAGCAATAAAATCAAGACAAACTTTGACAACTCGATTTCAAGATGAATTACACAAATGTCGATGATTAAAAATTCAATCAATATGTCAGTACTCAAAGGTTCGATAAAAATCTTTCAAATTTCAGCCATTAGATCCTTCTTGAGGCACCGATACTTATGATTTTCATAAAGTGCTTAAAACTCTTTCTCGAATTGAATGAAAGGGGCTTTAAAAGAATTTTTTCCTAAGTTTGGTAAATTATTGAAACTCGTTGGATGCAGGAAAAATTTTACTTTACGTCGAAGATCATTTTATTGAAACAATATATTGATAACTTCTTCGATTTATCCGTATCAAAGGTCGTCGTTAGTAAAGTTTAATCATTGAATTTTTAAAAATTCTTTTTCGAATGCCAAGATTTGAAAATTGGATTAAACCAACTTGTAACATGTATAATTCCTCTTTAAGTAAAGAGCTCGGACTGGAAATTACTAAGTTTCAAACGAACAACCAACTACTAATAATTATTGAAACTGTCATGGAGGAAAATTGAATTTGTTTGACTACTCAACGTAATTACTATCGAAAATGAATAATATGATTACGGAAAGCAGCCACAATTATTGGGATCAACGAGAATATTATCACAAGACCAATTGAGTTATCTATTATTAAGTCTTTATTGCAATTGGAAGATTTTAAACAGCAAGAACGAACAGTATGATAATATCGCACACTTTTGGGTACGTGACACGGAGTCAATGACTTATACCAAGAGAAATAGCGTTTGAGAATGAAAAAATCTTATTTTGGAAGAGTGCAATACTAAATAAAAATTTATTTAAAAACTATTATTCTCAATAGTCATCTTCCGTAAGGATCCGCTGATAGGTTCGTATCAATGGAAAACATCGATAGTGTATTAACTTGAAAGCGATCCATGCAGGCCCGACCCAAATTGCGCGCGATCGGAATCTCAAACATTGTAATTACCCCATCGTATGATCAATTATTTCGTAGTATCTTTATAATTCAGTATTCATAGTGCCAATTAATAAAATATGTAAAAGCCTCGAAGAAGCGAGTCAGCGTATTGTAAGGAACAAAAAAAAAGGAACGAAATGAAATAATAAAGAATAATAAAGTGAACTAATATCGACGATTTTGGGTTTTAAGACATGATAATATAATCGTAATTGCGATAAACGCGATATTACTAATTTGAGCTTTGACACATCTCTACTATTCAGGCACTGAATATTTAAGACTAAGCAAAATAACAAATGTAATATAAATATAATTCTCATTAAATATATTGACAAGGAAAACAAAACGTATTTATATAAATACAACAGGGACTAGATATATACTATACATTTACATATGTATATATGAAAATATAAAGAAGAAATTACAAAGGAGTCAATGTGATCGGTATAATAGTGATATTGAAATGATATCCGCCGGGCTTGGGTACGACCCTGGACGTATAGACTTCCAAGTAATAACCATGATGATGATTATCGAAATATTTATATCTACTGCTATGTTATAATAATATATAATAGTAATAATGATAACAATAATAACTTCTTTATCGTACAAATATAAAATAGATATATATAAATATATTAGGATATCATTCGGGGCTCAATGAAAAATATAACACGAATAACAAAAGGAACCAATGATTTTGAGCGCATAGCACGTACAAAATTGTTCGAGTACACATCGAGTTGGCAAAGTAACAAAAATCAAACTATTATGAGCAAAATAAAACGGGGCGTAAAAACGCAACAAGAAATGTGAGCTGTTACGAGCCCCCACGGAAAAAAAATCATTACGTGTTCGCCAGAGAAAATACGTGTACGAATATCGTTTTTTTTTTCCTGCCTCTCGAAAGAAGAATAAATTTACGTTGAAATTCGTTACTTTGTACGAAGGCCTTGCTTATGAAAGACTAAAGTAGAGAACGTGTTAATCGAGAACGAATGATACGAGTATACACTATTTTTATTCAATTGAATTTAATTAAACTGTAATTCGACTATTGTTATAATGAGTGAAATTTTTGAGTAATACACGATGAATTTTTGGATGAAATTACTAAAATTCACACTACGATCGTACTTAAGTTCTCTGCTTAGTTTACGAAATAACAATTTTTTCAACAAGCTCTTCAACGTTAGCCTCGTAGATTCGGATAAATACTATTTCCACGAAGGTAATATCTGGCAGTTGTAAATATAAATATTGGTATGCGAATGACTGTAGATTTTTTTTTCCGTGGGAAACAAAATAAGATAATCTTAACAAAATCGGCTCAATCGATCCAAATGTGATAAACGATGTGTTTATTCATATTGTTTCAAATAATTCGAGAATAATGGCATCGCGCTTGTTAAATCAGTTTTAAAATAATTGCAATAAGAGGCAGATTCATTCCGTTTAAAAATAAATATTACTCATTCTCACTGTTTGTATCTGAAATATAGATTTTGTATGTATGAATGTTCGTGTTAATGAATAATGTAATTGTGTTACTGGTGTCCGTTGGAGGATTTGTCACTACGGACGAAATCCATCCGCGAGAAAGCTCACCAGATGTGTCCATTTTGGTGTCGAACCAAATCTTGGTGTATCAAGAGCTTCAACCTCCTCTTACCTTGCACTCGCAGGTAGTGCACTTGTCGTGCAAGTCCTGCCAAGAACTGCCACTCTCGTGCATAAAACCGGCATAACTACACGGTTGAGGATTTGCCGATGAGGAAAGATGAACGCTGCTGCTGTTCCCTGAGGCACCTGTCAAACTTGGAAGTTCCCTAGCGCAAGGATCGTCCTCGCATCTTGGACAACAATCGCCGTCCTCGGTTATTGGATTCGAACATGTTACCGGTGGGCACTCCATTTGCCAACAGTCGATCTCGCCGTACTAAATTCAAGAAAATATACAAATTCAATCGACGCGTTTTGTTTTTTTGTTTGTTTTGATAATGAAAATATTGAACAACAGCTATTAAAAAGGTATCGGATGAAAATGTAAAATCCGAAATGTCAGCTCGAAAATGGCATCGTACATGATCATTTTAGAGAAACTTTGATGAAATACTTTTCGGTTCAGAATCATATTATTGTGTATTTTTATTTGAAAAGGGTCTTGTAATTGAAAATCAAATAATTACCAAACACTCGCAAGTCTGGCACTGATATATCCATCTCTCGCCACTTCTGAAAACGAGATGATGAAGTTCCTGGTGTCTGCACGAGGCAGCAGGATCGCATTGAGGGCAACACTGGTCATTTCTACTGCCGTTTGCATTACAGTCGCATTCGGGTTCTCTGCACGTGACAACGCCGTTCTTGCACTCGCATCGTCTGCATGGATTACCAGATGGCACGAAGGTGTCGCCATTCCCGACTTCTCGGCCCTCGTACCAACAACCTTGCGAGTAAATAGAGCGTGCGAGGTGAGTCGAGTGTATGAGTCAGAACGAAACGAAAGTTTCCGACATGCGTCACTTCCTCGTTCGTCACGACGTCGAGACGTCGTGAAGAAGAGCGAGAGAAGCAAGGAAGAAAGAGACCATTTCGAGTTGAATAAGGAAAGGAATGACGGAAATGAAAAAGTATTTGGAAGAAAAAAAATGCTTCGTGTTTACACTCACTGAGTCTGCACTCGGTCTGTTGAGTCGACGCGTTACGAAGGTCGCTACTAACGCTACTGCTATGCTGTTGATCATCTCGGGCAGAGCACGTACACTCGTAGCCCCCCTCGGTGTTGACGCACCTGGCGGTTGGATGGCAGGTGTGTCTTCTCTCGATCGTTTGATCGTTGCACTCGTCGATGTCCAGGCATTGAGTACCCTGGTTACTCTCGTGAAGTGCACTCCGGTAACCTGGCTTGCAACGACAGTAGTACCAGCCTGGCATATTGAAGCACGTTGAGGAATGATGACAACGATGAAGATCGGAGGCGCACTCGTCCAGATCGAGCTCACAGCTGTTACCGATGTAGCCACGACGGCACGAGCATCTGCCAGGTGATGCGCATTCACCACCGTTCTGGCAGCTCTGCTCGCACACCGCTTTTTCATCGTAACAATAAACAACAAACATACGAATATTTAGACCATCACCGCGAGTCGATCATACAAATTTACGATTATTTTGTTATATTTAAGGTTTCAATCGAAAGCGTATTTGCACATTGAAATAATCGGATCCATGAATTAGGGAAATTTAGTAGAAATTATTCCTCTGTTATATAATAGATGTTGGAAATAGTTTTGCTATTTTCTTGCAAGGTCACCCGGATGAAATGCAGAGAGAAGGAGAGGCAGATCTATACGGAATACGGAATTCCAATTTATTTGCCTACGCCTCTGCTCTGCTTTCGTATCCAGGAACCTTGAACCTGCTGTTGGAACAGTACGTATGAAAACTAACAAAACTTCATCATTGTCGCCAAAAAATATTTTTTTTGCACCTTGAAATAAGTCAAAGTTAGTATTGCTTGACTAATTATTCAAAATATTCAATTTTTCGAATCCAAGGAGCGGAGGCTCAAACGGAGGAGGAGACGAGGCCGGTAGGAGACAGCCCAAGAAAAGTGAAATTTATATTTTCAGTGGTAAACTGAAAAATTGAATCATTCGACTGAGAAAGGCCGTTGGAAAACTAGTGATAACTGTGACGGCTAATATTTCTACCTAGAAAAATAAGATATTAAACGGAAATTTTCAAGCGCATGAATTTTCATGTTTCCATTTTTGTGCGACTGACCGGGTTAAAAAATGCTTTCAGTTCCTAAACTTTCGTTTCATGGTGTTTTCCGATTCTTCATCAGTAATTTTTTTTTTTTTCTGTCGTCTGCCTGACCAGTTATTCTTGTTGAATTATATTGCACAAAAGTCCCGTCGAGTTATTTGTAAAAAGTTATTTGTACAAATTTTCTTTGAACATTCGTTCCCCTTATTAAAATATATTTTCTAATTTTCGTGCTTAAAATATTAATCGTTCCGATGGCTTTCCAACGGATTTACTGAGTCGAATGATCAACTGATAATTATTTTTTTTTAAACTCACGTTTACATGTGTAACCATCGCCTGAATAGCCTTCGTTGCACACGCAATAATAACTACCGGCGGTATTGATGCACGTAGCATGTTCCGAACACGAATGACGACCAGTCGCGCACTCGTCCAATTCGGCACAGTTAAATTTGTCAATTCTATGATAGCCGGGAAGACACTCGCAGGTATAACCACCAACTATATTTACGCAACGTGTGTTTGCGTTACAATGATGACCATCCAAGCCACCCTGCTGTTGGCATTCGTCAACATCTACCAAACAAAACATCCATTCTTTTTAACCACCAATTTTTTACATCTTAGCTCAACAAATCCTTTAAAATCAATTCAAATTCGAGTTCATAAAGTTCCTGCACGATCCGGAAATTATTTCGACTAAAAAAATGTATTTACAGTCTTTTGAATCCCATAAACACGTTCTGATCATTTCAACAACGATTCAATTACATTTATTTTGGCTCAATTGTACTTACGAAAATTCAAAGAAAAGTTAAGTGTTATTATTGTTGAATCGAACGACTGTTATACACAAGTTATCAAGTTTCAATTTCGCAACATTGCAAGGGAGAAAAAAAGAGACATTGAAATCTCAATTCAAATATACACAATATCTCTGTACGCTGAATCAGGAATATCATAAGGCCGAAATATTTTGGATTTTAGAGTAGAGATATGAGAGCGTGATTGTGATCGAGTAGAGTATTGCGCTTTCGACGAATTAACGTATAACCGTCAATGTACATATATTGTTAGGTATGTACGTTGATTGAAAAGGGAAACATTCGAAACCCAACGATAATCCGATTAAATTGTTAGCTATTCATGAGCTTGAGAGCACCTATCGGTAGGTAGAAATCTTGCTTCATTGACAAATAATCTGTAACTTATATTTCTCTTGAAATAACAAAAAGCGTCTCTAAGAAAAAAAAATCAAGAAATTACTATCCAGTTGTTTTGTGTACTGATAAACAAGACGAGCAACTGATGAATGGCTCTAAGAAACATTTCATTCGAAAAGCTGAATGATTCCACTGAAAATTATCATCTAAAAGATGAAATTATAACTGATTCGATAGTTTAGATATTGAGACATAAACGGTGTAATATTTTCGTACAAAAAAATTGATTCAAATGCAAAAAAAAAGAAGAAGAAATTTCGTTAATGAAATTAGCTGCCGGATCATACGACTCCACGTGCCGCTCTGTTTCCTAAAATTATGTAAATAAATTGAAAAGAACACAAATTCATAAGTCATACGTCGGTGATGAAATGTGTGGCTACTATAAAAAAGAGAAAAAATAATAATGTTTTGTTAATAAAATGTCAAGTTATACCGTTACAGTTGTGACCATCTCCCTGGAAACCGTTCTGACAGTGGCAGGCATATTTCGTCTGTAGATTTAGACAGGAGGCATTCGCGTGACAGTTGTGACCCTTGGCGCAGTAATCCACACCTTGATAGATTGTGTTAAGTCGAGCGGTTGAAGGAGCAAGAGCAAGTAGGCAGCAAAGAAATAAGACAGACATACACGAGCGATTAGTTCATTTAAACATTTTGAGATTTTCATGTGGTTAAAAATGAAATTTGAAGAAATATATTTTGAGGCTTAGGGTTAAAATTTTATGAAGCCATTCAATTGAAAATCATTTATATTTTACGAAAATTATTCATGAAATATCATTTTAATAGGATTAAAAACAATTATTTACAAATTGATCGAAGAAAGTCACAGGATGTGACTTATTTTCCTTGTGTTAAGAAATTCTGTCATTTTTCATAGATAAAATGTTAATTAGTTGTTACGAGGGGCAAGCCATTAGAACAGCAAAATACGAACCGTTGGATTTATATCAATTGGATCACAGCTCGTGGACGGAAATTTGGAGTAAAATAATGAAGATACAAACGAATAATTTACCTGGGCAAAATTTACAGCATTCTTCGGCTACACTTATTTGCTCGCTAGCTGGACAAGGCAGAGGAGGGCAAATGGTTTCTGTGTCGAACCTTTGACACGTAAAAACACCGTCGAAACAATTACACTCTCTGCACTGTTTTGGCGACACTTTTTCACCGTGATCGTAAATCACACCGAGCAAAAAACATTGTTCTGAAACAGACATTAAAATAGGTAATAACTTACTTTGAGTTCCTATAAAATATCATTTCGACAATAAACCTGTAGGATTTGGAAGGTTTTATTTTGTTGGTCGAAAACAACTTGGTGGTTTCAACTTTTTTTTGCTCAATGTCTGATGATCCAGTTTTTTTCAATTGAATCACGAAAATTTCTTGTAGATGAATCAACTAAATCGCAGTAGCCAAATAATTCAGTTCGAACAACTAGTATCATTAGTTTGTTCACGCATATTTATCATTTTCTTTAATAACACATTATTTCGAATCGTTCTATAAAATCGAATTCGAACTATCGATTGAATGACAATCGTTAGGATTAATAAATGAATCATTTATTTAGTCTTAGTTTATTATTTAGAATTATTTAGTCTTGTGAAATTAATGAAATTTTGACCAAGTGAGATAAAATGGAAAGGAAAAACATTGACTTACTGAGGCATACTGGACAACATTGTCCCTGCGGGATAATTGGATTTTTGCATTCGACGGGTGCACACTGGGTTGGTTTACACTCGATAACACCGTGTACGCATGAACATTGCTCGCAATCTTTTTCCCATGTAGCACCGTCCTCGTGTACCGTACCATTTACTCTGCACGATTTTTGGCACTCACATTCTTCGACCTGGCTTATTCTACCCTCTGCAGCAGCTAGCTGAAAGGAAGGACTCGGATGAAAATCTACTTCTACAGCCTTATCAGTTATTATGTGTGAACAAAAAGCTTCTTGTGTAGATGCATTTTCATTGTCACGGATAAGAGAATATAAAATTCATCGCGGCTCACCCTCCGAGTAAGCTCGTTCAAATTGTGCATGAGCTGCTCGACGGTATTTTGAAGTATGGAAAATTGTCCACAGGTGGGACAAGACGAGTCTAGCTGTGGACACTGCGACAGGTAACCATGGGGACCTGGTATCAGCTTGACGTCCTGCAGAGCACCCTGTCCAACGCAAAACATCAAAAGTAAAGTTATCAATTCTTTTAGTCAAAACCAAGAAATGAATTACAATTAATAGTAATCCAGGAAAACAAAATTTCAATCATCCAGTTTTTTTTTTTTCTACGACTCCTCGTCACTTGACAGGTACGTTCGTTCAGAGGATTGGTATCGTTTACAAATAGCTCAAGTGATTTAGGTACGATTGAATACGCTCGTGAATACCTTGAATAGAAAATGCTTGGCGCTTCTTTGGCCGACCCAGAGTTGTAACTTTGGTAGGGTGAAATTAGTGTCGGGAGGTCCTGGCCTAAGAAATCGCCTGTAAAGTGGATGACAGTCGACGAGAAGCTCGACCTGCGGGCCGCTTATACTCAGGGCTACTTTGTGCCACGCGCCATCGGCAAGACGAAAAGGAAATGCTTCGACGTGTACGGCACCGTCACGTCGTGAAACATAGTGCAATCGGAGTTCATCCTTCCGACCGCTGCTCTGTAGCTCCAAGTACCTTTATTCATTTATATACGAGAAATATTTACAACATTGCTGTTTCATTAATTCTTATAAACGTTGCTACAAATTATTTCATTCAATCGTAATACGATGCAATGAAATCATTTTTATTGTCATCCTTTATGCATGGTTTATCGATCACTTGAAAAAATAATATTCACGTCAATACTATTATTTTTATCGATGATGGAAATACATACGTGGAATATTCTCGACATAAATTGCTCAATATTACTTCATAAATACGTTGAACATACCAACAAATATATGCATATCGCGTTATACTTTTTATAATAATATCGTAACATGCAATATTCGATCGATATAAAACTTTAACCGTCCATAAAAAATACTGATATAGCAAAAAAATGCCAGCTGAGCCTCATAATTTTTCCACATTGTAATAATGACCAAAAGCGTAGTAAAAAATCATCGAAGCCAGAGAATATTTTCGCATGGAAAAAAAAAAATCTGCAACCGTTTTATCCGGCGCAACGATTTATCATCATTACAATATCTTCGTGCCTGAACATTCGTACCGTAAGCAGAATATAATTGGGATATCACAAATGGTCCAAATGGGATGAACACCTCGTTGCAAAATGCAACGAGATCGTTTTTGACAAAGTCGTAAAGTTCGAATTTAATTCAACGTGCTTAGGTAAGGCTACGCGGGCTTCGAGAATCTGATAGGAATGAAAAATATTAATTTAATGATAAAACCGGTTTGTTGCGAAAACATATTCGCCGGTATGTCAATCGATGTTGATTCGATCGTTATGTATTCTGATTCTCGAATAAGCATTCGATTGAACTTGTTTCAACGTTGCTAACCAATTGATCGATTGCTTTGGTAAAAAGTGGAAACTATGGACCTCTATTTATTATTTTACTGAAAAATGTATTCAGTGTTGAGTTTGAGTGCAATTTTTGTCAAAAAATATTTGATAACCATCTGCTTTTCTCTCCTTTCTCTCTCTCTCTTTCTTTTACGATTATTGGATGAAACTGGAGGAATTCTCGTACCTATCATTGCCATGAGAGAAGGCTACGATTGTTCCGGAATTTGCTTTATCCTGGCGCAATGCAGCGGCAACCGTGAAATCCGGAACCCGCCGGAGTAACGCAGCCGCACGCTCGAAGCTCGCTTCGTTCAATCGAAGATCTCTCTCCTCGCCTGTAACAAACATTATTTACAGCTTCAATTGTGATCATTTTCTATTCAACGAACGATCAAAGTTATTTTCCCTATTGTCTTTCGAAAATTTACGATCACTTTAGTGACGATTAATCATTTCTTAATCGAAAATTCCACCGATCGTTTTACGAGCGTTACAGCCTTCCCGAGGTGGTACAGATTCCATTGTCTCAGTGAGTTTTGGCCCCTAACGTGTAACTTATTCCTTTTGTCATCCACCTACCAGAATCGGAGATCATTTCTTCCGGGAATATAAAACCCTCGAAGATTTTTAGTATTGAACTCCAAAAAACTGAATACTTTTCTGATACGCGATTCATCTGGCTCAGTAATGATCGCGTCGATCTTAAAACATGAAAAAGGAATATAAAAAATTACGATCCAAATGCTGGAAAGTTTCAAATATATAATGAGAAAACTTGGGTCAAAGGGTTGGGGCCATTTCTCAAGCTCATCCCTAACGAAAGTCATGTATGTCTCATGAACCTATCCACTCTGATGAATTTCCTGCTTCTATATAAATAGAAGACAATAATAATAGAGTGTGGACTCACGGTGACATTGAAAGTTGAGCAGGTGAAGTGTACCAGAGCGATGTGATCATCGCGTCTCATTAAGCCTACCCTTTTCGCACCCCTTTACATAACATCCGTCTGCGATAACAGAACAAGAGTAGGGAGAGTATAAGAAAAAGAAGAGGAGAGACAATAAGGAACAACCGGTCGTCTCCGTGAGTTGGTCTTTTTCACGAGCACGAATTGGCTTCGGTATAGAAAGACCGCTTCGTATTTCCGTGTGTCTCGTTGATGTCACCGTGTTCATTTCCTCGCCTGACTGATCGTCTCTACTCACGTGCATTCTCATTCCTCTCTTAATCCATAAAGAGAGGTAATTCGAGAGCTTTTGTTAGTATACTCGACATTTCTCCCTCTCCCTCTCTCTCTCCCACTCTCTTTCTTCGCTGCATTCTCGTATAACTGTAATCCCTCCGCATGAAATAACAAGTAGCTATTAGATGGATCGAAAAGGGTAACTTCCGGTCAAGCAGGAAAGCGAGCAGGATCATTCAAGACCGAGGCTCACACTCGTGGTGCAGCTTTTCTCCTTCGGTGTCTCCTGTTTACAAGCCCACGGAGACTCTTGTAATTAGTCGCTTCCACGAGCAATTATGCAACGACAATACGAAAAGAGAAAAGGGTTCAGTGAAACCCGTGCGTTGAGCTATTGGAGACGGTAAACGAGCAGCGAAACACGAGAAGGGAGTGTAAAAAAAATATATATAATATTGGCTATTATACGTTTACGTATTTACTCGCAGGGGTGTTGGAGTGTCACGTGCTCGCTATTGTTAATATTATGGCACGAGCATACACGTCCTTTCTCACTTACTCAGCTCGATGATCCCAAATAAATAATGTACATATTGCAGCTCTAAGTCACACCATTTTCTGCTCTTCGAGAATGATACCACACCCGAAGAATTTCAGGCAACTTGAGACACTCGTAACTAACAATGTGCAAAAAGCCACAACTAATTTCACCACGCGATGAGGAACGTTATCAGAAGAGAATTATAAAACTAATCTTACTGTTATACATCTTATTAACGTTTGTATAAAACTGATGGATCATGTTTCAATATTCTTTCATCTTCGACATATTTCACTGTGCCATCGAGTCGGCTCAACTGAATGTTTTTTTTTTTTTTTTTTTTAATGTTTGTTCAAGTTGCAGTGAACGAGATATTTTAATTGTGACGCTTCATCGTCAACGAAAAGTCGTTGAATTTATCCTGAAAATTAGATCCGGCTGAATATTCACAATTTCAGGTTTCACTAATTTCTTTCGAGGAACATCGAAACACCGTAAATCAAGGAAAACTAAATAATCGATTATAAAAATTCGAATTCTTTGAAAAGATTTTATCTCGCTGCTGAAAGATCAACATTCATTTTCATAGAGTCAAAGTTTTCGTATCGATAACAAAGCAAAAACGATGAAAAAGCGAAAACGATTTTTGGACAAACTTAATAACTTGATAATATTCGCACTTAACGTCTTTGATGGGTAGGCTATTTTCGTTGGCCAATTTTGGCCCCTTATAGAGAGAACGCTAAAATAGAGAAAACGTCTTGGTCAAAGAGGGGAAATTCCAAATGGTCCATAATTACGAAGAAGCAAAAAGTGTCTACGATTATGTGTGTCTGCCTGTGGGTCGTAGTTTTTTTTTTTTTTTTTTTTTTTTTCTATTCCATTCGCTCGGTGGCGATCTCTACCATGAATTTGGCCCATCTGGACGAAATAATAAGCTCGGTTGGCAGTTAAATTTTCGAGTCAGGGCGCTAGACTTCCGAGTGCCATGAATCAACGATCGCGCGCGGGCTTGCTCGAGACATTCCACGAATCGAGTCTCGCGTGGCTCATTCTTTACTATTTTATCGTACCATATACCACGTATATTACTTGTCTATAGATATATACGCATACAAAGACTACAGACTTTCTTTGACGGTCATGCAATATCGTGCTAAAAAAAATGCCACCTATTCATACGCAAAGGAGATCTCTTATCGTTTTATCGTGACCAGTGCCCAGAAACTTCGTCCACGTATATAACCACGTTTGAGAATATATTCTGGGAACTCATCGCTCAGGAGGGTCTTATAAAAATTCGATGATATATATGTACGTCACTCGTTCTGCCTTTTTCAGAGCTGTACACCCACTCGTAATAATTGGAAGAAAATATAATTAATTTTTCGTTTTTTTTTTTTTACAAGCAAAAAAAAGCCTTTGACTTCTACTGCGAAGGGACATAAAATTAGTAAAATTGCTACTATGTATCAAGAGTCTTGCGCCTTGACGAGAAGTATCAAAAAGATAGCTTTCAAACGCCAGAGGCAAGTACAGCGTATCTATGTACTCGAGATTGAGCAATTTCATTATTTCAACGGAATGTAATTTGATTTTTTCGATGATAGTACCGGTACGAGCCATCGTACGAAATGGTTTTTTCATACATACACAATTTCATGTACTGCACATTTTCGAAACCAGCTCCGACGAGGATAATCGTTTTCGAGGACATTTTTTCGATTACATTTTGTTGAGCTCTCATTTAGTCAGCAATTACGGAAACGATAGTTACAGAAATTGGGAACAATTCAATCGTGATTCATTCTCTTTCGTAACAAGAAATCGTATTCGAGGGGGGGCTGACAGTTTTCATTGATAAATAATCATTTTATTTTTGGACACCGGAACTGCAGTGGTATACTAAGTTGTTCGGCGTTCTTTCAACAAGTTTTAAACATTTTTTTCTCCCTATATTCCATTAATGAAATTTGAACGAAACATGCATGCGGTATACGCCAATGAGGAATAAACTGCGTAGATTTAAAGTGAATGGTAACATTTCGCCTGTTGCCAACTAAAAGTCCTTAATTATTTTTTTTCTGATCCCCGAAGACGTGCAATTATGATAATAGTTTCGTAAATCATTGAGATGACTATCTGAGAGATGCTTATTTCTTGGTGAATACGAATGAAAATTGTTACCTTGGAGGTAGTAAGCTGGTCTGAGTCTGACGAGGCCCGGTACTTGTGTAACGCCAGTTCTCGTAGTGTTGTATAATTGTAGAGCTGCTAAGAGATCTATGCTGCCAGTTATATCAGCACCTGATATCGTGCTACTGGTACTTGAGGTCCTTGTATCTACAACAGGAACTCTCTCCGCTCGTACGTTTGGGGGTGGTGAGGGGAGTGTCGTACCCGTGCCCGTTCCTCCCATTCTTGGCCTCGATGCCTCGTGCTTCTCGCTCGACGTACCCGACACTGAAACACATCCATTAATTTCTCATGTTAATTAACCCTGTCACCGACACCAAATTCAAACGACCCCCTTTTTGCACAAATATATTCAAAATTATAATTGAGTGGAAACTTCAAGCCTGTTCTATATTTATTCGATGGCCATAAAATTAACCCTCGAAGACTAGTACACCCAATTTCATTCAGCGTCTAAATCAGACTCCATTCGGAATGATTTAGTAATAAAATTACTGCGAATTATTAGCCTAGAATATTGGGAAGGTCGTCGTAAAATTTTCTCCTATGAGAAGTGAATTAATTTCGAATGGATGAGAATAGATGATTCTCTAAATAATTGAATTCGTAACGCTTAACCCGCTGAAGTAAGTATTGATCGAGTTTAGAGGATTGGAAATCAATCGTGTATATTATTTTTGCGGAAGATCGAAAGTCATTCAGTTTTCTCGAAATATCAATTTTGTGAGACTTTTCCAGTTTAGCGACAAATAGTGACAAAAAAAACTATTTCGTATTTTCGTGAAGCGAGGCTTGTTCACTCGAGTATTGTCAAACAACTGAAAACATCGTTGAGAACATTATATTGAGCAACGAAGATTGCACTAAACGTGAAAGTTTCTGCTCGAAATAAGCACTTAGTCGTTCGAGCTCGTGCAATTATAGAATTGTACATTGTTCCCTCTGATATTTTTCAGTTCATCGACTATGAAAAATTCTCGAAATTAATAATGATTTCGATCATTTTTTTTTCCGTGTTCAACCAGAATTACAGAGGCTCAACTTTTCCTGCTAATTTGAACGTTGACTGACGGGGCGCTTGGGTTAACTTTCTTGAAGGTGAACAAATCAACATTCCTTTTTGTAAAGTATATAAAAATTTTCAAAAATATCGATTATTTGTTCACTCGGAAAAGAATCTTTTGGTGAGAGTGATAATTTTTGGATTCTCTAAACTAGAAAACTGCCTTCGTGCAGCATTCTAAGCAGCGTAATTGCTCGACTTGTTTTCTTTTTATTTTATTTTTCCTTTGAAATCCCATTTCACGGTTAGAGAAAAAATGTTGAGATTAGATAGCAGCGATGTCATTGGAAACACCAATTCACAAAATGGGGTGATAAAGCCACCCCTGCGAGGCGATTTATCTTCGAAAAATATACCGCAAAATACACGTATACGTCTTGAAAATATAAGAATAACATTCGTATCGTTTTAGCCTGTGACACGCTTGTACATATAAAACGGTTCAAAATCTTTAGACTCGTGGAGTGTTAGCGGATTAGAGTTTGGGAAGGGTGAGCAGCCGGCACTTTTTATAGCAAAAAAGGAGAAAAAAGTCCATCGAATGAATTGATTTATACAATTTCGAGTTGCACGCATGTGCAAAAAGCTCGCTAGACAAACCAGGAAGCCTCGAGACTGTTCAACAATCATTGTAACATCATTCGCATGACAAACATTAGCAGATGGTATAAGTTTACCATTTGG
This sequence comes from Campoplex capitator, assembly GCA_037576405.1. Lineage (NCBI taxonomy): Eukaryota > Metazoa > Arthropoda > Insecta > Hymenoptera > Ichneumonidae > Campoplex > Campoplex capitator. The sequence continues at coordinate 3,762,068 of JARBWI010000015.1, forward strand.
AATGAATGAATTACGCTGTAATTGATCCTTAATTGCTTCGCAAATGACATATCAATCGATCTTAATAATATTAAGTACCGAACTTAAAAACCGGAATAAAAGAACAGTAAAAAAGCATCCGGGTGATTTTTCATCATAGGAAACATCGGTGATTGTAACCTCACATTTGAATGTTAGCAGAAAAAAGTTTGTCACTCGGCCGATAAACTTTTAAAAGCATGCGATACACGTGGCGTATATGGAGGCGTGAGACGAGAAGAGGGTGAGCGAAGACTTTATTTCCTTGAAACTGGAAAGTCCATGGCATTGACCGTGTACGAGGTCACTCTACCTCTCCTCCAGGCGGGCAACCGATGATTATTATTTACCAGTATCGTCGATATGTCTACTTGTACATGTATGTCAAGTACCTATAGGCTCTAAGGTGTTCGAAGCTTGAAGCGTGGGAATGTGGGATGCACACCGCATACTCGACATTTACGTTCGATACACGCACATATAGCTTCATAACGTGTGGGTGGAGATTTTCTAGAGTTTCAGAGAGATAATAGTATTTTTGGATAAACCGATTCCTGTCAAATACGGATCAACGATTACAAGCAGAATCAGCGTGACTCGAGTTTTTTTTAAAGATCTCAGTATTCTCTAGACGACGTTGATCGTGCATTAGTAGAATAATAAAAAAAAAAAAAAAAGCACTCGAATAAGAGGATAATTTGTGACCAACAACGATAACTATAATGGCAATAAGCTGCACTTTTCAAGAATTCTCTCTCATCTGAATCCTCTAAATGAACCCTCATCACTTCGTCTACCAAACGCAAATTACGCTACTGACCCCATAGTTTTATAAACCGGAAAAATTGATAATCTTTTTCGATGTTAACGAAGCTGCCAATTAACAGAAAACCTAGGAATTCCTTAAGATGCTGTACGCCGATAAGAGATCGGGCTCCAAAAACGCAGAAATCCTATTCCCCCTTATTCGTTAGTCCCGGCGATATTTCAACGATCCAAAGGGGTAGATTGGAAAATTCTTCCGAATACTCGAATCGGTCATGTTTTTCGGGAAAACTCGGCATCGCTCGACATACGGATTGAACGATTACGCGTACACGAAGAGATGAACGCCTAAGCTACCAAGATAACCAAGACCAATAGAGGACAAGAGAGATAGAGAGAGAGAAAGAGAGAAAGACCGGCGGATGCTGGGTGGTGGGTTAAGGGGACAAGGGATGGGATCGGTGGCAGACTGCCGGGCGTCGCGATGCCGCCGGCGCAGCTATTATCGAACCACGTACGGATCGTCTCAGTAGCTCTCTCTCTCTCTTTCTCTCAGGCTGCCACTTTATGTAACGCTACTATGTACACCAAATACTATATGTACAATGTAGTATATATGCCTAATATACAATGAATATATATGTATATGTGATTACGTATGATCGTGGATGTAGGAAGAATGTGTATAGGTATCCATCGAGCAAGTTTTGCGTCTCGTGCTCGTTCACGCTTCGTTCACCGCGCCAGAGTTGCTCGTAAAGCGTTGACGACACGTGCGAGCACAGCCAGCCGGCCGTCGGACCACCGGCCGGCCTGGCGCTTCCTTACCCTTTCTACTCATCCCCCTTTTTCTCTCTCTCTCTCTCTCTCTACTTTTCACATTCTTCTTCATGCCCAATTTCGATGATCCTACAGACACGCACAGACACATACGCAGATATGAGATATCAGGGGGCGAATTGAAATCAGCCGAGCAAATAGTAAACGAACGAACGATAAACAAAAAGAAAGGAGATTGAGGACGAGCTAAAGATCGGGCAAACCACGATCGAGCTCAAGTATCTTCTCATTCGTATTAATAGGAACAACCGCGAGTAGTACGAAATGTGTAACGAACTGAAATATGAATCGAGGTCAAGAATCATATCAATTCTTGGCCGACGAAGCCATACATCCTTACGATTCTTCTTGTGTGGTGCGATCGAAAGTTATTCGGTTTGTCTGCAAGACATAAAATGCTCTGAATTTTCTAACCAGGCGAAGAAAAAATAAAAAAAAGAACGATCATCAGCCTCGAATTAGTCGCGTTCGAGTTTCTGACCATAAACGTTCCATGTACGACGTTCTGGTGGAAAATCTTCTTTTTTTTTCTCCATGAATCGGCTGTTTAGGTACAAAATTAAAATTTCAATATGCACCAATATTTCCCCATGTATTCTGATCGGCTGGGAAATGACATTTTTAGGATATAGATTCGGGGCGTATCTTACATTCGGAATGAACCTTTTAACGCGATTTTCCAACAGAAACGTATTTCAGCACTGATCCGAAAAGAAGCAGGAAGATTTTCTTACGTTAAAAAGCTCTAAAGATCGCGCAATATCGATCTATCGAGAAATACTTATTGATCGTTAGATGACCGAATTCATTTGTTCTGTAAGATAAAAGAGAAATTTGATGAACGAAAAAAAAAAAGTTTTATCGGCAGTAATTAAAAATATGTTACTCACGTCGCAGCGCTGGTATTCCAAACGCCTCGAGACAAGGAGAAACAACCAAAAGTGAATACGGATAAAAAAAATTTGGGCTCGCGGTGTCCGGTAAGCACCAGAAAGCCAACAAGATAATAGGGAGGTTGGCCGGTGCCCACATAACACGCACGAGTCACTAACCGGTTGGGAGCAAATATTGCAACCCTCTCGAGCAATAAAAAAAAAAAAAAAAGAAATGTTCTTTATCGTTTGGGAAATGATATTTTTAGGGATTCTTTTTCTCTCGCGACAGGCCTCACGACCACGACCAAAGCGAGCGACGTCTTTACCGAGGGAAAGGGGTGGAAGAAGATCTCGAAGTAACGGTAAGAGTCTTAGGAGAGAATCGCGACCAACGACAAGGGAACAAAGCTCTCGACTGATGATGGCATCGAGTGTCTCGGAAATTCTATCCACGATGTTTTAGCCCAGCAGCACGCGTTTCATCGTGGCCCATGCGCTCACGCGACTCGATTCTCCCCCACGTAACCCCCGCAACGAGACAGATAGGAGTGTCCCCTCGGTATTGCACCCGCGCGCGCATATATTTGACGCATTTCCTTTACCCGCTTTATCACACTCGACACTTTGCAATTCTCGAACGGTCGACAACACCAAAATGTCATAATGTGGACGCACGAGGATTTTGGCCCGATAATTTTCTATGATCCATACGTTACCTATGAAAACACGTTTCGAAAATAAAATCTAAAAAAGCACACGAAATACTCGTCGAGAGAATTTTTTCTTTGAAACCTCCCTTATTCGTATCAGATCTCTCTATTCGTAGAACTTTCCGCAGGGTAGTATATGATCTTTCGATTAGTTAGCAGGGTCCTTGAACCGTGGACCGATGTTTCATTCATTTTATTTCAATCGGTAAGACCTGTTTCGTTCTCTAGAAGCCCGAATCATATATCATCAGAAATATAAATTGTATTCGACAGTTTGTGTTTCTCTGCGCCAATAATTTGTACTACTATTAAAGATATTGAGGGTACAAACCGGTGATTAAAAATTCGTAGATTTTGTAACGATAACGCCTTAAGCAGTTTCGAATGAATTCAATGTAATACGATGACCGTGAGGCACGTCAAATTCTCGTACGATTCCTCGTGTTCAGACACTGCTGCGTGTACTCGAAAAAACAAAAAACGCGAAACATGCATTAAAGTGCATTAACACGTATCTTGCTGCTGGTTTAATAACAATGAAGCAAAGTCAATTCACCGATTGTCACTGAATCGATGAATTATTCATAGAAAGGATCATCGTTAACAGAAATTAATGAATATGCTGGGATATTCGGTCTTTAATTTTGATCGATACTGTAATTAACAACTTAATCGATGTGAGAATAATTAGCCAACGATAGATTGTCAATAATGAATAACGAATGTTTCTTCACGGTCGTACAAGAATATTTGATACTGAAACATGTGCAAATAAAAAATGAACAGCATTAAAAATCCCTGGGAAAGGTGCAATTGCATCGTCGAAATTTCGAACTTAATCCACTTGAAAATGGATGAATAATTTGGAAAAGTCAAGAACTTGGATTCCTCAGACTGAATAGTGCTATGTGTGATGTTCTTCGTGCTTTGGATCTTTTGATACAATGCCGTTGAAAATCACAGCGAGACAAGAACCCGTCTAACGAGAGAAAGAGTAAAAGTTCGACGAATATTCATCTCTGACTCGTCGGTGCTCCTTTCAACGGATGATCCTTTCCTCAATCACGAACCTTTTGTATTTTTATCTTATCCGACTACTGCAGACATTTTTTTTTTTTTTCGATTCTATACAAACTATATTTTAATATAGATATATTTTTTCATTGTAAAAAATCAACGAGAGGTCGCGGAGACGAAACGAAATCTCCGAAATTGGAATTTTTTTTTTTTCAGTGAAAAACTAAAAAATCGATCATTCGACACAGAATAAGCGTTGGAAAAATAATAGTATACGTTGAAACGACTAACATATATTCGAACATGGAAATTGAAATACATTTATTCACGAAAAAAAAAACTAAATATTTACCGAACGTTTTTATGAATGCATTACGTTTCCTGTAAAATGGAAATACGAATATCCGAATGACGAAACTAGAGTACCAACAGTGCAAGGAGCATGTTCGAAAATGATTAATCGTTCGACAAACTAATGCAAAAGTGTTTTATTTTATTTTTTGTTTCAACCGATTTCTGATTGGATATTAGAGAAAAAATATCTCTACGAAAATAGCTCAAAATATTCCAAATCGTTCACCGTTGTCCATCTCTTATTTTCTTAAACAAATGTTAAACGTTCGAGTTGTTTGCAACTCTATTTTTACACCATTTTCGAAAACCGTGGAATTTTTTTTTTCTTTCTTTTCGTTACTGATTCTTCTTACGTCGCACCATCTTCACATAATTTCATTTTTTTCATGGTATTTTTTTTTTTTTTCAGATTTTTTGGAATTTTTTCAGATTTTTTTTCTCCGATGATGTTCATCATCATCGTCAACATCGACGGATAAAAAAATTCGAAAAAAAATCTGAAAAAATTCCAAAAAGTTCCAAATGGAGAAATAAAACTTTTTTGTACTTGGACTTTTGGTGAAAAAACCCATAGTTTTTAAATTACGGAAATTGATAGACCTGGAGTTCGACTAAAATCAATGAAAAAAAAAAATGTCGGAAAAAAAATCTGGAAAAAATCGAGTGACTAGAACAATCTCAGAGGCAACTTTTCACTCCTCTAAGATTTTTTTCTAAATGTGATAGTTTTCGTGTTACGCAGGGCTTTCTGAATTCCGTCTTTTTTCGCCAAAAACATGATAACTTTTTCAAAAAAAATCGTAACGGATTTTATAAAAAACGAAATTGAAGCTTCAGTTTTGCCTTTTCAAGATGCGGTCAAAGAAATTGAAAAAAAAAATTTCTACTGAAAACGCGGTCGCTCTGTAAAAAGGAAAAAAAAAAGACGAAAAATGGTCGTTTTCAAAATGACGTCCTAGTCGTAAAAAAAATCGCAAAAATTTTTCAAAAAAAGCCAAATGAAATGGTATCTCTCTACTTTAAAATGCCGTTTGTTAAATTAATTTATCTCCGTTATCGACGGAATAACATGAAAAAGAGTGTGGCAACTTTTTCCGACTTTTGTCCGGAAACTTTCCGACGGTAGTGTACATCGGTCTCGTAGAAATGAAATACTATCAAATGATAAAGAAAATGAAGTCCGGCCGATGTTTCGTAACGAAGAAACACTTTAAAATACGAAAAAGATATCGCGCCCCCTCCTATGTATGCAAGTGTCGACACTGATTATTTATAAGAGCCAACTATATTGTGGTCCGAAATACCAATGTTGGAAACAATTTTGCTGAAGCACTCACTGCTTCGTGTCTATATCAAGATCACGTGGTGTTAATTGAAACGTTGCACCTTCCCGTTGGTTATATTGCTCGAATTTTTTACAGTATTTCTATGCAAATTTGATAAAAAAACAGATGCTAAAAAGATAAAAATGACTTGTGGAAAGTATACAGCTCATCGACACGAGCTAAAGTCGTATAAAAGTATATTATTCTGTAATTAGTGCTAGTACATTTTGTTTTTAGCTTGCATTTGAGAAAAAAAAAACACTATTGGTCGATTTTATTTCTTCATTTGACGAGAATCGACCAATAGCTCGGTAACTGTAGAAATACACGGTTTTAGTACGATGCGTCAGAAACAATCGGCATACTGCACTCGACGTGAGCTTTTCATTCCGCTACACGCTGTCGGTGCCACCGCATAGTTTGAAATACCAATTGCAATTGCATTCTTTGACAGCAGCAATCAATTTCGCATATAGAATATATATATGATCTTTTGAAATACAAATATTATATCTGTATTCGAAATTTCACTATAAAGTTAACTGCGTACGATAAAAAAGTTAAAGGCATTCGATATTTCATCGAGGCACTTCATTTCATGAAATAATTCAATTTTCTGCATTGATGCATAGTGCAATGTTTATGATTTCTCTTTTTTTTTTCAACGATATTTGGCATTGTATCACATAGACTGAGAAAAGAATTTATTTGATTCAATGAAATTTTTGTTGGATCAACGAATATAGTGACGGAAAATATTAAATTTGTCGATTCAATAAAACTTTTGTTGTATCAGCGATGTTTCCGTCGTAGCGAGCAATATCTATTTGCTCCAGCAAATTAGGCGATTGAATAATAAAAAGAATTTTGTTGAATTTACGGATTTTTTATTTTGTTGAATCAACAAATTTCTTTTTATCAATCGAGTCTTAAATAATCGTTCAAACAATTATTTCATTGATCCTGTTGAATCTTCAATATACGGTTGTATAGAAATGGTCGATATATTTGACTTTGTGAACGGTAAGCGAACTAATTAAACGATGCGGTACGCGAGGGGTGCGAGATTTTACGTAAAAGAGAGGATCTAGGGGAACGGTATAATGGTACACTGAAGGTGATATGAGCTTCGACCTCGACTACTCCAGCGTGAAATGGTTTGATCGAGTGCGGATCTGTCGTCTCGACACGATGGCGCCGGCTTGTACAACCATTTCCCGGAGAAAATAGTATTATAAACGAAGCCGAGGCTTAACCAGCACGTTGTAGGTTATGAATAAAATACGGCATAGATTCTTCATTTACTGACCAATAAAATAGCCGCGTAAATTAATTCTGAAGTATCACGTAAAAAAAAAAAAAAAAAATTAAAAAAAAAGTAGAGAAAAGACTCGCGTTCGATTTTTCCGGATCATATAAATACTTTAAGATTCAATAAATAAATAAAAATATTGAATCTTCATAAATCGTTTCATAAACATCGAGCGATAAATGGCTTTTTTCTTGCAAAAAAAAATGAAGGAAGAAATAAAAAACATGAGAATATATAATTCCGAAAATCTCATCTCTCGACCTCGATCGTAGTCGATTCAACGCTGTATAAAAACGTCGTCAGCAATTACGTGCCTTATATTTATTTCAACGAGATTACCTCGGGTCCCCCTTGACGATAATATCATTCCGTGGAAGTTGACGAAAAGGAGGTGGTGAAAAAAAAAATGGTGTATTCGGTATGAAATATGAAATAACGCGATAAGGTGAGGAGTGTCGATGATGAGGGTGACGAAAATTGAAATTGGGTTCGTTGAATTGCCGGGTGAGATGAAATACCGCCGGCATTCTATGGAACCATTTGTTCGACTATGTACCGGTTAAAGAACTGAATAATCTTCTCGCAATGTATATATATGAATATAACTAAAGAAACGATGAAGGCCATTGCGCTTGGTGTGCTTTCCTGCCTGATGGCTCAAAGGCTTCATATTTTTCGGTGAAAATTTCGACGATAATATACTCGGGGATCGAGGGTTCTTTGGTGCTGATCCTGCGTACGTACTCCCTCGGCCGAGTGCTTCCAGATTTGTTTCAGAAGCGAGTGAAAGAGAGAGAGAGAGAGAGAGAAAGAGAGAGTTGGAATGAAAGTGCTGAAAAGGAATAAAGAATAAGAGAGAGAGAGAGAGAGAGAGAGAGAGAGAGAGGTACCAACATCGAGTTCTCCCCAGTGGAGCAACCTCATCTCTCGCTCCATTCGATAATGAGCAATTCGCTCTCCATTTGCCAGTCTTTTGTGGCCTTTGTGCTGGCCGCGTGCCAAACGCACTACGGGATAAAGAAAGAGCGAGAAAAATATACAGAAAGAGTTCCCTGGGGGCATTACCTCGCTCACGCCCTATCCAGTAACTTCTCCCTTATACAAGCTTCAACCTCACAGTCGCTTATTTCTTATTCCCGGTCCATTTTTTTTTGTCATAGGGTTTCTTGCCACATTTACCAAACTTTATTGGCTTTCCTGGCCCTTCGATGCTCCGTCGTCTGTTATATTTTCGATTTTTATCAAAGGTACAGAACCTTCGGCGATACATTTGTATCGAGGGAGAACATCAGTTCGTACCATTATCAATACATATCGAATCTGTAGAGGCCGATTCACAGTTGCTTTTATACTTGCTATTAAACTCTTTGCGACAGAACAATTCACCGTCGAATATACGGTAGTGCTTGACACTTGGAATATAATCGTCTCTCCGTCGGATCCCTGCATCTATATCTCAACCGTTCCGAAAGTATTAAAAACTTTTTGCACCGAAAGCTGTTCCGTTATCGATCATTGATGAACGGGTGACTCGTTAATAGAAAAACTGTTGAAATACTCTGACGGTCTGATCCTCGAATCCAATTAGGAGATAAGAAACAGTCATACTATAATTTAATACGTTTTCATTGATAAATTGCGAGTGGCTTAATTCGAAGATTTCCATCAAACAGTGCTACGTTCTGGTTCTCAAAACATCCATTTGAATGACGTGTATGGCCCATTCCATCGAGCACATAAAATAAAATGTATATATTTTTCTATAAACATCCTGATGACTGCGACATTTCACAAGATCTTCCCTGACCCGTTCAATATGCGTAACGACACTGAGATAAATTAGTATTTTGTAACAGCGGCGACTGTTTAGCATCGACTATAAATTTAATGCCACGCGCGCAACACTTTTTATGGTTTTCGTGGCTATAAAAGAATGTTGCGTAAGCAGTAAAACAAAAAAAATCACGCGTGTGAGCAGGTTGAACTATATTTTTATCTCCGAAGAGGCCACTAAAAAATTCTACACGATCATTCAAATGATACGATCGAAGTTCTCCTACATGTTTCTTTTTTTTCCCTCCCCCCGAAATTTAAATCATTGCGTCAGATACATTTTGATCTAGTAAAAGTACAGTGGTGTAAAATATCTCGAAGATAATTAATTGTGATGCTGACAAGTATTTAAATTTTATTGTATACGAATGACAGCCTGGAAATACTCGATGATCGAATCTTTTTTCATTACAATTTTTTCTGAAATACTAAAATTTAACTTTCAAGCAGATTTATTTTTCCGAAAAGAGCCAAAATGATCGTTTATCGAGGTAAATCGATCGCCATCAAAATCAATCAAATGCAAATAAACGATTGAAGATTTAAGTGTAAATAATGATTTTGTTTAATTTACAAACAAAGTGACGATCGTTATGAGAATAAAAAAAAAAAAAGGGAGAGCGTATCCCTTTGATTGCCGAAGAGTTTGGCTGGACTAAGAAAAAAATACACATTGACTATATGGCACGTGCCTCCTGATCGATAAATAAATCACGTGCAGCGGCAGACTGCATAGACAAGGGGATAGTTCAACAGGAAGATATAGGGAAAATGGGGAGAGGTGTATTCGAAGCGTGGGCTGATGTGTGGTATAAGCTACAATCGAGTCTCCAGTGATATCAATTATTCAAAGGGTAACGTTGTCGATTATTTAATGCATCGTGGGAGGAGAAGAGGGAAGGAGGAATTCGGTGCAAGGTTCGAGCCTACTTAAAGCTTACACTTCGTCGCCGACAGAGAAAAAGAAAAAAAAGGTAAGGAATGGCCAGCTGTCGCGAGAGCTCGTCGTCGAGGGCCAATCGAACGCCTGTCGATATCTCCAGAACTTTGATACTCTAAACTCTCAAGTATATCTCGATTTTTACGATTTCGAGCTATATGCACACGTGACCTGAAAGCTTATCTATCGGACAACAAAGTCAGCCGTGAAAAATGCATGCCAAAGAATTATATTCGTGAAAATAAATACAAAAAGCTTTAAACACATTAATGTTTCGCGGTAAATCAACTACCCTCCATCAAATCGTCTCCTGGATGATATAAATCGTAACTTTTTCCATCCAAAAGATTCTCAAATACGAATTTTGTCCATCTTCTCATGAAATTTATATCAGAAAGTATTAAAAGTTCGTGTTATGGTTTTGACGTCCTCAAACGGTTTCAGCACAGTGTAGATATATAAAGCTCGAAGCTCATTGTCATTTAAATTGTTTTTACATCGATATTCTAACCAACGTCATTACGATTTGATTTTCTAATATTAATTCGCTGAAACCCGATTGGAACTAGTTGCAATATTGCTGTATCGGGTTGGATATATTTAATAGGATCGCAACGTTTTACAATTTGTGTACATGCGGGCGTAATTCCTATCAGGGATTAAATCACTGAATGGGATTCAGTGGATTTGAAAATGTTTGAAAGAGAACGAGGAAAACTGAGATCAACGTTCACAAGGATTTCTGGTCGTTTATATTACACGAGATAGGGATTGAGGGTACGTAACTATAGCACGGATTACAAGAGAAGTAAAGATTTCGTTCGTGTGCCATTGTCAGAGAATAGAGAGCAGAGAGTGGATGAGATAGTTCGCTACGACCGCGCCATATTGTCCGGCTTGGGCCGCATTGCGCCAGTCAACCCAACGAAACTCTCTACCTATTCGCACACACACATGACTCTACGGATCAACACGTACACAAAAACAAATTTTATTTACTAAAAATTCATTCACATCGCTATACATACTCGTCGTACTAATTTAAACGACTGACAATTGCACGAGATCTACGAAAATTGCGAATATCCATTTCATGAAGCGTTCACACGAATTGTCTTTTCAATGCCATAGAATTTCGGTTTTTCGGTTGACCGTTCGTGTACCTTGTTCCATGCGCTTTTTACGTATCATTCGTATATCTTTCAACTTCGACATTTTTTCAAACGTTAAACATTCGACTATTTGTGCCCAGCATTTTGAGGGATTCGAATAGATCAAATTGTTTCCTCTGATCGAGAGATCGAAAGCTCTGTTCTTGTCGACAGAGGCAAAGCCCATCAAAAACATTTGTTCATTCGCCAACGTTCATAGATTCACCGGTATGATCAAAATTCTTCAATTTTTCTAGTTTGTATTATATATGTTTTGAAACTGTGTTTAAACTCTCAACTACTGACAATTCTCAGTAGACTTCAGTAGACTTTGGCTGCTAATATCAACGAATGATTTCATATCCAATTAGGGTGGAAAAAAAAAACAGAATGTGAGATACTTCTGATTTTCTTTTGTGACAGCTGAGCTGATCTTTTCGACGCTGAGCTGATCTACAGAGTTTTTTTTTGTTTTAATCAACCGAGAGACTAAATTTGTCGTATGTAGGGTATATGTAACAGTGAGAACGGTGAGTACACGAGAACTTGGAAAGATCCCCTTTAACGGAGGGAAAATCAATTTGGTGCCGCGGGGCGGTAGTGAGGTGGGAGGACGGTCGGTACCGAAGCGAAAGGGCGCGGTGAGGAAAGGAACCAGCCCGAGGAAAGACGATCTCGACGAACTCGGAATTCACTTCTGGATATTGCTTTATTTTCAATGCTTTAGAGGCAATCTATTACCGAGATAAAATATAACAAAGCTATTCTATATGCAGAGTACAAGTTCACGAACGATAAGAAAATCGGGCGTCATTCAATTATTGATGATTTATAAATGGTCCAGAATTTCATGAAGATTTTCATAGAAAGCCAATAACGTATTATATATATAATAGACTCTTCCCACATTGGAATGAAAATTTAAAAAAATAGTCTTCCGAAAAGAGCACAATTGACGTTTCGAACAAAGATTTTTCTTAGACACAGCGATATATTAAACGAAATCTTTAACGTTGGGGAAAAAAAAATTTAATCCACATGCGGGGAGCGATGACTTCCGATGTGAAGGAAAAAGAAATGTAATTTCACGAACTCGATACACTTCATTCTTCATTTTATTGTATTACATTTCCAAATTTCTTAGAGACGACATTTCCAGTCGAAAAATTAAGGCCTGATTAGGCCAATATTTTTTTATTGCGAAGATAAGTAAACAAATCGAAAAAAAAGCTCGTGCTGCGGGAAATAGAGAGAAAAAAAATATATATCAGAAAGTACGTATGTGCTCAGGTACAGTTACGAATTGGGTCATAAGAGTACCGGCTCAAAGGAAAAAGAAGAAAAAAAAAAGAAAGAAAGAAAAGAAAAAAACAAGAACGCGTAAGATTTTTCTGATGTGCGTTCGCATGGTGGTTGATTGCACTCGGCACAGTGGAATCACCGGGCGTAGCAACCCAGAAGGTAATTTGGCAAGGGAAAATCGAGTCATCAGTTTGGCGCCCAGGGTGCCCTTTTTTCTCGATAACAAGGACGATGATTTTTTTTCCCTCCTGCTTTTGCCTTCTTCTCCCTTCATTTCGCGTCCTTTCATAACACATACGTACACATGTCTAATACGTGTGCAGATATCACGTGACAAAAGTTTCGTGCCACATTTTATCGAAAAGAAATCTCGCTCGACGATAAAAAGAGGAGGAAAAAAAAACAGGAGAAGAAAATAATAATAAGTTGGATGTATTGAAGGTGATGAGTCGACGGGACGTCGTTGGCCTTGACGTGAGGCGCGCGCGAATCATCTCGCAAATCCATGGGGGTCATTTTTTTCTACTCTTCTGGCGCGACCACCCGATGGGTCGCCAAACGATTCGTTGTCGGGGAAGTTGGACGTCGGCAATGGGGAAATTAGACGGGGATGCCCGATGATTTCTCCCAGCTGGAGGTCAAACACACAACCTGTCACCAATCAGGGCTCCTTTCGACCGATAAATTCGACCGATTAGCTCGAATCAAGAAGATATACAATATAATTCTCGACCATTTTGCGCAAGTAATAAAAGAATTTTTCGAAATGATTTTACCACGAAATAACTCGTCAATTATTCTTAATGACTCGAACTCGCGAATGCGCCGCACGAGATCTCTTTTTTCGTAAAAAAAAAAACAAACAAACAAACAAACTGTTGCATTAGATTTCTAATCAGTGAAATACTCTTGATTGGGTAACTCGTTACCGGTTTCTGCAAAAAGAAAGTAAAGGTACCTACGTATCATTAATTTCACTGCGCTTTATATCTGTTGAGTTTGATGAGAAAACGGTTTTAACGAAAAATAAGAGACCTAAAAAATAAGCAACCGCCTTTGAACATTTGAAGTCTTCGAACATTTGAAGATTTCGTTACAGTGGAAAATGACAAAAAAAAACGTCAAGGTTCTGTCATCGGCGTGAATGTCACGAAATTGTTTGAACTTCTTACAACCGATAGTACAAATGAAACGAAATACTTCAGTCGGTATCGTTCGCTAATTTCAATGAGAATTAAACCGATTCTAAGATAAGCTTTGGCAATACGCATGACACTTTCATACTTAATTTGGCTCAATACGATTGAAACTATCAAATTTCAAAAACACTGATTAACTTTTTCATAATAAATTCAATTTGTGGAATTAAAATAGTTGAACGATAAGAAAAATAGTTCAACTTTGCTCTGCTTTCGATGTCTCCTCAGTGTATCTAATCCCTCTTGATCCATTCGACGTGTGGCGAACATCAGCTGTTCATGCCACCATACAGTTTGAAAAGAAAGTTCCGATAATTTTAAAACTGGGTTTTGGGTTAAGATTCATGGTTACCGAATTCAAATCTGCAATAAGATTTTTAAAAACCCCAATGTGGAATCAAATTTTCAAAAATCCTGATGTGCAATCAGATTTTCAAAAATTCGAATATGAAATCAAATTTTCAAAAATTCGATAACGGAATCGAATTTTGAAAAATTCGATTATGGGATCCAAAATTTAAGAATTAAAATTTCGAAAATCCGAATGTTTTTTGAATTTTCTTCAAAATTATTCTCCAAGGCTTAGCCGTGCTCGCCAAATACAAGTATGTCATCGATTTTCGAAAGTTCAAAATCCATCATTTTTCTCTTATCATCCCTTTTGTTCCCTAGGTATTTACACGCCTATAATACCGCACACACCAAGGGTGAGAGGAAGCTGCAAAAAAAAAACCCTGTGAATATAGCCGGAGCCTGATGAATCCCCTGAATTCGCAACGCGAGCATATTCAAGGACAGTCGCTAGGTGGCGCTTATCATTTTCATTTGTAATGCGTTGAGCCAGTCATCGCACGTCTAAGCTCAGGCATTATAGCCATGCAACATTTGAAAAAAGATCAGCATCTTTATTAATGTTTTCCCAGGAATCTTATCCGAGATCCACGATCTACGGGTCCGAACGAAACAAGTTGAGAATCTGGCGAATTTCTATCGAGCATTTTGAATTTTGGAAAACTCTGATGCAATGTCCAAGTTTGCAGTTATCATAAAATCGTACGATCTCGAGTACAGATACGCTGCACGTCTTGCCTTGCTTGCCTGCTCGAAAATTTTCCTTCTAATACTTGTCATCAAGACGTTGCCACGCGTCTCTAGATAAAACTCCGGGACAGCAATTTTCATAAAAATTAGTAAGCCGTAAGTTCAATCGATATTGTTTTTTTATGCTCTTATCGCAACGTCACACACGCTTCTGGCAAGCAATTTTTCCAGCAAATATGGGTTATATTTATAGCAAAACTATTTATATTCAAAACTTCCTACACGTTGAAAATCGATGGTTTATTGACAGATTAAACAGGCGTGGGTTGCTAGATGACGTCAAATTTTTTTTCTTCAAATTCCAAACCAATAAAAGATATAATATTATATGTATATGAGGACATTCCACGTCATTTCTCGCGGCGTGACTCCGACCATTTTTTATTTTCTTGATTTTTTTTTTTATAACAATAGTTCCCAATATCCAAACTAATTTTTGGATTTTTTATCTCGCGTCTTTCATGAGTTACGATTTTTCGAAAAATCCACTTTTAGCGCGGCCCGAAAACGTTCCAACGCCTGTATGTCTGGAAATAATGGCGTAGAAAAAAAATGGATGAAAAAATGGGTACACGATCGGTTTAGCGACAAAAGTCGTGTGATGGGTCCTACTATTTCAAAGAATTTTTTGAAAAAAATAAATAAAAAAACGCAAGTTATCTGTGAGAACAATAGTTTTTACTTCAGATGCGAAAAAAAACACTGACAACGCTGATTTATTATGTTTCTCCTTTGGTTTTCTGAAAGTATGAACAAAAATGATTCGATTATTTCCAGAGATACAGGCGCCGGAACGTTTCCGACCCTCGCTAAACTTGGGTGTTTTTTTGAAAAATTGTAATTCTCGAAAGACGTGAGATAAAAATCGGAAAATTGGTTTCGATATTCCTTTCGTTGGGGACTTTTTTTTTTGATTCAGGTCAATTAAAAATGGTAAGGATCACGGCCATGCGGAATGGCTTGGAATGCCTCATATAAAACGTTTGATAGAAAAAATATTTCAAACATTTTCATAATGAATTCGGTAAAAAAATTCTGAGGGCACGTTGCGGTATTTCAAAAGGTAAATTATAAATCTATCACACTTTATGAATTTGAAGAAATTATTCTTATTCTCAACCCTTTGTGTCACGCATTTTTCTTTTAGTCCAATCGGCTTGAAATTTAGCACTCGGGGGTTTTTGGGGTGGCTGACTACGATTCCGCTCTCAAAGATTCAAAATTCAAAATGGCGGATCCAATATGGCGGACCAAAAATGCAAAAATTCATTCGAATCGCATGATATTTGGTACTCGGGGGTTTTCGGGGTCGCTGATTACGATTCCACTCTCCAAATTTCAAAATTCAAAATGGCGGATGCAATTTGGCGGATAAGAATTCACAAAACGGTGCAAATATGATGTAAGTGTATCGTTTTGGATTTTCGGGCTCGCCGATTATGAATGCCCAATAAAATATCCAAAATTCAAGATAGCGGATCCAATAGGGCAGATTGAAATTTGAAAAACAATAAAAATATAAAATGAACAAAAAAAACAAAAAAATGGAGACAACAACCGCCACGTCCTCGTTCGTGTCTCTGGTTCTGACTGAGTGCGGAACTTTGTGCAGAAGATTGTCAATTCTATTGGACCCCCGAGTGGCGACTAATACTTATTCTTAAATACATAACTGATGCTGAAACACCTAAAAAAGTTCAAAAATTCGGTCGAAACTGCTAAGAAAATGGTTATAAAACACAAAGTTCACAAAAAAAGAGATCACAAAGGGATGAAACGATTTTGGGATGCTCAATTCCCATCTAATGAGTGCAGATTTGTAATGAGAGACCCCAAAAACCCCTGAGTATTAACTTTTGCTTTCATCGAACGGTTTTTGCATTTGTGGTCTGCCATATTGGATCCGCCATCTTGAATTTAAGAATTTTTATTGAAGATTTGTAATCAGCGACCCCGAAAACCCCTGAGTACCAAATTTCGCTTTCACCAATCGATTTTTGCATACTTGGTCCGCCATATTGGATCCGCCATCTTGAATTTCGAAATTTTGAGGGCGGAATCGTAATCAGCGACCCAAAAAACCCCCGAAAACAGAATTTTGAGCTAATCCCACGTAAGGAAAAATGTGTACTTCAAAAACTTTCGGAGATCATGAACTTTATCCAGAACCATTGCGATTTGTTAAGGTTTGTTTATGTGCATAAACAAAATCATCCATGATTTCAAATTATTGCACATCAATTTTCATTTATGAATATATGACTGATGCGGAAACACAAAAAAAAATTAAAAATTCATCCGAAATTGCTCAAAAAATGGTTCTTAAGCAGGTGGCACTTTGAGAGTTCCATCATGGCACACAAAGGGTTGCCACACGGAGATAATGAAAAAGTGAAAATTATCGTTACAGTACTGGAAATCGGGGATGATCTTGAATATTTGAAAATTTTTACAGTGCAAAATGTGATATTTCATAAAAACGAAATAAAATTTCATGTGATATACGAGAAAAAATTAATTCACACTTTGCACTGTAAAAATTTCCAAACATTCAAGGCCGTCTCCGATTTCCAGTGCTGTAACGGTAGTTTTTACTTTTTCATTCTCTCCGTGTATAACATCCCTAAAAAATCAGCGAGTCCTTCAAAAAATCCCGGAAAATTTGCGATCGAGACTCGCGACTTAAGCGAACGAGTAAGACCCAAATGGAGTCGCAAATGGGACTACCCCGTCGGTCGGTGTAAATCGCAGGTGAAAAAATCTCATTTGATACCCAATTTGGATCTCACTTGTCCACTCAAGTCTCGAGTCGCAATTGAGAATTTTTCGAGACTCGCTGATCCATCAGGGATTATCGAAACAGTTGTTCGTCACATGAAAATATCACTTCGCGATGTCATAAAGAGAAAAAAAGAAACGTATGCAAATTTGAAATTTGCATATTTCTCATTAAGAATGAATTGCTTTGATTAAATGTAAACTCACCAAAGTAGATCCCAAAAAATCAACTAAACAAGAATACGTAGCGACACTCAAACATTTTTCGAAGCTCCGTCGACGGTAAATGATATGGTAAACGTATAACTCTACGCAATTTCAGTCTTATATACCCCATATCTCATCGAATCTTTCGGAGTCTGAATTGTATCGATTATAACATGTTTTTTTCCATATTTAATCAGGTGTTTCTATTCTTCCATTATCGTTCACATCAGATGATACACGAAAATTCTCCTATCTGACAATATTCCTGACGTCAGTTTACTATATTCTCTCTTAGTCGAGTATCATTTCAGAATTTTGTTATCCCTTCTCGAAAATTTTAAGAATCCCGCAAATGGGTTTTGATGAAGTTAAAAAGTTAGCACGAATGATTCAATTATACGTTTATTCAGTAATCGCTGCTCATTCTCCGTCTATTTTTCAGAAAATTTTTATACAATGTTCAAGGCAACGATGAAGCAGGAGAACAATTATTGTTCCCCAATGGAAAATTTAATTAGGTTGCTATCTCTCGTGTTGAATTTCCATTATCATAGAATAAGCCATGTGGACAATTAAGTCATCGAATGCCAAATAAAAAGTACATATATCGCATACCAAGTGATAAGATAAAAAAAATACCAATTGAAATGTGCAAAAGCTATTGTGACAGATGATACAAAGCACCTATTGACGGTTCGAGGAAATTTATTGTCAGTAGGTATACGCCTGGCAGAAGCTGACGAAACAAAACCCCTGTATGAAGTAATTTTTCATGAAAATGTTAAGATTCGTTAGAACATTGTTAAATAAAAAGATAAATTGTGAAGTAAATGTCAGCATTAGATATGGAGACGGATCTTTATTTCTATACATATTAATATACGATGAAAAAATATGAATTCGAAAGTAGTCAGAGTCTCAAAATTGATATACGAACGAACGTGAAAAAAAATTTCACAAACGCCAAGAAATTTTCTTGAATTTCTTCGGTATACGGGCCACGTTTCGGATCGATCCGATATGAATATTTTATATTATTATTATTTTTTTTTTTTACACTTGTTCTAACAAGTCCCGTGTCTGACACGGAGCAAGAGTCGATATTTTTGGAATTTGCTAGCACGCAAAGTTGTAATTAAATATCGTTTATATATATTTAAATTCGATTTGTGGCATGAGCTAAAATTTGTATTCACGTTTATCGATTTGTTATTTCTATATTCGTTGGAAACAATTTGGAAAATCGTTAGAAAGAGACGTTGGGATTATATAAGCGCCCCGCGCGATCATATCGTTCGACGTTGAGGCTTCGTGCTCGGAACAGGTCCATCTTTTGTGGCAATCAAGTCAACGTTTTATCGTATTTTCAACAATATGCGAAAACACGTATGTACGAGAATATCTACATGGATTTACATGCCGTATACCCACATTTTAACGCGAAACTGGACGGCCCAACGAAAATTTATAACTCGTCTCTCCCGGCGCTATATAACCCAAGAAAGAGCGCTTGCATTTTGAATAGAACACTTCTATTCGCGCTAACGATCGAGCACCAATCGCTCCGTAGCGATCTCTCTTGACGTTGGATCATTATGCGCACACCGATTTAATAATAACGTAGGTGTTAAGAACCGAGCCAAATTGGAATTGGTCAGTGACGGTGTACGAAGCGTGCAACGCTTGAATAAAATTGATATAAATATTACACGAAAATGCTTGAAAGACATTGATGATGGTTATAAAATGGATAAAAGGTGTGACTTTCTCGATGTGGCGCTCACGAGCTTCGAGAAACGTGAGAAGTTCCTTCATTCTTCGGACTCTTATTATTTTTTCCCGCGGGGGATGAATACAAATTGAAGAAACCGCATGAGCATGGCAGAAGATAAAAAGCCAATAGTCGTACGGTGGCCGAGATGCGCAGCGTGCTTTTAATGTTTCTTTTTTTTTTTTTTTTACATATCATTTCCTATTCATTCATTTTTTTCTTCAATTATTTTTCAAAACCATAGGCTGTCGAGGAAGCAACGACTCCTGTCACTAACCGTTGCTTCGTTCTCTCCCGTGAGTATATAGTCTCTCTCCCTCTCTCTCTCTCTCTCTCTCTCTCTCTCTCTGTTCCGGCCGTTCAAATATAATATAGAGGTCTATGAATTATCCTCATGGCAGACATTTACGAGGCAGTCGTAAATGTGGCGGGAGCAGATTTCTTGCCGTTTTAAATAACCGTATTACTTTCGGGTGTTAATAATAAGTGTGTTAATAATAACAATGATAACAACAATAATAATTGTAGCTGAAGAAGCACTAACCAAGGAGTTATCGAATCGTGTAAAAAACAACACTTTCGTTGACACTCAACAAAACACTGCGAAATACGGTTATCCGTATTTCGCAGTGTTTTGTTCATATAAATAAAAATTCAGTCGCTTATGCGACTGAATTTTAAACCTTGTTCTGTGGCCTCTACGTTTACAGTCACGCCGATTGTAAATATCTCGTTTGATTATATGTTATTCAGAAGAAGAAAAAAAAAAACCTGAATAATTATGTTTGAAATTGAAAAAGAATCGCAAAAATATAGCCCATGTAACTTCATAATACTTTTTTTGATGCAGATTCAAAAAAAAATCAAACATTTTTTTTTTCATTCCTCGTTCCTCATAGAATATAAAACTGATGAAATTATAAACTGTCACAATGATGCTTGTTCGGAAATACTCGAGGGTACATCCTATGTAATTGCTCTCAATTATTTGAATGAAATTTTGTTTATTCAGGATCGTTTGTTTACATCCATGCATTTTTTATTGAACTTTTTCTTTGTAAACTTTCAATGAATTCAATTTTAAAGAGTTTGAAAGAGTGTATGGCGAGGTGTATGATCTTCAAGGAGTAAGAATCTCGCACCTGTGCGATGCCTATCATTACCTGTGTCTCGTGAAAGATTTATCAAAATAAGATTGAAAAAAAAAGTAATATTTTCGTGAATGCACAGCTGGATGCACCTGAATGCTAGATATGCAATAGATAGATATATATATATCAAACATGAGTCAGGCGAAACAATACTATCGCGAATCGATTAAAAAATATGCTAATCAATGTTATTGAAATACCGTGAAAAATAATTTTTCGATTCCTCACAATATTCGTTTATACAAAGAGTCGATTACTCTAAAAACGCGAATAAGTATTGCGTCGTAACATTATATTTACACAACTTGAGTTCACGTGTGTTTCGATTGAAAGAAATCGACTTTATAACTGAATGTCAGAAAAATTCGATTTTGGGCAATATCAAAGTGGAATACGTGTGTGAACAGGCGGTTATCGAATTAATATGTTGATTAACGCCCGATCATATCATACAGTCAAAATACCCTTGGCGTCAAGCCGTTACCACGATTTATATCGTTGTCTGGTTGTATCTGTCAAGTTGAAATCGTACACATTCTTTCAAAACTAGCTTATAAAGAACTTTCAGAGTGAATTTTTCAAAAAGATGCGTTTTCGATCAGCGGCTACAGTATATCTCGATAAACAATTGACCGGTTGAGTTGAAATTTGGCACGCGTCATCGGTAGATTATTTTTCAGCAATTGGTATGAGAATTGAGTCGACGAAGTTGTTACTTTTTTCCCTAATTTTGAGACCGGTAGAAGAAGGTAAAACATTGAAAAAGTATTGTAATCGAAGTTTGAAATGTAATCGTTTTTTTTTTCAAAGAAACGTATCCGGTACAATCGCTCACAGTCACTGACGCGGATTAAGCAAATACGTTCGGTTTTACACGTCTTGAATTCATATAAAGCGTTCTGCGCGCTAGTCTTCGATCGGAAGTTTTTTTTTTCTTCTTTTCGTGCACCATTTTATTCAATTGTACGAAACTATAAGATATTTTTTTCATCGTTCTCTACGTCTTTTCAAAAGAATCCATAAATCCGTGAATCAAATCTGCGAGAAAATATATCTCGCATAGTTTTGAAACTATTCTACACTAAAAATCATTTTAGATACGATAAAACGACTTCGAAGACTCACCAGATGTGCCAAAATAGGACCGATTTCAGCCTTCTTTTTCATATCAGATAAATATGTCTATTGAAAAAACTTTTCTCTATTTACAAAGAATTTTTATTGTTTTTTTTACAAAACAGGAAAACGTCATCCTCGAAAAAAAAAACTATATGCGAGTCGTCATTGTTGTTTTTGTAGAACAATTTTTCACTGATCTTTTCTTATTCTGTGCGAAGAAACTATGATGTCGATAAAATCCTTCGACGAAGCGAGTAGACGCAGTTGTGTGAGGATCCAACCGTGCTAAATCTCATCCCAATCGATCGTCTGATTTTCGTGAATCAGCAAGTTTACTGTTTCCAAAAACGATGAACAAACTTTCAGGATTACGAAAAATCGCCGATGATACTATTGTTTTTCGAATCAAAATCTATATTCAGCAGGTCGAATAACATCGAAGCTATGAAACGACGCGTTTCCGAAGATTCTACGATAATTCGAACACTTGTGAAAATCGATATTTTAATAATATGATTTTTGCTTGCTAAACAATAACGATAAAGGCGTCTGAGGGTCGAAATCGACCAACATAAAAATACGCGAGGGTGCTAAGACCGCGCTGTGATGTTCGGTTGTGTGACCACAACGTGTAATTACCGCGTTCGTTCCAGACATATTTCTTGATGAATATCGATTCTTATGGCTGTTCGACAACCACTGTGCCGTATATAAGCCGAACAAGCCGTTCTCATAATTCTTTACCATAAAAATTCTGCGGTCGGTATTACCCATCGTTAAAGACACGTTTTCGTATTCCATCGATGTTTTTCAACGTAACGCTCGTATTTGTAGATCGATGAACAAACATTTGTACAGCATCAAATTTATAGCAGGCTCGATAAGCAGAGAAAAAAAAACGTTAAAAAGGAGATGAGTTATTGAACTAAAATATCATTTTAAATTCATCCGAAAAAAAAAAAAAAATATTCATCCATCTGGAAAATGCTTTCAAACTTCATGTCCCAACTATAACATGAATTAGTCGAAAGGAAACGGTGCGTAGGAAAAATGTTTACAAAAATTTTACTCTCAGGTTGAAAGGAAAGAAAAGATTTCATTGGTAGAGTTAATGGGCTTTAAAAATTTGGTGTCGACTCGCGCGTTCATAGTTTGATTTACCGAGACCAGATTGAGATAAATTATCCAAGGCAATTAGTATAATAACTTAATCTGGCATGCGTCAAGAAGTGACAAGAATGAGGTTGGCGCGTGTTAGTGCCGCGTGACAGCTGGGTGGCGTTATATCCACACGAGGCTTATGCTTTGACGAGAGAATGGGGATGAGAAGATTTAGTAGAGATGAAACGTCAAAAGGAGAAGCAATGTAAATATCTCGACAACGGCTGTCGAAAGCACACACTCCGCTTTATTTTCATTTTGTTTTCTATATCCTCGCGACTAAAGTGACAGGCCTGTATGGGGTGTATCGGAGGGCACACGGATATTCCGTAGCTTTCATCCACAGTAGGTGCCTATTTCTGATTTGACCAAATGTATTTGACAAGAGGAGTCATACGAGAAGGATACATTTTTCGTTTGTCTCTGAAACTCTTACGAATAGAGTGACCCTTCGATCAAATTTTATTATACATTTTTTTTCGATTCCATCATTTTATTTATTTTTACTTGTCATTTCAGTGATTTTTTTTTTTTTCCATCCCCTCGAATATCCTAATAACTACGGATAAATGTGATTCATTTGCAGATAAAATCTACCCTGAGCTGATCCAATCCGATGAAACATCTCGATCGCGATATTAAATATAATTGTAATCGCGCGGGCAGGACCCCCGAAATACATTCAAATTCTTCTCAATAGCCTGCGAAAAATGATTCTTCATCGATTCAAGAAAAAAAAGACAAAAACTTTTGGAATTTCCATAAAAAAAAAAAAACAAAAACAAAAATTTCCCTCGGCGAAAAATCCACGCGAGTTTGCCGCGAGATCCTAAAATATGACTAACCTTGATATGGAAAATTGGAAATACGCGAGAATGAGCATATATGACGGGGAGAATCGGAATAATTGCGGAAAGGGGTGTACGCGGGCGGCGGAGGATGAAATCCACGATCGTTGCAGGGATGGAATAAGGGAAGAGAATGAGGCGAGAATCGGCGTTCCGCGATCTTGCGGCGCGGCATTAAACCAGAAATACCCGACGTGCCCGGCCTATTTTCGTGCTTCGTCCTCTCCTCCCTGCCGCGCACCACTCCCCCTTTCCTAAATCCTCTCCGATATCTCTGTTTCGTGTATGCTGTTGATACACTAATTTTCCATAAGCCTCTCTACACCGGACGCCCACCGTGAAGGGCTCCGAGTGTACACGACATTTGCCTCTAACCTAAACACCCTCACTTTTCTCTGTCTCTACGGATCTCACCAGCTCTCTGCTTCTTCCCGGCGAGCTCTTTACACCGCACTTTCGTGAATTATGTCTCACTTCTCTTTCCACCATGTGCTCAGCCATCGAAACTCAACCATGTGTATTTTGTGTATCACATCCGCATATATAGCGAGACACTCGAAAAACAAAAAAACTTAACGAAAAAACGAAGCAATTGAGTGTCGAATTATTTAACTTTTATCCATTTCATAATACAATCTGATTTATGATCAGATTCGATCGAATTATTTCATTTATATTATCGAGAAATTAGATCATTGAAAAAACATCGAGTGCGGCAAAGACAAAATCAAAATTTAAACGACTGATAGGCTTTGTGTGTTTAAAAAAAAAAAACGAAAAATGACCGAAAAATATGATGAAACGTGGAACAATATTTTCCATTCAAACCTATTATTGATTCGATTCATAATATTAAATGCGAGAAATCGATAAACTATTTTTCAAAAATTGTACAATATTATAGTTCTACCTACGGATTTTTCCGGCTGCACGTTCATTTTTTAATGTTGAAAATAATTTTCCAGTTTTTCTTTCGATAAAATACTAAAAAAAAAAAGAAAATTCAAAATTTTCCAACTCTCTATCATTCTACTGAAATTGCTGTAACTTTTTTCTTCTATAAACTTTGTTGAACCGCATATAATTGATTGTGGTAGCTGGACGAAAAACTTTTGTTGAATCCGTCAAACAAAATATTTTCGATATTTTAACGAAATCTGGTTTTCAGTACATCAGGGATCCAGACTAGGATCCGCTGATCGTCGAGATCGGAAAGCTTACGATGGACTGAAAAATGAAAAGTAAGTAAGCGCACAGGTCGTTTATACGTAACTCCCATTTCATTGAAACTTATTCAGGTCGATCCGGAGGTCGCAGTTGAGAGCATCAGGTATACGCTTTCATGGATCGTTTAATGGCCGCGCCTAGACCTCCGGCGGAGAAACGAATAGGTTGAGAAGATGAAGAAGAGGGAGAAAGAGAAATGAAAAAGAAAGGGGAAAGAGAAAGAGAGGAAGAGAGAGATTGATTGATTGATATATATTTGGCCTTGGACATGTCCTTAAGGCTTGAAAAACAATAAAGTTATATACAATAAATGACTAATTACATTATAAGTATAAAGATAAGAAAGATTATCAAATAGACTATACAGAAATACAATAAAATAAGATACAATACAATACAGATGAAGCGTTCCATGTGCTAATACAGTAGAGTAATATGACAAAATAAAAATAAAGTAAAGATGCAGATGCGGTGCTCTATGCGCTGATATAATACAAAATACAAGTAATGGTATAAATACGATTATAAGGTATAGAGTCACTTCTTTTACCACTATGCCTAGTTGTGTAGTAGAAGAGGGTCCTCTAGATCGAATAGATGCGAGAATAGGCGTGCCTTGAAGGTACTAAGTGTCTGAGACTCACGTATAATTATGGGTAGTGTATGCCAGAGATACATGGCAGCTGGTACAAATGAATTACGGAAAGTTTCAGTGCGGTGCGTTTGAATATGAAATACATCCGGTAGTCGACGACTTGCTATTCTTTGCGATAAATTTGATCGGTGAAAAAGTTCACTCAAATAAGATGGAGCTTGGTTTTTTAAAACTCGAAAGGTCATAATTCCAATAAAATAGAATCTACGCGACTTTACTGTCAGCCATCCCAACTGTCTTCGGTAGGGTGTGATATGCTCATCCCTCCTGAGATTAAAAATATATCTGATACAGCTATTCAGTAATACTTCTAATTTAGTATTCAGTTCTTTCGTGAGGTCATTGTATACCATGCAGCAATAGTCAAATGCAGGAAATACCAGTGTGGTTACCATTTTTGTCTTAACTGCCGGTGATAGAATTTTTGCATGATACCGTAGACGATAGAGTACGGAATTTACTTTGCTAGAGATACTGTTTACATGCTTGCTCCAAGACAAGTTTGCTGACATTGCAACACCCAGGTTTCGTACGTCATTGACATAGGGAAGGGTGACGCCATCAATCACAATAGCGGGCAGAGAATTTGTATCCAATCTACTGACAAACTTGTTGCTGCCAAGTATAATGACTTTTGATTTGGTTAAATTAAGTTTTAGACCATTTCTCAACGCATAGTCAGAAATGGCTCGTGCATCACGGGCAATGAGACTAATACCATCATTGATATCGGAAGGTAAGCAGCTATGGTAGATCTGCGTGTCATCGGCAAAGATTAAATAATTGCTGTGTGAAAGCACACTTCCTATATCATTGATGAAAAGTGAGAAGAGTAATGGTCCTAAAACAGATCCTTGAGGTACTCCGGATGTTGTACTGGCCCAGTCTGAGCAATTTTCAGAGCTATCAATACAGGCCTGCAGTCTAGCAGTAAGGTACGAGTGGAAAAATTTTAAGGTATCATCAGAAAAATTGAAGCTACGAAGTTTGGTCAGTAGATTAGGGTGAGGTACAGTATCAAACGCTTTGCTGAAATCGAATAGTATGAGAATTGTAACTTTTCTGTTGTCAACCGCTTCCCTGATATCATGACACAGACGTAGAAGGGCAGTCTGGGTGCTGAAACCACCACGATACGCAGACTGTCGAGGATCAAGCAGGTTATGATTGGTCACGAAAGAAAAAACTTGATCAAAAATAGAACGCTCGAATAGTTTCGATGGTTCACTCAGATTTGCGATCGGTCTAGTGTCAGAAGGAGATGACGGTGGATTCTTTTTTATCAGAGGCCTGATATAGGCTTTTTTCCATATTGTTGGAAAATAGGAGAGTCGTAGACAGTTGTTAAATAGTGAGGCAAGCACTGGGAGCAATCGTGGTAAACCTTTCCGTAATACAAATGGAGAAATACCATCAGGACCAGAGGTCAAAGACATGGAAGGTTTAGACATTATTAGTTTCAATAATGAATCAAGTGTAATTTCAGTAAATTCAAAGACTGGCATATTCTCGCACACCGGATGTAGAGTGAGTGAAAATTCATCAAAAACGCATGGCGGAGTAGTGTTTGAGACTTGAGCATAGTACACGTTTAGTTCTTCAGGCGTAAAGAAAGTAAAAGGTGACAGGAAGTTTTGTCTTACTAATCCAAGGTTCGAGAGCTCACGCCATAAAGAAGTTGGGTTAGTGGTCGAAGACAATCTTTCAAGATAATGGAGATTTTTTGCTTGTTTTAAGCTAATTGACAATTCATTTCTAAATTGTTTATAAATAGCCATTGACAATAGGTTGCCGGATCTTTTTGCTTGTTTATACATAATATTTTTAATTTTTATACGTGATTTAAGTTCAGGCGTCAGCCATGGCGCAAGAGGTTTATTTACATTAAAAGTTCGTAAAGGTGCATGAATATCTAAAGCTCCGGATATTTGCTCGCTTAGAGCATGTACCATATGATCAATATGAGATGGCATTGTATAAAAATTTGCAGGAGAGAGATTGTGTATTTCAAGAAGTGAGCATAACGTTTTTATAAATTCGATTTCATTAAATTTATTTAGGCTTCGCCTAGTAATAGTGCGTTGAGTGATGGTATTAGTAGGAAAATTGTAAGTGAGTCTAATCAAATCATGACCAGCGATAAAAGGTGACTCAGATTTCGTATATGAGTTAATTTTGTTTACATTATCAATAATGAACACATCGAGCCATGAATCCGAATTTTTGGTGTGATGAGTGGTAGTTGAATCTATAATGTGAAGAGCTTGTGTGAAAGCGAAGTCTTTTAAATAGTTTCCTTCAAAATTGCTACTCGCTAGATCACAGTTTAAGTCACCACATATAATAATATTCTCGTAAAAAGGAGCGAAGCGTAAATAATCAGTGTGAAACGCATGGAACAAAAGACCTTTCGGTCGTCTATACATAGAGATAAATAAAAGTGGAGTATCAGAGGTAGTGCGAATTTCCAGAATTATATATTCAGGCGCATTTGAGAATTGAGAAGGAGAACTTGCAAGAACTTTCACTTTGAGAGATTCATGGACGTAGCACGCCACTCCTCCACCGAGTTTACCAATTCTATCATTACGAATAAGAGCATAGTCGTTCAATTTGACTAGATTATCAGATACATTATCATGGAGCCAAGACTCTGAGATAGAAATAATGTGAGAAAACTCTAACTGAAATTGAGCTCTAATAAGGTCAATGTGACCGAGCAATGAATTTGCATTAATGTGGGTAACAATTAATGAATTTTTACTAGATACTGAACTAATATTATTAAGTGTTGAATATTTTGGGCGTGCAGATGGATCAGAGATTGGAGCTGGTGCCAGTCAGATGATGTTCTCAAGGTCAGCTTCCGATGTAATGTTTATAATTGTCGAACCATCCGTCTTTCGCACGAACACTCCTTTTCCAGTACCCCACGCGTGTTTCCAGCCTTTTTCTTTGGTGATCGAGCGAACACGGCCAAGTAATTTGTGAATTTGCGGAGGAAGGAACTCATGGATAGTGATGTTGCCATTAATGTTTGAAGAGAAAACCTCTCTGATAGAGAGAACCTTCTTCTCGCGTTTCTTAGCTAATACGTGATCTCGCACAGCCGTAGATTTGAAGCAGACAAGGAACGATAGTGTATGGGCACGAGATTGTGTGTTTTGTTGATCACCGATGATGTTTGAAGCTTTTTTGGTGAAGCTGCGAACGTCGTAAATATCAGATGCGAGCTCAGGGATACCCAGTACCGCAAGAACTTTTTCGACCATAGCACGAGGTGAATCTTGAAGAGAGGCGGGAAGGTTGCGAATCAGCAAGCCAGGTGAATGAATTTGTGAGTTTAAATTTGCAACCGTCGTCACAATGCTATCCAGCTGAGATTTAAAAGCGGTGTTTTCAGTCATAATGTTTTTGGTTCGAGTATCTAGAGTCGTGACATCAGTTTTTAGACCAGTAATGGATTGAGCCATTGATTCGTGCGAACGAGACAAATTCGATACCTCAGCACGGATCTCTGAAATATCACCAACCACCCCATTCAGCGTGTCAGTGAGAGATTCAAACCTGGTAGTCATTTGATTCTGAAAAGCTGTCAAATTCGAATTTATCAGGTTTGAATTTGCCTGTAGTTGCCTCATAACTTCTTCGAGCGTGACGGTAGCAGTTGGGTTTTGCGTTGACAAGCATGGTTGCGATGATGGTCGTTTAAGTTGGCATGGGCCACAAAGAAATTGAGCAAAGGAGTCACTATCGTGTAAGTCGATCTCATACTCAGTAGATGCACAATTTATGTGGAACGTGCCATTGCAAGCACCAGTACAGACAATAACATCGTTTTTGGCTATACGATTACAAATTGTGCAACGCTTAGTCATGTTTAAGCGCTATCTGTAGTGATGATGTGA
Source organism: Campoplex capitator (assembly GCA_037576405.1). Classification (NCBI taxonomy): domain Eukaryota; kingdom Metazoa; phylum Arthropoda; class Insecta; order Hymenoptera; family Ichneumonidae; genus Campoplex; species Campoplex capitator. Next base: position 3,791,635 of record JARBWI010000015.1, read on the forward strand.
GAGTTAATGAGAAGAGGATCCAACGTACCGAATAAGTTGTGCGAATCGGTAAAGAGGCTTTCTGGATCAACAATCAATGCACGAATATTGAGCATCGATAAAGTAAAATTGCGCGGATCGGTAAAGAGGCTTTCTGGATCAACAATCAATGCACGAATATTGAGCGTCGGTAAAGAGGAGTTGAAAAGTTTGTCCAGGATAGCGGCGAACTTCAAAGAGTACCCGATCACACGGCGACAGCGTCGTAGCGAGAGTTGAGTGATCCACAATCAATAACAGTATATATGTATTTGTGAGTGTCAGTGACAGGTTGAGGTTAGAATCAACCGAATAAAAATATCACACTTCGTTTATAAAATAGATAAAAAGTTAGAATTGAATGTGATATTTGTGTTCACAGCACGAAGAAGCCGTTCAGCGGCGTACAGCGCACAGTATTATTAACAAATTTCATATTTATAATTATCGACACACACACTGATAACTCACTGACAGTTAATTGACATGGCGACTTACAGATCGATTTCACTGTATCAGAGTCAGATTATTAAGCCAAGCAATCACAACTTACACTCACTTCAGTTGGATTTTTATATCACAGTGAATTTTACGCACACGACCCGTAATATGTACACTATTTAATTATTATACTTATAATGATTTCTACGTTAAAAATATAACTTTGTACAGACGAAAATATTTTGCCGACTTTCCCGCTCAGAGAGAGAGAGAGAGAGAGAAACGTCAAAAGCTACCGCGGAAATTCGCTAATTATAGAATCGAGTAACGTTGGACTTGAACCAATCCTGACCTTCCCTGCTGCGTCATACGACCTAGAAAATGCGTGCGCTACTCATCTCTTCCATAGTAAATGCATACGCGCCAGTATATATACGTATGTAGTACGTGTACAAGTTGAAGCTGCTGAGAGACAGAAAAATCGGAAGGAGAGTTGCCGTCCGGAAATGTGCCCTGCAGCGGTTGAACTGACCACAGAGATTTTTTATTCTCTTTTGTATCCCTTTGTGCAAGGCCTTTAGGCGAATTCTTATCGGCAAGTATCGCGAAGCATATCGATCTCGCGACTATATCTGCGGCAAAAAAAAAAAAAGTTAAGACCTCGAAGAAACCTTTCTTCCTGTTTTCGTGACCCGAAAAGAAAAAGAAAAATTCATTCGATACGAGATCGCCTGACAAGATTCATTGAATCACAGTTAGACGAGATGGGGCTAATGGAAAAAGAAGAAAAAAAACAAAATTATCTGATAGGTCATCGGGATGAAAATAAAAGTTGAAATGGTCCTTCGAACAACTGTGACAACTTTCGATAGCTTTGTGTGCAAAGATTTTTCTCTTTTCGACAGAAGCATTCGTGCTTATTTTTCGAGAATGTTACTTTCAAGGATTTTTCATTTGCCTTTTGTAACATGATTATATATTTCTTTACCCTTACAAATGCTTCCGTGTGTAATACAATGTATATCGCAGAGGGTTGATGGCGGCGATCGATGAGAAGCTCCGAGGAAACCGGAAGAGGAGAACGAGGAGGCCAGAGGAGGTCATATATCCAAGAACCTTCCGGCTCTGCTCGGTGCATTTCATTACAACGCGCTATAGCGACATTATCTCTATGAGCGTGCCCTCCTGGAAGTCGTCTTTTATATCCTGCAACGAAGAATATCCAGAACGAAGGCCGAGCAAAACTTTTTTTTTGTGCGCTACGAGTATATCATATCGGTGCTGGAACATGGCAGAAGAGAAATGAAGAGAGACAAGGAGAAAGGGATCGAATGATTTTTCGTTCTTGCCTGAACTACTACGAAATTCGACGTGCATGTATAAATCGAAAAGCGTTACATTTTTATAGTACAATCAAATTTTCGTTTTGAGCAATATAGATGTAAAACATCGAAGAAATTTTTAATCGTCTTTTTATATGTGAGCTCTCATCTACAAGAAATTATATGAGACGACATGAAACCATTTGTTGAGTTTTATAATCCGTCAAATCTCAAAGACAGTCATAAATTCAAGTATTTTTCATGTCATAAATAAATGAAAACAGAAAATGTCTTGAACGGTGCTTCGAAACATATTTTCTCCAGAAGAATTCGTTTTCGAGAGATATCATTAAAAACGTGTCATGCATTTTTGAAAGTAACGCAAATAAAATCGAACGAAAATCAACGAAAAAGAGAAATCCCACTGCTGTCAATTCAAGTTTGATTGAATCATTCGGATTCATCGATTCACGAATAATTGTATCTTCCAATCTTCGTCACGATCAATCGAAACTTTATACGCAGAGGAAAAAAAAACAGAAAAATTGGCGCGTGCTCTGCGACACAAATTAAGTGGTAAAGTCATTCTCAGGTTGATTCAATCAAAAAAACAAAAGATTCCAATTAGCATTGTAGCATTTCAAATGAGCCTAGAAATAGCTGCAATCTAGCAAAGTCCAATTTCTAAAACAGCACCGTAAAACGGCCCAATAAAAATGAAAAAAAAAAAAAAAAAAAAACTGCTTTTTGACTCGCCGTGAATGAAAAATTATGGCTGCACCGTAACTAAATCTCAAATGGGTTCAAAATTTTCGATACAACGCGAGGCAATTTTTATCTCGCTGTGCGGTACTTTCGGTTCATGCTTTCGTCTTTTTTATTGCATAAGACGAACAGGGTCAAGCCTATCATCTACTTTTATTATTCGTATACCGATCTATCGTAGGATGCTTTTGAAAGGCGTGTAACCTTTTACAATTTTTATTATAATAAAACGAAAATTTATTTTATTTGAAATCCTGATGAAAACGAAGTAAAAAAGAATCTTCCAAACGTTTCGTTTCATTGATAAATTCTCTATTTAATAAACAAATGATTCCTTCGATCAATTGATTATCGATTGACGATTAATCCTTAATTCATTGACTCGGAACAACAATTATTATAATACCGTTTGCTATTATCATCGTGAGAAATAAAACTAAAATAAAACATTAAAAAAAAAAAACGTTCACATTCGGGCAACCAAAAATTAACGTCACATGAAATTCCACGGTGCCAGGACGATAATTTTTATTGTACTGAGAGCATCGATATCAATTTCTCTTTTTGGTGACATTCATTCGCCGTACCGTGCACATTTACCATCATGCCGATCATTGGCAAATGTACATTATTGAAAAGCACAAAACGTTTCTCTCTGTCTAACTAAACTCGTCTCGTATAGCCTGTGATTAAAATCAAATATAAATGAATGAAATGGAACGATATTGCAATGAAATAATTCGACATTTCGTATACAGCACGTGCGAAGGTTATAAAGATTAATGCTAGTGAAAACGGTGAATCGTCGTTTAAAACGATCCCTCGAGAATTTCGAAGGCAAGGTATAGAGAAAACATAGCCATATTGCACACATGGGTATGCGGTTATAGCGTTGGGGGGAAAGTGGCGAACAGGTCGAAGCCGTTACAGATGAGTGGCGTATGGACAAAAGCTCGATTATCGGGGTGGTGGTCGTGGTCGTGGTTGTGTTGGTGGTGAGTTTGGGTTCGAACCGCGGGGGTTGCTGCGCGGCGCCGCGACATCCCCCGCAGGAATGAATTCTGTTCAGAAGAGGGGGGAAGAAGCAGGAGAGGACGAGAGAGAGAGAGAGAGAGAGAGAGAGAGAGAGCAGAGAGTCGCAAAGTCGTCGCAACGCCCGTATCGCAAAGTCAACGCCCTGGCAATGCAGCCTCTCGATATATACGCAAGCGTCCGTGTAACCAAGTTTTCTCCCCGTAGTAGTTTCGCACAGTTTATACTCTCGCACGGTGTGGGTGCATTATGCAACCCTCCGAGAGCTACCCCGAGCCACACCAATCGTTGCATACACACACGCACACACATACAAATGCACTTTCCTCCGTACCAATTCACTGCCTGTATATCGACTATCAGCAAACAAGCGAGAATCACAAATGGCTTGGATACGCATTATTAAAAATTATTTTATGAACTATTCTAGACGCGATTCTGTCCCCAATTATTCATTTCGAATCCATTTTTTCATATGGATATTCATTAAAAATCTAGTCGAAACGTCAGAAGGGGTTTTTGCTACTGAAATAAAAATCTTTAACAATATAGAAATATTTTTATTCGGAAAATCTATGAGAAAGAACTTTCTTCCTTGTATTTTTCATCGAAACTTATTGTTCATCGTTTGTGAAACCATCAGGTGTATAGTTACTTTGGTTGAATTATTCGCGGCATCAGACACGCCGAAATTCGGTACAATAATTTGTTCGATGAGTGTCTCAACTTTCCATAACTCTAGTTTCATTGATATATAATTTAAATCGCGTTCGCAGTGTCAGGGTTTCATTTCAGACAGCTTTAATCGTTGTGGAAAGATAAATTGATCGATATATATATATATATATATATATATATATATACTTTTTTAACCATAGTCATTGCAATCTTACAAATGAAAGGGTGGAACTTTTCGGATAGTAACAACCGTTATTGACCGCAGTCGTGGTAGCAATCGCCTTCCTACATCTAACCACTCCTATCGCGTGAATCTATACTCATATATACATACGTCAAATGGTACATTTAGAGACGACTCGTATACAGCATACACGCGGTTTCATACAAATACATGAAATACAAAGATTCATTTTGACAAGTCTGCAATCTAAAGAGTGCTCTTATAAAATGAGCGTTGTGCTCAAAGCCTTTCGAAACAGTCGGCCATGAGTCACAGCTTTGAGTTAAATTCTAAATGTTTGTCTCTTTCTCATTTGAAATTTCATTAATCGCGTTTATGGAATGAATTTAGAACAGGGTCAATAAAATTTTTGATGATGTCTAATTGTATATTGATAATGTTTGCCATTAGGGACAAAAAATATTTTTTTTGTCTAGCCCTAAAAAACTAGAGCACTCAGTTATATACGTAGGAATAAAAATTGATGGGATCGCACGATTATTAAAATGAGTCGAGCCACCCGGTACGATATACAGTTTCGTGCTGCGAGTTTCTTTTATTTTATTTTAGTACACGAAGCTCTGCCTGCCATGTTCCTCTATATTTCGATTGTCGCGTTTCTTCCGGCGTAACAAATTGCCAACCTACTTACGCAAATGTTGCTACAGCCTGAAACTCCCAAGAATATTACAAAAATGTTTATTCTTTTGGTCGGTCGAGGCAAATGCTGTAAGCGACGACTGACAACTTGGTGTACGAATATATCAATATTTCAGCAACACACGTTCGACGGAGAGCCAAGTACAATATTAAAGCAAGAGAATAAAAAATACAAATGTTGCAAAATAATACAAATAACAAGGAACAACGGGAGTGGAAATGGGGATTAAAAAAGAAAAAGGGGTTGAACGTCGAGGACGCCGGCGCCAGTCGCAGTAACCGTTTCACTCGGCATCTCTCTCGCTCTCTCTCTCTCTACCGCCCTCTTTTTTCGATGTTCGAAAAAGGGAAAATTTCGAGTGATACGCGTATACAAAACCTTTACTGCTCTGCCAAGCCGCATCGCTCGAGTTGGCGTTGTGAAAAGAAGGAGGAAAAGAGAAATAGAAATTTTACGAGATACAGGATTCTCGAGGTACCGGTTGTGACAGTATAGGTCATAAACATGAGAAAGAGCAACGGAAATAAAAGATCTTATATCGTTTCTTGTAACGATTAAAAATACGTAGGTCATACTATTTCTAACCATAAAACGATGAGAATTACGTATTTTGAACAAATAATGAAAAAAAAAAAAAAAAATAGAAAAAGTGGATTATAGTATGAGAAAGCAGGGACTTAGCTTCCACTGCCACGTCGTACGTGACTATACGTTTTGAACACAACAGAAGGGCCAAGGGAGACACGAAACGAACGGCCCCCTTCGCCCATCAGAGCCAAAAGGCTCGTGCTCGCTCTCGCACCTCCACTCATTCAATCTCCCCACTTCCTACGAGATCCTCCCTCGTCGTTTCTCTTTTGCCAACTCACCCTCTCTCTCTCTCTCTCTCTCGTTTATCTTCCTCCCTCTTTCCCGTTAAGAACTAGTCTCATCACCTTCGAACTATATACGTCCTCGGATACCTCCTTTTTCCTCTGCTTTATTTTTTTCCTGTCTTCCTCCTTTTTTTTCAATCTTCAGAAAAAGTTCGTTACTTGTGTATGGATGAAGGGAGCCACCTAGGCACGTATCCCTTATCTCGTGTACATGCATTTATAAGCTCTATAACCGTATATATGCTCACGACCGAGAAGTTGAAGCAAAGGGTTTTCTATCCCTCTTTCGTTTTTATTTCAAGTTCACTCACATTCTGATACACCCTGGATGGAAGATTAAACCGATTTTTTTTTCCCCCATTTTTTCCACGTTTTACACGAGTTTGGAGAGTAATTTTGAGTTTGCGTATATCGGATTCATTCAGTATATTAGAAAATAAAAAAAAAATAAAAATATTGTTCTTGATACGATTTAAGATTTTCAATATATTCGAAAATCAAAGGGATGAAATTGATGAAGAGTAATTATACAATTTTTTTTTTTTTTTTTTGTTCTTTTCATCCGTTCAATGCGGTTTCTGATAACGGAAAATTGAATAGCCAAATAAAAATCAAATGTATTATGAATGTATTGATAATGAAGATTTTTTTCACGCGATATCTTTCATTCGAAAAATCGTCCGACAGTTATATATATTCCTTCGAAATTACAGTTATATATAATCTTTCGAAAATACCGTGAGAGAATACGAGAAGAATGATTACATGCAGCACGCGGATAAACAGAATATCAAGGCCCAAAAGGAACAGATAACTCGGAGTACAAATACATAGTATTTGCTTCGAACGTCCAGGATAGCAAGGAAGGGAGTCCGTTGGGTCCGCACGTTAAAAAAAAAAAGCCCCATACCGTTCCTTATCTCGTCGCATTTCTTTTGTTCTTACCGCTCTTTGAAAAGGTCAATTGACAGAGAAAAATAACACTTTGTAAACGATACGAAGTTTGATAGCTTTGTAATTCTATTCGATAAGAAAACTCTGTATATACAAATGATTTATACCGTAACGTAATGTTTAAATAAGTTAATCAATAAAAAGAAAATCTCTTTAAGAACAATTATTTTTTCACCACGGAAACTTAACTCGATCATAATTAAATCCATCTTCTACATATGTGACTCCGATATCTTGAAAATAGTCGGGAAGAAAAAATTGCACGTGAAATTTTTTTTTTTTTGTATGTTTCGACGTTTCGTAAATGTATGAAAAACGAGAGACTTTCGAGGAGGCGCCTTCCTCATTATTTCAATTCATCGTAAGAGGCTCGCTCGCGCGCGCGCGCAAAAAAAAAAAACGACGGAAAAAAGAAGTGAGATCCCCCCGCTTCAAACTTGACGCTGCCAAGATGAAAGGATATTCGACATCGTGTTTCAAGAGCGGGCCAGAACGTTAATGCGATATGAGTCCGTAGGTATACGTGGGCGCCAGACAGACGCCATACCAAACATTACATCTATTAAATTATCTATACTTTTACGAACTCACCGATACACACGTTTATCGATAAACTAATTCGTGTCATTTCCTCTCGCTAAAGTAGGAATCAATACGCGCTTCGCGTTGACTCGTAAACCAGAACCAACGATTTATACACTTTCATTAATATTGTGATTCGTTCAAACGAAATCGTAAAATTCGCGATAAAAAGTTATCGCAGGCCGTTCAATTTGTCAATTTTGGGTTCGATGAACTGGAAACTCAGAACTGGTCAATATCGGTGAAGAAATGTTTATTTATGATCAAACCATTATACATTAAAAAAAAATAAAAGAAAACAAAGTAAATTTCGAAATCAATTTCCTCTGATATTCGTACTTCTACTGATGTATCATGGAAATTGTTTTGCGAATGATTTTTCGAGATTTACCATAAGAAATTTTATTTCTGTCTACAACTACTAGAAAATTTCCACACTTTCTATCGAACCTGCAACGCTTCGAAGCATTCGTGACATTCGATTATTACAAAATAATAAAAAGGACTGTACGTTACGTATAAGGAATCATCGATTATTTTTTCCATCGGAATAACAAGATTTCATTCGACAGGAGTCATACCTCGTTTATGAAACTTCACGAATTCGAAAAATATGATTGATTATTTACTTATTCAAGTTTAAATGAAATGTACCTTGTTTCGAGATCGATTTTGAAAATGATAAAAGTTCGTCATAATTCTTCACCATCCCCGACTTGTCAAAGACTATCATTTGGATTGATATAGATATTTTGAAAGTCCAGCTGTCATCGTGTCATTTCATTGCAAACAAAAATAACTGCAAAGTCATAATTTGATTCTTTATGCACGTGCAACGTCACAGCTAACCAAACGGACTAGCGAAATAGGGCTATTCGGGTGACAAAAGTGTAATTTCATGGGGGTTGCTCGTGAACTTTATTCCAGAGGATGAAGCAATTTATATGATAAATAATGAGGCGTCTCATAATTAGTATTTGAGAATCGTATTTTCGTAAATTCAATTCAAAACACGATCCCCTCAATTGCGAAAAATATAAATTAGTATATAGAGATGGCAAATTAGGGATCGGACTTTGTCGGAGGAAAAATATCGATGCGTTTAGGCTTTGAATAATATTAGTATAGTGCCCCCCTTTTTCTTCGGTTCCCTTCATGTCCTGTGACGAGGAGGGAGAACGTGAGCGTATGTAACAAGAAAGAAAGAATGAAAGAAAAGCGAAGCGTGTTCTTATTATACAGTATGTGCTGCCGGTATGTTGTATCAAGAGTATAGTTGTTCTGTCTATGTGTCTGTCTATTTATGTGCGTGTGGGTTGTCGGGATGGTGCGTGTTGATCGTGGGGTCGACCGGGGTCGCAGGGTTGCGTGGCACCGGGCCGGGCACGTCTATATCCCTCTCTCTCTCTCTCTCGCTCTCACGCGTGCTTTCTTCCCTTTGCTCGATCGTGGGGGAGGTGTACCGAGCGAGTTGGGGTGCGTTAGAGTAACCCAAGGGAGCAAAAAGTACGTTGTTCGAGCCGAAAACTCGGAAAGCATGAGAAAAATCACCGAAAACATATAAATTTTCCAACTGGTATCAACCTAAATCTTTTTATTCTATTTTTCTTTTTTTTTTGGACACCATCGGACTAATTCGTTTCTTTTTAATCGTCGTGCCGCGAAGCATGTTCTAGAAATAGTATACAGGATGGACTCATGCCGGTTAGTGACCTTTTGTCAATATATTCAAACTCGAAGACGAACATTTCAACATTATATTGAAGGATTAATTAACATTAATTGTTACAAATTCTCGATGTTAAATCGTAGCTGCGTGAGCCACGGGGTAAAGGACATTCAACGATTCTTCGTAGATGGAACGAATCAAGTTGATCGATAAATTTTATTCGAGAGCCTATTTCCCACGATGATGCAGGAAAAAACATTGGGAAGTATCCAAAACTGATATAATTTTTAACGAAACTTCAACTACTACAATCCCTTGGGTACGAGGCGACGAAGTAAATATCGTTTCCTTTCAGGATAAAAACAGCAATTATTCTAGCTTCTGTGTGATAATTTATGGTTTTAGGAATAAGACAAAAAAAACACACACACACACACGAATTCGTGTATCAACAGTCATTCATATGTCATCGTGTCTGAAAAAAAAAAAAGAAAAAAAAAAACATTTTCTCTATAATACCTCTCATCATAAAAGCAACATTTTCTTTCGCTTAAAAACTTCATCGCGACGAGGCGAGTTCGCGAAAGTCTGGGCCGTTCGCACTTCACTAACGCGAAGAATGTCTTAAAACTTTAGCGACGCATTTCAAGTGAAGAAATAAGAAGACAAAAAAAGCATCAAACGATCGTCTGCTAAAATAGGCGATTCGAGTCCCTGCTATCGTTTGTTGATCGTGAAAATATTTGATCTTTTATTTATTTATTTTTATTTGTTTTTTTTTTTCGTAAACTTTCTCTCTTACTAGACGCTGCTTGTATACTCAAAAAGCCTCTCGGGGTCGTGTCGGACAGAATCACTCGGATAAAAAAGAGTGAAAAAGAGATAGAAAAGCGAAAAAAGGGGGACACGAACGTTAAGAGGCTCGTGAGACTTGGAGACGTGAGCTCGTGAGTTCAGAGCGTTTGGAAAATTTCTAAATTTAAGGTTTTGGGTATAGGAGTCGTTGAGAGTCAGCGAGGAGAATCTAGATAGATAGAGAGAGAGAGAGAGAGAGAGAGAGAGAGAGTGAGAAAGAGAACGAGAGAATAAGAGAGCTCGATGAATCTTGGAGTCTGTGCTCACTTTCGATGTCCCTCCTCGTCGCTAGCTCTTTATAGCAATCTCCGCTATTCTTCAACATATTTCTCATCTTGTATGTAACTCTTTTATTCCTTCCGATGAAACGGAACCGAAGTCGAAATTAATAATCTGATCTGACTCTTTTTCTCTCCTCTACCTCTCTCTCTCTCTCTCTCTCTCGCTCACTGCGTCTTTTGATTTTATTTTTCGGAACGATTTCTCGTTGTGATCACGCGAAACCGGATGCCATTTGCCAAAAGTTTTATATTAAATTCGGCTATTCGAGCCAAACGATAGGAGAAGGAAAAAATAAAGCGAAGCTCCAAAATTCCGAAAACATCTATCGCTCGATCTTGAGTCGTCGATGAAAAAATACAATTCCCTGGAGAATCTGTATTACTTTTACGAATAATTCAGACATTATAAATGAACATATGAATAAAAACATTAATTTATGATTCAAATAATATTCATTTTTGATCAATCAGAAATAAAGACAAAACATATTTTTTGCAACAAAATAAGATTAAGAAATTTTCACACTTTTCTTTTAGTCCTGTACTGTCCACTTGGCTTCTGGAACTTTCTCGCCGCTTATATTTGTATCAGAACACGCGACGCATGACTGCCATAAAATAATATTAAAAAAAAAATGTTTTACGTCAATATTATGGTAATATAGCATCAAATATTTTCGTCATACTCTCACGGTGTACGTCTTAGGTGAAAACAACATTTGTCGAAATATTTTATCCGTCCGAAACGGAGCCAACTAATAAAATTAACTCGAATTTATCGCCATATTCCGACCACATTATGGAATAAACTCCTTCCACTGAGTCAAACATCATTAAACATGACACAATTTTAACCGGAATTATTTGTCGTTTCGTTTGAATAGAAAAAATGTTTAAAAATCTGCGGACAATCGCTATGTGCAGCTTGCCGAGAGTCCAAATGAGAAAGACTATTAGTCAAAATGGTTGGTTCATTTTTGATAAAAATGTCCAAAGTTTTGTACAACTCGAGAAAATGAGAATGTCATTTAGCGTATAATGCAACATGAATAAGCGTGTGACGTTTTGAAAAAGATGAAAGACAGCGAGCGAGCGAGCGAGAGAGAGAGAGAGCAAGAAAAGAGCCGGCTTTTCAAAGCCGGCAACGAAGAGCTTCGCGCGCGAGCAAACCGCGAAAAATACTCTTGGCAGCCGGCAACGGTAGACTGGCAAAGTTGAATAATAATAAATATATCCCCCAAGTGTCCGGCATTAGCGGAGGGTTGGGATATAAATAAAAGTAAATAAGCGTAGGATGTCTTATGACTACTTTTTTTTTCTTCCTTTTTGCCTTAGCGAGATTAAAGTTTGGATCTGTAATTCACTCTGATACTCGCGATTTATCACTGTATGAAATTCATTTCGTATAGGGATAAGGCAAATTTGTATCAAGTACAGTAAATTTGCGTACATCAAAAAAAAAAAATTGCGCTAATACGATCAAAAATGGTGATTTAAATTTGGATCAATTTTTTTTAAACATTGATTCGACCGAGTGGTCAATCAAAAGGAACCGAATTCTGAAAAATATCGAAAAAAAAAAATACAAAATTAAAAACAGTTGTGAAATTTTTATTTTTCGCGCAATTTCCACTATCAGAAGTTGGGAGGAAGCTTCGTAACCCGTTAAATCGATAATTTCGCGTATCTGCAAGAAACTTTTTTCGTTCTGCCCCAGTCGAATGTTCAGATTTCCATCAGTTTTGACGAATGTTCAAACTCAAAATCTCTGAGAAAGTCGAATGCCACGTTTATCCAAAAATTCGGATTGATAGAAAAAAAAAAAATAAATAAATAAAAAATAAGAAAGAAGATCGAGTCTTTTCGTTAAAAATGAGGATTCAGCAAAATTTCAACAACGTATTAAATCCTCGTTAACGAACAAAGGAGAAACATTGTAGGGGGTTGTGTGCCAAATTCGCTTGCGCAATGAACGTGAACGTTTTCGAATCACAAAAAGGATTAATATTTGGCACTCTCTCGTCACCCCGACGAAACTCAATAGGAAATTCTTTACGAATGAGATTTTCGGATTATTTAGAAAATTTTCAAACACTTCTGAGTTTATATACGAGAAAAGGGATATTATTCGTTGTTTCCCAAAAAAATGTTTGCACCGCGGAGCAGCAGCACAATGAGGATCGCCATCAACTTCTCACGCGACACGAAGTCAAGTAAACAGATACCAAAAAAAAAAAAAAAAAACGAATCGAGTATACGAGATGATTATACTCGACAGAGAAATCGAGTATCGAAAAGTGCGATTCGTGAACGCATCCTCGGATCTTCGAAATGTGTGGTCTATAGCTTCGCTATGTATAGCTTCGACATATATCTCATGAAGCGTCTCGTACGTGCGGGACGCGACCTTACGTCTAACCGAGAGAAAGAGAGCACAGGGTTTATAACATTTATAAATGTGTGTAAGTGTGGGGCTATAATATAAAACGAGAAGTGTGAAAAATACATGAGCGTGTGTGGACACATACACATGCGGAAACACTTCTCACGACTCCCTTGAGTTGGCAGCCGGCGTCGGGGACCGCGACATCCTGAGACATGGAGATAAATGATAGGTTTTCTCGTGGAACGAAATAGGTGCGTGGGCGCGACTCGCCAGTGTCTGCGATTCGAAAGATGTAAAATATCGAAATTTTTACAAACGTAAAGCCCTCTTCGTAGCATTACTTTGACCATTTGATTGTCCGAGTTGCGCCCTTTTGTTTATTCGTTATAGATATGTATCTGTAATTTCGTTTATCATGACCAACGACTCAGCGTACAAGTTTTATCCGAATCTTTCTCTGCTCTCTTTTTTTTCGCACGTTTTCCTCGTATTAACAAAATTCGATACAACGATAATAACGCACGGTATCCCTGGGAAAACTATTCGACACGAAATACGTGAAAAAAAAAAAAAAAAAAAAAAAAAAAACACTTAAAAGACTTTGGATCAAAGCGATAATACATCGGAACTCTTGGAACGATCAATGACTATAAGTAGATAAGTGAAAAAATATATTGAAATCGAATGGATAATCATTTATTTTCGACAAAATGGTTAACCAGTTAAGCAAAGCTCGAATCAACAATGGCCTTTGAGAATAATTCCACGTGCTGATCCCTCTGTCCGTGAGTAACGGTTCCTCAACAGATGGGAACAATTCTGAAACTTTTGGGCTACGAGTGTCGTTTACCACTCGTCTCCCAATTACTATCGTTCGTCTGGAGACTATTCCTTACTTTTTTTTTTTTTTTTCTTTTTTTTTCAACTCCGTGTAGAGCAAATGTGGTCTAGGGAGCAGCTTGAACTTTTATCGCTCTCTTCATTCCGAAATTAAAATTAATGAATTTTATTTACAATGCAAAAATTGAACAAACGGTAAGGAGGAATCTTTGAAAAACGTCAATAGATATTCATTGCTCTATTGTAACAGCTTCGTTGAATCACAGTGCTGTTCAAGTACGAAAAAGTCATTTTTCTTTTGTAAAATTATTCATTAATATATTCAAGTGTTAAAGTTTTGTTCAATTGATCGATCGAAACATTCAACTACACTTTTTTCAAGTATCGCTTTTCATTCATCCTCCCAATGTAATTCGCATTGAGTGACTCAACTCCGAGACTCATATATCTTTGCACTCACGTGGGTAGTCATTTTTTATTTTTATTTTTTCTTTAAATCTTAAAAAAGGCTTTGTAGCTTCCTTTGTGACATCTAACATTTGAGCCTCGAAACGTAGTAAATAATCCAAGTATCTCGGTTGAGCTACTGTGGGTGGCAAATGTCGAGCAGATGAAAAACTTATCGAAGGCTAATGTGCTAAGTAACAATGTCAATAACGCACAGCGGGAGGTCACTTTAATGGGAAATGAATGTGGAATAGATTGGACAGACAAATTTATTGTTATGGGACAAAAAAAAAGTATAACTTTACACTGAACGAAACGTCGAGCTTGACAATGACGTATACTTTTAATCCTTGAACGCAATAAAAGAAATTCTCCTTGCAAATCTAGTGTATAAGGATAATCAATTGAATTGTTAATAGAAAAAATTTGACATTGAAGGCCCAAACAACTTTTCTATTCTGCGAGGATGAATAGAATTGAAAATTCATGAAAAAAAAATGAATAAATAAATAATTGCAAACGAAACAGATTTGATGATTTTATAATGGAAAAAACATCGAGACCAACGAACACGTTCCCCACGAAACACATAATTGATTTCATTGATCTTCACAATTCTCAACACGTTCGAGAGGTAACCTGATACACTTGCTACAATTTTTCAAATTTTTGTTTTTTTCATTCAAATACAGCTCTGATGAGTCAAGTCTCTAGTATTAAATAGTATTTCAAGAGCTCAAAAAATAATGATTTTTCTGAAGATTCTGAACTAATTTCTTCGGAGTCTCGTGTTTAAGGGATCAGCGCGAATGATAGCTTTTACGATATAGGCTCGCTGTAGACGCTCGAGATCATAGGATCGAGAAAAATGAGGGTGAAAACGTATATCGAAGTTTATATAAAAAATGATATTTATATGAGATTTAAATTATACAGAAATGTGAAAAATATTTTTTTTCGAAATTCCTTGAACGTATGACCGCGATGGTTGAAGAAAAATATATATATATGTATATTTTTTTCAATTTTTATCCAACGAAACGCAGATATCGGAAGGGTCTCGAACGAGACCTTGCTCCAAATCCACCCCTGTTCCAATATCGCATAGAGACCATCTCGATGTGGGGGGAGGGGGAAATAGAAAATAATCCTAAGAGGTTGTATATACCGAGATAAAGTCGAAATATCGTTTGAAATAAATAGTGTTTCGGTAGAGCTCGGTGGATCCGTATGAGAATTAAAAAAGAAGCAATATATATGAAGAAAAAACCTTACCGGGTGGGGCGACGATCGCGAGGGCGAGAAAAGCACCGGCAGTTGCGAGTAGAAATATATTAGAAGCAAAACTCCGTTGTCCTCCATTATGTCTCCGAGGTGTCGTATCGTCACGTCGATTTCGCCTCGTTAAAACATCGGAAAAGTCAAATTGCCAACTAAACCTATTATCGTCATTGGGTACTTTAATTCTCTTGTGGCTATCGTCGTTATTGATATCAACGAGTGGTCTGACGTATCTCGGTCTCTTAGAATTTTCATCGTTTATCTCAATGGACGACGTTCGCGAATGATTTTTTCCATAAAAACGTCGCTCATCGATTTTATCGTGTTGCATAAAAATTCGCTCTTTCGTTTTTTCATCATTGTTAACGGGATCGCTTAGATTTTCCCTCAAATTTTCATCGTTTTCACGCTGAAACGAGACTCTCGTAGTCTCTTGACATGCCTCGTTCGAATTATTTGACCGCGAAGGCGTCAATTGTCTCTTATTGGCACGCTCGTCCGTAATGTCGCCGTTCGAAGAATGATAAACGTTGCGACGATTACGATTACGATGACACTGACGACGATAGTGATAATGATGAGACGAACGATGTTTTTGACAGCAACTCGGGGCAGCCCTCTGGAGACTTGTCGGACCGCTCATGGCCTGAATCGTAACCACCGAGGACTCCTCTCGTCAGCGTTTTTTCAACGTAAAACTCGTCCCCTCGTCGTAACTATCGCTAAACGATCGACGCAATGTCAATTGCTTGATCCGAGTCATCACCGTGATGATGTTTTTTTCTCCTTCTTCTTCTTCTTCTTCTTTTTCTTCTACTCTTCTCCCGCTTCTGCTTATTTTCTTCCTTAGTATAACCGGAAATAACCGGTGACAATATATATTACACAATTTTTTACCAAGCTTATGCTCCGATTCTCATTCTTTTTGTTTTTTCTTCTTCAATCTTCTCAAGGCTTTGAGAAAGTAGGACTAGAAAGAAGCTTATATCCGGTTCTTCGTTTTTTGCACTCTTCCTTTTTTTTTCTTCGATTTGTGTAAAACGTATGTATTCTACTTTGAAAATTCTTTTTTTCTTCCTAACTCTCGTTCCAAGCTCGATTTCATTCAAATTATCTCGAATCCAATTGAGCCTTGTAAAAAGCCTTTCGTTATCGCGAATAATTTCAATGGATTTTCCTATCAATTTTGTCCAGCTTACGCTTCTGTCCACGTTCTTTCTTCCAAGTTACGGTTTTTTTTTTTATGTTTATTCAGCGCAAGATTCACACTCGTACACTCCTGCTCTTCGTTTCGAGACTTTTCGTTGCCACTACACTCCGATCTTACGATTGAAATAGCAAAAAGAAAGATAGGGTTACGCACGTACCACGCGGGTTAGCCGCAACGACATCAAATTCGCCGGTAAATTTATATATATTTATATTTATAATATATACATATACAAATGTACATATTCGTGCTACACGATGTTAGAGACGACGCGATTTGTGCGAATTTTTCGCGAGAAAAAGAAAATAAAAAAAAATAAAACGTGCCCAAGACACGAGAGATAGATGGTAGTTGACGGCAACGATTGCGTTG
Source organism: Campoplex capitator (assembly GCA_037576405.1). Taxonomy (NCBI): domain Eukaryota; kingdom Metazoa; phylum Arthropoda; class Insecta; order Hymenoptera; family Ichneumonidae; genus Campoplex; species Campoplex capitator. The sequence continues at coordinate 3,808,527 of JARBWI010000015.1, forward strand.
AATGACTGACGTCGAGGGGAGGGAAGCGACCGTAAGAAACCCTCTAACGGGAGCCACGGACCGCAAAACCGTCTCGTTCGCCGTTGGAGCGAGAGAGATGGCGATAGACAGAAAGCGAGAGGCTCGCGACACAGACACGCGCGCACATACAAAAACACAGAGGCACAAATACACTTTTTTTTTTTTTTTTCTTTTTCGTTTTATCTCAATATTTCTTTTTTTTTTCCTCCTTTTAATCTCGTAATAGCGAATTATCTCGAAGCATGATATTGTGCAAAAATGTAATATTCGCAGGTGTCATTTGACGATACCGAGAGAATCATTTTGTCGAGAATAAAGTTCGGAGAGAGTGAACTTTATACAGAGAGGAAGCCGCACACATATAGACACACGCGCACGGACGCACGGACACTCGCCCTTTTCAGCTACGTTACGTTTCACACGGGACCGAAAAATCGTGGCACGCGCCACCTTCTCGTGAAAACTTTGAGCCAAGAGGGGGTGAATCGTCACCGCGGAGAGCCAGGAGGAGGGATGATGCCGCGGATCGGACAAAGTCTTTGCAGGAAGCCGCTCAACTGTGTACGAGCTTTCGGGGTTCGCTAAGAGCAAAGAGAGCCTTGAGATCACCAATTTTCGTTGGTTAAAACCCCGAAGACGGTCTATATAATTAGCTGAGGGAGCGAGATAAAAAGGGAAAGGAAGGGTGGGAGGGAGGGAGGGAGGGAGTGAGTGAGGGAGAGAGAGAGACAGAGATTGGGGATGAAGATGAGAAATATGCCGGTAAGTTGGCCACTGGCGGTGCACAGACACACGCGATAGACCACTAGCCGACCGTCAGAGTCATTGCACTGTTGATCATAATAATATTCATCGTTATCATTGTTTATTCGTAACTTTAAAAGGATTAACAACAGTGATATATACGATATAAACCTGAGGATCTTTGTACCACCAAGTTTTTTCTGGCCTTATCCACCTTTAACTGTGTTGGCAGCTAGTTGATTTCGCGGGCTGTTCAAACATCGCGTTGACCGTCTTCTTCTTTTTTTTTTTTTTTTTCAATTAATCCTTTACCCATCTACTTTATTCCTTCGAGGGATCGCAAAAAAAAAAAAGTGGCAGAAAAACGATAATGACGGTGAAGACGGGCACGCGTCAATTGTCGACGGGGGTGCTTGCTTGACGATATGGGTTGATGGGCGCGCTGCGGCAGCTGTCGATGTACGAATTTTCTCTCTCTCTCTCTCTCTCTCTCTCTCTCTCTCTCTCTCTCTCTCTCTCTCTGACTCTCTCTCTCACACTCTCCCTATCTCTCTTGAAGGTTTGCAACAACTCTGTCGGAGTTAGTGTGTGCGTGGGTATACGAACTACTGACGTTGCCCAATCGGGGGTTGGTTATATTACTGCGGCAAGGCGAGAAGCAGAAAAAAAAAAGCAAAAAAAAAAACAAATCCACCACCACGATACCGCGAGAGCTTTGTCGCGATTTTAAACTCCTTCAACGTGTAAAAATTTGTTGTTGTTGTTGTTGTTTAGGTATTTGTTTAGGCTATTTTTAATGTTTCGCTGATCTCTATGTTCTTTCGATACGAAATTCGTGAAAACTACGACGAGTATACGAGAGATTGAGATTCGATGCTGATGAGATAAATGACGATGACGTTGTTGATAAGAATGATGTTAATGATGATGCGGCGATATAGCCAAAAAAAATAGCGACGGCATGTATAAACGTCGATGATGCTCGACCTCGGCGGAGAGCTCGTCGAAGACTGGCGCCCCTCGCAAGACTCTGACTACTGAGCCGTGTGAGGGGAGCACGCCGTTACGCCGCGCCACACATGCACGCACGCTGCTGCTGCTGCTCGCGGGGGCAGACTTGCTCACTCGCTCTCTCTCCCTCCCTCCCTCCCTCTCTCTCTCTCTTTTTCTCCCTCCCTTCCTCTCTGCCTCCTCCTCCTCCTCCCTCACCCCCCACCCCCCTCCTCTCTCTCTCTCTCTCTTCCTCATACTCGCTATCTCAATAATTCTGTCTCATTCTTTAGGCCGCCGCGTACGCCACCGACTAACCACCCACCAAACCATCAATCCATCCGCGTCCATACAATCGTATCTATTCCGTTCAACTGTAAACCATCCGTGTGAGACAAGAACCCCAATACACTAGACGCGCCAACTTTTCGATCACTCCCATCACAAATTGGATCGTTGTCTTATGTGTTTTTTTTTTCTCTTCTTTTCATTTCGAGTTCTTTTTTTTTTTACATTCGGATCTACTGATATCGTCGTTGCGTGAATGGCCAAGGGTTGAATTCTAGAGACTGGCAAAAAAAAAAACTTTTTTCATCAATTTTAATGCAGCACCGAATTCCTCAAGTAAATTTGACGATTGAGGTCACAGTTACTCCGCGATACTCGGTATATTGCTTTACAATTTTAGTTCTATTGGAAGAGATTATTGCTGGAAAGTAAATTCAATCGAAATTGGGGAATTAATTTTAGCTGTTTCGACGTTCTTTATTTTCTTTCGTTTTCTGAAGAAACGATTTCACAGAGTAACGCGTGTATCCTGAACTTTCATAATGGATGTAACGTTTGTCGAATTGAGTTTTTTAACTCAATTGGATTATTCGTTGCTACGTTACGATGTTCATTGAAAACAATTGAAATAATTAATCGCTTCATTAAAATTGTACTCGCACGACTATGCTAGAATTTATTTATCGATCTCTCGAGCTTCATATTTCTTTCCTACTTCATTGATACTTTTCCCATATCTTGAAAATCTCATATCTAGGGAATTCAAGCCTGGAATTAGGTGAAAGTTCTGACGTCTATAGCAAACCTTTTTACTTGATCTTGTCGCTGGCAACAAAGAACGTTGATTCGATAAACCGAAAATTCGGCGAGCTTTCGGCTTAAATATTTAAACGATTAAATATTAAAACGATAAAATGTTTTTGACCTAACGATATAACATCAAAATCCAAAAACCAGAGACAGAAGGGTCCGAAACATGTATTCAAACGTAATTTACACTTCAGCACAAAAGAAGAACCAATAAATCCAATAAATGAAGACGAATCGAGGAGAGTATCTACCGACTCGATACTCGGGTTATGCAATAGCACAATGATCAAACAAACATCATTATTGGATAATGATTTCAATATTTATACCACACTGAGAAAAGAGAATAGTTGAATCAACCAAATAGCTTCGTGAAATACGTCCAATGTAATATTCTATTATACTAAATATCAGTTTCATTGAATGAAAAATATTTTACGTTGATCCAACAAAATCCACAACAACAAATCTCATTTGGTTGATTCAATACGTATCTTTGTTTAGCGAAATAAAATTAATAATTCGTGCAACTGAACGATTTTTTGAATGAACGAAATATATTTCTTTCGACGTATTCTACGAAGCCTTGGTTAATTCAACTAAACTCTTTTCTCAGTGCACTGCAAAATTGTACTAAAGTAAGAGACAAAAAAAATATACTAACAGAAGGGCATTGATCGCATTATAGTAGAAAAATTAATTATTTCGATAAGTCGAACCTTCTTCCAATAGCGACGACTCGAAGATCAAAAATGAAGGGAAATCGCCCAATCTCGAGTACAGATACGCAGGCCTCCGTCTTGCCTCCTCGTTCGGTAACTACCTTTGTAATACTTGGCGTCAAGACGCTGTCGCGTCTCCGGATATTCCAATCTGCACTCAATATAACGGTTGTTTTATATGACACTTTTGTTGACTAAAGAATTTTTCGGTGATTTGTACAGATATAAAAAAAAAAAAAAACATACTTTATAACGATGCAGTATTCAGTAGATCTGTTCCATTATAAATGCGAATATTATTGTACCCTAAGGGTCACTAACCTGCATGGGTCTAATATACCGCAATTGTGCTGCTATCTCACTTCAAAGATACTTATTTTTAATTTAACTTTTTTAATTTAACTCGTTAATGAAACATGCGACAGAGTATTTCTATTACTGCGGCACTAATACCGATAGCATTGATGCACTATAACGATTCCGGTGCTAAAACGTTGACTCCGGGTTCTTACATGGAGAGGATTTGATGCAGTCACAATCGACTCGTGGCTGCAATTTTTTTTTCTTATCGATTTCGGAGATCCACAAGAAAGGAGATTATTAAGTTGAACTTATTTAGTGCATTAAAAATGCGCGGGTTCGAGAGATTGTCTGCAAGGTGACTATTTCGAAAAGCGGATGCATCTTATGCTTGTCAGAGACAACCTTGCCCAATTACCGGTCTCCTCTGGCAGTCATGCAGATCGACGATTTCAATTTACAACAAAGTGTGTTTCGTATCTAAATGAAAAAAAAAAAATCTTGAAAATAGACTTCTTTTCAGCTGGTTACGCATATTCGTCAGCACTCAACAGTGCACTGTTACTGGTTATCGCATTTCTGTACGAATGCAGCGGTTGATTCAATTCATTAGCCAAATTTCTGTGATTTTCTTACGAGTGCATGTATTTTTTTGGTTCAAGGATGAATTTCTTTCAGAAGCTTTAAGGTCAATAATCATGCAACCTTATAGCAAATATGGTGTTTGGCTTGGATAACTCGATGTAAATATAAGGATCGTAGGGGAATCTTGAGTTGAAATAAAAGATGAAATATACCGTTGGATTCGGTGAAAAGAGACGATGGAGGTCGCACAGTCGCGGGTGCTTATAAGCAAAAGCACCGCAGCAGTAGCGCCGCTGTTGCGACTGCCGCCCTCTCCGATTCCCCGCAAAGCCATCGTCCTAGCGAATCGATGCTCGGTGTCTGAAGCTCCGCCAGACTTGCCGGGTTACCAGCAACGTTCTTCCTCCACCATCACCCAACGCAATCACCCTTTACTTTTTTCTTTTTTTGCAACCCTTATTTCCTCCTCATCCTTCTTTCTCTTTTGCCAGAATCTCCTCTTCCGCAGGCCACTTTTGTACCGTTTTACTCAACGTGAATTTCGCTTCTCCTTCAAATTGACACTTTCGAGGAATGTCACTCGAGGTTTTTTATCATCCGACAGAAAGCTTCAAATCGTACACGCAAAATTGTAAGAAATTTTTCATGAAAGTAACATCGTGCTCGCATTCCCCATGGAATTCGCCGTGATATTTTGGCCTCTGTTTTGATTGAAATTATCACAATTTTAAGTGAACTTTCAAAAATATAAATTCATTCACGCTGCAGCTACGCATAATTATTTCCAACGATTGATAAATCTTCGAAGAAAGTCAGTATCACCACTGATATTTATCCGGCTCTGACAGGGAGGTAAACGAAAATCAGAATTTCTAAAATGCTTCAAAGAGATTTCAATCTATATTCAATTCGAAGAGTTCCAAGGTATTGGAAGAAAATCACTCACGATTTGAGTTTGATATAAACTTTATTACGGACTCGATTGATCGAAATTTTCTTGAAGAATATAAGCAATAGCAGGTATCCGTTAATAAGTCTTTTCGAGCGATGAAGTTTCTTGGCGAACAAAAACTGACGAATATTTTATCAAAGTGTGTATAATTAACACTCGAACATGCTGATTATTGCCCAAAATCGAAGAAACTTTTACTTCTTATATCGAGAAGTAGTCAGCATAAGAAACAATTAAGTTATATATTTAACACGAATATTGTGATAAAATTTTCATGACAAACTAAAACGTGTGTAAAGGTAATGAGGCAGCGGCGAAGGTGAGAGGAGGGGCTAATGGTGTCGAGCACCTGGAGACCACGAGAGCGCCGCTTCTACGGCGCTGCTGCCATTTCCGCCGACCACCAGGTGGTTGCAACTTGTTGTTGCGAGAGAGCCTCGCGCGAGATACGAGACGAGCGAGAGGTCGAAGAGAGTAGCACAAGCCACAACGTGTTTTTTTTTTCTCCTTCTTCTTCTTTCTTTTTGGCGCACACCTCTCCATTAACCCGATACAACCCTCTTTTCCATCACATATCTTCTGGCTTACTGGTACGTAAGTTTGTCGTTTTAATTAGTGATCAGCGGTAAATTTGGTTGATATTAGCATACGACCGCTGTCCAAAGCAAGAACGATTACGATGGATACAATTTTTGAAAATAAATTCTTTTTTACGATCAATTAAAGTCTACGAGTCTGCACCGAATCGGTCTAAATACAAATTGCATTTTCAAACATTTTATTTTGTAAATCCTGTATCATGCTCCTGTGTTCGGTTATTGTTTCCGATCGATATTGGAGAACGAGTTTTGAGAACGAGCAATGAGTAAAACTAAAAAAAGAATAAAAAAACGTTGAAACTACATAAAGTGTCCTGGGACAAAAGAAACTTTCTTTGACAGCAATTTATTTGAGATCAACGATTAACTTTTTTTTTTAGCGGAATACAGAAAATTCAAAGATTGATCGTGAGAGCTATACACTCGGTAATTGATGCCGATTGGTCAATTAAAAAATTAAGGGAATTTCGTACAAACTATATTGGAACGGTATAAACTCGAAGAATTCGTAAAAAGCTATAATAATTAAGGAAACGTTCTACAAAAACGAAAAAGATAGTATTAAAGATTTATGTATTTCTTGTCTCGTTCATTCCTCGTGAAAGTCGCTCGAACTTATCTCTGCACATCGATCATGACGAATAAGGGCTCATCAATAATTACGTTAATCAAGGCTCGTTCCGTCGATAAGCCTAAGTCGTGCGGAAGAGATCTTTTTAGACAGAAGTAAAGAAATGTACTTCGGTCGTTATAAAACGAGGAGCAACTGAAAAAAAAAACATTGAAAAACATATCGCGTTCAACTAACTAGAAAACTTATACTACGTACGAAAAGTATTAATCTACAAATTATTAAATTACGAGGAATAAAAAATATTTAAAAAAATCATAGTTTCGTAAAGTCTCTAGAAAGATCAATAGGAATGTATTTATGGGAGAATTTGTTTGAAGCAGAAACTACGACTATATGCAGGGTGACTTTTGGACCCTTGCCGTCATAGAGGCTTCGTTGAACTCGGATCAGCCGTGGCTAATTTCATCGATAATTTGAAAAACCTGAGGATTCAATAGACCGTTCGATTGGTCAGAGATCGTATAGAAATATCTCTAGATTGGTCATCGTAAAATGTCTATAAAGCTATACATATATGTATACGGATATTATATAGAGAGAAGAAAAAGGTGAGCGATGCAGCTGCATCGAAATTTACGGCTCATTTAATCCGCCATTTCTCTGGCGATTACAACTCACTCGTGTTCGCATATATTTTCGATCATCGAAAAATATATCTTCCCACATTGATATATTCCCTCGAGTGCGTGGACCGATTTTTTGTTTTTTTTTTTTCTCTCGTCTTTTTTTTTCCTAGAAATATCTCGTAACAGACGCGTTTGAGGCATGTAACCGGTGTTTAAAAGAACGTCGAACTTTCTTGGACAATGCGCGCACGTTCGTAGTCGAAGGATAAAAGGGAAAAATTGTGAGGGGGCGTCGAGAAAGAAACGTAACTGGAAGAATAGGGCTAAAAGCACCGCTGGGGACTGTTGAGTTTTTCGTCACGCATGTTGTGGCACGCGTCCTCGATTATCTCTCGCTCTTTCTTTTTTCTCCCTATTTCTTTTCGGACTGTTTTTCCCTGACAGGAGCTATACGGAGGGGAAATAAGATTCAAGAAAGATACACCCGTTCGTATACAAGGGATCGCGGTCTTTAAAACCGCGACTCGTCGAATGAGTTACTGAAAAGACAGTGAAACCAGTCAATTTTCGAGCTAACCTCTGTAGAATTTTATTGACTAGAAATGAAAATCTATATTTTGCTTGTGAGAGCCATAGTTTGCGAAAAAACATTTGCTGAGCTAAATTTTGCAAATGAATCTCATTCGACTAGTCATATTTTGGTTGCACGAGAAAAAAAAAAAAAAAAAAAGTATTGTTTTTTTTATATTCATAGATATTATGATTTACGGTAGAGAATAAAATAATTATTGTACTTAAATAACTGCGTGAACGTTTCGCATTCCAGTGCGAGCGGGAAGGGTTGAATAATTTGAAGAACGATTGGGACGTTAAATTATGCTAACGAGTACGGTGTTTTCAAAGTTGCAGCGATCATATGACAAGTTCAATCGGAATCGAGCAATAAAAGATGAAATTAACGAATCAATTCGCTGAAGAAACAGATTCGCGTAACGCGCATAAAATCTTTGCAATTGGAAGATTCATGAGCTGTTATATATAGGGAGAAAAATAAAAAAGAATTTTGCATTCCAACCATAAATTACGGCTTAAATAATAACAATAACGACAATCGCATTAATAAGAATATACGTTGAAGCTTTAACGGTCATGTGAACGGTAGATCATGTCGAGTTCCATCGTTTCGAGCCTTGCGAAGCCGAAATTATCGGCGAGACACGAAGAAGAAAAGGAGAAGCCAATAGAAAGAGAGAGAGAGAGAGAGAGAGAGAGGAATCAGACGAAGACCTCCCACGGAGTGCGGTTCAAAAAAGTTAATCAATCGCCATTGGAATCAATTTTTTTAAATCAAATGCAATCGATTTCTTCTTCTCCATACTCTTTCGTGTGTATGCTGCCTGATGCGATAATTAAAGAATCGGAATTATTCACGGAACGAACATTATTCGTAGAAATGGTTATATGAACGGAATGATCTTGGCCTTGAAAGGCATATACCGATCGAATGAAGAACCTATTGAGAACGCGATAACCAAGAGAAAGAAAACAAGCAAAACGAAAGAAAAAGAAAAAAGAAAAGAAAAAAAAGAAAAAAGAAAGAAAAAAGAAAATAACGAAGAGAAAAACAGAAAAATAAAAGCAATTAACTTGTATCGAGAAAAATAAAAAGACGGTGTATATTGGAGTAGAAGGCTAACGATTAACCCCGAAATGCATGAAGAATTATACTCTCTCGCCAAAGAGAATACACATCGCTACCTCTCACGTGTACGTTTCAAGTTCTCCGTACAAATACAACGTCAATCCATTACCAATAGATATATAATGGATGTACTTACGTATACTTATCTATCTATATATACAGCTTATATATAACACATATATTCGATCGTTCGATTAAATGCATTTGACGAGCGAAGGGACCTTCGCGAAACACTGGACAATGAACAATTGATTCGGGGATTGGAGGAGAGAACGGGGATAGATTTTGTCTCGTTCTGCCGACGACAGTGTATTCACCAAGCACCGGGAATTGAGTGGGATGAATCATGCGAAGAGCAACTCCGCGCCCTCGCCCTCTCCGTACCGTTTAAGGCAAGCCCACACTAGACAAGGACGAGTCGCATCGCGTACCATTTTCAGAATCACTTCTATACTCTATAAATGGACCACGACGCGCGTCAGCTGAGGCCCCGACCAGACCGCATTGGGTCGCATCCACGAATCGCTTCCGTTCCATTTCAATCAAATTTCGTTTTATAAAAACGTGCGTTTACTTATTTTGTTAGATTTTTTTAATTCTTTGATTTCTCGAAATATGACTTGAAACTTGAAAAACTTCTCGTCAGAATGATCCGATTAGAAATATGCTTACTGAACCGAAGATTTTTTTTACTCAATGCGATTTTTCTTCAGTCCGATACGATGCGACCTGCTCCATCAGCAGTGTGCGGGGACCTTTAGGGGACGGTCACACACACGCATACTAAAACTTCTCTCGAATTAACGCCCCGGTGTGTACTCTCAGATAGCTCTGTGCTATGAACTGTCGATGAGATTATGCACTGCTACGAGATTCGATGACAAATTTTAACGAATCCATTCGGCTTGATGCTTTAGTGGATGATTTAGTAGAAAAAAATACTTGTTAATCATCACGAATGAGGTCTTCTGAACATTCCGGAATATCGGCGCAGGCTCCTCGAGCTCAAACTGGACACCTTGAACACTGAAGCCGATCTTTGTCGCATGAATTCAAGCAGACTACAAAAACTCTTTTTCCCTTTGGATTTTTGGCTTCGTAGATTTCTTCTCTTGATTTTCAACGATTTGTACTTTTTTTTTTTCAAGTTTTGCCGAGCTATCACTGGACTTGTTTTACTCTTTTTTCGTTATCCTTCTCTTAAACTGGTAACTTTTAAGATGATGTAGAAATTTCGCTCTAATCAGATCTTCTCATGCTTTTTTCCGATGATTCGTTCACAGCAACGAGTATGGCGAGATGATTGCAGAATTTTTTTGGACATATCGCGAGTAGAAACTTAGAGACGGTCAAACTCTTCTGCTCTGATATTCTCATCATCGACAGCAACAGCTTCTAGCGTCTTTGTTTGGTCAACAAAGCCCGCAATACCCTCGTCAAATATTCAGGCTTTTGCCTTGGTTCTTATCCGTGTGTTAAGTAATTCGTGATCTGCATTTTTGGGAGGTTTCATAAAAGTTCTGTCAACGCAGATCAAAGCTGTTTGATTGTGTTCGGCAGAATGGCAATAAAGATGTTGCGAGTTCACGTGGTCTTGATTTTTTCATTTCAAACATCAAAAAAAGCTGAAAAGCTACCACTGAGTCATGTGCCAACTTCAAAAACAACTTTTCTCTCATCGAGAAATATCGATCAGATAAATCCTTCGCGCATGATTCTAGCATAGTTTATGCTAGAAAAATCTCAGTGAACTGGTCCAGCACGCAGGATCCAATGTTCACCGGACTTGATAGTTATTTTATCGTGCAAGCTGCTCTTGATCTACTTCAGCAAAGCTCCCGACAGGTTCATTTGATTGGATGGAACCTTATGAAGCACGAAATTTGTTTATCACGAGAACTGAGAAGTCTTGAAATTCACCAAAATCGTTAGTCTGTGTGTTATCAATTGGTATTCGCGTTGCATTCATGCTTTTCATAAATTTCTGAAGAAAAAAGCACAAAAAGGTTTGAGCTGTAAGGGATTTACGCACATGTTTTTGGATCAAATATATACTTTTATTATTAGACTTCGATACTTTTCTGTTTACGAGATAAATCTTACAAAATATAATCGATTGGAGAACTTTCGCTGTTATCACAACCCGACAACCGGCACACTAATTTTAACGCTGATAAGTCAATACTGTTCGTCGTAAAAATCAATTTTGTAACGATGATTCCATTATTATTGGAATTCGAGATTAATAATACCATTTGAAATTGCTACCCTGCCAGATGTGATATCAATTCAATTTTATTATCGTATGACAATATACCGCAAGCTCGCGATCAATAACGTTAGATATTGTTCGAAACGATTACAATCGAATGAAAAAATAATTCGTCATAAGGATTCTTTAAACTTGAATATCTTCTGAAGTGAATTTAAATAAATAATTTGACCTCAAACAAATATAAGATCCATTCATATACTTTCTCGTTCAATCGATCGCTAGTTCGAGAAATAGACCAACGAAATCGATTGTTCTCCTTATCAGATACAATTCGATGGTAACTTAGCTCTTGGCGCTCGCGTACCTTATTTTCGGACTTTGGAAAAATACATTGGTACAAATTCCGGCCTTTTGTAAACATCAAAGTGTTGACAACTCTCGATAAATCATTTTACGAATGAACATTAATTCTAAAAACAAAGAACGATAAAACTGTTTTTCCTAGTTTTTTTTTTTTTTCACATCACAAACTTTAAAGTTTAAACTTTTGCGAAAAAAAAAAGAGGAGAGAAAAGAATTTTCAGAATTCAAAAAGTTTTCCATTGATAAGCACAAATTCGTAAATCGATCGATTGAACATTAGCGAAACTTTTTACGAGGGTGTGAATAACGACGGCTCAATATGAGGCTCTTCCATTGAAACCCTCGAGGAGGCTTTTACTCTTGGGAGTAAAAGTTCGAGGCGAGGGGTACTTGAATTTCAAATTATCCAAGCCCTCTCGACGTTCGGAGCTCCGCGAAGAAAGGAAAAGAAAAAAAAAATTAGAAAAAAAAGAAAGAAAGCGAAGAGCGAATAAAAGAGAGAAAAAGGTTGTAAGCGAGAGTGAGAGAAAAAAAGGGCCAAAAACGGAGAGATGACAGGTAGACGTGTACGGAGACACGACGAGGATACCAACATTACTACGAAGAGTTTCGTATATCTCTGTGTTGAATAAGACTTGGGTAGGCCCGGAGGGGAGAGGAATCTCGTTCGCGAGAACAAGTGGGACACTGGACTGAATAGTAAAAGGGAAAGAAAAAAACGAAGAATAAAAAAAGAAAAGGGAAGGGGGGGAGGGGGGTTAGAGAGAGCCTCGATCGTTTCCCCTTCAGTGACAACGGCAAAATTCGAAACGACATCGGTCGCGGACTTGGCTTCCGGCCATTTTCCAGCTATTGATCGACGATACGTTATAGGCCGACCTAACCCACAGGCTCTATGTGCAATTATAGGTGTATCGTGTGTTCGAGCAGAGCACCACCCGGGCTGCCTCTTTCGCTCTTCATATTTTTCGCTCTTTTACTTTTTTTTTTTTTTTTTTTTTTCTTTTTCTTTTTACCCGGCTTTTACCGCGCCCTGTTTTGCCGTCTGCTTACCCAACTTCGAAACCTCCAACGCGTGTGTGCATCGTGCTTCAATCATCGTGTGTAAACAACTACGGATGTGCGATGAGACAAAAAAAAAAAAAATTTACCCTTATTTCTGCCTAACCTTGCACGAGGAAAAACGATATAATGAAGAAAAACGGAGATAGGAATTCGCGAGAGTGGGTATGCCCTCTGTGTCAAGAGCCTCGAACTACTTTCGAGAGTATCGAACGATTTAATGGCCTCGATCGATCGAAATATTGTTGTTGTTGTTATTATTATATTTTTTTATCGCAAGGAAACGATATGAGAGACGCGAGTGTCCAATGGGGGTGTTCACTAAAGCGTACAGTTCCAGGTGTAAATAGCTGACCCGCAATAAAACAGAACGTTCGTTCCCTCAAATACAGAGTTTCATATTTGTGTACGTGTGTAGAAACGTCTAAAGTGTGTACCTCCCTCGTAGCTCTCGTGAATGTATCAAAGCTGGGTAGAAAAAAAAGAAAGGCGTCACTCGTACGCTTCGACACGCGAAACTATGGTATGACGTTCGCCTTTTTGTGCGTCAGTCGTTGATTTATGTATCTAACGACGAGTTCATATCATAAGGGCACAAGTTCTATTACTGTACATACAATTCTCCTTATGTACTTTTCATTTAATGCTTTTCATAAATGGATATATGCATGTTCGAACATACTCGTGAATCGTTTTGTCGAGAAAGAGAAAAAAAAAGCAGACTAAAGTGCAAACAAAACGCAACGCCTCCCATTCCCATTGAACGAGCATGTTGGTTCAACAAACTCTGCATCGTTATCGTTCCTAGTGCACCCGTCTTTTCCAACTTCCTCCCTATGCCCCTAACCCCAAACTCACTCTTCCTTCTCCATATATATTCATGGATTATAAAACTCTTGCGGGGTCCTTGGAATTCGATTATTTTCACATTATATCCGATCGATTAATTTGTCACCACACGTAGCTCCTCCAATAATGGCGTTATATTTCAACGAACTATAGAAAACTATTGGATCGGAGTAACAAGTGCAAGCACTTTACGTGTTCATATCGAACCTTTTTCCTCTGTATTAATATCGAAAATATAATTTTTTTTTTTTAATGCAAGTGTTTTGCTGTTAATTATTTATGTTTCTATGACTTTAACGATACAGCCTCGATGATATCGCGATATTCGAAGAAAAATATAATAATATTCGAGGAAATCACGATGAATAAAATAACCCCTGCTTTTTAAAGCCTGGGAAACGAAGCCGCAACAGAAATATCGAAAAGCTTCCATTTGTTTCGCATTGATCGATAGTCGTTTCCTTATTTATCAAAACGAACAATGTGCTTCCTCCATTCCATTATATACATAATGCGAATAAACAATTCATCAAGTATTCATACGTAACCAAGTAGGCGATTCAATACTCTTTGGCATATCGACTGATCTTTAGTACCCGTCCCGTCGATGGTCACTTTGAAATGTTTTGTGTCGTGTGCTAGCGAGTACGTTAAGGTCGAAGGATTTTTCTATTACAATAATTTTCTTCCGCTTTCTATTTTTCCAGTTCAAATGAACTTCTATTTTTGAACTCCGCTTTGTTTTTACTTATTTTTTTTTTTCTTTTTCTTTAGAAATAAAATCTAAATAAGTGAATGTCAAGAAAAACGATCTTCAATTATCGAAACGATTTGAATAAAACGAAAAATAATTTGCAAATACTCGAAGTGAGAAATTTTTGTATGAATTTTTTTTTACTTATCAGCAGCCTGAGAATCAAATAATCATTTATCGGTTTGGAAATTAATATTCGTCGTCGCGTCATTTACATGACATTGTGACCTTATTTGTGACGTGAAAGAATCTTTTTTAGAGGTAAATAAATCTATTTTGAATCTTTTGAATCTGAAAGTCTTTTCGATTCAATTTTAATAAACAAATATTAAACAATGTAAGCGATTGATCCGGGGAAAGCTGTTTGATAACGTGACTAATAAAAAAAAAAAAAGAATAGATCTAATAAAGCAAAATTGTCTCCATTGAAAATTTTTTCGATTGAAAAATGTTCGCACAAGCACTCTTACCAACTGGCCATAGGCCTGCACGTTGCATTTTTTCATATTAATTTCGAATAGTTTTAACATAGGATGGGTTGAGTTTAAACTTCGATTTACGTTGAGGAGAACGGGCGTTGGCCGTTGAAATTTGAATACACTTCAAGCTATGCACTTTGAAAAATATTCATTTTCTTTTTCATGAAAAAAAAAAAAAAGAAAAAAATGGTTCAATAAAGAAAATTGAAAAATGTTGCTTTTTCGTTTCGCGGCTGTTCAGTTGACACAGTCATCTGATTTAGTTGGTCAGAACAATCAATTTTTTTTTCGCTCGAAGCGGTCGATGACGTATCGGGGAATATGTTCTCAAAGTTTTGAAAACCAATAGAACGTATTTTGGAAGTTGCAGAGTTATGAATCAGGAAATCCTTAATAGAATAGAAAATCTTTAAAAAATTCATTAAAAACCTTATTTGATGCAGAAAAAGTGATAAAACTTTGGCTCAAAGTTGGCTCAAAAAAATTCCCAAAAAATTGCGTTTTTATACCGTTTAAACAGAGACTTTACTGAGAAAGAAAATATTGAGAAAAAAACCTGTTTTTTTTTTTTCAAGTTTTTCTTCTTTTCTGCGACTGAAAATGTTACATTCGTGCAAAAAACTTAACCAACAGCGCAATGCAAAGAGTTGAATAAATTGACATTGATTTGCTGTCACGAATATTCTACCGCAGGTAGGTTGACCCTCGAAAAAGTCTTATTCGGTCTGAGGACCTGAGCAAGAGACTATTTTTTGTTTGATGGAAATAAATCTCGTTCTCTTTTTTATTTAAATATTCCAGCAACCAAGGAATCAACGACAATTTTATGGGTGAATTGTTCTCAAGATTGTGCTTAGAAAATGAGAAGAAAAAACGTTTAAATGGAGAATTTAATTTGAAAATATATTGGTGAAACAAAGCTTTGGGTCACACGGACCGACGAATGATGAAATCGGGTAGCTGATCTGAGATTTAAGGGTAAAAATGACTCGATTTTCATAGAGCCTTCTTACGTAACAAATTATACGAAGTTTTCGTCTGAGGAACAGAAAATAATTTTGTTTTCCTACACATCGAATATTTCCAAGAGCAAGCAACTTCGCATATCTGTTTACTTGTTTAAGATGCTGATCATTTCCAAGTTTATGCTTAATACATAAAAAAAAAAAAAAAAAAAAAAAACTACGTTGGAGACAGTGATATCTTCTTAACGCAGTACACTGCCACTAGCTCGTTTGCAGGATCAATAATTCACGAGTACGTCCTTATATATCGTCTCTACAGAGGCATTTACAGCCCGATAGGAGCAGCGTGCTTTCTCCGTAAGCGGCGCGAGTTGCTTTTCCCGTTATTCCTTTTAGCTTCCTCTCCCTCTCACTTTCATTTCCTTTCTCTATCTCGAAAATTCCTCGCGTTCCTATCGCTGGTAAAAAAAAAAAAAAGCCTGAAGCAGGGGTACATTCACCCCTTTTCCTTCGACTTCTATATTCACATATAGCTGTACGACTAGGCTATACACAAATATAGATAAATTCGACTCAAACCTTCTCTGTATTTGTGAATTCGCTAGTTCTCGTCGGTAATATAATTCTCGATGTATCAAATTGCGTAAGCCTTTCAAGGAAATTAATTTTGTTCGAGAGTCTAGACGAGTAGAAAATAAATATTGTCGGTGATAAATGAAGATATCGATTGGAAAAATATCGAATAAATGCATAATACAAATTTCTTTAATTGCTTTTTCGTCTATTTACCCGATCCACTTTTTTTGTTTGTTTTTCGTCCTTTTGTTTCGACACTATACACTTCTTTTGGAAAATCTTGTCTTCATGTGCCTGTTGACGAACGACGAGAACGTAAACAAGAAATTAATCTTGTTCGGTGAAGTGGAAAAGTAAAGTGGTTCATGCGTTTTATAGATGATGAATGCGCTATCGATGGAAACCGAGTAAAATGTCATGGATTTTTCGTACCGTTGCTAGGATTGGAGGGAACGGTTGATCATGGAAGGATATTCATGTAGCGTGACGATTCAACGACTTGCGTGTGTCACATTCTCAATCGTACATTTTTTTTTCACCCATTTTATACGTTTCTCAGTTGAAACGCGTTGAGGCTTGAGATTTCGACATCGATGAATCTATCTTCAAAGAAATACTCGTTTCTTGGGAGCATGTTTACTCAAAAAATTCTGTAACCTCAGCGAGCTCACGATCACGAGCTTGCCGATGTGCCCAACGAGCTTCTGCCAGCTTTTCATTCAGACCCCATTTCTCGTGGTATACTCGTTCACCGCAACCAGGACATTTTTTACCCCCTAAAAAAAAAGAAATAATAATAATAATTATATGAGAGATTTGAGGGGTTATTTTGAGAAAGAATATTTTTCTGGTTACTTAAACTATAATTTACTTCTAGAACTAAGAATAAATAATCGATTTTGTGAAAAAATCGATTTTATTATAACGTTTTTATACAACGCAAGAAATTCAGACTTAGGTCATAAGTCAGCAGTGTCTTCTTGATAAATATCTCGTAAAATAAATTTTAATGTTTTGCATTTACAAATATTTAAGCGTTTTATTATAATAATATAATCAGCCCAATAAATAGGGAATCAAAATTGAATGATTTTTCCGGCACCAGTTTTCATGTCTCAGGTGTGATAAAACCAAATGCTCGGATCTAATAAAATTCTAAATAATCTTAAAGTCGGTAAAATACTCGAGTATTTTTTCTATAGAAAATGAATAGCCATTACGAAAAATAGTGCAGTCGTTTTCAAATAGTTTTTTTTTCTCTATTTCATGTCAGGATTTCTTTTCATTTTTTTTTTTCTATGCAACAGCGTTCAAGTGTTGGCTTTTTTTTCTCTATTCTTGGTTGGGTTTTGTTTTTCCAATTTTTTCGTTTGAATACGTGACTCCAGGTTGCTGATGAATTTAACAATCGTACAGTTAAATTACCATGGAATGGAGGAGTCTTCATGTATGTCACGAGGCATCGTAAATGAAACAAATGACCGCAATAGAGTCTTTCGGCGTGCATGTCTGCGGTTTCGTCGATGATTGCGGTATTTGGGTTTTCGGGCAAACATGTGGCTTTGCAAAGCTGACAAGGTTCCTTTGGAATAGCCCGTACAGTTCTGTGCAAAATAAATGAAGAACCGATAACAGCGTCGTCTATATTTTCGGTTGTTTGTTTATTATTGAGTTTCTTACTTGATTATGAAGGAAACAACAACTTGAAGAGACGGAGAAGGCGAAAAGGCTTGTTTCAGCGGATGCTTGTTCAGAGGTGGCTCGACGCAACGTCGACCCAATTCTTTCGCTTGAGCCAAAAAGTAACGAGCGAAGAGAGGAGGAAAGTTTGTATCTACGTCGACAACGCTATGGTGTAAACCATTAAATAAATAAATATCCAATTACTTTGAGGAAGAATGACGTATTAATGCTAAGGTAGTCCTTGTAAAAAGAGAGTCGCGTAACTTCACGTGAACGTCAGCTCTTCCAGTAGCGCGATATCAAAATTATAAAGTTTTTTTATTCATAAAGTGTTAATAATGAAATTCAAAATGTGAAATAATTACATTGTGTTTTCAAGTAAAGGAAAGTAAAACAAAAGTATTGAAAACAAACTGATTTGAGGCGAGAAACAAAGACTACCTTAATATCCTAATCAAAACCTACCACACAGCATTTATAGGATAATCGTCAGGCACGATTATCTTGACTTTGTAATGATAAAGTCCTTGCAAAGCTCTGACACGAACAGACGATTTTTTACTGTTCAACTTCAAATCACCCTCGTCGACGAGTAGTTTTTTCAAATGAGTTATTTCATCGTAGCAGCAGCATAGGGGATTTTCTTGAATAAAGTTTCTAACAAATTTGATGGTATCAAGAACCTGCTCAAAATTTACAAAAATCATTAAGAATTAATTTCATTGTCTGCTCCACAATTTTCAATTGTTTTTTTTCTGCAATTTTTCACTGTACCTGCTCTTCACCCAGAATATTCTTGCAATTCTTTTCACACGCTTTTTCCAATTTTTCAAGAAATTTTGGCGCAAGTGTTTTACTCTTTAGCTCAATCAGCAATGGCACTTGAGGGTAGTCCTCCGGGAATTGAATGCAAATTACTATTTTCTTATATGCTGTCCGCCTACATTTTTGACATTGAAAATCGATGAAGCATTGAAGTCAAAACTGTTATTGATGTCATGATTATCTCATTGCATACACATCATTTTTATACTATTATTGATGTTTTTTTTTTTTTTTTCATGCAATTCCTCATTGCTTTTTGTGTTTGGAGTCTGTGTGAAATGTTTAAACTCAAACTTGGATTGGAATTATTGCAGCGATAAAAAAATACACTTTTTTTCCAGTGCAACTATGCAAAATCGAATCGCAGAAATCGTAACTCATTTTTGTGTTTGATTTCAAAATCGTACATATCCGGCTAAAATTTCTGAATAGCATTCAATCATTAGCAGACAAAGTTTTAAAAAGTTATTTATATTTTGCTGAATCCATCATTTTTATTTCCTGCATGAAACTGCAGTATGAAAGAATGTAATAGAAATCAGAGACTATCGGAATGAGAATACAAAAGCAGAAATTCAACACTTCAAAAGTTGTTTATACTGCAATTCTCAAGCGGTCGGAAATCAAAATATATTCGAAAACTTTCTTCGTGAGGATAAGTCGTAACAATGACTACTTTTATCGAATTAGGATTGAAGAAAGGATCGGTGAAGAAAGGAACATGAGTGGATTCAAATGTATGACAAGGGTGAACCGGGAGTATCAAGCGATAGAAAAAAAAAATGGAATAGGAGAATTATATAGATTATAAAACGTGAATGGACGTAATCGAAGCGATTTAATATGAGACTTTGACTTACGTTATTTCGACTCGGACCATTGAGCGTACGCACGAGACCAATCTACTGTCAGGTACATCTTTCTTACAGAGTTTTGATACTTTGCACAATTCATCGTCAATGAATCCCATGAACTCGTTTTTATTTCTACTTTCTTAATTTCTTATTTCGCGAGTGATCTGAAAATAAAAAAATAAAAATCAAATGAAGTCATAATATTAACATAACCTTAAAATATAGACATTTTCCACTCAATACGATATTCTACTTTGCTTGGGAAGTTTGGTCAGTATTCTTGGAGGCAAAATTTAATAATAGCGAGAATCGAAACCCGCTACGGTCTTATCTCGTTTCGTTATTATTTCTTTTCCGGAGTCCGATTACTCCGAAATTAACGAAAATCACTACGTAATTGCTTTATTTTCTACTCGGCGATGATTTCTTCAACTTGATGCGTGTACCGTGAAAAAATAGCTGAGTATCGTTTGTTTTTTTTTCTCTCAAGAACGCATAAGTTACGCGTAGGTAGGTTACTTTTCCTACAACCTGAAGTTCACGTTTAGTGCAAATGATACCACCCTATCCATGATTACCTTGGTTACGTCATCAAGAGACTCGGTAGAGTCTCGGGACAAGTACATTGACAGCTCTGTCGTCTGCTGGCCCGAGCTCGCCGAGACTATATTATCTCTGAATAAAGCAAATTTCGGTGGTGGTTCATATATGTATGAATGTACGAGGCTTCATTTTTCATTACTCCAAAAAAACTGTCTTTATTCTTGAAACGATTTTGACGAATTTATTATCAATTCTACTCCTATGAACTGTACATTACTTTTTTTCTTCAATTTCATCTAACTGGAGTAAACCCAGTCGTTATTCGCTCTGTGCACACCCATACACACTCACCAAAGTGAGAAAGTGTAGTCGTGTATATGCATACTGGTGGCGACGCCAATAGTGCGGAAAGGCATTATGGCGGGATCACGGTCGTACATACAGGTCTGAAAACGACGGTGGTGGGGGATGGGTCGCTTAACGTCCAGTGTTTGTAGCTTCCATGTTTGGCCGCATGGTGCGCATTGGAAAAGGGATGTTGTGTGCGAAAGAGACAGCCATATGTCTCTTGGGCACAGTACATGCACTCTCCATTATAATTTTTTCGTATGAAAATCATTATTGTTTTTCGTTGAAATCGTTAATTCAGGGAAATAAAAATAAAAAAGCACAAGTGGAGTTTTATGATAGACATAGAACCGGGATCAAGCAGGAGAACGTGTTCGGCGGGAAAAACCAAAAACAAACTCTTGTAGATGTTTTGAAACTACTTTTAATTTTTAGCCAGTCGCTTGACAGTTTTTTTTTGCCTGCCACTTTTTAAAACGTTCTGGGTTTTTTGGCACTTAAAAAACAGAGCTCTTTTCTTGATTCGATTTATACCCTGTTTTGTAGTGAGGTACCGCACAGGATTTCGTTATTTTAATGCAATCAATTTATTAAAGATTTTTAAATTGTTACACGAATAATTTTTAGAGGTGTGAATTTGGCTCCCCGCCATGAATTTTTCGAAAGGCTTCTGATTTCAATCGTTTGTGTGTCGTTTGTAGAGTATTGTGAGAACAAAATAAACGTTTGTGAAATGAGTTTGTCACGAAAAAATAAAAAATAAAAGTTTCGGTGCGGACTTTTCTGGGAACGAATCTTCCTAGATTCAAAAAAACCGAATGAAATTCGATGGACGGTCTTTTTTTTTGTTACCGGCATTTTTATGCGTTGGGAAAACGAGAGAATAAAACGTTGTTGAATTGTTATAAAATATTACTGAACGAATATTCATACGGTGCACAAAAATGTGATCGCTAAATATTGGCGAATGAATGTCCCTAGCTTGTTATTTGGTTTGTTTATATTCGTGGAGCCTCGACTCTGTGTTTACGTTTACGCGCTCTCGCGCTTGGCCTGCTAAGCCGTTCCGTAGCGGGGATGGTGGGGAGAGCTCACGCCGGGGGCCGGGGCGACTGGAAGGGGCAGGCGCGAGAACTGGATCATGCGCGGGGCAACGAGGGAGCGAGCGAGGGACTCGCGTCTCGCGTTCATTCAGTCGCCCGCGGGACGCGGGGCGGGGCGGCAAGTAGCGCGCGCGGAGAGAGTTGCATTAGCATCGGTCGGCTAGTGCAATACCGCGCATTATCGTTCGTTGATTGCAACGAAATTGATAAAACAGAGTGCGGAATATGAGTCGGTTAATGAAGAAAATCTTTATATAAAATACTTTAAACGGTCTGAATTGTCGTTAAACCAAATAAAAATACAACGATGGATAATAAAAAAACGGAAAATCGTGATAAAATTTTTTATTATTAAAACTATCCAAATCTATAATTTTTACATAATTTTTTATCGCAATTTCCGTTAATTAGAGCTTGAAAATGTGCGCGATTTTTGAAAATAAAAAAT
The DNA here is from genome assembly GCA_037576405.1 of Campoplex capitator. Classification (NCBI taxonomy): domain Eukaryota; kingdom Metazoa; phylum Arthropoda; class Insecta; order Hymenoptera; family Ichneumonidae; genus Campoplex; species Campoplex capitator. The sequence continues at coordinate 3,830,507 of JARBWI010000015.1, forward strand.
GCACGAAAATAAGAGCTTAAAAATATGCGCGATTTCTCGAAAACGAACCATGCACGAAAACGCTATGAAAAGAATATTAGGGTCGTTAAACACAATTCGCTCGTTTGTCAATCGTAACGAATTTTCAATTTTTTTTTCTTTTGTCAATGAGTTTTCTTCTCGCAAGCGATATTCGACAAGTCGATAGGAAAGCCTCTTGCCCACGATATTATTTTTCGTGCTAAATTATAGGATGAATTATTTTGAATATTTGAGCGAATCACGATTAATGACATCGTGAGTAAGGGCTTTGAGTGACAAACAGTCTAGTGACGGCTGTGTTACAGTTTCGAAAATCGTGTGTATGCTCGCACGCACGCGTGCTCGCAAGCGGAGCTAAGATGCAACCATACATGCGAGTCGCGCAACGCAACGCAAAGCACCAAACGCACGCAAGCCGTAAAGCCATGGGATTGTCGGCAAGAATGACGGAACGAAAGCTATAAATCTACTCTGTAGTTTGCTGTTTCCGAACGCGATACAGTTTCTGTATCGCATATCGAAGTCGCGCAGGCAAGGTCCATGCATATAACCCGGATGCTGCAAACGGTGCAACGCAACGCAATGCACGCAAGGCTTGTATAACCGCAGCTATTGTACAGCATTGCGAATAGTTTTTACTATCGCAATTGTTATAGTACAATAGAACGCAAGCGCCCGTGCACGCGTGCACCCACGTGAGCACGCACGATTTTCCACGAAACTATGGCACAAGTTGCCATTACACTTTCTATCACTCGTCGTCAACCTTATTCTGTTGCTAAAAGACAATTTATTGACCCAAGAGAAAAACATTTTTTGAGTTAGCGGGACAAAGAAACATTGAATGAATATTTTTATTTCGTGCATGAGTTTGTTGGCGTGGAAATTAAAAAAAATTTTGACGTCTTAATCACGCGTTTACTATCTCGGAAGTGTAAAAAGTTAATATTGGTGTTGTGTGAATTAGTGCATTTGAATTTTGAACTATGATGAACTATCGTTTTCAACGTTGGAAAAACGACGCTGCTGCTGCTCGTCTGAATTCAGAATCATGCAGGATTTGGGAAAAATCGAGTGAAAATTAATCAACTGCAATGAGTGTCCTGCAACGGAAGCAGTGGATATTAACTGTGCGGACTATTTCGGAATTGCGGACTTTTCGGTTTTGCCAAAGGTAGGTTCGTTATTGAGGAGGGGAACAAGACATCGACGAGTGAGTACATAATTCCATCATTTTTATTGGTTTCATTTCTGTGCATAGCAATTTTCAGTATCAAACTGTTGGGCTTTCTTTGATTTTAACTATTATTTTTGAAAGAATTCGATTTCCATTTCAATCGTTAATCTTTAAAGGATAAAATGTTTTTTCTCTTACTGACCGTGGATTGATTGATGAAATGAGGAATGAATACTGTATTTTTTTTGGTCTGTAGAATTTTTCCATTTTAACATTCCAAAATATTCTTATATAATCCCTCATAAAATAAAATTTAGGAATAGACCAGCAGGGGTAACATCTGAATCAGTTCAACAGACCATCCATATACTTTCGCATTTATGAATCAGTTTTATCGTTTTTAGCATTTCAAAAATCAGTTGCGACCCGTATGGTACACACCAGTTTCCTTGACTGGTTCGGAAAAACTTGTGCAAATTTTGTTTTTTCTTTTTCATAAAAATATGCGTCTTACAAACATTTTTATTGTAATATTCATGTTCTACAAACGATTTCGCATTGATTTACGTACAATTAGACTCATTTGGTTTAAAAAAGTAGAATGGGCGGGCTAACTTCACGCTACTTTTTATTTTTGATTTTTTCGCGATAAACTCATCTCACAAGCGTTTATTTTGTTCTCACAATACTCTACAAACGATTTAAATCAGAAAACTTTTGAAAAGTTCATGTCGGACGGCCAAGTTCACGTCCATATAATTTTTGACGAAATAAATATCGAGAACACGTGAAGAGAGAACATTACGGTTTAAATTAGGCCTGTATATAGCTTGTAACATCCCCCTATCACAGCGCCATGCCGTGGCAGCGGTGAGAAAAAAAAGCTTGGACATTAAGAGGCCCACATGCTGCCTATGCAATGCTACTGTCGTTTCCAGACCTGTATGTACGACCGTGGGCGGGATGAAACGTATGTATGTACACGGCTACACATTCTCACTCTGGTGCCTCTGATGAGAATGTATAGGTATGTACGGTCCCAATACCCGTCCATAAATTATATGCGACGGCATAAGCTGTTCTGTCGGCAAAGAAGTTCAACGTTGGCATTGCTCTAGTCTGATTCAACGGAACGCACCAAATTTGAATGTACATTATTATTGCGGTAATAGTGAAATAGTCTTGCCAGTCACATTCAAAAGGAACCTTACGGTCAATGTTCGAAAACTTGAATATTATTTGCGAAATAATTTAATATGGTGACATATTAAAAATATATTATATCATATTAATTGAAAGATGATGAATCTATCGTTTCCAAATATGAATTCGAATTCAGTGACTCGAAGAAACATCAGAATACTGAGTTTTGTCCAAATTTATCGAAGTTGTAGGAGTCCTCGATATACGTTGATTGTTCGAGATATTTTAAGGGAGAAAATACGTATGGAGTTACCATGAAAGGCGTGTTGTTCATGATTTTTTTTTCGAAGTTAAAAGTCTAATCAAGAAAATGGGACTTTTGGTGGAATAAAACACACCGTTTGTCATTTTTATCCAATACTACTCTTGCAGAACATTCCTGTAATGTTATACAATGATAATATAGAGATGAAAATAAAATTACTTCTGATAGGAAGATACCTACAAAGATTTTTCTACGAGATCCAATTTTTGAAATTTGTCTTTCGAATTAAAGGAGACATCACTGTCATCGCGCGAGTGTGACAACGAGGGGACGTAGGACGTATTTTCGTTAAAATCACAACAATTAAAATTGTTTGGACATTACACAAAATCCATTTCAATACATGAATCGTCTCATTTCAATAGTTCGTCTGCGTGCTCTAAAAAAAATCGATGAAAACTGCCTTTTACGTTGTTCTCAAGGTTCCTGGTACTTCGAGGCCAATCTTTCAAGAAGAAAGATATTTTTTTTTACGAGAAACGAGAGCACAAATAAAATGGCCACAGTTTTTTTTTTTTATAAAGATTCGTTGGGTCAAAATCCTTCTTAGGAGAAGAAGATTTATTGACAACGGGCTTATTTGCAATAACAATATTAGTACTGTGATCAATAATCAAAGATCGACGCTTATAAAGGCACAAAGAATTTATAAATTATTATACGTTCGTATCAATTAGTTTTATCTTATGAATGAGGAAAAATGAAAAAAGAAATAAGAAGAAAACCTTTCGGATCAAACGCTTTGTTCGAGAAAAAGATTGGGATAGAATCTCAGTGCTTCGATCGTATCGTCTCTGCATGCTCGACCGTTTTTTTCTGTAACGAAGAGTCGTTCGCGCGCCAACAAAACTGATATACCCTCAGATTGAGCGAGTTCTTCAGCGGTTGCGGAACCTCGTTCTTTTAACTAGAAAACGGAATCAAAACATAATCAGTGAACTACAAGTTACCCGCAAACTTAGCAAGATGCTCGCTGAATTATTTACCCATTCGGCTATGGCCTCTACGATCGCTGTATCGTCGTGTGATTTTGCTTGTAAAACCATCACGCCACTGTCGAATGTTCGTAAAACTATAGGTAAACCAAGAGGCCCTAGAAGTTTACTCGCGTTTAATAAATCTTCGGGAGATAAAAGCTCCATTCCTCGAGCTCGGTTCACTCGACAATATACATCGGTCAAAGCCATCATACCACCGACTTCCTGAAACAAACGATCGCTGTTACGAGACAAAAATTCCTTCCTTTCGTAGTCATTATTTTTAAGGTACGTCCAGTGAAACAACTCTCCCACCGATACGATGGTTTATTCCATATCTACCATAATTCGTGCACAATTAAAAACTCAATAAATTATTATAACTGGATTTAATTCATACCTTGATGGGTTCTTCTAATATTTGAGAAAGTTGCATGGCTAATTGTCGAAAGTACTCATTGCTGCTCTTGTAGGCGTCACGTGTAACAGGATCATCGATACCCAAGCTCATTAAATATGCTTTGAACCTCACTGTTTCATCTTCCGTGATATCACCTCCCCTTTCCTGCAAAAAAGATAATTATTTTATGAAAAAAAAATTCCTCAAATTCATTTGTATCTCTTTTTTTTACTCAATTGTCAAACAAAAACTTACACGGATTTTTGCTGATATTGTTTTTGATATCGTTACCATATCTTTGGCCATTCCCATCAACTTTTGTAAATCTTGAAACGCTAAGGATATACTGTCATCTGTAGCTTTGTGTTTCTCTATCAAACTTCTTTCTATCCCTACAATTCCTCTTCGCGTCTTTATTGACGGGAACACTTTTGAACTCTGCGCATTATTCGCTGATTGGGTTTCCTCGACTTTGAAACCTGGAGAACGTTCCCATTCTCTGCTAGCTACCGCGTTCGCCAAATCTATGATAAAATTCGGATCCAATCCATCTTTGAATGATAATTTAATGTAGTTTGATGGGCTGTTATCCATGGGACCTGGCATCTTGTCTAAAAAATAGTCATTTCATTTCATTCATTTTATTTCAATCAACAATAGAAAAGATGTTTATACTCTAAACCACAGTTTTGAATATCATTTCCAAAATTAAATTGAGTTACAAATTTAATGTTATTATTTTATCTCCTGAACAAAGTGTCAGTCATCATTGTATTTTTTCACATTGATGTATGCAGTTCATAGAATGCAATAGATAATATTCTGGATTCTTTGAGACTACTGGATCAATCTGCTGCTTACTTTTTCCAAGCAATTATTACATTTGCCAAACCATTCGGGCCTCCAGGGTTTGAGTACGATACAATTGTTTTAGACTTTTTCAAACTTCTTCCTAATCATTTTTTTCTTTCAAATTGTCAACCAAAATCACACGATTAACATTTCCATTTTACACGTTACTAATGCACATTGCTCTGCTACTTCTTTTCTTAAAATTTCAACTTAATCCACTTTTCTTTATTCCTATAAAATATCCTCAAATTTTCCTTCCAACCTGTTTCTTATATAATTACTTTTCCAAAGATTTCTACAAATCATATACAAATTTTTCTTCACGTTCTATTTCCAGCCAACTCTGTGTGAGTATTTGCACAAAATAAATATCGTGCAAGATTTTTTAAAAGATAACATGCCCATGAAACAGGGCCCAGAAAGTTTACAAAAAGTTATCCGAAGCATTTGCCGAGGCATCTAGTGACTGCAAATGACCTGAAAAATCATTTGAAGATGCTTGCCAGGGGAGCACACATCTTATTGGGTACAGAATGATTAATTCATACCGGTAGTAGATTCTGTCAAATGGAGAACAACTTTTTTGCTACGTCCAAAAGAAAAAGCCCCTGGACTTTCCTCCTCATAGAATACAACACGAGAAAGTGGCAAACACAGACAGGATTGACCCCGAGGGATATCTCCTGGTTTTGCCCACAGAATTCTGTGATTCGTCAGCACCAATTCACCCATTTCGAAATTCGTCTGCAATAATATTTTTTCGACAAGAAATATTGAGGTTATAAAGAATTGTTTAATTTCGATTTTTCCATATTGTTTTTGATTTTTGGAAATTCATATTCCGAGAAACGTTACCTTGACGTCTCCGTCATAGAGACGAACGGGTACATCACGTCTGACATAAGTCTCGTTCGGTAAAAGCCGCGACTCACCATATTCAAATCTGTTCATTTTTATTTGCGAAAAATGCCCTCCACAAAGCTTGGTTTATTATTTAATAGCACTCCACTTTCCGTTCATCAGAAGTTTATCTACTTCCTGACAGATTTTTCATATTCATTTTCAAACAAATCAAGTGTCAAACGATTCTCACGAATTATTGACACTGTAGAGCCTGTACCCTGTACCGACACTACTGGGTGCACTGACAGTACTGACACTGAGCACCCTGAGCACTGACATGATTTCTCGGAATTCGCTATAAAATTAGAGTAGTAGCGCTGCATGCGGCGACGCTAGTAACTCTGTTCAACTGTTTTCTTATTTGCCGTCGGTCAAATAAAAATTCATAAAACAAAGCTATACTACGAACCCCCGTTACACGATGCGTAAACAAGTACAGAGAATTATAGAAATAGAAAAAAAATGCTTAATTGCTTTCATTATTTTATTTTCGGCTGGTATTCACGGAGGGTAAACAAAAATACTAGCGCATATATCAAAACTTCGATGACAGCCTTGAAAATAAATATGTATATTTTACATACAAAACCGACGAAATTTATGTTCTCACGACAGAAGCATCGAAAATGAATTATGATGATGATACAATTACATTTTTTTCACACCGTGTATACAGGACTTTAGGTGTTCAACGGGCCGGCTTTGACTCAATCGTCTCCACCAATACACAAACATAAACGGCCACAGTGGTTTGATACTGGTGATGCCAGCGGGACGCTTTTTCAGAGCTGTAACGCTGGATTGCAAAATTTATCAAATCAATTTAAAAAAAATTAATAAAAATTGTAAATGATCTATATCTCATAGATTACTCGCAATCTCAAAACCTACCAAAAGTGTATTAACATTATTATTATTATTTCTTTCGTTCCATTTCTCTCTTGCTTTTTTTCGCGTTGTACAAAGCGACGAGCCAGTCAAGCGGTAAAAGTGTCGCGGGTCGAGATCGTCACAAATTTTTTCGTAAATAGCGGAATAAAATAAAATAAAATAAAAAAATAAAAAAACATTTTTAAAAATGTCGGCTAAACGGAAAAACGTGGGCGTGAAAAAAGGCCGGGGTAAATCGCGCAAAGTTGAGTACGATGAAGAGGATATCTCGAGCGAACAAGAATCGGAAGTCGATGACGCCGAGGTCGACGCTGATGCTGATCCCGAGGCCGGTGGAAAAACCGCCGGGGACGCTACAGAAGAGGATACCGCTGAGGACATATCCAAAATTCCTGAGTTACATCCACCGGAGGTAAATCACAATCGAATCTTCTTAATAAACATTATTCGTTTACTATTACCGTTTCTTTTCTCAGTTCCGTTATTTTCTACACTTGTAAACACTCATATACATGAAAGATACGTATACTCGTCAGACATATTACCCGATTTGTGACCGTCATTTGGTATCTGACCACCACTTGAGGAAATCATATCGAATTCGTATCGAAAAAATATGTTACGAACGATTGTTTATTCATGAAAAATAATAAAATTCGATTTTTATTTTATGCATGCTACTGAAAAAAAAATGATTTGGAACAATCAGCTACGTGCGAAAATAGTTGAAAATAATGCTTTTGGATCAAATGTTTTAGAGCAGAAACCCTGAGCAAAACATTTGACCAAACTTTCGATGAAATATCATTTTCTAATATTTCTGTTAGAAAAATCTGCAATTGATATTCATTGTAAACAATCTTTAAAAAACGAGTTGTAATTATAGTTCATATGCAAACAAAATTTTTCAACATTAGCTCTGTATTACCTTTTCCTGATTTCTCTAGAAATATACTGCTTTTGTTTTGAGGGTAATTAAAATTCATTGTTTGATTTTAAAAAATTTGAAAAAAAAAAGAATGAAAAAAATGCAAATAAAGGCATGATATTGTGGGCTTCTCAGGACACATGTGACTCCTAAGAACCAAAATATAAGAATCATATTCAAGATATAAATTGCAGTAAACTTATTTAGATTGTGAATTTTTTGGAGTTTTTATTATTTTTTTTATCCTAAATTGATTGTTACGTGTCACCTGTATTTTGAATATTGGAATATTTTGTTATTTGTAAAATTAAAATTTTATGAGCATGACTTTGTTCTCTGGATTGAAAAAAACTGATTTGTTTTTTGTTTGTTTTGCAATTATAACCAGCAATTTTAAACTGTATCAACATTTACAAGGTTTATTGTAACTTTAAAATTAGATGTTACTGGATTGTTCTATAAATAAACGGTTCTCAGGGAGGATGGGGCAAGCCTGGCACATTACTGATGTGTGGCCTGACCAACTGGGAAATGGCAGGGCGTAAAGCTCCTCCGAAGGGACCCATTTCCAACATCGGTAGAAGTCTCTGGACGCCGCATACGTTTAAAAATTTGAACGGCGCCAGGATTCGTCTGGTCGCATCTGGACCAGCTGCTTCTCACAGCATTATAGTTACCGAAGACAACAGGTGTTTGGCTTTTGGAAGAAACGACAAAGGTACAATAAAAATTATTCGAAATTCATTTCTATTTCATTATATTTAGTACAAAAATATTCTTGGCTGGGTGATGAACGCTCCTCAAATTTGTAACAACGTACGTCAACAGCAAAGTTTTTGAGGTGCTGAGTCGACTATCGGCGATACCCAGAGAAAAACTTCAAGAGACGAATCACAATGATGGATTGAAAATTCATCAATTACTTTCTGTAAATTTTTATTCAATTTTTCGTTTCGTAATGATATCTAAATAAGTTTCTTTGAAACTGGATCCTTAATTGTTAACGAAAATACGTTGACTACAAAATAAGAATGAGAAAGTTTGTGAAATGGAAGAAAAGTGAGATCAGAGCGATGAAATAGGATCGTAAAAACTTGCCACAATTTGAAGAAACATACGATATTCTCCAAGAATTATATAAAAAAAAATTACAACAATAATGGATGATTTTTCAGGACAATTGGGAGTGGGCGATACGAAGCGTCGAGACGATCCCACAGAGGTTGAAGCCTTGAAGGGTCACACGGTTATAGCAGCTGCGTGTGGTCGTAATCATACACTGTTCTTAACGAGTCGCGGTATAGTGTTCGGAGCAGGTGACAACAAGCTCGGTCAGTGCGGGGTAGGAAAATCCGACGCTTGTATTTTGGCAGCGACGAAAGTCAAGTACACCGGAGCCCCGATTGTGAAAGTCGGCTGCGGTGCTGAATTCTCAATGATATTGGACATAAAAGGTGGTCTTCACAGCTTCGGAAGCCCGGAGTACGGTGCCCTGGGTCACAATACGGATGGGAAGTATTTCGTAACAAATACCAAGATGGGATTTCACTTTGAGAAAGTACCAAAGAGAATAGTATTGTACGTAGAGCGTGGTAAAGACGGTCACGTGACGCCGCTCGATCGCGTCGAAATAACGGATTTCAGTTGCGGTCATCATCATACCGTGGCTATTGACAGTAAAAGTCGTGCTTTCTCATGGGGTTTCGGTGGTGTCGGTCGCCTCGGACACAACGAGCAACGCGACGAACTTGTGCCACGTCTCATTAAATATCTCGAGCCACCGAATCGGGGTGTACGCAGCGTTCATTGCGGTAGTACTTACAGTATCGCCATCAACGTTCATGGCTCGGCTCTTATGTTCGGACAAACAAAACGTACGGGTGAAGCGAATATGTATCCGAAGCCAATACCTGATCTGTCCGGTTGGGAAATAAGATGCGTCGGTTGCTCACAAACAAGCGTCGTCGTTGCTGCTGACGAATCTCTCATCGCTTGGGGCGCCAGTCCAACTTTCGGCGAATTGGTAAATAGTATCTTCTCGTTTTTCTTCTTTTTTTTTTTTATCAGTACCTTTTTTGAACTTTCAGAGAATTAAAAGTGAATATTTACCGTTACAGAACGTTTAGGATTTTTAGTGTGCAAAGTGTAAATTTTCATAAAAGTAAAATAATTCTCTTGTATGCATGAAATTTTATATTCTCTTCTTGAAACTTTACACCACAAAAATCCTAAACATTCAAGATTATTTTCTGTTTAAATTGTTGTAATGGTGGCTTTCGTCTTTAATTAACTTTATTATTGGGATCATAGGGTTTTGGCGATATGCGCAAGTCGTCAACAACTCCGATGGAAGTGAAGGCTCTCGAGGGTTTGCACGTTCACGCGGTCACCTGCGGCCTGTCTCATACTCTCATGATCGTCCGCGACGAATCCGAGGAAGAGAAGGCTAAAATCGAGAAGCTCGAGGTCTACTCGGTTTAAAAATGGAACAAACCATCCTCTCGCCTCATCCGAACACCTTATTTCAACATCACTATCCATTACATTCTTTATCTTCGTGATATTATTAAACCAACCAGAACAATCGATAAAACAAAACAAAAATTAAGTTATCCTCATTCGTCAACTTCTCGTCGGTCATACGATCACTAATATCATTGGAAGGTCTTACGATAGATTCGGATAATTAAGCCAACCGTTTTAATAGCGTAATTTCAGTGAGATTGAAGACCAATTTTTATTTTTTATATTATTTCAAATTGATTCAGCGAGGAACGGATTTCATACGAATTTATAAGGAAGTTTTCTCTTCTTTTTCACCTTTTCCAGCTACTTTCCTGTACTTTCCATTGTCATTTTGAGACTAAAATTTTCTCGGCGTACGAGTCGTCTTCTTTTCTAATGCGAAGCAGTGATTTTCATATTCATCGGATGCAAATTTTTTTTCCCCTTTTTTTTCTTATCGTAGATTAAGTTACTATTTATTGTATTGTCATTTGGAAACCGTGGAAAAATGGTAATATTAATTCTTTATCCTCATAGCTCGGTTTAATGCAACCAGATGATAGTTTACGGGAGCGATATTTATATATATACATATATATGCATATATATATATACACACACACATACACTGACATACAATATATTTTGATACTTTGCTATACTATTATCCGTACGAACGAGAAATTACAATCTCATTTCTTCCGTTCCCCAATTTATTTTTATCTCACAAGTCAACTTCTTCCAATCGTTCGATACTGTTAATTAATGCCAATTCAATAATTATTCTTGTTGACGCAATTGTCATACTTGCGAAATGTCATGCGTTTCAAAATCGATTACCAGATCAAGCTCTCTGCACGCAATTATTCATAAAAGTCTTCTTCGCTCGTCTATTACAATAATACCTTCATATGAACACAGGGTACCTGAACAATTTGCATTTACAATAACGTTATTCTTGCGTTTACCGTTGATCGTCGATGAGGATAAAAAACGAACCTTTTTTTAAATAACGAAAATATCAAGTTAATTCGACCGACAGCCACCGTCCGTTTTTCCCAAGTCCGATGATTCGTACGTAAACTTTTCACACCTCTCATTAATTCCCAAAAAAAATGCCGAGAGAGAATTTGAAGTTGTTTTTAAGGTTGCCAAAATGAGTCACTTGAAAACAGGAGTAAGGGATTGTTGAAAATGTTTAAACAACTTCCACGATTGATATCGGAATTTTATAAAATCATACCAGATTTTTCAGCTACACTTCACAATCTTATTAATTATTGATCTCAATTTAATTTGTTCATTGTTGAAAAATAATTTTCAATCGCTCTCTGAGGGATTCCGTTGTGTTAAATAACTGTAGGTTTTTTTCCACACTTGAACTCAGAGAAGCCATTATTTATTCAACGAAAAAACATTCGTATTTTTGCAAATCTCAAGGCTCGATATGAGGCCTCAATGGGATTCTATTATATAAAAAAAGGAAAGAAAGGGAAAAATCACTGCCAGGGTACGAAATCAGCATTTCCCATCCATCAAATATCCTCATCATCTTCTTCGTATTTTTAAACATTATTCGTTCCCATTCGTGTTATAAAGTAAGACAGCATTGACCTTGCATCGAGCGACATTTTTCATATGGTATAATTAATGATAGAGTCCCTGTGCGAAGATGCGTTCAAGTTTTAAGAAAAGTTACACTCGATAATAATATTTAAAAAAAACGATACAACAAGGCTGAAGATGGATTAAAGAAAGGAATTTTTTAAAGAACACGCAAACATATTTCATCGGTGTTGTATTTATTGTCACGATTGTCGTTCACTCGAATATCTTTGTACCTGAATTATTTCTTCTTCATTCTACGAAAAAAAAACCTCACATTATATATACCGAGTGGATGATAAATTTTGAATGGAGTTTGCACTTTTTTTCCATCGCTATTGCCAATATTCCATCGCTTTAAGGTGAACTCTTTGACGGTACATCGCCATACCGCCATCGCAGAAGTTGATGGGCATAATAATGCACAGGATCTGATGGTTGATACTTGAACGTCCTGTAAGCTGCCCATGTTAAAACTCTCACCAATTCGTCTCTGAAATGAAGATAATTGGAGATATCATTATCTTTATGACTAATCTGTCGTCGTGAAACCTCAAACATACCATTGAAATTATCACAAGTTATAGAAAAGGAAATTCCAATGACAATATGAAAGGATGCACAGATTTTCAGCACCATTTGCAATTTGGAATTCAGTTGGAAAATATTTTACAATTCGTTTTTTGAAAAGTAGTTATATAGGTAAATGTTGCTGTTTCAAAGGACTGGAAATTTTCGTCTCTATACGGTATGGTGCTGCAGAATTTATTTCTAAAGATTTGAACAAAATAGTTTGGGAAGCAAGAAACCTGATACCCAAGATATTCTTGTGGCTGATGAGTCTTAAATTTCTCTGAGTCATCATTCTGCTGTGAATTTGACGTCCCAGATGTGGAAACGGTCGTTATATCTGATGTGTAACAAACTGAATTAATTATTGAATTATTTAGACTAACATTTCCAGGACAAAAAATCTCGTGCTCCGACTCAACGTCCATTTTCCGCAAGCCGATCGCATTGGCTCGTTTCTTTTGTTTTTAACGAACATTGAAAAAACACACAAAACTCGAGAGTATATAAACCATGACATATTAACAGAAAATTATTTATTCATTAAAAAGAGTTTTCGTTATATTTACAGTTTTTTAATATCTATGTTGCTTTTTTATTTCATAATTTCGATATATTTTTACGATTTTTAATCAAGCCTCGTTTCGTTAGAATTCGTAGTAACGATAGAGTTGTTGAATTTCGTAGAGCTAACAATAGCTGCAAGCGGAATAAGCTTCTTGTGGCTGATAATCATCCGTGAGTAGAATTCCTCGCTTGCCCAAACGATTTCTAGCCCCACCAACGCCTGTGTTGTTTCCTAAAGCGTGTAGTCTTGGCGAATATGTGTCCCATAGACCAGGAGTTTGTAAAATCTGTAACGTACGAATGTTTACATTTGATGGGCTCTTGTTTTTATAAATCAATTTTTATAAATACTTGAATATAAAATGTTTGGGACCATTTTTAATCATAATCAGTGTGAATACTTCATTCTGATTATTTTTAAAAAATTGCATTCTTTTATTTCGTACTGTTTAAACAAATTCTTCCAGTCGAAAACCAAAACCTTTCAACGTTAACATAAATATATCGAGGAGCTAGATTTGACCTCGAAGAAGTTTGCTTCCAATAAAATTGAAATATTAATAGCCAGTTTTTGAGATTTCGGTTACCTTTTGAACCAATTCTTCGAAGCAACACTTCACACCATCCGCAGTTTTTGCGCTGCTCTCGATGTACAGCGTCTGATGTCTCCTTGCAAACTGCAGTGCCTCATCAGTGCTCACTTCTCTATTGGGCAGGTCTATTTTATTGCCAACGATCATTTTGACAATGTCCATCTTGTTGCAATATGTATTCAACTCTTCGAGCCAAGTTTCCAGCTTGACAAATGTGTTCCTGTCGGTAACATCGTAAACGAGTATTGCTCCCTGACCATCTCTGTAATAACTCGGAGTCAACGTTCTGAAACGTTCCTGTCCAGCTGTATCCTACGACATCGGAAGATAACAAGTTAAAGAAAACTTCTAGTAATGTTCACGATTTAAGAAACTCTTTTTGTTTTTCCTCAAATACAAACTTGAGTTCAAAATCATTTTAATGCACATTTCTAAAGTATTAATAACAAAAAACATCAATTTATTGTTTGATCCAACAATTTTTTTTCAAAATTCCATTTATTTCTCCTCAATTTATTGAATAGTGAAAAGTTCTTGAAGTTTTTTCTCATATTTTATACGGTCTAAGCATGCAAACGGAATGTCACTATAGTTAGCAAAGACCTCGATAAATTCAAAGATCAAAATAGATCCACTCTCAAGATTCATTATAGAATATGCAGCAAATTCAATTAACTACTAAAGTTTATAAACGATCTACCGTAAGAACAGGTATTTCAATTTTCAATTATCAAAAATTATGTTCGCAGTCACTCCAAAATTTTATTCTCACAATCTTTTGTCTCGGTACGATTGCAAAAAGTTATAGTATATTTAGAATGATGAAAATGAAAACATACCCATATGGCCAATTTAACAGAATTGCCATCGATTGTGATTTGTTTGGTCTTGTAATCCATACCAACGGTGCTCTGCATATTGTCATAAAATTCATCTTCGGTGAATCTCAATAATATGCTGCAAGATAAAAAATAATATTAGTCACACTGATAAAGAGACTATTTTGTATTTGTATTTTTTTCCCAAACTCATTGTCGAGAATTTCGTGGTTGAAATTCGAAGGAAAATATTTGAGTGTAATTGTGTGATACTAGAAGAGTCTTTGTTCCTGAATGATTTCTCAAAAATTTATGGATCGTTTGTTTTCCTCGCCATAAGAGCACGAAATTCAAAAAAATGTTTAAAAACCTTGATTTTCCGACGTTCGATTCGCCGATCATTAAGACCTTGAGAGTCGTTAAAACTTCCTGGTCCATTTTGCACTCGTGTTTTTCTGTTGCTTTACACTTCTTTTATTCTCTATTTTTATTCGAGCAACACACGATGTTTCTCTTTTCGAGGTCTGAACATGCCGTTGATGAATATGTGGAATTGTTCGGATGTTAATTGTGAAACACGAAAACCAGATAATAACGAAAATTGATGAGGGCACTTTTATCGATATTTCAAGAGCCTATTTTCAGTTTTTTTTTCCGTTTCTCAACAAGAGGTTGCGGGACGACAACTCAACGTAGTGCGCGAATGCAGCGAAAACGTCATGATCGTGGGCATGACGGTTACATTCTCACCGTCTACCATTCCATATGACTCACCCCTCCCCTCCCAACTCCCACAGAAATTATACATGTATATATACAGTGTAGGCCTTACCTCTTTTACTCTGCGTTTGTTTATCAATTTTTCGACAATACGATATAAGGGATATTCAAACAATAACGCTGAATTTTTTTTTCCAAAAGCATCATTAACCATAATCATAAATCAGTTGATTTCAATTATCATTTAAAAACAACCAAACTTTTAGCCGGTATGGTAAAGCGAGATAGGATTTGAGTGACCAAAATTACAGTGTGTTATTTTATACATTCCACATATATTTTCAAATTGTTAATGGCAATGACAGCAACTATTACAAACACTAATATGTCATTTTCATGAAAACGAAAAAGAGAAGATTTCTGATTTCTGCTAACACGTGGAGTTGTGCGTCAAAATGGTGTTCCTCACAAATTGTTTAGGTTATGTCATAAAAAAGGTAATTCAATTTGGATTTAAAAATGTTCCATTTGTTTACATAAAATTAATGTTATTAATATTTTATAATAATTCCTCATGGATCGATGATAAAAATAAAAGTATTTGATGCTTCTAGAATGTAGTAGAATATGAAAAAAATCTTTACATTATTTCGGAACTTTCGAAAATAAAAAGAAAAGTTATTTGGAGAAAATTCTGCAGAATCGAATGGTCGAAATCTTCATTTTTTTTCACAAAATTTTTTTTATTTGCACTTTTGTGATTGGATTTTTTCTGAATTAAATCCATAGTTCTAAAAGTTATTAAGAGAAATAATAAATTTTCAGTTGCTGTCCATAAGAGACGCAAGTGAAACTGCAAATTTTTTTATATAAAGTCTTCCAAATTCCATGAATTTTTTAAAAAATTGGCGCATTTAGTGTAATTCAACAATTATTTTAGATCCCAAGGAAATATCTGCGTAGCGGATTCATGGATTCTCTCAGAATTCATGTTAAAGCTGGAACTGGTGGAATGGGTTTACCCCGTTATGGTGGAATAGGAGGCAGAGGTGGTCATGTTTATGTAGTAACTAAACAAAAAGTTACCCTGGATATGGTAACCGCAAAGGCCAGGAAAACAAATTTTTTTGCAGGGCATGGAAGCAATAGTACAAGCTCTGGTTTAATTGGGGAACAAGGCAGAGATTTATATATTGAAGCACCATTGGGTATTTCTGTCTATAGCGAAGATGGTGCACTCCTAGGTGAGTTTATTTTAATATTTTGATTGAGACTCATTAATAAGCATATTTATCGTCTGACCAAATACCCCAAGATAATATTACACAGTTTATATGAATAATATGAAATACTTATACCGTTCCACCAAAATTTATCAATAGCGAATTTCCAGTCCAGTGACCAAACTAACAACGTAGAAAATTTGACAAAATTTGAACAAAGCTTAAAGCTCACTTAAATACATTTGGGGTGACATTAAACTTTCAAATCAGCATAGTTTTTTATAGCAATGATGATACTGTGAATAAATGTGGCTTGAAAACGTGAAAAAACTACAAAAATTGCTCCCTGAACAGTATTCCTGATTGAGAACAGACAAATTTTTATTATACCTGTGATCAGAATATTTATATCATGTACCCATGAGCCTGTAATCTATACATCTGCCCAAATGGTAGAAAAATTTGTTTTCCAATCAACCATTAGAGTAATCGAATGAATCATTTCTATTTTGGTCTTCGATCATGATGATGGGTTCGACTAATTTTGAAGCATTAAGTTTTTTTCTATAAAAAAAACTGTACTTTTTTCAGGTGATCTGGACAAGGTTGACACAAAATTGAAAGTAGCTTCAGGCGGAATCGGTGGTTGTCCTGAAACTGGTTTTAGTGGACAAAAAGGTCAAGCGCATTGTATTGAATTAGATCTTAAGATCATAGCGGATGTTGGCCTTGTTGGTTTTCCAAATGCTGGAAAAAGTACTCTACTGAAAGCTGTGTCTGCAGCAAAACCAAAAATAGCATCGTATCCATGTAAGAATGAAAATAGACACCAAATTTCAATTATCATAGCAACTAACTAGACAGTTCACCATAAATTTGTTGAACATTTTTACTTTCAGTCACAACAATGCGACCTCATCTTGGTATAATAAACTATTCAGATCTGCGAAAAATTTCTGTGGCTGATTTGCCAGGTCTCATAGAAGGTGCTCACGCGAATGTTGGAATGGGTCACAAATTTCTCAAACATCTTAGTCGCACAAAACTCCTCGTATTTATGGTCGACGTGCAAGGTTTTCAATTATCTGCGGGCCATGGAAAGCGCAGTTGTCTCGAGACGGTCATCCTATTGAACAAAGAAGTCGAACTCTACAAGCCTGACCTTTTGAAAAAGCCTGCTATTCTGATAGTCAACAAAATGGATACGGACAATGCATCCAATATATACAGCGAAATTGAGCCATCATTGAAGAATCTTTCTACCATCATAGAAAACTATCCTGAAGAAATGAGGCCGGAGACTGTACTGAAATTTGAAAAAATTATCACGACCTCTTTGGCCTTAAAAAAAACCGAAGAAGTCGAAAAAGTGAAGAATATTATCAGAAATGTTCTTGACAATTATTATGAAATGCAAGCTGAAGAAATAAGTGGATCGAAAGAGATAGAATTACTTAACAGGTTGAAACGTGAAATGCGACATAAAGCTCCGGTGCTCGTTTGATTCATATTCTTTGATACACAATAAATTATTCAATTTTCGTTACTTGAGATCAATCAATCTTGTTTTCATTCATTATTATTATTTCTGTTATGTACATAATATCTGAATGACAATATTACACGATCTCACGAATCGTAAAATTGGTTATGTTTTACCATTTTACATGAAATTGATGCTTCACGCACTTTCTCTGTCCAATCCTCACCCAACGGAGCTTTTTTCTGTATAACAACTTCATCTATTTCCTTTTGATCTCTGAGAACCCCGACGTCCGCCATCCATTTTTCAATCCCATTCCAAGCAATCATTATGCCATTGTCGGTACAAAGTCGTGGTGGAGGTCTGACAAATTTGTATCCCAGTTCCGAACAAACTATGCTCAGACCTTTCGCAAAAAAATTATTACACGCTACTCCGCCCGAAACAACCTGGAATATCGAGAATAGTGTTATAAATCATGTCGAGCTTCGTTTCTTTACTCCGTCACTTTTTTCTCTCACCAATGTAGGGTTATCCTTAGACAATAATTCTTTTGTCTGACAAAATATCATTGCTCGTTTCGTTCTGTGGCACAAGTGTCTTGCAACGGCAATTTGAAATCCTGCACAGAGATTATTGAGGTCAGGAATTATCCCATCGCCCAATATCTTATATTCTTTTTCCTGTTTCTTCGTAAATTCTAGCACTACATTTTTTATCCCAGCGAAACTGAAATTGCAGTCCTTATAATGAGACATTATTGGCTCGAAAGAAAATTGAAAAGGGTCTGTTGCTCTGCTCGCCGCGAGCTCTATCGCTGCTCCACCGTTTAAATCTTTGTAGTCAGGTATATTTCTCATCTTCAGTCTTCGAGATATCTGTTGGCAGATTATTGAAGAAGCCTTTGAATTAAGGGGTTACCTACGGTTGACAGCGGAAAAAGTGGCAGTTGCACAGGTTCTTTTTTTAATTTCAATCTCAATCATACCTTATCAAGTGCTTCACCAGGTGCATTGTCTATTGTTTGACCAAGTAAATAAAACTTTCCTACATTCTCCACAATTGCTAGGAGACAATGTCCACCAGATACGAGTAGAACTAGGAAAGGAAAATCCACCTACCCTGGCAAAATTAGTTGTTATTGAATTAATCGAGGCTTTTCAAAATCAATTATTTTAATGATAGAGCATGATGGTAATTTAGTTTTCTTCAGCACAACTATTTTTTCTTTTCATTGCAATATCGATATTAATATAATAGAAAAATGGTCTATTTTCATGTTACGAATGTTATGCAATTTGTAAGGTAATGATTTTTCCAATTTCGAAGGTAAATATATCCACCTTGAAGGCAAAAATATTTAATTAGAGGATATATGTTTTTAGTTCTCAAACAATTTTTCACTCAATCATCATTTTATATTGATAATTTACCTTTTCGACCATTCTTGCTGTGAGAGCATGCGCCTCCATGTGATGAATAGGTATGAATGGTTTCCCGCCAAGTTTGGATAAATACTTGCCAAATTTGGTACCTATATCCAATGACAAAGGAAGTCCAGGTTTGACTGTAGTGGCAATTGCATCGACATCTCGCAATCGTAAATTTGCTGATCGCAGAGCTTTCTCACAAACTTCTGTGATGTGCTCTTTGTGCATGTCTTGAGCGCGTGGTGGAATAATTCCTCCATAACTTAAACAAACATATTTTTTAAAATCTGTTCTGTTTCCATGTTTACTGCAAGATTAACGTTTCAAATTTTTTTTCCCTAAATTTTTTAACTCAAAAGTACTTTAGATTAAGAGTAAATATTTTTGAAAAATTATTAGTACCGTATTTTTTAATAATCCCCCATCATCGTGTACCGATACTCAAATATTTTAAATTAAAAAACTGCTGAATCTTAAAGAAATCACTGATAAAGTTACAGAGACGAATATTATATTTTTCATTGAACATTTTTGAAAATTATAAAAATGCGTAGATTTTTATTGAACTTACTTCAGGTGGAGCGAGTGTTGAGAATGGAGCGCTTCGCCGAGAATATTAGCATTACTGTCAACTACGGCACAACCGGTGTCATCGCAACTGGTTTCGATTCCAAGAATTACAGCTGGTTTTGAATCTGCAAAATATTTTCTTGCGATGAAAAGATCAAAAAAACGTTTGCACGCTGGATGAAAAGTTTTGCTCCGACAAAATGTGAGATCCATGCTCGATGTATTATGGAGCGAAGGATTATAGGAAGCAACAATGGAAAAAGTAACAAATTTCGCCACAAATATGTCATGGCAGCACTTTCGACAGATGCTTCTCCGACGACCGCCATATTCTATTGTGCCGATTGTGCGCCTGGTCAAAGTATAAGCGCAAGTTTTCGTGTTGCAGGAACGTATACCATGTCAGATCAGTAAGTAACTTTGTTTCAATTATTTGCTCGAATAGGCGTAAAATGATACAAAAATTACAAAGAATCGTTTCTCCATGTTTTTATCTTCCAATTGATGTTTTATACAATGTCTCGAAAAAACTTTGCGATGATATTTGTCGTCGTTCGACTTTAGCCATGTTTTTAGGTTAGATACTCAATACTTTTGGCTCTGACGCACTTTACAGTAGCTACTGCAGTTTTTTGCGTTTCATTTATTTCATGCTTCAACATCTCCATTCTTCATAACATCAGTTTCATTCTTCAATTAAAACTGTTTCTCTTCTTAGCTTTTCATGTTCGAGTGCCCAAACCATCTCGAACTAAGAATCGCATGATTAAAAAAATCTAAATTTATTGACGTAGTTGTGTTCGTTTATATCAATATATGTATATACAACATCAAGAGATATATATGTATTACGTATGTATATGAACATATGCGTATTCACTTTGATGCATTTCTGTAACTGTGTCATATTCACATGAAAAAAGAACTGCTTCTATTGATTGTAATGTTGATATTGAACTTGATCTTTAACCAAATACTTCATATATAAAATGATGAGTTGACAAAGAATGGTTGATATAGAGTTTGACAAAAATTGATCAACTTGTTTGCCAATTAAATCAAAACATAACATTGCATTACATATTATTCATTTTTATTTTTTAAAAATAATAATTTTTCAAAAAATCGATGAAAATCACAAAAAAAAGTAAAAATCCAAACATTAAGCATCTAAAAAAATTGTGATCATGAGAATTTTTGTTTGTTCATAAAAGTAACATGATGTTTTACATAATTGATAGAACTTTTGTGGTTCAAGAAAATGAAGGAAAAACAGTTGCGATATTGAAAAAAAATTTCTTGAATCAGATCAAATATTTTTTTTGAGTTCTTGAACTTTACAAAACAGAAAAAAATTGATATTTCAAAAGTGTGGACATACACTGCAGGCAAAAATTTTGATGTTATTTCGCCGGTAACAAACATAAACAAATCTGATGAACTGAACCTTTTTGAAGGGAAGGAATTCACCTTCCTTTCAATTTTTTTATTACTACTTCATTTTGAAATTGAGTTTATCTTGCCTTGTTCGTTTCCTTGCAAATGGAATAGCCGTATAGAAAATTATAGTGAATTTAAAAATTTAAAAAAAAACCATATGAAGCGGAAAACCATACTAGAATTATTTTTGAATTGTCCAAAAACTTTTCGTTAGTCGTGTTCCCTCTCAATTTTGATTCCATATGAAACATATTAAATGTTGTAATATTACGATTTAGCGGATGTTTACTATTATCATAGTGCTGATAAAAGTATTTTACGTTCTGTTTTTATTTGCAGAGATGATGCCTTATTGGACGAAGATTTGGGGGACGAAGTGTACGATTTGGGTAACGACGAAGAGGAAGCCCTTTTGGCCGACGACTATGAAATTGATAGGGTGAGCTGGTTATTTTCAGGACTCTACGAAGCTACTCGAAACTTTTTGTTTATTGGCTAAGCATCAAGATTTATGTAGCACTATCAACATGTTGATAATTCAAAGAAAAATAAGAAAAAAAACAAACATTACATCATGTTTTTATACGACATCCGTTTTCCTGAATTTTGTACTTGGAATTATTAGTAATGAAAGAAAAGAAAAAAACGAATAATCCGAATAATCGGAATGCAAGCATAGTGATGAACACTCTCTGCTGCCTGTGGAATTTCAATAGTACAAAGATGTTAGGAATTCGGGAATGATTGGAAGCAGACAATGTTTGAAGCATTGTTAATTATTAGAAATCTCTATTCTATGATTATCGCGCAAACATTCAAATACTGTGCAAATGATTAATTAATACATGATTGCTCGTCATCAATGCAAGTATTAAAAGTATGCCTGAGACTGTAGAATTTCAAGAATACTTGAAATCAACTGATGTTTTCCTATGACCATAATGTAGAACAAATTCGTCACTCGTAACTCATCATCAGGAAAAAAGAGTTGAATATCGATTATCTTTTTTGTTGGTCCCATTAGCGAGGACTTAATTTTCGGTTTATTATACCAATGGCACTGCTAGAACTATGCAAACAAAACCATTTTTATTTATTCTTTGCCTTTGAACTATAAACCAGCGATTTATCTCACGTCGTCGAAAACTGTAAGAACTGATGTATACTTATGGTAACAGCAATAGGGCAAATTTTTATGCATGGAAAAGAAAAAGATACCGGTTGATCAACGTCGATGAAAAATAACATTTCTGTGTTTTTGCAGAGAACTGATCAATTGGTGTTGCGAACTACTTTCTAAGCGCTTTGTACAATGCTTGAGAAATTATGTTTCTTCATGGTGTCATTGTTAATTTAAATTTTGCATCGTACGACTGCGGTCTGTTATAAAAAAAAGTTCCCTTTTTGGGTGTATCGGCGAAAGCACTTGTCAGGAGTACGAATGGGATTGGATAAACGAATATATTATGATGAATGACTTTTTTTTATTATTATGAATTATTATAGGATTAGCAGAGGAAAGGAAATGACAGCATGATCACTCATAACTGCGATAGTTTGCTTTATTCAACAAATCTAAGTAAATATATTATAATTCGTGAAATAATTCTACTCTATCGTTTCGTTCTAATATTGTTTTCTCCCTCTTCATTACCTTTTCTCTGCTGACGAAAATCTCGTTGATTGTAAATATCAATTACGTGAAATAGCTTAAAACTTTTAGTCCAGCTGTTCTTTGCTGATTGGAAAAAAAAAAAGAAAAAAAAAAAAAAAAAACCAGAAAATTCCAGTCTGGGATGATGCGAAATTTTGACGATAAGAAAAATGTCCAATCGTTGTGATAAATGATTCACGAGTGAACCACATTGATCGACGAAACGACGAACATGAATTCTATCGGTCGATCGTATTGATGTATTTGAGTATTCGAGTACGCTGTGTTTCCTATTTAGGATTTTGTAATCCGCACGACGAAACCCAAAAAAATTATTATTTTCTTTCCTTCCGCTTCAATTTTGTTTGACAATTTTGTCACTTTAATCCTCATTTTCAAAAAATATCGCAGCCGTTCCCCGTTGATCTGAAATCCTGTTCAACACGCACTAGAATTCTTGAGCATATTTTTTTTTACTCCCAGACATAACTTGAAAAAAAAAAAAAAAAAAAAAAAAAAATGAAAATTACACGAATACTTTATGCGGCTGTAAGGAAAACCATTTTATTTTTCAAGTTGTATGTTTTCGAAAATTTTGTATCAGTTTTAAACTAAAAAGCATATAAAAACAGAAACACACGGAATATTTCGAAATTTTGAGAAAAAAAATACATCGAATGATACATCGTCGCGCACAATTAGTTTAGAAAAATGCACAATTATGTATCCCAGTAATTGCGATATTTCATAAATCACACGTTGCACGTTTCGGCGTTCTTTGACGCTACTTTACCCATTATATTCATCAATCATCATCGTCTATCCGATCAGTTTCACTGACGTACGTCAAAATAGGACCACACTTTGTTATTTTATAAATGAAAAAAAGAAACGTACAGGTTAAATCTGTCCTGAGATGAATCAGCACACAATGATCTATTATCTTGCCACATTTGATTACACCCTTTAGATGTAAGGCGTCTTTCTTCAATATACGATAAAGACTAAATAAGTAATTGAAATTTAAAAAAATGATCGAAACATCTAATATCCATATTACGGTACAAATATTAGTATTAAACAAATAAAAAACGAAAAAAAAGAACATAACATGAATGAAAAATTAAATAACTTAAAAGATCGCGACATCGTTGATCCGTGATGTTTCATGACAAATATTTGACAATTTAATTCTCGAGCAGCAGAATAGCTATAAGGGAGAAGAGGAAACAGACGATGTACTGGACTTAGGAGTCACGGATGCCCTCGACGACTTAGAGGGCGAAGATGAAAATATAGAATATAGAAGCGACACTGAAAACCATAACTACAATGAGTTTTACAAGGAAGAACATACGGATAATCATGGAGACTATTACCATAATCAAGAGGAGCATGAAGAAATTCGCGATAATAATTATGATGACGGTGTTGGGCCAAACAATAGCGGTGAACAAAATGCCTTGAACACGATTGATTTGCGAGAAAAATTGCAGAAGAACGTTCAAAGAAAGGTTTTCGTTGGGAATGGACAAGGATTGGAAGACGACGATTGCGACGAGGCCGAGGAAAGAAGAAATCGTTTTCAAAATGAGCGAATCATGATATCGCCAAAGATGAACCACGACATTCCAGATTCTCTTGAGAATGTCGTTACTGTGGAACAAATGAGGCAGCAGCCACCGTTATTCAGAACGAGAGGGCGCGGACGTGGAATTAGAGGCATTAGAGGAAGATTTGTTGTTCCAGGTGCACAGGGCAATTACATACCTCGGTAAGAATACGCTTATCCATACATGTAAATTAGACAGACTCACAAATAAATTGGATAGTCGAGACTCAATACCACTGGTATATAGCTTTTTTCGCCGGCTCATATTTTCCACTTTACTTCCAAATTATCACGAAACTTTTTTTACAGATTCAATCCTAATATGCGTCCTCAAGCAAATTTCACAGAGGCAAAGCCTTTTCGACCGGCTTTGCTAGAAGGACGACCGCCAATGTTTCCAAGGATGTCTTTAAACAACGCAATTAATCATCATCATCATCATCTTCACCATCATCAGCAGCAGCAGCAACAACAACAACAGCAACAACAACATCAATTGCAACAACAGCAGCAACAGCAACAACAACAACAACAACAACAACAACCACATCAACAGCAACCTCCGCAGCAACATCAGCATCAACAGCAACAAATAATCTATCAGCAAAATACTCCGCAGATTCCGTCATACATGCAAAACACCCCACCACAACCCACAGGTGGCCCACATTTTGCGGAGCATCGTCCACCATACAATCCAAATCAATTTGCGCCGCCAGGAATTCCGCAAGGACCACGCATGATCGGACCACCAAGACTCGAGTACAGACCCCGTGGACCAATGCCAGGAAATGCAATGCCTCGTTACAATTGTCCACCAGTTGGTCCAAATTTCATGCCGAATCAATCGGGACACTTTCAAACGCCGTTGATACCAGGAAATCAGGGTCCCTCGTTACTCGGCAATCCAGGATTGAATTTACCTGGTAATCAACCACCATCCGGTATAAGAGTTAATCAAGGAGTTCCTCTTCCACCGAATCAAGGACCTCCGATCCGTGAAAATCCTATGAACGTCATGATTCAAAACTTTCCACGTATGCCAGTACCCAATCAAATACCAACGCCGGCTAACCGTCCACCAATGCCGAATCAATCCAGCTTCGACGATCGTCCCAATTTTCAAGAACAACAGAACTTCGTTGAAAATCGTCCGATCTACGAAGGCGGGCCTATTTACAATAATCAACCACCGTCCCAATTACCGCAAGGCAATCCCGTTATCAACCCCGCTAATGTGGCGTCTCATCAGACTGGACCTCACGTACCGAATGTTCCCATGCCTCCTGGTCATAAAATACTTATTAATCCGCACTTCAGAGGATCTGTACAAACCTCGTCTGACGGTATGTTGTAAACAACTTAAATCGACATTGGTATTTGAAATAATGATTATTAGAAGTTCAGAATTTGAAGTTGATGCAAGTGAATGAAGCAGAAAAATGAATATGTACATATTTCCGTGATTGATTCTTACACATAAATTTTTGTAATAAATTTCGAAAGTTTTATTCTCCAGCGACTTTATCTTAGAGCTTTTGAAGAATGATACATTTTTTGGACTTTTCACTTAAAAATAATGTGAAGTTGGTAAATAAACGAAAATGCTTTACACAGCGAGACTCGCTTGGGATCCGCAACAACAGCAACCACCGTCTCAACTTCAGCCGCCTCAGCATCAACAACCACCGCAACATCATCCACCAACATCGGGCGCAGCTTTTACCCGACCACCGTCATCGTACCAGGGTCAAGATCCTTATGGTCAACCTCCAGCAACGTCGCAACATTCTGCACCTCAGGAATATCAGCGAAGTTGTCAACCGGTCAAGAGTGATGTGAGTTGGAATGAAAATTTACCTGATTTCAAAACAATACTCATGATATCCTTATAATCTATCACGTTTTTTTCGTTTTCATCTACGACCAGCGTGTTAATAATTTTGGAAACGAAATCTTTTTTTTTTTTTTGCACACAAACCTGAAAGTATTCAAATCTTTACAAGTTTTCCTTGAAAAAAACGAAGTGGTGCAAAGTATGCTCTCCCATAACTACCGCTTACACTTGTACAGAATGCTATTGACACCTTTTTTCTAACAACATTTTGCGAAGATATAATTTGGGACCTAGCAATGAAACGACAAACTTTTCGATTCCAGGATCCTTACGCTTATTTCTCGGACGTTTGGCAAGAGAACAAAATTCAGAAATCCCCGACTGCGAATAAATCTTACCCTTCGGAGAGTACTTATTCGCGGGACAGCTACAGTAACTATGGAAATAAGTACACTAAAAGTGAGAGCACATGGGAACACAGAGATTCATACGAAGGGGTAAGATTTTTTATTTATTTAATATGAGAAGACTCGAAAAAAAAATTCGATATATTGGTTTTTCGAAATTGCTCTTTTTTTTATTGTTAGCGTGAATAAATAATCACAGAATGCGTTATTAACGAATTTTCGGTACTGTTCGTCATTGGCAGGAGCAGAGAGGACTGAGTCAAAGTTATCGTGATCGTGAAGCCGTGCCAAGGCCGCGAATCGATAATGTTCCAAAGCAACGAGTAACAAGTTCGAGTAATAATTATCACCATGAGCCTTACGAACAAAGGCCGAGACCAACGGCGAACTCTGCACGACCTGCGCCGAGATTGCCAATAAAGAGGAGTCCTGAATCGCACGAACGAATGCCTCGACAGCTGAGTCCAAAACGCGTGAAAACCATGAACAGTCGGCAAGAGTTTCGTTCCGCCAGCTCGACGAACGAGAACGCAAACACGAGAAGAGTACGATTCGGCCAGTTTAATTTTCATAAATCTATCAATGTCCTTCTTTATACGAGTCACGATTGATTCTTGTTTTTTTAGGAAGAAGACGTAGATCCCGAGATGAGGGAATATAGAAAAAAAATGGACGAACAGAAACGTCTGAGGGAAAAGATCTTGCAAGAAAAAGAAAATCGACGGAAACAAGCGGCCATGGAAAAATTAAGTGATGAATCGAGAGAAAATTCAAAAACTATTGGTAAGCCGTACGAATGCTGTTCGAACACACATTTTGTTCAATAATTTTTATCGAAATATATTGATGACTTTGAAGATATTCCACAATCAAGAATCAGTAGTTATTTTAATTTCAACTTTGAATTATTTTATTCGCTGAAATGGCATGTCTTGGATGAGTGAATTTCAACTCAGATTTCTACAATTTATTTCGTACTGGTGACAAATTTCTAGAAAGAGATCATTGGAACAGATGTTAATTTCATCATTGTATTTTTATAACGCAGAGACCGTTCAGCAACAGGATGTGAAAGGAGCATTAGTAGCTACGGCTGCAGTTAAAGATAACGCAAATCCAATAGCTTCACGAGGACGAGGTCGCCCCGTTGTTAATACTCAAGCCACAGAGGTATAGCATTAAGTCAATACATTTTATGCTTCTCATACACCTACGGAAAAAGCAGCTTAATTGTACAATTGAATATTTACTGTATTAATCTATCGAAAAAGAAAATTGTGATAAACAATTCGTAAAACTCGTGAGTCGACGAGGATGAGTAGCGTGAGCAACTTACTTGTTGGTGCCATTCGAAAAAAATAACGAATCATTGATCTAAAAGCGATATTTACAAATAAAGCATTTTTTGTTTGTTATATTGCTCTATGGAAAATTTTCATAAATGAGTTTAGCACTTGACTAAAATAAATAACTCAAATTTAAATTAATGCTTTTGAGGGAATGGACTGAGAATTAGAGAGAGAGATTCGAACGATTAGTCTACTTATCATATCGACTCGATGTTAACGATAAATTTTTGTCTATGTCAGAAGCATCAATATTTCTGTTTCTTTCCGACGAATTTAATTACTTTTTATTTTATACGCTGGTATAAAATGATTTTTTTATTATATTTTAAATACAAGACAAGACTCGTACATCCGTGTACACTGTCGTCGATTGACCGATTTTTATGATTTTACCGGTACTCCAATTACACGAATGTGTGTATGTTATTTTTTTTTTTTTTTTTTTTTTTTTTTAATGTGAATTCTTCAACGATATTGTTTTTCGAATAAATCACATTTTTAAACACTTATTGTTTTATTTTCCATCACCACCACCAATTTCGTGTGCACTTTTTTTTTCAATCGAGCCCTTCTGCTCATTTTTTCATCTAGTCAAAAATAGTAAATTGGTGCGATACGGTTTTTTCGCTCTGTTACATTAATGTGTGCTAAAAATGAGTCGCATTAATGAGTTTAAAATATTAATTTTTTAGGGCTCCGGTCGTGTCCAGGGAGTTCGTATCGTG
Source organism: Campoplex capitator (assembly GCA_037576405.1). NCBI lineage: Eukaryota > Metazoa > Arthropoda > Insecta > Hymenoptera > Ichneumonidae > Campoplex > Campoplex capitator. The sequence continues at coordinate 3,859,232 of JARBWI010000015.1, forward strand.
AAAGCCATGCAAACAGTAGAAACGTCGAAAACGTCGCTCGAAAACGAAGAGACAGAGTCAAATGCATCAGTAGCGAGTGACCAACCGAACGAACGAGTGAGGCAATTGGGAGGACAAACGAGTGGCACTCGGCGCGTCGTTATTCAAAAACCTCTTCCGGGAGTAAAAAAGATTGCGACTTCGGTGCAAAAAGTTGTCTCGAATCTCCAGAGAGGACAGACCGTCGGTCGTACAGTTCAGAAAATAGGACAAACCGTGACAGGAATATTGAAGAAGGTACCAGGTCAAAAAATGGTCGTGAACGCAAACAGAACGATCGTGCAAGATACGTCAGGGCCTTTGCGCGCTCCAAAAGTCGTCGTCAATTCTCTGAATAATCAACGAGTCGTTTTGCAAAAATCGACTGTCCCGTTGAAACGAGCGACCGAAATAAAGACGAATACTGTGAGAATTGAAAATCTTGCAGCGAGTACATCGGAATCGCAGATACGAAGAATGTGCCAAGGAATTGGTACTCTAGAGGTGACGATTTTTACATGAAGACACACGCACGCATCAAAATTTAAAAATCACCAGAACGCATTAGGCATTCTTATGTTGTGAACGCACTTTTCTTGTAGCTGTGTGCACCTTTAGTTACCTCAGTCATTTTTTTTTCTTTCCTTTTTTAATATAACGTACGTGCAACGCAGCAAATTCTATTAACGATTCTTATGAATATTCTTCTCGCTCATGGATTAATGGAATAAGCACGTATTGAAAAATGTAGTCTCTAAACTTAACTCATGGTTTGGTTGGCTTCTTTATTCTTTTCTGTTTTTTTTTTTTCTTTCAATACTTCGCATATTCATCTCAAATCGTTTACACGTACATTTCATACGCAATTGACGGTATAAACGGAGCTTGATCAATGTAAAATCGCAACAAACGAACCTTCGAACGATCAACACAAACGGTTTCGCTTTGAACCTTTTTTTTTTTACTATTGTTGTCCAATCGAATTGAACGATAACTCTGAAAAAAGTTCGAGACCGGTGATAAATTTACGAACCGTTATCGGCTTATAAATTTAAAAAAAAAAAACTACGCGATCAAAAATAATACGCGAATCTTTAAGGCGCGACATAGTCCGTGAAAAAAAACCAAATATATCAAATAAATATATTAAGAAGGCTATGTAAGCCTGGAAACTTTGAATTTAAATCCAGTCTATATTTTATTTTTTGTTTGGATGGAACAATCAAGATATTTTTTTTTTTTTATTTCTCAACTTTTGTCATTGAACGTCCAATATCGTTGTTTATTATCGTCGAATTATAATTTTTTATTTTACAATTTTTGATATAATTTATATCTCTCGAATAGAGTGCGATTGTAAAGAATTTTATTTTTTAAATGTAAACTGCAAGCTGCGCATGAACACAGGAGTGTTCGTCATCGACGTATTCATTTTGTTCCATTTAACAAGCTTGTTTTTATTTTTATTTTTTTTTTTTCAAACGCCTTGTGATTTTTTTGTGCACGCTTATTAGAGAGCGATCATTTGTTAATTGCAGGACATATTAGCGAATGCATGGTTCGTAAAGTTAGGTAAAACGAAAAGGCTCATCGGCATGTGTTTGACTCACGCTTTATCCATCATTGGCACCGATTGAAAATATCTTCATTTATAAAATAAGTACAGAACAAACGATAATTCATAAACAAAAACGAGTACACATAATAATTATACGATTATTGGGTTTATTCGTGTTATAGAGCATACACATGGGCGATGGTAATGCTACAATTGTGTTCAAGACACAATCAGCCGCTCTGGTATTTCATAAAAAATATCAGCGAAAAATGCTCGATCTCTCGCTGATAAACGTGCGATTGATACAACAGCAGACCGCCACCAATTAGAAGGCGAATCAGCGTGTGTCGATGGTTTAAACCATGGAAATAAGTCAAGATATCTTGTCATTTTTTTCGTTTTCATTATATCAACGTATATCATTCTAAGACACTTCGATAGCAAACTCGTTATAACCAAAGAGTACGATGAAGTTTACTTAGAAACGTCAAACTTATTCTACAGCTAATCGAGTGCCGAGACCAGCGTGGAAAAAATCTCTAAATACAATAGTCCTCATTTTTCGAAGCATTTCTAAGCCACATACATTCGCTCCACACGGAGTCTCGTGATTAAATAGCTGAAAATATGAATACACCATGAAATTTTTTTGATGCAATTATGATGTCTTTTTTTTTTTTATAATAAAAAGTGAAAAAAATATATTCGCTGATGTAAATAAATATATACACACAGTTTATCTACACCGAGTGGTTTGTACGTGAGGTACAAGGAAGTTTATAGTGATCTTTAAACAAATTAGAATAATTTGCCTGTAAACATATACGCATATATATATATGTATAAATATATATTTGAAGGGATTTCGAAAAATCACTAACCGCTGATAAATACTGAAAAAGAAAAAAAAAAAACATTTTTGTAAAAGTGAGGTACGTTTCCCCACCATTACACATACGCAAATGACAAAAAAACGTACAACAATGTTGAGGACTAAACGCCCAAGTCATGATACTAGTAGCGTATCCGTTTTATCATGTTATATCGCTGCTAAGATTAACTTAAAATTATGGGGATGTTACTTGTTTAAGAAATATGAAACTATTTACGACGCAGCAATCCTTCTTACAATAATTGTATTACTTTGGCTCAAAAGTACAGCGATAATAAATCTTAAATGTGAGATTAAAGAATTGGCAATTTTTTCTTTTCACTGTCTCTAATCTTTGTTTTTCATTCAAAAACTAGATTTTCAGGAAATGTCAGGATGTTTTCGCAAATTAATTACGATGAACAAAAATCAATATTTTTCATAGCCTTCCCCAATGACGCTAACTTCGATGCAATAATTTTCATGATTTGCACGATGATACCCATATTTTATTCTATCAATTTATTTACGTTCTGATTAGTTGGTTGAATAAAATATATATTTGTGTTGTTTATCCTTTGAACTCTAAAAAAAAATTCATTCTTCGTGGACTTGAAAATATTTTAAGGGTCAATGTGGTCTCTATTATTATTTATAAGTATCATGGGGTGTAATTTCGAATGGAATTTGAGCAGACTCCATAATTCTTGCCAAATATCAATCCAAAATTCGGTTTTGAATGATTTAAATCCAGTTTTGGAAATTTAAAAAATGGATCACTTTGGAAAATGTAACCAAAAAGTTCACCGGTAACTGGTAATATGACTGAAATTTACCTTGCCGTCGAGTTTCCATCAGCACGCGGCGCGGGATCCACGAGGAACAACGAAATCTGAATTCTTCTGACCTGTCTACGACACGTGAAAATGTTGTTTCCCTTACGATAAACAATTTTTTTACTTATACAAGGTATTTACAAAATTATAGAATATATTCAATCAATAAGATTATTTTATGAATATTAAATTGGTTAAAACATTGAATGAATTCGATATAATTTCAATCGATAAGTTGATATAAACTTGTCGTGTTTTCATAACCTCAAAATTGTCTCAATACCGGCCTTACACAAGGGTTGCATGAAAGAACAATTTCAAATTGTTTCGTGTCAAGTCTCGTCAATAGTATTATAATTTTTTTTTATTAGAACACATTTAATTTTTATGCTTAAATTGAGTTTTTTTTTGATTTCATGATTCAATCACGACTTACCTCGTATTCGTATTCTTCTACCACGTCGTATCGTAGTCGATCATTAAAAAATGCAATAAAAACGTGATATCTCTCATATTTTAAAATTGATTCCTGAAAAAAACATTCCAATGGAATAAAGTTTGCCAATTTTTTATTTACATATCTGAAGACTATTCCAAACGAATATTTCAGAGGTTATAATTATCAAAATATTTTATGCACTCGATTTACTTATATCTTTCAAAAATTTGTAGAATTTTTTCCTTGCAGATAATGTTTATAAATTGAAAAATTGTGGATTTTTTTTTTCAATTTTTGTTTGATTTAATATAATTACGATTTTTAAAAAAAATCTGTAGAGCCAAAATTTCACTTACAACAAATGTTGAAATAATTCTTTTCAAAATAGATACCTTTTCATTTAAAATCTATTTACATGAATTTTCAATTTTATTAATACATAATTAGGTTGAATGAAGATATAAAAAAAATTTTTATTATGCAGATGACACTAAAAAGTTTTCCAAGAGGAGGCAAAAAGCCTGTTGCAAAGGCAAAAATTGGACTGGTAATGAAAACCCTAATTCTTCTTACACCTGAAAATCTGTAATCCTCTATACTGAAATGCTTGAAAAAATGTTCTAGTCTTTTAGCAAAAAAGATGCAGTGTCAAAGCCGAAAAAAAATCGGGGCAAAAAGTCTCGAGAAATGGACCCGGTGGAAGAGGTTAAAAGTTATGTCGCCAATACAGCGGAATGTTTGACTTTTTCAAATGTTGGAGAAGGCATGATTGTGCTGGGTAGAATACAAGAGACGAGCGAGTACGACATGATTGTCTCATTGCCAGGGCATCTCAGCGGTAGAATTCAAGCGACTGATGTGAGCGAATCTTACACAAATCTTTTGCGTGACATAGTAAACTCTGAGGATAAAGATATGGAAGAATTCAAGCCACTCTCAGAACTGTACAATCGTGGAAAATACGTTGTGTGTTCTGTTAAGAGCATAGCTCCAACCGAAAAGTGGCGAATATCTTTGTCCCTAGAACCCGAACTGATAAATCGTAATTTGGATCCAACTAAATTGCGCAAAGGTTCGAAAATCATTGGAACTGTAAGCAGCATCGAGGATCACGGCTATGTTATTGATACAGGAATCGATAATTTTCGAACTTTCTTGGCAAACAAAGACATTGACGAAGGAGTCAAATATTGTAAGTTACAGATTGAATCGATTATCTTTGGATTACAGTTAAATGGATATTTTTTCTTATTGATCAAAACTCGTGAAAAAAAAGAGATATTTCATTTTCAAAAGAAATTGTATAGCTTAAGTATTTAATACAAAAAAATGTGGCGACAGAGAAAAAAAAAGTCTAAAAAATTAGCGGTAATGTTAATTGTTATTTTCTCCAGATCCGGGAAAGCAGTTGTTTTGTTCAGTGAAGAAAGTGAAAACTTCGGAAAATTCAACAACCGCTCATCTAACAACAAAATCAAAGCACGTTGGAACAGCGATAACGAGCGACGAACAATCTTTGGATGCTCAGATACCGGGAACTAAACTTGTACTGAGTGTTAAAAAAGTCTTATCGAACGGTCTTCAGGTCTCATTCAATGATGGGAACGTCGGTTACGTCAACAGGTTGTATTTGGACAAACCATTGAATTCTTACCAGCCAGGAACCGTGATACAAGGTGTTCTGATGTACGTGATGCCGACATTGAAATTTGCTTACTTCACGCTTTTACCATCGGACGAGAATAAGGAACATTTGGAAGTGGGCGACATTGTGGAAAAAGCAAAAGTATCCTTTATTGGACTGAAAGGTATCGTGGTTATATTGAAGAAAGGGTTACGCGGTTTCATACCATTCCGTCGTACCGATGTCCCTTATGAGAAAGTGGCATCTAAATTTTCTGTCGACACGACCCACAAGTGTCGAGTATTGGCTTACGATTTATTTGAGCAAATTTACGTTTGTACGATGGAGCGTAAACTTTTGGAAGAGAAGCATTTTGCAACAACGAGCTTCAAACCGGGTGATCGTTTGAGCGTCGAGGTAAAGAAGATACGAGCAGAAACTGGTTTCATCGTGGTAACGGTGGGACGGGCGCAAGGATCGGTGCCACCGGAACACGTCACAGATCCGGAGAATCCAGCGAAGAAACAATTAAAAGTTGGTGATGTCGTTGAGGCGCGTGTATTGGGTCCCGACAAAAAACAAACGGGAGTTTTGTTCACTCTTAAGAAATCTTTGCTCGATAGTACATTGCCGATTCTTCACGACTTTAAAGATGCTCAGGTCGGTGCGAAGCATCACGGAACGATCGTCCAAATGAACAGTAAGGGTTTGCTCGTACGTTTTTATGGCCCCGTCAAGGGTTGGATACCGGCGAGTTCTTTGGATCGAAACACTGCATCTGTCAACTGGAATTACATGATCGGTCAGACGATAGAAGTGATAATCGAAAACGTCGATCGTGACGCTGAAAGATTGACCCTCGCGGTGTACAAAGAAAATGAAAAACCGAGTAACGAGACTGATTTCGAAATTGGCGAAAGTGTCGAGGGTATCGTCGTGGAAGCTTCGGTCGAAGGTGTTCACTTGAGAATAACGAAGAATTCTGAGGATACAGTAAAAACTGGTTTTCTGCCGGCTGGACACATGTCGCCTTGCGAGGAAGTCGGTAGTTATTTGGCAGCTCGTTACACGATCGGCGAAACCATCTCGGCTCTCGTTTTTTCAACCAAGCCACGTTTTCTTCTGACTAGAACTTTCGTACCTCGCGAAAACTATCGTAATTTCAAAACACTCAAGTCCGGTGATTGCCTTCCTTGCTCAATACAGGAGATAAACGCTGATAGCTTGAAGCTCGTTGTGCCGATAAAGAATTTCAATTCTTACGGTACCGTGATGCGATCCAGAGTTGAAAATATTGATGCGTTGCACACGCATCAAATTTTGTTCGCCAAAGTAGCTTCCATCGATCGCAAGCATCATAAATTGAGTCTCGTAACGTCGTTGCACAATGTTTTGAAAGATAATTCCCAACACGATAACGATCTGATCGCAGCCGTTGACGTGCTCACGTTGCATTTCAGTAAATTACGCGAACTGTCCGAGCACCAATATTACAAGAATAAACCGATCGTTAATGCTAAAATTGGCGAGAGAGTCAAAGCCACAGTTGACAAAGTGACCGATTATGGACTCGTGGTGAAATTAGAAAACGATATACTTGGTACCGTCAGAAAAGATCATTACAAAGGCAATATAAAGTCCGGCGACGTCGTAAATGGCACAATTTTATGGATAAATTATATTCACGAACTCGCCGAGATAACTCTGTTACCAAATATCATGAATGCCGTCAGTACGAAGCAAAAAAAATCACCGAAAATATCGATCGAGACGCAATTACGCGGTGACATTGTTCTCGTCACAAATTGGTTCGTCCTTGTGGTTTTGAAAGGTGCTGGCAAAGGTATTCTCGCTGCTTTACCAACAAGAAGACATATAAACGATGTCGAGCCCGATCTTACGCCTTATTCAATCGGTAAAAGGATCCGGTGTTACGTTGTCCTCGATCGAACAGAAACGGATTTGTTGCCGATTTGTTTGGTCAAATCATCTTTCGAGCCGGAAAAGATAGTGGAGAGTCCCTCGAAGAAGGCTGTCAAGAGAAAATCTGAGGAGGGCCAAGAAGTTGTAGAAAAGAAAACGAAAAAGGTAAAACTGGAAATCGTTGAGCAGCCGAAAGAGAAATCTTCCAAGAAGAAAAAGATAGAAAAGGAAACTGCGAACGAAAAAACAAACCCGGAAGTGTCTGTCACTCCAAAGATGGATAAACAGTCGGAAGAGAAATCCTCGAAAAAGAGAAAGCTTCAAAAGGAAATAACGACGTTGGAATCTAAAGCGAAAGTTGCAAAAGTACCGGACATTGAAAGAATAGAACAGCCGAAATCGAAGCAAGATGAAAGCGAGAAAATTCCGTCAAATACTCCGGACGAAGACGAATCTGAGAATGCTGTTTATTCTGACAGCGATGAGAACGACGCGACTGAAGAAACTCCAGGAATTCCAGAGTGCGGCTTTTTCTGGGACAATAAACCGAACGAGAGTCTCGTTGTTAAAGAAGAATCTTCGAGCGACGATGAGGACGATGAGAAAGAGACGGCCAATCAGAAAAAGAAAAAGAAAAAAATGACTGCCGCTGAACGTCGCGAAGCCGAAAGGCAGAAAGAACGCGCCATAAGAGAACGAGAAGAAGCATTAGCGAGTAACGACGCCCCAAAATCGGTTGATCAATTTGACAGATTGGTTCTTTCCAGTCCTGACAGTTCGATGGTCTGGCTTCAGTATATGGCTTTCCATCTTCAAGCTACAGAAATTGAAAAAGCTCGTGCAGTTGCTGAACGAGCTTTAAAAACTATCAATTTCCGAGAACAAACTGAACGCTTAAACGTTTGGCAAGCTTGGTTAAATTTGGAATCGAGATTCGGCACTACCGAAAGCCTCGACAGCGTTTTTCAAAAGGCTGTACGAAACAACGACTCCCGTGCTATTTATCGCCACATGATGACGGTTCACGCAGATGCTGGTCGACGAGCGGAACTCGAAAAAATCATTACCATCAATATAAGAAAATTCAAAGAAATCCCACGAACCTGGTTAGAATGTGGAGCTGCTTACCTTAAAATTGGCCTCAAAGAAAAGTCACGTCATATTATGCAACGAGCGTTACAATCTTTGCCACCTCAAGAACGTACGTATTGACAAACCGTATACGATCAAATGAAAACACATTCCACGCGCAATGGAAAATGAAATTTGAAAAATTCTCCTCGCTAATTTCGTACAATGTCAAATCTCTGCTGAAGATTTAAATGATTCTTTTTACTTTACAGATGTTAACTTGATGATCAAATTTGCCCATTTGGAAAACAACTGCGGTGACAAGGAGAGATCACAAACGTTATTCGAACAGATTCTGAGTTCTTATCCAAGGCGCATCGATGTATGGTGCTCGTACGTCGATACTCTGATAAAATCTGAAAATTTCGATGGAGCTCGGTAAGCGATTTATCGTTCAATAATTTTTGACTAGAAATAACGTGGTATTGTGTTTAATCATTTTCCTTTTTTTTTCCCACTCCGTAGGAAAGTGCTAGATAACGCTGTCGTGCAAGTTTTACCAGCTCGTAAAATGAGAACTTTGTTTAAAAAATTCATCGATTTTGAACAAAAACATGGTACTCCGGAGGGTGTATCGCGTGTACAAGAGTTGGCTCTTAAGTACGTCAAAAAGGAGTGTAATAAAGATTTAGTTTAGTTTCTTTATCGCCAATGCGATATCTCTGAATTTTTAATACTAAATGAAACAAACTATTGAAACTAACGGATGTAATTTCTGTAATATAAGAAAAAAGATAAGAAATAGCATATTTTCGAAAAATTAAAAGAAATATTGTTGATTTTTTTATTTTCAAATCTACAATACAAATTGAGAAGAAAAAAAAAATCCGATGAAAGTCGCAATGCTTCGATTTTCTTTATTTACGGTTACGGTACACTCTATGTATTTCAGAAATTGCACACAAATCAGATCCAACCGCTTTACCAGCTATAACTATGCATTGAATCAATTTTTTTGACGTTCAAAGTACAGATTCTGATGAACGTTATTTTTGCAAGCTTCTTGGTTTCGGAGTGATAGATTTCGTTCGAAATAAATCAGAAATTTCAGTGGGCTGTCTCGTGTTTCTCACGTCACAATTGAGTTTAGAGAGTTCATAAAAAACGTTTTATTTCGATATAAAATTTTGTCAGTAAAATTCATTCAATAATTGATGCGAAAAGATAGCGGTGTAGTAAAATATTTGTTCAACTACAGAAAATTAAATGCAATGAATTCATGACGATCGCAACTAAATGAGTTGAGTAAATATTTTTATAGTAAATAAAGATTTTTTTATAATCAAACGTAAAATTATAGCAACGCAAATTTCATCAGACGTATGAATGCGAGAAGAGGGATAACTTGAAAGCAGATTCACGTGTTTCTCGGCAACACTTGATATTTTAAGAAAAGTGGAAGTCCTTCGAAGATTGTGCAAAAATTTTATTCGAAAATTGAATTATGTAGAAGAAAAATGTGCAGCAAGATTTTTACCGATTGCGAGACTGACAGATCACTTAAATTTTATGATTATTTTGCAAAAATTACTACATATTCGAAGCAAAAGAAATGTACTCGTTTCGTTTCACACGTAAAAATTTGAACCATCGATCATAATCGCGGGTCAAGAAGAGCGCATGCGCTAAACTTGAGCAAACCTCCCACTCTCGATGCTGCACGACGCCCTCGCGCACGCCACGGTGTGTGTATAGCCGAACTGCAACGGCACGCTTTTTTTCATGCCAGTGTTCACGTTTCGGTCAAGGTATTCCCGTATAACCGTAATAAGTAGTCGATGGCACTTTTTTTTCTCTTGCTCAAAGCTGATCTCTTTCATTGCCGGTAATGCGCTAGCGCAGAATGAGCACTAGCAAAGGTTCGCGTTCGCGAGTGACTGAATAATGATTAATAAGACGAAAATCGGCAGTATCATAGCGGCGGAACTGAGCTGTCGCCATATTGTTTGTTCGCACGTTAATTGCGGGTCAGTGGTGAATAAAAAAGGCAGAATCGAAACTTTCAAAGGGACAGTACGTGTTTCGCTGATTTTTTAAAATAACAGGTAAATATATTAACGTATGAATGTTGACATGAATCACGTTTAGGATCATTATTAAAATAGACAGCAGTGCAAACTTCATCCTCACGTGTTTGTGTATACTAGAAGAAGGAAAAAAAAAAATAGGAAAATGTACAATAAAATCGTGAGTAGAGTGAATAGACGAATCGTTCAAAATATTTCTTCGATGGCACGACACTACTACCTCGCCATAAGTGGCGACAGTGGAAACAGAGGGGCAGGGGAGGGGGTAGAGGTTGCATTAATAGAAAGTTCAGCGTAAAGTAGTAGCGGCACAGCAGACGATAAGTAGAAAAGGAAATTCCACTGAAAGTAAGCTAATGCGTATAGGGAAGATCGAAACAGCGTTAAGTAGATAGGGAAATTCCATTGAAAATAGGGAAGATCGAACGGACGGTACTGAAGCAGGAATGCAGTAGCAGACAGAACCTAAAAATTTCTAAATTTCATTCATTCAATAATATTTTATTCTTCGTGATTCTTATGAAATGATACTAAGTGTTTTTTTTCCGTTGAAGCTTTTATCAAAAAAGGGATTTTACTTGCGTCGAAGGAAGGGAGAGTAAGGAAAAATTGGAAATAGATGAAACCGGTGGGAATCGAAGATGAGAAAAGCTGTATAAGGTCAAAAAAAAAAAAAAAGAAACGAGAATTTTGACAAATATAAAGTTGAAGTGTGCATCCACCCATAGGATAGTACGTACTTTAATAGTATCAAATCGATTGTATCGACCATGAGTCGTAAAAAGAAAAGCGAAGAACAAAGGTGAACACATAGGTACACAGCGGCAGGAGGGATGAAAAAAGTCACTGCAGGCACGAGGCGAGTGAGTAAATTTTACTTTTCCTCACGGCCCGGTTGAGACTCATTGTACGAAAACACGCGACCCATCTTTCTCCTTCTTTCCCTTCTCCCGCCCATTTTTTTCTTCCTCCCTCGCGCCGTTTCGCTCATACACAAATCGGAAATATTTATTCTCGAGAGCGCTCGCGCTCTCGATCCCATCGGGGTTCGCTCAAAATGACGTCATCGTATTAGCAGTTAGTCGGGAAATGGACGGCGAGGAAGAAACAGCAGCAGCAGCAGCAGCGACGAGCTGGCATCGAATTGCTGCTGCTTTTTTCCCGTTTATTCGGCAAAATATTGTTTAATAAATCTCAAAATAATTAAAACTAATTAGAAAACGAAATCGTGCTCGTGCGCTCCCGTTGATAACCTATTAAATTCTTCATAACCTAGCTTTCGTCGCATCAAAAATTCGCCAACAAAAACAAAGAAAAACAACGTAAAATAGGATTTATAAAAATAATAACGATTAAAAGACACTTTTCGATAAACAAACCTCTGAATTTCGTGGTGTATAAGTATTCTGTGAACATAATAATAGCCACCGGAAGAGAGAAGAGAAAGGGAGAAAGAAAAAAAGGTTTTTTTACGAGGTGAGCAGCGATAGCTTTCTCGTGTGTGAAGTATTTCAATCGGCCAGTCACGCGGCTGCTCTACGTAGTCGAGAGAACCACGCTTTTTTTAAGCCTCCTTCATCTCTCACGATTTTTTTATTTTTTTTCTACTCTTTTGACGTGCTGGGCTTATACGTGTCTAACTTACCGAGCGAAACTCTCCAACAATTCTAAATGAAAATTGAAGCAAGTTTTATTCGAATTCAATTGTACTTCCGAGACTTGTTCATGCGTATCTCTCGTCGGCGTATGCATTCGAAAATATCATACGACACTGTCTACTTTTTATTTTTTATTTTCAACTTTTCAATACGAAAATATTAACATAAATATTACAACTATCTTCTATCTCATGAAATTCCACAAAAATAATGCCGGAGAAACGAAAAAATTTATTTGATTTATCTAAAATATTTTCATCATTTCATTATCGAAAAAAAATATTCGTCGCGTGACACATTCACGAAAAATTTTAGTCTCCGAACCTTTCGTATTTGTACCGAAGTTTTTCCACGTAATTGCTTACACGTGTCATTATTATTTTTATGGGCATCGATGTATGGAAAATAATATGTAAAATTATGCACGTTAACAGTCAAGATTTCCTTACTGTAAAAGAACAGGCACACGTGTACCGGTGTTGAGCATATATTTTGTACCCAAACAAAATTCGTATTCGTTGTTTCGAAAAAATATGCAATATCTAATGAAATTTTTATATTTTCGAGAATTTAATTCAATTCTCCGAAATCATCTGTCTCTGTAAACATGTAAATCGAATGAATTTCATTGTTTTTCTAGGTATATTTATTTTTTGAAGGACGAACACGCTGAGATATTCGATTGTGTGCAAAACTCGTGTTTGTTTTCTTTCGATGCTTCTTTTTCTTCTTCTTTATTTTTCGACCTTCGAAGAAATCTTTGTCGAGACTTTTTGTGATTGTTAAGTCGAATAGAATCCGATTAACAAAGCATCTCGTTATTCAATCTTTTCATCGTAAATTGTGTATAGCAAAGTTTGCACTTGTTTGTACACGGCCATGATTCTTCTCGATACACCAAAACGTATGTGTTTAAACCTGTGCTCGTGCCTTACCGTATACGTATGTAAACGAGTCTCAAATAGTTCCCCGCACCTTTCTCGCTCACGACTATATTTTCAACTGCGACGCGCGCGGTGGCGTGTGCTCTATTAAAGTCCGGAAGAGCTTTTTCTCTCGTATCGTTACTGAATTTCGAGCTTTATTTTATTGGGAAACGCCTGAGCCAAAAAAACATTCTTGGCGCAGCCCACCGATTTTTCGAGTCTCGAAAAAAAATCTGAAAACATCGACGAAACATATTTAACCACAGTTTTAATACGAGAAAAAAAAACAAAAAAAATACTCGATTTCTTGCTTTTTTACTCTTTTTATTTCACGAATAGCTCGAAGGGGAAGGGGGGGGGGGGGCAGAACTGGGAAGAATAAAGTTTCGAAAGAAAGTTCCGGGACTGAACCTTTGAGAGAGTCAAAGTTTTTTAAAAATATTTTAAAATCAGCTGTTTTGGACATTTTCCACTCATTTATTGCGCACGAGTCAACTCGAGAGGTCGAGAAACTGTAAAAAAAAAATCATTCCGGAACTCGCCTGTGAAGGGCTTTCAATTTGTCATAAATTTTATAGCTGGAAACGGTTTCGAAAGTGCCGTTCGAGAGCATCGCAGGTTCGGATGAACTTCACTTTTTTCCTGTACGAGTAAATCACTCACTTTTTCATTTTACAAATTTTTCAGAAAAATCAAATATGGTCCGAGAACGAATCGGTGGATGTTCGAAGTGGCATTTTTTAAATGTTTTTTTCGTTCATGTACAGTTAACCGAAATTGGAATTGTCTGAACTTTTTTTCGACAATGAAATTGCATGATTACTCGAACCGGTTGAAGAGAAACTGAAATGTTTTCAAATGTCACATAAACGTTCTGTGATAAAATGATAATTTTCAGATAAATATATCGCTTTATCTTCGTTCGGATTCTGATGTAAATTAGTAACTTGACGAAATTCGAAAGTTTAACTGTCACGAAGAATCAGGTGAGAGAACTTCTCGGACGTTATGAAACGAATTGGAATCACTGACACCTACTTTTAATCATTTTTTTCTCTCTCAATTCAACCAGCAGACGACAAAGCTGTCAATGTACTTGTCCCGAGACTCTACCGAGTCTCTTGATCCTGAATTATCGTAAGAACAATAATTGACTTTTTCACGCGAATCCTATGACCATCACGATAGAATTATTTGAGGAGTTTCGGTACAGGTGATACAATGTTGCCATGCTAAACCATGTTAAAAACACAAAAAATTTCAAAAAGTTTATAATTTTATAAAATTTGGTGAACATATTCGTTTAGTGCCAAATTTGACGATACAAATTTTTTCAGATTTTTCTTCTACACAGTTATCGAGTAATTGAAGACTAAAGTTCACGTGCATAAGCATAGTGTTTCCAAATATATAGGCATACACTTCGGGCATAAGAAATCTGCTTTAATGCATAATTACTCGATAACTAAGTAAAAGAAAATTTTGAAAAAATTTGTCTTTTCGTACTTGATGTTGATCACCAAATTTCATCAATTTCTTAACATTTTGTCTTTTGTACAGAAACTCCTTAAAAAAAATTTTTTTTTTTTAATCTTCATTTTCCTTTATACTTATCCAACAATCAATATCATAATCGTTTTTAAAACTCGAATTCATTCTGTTGAATAAAAAGAAATAATAGCAAAAACAATTCGTCGCATATCGTCATAATAATTAATGTTCGAAAAGCTAACAAGTATATACTTTGGGAGAACAACGCCGAGCTATTATCAAACGGGTGTAAATTTTTGTTTTTTTTTTTTTTTTTTTCAATTTACATATGCAGCGGTGACTTTTGGGAGCGCTAAAAAGTAACTCACGATGAGATTAATTCGAGCCGACAAAGTTATCGGAATGATGTAACAAACTGTACGAAACAATTTAGCAAACATCGTGCAAAATTTGATTAATAATTTTCACGAGAGTTTATTGAAACAGGCGACGATCGGCGTGGCATAAACGGTTGTAAATTTTTGCAACTGCCTACACGTGAGTTTTTTTTTTCTCTCTCTCTCTCTCTCTCTACGCGCACGCTCATCGCGAGCTAACGTTATCGTAATTACTGGTTTGTTGTAGACATGAGTCAGCGCTATTATTATGTGTCGCATTATTATTCAATGTATTCGTCGTCTAATTCCAAAACCATTATGCTTGAGGTTACTCGGGTGAATACAGTTGTTTATTTATTTATTTTTGATAAAATACGAGCAGAATTCTGTGATTTCTTGTTAAAAGTTTCGTGCATCAACTGTTCATTACGATCACGGAAGCTAATAATCCAGAAAATTGACTGTTCGACTCAATTTTTCGACAAAGTTCACATTTCCGTACACTCGAAAATGAAAATCATCTGAATCCATGGTATAATCGAAGACCGAGATCCCTTCATGCGGTTTTGATTAAATTTTTTCCTCAAGAGAATTGATTAAAAAAAAAAAATGTGAATGACGACAATAAGTCGCTATTCGTTGTCACTGGAGATCGGATCGATGTTGTGGATCATTATTATTTCAGAAGAATAATCGAGAATAGAACTCGTCGAAAAAGAAAGGCACGCAGTCGACTCTAGTGGCGCGTTTATACCGATATTTTTCTATGCCGCGTACTATACAACAGAAATCAATATCATCCATTTCATTGTTGTTCGCACGGATGCAGGGCTTTTTGGAATGAGAGAAAATTCCGTTCCGAATCCGCGGGTCCGCGGGCCAAAAGTTCAGAAAGAAATCCTATAAAAATGAAGAGGATTCGGAATCCGATGCATTTTTTTTTCTATACACTACTCGATGAAATAGCTTTATCGATTTCATCCGAAAAACGTGCAAAGTTTTAGAAAATTGTTATCGTTCCGAAAGCAATGAAATATCAGTAAGAAATCTGATCGTGGATCTTCTCTTTTGAGATATGTTTGACGCGCACGCACGCGTATATAATTTTCTTTGGTTTACCCTATATCAAAAGACTGTTTCCCTCGACCCCGTGTACTATTTTATATACGTTGCTCGTATTTGTTCTGTCGAGAGTCTATACGTTCTTGGTGGATTCGGCCTCGTCTGTCAACGATCACGAGACTTGAACCACAGAAAAAGAGTGGTGAGAGAGAGAGAGAGAGAGGAAAGCGGGAAAGAGGAGTGGAGATTTCCTCCCCTTACAGTTGGGGCTCTGAACTTCTGGCACTAATTCTACGTGCACACGCAACTCACGCACACGCCTTATCGATCACATTTTACGTCCTCTCTTCCTCCACCGCTTTCGTCCCCCATCGTTCAGCGTGTGCATTTGCTCGTATGGACTATTTAGTGGGCGAGAAGGATAGAAAGACGAAGAAAATATAGAAGAGAGAGAGAGAGAGAGGATGAAAGAGGGCGAGATGGTATCAAAGAGAAAAACCGAGAGCTTTGAAAAAGGAAAAGTGATTTCGGAGTTTGCTGAATCGTTGCAGTATTTCATCGTTGCTTAGTCGTACGTCACAAAAGTTGTGTAAAATATTCTTCGACCTTTTGCTTATGGCTGTAAATAAAAAATGCGAAAAATAATGAAATTTTCAGAATTCGAACGAATGGAAGAAATCGCGAAATAATAACAGTATTTTCAGTGAATTTCAATTATGCAAACTTTAACCTTCCGACTGTGTACGTGACGATATTCTTCGTCGATAAAACTCAAACAATTCTCAACTTTAAAGGTTCAACGGTAAGGGATATGGAAGGAAAGAACATTCAGAAAAATACTTCAGTTCAACGCCGTACATGAAAACTGCTAGAATCAAGCTGATTGAGAAAAAAAAAAATTTTAATAATTTTTCACTTAGAAAAGTTGAAAAAAATCAACAAATGTCAATAAACATATGCAAAAACGTACGAAGCACATAAAAAATTTGTAGCTCTCAATCTTTTTTTAAACGGTTAACTGGTATTTTATCATATTAATATAAATTTGATAAAGAATTGGTAAAAAATTGATAAACAATCGTTTTTTCGGATGCTCTGCCCAAAAAATCGATCAGTATGATGAAATTCAAAATTTCGGCCTCAAAATCGTTTACCGCATATGATGATTTTTGAGAAATGTCAATATGAAATCTCTTCCGGGTTGCATTGTGAAAACTAAGCTCGGGAATGGAATCGGAAAACTCGAAAATTTTAAGAAATTAATTGTGTCCTTTGGTGAATAACTTGCTTGTACCAATTCTGACAATTTTCTTTTTGTTTTTAAGAATTAACGAGTGTCGAAAGGCGCTATATTTATTACTGGACATAAAGAGGACGGAAATGCATTTAAAAAATACTTTATCCTGAAAATGAGTGCAAAAGAAACATTTTTTCAAGTTTTTCCTTTTACGCTGGTGCAATTTGCAGCTGAGACAACCTCGTGACTCATTTGAGTTTGTCAGCGAACGCTCCCACATGCGTTGGGACATGCGAACGGTTATAGTCATCGCTTTGAACATGCACACATATTCATATACGAATATGAATTATCGAGGAATTTTATTTCCAAGGAAACGGTCACTCGGTACTCGTATATATTGGAGAAATTTTTTACCGGATATTCGAAAAATCCGAATATTTTGAAATTCGTTTCGAGCATCAGATTATTATTGGATAAAGGACCCTGCCATTTTAGAATTTGTCTTTTTCAGAATAATATTTTTTAATATTATTCGTGTTTGTGAAAATCTCAGTTAAATGCAAGTTGAAATATAAAAATATTTATCAATGGATTTTTTTTATCTACAAAATCATCGTAATTTTTCTCTCTCGTCCATTTTAGTGCTCCAATCTGACATAAAGAAATTTGTAGTAAATTTTGAGCATTCGCCGAGTTATCTTTTCTCCTGATAATTTCGAATTCTAATGAAAAAAAAAATCATGCATCTGAATGAAGCCGATGTCAAGCTCCTCGAACTAATGAGATTAAAATTCCTATTTGTTTTTGTAAGTTTTATATTTAAATAAATAGTTGAATGATTTTTTTATTCTTTATTCGAAACGAGAGCAACTTTTTCTAATGTTGTCAACTACAAACCGCAGTCATTTTTGTACGCATTTAAAAAACACATTTTTTTTTTTTGCGAATTTCGAAAGATTGATAATCGTTTTTTTTTGTCTGATGTCGATTCAGATAATTCGTGAATCGGTCTGTAATCGTGAATATTTTTCAGCAAATTTATCGTCATCGGGGCTTAAAATATTTTTATAAATCGCACGAACGAAATACGAAAATCGTTGATGAGGCGGCACGTGGATTGCGTAAAAGCTCCAACGTGCTATTTGTCTCTCCCTCTCTCTCTCTCTCCTTTTCTTTCCTTTGCGCCTCTCGTTCTCTCCCTTCTCTTAACGAGGCTTATCCCTCCATTCACATTACGTAAACACTGACGCGCGATGTGAAGAATGCCCGATACGATGTCGAATAATTTTTCCTGTATGACGAAGAAGGTTTTTTTTTACAAAATATCGTTTATTATAACACGAGCAAATGTTGTCTTGGTTCGAAAAGAATCGTATTGGATATTCGCGTGCCCAATTTTATTTCAAGTAATAACTCATAACCTTCGACGAATTGTCAGCACGAAAAGACGTTGTTTGTTTCCTGCTCCAGCTTTTAAATATCTATCAAAGCAAATCGTGACGTCGACGAAGAAAAAGTTTACCAATAAGAAGAAAAGATTGACGAATCATTAAAATAAACCATCAATCACATAAAATAAAAATCAAATGAAAAATTTGATAAATTACATGAATATCCTTAAAGTTCGATATTGATTTATTCGCGATATTTCATTTTGTATTGTTTCTGCCTTCCATATTTATTCAGAGTTAAAAGAGAGTTCGAGAGAAATATAAAGAGAGCAAAGCCTAAATCGTACGTCATCGAATCACTCTCCGTGGCATTCTAGTCTGAAAATATACCGTCCGTTACTACTCGCTATTTCATTTCAACCGGTCATCGATCTCTTCCGTGCGATTCTCTTCAATTATTTTACGATCCTCAGTCCGCATTTTTATATTTTTCGTATAATAATTTTACAACATTTTTTTTATTGTTCTATAAAAAATTGTAGTTTTCATCTCGCTAATTGAACCGAGGATAAATCCCGTGCTCAACCGTTCGTGACCACTCTGTACTATTACACTTATTTATAGATGTAGTACCGTACAGTCGTAATAGAGCTGAATTCCGATCCTCGCTGAATTGCTGTTCATTTTTTTTTTCCATTCACGCATTCATCACTAATTCTTCATTCATAAATCTATAATTTACTGTGCATACACAACTTTCTAAATATCATTTTCAAGTTTTCTATAAAATAAATTTAAAAAAATTGAAAAATGCAAAAATGTGGCGAGCTCGTTGTCTCCCCCACGAATGTCCCTATCAATTTTTATCCCAAGTTCTTCTCGAGTTGCTCGCACAATATCACAAAAAATTTCGTTTTTATGTCTTCCCAAACGCGACTTGGCTCTTTCGTTTAAAAACTATCTTTTTAACTTTTGTTGATGTCAAAACCTCGCCGCTCCATCTCCAGATATTCCAGCACATACATTTTATTTCATTTTGCCAGATATTTTGATGAAAAAATTTATTTGTCACCGTTTTTTTGGGACTGAAGCGAACAAAAAAAAAATTCCCGATTTCTTTCGTAATTTTTGTTTTTCCCCAATTTTCGCATTTGTATCCAAAGATTGACATTTTTTATTTTTGTAAAAAAATATCCTGATATTTAAAATATAAATAATAATAATAATCAGAAAAATGATTCAACGAAATCGAAGCAGGTCGAACGTTGCACGTCCTGATTTTGCAGTGAATGAAATTTTTTTTTGGAGAATTCCATTTGCACCGAACGAATCCTGCGAATTTGAAATTTTCTTGATACGAAAATTTTTTTTTTTGATAAAAAAATGATAAACATAGCTGTGTGAGGAAAAAGTAGAGCGAAAATAACAGAAAGCATGTACTGAGAGAAGTGTTACGTATAGTACAACTGGACGCGATATGTAGGGCTAGATTGAACGAGGCAGAATCGATGCGACTCGCGAGGTTCTCGCACCAGAGTTCTCGCGGCCTTGCAAACGCTTTATGTATATATAGTTGTGCTCGATAGCTCGGAATTCTCCCTACTTTTGTGCACACCACGTTATTGTCGACCTTGATGACGACGACCAAGGTCCTACTCTTTAAACGGGTCATATTCCAGAAGCAAACTGACTACGAGCTCTCACGGTCGAAACGCCAGAGAGACGTGTGAGGGCACAAACAACAAGCGCATACACAAGCTTATATTTATGACTGCATGACTTTTGCTCAGTTCAAAAATCGCATGAACAAAATAAAACGACAATAAATTATTCTTCTTACCTGATCATTCTTTTTCAAAAGTCGTTTTCTTTTTTTTCTTTTTTTTTTTTTGTTATGGAGAAACGCTATGAGTCTTGTTTTCGTTTTTCTTGACGATACGTTTTTTTTTTCTTGATCGTGAAATTGATTCATGTCAATTTCACGTTGGGAGAGAAAAAAAACAGCGATTTTTGTTTCGAA
The DNA here is from genome assembly GCA_037576405.1 of Campoplex capitator. Classification (NCBI taxonomy): domain Eukaryota; kingdom Metazoa; phylum Arthropoda; class Insecta; order Hymenoptera; family Ichneumonidae; genus Campoplex; species Campoplex capitator. The sequence continues at coordinate 3,879,824 of JARBWI010000015.1, forward strand.
TAAACGCGAGTGCAACGTTGCAGGCTGTATTTGGAAAGGTTTTGATAGAATAGTGATCTAAAAATAACAATCCAGACTACGGATTCGATTCAAGGTTCGAAAAAAAACAGTGCAACTGTCGATCTTCTTACGCTACTCGCGATGTTTTCAAATATTATCTCGACCTTCCGATGTATGTATAACGTCAGAACGATCGCGATTCCATCGAATGTTTCGTTGCACTTGGAACAATTGTAAAAAAATCTTCTCCATTTTTCATTTATAGGTTTTTCGGGAAGATTGAAATTCAATATTCATTATCTTTGAAGCCTCGATTAAATAATTAAAAAAAAAACGAATTTTGTAATAAGATATGAAAAAAGTAATTACTTTTCTAACGCAACATCCTTGGAAATGATGATCGAAAATCAGCAATTTAACGAATCGAGGATTATCGGACAACGCGAGAGAAAACTGCATAGCAGCTTCGATTACTCGATCCGATTAATTCAGCGAATAAAATTCCAATGAAAATTCGCGTATTTTATGCATGCTCTTTTTTCGTCATTCATGAAAATAAATAAACGATTAAATATGTTGGTATTTTTCAATTTCGTAGGATGAACGACGAGAAAAATTGATAAAAAAAAAAAAACTTCTTTTTTTGCAAAAAGATGAAAAAACATAACGATTACCAATAGATAAGGAAAATTGATTTTCTCACTGATATCCCCTGATTGTTATACAACAGAAATACGGTTGAATTATTGTGACTCCATCCACACTGAGAAAAATGAATTCGTAAATTCAACAAATTTTTTGTTGGTTCGACAAATTTCCTGTTGGTTCAACAGATTTTTTTGTTGGTTCAACGAATCGTAGCGAACAAAATGAAATTTGTTAACCCAAACGAAATTTGGTTCATTCAAATACTTAATTTCTCACCACGACAAAAATATCGTTGTATCAACAAAAGTTTTGTTGAATCGACAAATTTAATTTGTTCGCCACAATTTCAAATTTTTTTTCTCAGTGCATCTAAGTTCTATAATAAATACGTTTATATAACGTTCGATGTGAAAATATTGCTATTTTTCAGCCATCAAGACCCGATAGAAAGAGAAGTAATTGAAAAATCATAAAAAGGGAGAGAGAAAGAAGGAGAGGGATAGAAAAAGAGAGAAAGAGGAAGGAACTATAGAACTGAGGGGAAAAAAACGAAGTGGCCGAAACTGTGTGGGTGAGATTTTTGGGTGCGATGTCGTATCATCGTGGCGGTTATTCGGGTGCCGTCGCAGTGTCATACAGTACAAACACAATGTCACCATTGTCACCAATTCGACGTTATTCCGGGACTGCCGGTAGCGGTACGAGCGTAACTTCCGGTACAAATGGTGCGAGCAACTCGACATACTCCAATTATCGTTCGACAACGCCTTCAAATCCCGGCAGCGAACGTAACGGTGGTTATTATTCGTCGGCATCAAACGCCGGATATCGAAGTAGCAGTTTGACCTTTTCTCGGACCCCGGATACGTTAAGACGAGTCAGCTACTCACCTGCGAGGTGAGTTATTATTTATTTCTTTCTGCTTCTTCCATCCAAATACCAAACAGATAATCCTCAATAAACTTCGACTTCGAATCAATTAATCAACTTTAACCTTCTCGCGCGTTTTCGTTTGTACATCGATCGTAATAAGATCAGACGACGCGGATCAATGTCGCGATTTTTTAAAATATAAAGTTGAAGTATTAATCGAACTATGTAAAAACCTGGCAGGCTGTACGAGAACGCGAACGACAAGGGCTCATCGGTGCGCCCTTTACCAGCCGGAGAAACCAACATTTTTCAGAGCTTTCAATTTCATTGGACGATTGGCTTTTGATCGCGGTCACGAATAGTCCGCCCGATTCTTAGATTCTCTCATATGCGTTTCACCTCAACTTTATTAAGGCTGACCTGTCGCAGCAGTTAGTCAGCAAGAGTCAGGCTCTATTATTTTGAAATCTGTAAATGAGCCATAAATCATTGATTTATGTATCATTTTAATAGAATTACGAAAGTCGATGATTTTTTTAAACGGGTGTCATGATTATTTGTGAAACTTTATTCAACATAAAATGTTTCAATATCAATGTGATTCGATTCACATTGTCTAATCGATCATAATAATAAATTTTACCGGCTTTTTATTTGTCAAATATATTTCATGGGCATTTTTTTTTTCTCGCATTCACCTTTTGAGGATAAGATTTCCTAGTTTAATTATTCTTAATGAGAAAATTCCAAGCAATTACTCAACCGAATCGAAGATTTTTATTATTATTGGTCGATAAACCTCTCTTTTTTCGTTCAAAAATGTTTTTTTTATCATTTTTTGAACATTTCAGATTTTTTTTGGATTATATATCTAATCGCGGAAGCCACACATCGATGGTTAAATTTCTAAAATTGATAAATTATTTTTCTTTGTTATAATCAGTCGGTGATGTGCTCTCAAAATTTACAGGCGTTTTCCTGTACACTTCAAGTGTCGAATAAAAAAAAAAATATCAAATTTGGCTCCGATAATGAGGTTCGTGACAGCAATCCTATTGACTTGGTATTGGTATATGAACAAATTTCAACAAAATTTTCTTTTTCCAAGCCCGTTCTTCTCAAAAGTTGGTACACAGCTGTTTTTTGAGATGCTCTATCGATACAATGAATCGCTATTTAAAATTGAGAACGTTGGCCTCAAGATGGCACCACATATGATCATTTTTGAGAAACTTTGATGAAATATTTTTCTGATTGCAAAGTAAAAACTAAGTTCGACAATGAAATCAGTAGCCTTTTCGAAATCCCCAAAACCAAATTATTATGTATTTTGATAAATAATTTGTTCGTACTAGTTTTGGCACGAGAACTGAAAAAAAAAAAAAATTTACCAGTTTACCGGTTGAGTCATGGGCGCTGATCTGCTTCCAGAGACCAAAGAAGTTGAGACTGATGCACTTTGACTTGTCTTGTCCTCGAAATTACATAAAACATTAATTTACAAAATATCTATAGAGAAGAATAAAAAGTTTCAAAAAAATGAAAGTTTTGGCGAGATTCTCGAAAAGCATTTAAGATAGTCTTGGAAAAAGTTCTGACGGAATTGTCAAAAAAAAAAAAGTAGCTAAAATCAATGCTTCAGCATTTTTCTTTCTATACCTTATTCCAAAAAAAATCTCATATCCTAGGGCGAGAATTACCACCATTAAATATACACGTAGACAGAAACGTATTCACAAAGAAAAAAATCGTGAGGGTCGCACATCAAATAAAACATCGAGCCTATTAAAAAAAAAAATCTGTCAGGGTATTGTCACGTATGAAAGAGTGAAAAAAAACGAGAGGGAGATAGAAAGCAAAAGAAAAGCAGAGAGAAACAGCGAGATATGAAAGAGAGTCGAAGGCTGTATAAAAGCGTGAACAGACGTCCATTGTAATATTTCAACGACGGTGCTTAACAATGATCCAATTACCATTGGTGTTGCGAGAGTACGTACCCCTTCCTCCGGGGTTTTCTATGAATGGTAGCAGTGCCAAGGTGTTTGCTGGTACAGGACTATGATCTGGGCTAACCGAGAAAGAGAGAGAGAGAGAGAAAGATTTTTGTCGAAGGGATAGGAGAATAAGAAAAGAAATGGACAGAGAAAGAGTCTGCTGAAGTTGAGAAAGGCAAAGTCGATGTTCCAGGAGTACAGAACATCACGTAGCTCCTTACACACCGCAAGCCGTGGCCCAGAAACGTGTCACCAAAAAGAAAAAGACAGAATTAATAGACAGACAGAGAAAGAGATTCTCGCAGGGTAGTTTGAAATGGAGAAAAGGGTGCTGAGCCTTAGCCTTCGTGGCATAGGTCAAAGCTCGGTCAATTGCATTATTAGAAAGAAAACAAAAACGGGTCTGGTCCGTCTTCAGGATCATATTACGAGCTCATTTCTATCTCACAAACTCCAGAAAACTTCATTTCGAAGAGAAAATAATCGCTAAATTGTTTTTATTTCTACAACAACAATAATTTTTTCTCACATCACTAAAAGTACTTTATTAATTGGAAGAATAAATGTATTTCAACTTTTGTCACAAACGTACTTAGCTTCCGTCCAACTCTGTTGAGTCTCAGAGGAATTTAGCTCGATCCATAAAATAAAAATGAACTTCGTTACATAATTTTTTTCAGATGAAATGAAATCTTCGATTTAGTAACGTTTCCCACTAAAATTTTCATGCAGATATACCGACTCATCTCCCGCTGTCAGGGAAACTGTGTTTCTGAAAATTCTGATAAGCTTTTAAAAGTGCTCAAAACCCTTGAAACATACGGGAATATTTTGAAAACGAGTAAAATTTAGACACGAGAGATGAAGAGAAATTGAGTGGGACAGATGCTCGCTGGTCAAGGTTGGTGGTTGACCGAGTTTACACATGGCTCATATATGGGCATATACAAGCCTGTTCATATATAGTCTTCATACGTCGCATTGTAGGGATAATGCGAAGAGCCCTTGCGGGATATAAATCTTTGTATATATATGATTCTTCTCTTGATCCCCTATTTGTAAATACCAGTTGACAAAAATATATGGCTTGAAACGAGAGTATCGTAGAAGAGAGGCGAACTCGTCGAACGAGTGTAGACACCACAACGGAAACATTAGCCGCTTAAATACTACGAGAGAGCTCTCGGGAACCCCCTTCCCTCATATATTTTTCTCGTATTTGATTTTCCTGCACCTCTCATACGCGCCGAACTCTGAACTTTCTTCGTCTTGATCCTTCGGAGGGGATTCAATATTATACTTTAACACAATTTTAGTGCTCCCTTCTCAAAGTGGTGAATAATTTGCGAACCCTGTATTTCACGACCCTCTCTCATCGTCCTCGAGGTCACGACCCGAACGCTATATCCCACTCACAGCCCCGTCCTAAGATCCTCCAGTGTGTTGTACCTCTCGACTTGTGCCCCTTCCCACCTGCCCTCCATTCTCCTTCTCGCGAGCCATTCGGACCCGCTCATGCGAGTAAGATACGGCCCAAAATCAACCCCGCGAGATACTCGTCCCGTACACATTATATCGTCTCTTTCTTTTTCACTTCGTTCGAATCACGAATTTCTTTGTCTTCGCCGCGCTTTATTCGCAAATTCAGCTTTCATCCTAAAAAAGATTCGGCGTTGCTATCCTCGTTTATTCTCTTGACGTTTCGTCGCTTCGAAACCCACTCGGCTAATATTAATACAACCGGCGGAGAGAGAAAACCCGAAATAACTTTTTCGCCAAGTTGAAAGTTCCGTTGTCTCTCGCGATAAACGCTCTCCTCGTATCCTACCAAACAATTCGTTATTGACGCCATCGAACCCGGATCTGCATTACCATTTTTTTCTTACCAAAAATTATTGCTGGCCCTATATGATTTCGATGAAAAGTTTTGGTTCATTTATACACAGAAATTATATAAGCGAATTTCTCATTTCAATAAAATTTATTTATAAATTCTATTCACATCATTAGTTTTCTGATGAACCGCGATCATTTTTATTATTCGATGACAAGGATAATGGGCAACGACTAGATTCGAATGTAGCTTCGCAATATTGAGTATGTCGAATCCCTGAAAAAAAAAGTATTGTTCGATATATAAATTTATTCAGCGACATTGAATTACCGCTGTACGAATAGGAAAGCTATAAATTGCTCTGTATCGATTTATCAGACAGCCAGAGTTGTTCTCTCAAACAAGCGCAGTACAGTATCGAGGATTTTCTTCATAAATTTCGTGCTCAGTTTCATTAATTTAATCGCAAAAAGGTTTTACCGAAGAAATAATAGTTCAGCATATAAAATTCAGAAGTTTTATACTCCGTAGAAACTTTGAAATCGGAGAAAAGAACGAAGAAATAAAAAATGTGATGATAACGAAAAAATGAATATTTTTTTTTCGTATCTCACTCGATACAATGCTATACTGACTCGCACGTGGACTTTTGTACGGAATATAAAGTGCAGTAGGCTGTGCTCAGGTCGGACTCAGAAGTCCATAATCGTCCGAAGGCTGCACGACGAAAAAGAGGGCGGAAAACGGTAGGGTTCGTCCCCCCCACTTAGTATAAACTTGTATATAAAACGGCCAGCAATGCGGCGCGGGTGTTCTATCTACGATGCAGATTGTAGGCCACAGACCAAACTCCTAGCGAAACTCTTGGGTACACTGGTGCATAACATAGCTTCGTTCGCGACTCGCTGCTTCCGATTGATCGCGCTCGCGACTCTCTTCATCCCCTCCCTTTCAACCCCTGCGTCGCTGGTACTTTTGCGACGCTCGATTATTCGAGCTAATACATTTTTCGAACCATTGAAATTGGACGATTCATTTTTGACGAATTTACTGTGGTTTTCTTTACTCATTCTTATTTTTCATTCGCGTTTCCTTTCCTGCTCTCATTTCTTTCTTGCAAATCTATTCATTGGTAACACATTTACGTTTGAAGCAAACGCCGAAAACGTTATTTGTCCTTTTTTGTTTAAACGAAACAGATTCTTTTGATTTTTGCATAAATTTCTGCGAAAAATGTCAACTTTTTTTTTTTTTTTTCGTAATTACCACCATTATTTTGTGTCTTTTTTTTGAGTTCAATCGAATATAATCAACTTTTTCGCTTCTTGGTCAGATACGAGATCAAAATATAGAAGCTCGGTGTCACGATGCTGAAGTAACAAGCTCCAATTTGTTTGTAAACTGCTTTTTATCGATCAGAGACAAAATAATACGATGAATGTTATAATTTTGGCGTTATGCTGAAAAGCAAAAGCGTTATAGAGAGTTGCAAATTTATCGAATCGGTAAAATCGTAAAATCGATTTTTTTCAATAGGTAAATAATTACGTCCCGATGAAGCGATTGCTTAGCGCTCTCGGAAAAAAAAAAGAAGCGATTGATGAAAGTTTAAGGGCGAAATGAAAAATTATAAAAATTCTTTTTATAATAATATTCACATATTTGGTGAAAAGAGCGAATAAAACTTGCGCCGCATATATATCGCTTACACTGAGTTTCACAAATTGTTTCACAAAAAATGAAAGTCACACGATACACGAGCGGTAGTAAGTATCTGAGAGCGTCGCGAGATAGTTAAACGGAGAAGAGATGAGAATTGTTAGCGTGAGCGCGGAGAGGTGCGAGAGTGAGGATATGCGAGCCCGAAAAATTGCATAACGTTAAAAGCGTGAAATGAGCGAAGTAAAGGGAAGGAGCCCTTGGCCAGCGTCCCAGAAAGACAGCCCAGCCCAACGTTGAGTTACGAGAATGATGCAGTGTTCTTGCTTATGTGCACACTCTGTATGTACACACTAAAAAGAGATACAGACAAAAAAGCACTATCTCTAGATTCAGGGTACGTCGATGTGTTACGCCCTCGTGGTTTTTCTCTCGTCACCCACACAAAAACTAACTCGCACACACACGCGCGCACAGAGAGACAAATGCCTACAGAGACAAACGTAAATTGAAGCATACGTATAAAGACTGCGAGAGAGAAGAGAGGCCCAATTGCTAAACTCGAAAACTTGTTTCTGTTTTTGCCAGGTCAGTCTCGTCGTTTAACGAGTCGAGTTCGATCGTCAGTGCGTCCTCGATAAGCGGGAGTGGTCACAGATACGGTTCAGTCTCGTCCTCCTCAGCCTCATCGTCAGCAGGCTCCTCGAATTCGTCCGGTACATCGAGAGAACGTAATAGTTTGCAGCATCATACACCGGGAAGTTTGGCGACGTCAGCCGCCGATTTGTACGCATTATATTCGCCGACAAACTACACCCCGAATATCCCTGGTTCGTCGTCCAAGAGCTCCAACGGTTCGAGCTCAAATTGGAGGTCATCCTCACTGGCCTCATCTTCCGGCGTCTCGTCCAGTTTGCACGGCGGTGACGAGTACGATTCTTGTCGCGATCGTCGCGATCGTTCGTACTCGAGCGAGACCTCCTCGGGCGTTTGTCTATCGAGCAGCAATCAAAATTCATCGTCATCGAGCAACGATCGTTGGACAACGAGACGCGACATCAGCAAGAGACGCGGTGGCACACCGTTGATCTCAACATCCCCAGGGAGTGGAAGCAACAATCTAATAACCGTGAATGCAAACAACACGGAGATCGGATCATCGACAATCGAGGTAACCTTAGATCCCGAGGAAAGAACGAGAAAATCGATCGTTCATCGTGACAACAAATTGCCCCTCGTCACGATCAGTCTTGCCCTTGATTACGAGACAAACGAGGCGATTTTGAATCCCGAGATCAATCGTACCACGAGCCTCGATTCAAATCCCGAGCCTCGCGAGCGTTTCGTTTACAACGCGATAAACAACGATAATTGTGACCTGGACAACAACAACACCGAGAGCGAGTGTAATAAAGCTGTCGATTCGATAAACTCGAACGATCATACTGAGACGAACGACGAGTGCAATACTTTAGAAACTCGGCGCAGACGAAAACGACTTAACGCCACCGAGGAACCGCTCGTGCAAACTAATTTCACAACGAGCTATGAGCAACGTTACGTCAGACCCGACGAGGACGAAGACGCGAACAGAGAACAGAATAACTCAAAGACGGTAGAACGATACAATCGTGATAATAGTGACGATAGTAACGTTAGAGAAAGAGGCATAATTAAGGGAGATACGAGAGAATCATATCGCGTTTACGATCATCACCACCAGCGGAAACGACACAGTGAACAAACGAGCATTAACCAGGCTAATAATCGTAAAAACGATCTTAACATTCCTCCATTAACATCACCCACCGATTATTCATCCAACAAAGATTCTATCCTCTCATCCTCACCCCTATCCTCTTCCGTTCCTTCGCTCGCAACCTGCTGCTCCCCAACAGCTTCATTCATTTCTCAGCCTCCCGAGGACCCTCTTTCCATTGATAATCCCATAGTTTCTTCATTAGTAACGCGCAATGTCGAGCCCGAGGAGCCCGATAAATCTTCAAGGTCTAGCCAGTCGTCAAATACTTTAACGAGCTTGAGAAAGCTCGATGACATTGGTAAAGTTGAAAAATTGAAAATATCCGTTGACTCGTACGACTGTGACGTTGACAAGGTTGGTGGTGGTGATTGCGGTGGTGCTGGTGGTGTTATTGTTGTTGTTGATAGTAGTGCAGACGCGGATAATCACCGTAAAGCTTTTACGCGGACTAAGATACCCACTAACAACGATAACACGGAGCTGCTGACTAACAACAATGTCCAGGATCGCGAGGATCACCTCGGGATCGTGGAAACTACAAGAGAGATCGGAACTAACGAAGCCAGACTCGGATTGGTCAGTGAAACGAGACTTGGCGACAGACAAATGGTCAAGGGAGCGAGAAAATCTTTGATATGGACTGCTACCAATCCGGTTGACGATGATGAAGACGATTCCAATCAGCGTAACAATGTTTTGACGACTGCCGATGAATCTCAGTCCGATTCAACCAATGGCTTTGATAAATCGAACAATCACGATAATTCTACCAATTCACGCGGATACGATGCTGATAAAACCGGAGAAATATCTGCCTTCGTCAGAAACGGGATTAAATCAACTGGAAATCGTGCCGATGACGTGGAAAAAGCTTCCACTTCTAGGAGAACGCTATTTGCATGGAATGATCCAAACATCGACGATTTTACCGGAGCTTCTTCTTCCTCGTCCTCTACCGTTGCTACCGCTTCTTCTTCTTCTACTTCTTCTTCTTCTACTTCTTCTTCTTCTTCCTCTTCTTCTTCTTCTGCAGCCACGTCATCTTCGAACGCTACCAATTCCGTACCCGTTGCCGTACATCAGAATATCTATCGTGGACTCAACGACCAGATCGTGAGTAGAGCCAAGAGATTCGCGCAGAGGATTATCGATGGGCGTCGATGGATTTTTCTTTTTTTTTTTTTTTTTTTTTTCTTTTCATTTCTTTAAATACGAATCTTATTTTTTCGATCTGTATCCCACGAGAATGCACGCTTCTTCGTACAAAGAAACGCGGTCTGTGCCAAAGTCCCTTCAAGCTCATGAATGATTGATTCGAATGATGATTGCGGTTATTGAAAAATGTGAACTTTTTACTTGACTGAGATGAAATTTTTGTCAAACTTTTCGTTGGCATCTCAGCGTTGGATTATCCTAATCGATGTTTTTAATTTTTTTTTGTTTTTGTTTTTACGGTTTTGTTGGCAACGACCATTCTACTCAACAGTTGTAGGAATCGGAATTTCATTTTCAGAAAAAATCTGAAAAGTCTCGATGCAGAGGGAAATAAAAAAAAAATTTTTTAAATACATCTTTTTCGAACTGTCACGATTGAAAAACTGATGAACGAAGCGACGAATAATGATATAAGACTTTGAAATAACGTTTTGCGTGTCAAAATTACTCGTGAATGATCTAAGAGAGATAAAACAGCGATTCAAGAACGATGAAGGTACGAATTATTATTCGATTACTCGAGTTTCTGCTATTTTTTCTTTCTAAACTCAAGCTTCCCGTAATACGTCGAAAAAATAGAAACCTCAATTGCTCGGGAAATGAAATCGTTGACAACTAATTGACAACCGAACCTCAAAATGACTGCACAGAGCATCAGAAAATCCTTCTTAGTAACATTAAAAATAAAGTTTTTCATTAAAAAATTGACCTTCTGAAACTACTGTAATATCGACAACTTCGTTCACAGTATTCATCGATAAAAAAACATTAATTCGTTAACGTTGGAAAAAAGTTCGTACATTCATTTGACAAAAATTTGATTCTAGTATCCTCCCCTAGTAATAATTTTTTAAAATTATTATGGAAGTAGTAGATAAAAACTCTTTTTTTTTTCGTTGAAAACACATTGTCAAGAAAATTTGGCTACACGATGATTAGTGGAGAAAAATTCAACATTTTTGACAGTCACTAGAAAAAAAATGTAATAATTTTAACGTGAAACTGTACGAACACTCACATTTTCATTTGAACATAAATATTTCTCTCGTGTGGGCCGTGTTTTAAACAGTGTCCTCGAAATTTTGTTGAGATGCGAGAAAGTGATGAGCAAGCGTGCAAATAATAAGTGCACTGAAAATTGTATGGGTATGTGTGTGTGTGTGTGTGTGTGCGTGTGGATTTGTCTGCGTGTGTGATAGTCGAGGGCAGAGAGGGACAGTGGCACGTGGAAATTCCGAGTGTTCTATTATTAAATCGCATTCGGTGGCTTCGTCGTCTCGGATTTTCGTAGCGTGAATCGCCAGAGAACATCGACGACGAAGCCACACCGAAAAGAAGAAGTGTGTCATGCCACGTATAGAATCTTTTGTGGATACATGCATTTTAACTACCTGAACGTAATAATCCTCTCGAATTTTCTCTCGCTCGTATATGCTCACTAGAATTTCAAGTGCACTTATCCAAAGAAGACTTTCATTCAAAACTAATAGAGCCTTATTTTCCAGGCCAATTAGAGTTTGAAACTGAAAACAAAATAATGCCAAACGAGTGTCAAGTTACTGAGGAGAAAAAAAAACATTCAAATTATGTTCGGTCTAAAGTACTTTCTCATTTTCTAGTTATTTTTTTTTTTTTTTCCCTAAAATTTGACTGTTCAGATTATTTCTCTACTGATTGCAGTAGACAAATTGTAAGTGCACTTGAAGCGATCATTATCGCGCACTCGATTAAGACCGCTTCGCGGCTTCTTTCCTTTTCTTAATGATCCATCGACTACCAGCGAACACGTGAGCAGCGATCTTTTTTGAGCTTAGTCATTTCCCTTGGTTTCTTTTTTTCCTTATTTTTTATTTTTTTTTTGTTATACGTTAGACGATCCTTGTCTCAAGGAAAGAATTTCCTATAGCGCCAATACTTGTGAGTATATTTAATTTACGTTCGTCATTTCCGGATCTTGTTATATTAGTTTTTTTATTTTTTTATTTTTCAATATTTATTCAACTGAATTTGTGCTGACCCCATAAATGACTTTTTCGAAATTCAGGGAGTAACGCGAAAGAGTATAAGAGCTCTAAAGTCGATTAGACTCGGCTCTCGGGGCAAAGAAACGCTTCTGTGCTTCTATGCTCGAGTTTCGAAATCGGACTTTTGCTCGTTCATTCTTTCTACTAACTCTCTCTCTCGTTCTCTCCGCCCTGGTCTCGTCGTGAGGCTCGTTGACGACGCATCGCGCTTCGTACCGTCGTGATCCACCGGCTTTTATTAATAGACCCTCTCGAAGAGACTCACGTACGACGACGACAACGAGCGCACCCGCTTATTCGTCGCTCTTTTCGGGCTTCACGATTATAAAAAAGGAAAATAAAAAAAAAAAAAAAAAACGCGCTGATCGTGAATTCCAATTACGTCCACTCACTATCTTTTTACGCGATCGAACTTTCGATTATTCTGTACTAACGTCGGTTTACGAAATCGTGAAGAATAAAATAGAATTAATCCACTCGAGGAGACGATTGTTGCGTTGAATTCTCAACGCCGCTTCGAAAATATCGAATTTTTTTTGTGGCAAAAGAAAAAGAAAATTCATTTTACCGGACTACTTGATACACGGAATTTCAAATACGACGAAAAAGCCAAAAAAAAAAAAAAACGAATATAAAACTGATAAAAAGAGAATCGTCTGTACAGAAAAAATGAAATATGAAATGAGATTTCGAGACTAGAAAAAAAAAATGATACAATTATAAGTAACGATTTTTCAACTTTACAAGATCTCTCGGATCGGTTTACATTGAACATTTGCAAAACTGGCTTTCGATCAAATACTAAATTGGGGCTTGTGGTTCGCGTGGAGCGTTGTAGCATTCTTCGTGACTTTTGCATTTTTTCTTGGCATCACTGAACCCCTGAAAACGCGTTCCCAACGGTATAGAGTTCCTCGAAACATACAGAATCGCTCGAGTCTTGTTTATAATTCCGGGGCGTACGATAACGTTAACGATAACGACTACGTTGCCCAGAGGCCATCAGCCCTTATCGTCAAGGTGAGTTTTAATTTATAAAAAAAAAGTACCAAAACTCATTGGTTTAATTTTTTTTTATTATCCCAAAATGCTTTTGGTACTTTGTCAGTAGCGAAGATGGAAATCTCTGAGCAGTTCAACAAAAATCATCAATCATTTCAGCGTTCATGAAAAGATTCAATTTTTTCAAATAACTATTCGAAGTTTTTGTCGTTGAAAAAAATAATTTTTATTTGTTCAAAACCAAATGGGACTGTCACTTATCGTGTTCCTTATAAATTTAAGCGAATTTGGATAATGTATTTTGTGCAATGCACCAAAGAAACGTCAGTGAAAAATTAATCCATTTTTTTTATCGACAATTTGTCAAACCATCGATACTCATTAAATTTAATTTGAAAATAGAAGAATCGTTACGTTCAAGTAAGAAGAGTGATCCATCTTCAGCGAGTAGTGTGTGTTTGTTTTTGTTTCGCATTCGTGTAAGTTCGCCAAAGTGATTGAATAAACGGAATAACAGCAAAAAAAAAACGCTTTTTCGTTAAAAAAAAATAACATTTTCATACCTAGCGCTAATAAGTAAAAGATAAGAAAATCTCGTGTGATTCTCACGCCTGTAGGTCTGATAACGACTAAATTGACGGTCGAACGCGCCCCTTTCCCCTCGGCCCCACCGGAAGCCATCAGCCGGAAACCTGACCGATGACTAGAAACGACCGTTTCATTAGACTGACAAAAGTCCGACGGGATATTGCATAAACTGTTGTGACGACAGAAAATAAAAGAAAAATTATGCCCCTTTGTCCAGCAATTAATCGTTTTTTTTCTCTCTTTCATTCTTTTTTATCCACTCGTTAAAATTCTGACGAAATTTCATTTCATTTTTATTTTTTTTTTTTATTTTTTATTCCAGGATGAAAATTCGAGACCACCAAGAAGCAGACTTCAATTTCGCAAAGACGAACGCTATGGGTTGAACGGGCTTCGGAACATTGGAAACACAGTAAGATTTATTTTCAACCAATCCGTGAATTATATTTCCTTTTGCCTTGAATACTTTCGCCATTATATACGTAACCATGGAAAGAGGAAGAAATGAATTAGACAGTCATTTAATCACAGATGTTTTCCCTGAAAATTGCTTTTCTTCAACCAACTTACATAATTCTTTTTTGGTACTTTGAATGTGACGAAAAATTTCGGAGTAATCAAGCAAACTGGTTTTTGCAATTCAGAATGATCTCGTTATTAATAGTTTTATTTTTTTTTCTGTTATCAGTGCTTCATGAACAGCGTGATCCAATGTCTGAGCAACACGAGACCACTGCTCGAGTATTTGCTGAACGAGCAACATCTGCAGGACATAAACACCACAACTTCGAGCATGAAGGGCGCACTGATAAAGGCGTTCGGTCAGGTGATTCAAGAACTGTGGGAGATGAGCGGTGATCATGTGGTCAATACGACGGCGTTGAAATCACAGATACAGAGATTTGCACCTCGTTTTATGGGCTACAGTCAGCAGGACGCGCAGGAATTTTTACGTTATCTTCTCGAAGGCTTGCACGAAGACGTCAACAGGGTCACGGTCAAGCCTCAACCAATTCTCACCGATATACCGGATCATTATTCGTTAGTGTTTAACGAATCGCTCAATTATTTCGACATTAGAGTTAAACTCGATTTATCCAGAAGAAAATTATCGATTTTATTATCGTAAAATCAAAAATATGCGTCGGAACAAGTGATGATTCCTTTTATTGAAAATTCAATTTTTAAAACTTAACGAAGGTCCAAAGCTTCAAAAAGATCGTTGCAATAGTTTTCGAGATATCTCGCTCACCGACTTTGGTAGCGTATTTTTTAAGGACGACGTTTTCAAAAAAAGTCATTTGTCGTTTAATTATCGTTGCAATCAGGGGAACGGAAGGGCAAGAGATATTCAGTTGCGTGAAAGTAATTTTTTGTTTTAATTCACAACTAAAGTTCGAGGCCCAGGATTCATCTCATACATTTGAAATTGCGTTACACGAATCAGATATTATAGCGTCGAGCCAGCTGATTATTTTCCACGTAAATTATCAATTTTCATTAAACGTCGCAATGACATTTTCGATACAACTATTTTCTGTGCCTCGATAAAAATGATAGTAAACAATTAGAGCATGATCATTAGTAATTAAACCAATTTTCTCTCAACTAAATCTCATGGGGGAAATTTTGTTTTTATTTTTTGTAGAATGGGTTAAGAGATCAAGATTGAAAAATGAATATTTATTAAGAAAGAAACAAACATAAGAATAAATTTGACGCTGGGCATTCTGATGTTTTTCACAGGGATAGTCACAAAGCCTCGGAAAGTTGGAAACGGTATTTACGAAGTGAGGACAGCACGATAGTCGACGTATTCGTTGGACAATTGCGTTCATCGTTGCTTTGCACCGCCTGTGATCACGTCTCGGTAACCCTCGATCCAGTCTGGGATCTGAGTTTACCGATACCGATGAGGCTCGGCACGGTTAAGCTCAATCAATGTTTGGAACATTTCACCAAAGCTGAGACTCTTGACGGTGACGAAAAACCAACGTGTTCCAAGTGCCAGATGAGACGAAAGTGTACGAAGAGCTTCAGCATTCAGAAGTTTCCGAAGATATTGGTTATTCGTATCCTTTTCTTGTTTTTTTTTTTATCGAACAACGCACAGTGTCAGTAAAAGTCAAATTTTCTTGGTTAAGAATTTCATAAAAAAATAATCGAGATTCATAAAAATAGAATTTTTCACTTTTTCTAATCGTAGAATTTGATTTCAGAGAACTCAAAAACTCTACTTATATCCATTAGACATGAGTCAACAACCAAAATGATTGAAAATACAAAAAAAAAAAAAAAAAAAAAAAAAAAACGAGTATTCCTTAACAAAGTTGTCGCAGATTTGAAACGCTTTTCACCAACCGAACGTTTTCGTGGAAAGCTGAGCGTACTGGTTGATTTTCCATTGACCGGTTTGGATCTGAGTGCCTTTGCGGCCCCGGGAGTACAGGGTTGTACATATAATCTGTACGGTGTAGCGAACCATTCGGGTACAACGTACTCGGGGCATTACACAGCCTACTGCAAGCATCCTTATTCGGGTGAATGGCACGAGTACAACGACAGCAGAGTATCCACGGTGCCAGCCCGTTCTGTCGTATCGAGCGAAGCTTATGTTCTATTTTACGAGCAACAACCACCCAGTCCACATTTGTAACCTCACGCCACGAAGCACCATCGAGTTTAGCGAATATAATACAACACTGCGCCATAATTTGCCTCTCTCGGTACTGCGGTACGAACTTACGATTAATCGTCTGTCCGACACGTTTCTTATTATCATTATTATTCTCTCCGCGTGTCTTGGTGGTCTGAAGATCGATCGAATCGACCGAATAATGCTCGATGCAAGTCCAAACCAAACAGGAATAAAAATAATAACGAAAACAAAAAGATAACAACACATTGAAATTTTAATAGTTGACGACGAAACAACAAAACGAACGGGTCAAAAGAAATAAGTGTGTCACGAAGCTCGTAGCAATGAAAAATATTGGAGAATCATGAAAAACGCGAAGCTCGACGGGCGACGTTGCATTTCTTCTTTTTTTTTTTTTTTTTTTTTCTTCACGTTCAATACGACGGTTTGGAGAATCGCGATGCCGACACGAAATTCGACGATAACATTGAAGAAAGCGAAATGAAAAAGAAAAAAAAAGAAACTTAATAACAAGCCCCTCGACGCTTCGTCGTCCGCAATCGTGGCGTGAAATCCGACAAAAGTTTGCCAATTATTTTAGCGCGATTGCTTTTACCAGAATTTTTGTAATTTTTTTGTCTTTCCTTCCTCATCTTTTGCTCCCTTTATCTTTTAATTTTATCCTTTTACTTCTACCATCATGGAGTCCTGATGTTTTTTATTATTTATTAACGGGGTTATCGGGATAGAAAATTTTTTAGTCGCGTGCCATATGCAGTATATTTCGCTATTTTAATAAGCGCGTAAGGAGGATTCATAAAGGCTTGAAATATTTCACATTGAATACGAAATTTGTTCGATGATTATTCTCCTATATCAGGATCGCTCTCAATCTCATCGATGACGTCATGAAGCGTCTCGACGAATAATAATAAATAAATCATCGACGAAAAGGAAAATGTAGATGCGCGCCTTGAAACCAAAGTTGATCGAGTACATCGGTGGTGTGCTCTTTCTGTCTCGTTGCAAGCCCTTTTTAATATATATATATATATATAATCATTGATCCCCGATAACCCATTGCTATAATATTCACTTTTGTAAAATATTTTGTTTATTTATCGAATGAAACAAGAAAAAAGAAAAAAAAACATAAAATAACAATCAAGAGTTTATTTACTTAACTTATGCGAAAATGAGAAATAAAGATTAAAAACAAAAACAGATTAAATTAAATATTAATATATACGATATCGAAGAATGCGATATATATATATATATATATATAAAAAATAAATATATATATTATTATACATATGAGACACCAATAAAGGTAACAGAGAGTTGATCTCAAGTATTCATCATTTCATTCCAAAATCCTAAACCTTTCGATATACATCCTAAAATTCAAGATTCAATTTTTGAAGGCGAATCGTTAACTCAACTGAATAATTTTTGTCACAGGTGAATAGTAAATTACAGACATTTTTCTGCCATAATCGATCAACGTTGTCAACGACTTATTCATTTTTATTAAAACATCAAATAATGAAAATTTTTCATCTTTTGGAGAAATTTTTTTCATGGGTTTGTCGAGGACGAAGAAAATATTGCGGCGATACTGCCGAAAAACATGTATTTTTAGAAATTTTGAACACTTTTTCATTTTTTAAATATCGTACAAGATTGATACGCTTCAAATTTTTTATGCCCATTCTGTAATCAATAATTTATCGTGAATCAAAAGATTTTTTACAATGATTCTTAGCTATTGGTTTTTTAATTGAAATTTGGTCCGGGAATCGTGAGGTTTTTTTAAATGAAAAATATATATTTTCGTTTAAAAAAAACTAGGATCCAATTACTCCAATATTCCGAAAAAATATACTCGAATAATTTTTCAATATTTTGATAGTCATTGTTCATATATGTAGGTCGTTTTGAGTTTTTTTGGTTTTACAAAAATGTGAGTTTTTTTTTTAAATACAATTAATTCAAGATCGAACGATCAGTAGAATAAAAGCTGCACGTTTTGGAATATTAAAAAAAATTTCTTCATCGGCAATTCTGCACATTTATAAGAATCGCAATCAATAATAATTCTTTGGGAAATCCACGTTTTTTCCAGGATTTCACAATTCTGACAGAAACTTAGTTGAATATTTGTTCACTTGTTCATTATTTCGTTTTCTCTTCGTTATTAGCACATATTTAATCTGAAAAGATGAGTTTTCATACAATTGTGTAGAAATTTCGGATTTTTCTAATATGTTTTGAGCCAATAACGTTCGATTTCAATGGATACGGAATCGATTAAAAAATTGCATAAGATTCTGCGAAGTTTGTGATCCTTTGATAAATTCATTTGACGAAATCTTGAAAGTATTATGTTCATACGCTTTCAATAATGATTCGAACAATAGAAAGAAAAATAAGATTTTTGTGAAATTGCAAGTTATTTTTCATGGCTACTAATAATTGAAGCGAATTAACGCCTTCACTTTACTTTTCGAAACGAACGAATCCTCAAGGATTTGTAGTACGTTGATTCTCGTTAAGATAATAGAATCATATTTGCAATTTCTCGCTGCTCAAAACTCGCTAAATATTCTATTTCCAATTTTTTAAATATTACATATTTTCATAAATAATAATTATAAGTACCGAAAAAGAAATGAGTGCTGAACGATATAATTGGAAAAACATGGGTATAAGCATGTGTACCGTCCGCCATTATTAAACAAAGCTCTCCCTTCCTTTTTCCCCTTCCAAAAAATCTTAGCGCAGTTGCAGCAATGGCGGGACCGATGCAGTTCGTTGCAAGCTTTCGAGGCGTTCGGATCGCCGGTGCTCTGCCGGGAACGCCGGCGCGCGTGAAACGCGAGCAGTCGCGACGCAGAGGGGGGAGGGTTCAGGGAGAAAAATGGAATGTATGTGTATACTTACGTATAGATTTAATACGATATATATATATATATATATATATATATATTTGAGCGACATTGGTCTAGTCGTCTACCGCGTTCAGTGAACGATCGTGCAGCAGACGGAGTGTACACAATTCTCTCTCGTACGGTGCTATCGAATTCGCGAATTTTAGTTCAGTATGGTATCGTGCAGGTGGCGCTCGCGTATATTTTTTCGCATACACAATCACGCGTTTGTGTGTCCGAAAGAGGTTTTACATCTCACGTAAAAAAAAAAAATGAAAGAAAAAGAAAACAGGAATAAAACGGAACTGTGCGTATCATATCGTACGTTGAGGGTTACGATGGACGAAAACCCACGCGGGTGGAGCTCTGTCTGTCTGACGAATATGTTACATATAGATATCTATATGTGTACGTATGAATCTATAGATATTTTAATTTTCGTCGTTGTAGAAAAAAATTCTCTTAAATTGTGCTTTATCGAAGTAATTGTTATTTCGACTTTCAATATAATATCAAATGAAATTTTCTTCGAAAAGCTCATGAATTTCGGCGTTCATGATAGTCGGTATCACGAATATCTGTTTAGCCGGGCCACGTGTGTTGTGTGTGCGGTGAGACGAGAGATTGGCGTGTGCGCGCGCGACTGCGTCGGTGTCGTGAGAATTCGCGTACTGTCCGTGTATATTTTCGCACATTTACTCCGTGATTTTTTTGCTCCGAACAGCGTTCTCAAAAGCAGTTAATTTTTCCGTCTTTACGAATCTTTCGAGATTTGCTATATTATTTTTTCAAGATTCTCATTTATCGTGGGACATTAGAATTTTTTTTAACTCACTTACGGTGTACGTACAGTGAAAATATACTGGCACATTACAGACGTATATATACAGATATACTCATTCATGATACGACTCGCACACGCATACAAAACATATAACTATATTACACAAGTACATACATGCACGAATACGCAAAAAAGTGTTTGTGTGCGTGCGATCTCGTGGTGAGCAAAATCGTTCTCGCTGTTCGTGTCGTGCGGCCACCAGAGGGGGCACAGCCGGCGAGACGTCGACCACCCGCGAAAAAAAGCCTGCCAGAGAGAAAGATTTCTCTCCCGTGCACAGTATATAAGTAGTCGCGCGCGCAGTTTCTTTTTCGGGGTTATTCGCGTTCGAGAAACTGTCCATGTGTGTGTTTGTACTTCGTTTACTAAGCTTAATAGATATATCTCTATAGATATATATATATATATGCACGTATATGGCTATATACAAATGTATATAATATCGAAGTATTATATAGAACTGGCAGACGAGGACAGGGGCAAGTCTGCTCTCTCGACCGGTTCGATTCGCGCAATTCGCCCTGTTCTTCTCTCTACAGCGCTGTTCTTCTTCATCTCGCTCGCCCGGTCAAGAGATAAGGAGAAAAAAAATCGACGTTCCTTTTTTTCTCGCGTATCATTCCGAAATATTGTTTTACCTCGTGCGATCGTTTAAACATGCCTTCATTTTATACACGTTGTTACGAAATATTTGCTGCATCTGGATGTACTTTTTTTTAAATTATTTTCGTGAGCTTTTTCAAAGAAATTTACCAAGGGTTGACGATGGAAAAAAAAATTTTTTTTTTTTTCCAACTTTACGATTTTGTCTATCGAGATTTTTCTCGTTTTTTTTTCTAATGCTTTTACCCCTCGGTCTTTCTTTTTCTTTCTATCTTGTTCCCGGTGTTTCTACTGTTGGTAGAAAATATTGCTATGCCTCCGTTGGCCACTCCGTGTGTGCTGTGTTGCCGAGCCAATCTCGCCGGCCGGAAATAGGGCGAGTAACGTGTGCGAGCTTATAACACACGCATTGCTAATCTACTCTAATTTCGTGAATAGTTACAATCTATATAATGTGTATAACAAGGAATAATTTGTTTTTTTTTGTCCCTCGAGAAAACGCTGATCATACGGTGAACATTTTTACATAATTCTAGAACAATTTTGTTTTGCGAATTTCGTAATTATGAAACGACGATCGCAAGCGGCGACACTTTTTTTTGGTTACCGAAAACCGAGTTGCTTTAATTTCTCGATAGATGTCGCTGCAAATTTTATTTGATAAGATGTACTCGCCGTTGCGTATGTACTCCGTGGATAGCAACTGTTGCTCCGGCTCTGATCCAAGCGAAAAAAAAAGACTTGACAATTAGTTCGGTGTTCCTCGTGCTTAAAATTTGCATCGTCAACGTCCAACGAAAACTTTTATTGAAAATTTTTTTGAAGAATCGTCCCTGCACAGCAAACGTCTCGACAATTATTCTTAGCTTTCCAAAAATCGTCGATAAATTTTGTCTCAAGCACACGTGATTTACGTTTACGAGATTTTTCTGAGAATTCTCACCAATCTATCGATTGATAGGAGCGAGTCTTCGTAACTGGCTATCATTCTTTGCCAAATATGGATTCTTATATGGTGATGCAATAGTTTCGGAATTTCGTACGTTGCTACAGCCGCAATGATTCGTCGTGAAAATGCATCGTTTGGAAGCAGAGACTGATCGATTCCGAGTGCGATAGGAAATGGAGGTTTATGCGTTCGTACTTTTCCCTCTGCGAGAATTTCTAAAGACGTTTCTTCTTCCATCGTCGATCTTGTTCTCAAAAGCCCGTGTGAAAAAAGCTCTTATTATTGTTGGTACATTTTTCGAGTATTATTCCTGTACAACATTTAAAAAAATGAAACACTTTTAATATTTATTTGAAAAAAAAATCAAAATCGCCTTATTCACAGACAAAATAATCAGCATGAAAAATTGTTCCTAACTATTCGCAATATCAGAGCCAGAATTGTGCGATATCGATAAATGGCCACGAATCGCAAAAAAAAAAATAACCTTAAAACGACAAATGATTTCGAACAGACTCTTCCGTTGAATTTTCAAACTTGACGAATACGCGACCTTTGATCGCGCGCACTGTCAAAAAACGGTTAGAGATCAAACAAAAATCCGTTGGAGCGACTTTGAAAAAAAAAAATCGAATTTTCTACTCAAAAGTCCCCAGCGACGCCTATGGATAGTCGGTGGTAGTTCAGTCGCGATACTTTTCCAGAAATAAAACCTCGATATTCGAAGATTCTACGTAAAATCATCGTTTTCCAGAAATTTTTTCGCCATTTTTTTTTTTTTTTTCACTGTACAAAATTTCGTGCCCCGTCACACTGGAGCCTTGCATTTTCCTTGGATCTCGATCAATTCCGACGTTGCGTGCATCGAAAGTACGAAAATTCATTAATTTGGAATAATTTACGATGCGGGAGAGCGTTTGAGGAAAATTTGATCTGTTACAAACTGAATTTGTCGTAATTATTCGCCATTTAAATTGGGAGAAGTTTCGTGTAAACATTATTAACACACGCGTACATCGCCCAGAGTATCTGATATTCTTGAGCCCGTACATAAATTCGTTCTCGTCTTACATATATGCATGTGCATTCCATACATTAAAATATGTAAAATTTAATACATAAAATACACATATGTACGACATATAGACATATTCTATGGTAAAAACGAGCAGAGGCTTTTGCTCGTGTGCGAGAGGGCAGTGATCTCTCGGGGAGCGGCGACCTGACACGAACGCCCGCTACACAGTACTTCGAATGTAGTTGTACCGAAGTAACTTGCATATATACGTCGGTAAAATATACACTCGTGCAATCGGTGGATAAACGTTTGTCTGTATTATGCGCGTATACGGATACAAATGTATGTGAATTTTCATTATTCTGATATTCGTTATGTACGAAAATGTGCTGTATACATTTTTTTTTATTGTTTATGATTGTATTTGTGGATTTTTATAACGTGTGTGGGATGTTTAGACTGATCGGATTCGCCGGGCGTGCAGACTGCGACTGAGTGTCCTACGGGGACTCACGGGGGGGTGGGGGGAAGGGAGCGTCTCTCGCTGCGAGGGCGCCACCGAGCCAAATATCGGCAGATTTACGGGGGAAAAAATGTTTTAGCTGGAAACGTTGATTGAACTTGTTTGTAAATATTCGGTATACATATGGGATAATAAAAGAAATAAAATTTTACTCTAACGAGATTTTTTCGGAGAGAACGGACCTTTGAGCACTGTTTATTAAAGATTTTATAAAGAAATTCTTCGATTTAAATTACTGCTGTGGAGGAGCTTGATGGGGAAAAGAATTCGGCTTGAGAAAATGATGATGGGAATACGATTTTTTGTACGTTACACGTTGTGATGAAATTGCAGCGCAGCCGCATTGTTGTTCAGACTGCTGACGTCAAAGGTGGTTTTACGGATTAAATTCATTCTAAAAGTGTTTGAGTTTTTTTTTTCTCCTTCAAACTGGTCTCTGAGAAAAAAGTAGTGATTATTTCGATCATAATAATTGTGGTACTATTCGTTGAAAAACAATCGACCGAGAATCTACCAAATTTCAACTCAACCGAGCAACTCAGTATCGAGATATTGAGTTGCTATATTACAATATTCTTAACATTAGAGTTTTAGGTGTTCACGACCGAGTGAGCACGAAGATATGTTTGAATTTTTGAGACCACTGAGAAAAAAATGTTGATCGAAAAAAATTTCGTTATTCTTAAGTAAAATATTTATTTCGATACGGACAAGAGAATATTTCTGAGATGAGTCAAAATAATTTGAATCGAATGAACCAATAACGAAGCTTTGGTGCAGCTAAACAGTTTCATGTTGAGACAAAAAAATATCATCGAAATATACGTTTATTCATCCGAACGATCACCGTTCGGTGAATTTTATCATTGAGATTCAGACAAATATTTATTGAAGCAAATAAAAGAAAAATATGAGTTCGCACAAAATCATTCGGTTTCGGTTATTCGGTTGATTCGCTGATGAAAAAAATTCATGATTTTGTTGAATAAACTGAATAATCTGTCATTCAACTAAAAAAATGGTTGGATCTACCAAATTTTCGTCCAACTAAATGCGGATTCGGTTGAATGAACGATTCTATTTTTTTTTTTCTCAGTGTGTGTTTATGATCCGTGAAAAGCTTCTCTTCCTTTCTGAATTAGCTCGGAATATATATTGACGAACGATTTTTACCACGCGCTTTATTTGTTCTCACGTTCTTCCTCTTTCTCCTTTCCTCTCTCTCTTTCTCCAATCCTATTTCCGCGGTTGCTAATTCATCGCGGGCGATATAAACGTATATATATATACACACAACGATTTATCGAGAGATTCGTGTAGACCAGTGAATTTCGTTCGTGCGCGGACGTTAAAGTGTCCGTTTCCGGTTAACCGTACAGTGAAAAAAAAATAAAAATAAAAACAAAACGAAATTGAAAACATATCATGTGCCAGTTTTCTCGATTATTTGTGCCCGAAATGGGGATGCAGTTAGCGAGAGTCGATTACTCGGATTTCTTTTGTCAGCATAAACAACACGTCATGTAATTTCGGAGTCACGTCATCAGGTAAGAATAATTTTCTTTCCTCAATTTAATATTTGTTTCTATTTTTTTTTTTTTTTTTTTTTTTTTTTTAAGTTTATGACAAAAGATTCAACGAACGAAGATGATTTTACGTTTATTCATCAATTTCCTAACTTCTCATCGTTTTCGATATTTTCAATTCGAATTTATTACAAATCTTAAAGCAAAATTTGTCGCTATATTGTTCTGTCGATTAGAATTTAATGAATCTTCAGCAATTTTGCAAATCTCGAATTTTTTACAATTAAAGTCTTTAAAATAAATTTTTTTTATCATCGAACTTTTAATTTTACGATAAAAGAATGAAAACAAAAAATCGGATCGAAGCTTTTTTAAAATAGAAAAGCGGAAGTATATAAGAATTTGCATCCATTATCATCGTCGTGGTAAATATTCACGATGCAGTGAGTATATAAAATGGAATAGAAAACTTCGTACGAAGCGTGATGAAATTCGACGTACCAGTGCCGTGAGAAATTTTTTTTTTTTTTTATCATAGCTCGAACCAATTATATTATCGCACAAGTATCGCTGGGTTTGGTAGACGATCGGTCAATTCATGAACAGTGCGGTATCTATGATAACAAAATTGTTCTTGGTTTTCGCACTGTTCCAAACATTTCATATGCGAAAGCTGAACCCAACGTATGAGACTGTTTCACGCTAGTTAATTGAGTGCTAAATTTTCACGATGCATTTATGAGTATAAATTAATGATTAAAAGGAATAATAAATTCTCAATAGAATACGACTCGAAGGTTCATTCGTTATTTTTCAGCATATCTCGTTAACCTACAATGAGAAAAGGAATTTGTTGATTCAACAAAAATTTTTGTGTGATCGACGAATCGTGAATAACGTAAATTTCTTATTGATGAATCGACCAATTTTTTTTTTCTTTCTTCCACCGCCTAATAGAGCTCTATTGGACTTGAACAAATGATTTTCTTCGATTTGAATTAGGGATGCCGATGTCAGAATCGATTTTTGCAAGAATCGATTTTTGTCTAACCAATAATCGATTTTTTGAATCGATTTTTTTCAACTAATTAATTACCTGAATCGATTCGTTTAACTACAATTCAATTCGATACGACGAATCAATTTTTTCTAACAAGCCAGCATCCTTATAGCTGTATGTCAGAATCGATTTTTGCAAAAATCGATTTTGTCCAACCAATAATCGATTTTTTGAATCAATCTTTTGTAACCAATTAATTACATGAATCGATTCGGTCAACTACAATTCGATTCGATGCGATGAATCGATTGTTTTCTAACAATCCGGCATCCCTAATTTGAATATTTTTGTATTTAAGATCAATGAAAAGCTCAGTCTTGCGATTTTCAATTACAAAAATATTTTACAAATTTAACGAGCACATTTGCTTAGCTCCAGAAATTATTTACTATTGATATTTAATAATATTTTCATGGATCTGCTCTGTCTGTTTGCTTTTAGACATGCTCCTTTTTGAATAAGTATTACAAGGGTTTCCGCTATTTATGCACATCCACAGCGCAATTCGTATATAAGAAATGTTTCGACGCTCTGCGCCACCTAGTGGTCGGAGCGATAAGCTTTAACGTGGATACCCAAGAACAAATGGACTCGAATAGATTCCAAATAGATTCATTCGATTCAAATACAGTTGTAGCAAATAAATTTTTTTTTTTTTAATTAAAATTAAAAAAAATCGAACAAATGATTCTAGTTGATTGAAACAGATCTTTTTTCTCGGTGCGATTAATGAGATTTTCATCTCAGTGCATAAAATTCAAATTCTTGAGAACATTATATTACTTTTGGAAAATCTTGTCGTATTAATTCAGTCCATAACGTTTCTTTTTTTAAATCTTTTATCTTCATTTTTTTCACCTCTCTCTCACTTTACCCGATATGCTTCAATTTCCTTCGTAATATTCGACGTCTACTCCCAGGCTATTTGGAAAAAAAAAAAAATGGAAAAAAATGGGTGCGGTTATTATTCTCCATTTCTAGTACACGAACGTATCGAGATCCAAGGACAGAATAGGTTCTCTTGTCTAGGCCTACCTACTGGTTTGGGGGGGGGGGGAGGAGGGGGGCAAGTACAATCGGGGTAAGGCTTCGAAAATTTTCCACTGGGGCCCCAATCCGAAGGGACGGGGTGTTTCCCCGTCCTTTCTCATATGTCTATCCACAGGTCTATTCTCAGTTTTTCTATGAAAATGGGCGTGTTGATACGAACCCTCGGGCCCTTCGAATCTTCGTGAACCAGTGATGTTCGCGTCTATCGTACAAACACATGCGTATAGACGAGGAAAAACTATTTTGGTGTTTGTCCAATCAGGAAGCTCGGAGAAAATATCTTCGTCTGAAGATTAAGTTGGTCTAATGGAATAGAAGCGGGGTGTGGAGTTGTGAAAAATCGAAATGTTCTTCGGTAATTTTCGATGGTATTGCAGCTCGCACAAAGTTCGAGTTCAGTGAGACTTTTTTGTAGTTCGTGATTTTGTAAAAATTGTTAACTTTTTCACGAAATTGAATTCGTTATTTTTCAACGAATATGAAAAATACGAATTAATCAATCTTCGTACGCTGTATCGGGGAATAAAATTTGCGATTATAAGTCGACAAGTTTTGCAGCATTTTGATCGATTGGCGTGGTACTAGGTTAGTGACTTTGGATGCCGAATAATATTCGTCGCGGCGGTGATCATGAGCAATCGACGAAAATCAATGAATTTGGAATAAAAAAAACAGGCTAATAAATCGTTGAATAATTGTTTCATCGATTCGAGATTGCAATTTGTAAAATAGTGTTACGCACTCGACGAGAACGTCATCGAGGCTTGTGCTCGAAGAAATAAATAGCTCAGGTACCAAAATTCCTTCGTTAGATTTTCTTTCACCGTATAATAATATAAAAAAAAATCGATATCTTCTGACATTCCAATGCGACTTTACAAATTCTTTTACGAACGGGATTGAGAAATTGTCTAAAAAAAAAAAACAAAAAATGCTGGGAAAATGATTAAACGTATTTTTTTATCCGCGTCGTCGCGAAATGCAGCAAGAAGAAGAGGCAAAGGAAATAAAAGAAAGATGCTGCCGAGGGTCATGGACCTTTCGATTTGGCCTGGAATAGCCCATATATATATCTCTTCAGTCGCGTTTGTACTCTCACTGTAACCTGTCGAGCTCTAAGGGCGCATGGCCGTCGCGCCCGCGCATATAAACGCTCCTTCTCTCTCCCTCTCCCTCTCTCTCTCTTCCTCCCTTATCCTCTAACTTAATCTCTCTTTTCCTCGCTCGTATAACGTGAGCCTGAACCCCAGCAGGGCAAACGATAGCTTTTGTATTTCTTTCTCATTCTTACCCCTTGATTTTTCAAGCTGTCTGCCTTCGCTCCCTCTCTCTCTCTCTCTCTCTCTCTTCCTCACACGCTCTCATAACTCTTCTTAGCCCTGATGTAGCCGCCGGCGACGGGGGAGAAGCGAAGGCCGTTTTCCGTCTCTCGTCCGTCTAGCCGACGCAAGAGAGAGAGACCTATCCAATTCTCCACGTCTTCTCTTTTTTTTTTTCCTTCTTCCTTTCTCGCTTTCTTTCTTTCTTTCTTTCATAGAAGACACACGTGAGCAAAATCGTCCATGTGCCTTCGTCTATGGTCGTTAGATCACGTATTAATGACACGGTATACCGAGCGAAACTGGGTCTCAAATCTTCTCTTTATATATAGCCAACCGAATTTCGCCAATCTTCATCTATTTTTTTTTCTCTACCATTTATTTATATTATTTATCATCTAATTACAAAGGTCATTATTCTTATTCTCGCATATATTGTTAACGTTATTTTGACTTTGATGATTCATCATTTTTCTCATATTGATGAACAATTTCATTGAGTTGTAAACACAACGAGAGTGAAACGCATTGGACGAAAGTATATTCGAGTATAAATGAGCTCTTTTATCGTCCGGTTTATTTTCTGTTTATCCATTAATCGTTGATACTCGCTAAACTCGCATCATTGAATTAGCAAAGTTACAGGGTTTATGCAATTGTTGATTTTTGTAGTAATTAACGTCATTCGAATAATTTCAATTATCGATGGGAGCTCGTAATTATTTCGGTGGTTGATGACATTGAAATATTGTAATTAAGGGGTGACAGCGGTAACATCACTCTAGAGTCAGTAAAAAAGAACCAAACTTAATCTTTTCTTTTCGATATTGAAAAAGAGAGATAGTTTCTTTTTTCAGGTTTTAATAAACACGAATTGAAGTGAATGAAAAAATAAAAAAATTCATTGCATTTCTGATAGAAAATGGCGGTGACAGAGCTGGTCTTCGAGAATGCCTTTTTTTCCATGCTTCCACGGCCCGGAGCTACAGTCAACATTTCAAAGCGATTCATCCAACGGTTTTCCAGTAGCGTTTTCGCCCAGTTTGAAAAAAAAAGTTATTTCAACAAAAACGCGTTTAACCCTTCTCGTACACTGGGGGTCCAGTGGCCCCCAACGCCAACTTGTGCCCTAAATATGAAACAGTTAGAGCCCACAGCCTGAGTGGCTGAATGGCAGACCTTAAAAATCTTTTCTTTCTTTTAATTTCATCCCATCGCATTCTAGATGATTTAAGCTGCATTTTCGTTTTGTTTTTTAAATTCAAATCGGCCAAATAGTTTTCTCACAGCGAGCGTTCAAAAATCGATGGGGGCCGCTGGACCCCATGTGTATGTCTCGGTTGAGAACAGACGTGTGTACGAGAAGGGTTAAAGGACCAATTGGATATTGAATGGAATTTTCGTTGGATTGAAACACAATTAAGTTATTTGAAATATTGTTTTAAGGGAGTTCATCTGGTACCGAGCAAGTCAAAACCCAAAACTGTCACGACTAGCGTAGTCGGCTCAGTATGTTTAGTGTGTTTAACCTCCAAAGTTTAACCTCCTTCTTCGAGACAAATTAATTTATTCCAAACCTCATAAGTATCGAATGGATATTGTGAAGTGGTAAAAAGATTTTTTAGATATTTTTTAAGCATTTATAAAAATTTTGTACGAAACTGTTTGTCAATGCTTGCGAATTTTATATTTACAGACGGGAAAACCACAGAAACGCATAAGGAACCGTGTTAAATTGGAAAATCTATGTTTATTAATTTCTCTCAAACAAAGTATTCTAAGGACCTGAAATTTTGACAGGTAATCTAGTTGATATTGATAACTGTATTCAAATTTTTTAATCAATATCTGTTTGTTAATTCGATTACCAGATGAACTCCCTTAAATGCAGTAGTCTCACTGACAATTAATCGTTTTCCAATAGAATCTTTTTTTTTTATTTCGAGAACTTATCCAGAAAACTATTATGAAATAAGGTGCAAAATTCGAAAAGGATTGATCCTTCCATATCGAAGATAATGAAAATGAAAAATTGAACAGTTTCAGGTGTGTCCTTATACGGGCGAAGACGGAAAATTCAATATTTTGCGCAATAACTCCGAAATTTTTTCTACAAATTTCTTTTTTTTTTTCCAACTGACATTCACAGAGATGCGTATAACCAAGTTTTTCAAAGAATTACAGAAATTCTGACCGCCTATAGTTTCGGGTGTAGAGCGATTGAAACTCAAACTTACGTGTATTGAACTTGAACTTTTGAACTCGAGTGTCGAGACCCGTATATCCTGGTTTTTTTTTGCATTCAAAACTTGACGCTGGCTTATAAAAAAATCAAGTTTTACTATTCGAAGATTTTCTTTTTTTGTTATAGGCTCCCGAATTGACAGGGCACACGAGACTATTCGGCTTTAATCGCAGCATCTTATACTGGAAATAAAAAAGGCCAGAGGTGAGTTTTCTCTCTTATCGCACGCTTAGTCGTGTTCAAAACACGACTCAATCCGCCAAAGTCAATACATCCGTAACGTTATTTGTACGTGAAAGAAAAATCGGTTTCGTCAATGAAGAAACTTCGTTTTTTTCGAGAGTAAATGATAAAAACGGAGAAAGACAATTGATTATCGAATATTTTATTCCGCATGCTCCAGTGTGCCATGGCAGTGCAAAAAAAAATGGAACAAAAAGTAGTCGATCAACATTATTGTGCACAATAAATCAATGAATATTACAGAAGCATGCATGAAATTGCAGCTATGAAATAGTATATTACACAACTAGGGCAGGAAAATAAGTAATGTCTCAGATCACATGTAATTGTCGGCCGAGGCGAAGCCGAGGCTGACAAACATGTGGTCTGAGGCTTTACTTTTTCCTGCCCGAGGTGTGTATACGATTTTTCTGTCCGACGTAGCCGGAATGTGGCAACTTCGGCCCGCGTAGCGGGCCGAAAGTAGCCACTTTCGGCACGGAGGACAGAAAAAATAATTTTCTGTCCTCCGTGCCGAAAGTGGCAACTTTCGGCCCGCTGCGCGGGCCGAAGTAGCCACATTCCGGCTACGTCGGACAGAAAAATCGTATACACACCTCGGGCAGGAAAAAGTAAAGCCTCAGACCACATGTTTGTCAGCCTCGGCTTCGCCTCGGCCGACAATTACATGTGATCTGAGACATTACTTATTTTCCTGCCCTAGTTGTGTAATATACTATTAATACACTATAAATTAAATCTTAAATTACTTTAACTATACAGGTTTACTCGAATACAGAGAGACAGAAAGTGAACGAGTGCACGGACGATGAAACAATAAAGCTGTAGGGTATCCATAAAAATTCGATGATCAGAACAATCCTATGAATTTCTTATCCTTTCATCATCCCCTGAAACACTTCGACTTCGAAACAGTGCAGATCTCAAGACTGTATATTGTTTTCCAGAATCCTCTTTACCAAAATGATATTTTAATATAGACTACGCGATGAGTTCGATTTCGTAAACGCGCGTTATTTAGTAGCTCTCTTCAAGAAGACGTACAAATTTTCCGGAAAAAAAAATCAAATGACAAACTAGTTCGGAAAGTTTCTTTTCTGAGTTGAAATTTTAGATCTACATCTTTGGTCGAGTTCAACGACTGAACCCACGATTCGAGTGGAAATAATTCCTACTTTTTTCACTGGAAAGTGAGCATTTATCCTGCCTTTGATCCGTCAAAGCAAACAGGAATCCGTGCGTAAATATATGAAAGCATACATTTGCTGTATGCTCATTGATACATTTCTTTTCGATTAACCCGATACTGAACCGGGCCATAGGGGTCCGCGAATGTTAATTGAGCCTCTCCTCTTTAATGGTTTGCCCTCTTCGCTCGTTCACTCCATATTCTCAACACTTTTTATTTCAAATACAGATAAGTTCACTGCAGGAAGTCATTTTTGCTGCTTCCCTCAATTACCATATACAGCAGAGCCTAAGCATCCAATTTATTCATATTTTTAACTTTTTTTTCCTCACTGATTTATCTCCCTTTGAAACACTATGTTTTACGTTATTTTTCATTTTTTTATGATTATTTTTCATTTTTAATAGAGGACAAAGCTTCGTTGCTATCGGACTATATAACGCGCGAACATAATTATCTTTATCATCGAATCCATCCATCGAAATAACTTTGGTATACACTGAGAAAAGAGTTCAGTTGAATTAACCAAGGCTGCGTAGAATACGTCGAAAGAAATATATTTCGTTCATTCAAAAAATCGTTCAGTTGCACGAATTATTAATTTTATTTCGCTAAACAAAGATACGTATTGAATCAACCAAATGAGATTTGTTGTCGTGGATTTTGTTGAATCAACGTAAGATATTTTTCATTTAATGAAACTGATATTTAGTATAACAGAATAATACATTGGACGTATTTCACGAAGCTATTTGGTTGATTCAACTATTTTCTTTTCTCAGTGTACACTCGTTTATGTATACCGAGAGAATTAAAAGTTGCAGCAGTAGTAACGAGAGACAAACGTGAACATTGGAGATTTTTTTTGTTTGAAAACTTGTTTTGAAAATAGAAAATTTTGTTTTCCTTTCATGAAAAATTCGTACGCTTTGTAACCGTTAAAGTTACAAACATTCGAGATCGTTCTCGACTTTTATTACTGTAACGGTAATTTTTTATTCTTTATTCCCTCCGTGGATACGGATGCACACGAGCTCCATCGTTTCCCTTTAGAGAGGCTTGAAAAACGAGCTTTGAAACTGGATTCTAATTATAAATTTTTGGAGTTTATGTCTTATTTGAACTGCGTCGAGAACGCTTGATTTGCTTGCATATTTTCGACGTTTAGACTCAGCTCGCGATTAATTCGTAGATTTCGCATAGCTCGCGACTAACGCAATTATACTTTGAGGAAAGGACGTTTAATTGTTATTTTCGTTTTATATAGAGCGGTGAGATTTTATGGAAAGTCGACTGTATATAGAGAGGAGCGCGCGCAATTCAGGCTACAGTCTCGATTCTGTAAATTTTCGTTGAATATATATATATATAGGTGCGTGTAGATATCCATGTGAAGGAGAATATCGCGAAGCTCGGCTGCGTTTCTCTCGTGTCTGGCGTGCTGGCTGCAACGCGTGCGGCCACGTGATCAATATGAGAGAATCAGCCACCCGCCGCTACACCGTCGAGCCGAATCGAGCCGCCGATCCGAACTTTGCCGGAGACACACGATACGCGTTTCGGCAATACCGATGAATTCAGAAGAATCTCTGGAGGCCCACTGTGTGTGGATCTATATATATTAGAAAATAAACCAGCGACACGTTCAATCTTTTTTTTTTGTTCTCTTCATTCGATCCCACAATATTTTAATCAATTTTCACGTTCGTGTTCTCTCCGATTCGAACTTGGAAACTTTCGATGAGTTCCCATCAAAAATTGCAATTTAATGCCTTCTATGAATATATTTTTTAGTTGAACCGTTTGTTTATATCTTTTCGTGCCAATAATCTTTCAATGTAGATGCAGTCGGATGTACACTGAGAGGAAAAAAAAATTGTTGATAGCTAGAAATTATTTCGTTTCTATCGTTGCTGGTCGAACACCAACAAAGCTTCGGTGCAGCTAAACAATTTCATGATAAGGCTACAAAATTTTATCGAAATAAACTCAATAATTTATTCATCCGAACTATCAACGTTCGGTGAATTTCATCATTGAGATTCAGGCAATTATTTATTGGAGCAATTGAAAATTATGCGTAAGCGAATAAAAAAAAAAAATGAGTTGTTCGAAAAAACTCATTCGACTTCGCGGTGCATTTGGTCGATTCATCGATCGATAAAATTTTCATGATTTTGTTGAATAAACTAAATCATTTGGCAATGAACAAAAAAATTGTTGGATCTACCAAATTTTTGTTCAACTAAATGAATTCAGTTCAAAGAATTTTTGTCTCGGTGTTACGAAAATATTCGACAAATTATTTTAATATGGACGCTACGATTTTTTTTTGGAAAATATTCAAATTTGCAATTCTCTGCAGGTCTTCTACTTTTATGTATTATTTCCAATAGAATCTCTTACTCGTTTAGAGTTTTATTTCTTTTTTTTTAATTATTCAAACTCTTTGTGAAACTTGAAGTCAGTGAAATGATATAATAAATCAAGCCAATTGGAATGCTTGATAAACTTGAGTTTTATCGACTCAAAAATCCTGGCAATTTGGAATTTGTGACGATTTTGAGAAACAGTAAAAAAAGAAAAAAGTTTACTTTTCGAAACTATATTTATTGTTTATATAATTTCGAAAAATAGTTGCAATTATGGATTCGATTACGCGATCGATCGATCGAGAGACTCGTCAGTATTTCCTGAATCAGTACATTTGAATCTATTTTCCGAGCACTCGCGGAGTCATATTTTTCGCACGAAACGATTGAACCATTGGAGTAAAAATTTGATGATATTTCAGCAAATTCGTTCGCATGCCATGGACACGAATTGTTCACTCGACTCCTTCGAGAATAATAAAATAAAAATTGCTGTTGAGTCCAATGTTGTATAAGAAAATGAACCGTCAATTTATTTGCTCGTTCTTCATGTCATTGAATAGTTTAAAAAAGAAAATTACTGCATGCTCTTCTTAATTTTGTGCTCAATTCTCTGTACTCTTCATCGCTGTACTGTCGCGATTCGTGATCTCGAGTCTCACTTCACTTGTCACCTTGATCAATTTGAGACTCGCCGCCGGTTCTGCTGCAACAACGACATCCCGATTTTATTTTTATTTTTGTGAATTCATCGATTTTTTTTGCTTTCTCTCTCTTTCTGCTTCTCTTCCGTTCTATCAACCTTTTACATTTTGTCCAGTGTTTCTGGAAACAAATGAAAATGTCGAGCTTATGTGCTCGTGACCTATTATGATTTTTATTGTTAATTTTTCTTATACCAACGTACTGTCACAACTATAAATGTATCGGTTTGAAAATCGATTCATTTTGAACTGCTTACTCGTGCGGATAGTTCGGAAGAAACCGGTCGAATTTAGGTTTTGTTAATTTTGAAATTAAACCTTGTGCAGAAATTTAACGATTCTTTAAGAAAGCGTTCAATTGCTTTCGACGAATTTTCCGCACAGCAACCAATGTCTCGTGGTAACAATATTATCAAGTCTTTCGGTCAGATTTTTTATTTTTTTCAAATCAATTTTTGATTAGAACTCAATATAAGTTTTAATGTATTCGACTATCACTGCTTTCATAGTTTCAATTGATTAAACGACTTTTTCTGAAATTCACAAATTGTCATTATATCGGCAATTTTTATGGGATTCTCTTGTATCATTTCGTGATATAGTTTCATCTTGAGAAAGCGATTTCCCATCAGAACTTATGCTGTGTTTTTCGAGGCTCGGCATACATCTTCAAGGAATTATTCTCCAGCAATTGGTATCAGGATTGAGTCGAAATATTTGTTACTTTTTTTTTTCTCTGAGATACCAGTTGAAGAACAAAAAAAAAACATTTAAAAAATCGCCAATCAAACTTTCTCAGTTTGGCATTTCGTAGAAAAATGTGATTCCTGTCTGATTCTGGCATAATTGCTTGCAACACTGATACAAATCAAGAATACGTTTGGTTTTGGTTTCAATATTTCGGATCGACTCAGCCTCTGCCAGACTAACCGTCGATCACACATTTTATCTTTGCACCAGCGAGTGAACGCTACATAAATGAGGAATAAAAGTTGTTAATAGTACGAGAGTATTCATCGTTGGCAGTAAACATAATCGTCAAACCTCTCACAATACAAAAAGTCCAATCTCTCGTAGTTGAAACGAAAAAAAAAAAACTTGAAATAATATCGATTCCGCGATTTTATTTTCATCGTTGAATATATATGAATGTTGAAATAACAATTATTTGCTTCAAGCTGGAGCTTGAAACTGAAAACAAAAATCGAAAGTTATTTGATATTATTTCATTTCACATTGCGAAATAAACTCGTCTTCCGGGCTAAGTTGATAGTTTGAAAGAATAAAAAGAAAAAAAAAAAAAAAAAAACAATTATGACCGCAACCGCATGCATGTGCGTGACTACGCTTCGCAACGCGCATCGATCCAAGATCTAATCTTTGCAACGAACAGACACACGGAGAGTCCGTCGTCATTGCGGATATTACCGAAACGCCAACGTAACGCACACGAGCTCTGACATAATGTTTTTTTTTTTTTTTTCTGCAATATTATTCCCACCGAATTCTTTTGGGCGACTGAAAAAGAAATGATAAAAAAAAGTAAAAATTCGAACAATTGCGTTCGCAGATTCGCGGTGTTGCAAGATCCGTTTCCTGTTCAAAGCTCTTTGCTTCGTTACCGCAGCGTACATACGTTAACGTAGTCGTTTCGCGATTCTTTATCCCTCCGAAACATCACGAGTTTCTTCAAGAGAGACAACGAGGAATCATTTTCTGCGGTTTAAAATAATCACGCGATGAAGATTTTTCGTTTAGTTATAAGAGAAATAAAGAAAATAAAATAATATCGTTTCAGAATTAGTTCCGAATGTTTCGTTCATTTTTAGTTTTCAAAATGAGTCGTATAGTTTTTGTTTTTCTCTAAATGACTAGAAACAAGAAAAGAAAATATTAAGAATTTCGTTAATCTTTTCGTTTGGAGTTTAACTTAACAATCTTATTTCGCGAAAAATCCCGAAAATTACAAATTTTCAGAGGTTTACTACAAGCTGCCAATAAATATTGGTTCCTGCTAATGAAAAATGAATATTCCATCCATCTCGACCCTACGAAGCATCAACATTAATTAGTAAGATACACTGAAAACGAAATTTTGTTGCCTGAATCAAATAAAATAGTCGAATACGTCGGACAAAATATTATGG
Source organism: Campoplex capitator (assembly GCA_037576405.1). Taxonomy (NCBI): domain Eukaryota; kingdom Metazoa; phylum Arthropoda; class Insecta; order Hymenoptera; family Ichneumonidae; genus Campoplex; species Campoplex capitator. The sequence goes on from JARBWI010000015.1 coordinate 3,916,786, forward strand.
ATGAATGCCAAATGGAGGTGCACAGAACCAAAGATCTGATGTGCACCTCAACTGTGGCAAATAATCAATGGTCGAATCAACAAAATAAATTTTGACCAAATGAATTTTGTTGGATCAACATAATTCCGTTTTTAGTGTACGTTACGTTTGCGGTTTAAAATGTCCCCGGGGTTCTCGAAATGTTCGGAGACGTTCCTGACCCAGAATTTGCACCGGGACTCAGAGTTGGAGAGAACGAGAGAGAAAGAGAGAACAGGAACGCGATAGGGAGTATGGTCCCACCGGGTGCCATATGTGTGCGCAAAGGAGATATCCGGACAAGAGAACCTGCTGTATATAGCCCGGGCCTTGCTGTTCAGACTATACCATAGACAGAAAGAAAGAAAGAGAAAGAATGCATCCCATGCATCCGTGCATCTACCAGACTCCTCGCGCGCCCGGTTCCCAGACTCTCTCCTCTCTAAAGCAGAGGACGGATATCTCAAGCTTTACCCGCCTGCTTGCATGCGTGCAACTTGCTCTTATTCGCGAGAACACGTTTTCGAAACGTTCAACATTCACCATACTTATTCATGCACGTGTATATGAATACATATATATTCAAATGTATATATGCCATGCGTTTCGGTCTCGTTCTATACCGAGCTAATATTCGTCGACACGAATTCTCACATTGATTCACATCTCGTGCTCTCTGTTGTCGTTATTAACATTATTTTTTAGAGATAATTAAAACGTCGCACCAAACTGGCAATATTTCAAAACTTCTTTTCAACTCTTTTTCATTTTTTTTCGATCATCGTACGATCGCGCAGTTTTATGATTCTTTCGATAGAAAAAATTTGCTTCGGAGCCATTTTGCAGTACATTTCTGCGGTATCATCGAAATATCGCTGTATTCGAGAGCTCGCTTCCAAGTTTTTCATTATACTCGAAAATTTTTCTCGGACGAATCCCTCGATTGAGCGATGATTAAATAGGAAAATCGCCGAACGGTTGGAAATTCGATAAAGATACTCTTTTGACTTTGTTATTTATAAAAAATGACATTCCCTGGAATATTATAAAATCGATTTTTATTTGTATGAGAGGAAGCGATAGCTGCAAAATTTACACGACGCGCGCTATATTTATTTCATCGCGTTCATCGCTCTGCAGGTTTTGGAGCGTTTATCGTTGCTTCCTTCAATTTCCATACTCGTGGCTTCCGTGTTTCATGCTCACGAATTATTCGCCATATTGCTCTTTTAATTTCGACGCATCGTATCATACACAGACACCGACACACACACACACACACACACGCACATGAACCAGTAGACGTCCGAGGTGCACGCATATAATCGATAATGGTCATCGTTTCAGTTCGAGAAATATTATTTAGATAATGATGGAAATTTTTGGTCAAATGCGTAGCTGCGATTTATTCCTCGCTATATTTGTCCTTATACACATTCATTCTGAAGCCTTTTGCATGGAAATCATGAATGATGATCACTCTTCCGAGAAGCCTGAAAATTGAACATTCAGACATTTGTCAGTGAAAACTTTATCGTAATTTGGAAAAACTCTTCAAACTATTTTTTTTTTATCAATTTTATATTGTACACGGGGAGAATGGAAACCGAAGAATGATCGTTGAATTCTCGGAGATTGAAATATGTGTTTTCGAAAAATTGTTGCGCGGATACGTGCTTGAAAAAAGTCTATAAACCTTAGTAAGCCTGTTATCTCAAAAGTAATCTCTTAAGCAATAAAATATATACGAATTGTTTTTCTATGAATATCGATGAAAATAATTCAAAATTGTGAAATTTTGCAGCTATCAGTCGGTTTAATTGATTTTAAATACTTAAATTTCGTTAAACTTTATCAAACTTTGTACGAATGTATCAAGAGAATTCCAGCATCGATACGATCAGTGTGAAGCTGGCAATTCACTTCGAAGTATTTTTTTTTTCTATTCACATTGAGAAAAAAAAAATTGTTCATTAAACTAATTTTGTTAGACAAAAAAATTGGCAGATGCAACAGTTGTTTTTTGTTCAATGCCGAACGATTTAGTTTATCCAACCGAATCATGACAAATTTTTTTTATCAATGAATCGACCAAATCGCAACTTTTTTGGTTGCTTCAATAAATACATATTTGTCCGAATCTCAATGATGAAATTCACCGAACGTTGATCGTTCGGATGAATAAATGAATTAATTTATTTCGATGTTCATGTTGTTGCCTCAACACGAAATTGTTCAGCTGCACCAAAGCTCCGTTGGTTCGACCACCAACTTGTTTCAACATCCACAAACAATTTTTACTCTCGTCTCAGAAATATTTTCTTACCGCCCGCAATTAAATATTTTCATCGAGAAAAATTTGTTTCTCTCAACAAGATATATATTTTTCTCAGTCTAATTATAAATTTTATATCGATAAATTAACGCGTGAACAAAAACGCGTATTAAATCCCCGAGAAATGTAGCGCGACAGCGCCTCGAAAGCAAGATATCCGTCGAAAATATGCGCGCCCCTGGATCGCGCGATATACCTTTGTGGAAAAGTAAATTCTCTCCGTGTCACTGAACTTTCTCATCCTTCGCATGCTCCCTATATAATATACCGCCGGCCGTTTGACCCCGTCGTTTGGTTTTTCCGCGTGAAAGAAGCCTCGACCTCGTCCGGAAGTCGAATGAGATACATATATATATGTACACATACAATAAACTACAACACCTTTGTACCAACATCGATGTGCGTCCGTGCATGTGCGCGCGCGAGTCCGTGCATTTGCCGGTGCAGATATAATGGAAGGGGCAAAACGTAGTGATGGCAGTGGTTCTCGACGAATTCCCCCTTCTCTTCTCTTCTCATTTTCCCTCTCCAAAACGCCCCGACGCCGCCCCCGCCTCTCTTTACCCCTCCGCGCCTTCACTTTTCCACCATTTTTCTGAAGCGCAGCCTCTCAGTCTTCCCCACACATCATTGCCCCCCCCCCCCCCCCCCCCGCCTCCCTTCTCCCTCCGCCTCGCCACTTTTTTTATCGTTTTTTTTTTTTTTTTTCACATCACTCGTTTCAGCACGCAACTTCCGTACTCCAGTCATATCCTTTATCGAAATTTTTTTGAATCTTCCTAGCGAACTCCTGTACTCCAAAGATTTCTCTACCTTTTACGTTTTTTCAACATTTTACTGTTTTACGCCGCTTCGACTCGATGCGTACTCCATTTTTTCGTTGCAAAAACGTGGAAAAAACTTTTTGCTCTTTACCAACGGAGCTGTTTTTTTTTTTTTCTTTCCAACGTCACTTTCATTCGACGAGGAGGGCAATCGTCGTGTTTTCATGAAAATCGATGAAAGATTTTTGTGTAAATCTCAATAATCGACGTTGTCAAACGAGCAATTGTAAACCTTTGGCCCTTGGGCTGCACCCATCGGCGCATGAGCCCACCTGAAACGAGATTGATCGAACACGAAGAAAAATGATCAATTCAACAGAATCGTTGGTAACTTCAACGGCAGGTTTTATTCCGATCCATCAAAGATCGTTCATGTTTTATTCATCAGTATTTGAAGCTGTTTAACGATTAATTTATAATAATTCATGTGAAATTATCAGATTTCGGCGGAATATTTATAGTTTTCAAGCGACATTTTTCAATATCAATAATTCAAGGTAGCCAGGCATATTTCAGTTTTTTCTTTCCAACACTGTAAAACTCGCTTGTTCTGTACTAAATATTATCTCGATTTGAAAAATGAACGATTTTATCGTTTTAGTGGACTCGAAATTTTTCAGATTTTTTCTCAATAGAAACGTCGGTGATGATCGAAATAAAAAGTTCTGAAGACAAGATCATTTCATTCACAACATAATCAAGAAAAAAAACAATTTTTACAAAAGATTCGTGTAGTTGAATTGAAAAAAAAAAATGAGTATTTAAAAGAATTGATTAATTTGTCAGATGCTTGAGGATACATTTAGAGGAAGCATAATTTTTTGTTCCATATCTCGACGAACGAGTTTGAGAAAGGGGAAGAAAATGTTGTAAGAATAAGACTGATAGAAATGATGAAGAAACAGCAGCATCTCTGGCGCGTTTTCTGGATCTCTTGTTCACTTTTGTGATGCTTCGAGAAATTGCATTCTATTCCCCCGCGTGGACGCGCTCGGTCGGTTCGACAGTTTGCAACCTTAAACTCTGGCTGGTAGCACACAGAGAGAAGACCCTCTTGGCGGCTCTCGTACGTTCGTCCCTCTTACCCTTTCCCCGTTCTTGACGTTCCCGAACCCGTTCGTTCTTTCGTTTCTCCGGTTCTCTATCCGTTCGTCGGTTCGTTCGTTCGCCCGGGCGACGCACTGCACTGAACCACCGCCGCGCCGCCACCCCTCGCACGCTGCACTCTCTTCTTTCTATCTTTCTCGTTCTCTGACTTCTCTTTCTCTCTCCCGCTTTCTCTCGTTCTCTCTCTCTTTCACATCGCGACGCAACGTCAGTCTCTCGCTACTCGCCGTCGAAGGTGGGCCATCATTTTCTCAATTTAACATTTTTATTTTTTTTTTTTTTTCGTGCACGTTACTTTCTATCGCGATCTCACGATCGAATTGCGTTGCAATTTAACGTTTTGGTTACTTTCACCGTTGAACCATGTGGACATACGGGAAATAATCGGTGTTGGAAAAATCTCTCGTATACTAATCGCGATGCCCTTCGGTTCTCTCTTTTTCTGTTCTCCGGATGATCTTCGACGCTACTATATTCGTGAATAAACTCAACACCGATTTCATCTTTCGAACATTATTTTTCGGGAGATAAATTCTTACTTTTTTTTTTTTTTTTTTTTTTTTTTTTTTTTTTCGATACCACGCGCAACTTTTCGAAAATGAGTGAAACCGTTCTGGTAACGATGCTCCGGTGCTCTGAGATTTTTCGTGGAATCTGCGCGCCCCACCCGTTGTCACTTTTCTCCACGAAATTTCGTATGTTCGTCAAAGTAATTGAAATTGTTGAATTCGATCGACGTTTCAACGAACATATCGTGCTCAAATATCCACCTTGGTGCGGCCTCCTCTTTGTGTGCTTTCTCGTAAAATATATTTCCTATACAAAATTTATTTCGTATACTCGATACGAGGAGTGTTTTGCAATTCGCCTCGTGAATTTTGTGCCTCGCGATTCTTAATTGAAACGAAAAAATGAAAGAAATGAAAAAAAATAAAAATGAAACGAAAGACGTTATCGCTGTTGCGTATCCTCCCGACGCCGCGCGATATCACGAAACGGCAGAGAGTACCAGAGCAGATAGGAAAAATAAGGTGTTGAAATAAATTTACCCGTCCTCACTCACTATCGTTTGGACCAGAGAGAGAGAGAGAGAGAGAGAGAGAGAGAGAGAGAGTACGAGAAACGTGGGAGATAGGAGAGAATTGATAAGAAAAAATGATTAATTCAAGTGCCAAACGACGTATCGCATAATTTTGACCTTTCGAGTTTTTCAGTAACGTCGAAATTTCTTCACAAATTTTTACACTGCGCAAAGCGAAAAAAATACATTCAAAGATCCATATTGGCTTGGTATATACCGAAATAGAAAGTCGCACGCACGGTTTCATATTTTTTTTTGACAAAATTTCTTACTCGTTTCAACATTCTTCGGTCCTCGTGATTAGATTTATTCTCATCGAATTTCGCTCGTCTGTAGAATTTTTTCTTCTCACTGTTCATAAAATATTGAAAGAATTTTGAATTCATTAGTGTTTGGAAAATCGTTGAATGAGATGAAAAAGAAATCTTTTAAACTCTCTTGTGCTCTCGAATCATTAGATCGATAGTAAATCAATTGATTTGTCGACGTAAAAACGTTTCTTCGAATAATTAACAGGTAGAAATTGATTTGAACGACATTGACCCTAATTACGAACGTCTCTCTTGAAAGTATTTCAATCTTATCCATTTCTACGATTTCCTCATTTATCGATAGATTCAGACCGACTTTTTTATTTCGCACTTTAAATAAATTTTTTGACGTTTCGTATTGATTTTTATTACGCGAGTGATATCCGCGGATTTGTTCGAGGACGTAAAAGAAGTGGAATCGATAGATCGAATTTGAAAATAATTGTTCTTCGGTACGAGTTTTCATACCGGGCTAAGAGACAGAGGTTGCGAGCGTGAGCATGGAGCAAAAGTTTGAATCCAGTTTTCTCAATCTTTCAAGCATTACCGCGGTTACAGCTAAAGTTTCTCGGCTCCTATGAAGCGTATGCGCGCAATGAGAAGAGAAAAAAGGAGCAAAATTCAGGGTGCAGAACTCAAAAAACATTGCTTTCATTGACTGATCTATAACATCGACAAATGTTCAGTGTTCAAGTGTCAATTAATGCTAACATTTTAGTGTTTTATTCGTTGTAACGATAGAAATAATGAGTCTCCTAATTTTTTCGAACGTATCACCAAATGGATATTATAAAAGAAGCTGACATCGTCGACCATCGATTTGGTAAGATTTCCTGTAATTTTCTACTACTTTGTTCCCGCACTGGAAAGATCCGAATAGCCGATAAATAAAGTACCGGTCAGTGGTTTAATTCGACAATTGAGTAATAAAAAATTTCAAATCACTTTTTCCTTCGAAGCACATGCCAAAAGTTTTCGAGCAAGGAAAAATTTTGAAATAGCTATTGAAACTGTAGTTTTATCCGCAATTGGAGAATAAAAATGCAAATCGTATTGTTTCGAAACGCGCGTACGGTCAAAGTTTTAACCTGTAAAAGAGTGTTTAAAAAATAGATAACAATATAAATTGATAAAGTTTTTGGAGAATCGAAGTTTTACGAAATCATAACGAATACTGAGTTTGTACGAACCTCGATGTTTATTTATTGCAAAATAATAATGCGAAGCGTGACCGTATACGATAGCCAGGTCACCGCCATTTCTTTGTCGAGCAATCGGTCAATATCATTTCGACTCGAAGATATATTTATATATATATATCGGTAGAGATAGCTTTAGTCAACAATGAATTACCGCGTTATGAACATCTGACGTTTGTCAGAGAACACGAGGGATCGAGGCGTTCTCAGAGCTTCGCTCGTAATTCGTATGCGCATGAACTGCTTCTCGTTAAATCAATCACACATCTCTTTCTTGCCATACCCTGCTCATTAGGATCTTTTATATGTCTCGTTTAAACTATTTCCTTCATTATTTTTTAAGATTTTTTTTTCTTCGTTACGATATTTATGTTTGCAGATTATCAGTCAATCATTTGTATTCATAATTATTAAAGTATTTTTATAAAATTACCAAGTATCAAGTAATAATTATTTTATTTCGTCAATTGAGGATTTTTTTTGTATTCTACATCGCTACCATAGGATTCTACACTGACGTATAGGCTGGAAAGATAAAGTGATTGCATTCGTTGGAGTATAATTATGAATGGCACCGAAACAATGTTTCGTCAAATTCACATATTTTCTGCATCGAACGTGAACACGATCGAAGAAATTTTTTCAGGGTTTTGCTTCTTCCGTTGGTTAAAAACTCAATTTTCTTCTCAACTCCGCGCGTAAACACTCCTTTTTGGCAAAATTTTTATGATAAAATTGAGCAAACGCGGCTCGATGATTTGGGGTTTCCGTACCTTTTGGCATAACAGTATGAAATTATTGGAATATTTCGTCATGCAATAGGAATATTCTCTTGTTTCAATGGATAAAACATTGAACATAGGATAAATCTGCTGCTGTCTATATGAATAAGAACAACGTAAAAATATCGTTTGCAATTCCACTTTCGTTATAATCGAGGAAACGGTAAAAAAAAAGAAAATCGTTTTGAGACTATTTAAACTGATGACAGAAGAAAACGTCGATTCTGTTAAGTTTCGGAGGAACAAAGTCGCATTATTAATAAATCGAATGACAAATTGTGAAAATGTTCTAATTTTGTCATTTCGAATCGATTCAATCGAACCGACATCTCCGTTAAAAAAATCATTTTTGTCGAATAAAAAACTCTGTCTTCCGATCGATCGAAGGTTGCAGAAACTCTCGCAGGACAGCCCACCATTTTCGTGATATTTATTCTCTTTTATCCGTTTATTAATAAAAACAAAAAAATGCGAAAATCTACCAATAGTGAACAAAAATAAGATCTTGATCCTCAACATTTTGATTATCAGCATAAAACTACTGATAAACAAATATAAAAAGCTTGGCTATTACGTTTCCTTTGTTCGATGCTCCATCCGACTCAAAAACATTCCACAGTCTGCTGTGTGCTGCCAGGGATGCATATTGCAAATGCACTCTCGAACGTTTCAGCTCTCCAAACACACACGCAGAATCTAATCAATTAACGAAATTCATGAAACTCGTGAGTGCTTTTATGAAGCCAGAAAAACAAAAAAGCAACCGTAATAGTAAAGAATCTTCCGACGTCACATTCTCATGTACGAAAAATAAAAATATGATAACGTTCGTTTTAGAAAAAAAGTTGCAGATAAACATTCAACGATAATAACAATCCAACGAATAATTTCAATTTTTGTAAAAACTCGAAGATTGCTTCATTGAGGATTGCAACGAATCGCTTTCTATATTCAAAATGGAGACTATCGGGGAGTTGAAAATTTCACGCTTTTTTTTCCCCAATTCTTCACTTATTCATGTACAGTTTTCTCGATCGTACAAAACTATTGTCGTTATTTTCATTTTCCTTGGATGTGGAAGGATCCTTTTTCTGTGAAATTCGCTTGCAGTATTGAAGCGGTGTACATTATAGTGGAGGTTCCTGCGTCTCGTCCATCTCGAGAGGCCGAGAGCGAGGTGAAACACCCCGAGTCGAGGTCCTCGACCTTAGAGCGGCAGCCAGCAGCCAGTCAGCGAACAAGGCAATATAGCAGCAGAACCAGGCAACAGCAGCCAGCACAGCCACACACACACACACACACACACACACACACATGCATCGAGAGATAGATGAATATATGTATATACGTGACTTTGGTCGAAATATATGTGTATGCGAAGCTTGTACATAATAGATGATCGGTACATAGAGTATTTTAGGCGAAGGAAGACGATTGTTGGTCATCAAGATTATTCGTATTTGTCACAATTTCGAATAATCGTTTCCATACGCATGACGAGAGGTTGCGTTCAATAATTTCCTTGATTTTGACTCACCATTTTTTTTTTCATCCTCGAACTCGAGGATTTTTTTAATCGAGGAGGGCTGGCCGAGAAAAAGAAGAGAAAATAAATTCGTTGATTCAATAAATTTTTGTTGTTGGATCAACGAGAATCGTAGCGAGCAAATGAAATTTGTTGATTAAACAAAATTTGTCTTGATTCAACGATGTTTTCATCGTTGTGAGAAATATTTATTCGAACCAACGAGAATTGAGCGGGATCAACAAATCTTTTTCTCAGCATTGACATTAACAAGCAGAAAATTGTTAGCAATTTTGATGCGATACCCAAAGTCGCAGGTCTCCCCGATAGTCCATAATGCAATTTCAAGTTCCGCATCGGAGGCTTCGACCCGGAGAATCTAATACCGCTTTTTGATCGATACTCCTCCGGATGAGTAATTAGGAATGTGACGAAGCGTTGGATTTTCGTTGACGAAAAGCTTCGAGATTGCGGAGCCAAAATAAAACGGACAAAATGTACGTAAATTTTTTTACGAAAAAGTTTTGCTGCTTTTTTGGCTTTTAGTGCTTCAGCCCTGAAAGCTCCTGGTTGAAAAAAAAGATTGAAAAACCATTCGCCCCCAAGTGCCAGGCCTCGAAAAGCAGGGCTTTTGTCGAGCTCCTCTCAAGACTAAGCTACCGCAAAGACGCGAAAGCGTGGTTACTGATTCAACCGTGTAGGCAATTTAATGCTCCGTGAGATTTTTGTTCCACGAGGCTGCGATCATTCTTCAATTTAAACAATTGATAACTCATCCGCATGAAATCTGGAAAGCCTCGTACATCAGAGTTCGAATAACCAATGATTTTTATAACTTCTTTTCGTTACTTTTTATTTAACGATGATCGATCATCGGATCAAATACAAGAAGAAGAAATTTCATATAGTCGTTAAGAAATCGGAATTCTGATAAATTTGATAAAAAAAAATAGAAAAATCATACCTCATCAGGTTGTTAAGAAAGTAATATTACAAAAAAATTTCAATTTCCGGTTAAAAATGGTGATAACCGCGATGTTGGTAAGTTCGGTTGCGCTTACGATTCTAATATGAAGAATACTACAGAGTCGTTGATGATCTAATATTTTTTTTTAGTTTTCCCCGAATTATTGTGCGATAAAAATATACTCCGATACGGACTCCGAATTAATATAGTCGATCATCCTTAACGATTCCTCAATCAACAGAGTCCGTTAATGGAGATATAAACGTCGTCTCGATGTCATTAATTTGCTCTGAAATATAAAATCCAATCGATTCACATTTCTTCATCAATTTTTTGAGAATCCTTCCCTCTCCTTCTTCGTCTAAACTAAATTTCTCATGTAGAATACCTGGAATGGGGATTTCCGTAGAGATCCCCGGAAACACACGCGGAAACGGGGAAACTAGTTCCGGCTAAGATCAATACCTAAACTTGTGCAAGCGAGCATAGGAGAGAGAGATAGAGAAGAGCTGTTTCGTCTGCTGCAGACATATATATATATGTCGTCAGTATACACGTCGATAGCCATAGATATACTCGATGGGGAAAGATGGCGTGGCGCCTATAGAAAGGGTAATAGTAGTTTCTTGTGCCTTTGAGGACTCGCGCGCCTGTGTGCATACGTTCGTTCCAGGCATGAATTTGTAGTTGTATTACATTTAATAGTAAATAGTTAGTCACTTGTTAAGCGAGAGACATGGGGTATGGAGTTTATTCGCGCACGCGACCATTCTCCTGTTCACAATTTTCTTGTTTTGCCACACATTAATCTAATATACATGCGCGTCTGCATGGCTCTGTGTTTTTTAAAATAGTTTTTCTGTGGATATACATATAATTAACGATAGCTACGAGCGTGAGTTTTGGTATACGTGGCAGATGCAATTTGTGAATTTTCGCGTGTCTGCTACGATAATATTTTCGTTTCTCGAGGAATTTTTTCATTGCGAAATTTTTCTACGTACAATCGAATATATAGCCGCACTGATTTACGTGCGGAGTCTCTGACAGTCGCAGGTCTGAACGTCCCGAATCCTAATTGTATTAATTTCGTGCCGTTATGGCCTGCGCTGCATGCCATATTTAAAATCAAATGTTAAACAATATCTGTAAATCATACTGTCAAGGAAATGCGAATTGGATTCGTGTACGTCTTGCTCGGCGAGGATCAAGCTAAATGGCGTGTATCCGGACCAAAAAGCAAAATCTTTTTTTTTTTATCGATTCTACTGAGATCCAGATCGCAGTCGTATAGACTTCTTATCAATCTCAATGCGAACAGGACAGAATTAAGAAATTTTATTTTCTACGATGGAGAATAAAAATTATATACACGTGCGATCGATCCAGTTAATTGTTTAATCTTTATTTCAGTTAATATCCCAGTAAACGTTACGGTTTAGAGAAAATATTGTAAAAGATAAGTTTTTTTTTCTCTCCTTATGCTCGGACAAACAGGCAGACTGAAGTACGACCCTCGCAATGGGTGCGAAAGTGGGGGGGGGGGGGGGGGACCACGTCCGACGACGTGGATGTCTCTTGGGGGCAAAAGTATGTAGGTATAGATTACAACTCCTCTACTTACTCATACTTCTTTCCTCCGGTAGAGAATAACCCCGGGACTTACAAAAGAAACGTCTCGAGTACGAAATCCTTCAGCTCTTCGTTACATACTCCGATATACAGGCGGTCTCAAAACTTTCATTCACCACGTGTAGATATCGTTCTCGTATATATACAAGAGTCCAGAATTCTGAAGACAAAAGTCCTCATTCATTCATCTTTTTGACGCTTCGTTGACGAGATGAGAACTACTTAGTGAAGAACATTCGGCAGTTGTGCTGGAAATTTTTTTTTCACTGTCCGATGAACTACCGAGCACCATTGATTTATTCGTATCTCGTTGTACTGTGCGCATCGACAAGGAAAACGTATGGAAATTTTGTCATTCAGAAATTTACGATCTAATATCACGTCGTTACTTTTGAGCACAACTATTCACAGACTCTGTATTATAAAATATACATGCTGTAAGTCCATAAATATGCACCGTTGTGAGTGTGTTAGTCAGAGTCTGTGTGTATATGTGTGTACTTGAACGTAAATCTGAACTACTACAGTGTTATGTCGCGTAATACCAGTCGAGAGTTCTGTACACACAAAGTTCCTGTTGCCCCGAGTGTACAAAGCCAACTCGAGCATCGATATGTTAGCATTAAAGCTCAAGAATGTAAAACAGATGATAAATTTATGTGCAACAAAGCTGGAATACAATTATGCAACTATCGTTTTGGTATCCACGTGTGTATTCGCTGTCTATTAGCTTTTCTTCTGTTGTAACATTACGTGTGATTGACAGACAATTTGTCTCTCCTGTATTCATGGGGGTATGCAAATAAGTTCATTTTGTTCACGAATATCCGTTAGACTCGCGAGTACAATTGGAAATTATTCGATATTTCGTTCGTCTGTTTATCAAAATCTTCAAAATTATTCATCCGACGCACAATTTTTGTAATTACATTGAGTGCAAAACTGATTCGTGATTCACGGGATGGACCATTAACTCGTCTCGGTCAGTGTGGCTCCGATCGATCTGCGGCTTTTCATATCCTCTATCCATTTATGTGCATCTCCCTCGAGCTTGACCTTTACCTTTCTTTTTAATTTTTTTGTTTTTTTTTTTCGCCTCTCGCTTGACCAAGATGACATTAACGTGTCTAACTGGATATAAATAAGTGGTCAAAGGGCGAGAACACACTTTATATTCCCATCGTTCGAAATCTCGTTTAAATGCATTTATCTAACTTGTGCAAGAATCTCTGCATTGAGTGTCACTGCTAGCCGGTATATATCTGTCGCATTCTCTCACGTAGCAACGAATGTCGTTTAGCAGCAATAATATAGAAGCACAATGCAATTTTCTTTGCAATAAATATGCTTGATTTTGTAATAAATTGTTTTAGCGCTGTTCGAAAACACAGCGTGAATCTTAATTGTACTTTATACGAGGGATTTTATTATGAAAAAAGTCTCTTTCGTCGTAGATAGAAAAGATTATTTAAATTTTCAGAGCATCACTCATTCGAGGCAATTATAATTATTTTTAATAAAAATTCTTATTATTTATCGGTGAATGATCTTTTCATTTATGATACGGATAAAATTAATAAAAATACTATTTTTTTAAATAGTCAGTGAAAATCGAGAAAATGGTTCTAACAAAAAGAATTTATTCAGTTTTTTTTCTTTCATTTTTCAAACAATTGTACGTACTTTTGAGGGTATAAATTTGTGTGTGTTTTTTTTTTCGTTGTACACAGTCATTTGATTGTAAACCGAGATATTTTCGACTTGGAATGAAAATAGTCGTTGAGAAACGTGTAGCCAATTATCGTTGGACATAGTGACCTTAACATTAGTAGTTGCGATGGCGGAATAGTGTGCGGGAGAGACTAAAAGTGGATGAGCAGCAGCAGCACCAGCAGCAGCAGCAGATCTCGTGGCAAACTGAGGTACCTCGTCGGACGTCATGAGCGGGAGAGAGGCAAAGCCTGCAAAATGCATCGCGAATTGCAAGGAAGGGAGCTGCTGCGGTGAGAGACCACTGTGGCGTGTAATCGGGGCGCGCGTGAGTAAACGAGAAAGTGGACGAAGCGTGATGATTGACAGCACGCCGAGAAAAAAATCCCTCCACGTTTTTTTTTTGTTTTTTTTTTTCTTTTTCTCGTTGCGTATTTTGGAGTCTTTCGAGCTGGAATTACAAGATCCAATTATACGAATCAATCGTGGCTTTATTGCGTTTTACACATCGGTATATAGTCGTGACGAATTCATTCGTGAATTATCTACAGCGGTTAATTGAGAAAAAAGTATTCGTCGTCGTATCTCACGTGAAACTCGATCGTGTACCACACATGAATAGCTTTTACAATTCTCTCCCCTTCGATATTTTTCTCTATTGGCCTTAATTCAATCACCATTTATATAGCCGAATTCAATGCTGCTTCACGCTGAATTCTTCGAACAAATTTATTCAAAAAGTTGAAAACCGTATCACGTGACAAAATTCCGCAATGAATAAAAAAATTTTTTTAAATCGACAAACATTTTTGAAACTTTTATTTATTGGAGTTATCAAAAACGGTTCGTGACGTCTCATGAATATTAATTTCATTCGTCTCTTCGACCGGGGAGTAACTGAACGAAATTGCGACCTTGCGAATTCTTGCACGTGTTTGCATGCCAACCGTTAAAAATTGAGAGTCTCTTGTCACTCGTCGATAACGTGTTTGGAATCGCAATTCATCTGCTCTTCAGGTCACAGTCATGCGTTTTATCTCGCTCTCTCACTTTTATTTTCATGCCTACCACAATTCTTTCCCCAAATGTTCTGCTTTCGAAAAAAATGCGTTACAGTTCTAAATTTAAAAAAAAAAATAAGATTTTCGATCTATTTGCATGTTGTAAAATGACCGTCATTCCTAACGTTCGTAACGTTGAAAATTTCGAGCTCCACAACGCGTAAGTCGATTATTTCAATTTTGTAGAATTCTGTATGATAAACTCGTACATGACTTCGGCTTCAAGTTATTATGTAGTACATACAGATATTGGTCGTGTATACCTCTTACTTAATCTGTATCATTATGAGCCGTAACCTGTCGCCAACTTTGCGTATATCTCGTCAATCGTCAATTCTCAACGTCCTCTCGACAAGTTACGTACAGAAAAACACGCTTTTTTTGTTTTTGTTTTTTGTTTCAATTACACTTCACACGATATCCTCGTCTCGTGGAATAGTATTTACATCTTATAAGCTATCATTATATTTAATGGAAGATGACGAGAATCGATACTTCGTAATATAATGCCCGATGTTATGGTGGCGCGATCGCCCGTATAGGGCTTTATCGATGAAACAGAGTATCGAATCTCGCAGACAAAATAGCTTCTCTTCGAATGTGCACGTCATTATTTTTCAAGGTCATTATATTTCTGCCTTAAGGAAAAGAAAACACTGTCGTTACGAGGGTACGGAGAGCAAACATGAGGAGGGTTACCGAGCTTTCTTCAAAGGCTTTCCAGAAGAGACCAATAAGTCGTACGTTTTTATTATCGTTACGAGAAACTGTCGGAGCGATGGAATAAACATTTTAGATCAGATACCCACTTTTGGGAGTTTAAACATATTTTTTCCTTCAAAATTGTCGTATCAGGTGCTGATGAGACTTCATTTCAATCATGCATTATAAGATTTTGTGTCACTCATATTATATTTTTGTCAAAAATTCAACTAAATATCCATTAAAAAATCGTTATTTCCTGTTCAAACATTAGCCGTGTTGTGAAAAAGGCATATTTTCAAAATCCGCACTGATTCTGAATAAAACGCCGCTTTACGGTGTCTCATTTTTTTCGCCAGAGACTGAAGAAAAGTTTCAACTTTTCCCAAAATATATGCTTTCGATCGCGATAACTACAATCATCCAAATGCTCGAATAGTCAACGAAAAAAGAATCACTAATGACTCAAAGATTTTTAACTCGATTGAATAATAAATATTCGGTGGCATTGAGCTTTTTTCATGTTTCTTTTCCACCTCATCAGATACTCGAGCGAAAAGGGTCGCGGGACTATTCTTCAAGCACTTTCAAAGGTACAACGAATTAGTGTTTTCCAGAAAGTTTTGAGTTTGTTGATTGAATTATTTTGTTGTTTCTTGATATTTGGGAACAAGGTAGACGTTAAAGTTGGGAGATGAGAGAATCGTTTCAAAGTTGTTCCGTACAGACGCGAGAGACGAGAGCGTATACTCGGCAGTAAGAGGCCAAAACGTGTACCGCAACAACAGTGCGAGAGTAGCCGCCTATCCTTTCTACTACTACTACTAGAACGCCAGTCATTGGACCGTCTGGTCTAGCCGGTGGGCGGGGATAGAATTCTCTATGGGTGTTGTAAATCAAGCCATGGTGGTCGCATTACATTCCTTCACGTGTTTTTTTTCTTCTATTTTCGTCTCCTCTTTTTTTTTTTTATTACTTTTTCGGATCAACCTTTGATTTCCAATTTACTCGAATTATTTTCCGTCTCTCATTCATACCGTTGTATAAATTTGGATCAACGAATCGTCGCGAAGAATATGAAATTTGTTGGGATTCGACAGATTCAACGAAATTTCATTTTGTTCGTCACCATCTTCAACAAAAATAATTTTATTGAATCAACGAATTCCTTTTCACAGTGGATTAGTCAATAAATTGGAACGATTCTCTGTAAATGTTTTTTTTTTTCTCGTTCCGTTTATAATTATTTCTATCCTCATCTCCTATCTTTTTCTTAAACTTCCGAAGATGAGGTTCTGATCCTTGAAAATTTGTATCCATTTGGCTATATTTTCCAAGATGAAAAAAATAATAATTTCAGTAAACTCTACTTTTCTGAATGATTTTCTCTGTAAACCCAAACACCATTCGACTTAAACTTCATTTACATTGTTATTTCAGTTGCAGTTGAATTGTACTTCGTTGAAAGAAAAATAGAAAATGGAGAGTCGAGAGTAAACGTTGAATGCATATGAGCAATGGAAAACGGTGAATTTATTTTCCTCTTCGTGCTCGTACCATAAACGTAGATAATATCTTAAATTTATGTCAGTATGCTACAAAATATGGCGGTACGAAGTTTCTTCAACGTGCGACAACAAACGGTGCAACGATTGTGCATAAGAGACTGATGCATATATAGTACAAAGCCAGAGAGAAAGAAAAGCCATGGCTGTGGGTTCACGTCGTGTTGCTATGGGGACGCGTCTGTCCACTCTCCTCTTTTTCTCTTTGGTTCTCTTTCTTATATATACATATATACATGAAGAAAAGACGCTTCATGGGGTTTATATATACATATACGTATACTCTCCTTGTTGGAACGGGCACATCTTTTCCCTTCTTTCTTCAGTAACCTCCTCGACGTACATCGAAGAATTTCCTCTTCCCTCTCGCCCTTGCTCCTCAACTCTACAGCCGCGACTGTAACGCTCTATAACTGTATATAAAATAATATAATCATACGTATCAGGTGTTCGAGACAGAGGGCAGCATGCTCCGGTTGATTTTTATTTCGCACTAAATATCTTTTACCATACTGAGAAAAGATATTTGTTGATTATACAAAGTTTCGTGGCGAACGAAATAAAATTTGTTCGTTCAACGATGCTTTCGTGATCGAAGAAACTAAATTTTTGTTGAGGTAAAGGAATTTCAGTTCTTTCGCCACGATACAACAAAAATTTCGTTGAATCAACAAATTTCTCTTTCCAGTTCGAGGCGAAAAAAACTTTCGATCTTTTTGGTTCGTTTGTACAAATTGTACTCGAGCCTTATGTATAGTCCTACGACAAAAATCGTTTTCTCTATTTTATCTGAGATGAACGAATGAGGATTGAACACGAAAGTGGCTTTGAACGAAAAGAAAATCGTAAAGTTGGCATCAGACGCGATTGCTTTCGGTACTTTTGCTCCGGTATCCATGAAGAAAAAGCCTCGAAATTCTTCAACTCATGAGAAACTTAGTATTTCAGAGAAATTGCTATCTATCAAATTACGGTTGTTGTTCACAACGAAAAATGTAGTTTTGTCCTTAATCCTCGTTTTATCTACCATCCTCTTCGTATACGAAAAAGTAACGACTGCTTGATTATAAATCTTTGTACAAAGTTCTCAGTTCTTTTGTTTAAGCTTCGCTGCGAGGTACAGAAAAATGAGTTTTCTATCTTGTGTAACTCAGAATCCAAGAACTCTTCCAGTTCCACGTGAACGCGACAAAAAATTTGGAAAAAAAGAGAGTCGTACATATTTCGATATTGGAGTTTGGAAACTTGTATAAAATGGCATAGGTGTCAATGAACACAAAAAAAACGTAACTCTAAAAATATGTCAGACACTGATACTACCCTGCTGCCATTCGTTATTTTATTCTTTTTTTTTGCTCCATTTCTTCCCTTCTTTTGATGCACGAATCATGCGAATGATGCGATTCGTCTTCGCTTTGAAAATAAATATTTATCGAAACAGAAAACGCGATGAAATTCTTTTCCTGGCATTTACACATTTCGTGGCATCCAGGACAGGGAATTTTGAAAAAGAAAATAATAAATAAATCGAAACCACAACGACCTAAAAAAGTATTCTTTCGCATGATGGCAGCCAAACAAGTAATGAGATTTGGACCAAGGGCCTCTTTTCAGCGTTGGTACACTTGGTACAAATTTAATTTTCGCATCATTAATACCCTCGCTAATGGAGTAAAATCGATGAAAAAAGTTGTAATCAGTGGTAGAGAGTACAGAGAAAAACAGTAAGTTGAACTCTGCCGATGCCGAAAAGACAAGAGTTCAGAGTAGTCCATTTTTGCTCAATCAGGAGCTGCTCATCTCTGTGAGAACGATGATGCGGTGCTCGTAGGCATCGACGACGCAGAGAACGTTCGAAGTTCATTCACACTGGGCCGCCGTATACCACTCTTTCTACTAAGTATACTCTCGTTCTTTCCATCTCTCCCTTCTCGGTCTCTCTCTCTCTCTCTCTCTCTCTCTCATCGTCTCGCTTAATATAATATGGCGGTGCGGTTGTGTAGACTTTTCTCGTCTCTCTTCCCTACTCCCTTCTCTCACTTCTCTTTCCCTCTTTCCACTTTTGCCCACTACCAATACTAAATTTTCATGCATATATATGTATACGCAAACACGTACATTCGACTCGACATTGTCGACCACCACTTTGACGTTTCAAACTCGTCTTCTTCTCCCACTCTTGATACATTTTTTCCCTCTTCTTTCGTTTCGTTGTCCCCCTAATTCAACGCCCCTATGATTATACCTAACTTCCCCTCCTTTCTATGCTTTTTCTTCTTCTCTCTCTCTCTCTCTCTCTCTCTCGCTCACCCTCGCACTCTGTCTTTTTCCCATTCCCAGTCCTTGCACCGCGCACCCACCATAACTTTCGTTCGTCATCCACTGGCCCGATACTAGCTCGTACGCCCACAGGATCGGACACCATCCGCTAATATAGCCATAGTACATGATATGTATGACAGCTTACATAAATGCATGTGACGTTATATATATATCTATTTCTCCTCGTATTCATTAACGTGCATGTTGCGCTAACCGGTAATGTGCAAAGTCGACGAACTTTTGACACGTAATACATCATCCACGCATCGTGTTTCAACAGCAATACGGGGCCCTGTCAGAGTTCGTTAAGCAAATATATCGAACGAATAATTCCTTTACGAATTTTCAATAAAATTCTTGTTAGAGTCAATCGTTACCTCGTATCGACGCGCGATTCTATACCGATACAGCATGAGCCTAAAGAACGAACTTCTTCCCATGGCTGAGGCCTGAGGAGCTTCATCGGTCGTTCAGCACCGCTAAAAATCCCTCTGCTGCATACTCGATTTTTTTTTTTTACACAGTATTCAGTAATTTGAGAAAAACAAAAGTTTTACGATACTCTTCATCCATCGGACATATTGAGAAATGAGATACGAAATCGTCATCATTACATCGAAATTTGATTGAAATTTTGTATGGAATCTGATACTACTAAAATTTTGTATCGAGAATACCCGAGTATTCTAACATTCAAATAATTCGTGGATCACCTGAAAATGGTGTCGACAAAAAATTACAAGATTCACAGTGATTTCGAAACGATTCGATAAGATTTTAAAATTCGTTCGATGATTTGGGTGATTGGAAAAAATACTAAATTCCTGTTAATTTTGACATGCTCTAGTACGAATTCAAACTTCTTGAAAAAGAAGAAAAAAAAGGAATGAATTTTTCGAAAATTTGTCTATTCGAGGGGCGTTCAAAGTGAATCGAATTTATGATTCATTCGCATCAGCGACTAACGAATTTGAGGTATTTTCTTACGTAAGAAAAAGTTAGTTTATTTTAATCTTCCGTTTAAAGTATAAACTGAGTTTCGCATTAATTCGATACCGTTTATATATCATCAAGATTTTTTTCAACATCCGGTTGTACGTAAACGATACACCCGTGCTAAGTATACGATAACGTTCGACTGTATTCGATTGGGCGAATGAGAATCACTCTCTTCTTCTTCTTCGTCTCCGATGCGAAATAAATCGATGCTGAATTGAAATTCTTCGATGCTCAAATCCATAACGATCATTCGGAGACAAATATCATTTTCTCGATGAAATTTTTTCAGATTTTCAGTGTTTTTAGTCGCGTCGTTCGATAAGCATCCATAATCAACTGCTACGAAGAGCACAGAGTCAATAACTTTGTGCCTTGCAGAAGGTCTCGTCGATTCTTTCGTTTGCAGAAAAGATTTACTTCGCGTGATTATCCCGATAGGAAAAGCATTTATCGTTATTTTCTTTTTATCTTGAACGTTTGACGAAAGCATCTAAAATATATCGTTTGAAAAATAAAAATGACTGGAAAATAATTTGATTACAAAACAAAAGTGCCTTTCGCGTGGGCTGTATAAATGAATTTCAACGGGAAATGAAATCCTCCCCGAGGCCAGACTCTCTAATCCCGCGATTGGAAACGGGCCCTTGTCCCTTTGGGCCCTGCGAAAGCTACGAAGAAAGAGAAGAAGAAGAAGAGGAGTCCTCGGAGGCCATTAAACTGTCTACGCGAGCGCGGATGGGGGCGCTGAGAGAATTCTTGTAACACGAGAGACCAGAACGCTGCTTTTACTGCTGCGCCCCTTCGGCCTAACGTGCCTCCTTGCCTTTTCTCTCTCAAGTTCTTCATTCCTTTTTTTTTGTTTTATTATTTCTTCCATCCCTCTTATTTCTCTTTTCTTTCCCACAAGATCATCCTTCCTTTTCTTTCGTTCTTCCCTGCTTTTTCTTCCTTTTTTTTTCCTCGTCGCAGGGGCCACTGGCCCGACATTGGCGCGACCCTGAAGGGCTCGCACGACAATTGCATTCGGTTAAAATCTCCGCAGCTCTCATGAAACTCTTCACTCTTACATTGACTTCTACGAAGTTTTATATATTTCCTCCGGAAAGAATTTTCTATAGCCTTTATGGTTTCTCGATACTGTAGATTGCAACAGTTCACCGTTTTTTGGCAACTATCTCTGTTGTTTATTCCCATAAATATTCGAAAACGAACAAAGAACCGGTAGAATCATCGTACATAAAAAAAAAAACGAATTTTTCTTTTGCTCGCGATTCACCATTGAAATAAGAATTCCAATCGTCTTTTTTTCCATCGGTATCCAAATTCGTGTCGAGATAATTTCACATAATGATGCGAGTTTCGAACAGAATTGAAAAAAAAAAAACAAAAAATGTTTTTCAAACGAGGCTCAATAATCGTTGCTCTAAATCTATTTCTTTTTTCTGCTTTCAGATCGATCACACCGATGAAAAAACATCGAAACACGAATTTTGCTCTCGAGGATACGGGAATGAAGATGATGGATATGAGGCTGAAAAAAACGCTGATATCGAAGCGATCGAGCTTGAAATTTAAAAGAGAGGAAAAGGGAGAAATAGTGCGAGAGCGAGGGAGAGGGGGAAAGAAAGAGAGGGAACGGTAAAAGCACTGAAAGCGATACTGAGACAGCTACTTGATGACACTAACCCGTAGATCCGAACTTGTGGGCTATTTTATATGCATACCGCAAGCTCCTATCTACCGGTACATGTAGTCAGGCCGGCGTTAAAGAGAATTCGCCTCGTCGCCCTTCGTTTCTCTATTCGACGTGCCTTCAATGCGATTCACTTTTTATTTACATTTTTCTTCTTTCGTGGCTACGTATGAAAAAAAAACAAAAATAAAAAAACAAATAGCGAACGATACTCGACGATACCGTTTTGTGCGTTCGAGCCTATCGCTGTCCAAGAGCGAATGAGATTTTGTAATAAAACTCAAATAAGAGAAAAGAAGGAATTCAATGAAAGAATTTGGATCAATAATCATAGTTGTAGGATCTCGAGTCTCTCGATGTGGAAATCAATTAGCTGCAACTCCTTCAGAAAAATATATACGAACGATTCTATATATTGATAAGAGCTCGACGATTAATTCCTTTCATTTTCAAGAACTTAACTTTTTTTCCACTTAAGTATATTCTCATCGGTTCAATTATTTTCACGATGAAAGGGCTATTATTCAGCTCGATTTATATATGAGCTGGAAGAATTATCTTTTCGACATTGTAAATTTCGATTCTTGAGACAGGCCATTGTAATTATAAAGCAATTTACTTTTTCAATGTACGTGATGTAAAGTTATATGCGGAAATTATTTTTTTGCAATTGAACTCAACCGAATGATGAACTTATATTTTCAATCGTTTTCACAAATCTTTAGCTCTAACAGAGAACGAAATGTCGAATGCACTCGTCTTTATCTTGAAAATAACGAAAAGGTTTACAATAACAATCTGTTTGAAAAGATATCGGTCAGTTTATCTTTTTTTTCAAGGGCGTTTTGGGATTCACTATTTTTTAATTTTTCATTTTTCAACTGTTTTTTTTTTTTTTTTTTTTGTTCATTTGTGATAATTATTGACAACTTATTTTAGAATCCAATTCGTGATTCGAAACTATTGCGTTTAGCAGAAAAATTGCATCGGGAGTGTCTATGAGTTACGAAAATTTGTTGAATGCTGAATTAAAAACTGTATTTGTTTAGATTTTTCCATCTCCGAGCTTACTAAAAAATTGAATTATTTATCGAAATCTCACTTCATTTACCTCGAATTATTTCGACAACGTTTGGTCGATTTATTGCAGAAAAAAAATCAACTTCAAATTATTAGTCTCGCCAAGTCGTTTCTTTACAGATTTTTTTCGAATTCTGTACACACATTCAGGACACTGCTATGGAAGTACTAACAGTAGAAAAATTCACATTCTACGCTCTATTTCGAAAGATTTTCGTTTTTTTTTTACTTTTTTCTAATTCTCATTTATAGAGAAACGCGTGACGGAGTTATTCAAGAAATTACAAAAATTTTGACCGCCTAGTTTCGGAGATATAGCGATGTAAAGTTTGTTATGTAAATTAGTTAAGGAAACACGGTTATTTCGAAAGCTCTAAATTTTTTTTCAAATTAAAGTTTTTTTTTTCCAAAGTTCATATGCTTTTAGAATCCTGTAAAAAGTTACGATTACCATTGTTAAATTATTACGCAAATTGTATCCGAGTTTTTGTACATTGACCGAAGAGTTTACTTTTGGACGTGACTGTGTGGCGAGATCACATTAAGAAATCCTCTTCAAGATGAATGTTTCAATGATCAATGAGATTAAGGCCGTATCGTTGTCCAGGATTCTGTTCTTCAAGATGAATTTTAGGATCAAATAAACACGGAACAGTTCGAGTTTTTCTTTCTCAAATTTTGTACACGTATTCAGTGATTCTTGAAGAAAGCTTACAAATTGAAAAAAAGATCATGTAATACACGAAGTCGCTGAGCTGAAATTTGGCATTCATTTTCAGTGGATCAGTTTTCATCAATTATTGGTACCAGAACCGGAACGAAATAATTATTACTTTTTCTTTGAGACCAGTCGAAGGAGAAAGAATGTAGAAAAAGTCGGTTATCAAGGTTCATGATACTGCAATTTTCTTTAAAAAAAATAATGTATTTTCTGTCTGGTTCTGGTACAATAGCTCGCAACACTGATACGGATTAAGAATACGTTCGGTTTTTATATTTCAGATGCATACAACGTCCGGCACGCTGGTCGCTGGTCAGAAGTTTATTCCGTGCAGAGTGTTACTTTATCGTAATAAAATATGAGATCATTTTTTTGTCCCCAAATATTGTACGTGTTTTGAAAAAATTCATAAAGAATCGAACAAAATTTCAATGAAAAACTTCAAACAGTTTTCAAATCATTTTATCCTTAAAATCACCTCCGAAAATAGCAATCTAGACAACAATATGGCCTTGATAGCGTATCTCAAAAGTATCTACCTCGTATTGTTTTTTATTTTTTCAACCCGAACTTAATGAAATTTGAAGAGAAGAAAAAACCATTATTTTCCCAGAAATATTGACACAAAAAGCACAATAAAAATTTTCGTAGGCACTTTTGTAACAGCGGCGAACATAATGCGATTTATATATATATAAAAAAAAAAAAAGTTTCGTACGAACAGACACGAAAAACACGATAAAAAATTTCGTAGATATTTTCGTAACAGCGGCGATGCCTGGGTGAGGTAGTAGGTTGTATAGTTGGGAATATAAAATTCGCAGATATGAAGTCCACTGTACAACTTGCTAACTTTCCCGGTCGTCGGCGCCCCGACGTTGGATCTTCATCGTCGCTTCATTGCAACGAGATAATAAACTTCGTGTAAAGAAGGCGCTGCTTAAAAATAACCGATGAAAAATAAAGGAAACTTCGATGATCGGCTTAGACATTTGAGCGACGGGAAGAAAGTTGTACGAAGCTCGAGATTTTAGGACTGGAGAAACAAAATTTTGTGCAAACGAAAAAAAAAAAAAAAATAGATAAGTAACAAACTGCTCTAGAGAGTGTGCGTGAGAGAGAGAGAGAGAGAGAGAGAGATTTGGAGAGAATGAAGAAAAAAAAAATAGGTGAAAAGCACAGAGAAAAAGGGCAATGGCGGGCAGGCGATTAAAAGCCTGCCGCTTCGCCGGTTCCCTGAGACCCTAACTTGTGACGTCGCGTCTGATATCTCACAGGCTAGATTCTCTGGTATTGGCGATGAATTCTGCCGTTTCGTTGATTCTTATCTTTTTCCCCTTATTTACTAGCGAATCGCATCACAAATTTTCCCTTTTTTTTTTGTTCCCTGTCGTCAAACGCTAAAGCTCAACCCTGCGAACAGCGGTGAGAAAAATCATCAAAATTCGAACAAAAAGTAAGCGGTTGTGGGCTGTGATCGGACAGGAATAATCTGTATCGTCGTTCAATCGTTTTATAACTTATTCGAATTTCCGAGTCGTTTGTGATTGTTTGATTTAGATTATAAAATTCACATTTTTCCATACTTTTTTTTTGTTTCATTACTTTAGCTCCAACGATGCGAGTTTATTGAAGCGATATTTCATCGCTCAGCTTTCCTCACATATTGTTCCAACATTTTGTTCAATATCCATATTCGCATATCAATTGCTGTGTATTTCGATTCATATAATATAAAAATACAGAATTAAAATGTACATATCGTATACAATTTTTGGTGTATACGCTATAACACGATAGTAAATTTTTCTTCCAACGTTTCATCGATTATAAACTTGTCCTTAATTGTTCATAGTCTATCTACAACAAACCATTTTACGCTAGATGTAATAATAATAATAATAATAATAATAATAATAATAACAAACGAAAATTATATGCGTAGCACTCCATTTTTTTCTCCGCTTCAACAAATAAGATTATTGTATTTTGTCTCGGAGCCGGAAAACGTTGAACGCGTGTCAACTTGTATGAACTTCGAGAATCATCGGAATCACGACGTGAAAAATCATAGAAGAATACAAATAAATTATACAATTATTGTTCACGAGAATTGAGGATTTTTGTTTAACCATATTTTATGTGTTTTGAATTTTGCATTCGCATAGAAAACACTCGCGAGATTTTCTATTCAAAAGTTCGTAGAAAAAGACAATCAAAAATATCGTCTACCCTCCTCGACCAATCTGCTCAATTCACCTGCCGAATAACCGAGCAATTGCTTCAGATCGCACACAAATTTGTAGACGAAACGCTTTCCATGCACTTTCGATATCATATCACCGTCGTAGTAGTAACGTAACGCTCGGGATAATTTTTCGTAATTCATCGACGGTTTGTTTTTTCGGGCTCCCCATAATTGTGCTACGGCTTCGGGCTGATTCAACTTGAACTCACCCTCAGTTCCCACCCATCTTATCGCATCACGGTGCTCGCGATCGGTCAATAATTCTAATAAAAATTGCCACAATTGAATTTGTCCGCTGTTCACCGTACGACTCGAGGCTGCTAATGTTATCGATGTATTCTCCATGTTTGTAAGTGGCATTCCAACCAGACGAGCATGCTGATTCAACGAAGTACGAGACTTTGGTGCTTTCTGATTCCGGGACTTTATCGATTTGTCGCCACCAGGAGTGTTCTCCATCGATGTATTCATACCATCTTTTTGGACCACCGCTGTATGCAAAAAAAAATGCTCAGTTACTTTCTCATGGAGTTGGTTTTGTATTCGTGAAAATTGTAAAAATAACCATGCTGCGATTTCGTTGGAATTTTCAACTTCTTCTTTTTAAATACGTTCCTCGATGGGAAAAAAACTTGATTATCTGGTAGTAACTTTGACGATATTAAAATTTTTAAATGCAAATTCTTTTGCAAGAGAAACCTCAAATCCCTTTGAAAGTATGTTTCTTCAACCGTTTTTCTACAAAAATCAAATAATCGACTCACCAACAAACTTGCACTTTCGTAATAATTCGAGATGCGTCCAAAAAACATCACCGGGATCAAGTGGAACTTTGGACTGAAATTCTTCAAGGGTCAAATCGCAAAGCTGCGCACCGGTAATGTTCCAATCGGCGAGCCTCAGAGAGACTAAATTGAATTGTCTTACTGCCCACTGAAGCCAATGTTTCACGTGAGTTTGAGACCAGTCTTTTGGATCCGCTGGAATCTTCAGACGCTCCTGTTTGACAAACAATTGTTATTTCTTATTGACCTTTTTTTTTAAAACAAACTTGATATTTATGGTGTACAATAAAAGAAAACCTTCACCTGTTCCTGCTTATACTGAGCATCTACCATCCATCTAATAACGTTTTGCTTGTTTTCCTCCTGTGGAACCGGAGCTGCAATGTGATGCGAAACGTTCAATAATCTAATTGTGTTATAACAATAAAAATTTTAACGATTCACATAATACTCCCAAAGCTATCAAGAGTCTTTTCATTTATTCTCACTGTCTATCGTTTTTGAAGACTTTTAGAACAAATTTGGAAAAAACATTTCACAATTTAACCTGCTTCAAGAGTATTTGCAGATAGCGAACACTATTTTATCGCTTTTATTTTTAAAAAACACGAAATTTTTTTCCTACAGAGCAGTGAGCCGTTTTTTAAATATCGTAGTTGGAAAATTTTTTTATAATCAACGAGTCGAATTGTTGACAGGAAAATGCATAGCAGCTCGTGTTAAAATGTCACAAATCTTTGTTTTTTGGAATGAACAAATTTGGTTTGACAGACTATACCGTGACACTACAGTACGATGATCTTTGCAATTCTATAGAATCCTTTCATCCCTAAACGATTCATCATGTCGACAGTGAAGATATTTTTTTTACTAGTAATCTAAGCATCGAATACAGAATTGCGTGCAGAGAAAAAAAAAACAAAAAAAATTCAGAATTCAACTTACAATTGCTTTCTGCCACTTCCACATAATCCTCAGCTGGTTTCAAAACATCGACTATGTTTATTCGTCTCTGATTTGCTTTTATTTGGACATTAACTTGTACAAGACCTTCACCCTGAACACATTGGTCAACAAGATTTTTGTGACTTTCCAGCTGTTGAAAAAAGTGAAACAAAATATGATTATTGATATTTTATCCTCTCACGTTGTGCAGCAATGAAAAAGAATAGAAAGTTAAGAACCATCTGAGCATCTTGAAGCCAAAAGGAATAATCTATGAGTTCAACACCGAGTCTTTGCTCCAAAAGATTTCTGAGCGTAGAGAGCGGTTCTCTGATGTCCATGTGTTGCATCAAAACACCCTCGTTGCAATCTTCTCCGTTGGTGTTTCCTTCAAGAGCGAAGCTCGGCTCTACCTCGAGATCTGAACTTTCTTGCTGCAATTGTGCCATTATATCGTCGTCCTGTGACAGAATTGCTTCAGGTTCCATTTTTATTCTCTTAATCATGGCGTAATCAGAATCCTCGTCCGGATCAAAACTGAAACAAAAAAGAACACAGAGAATGTATAACCTCGAAAATTGTATTGCGAACCGATACCGCAGTTAAGTTCGTGTTTCGCCAAAGATATTATTCAACGATAAGGTGTACTGGTGCCAAAGATATATTTAACATTGTAAACAAAATTTGAAAAGTTCTGTCGTTTGTTACGCCCCGATCAGTTCCGGTCTCAATAAATAACAGGTATGCATATATTTGTATATATATGTGTAGGTTAAACACGGAAACGCCAGCTCTGCAATCGCAAAACCGGATGCTAGTTACCTTTTCTCCGAACTCTTCCGGTTACTTCCACGATCCATGAGAAATTTCAACTCAATAATGAAACTTGTTGACTTTTTTTTTCCCTCCCTATAACCAAGATGTACGTTGAAAAAAAAAGACAAACACTATGTATTCGTGTGTATATTGTTTAATTTGGTGCATTTGGTGGCAACCAAAATAATTCATCGTCGCGTCATCGTAATAAAAAGAAAAAAATGAGACGCGCTTATTCATGAATGTTGCGCAAGCGTATAAGAATGTGGGAGGACCTCTAGTGGGTCGCCACCTAGCGAACGTTCTCATAACTCATGAACCCGTAATGTGGGAAATTTGAATACTTCCGAACGGTTACTTTATGATAAATTTCGCTTGTTCTCCTACAATTAATGAAGACGAATGCAATCATAATTTGTACAAATTGGAATAAAAAAACATTTTAGAATAAAAGTTTTAAATTTTGTTCTTATTTGTATGAAAAGCTTTCGAATAGCGGTTTACAATTATATTAGAGAGACACGTTGGACTGTGCGAAAAAAACATAATCTTCGAGAATTTTTTAAAGAGAGCTATGGAAAGTATCATTTTTTTAAAATCGTTTCACCAAAAATAGTGAAAAACAAAAGAAATATATAGGATATGAAACTGGATATTACTATTCTTGATGTATCATGATCGATTTTGAAAATATCGATGATTGACGATCTATACAAAATTAGAAATTTCTTCAGCATTCAATCATTTTCGATACTCGTTATTCGTTATCTGTCAGTTAAATGCAACGGACGGCTATTAACGTTGGTTTTCCCAGTAGTGGATTACTGACGTAGTATGGAAACGAGCGGATTCCATTACACGCTGCTCCATAAGTACCGTTTATACTTAAGGCTATTACACCTCCGGTGAACGTTGGATAATGTTTTGCTATCCTTTTTATTGCTGTGGCTGCAGCTTCAGCCGGTTCAGCACCACGTCGCATTTCCTCAACCGCAAGAAAACTGCATTCACAAAAGATTTTTGCTTTGAACTTTAATCGGTTAAGAGGTGTGAAAATTACGTTTCATAAATCTTGACTGACCTTGGCAAAAATCTCATCATTATGTCACCGTCACCTGTTCCAGCGGCAGCTCCAACCTCTTGATCAGCATATGCGCCGGCACCAGCAATTGGCGAATCACCGACTCGGCCTTTAATTTTGTTCCTCGCACCATTCGTCGATGTTCCTGCAGCCACGTTGCCGTTCCTATCAATGGCTATGATCCCGATAGTGTCGTGATTATCCTCGTCCGAATGCGGATAATTGTTGACAATGTTTTTCGATTTTCCATATTTTTTTGTCGGTAAGTAAGGCCCGCAGCTCGTCGTAGGATCGGGACTTACGTTCTGTTATTCAAATTTGTTGTATGTACAACAATCATGAAATTGTTGAATGGTTGTTGAGAAATTTGAAAAACACTCGTCCTGCTTTGATCTGATTGAGCAATGAAAATTTTGTTACATCATTATTACCTTCCAGAAATTTGGTTGACAATAATTTTTCTTCCAATCCTTCCACATCTGTAAAGATTCGTTAGTTTGTAACGATTCCTCTTTGAATCCAATTCCCTTAGCGAATTCAGTTGCTCCGCTTCCGGCTAACAGCGAGTGCTTAGTATTTTCCAAAACCTTTCGGGCCACTGATATAGCACTTTTTATGTTACGTATTCCACCAACAGCTCCAACATCCATCGTTACCCTTTTATGGTTTTAATCACAATTACAGTATTACCAAAAGCTTAACAATATTTTCATGACATAGAAATAAGAGCGTTATAATTTCTAACCATCAATTATTTTTCTCAGCTCTCGCAATAATGAAAAATTTGTTTCCAAAAAAAGCGTATGAATAGGAATGATATTCGTTGGAAGCAACAATATTCTTTGTTTTTCTATGTAAAATACATACAAGTTTCGATGTCTGATGGATCGATAAAAAAAAAGGATTATTAAAAACAAAATATTTACTTTTCGCAACACAATATTAATAATCATGTTCATAATTTTTCTGAATATATTTTTACCCGTCCATGATCATTGCATCAAGTGTTGTGTCACCGGATTCATCCGGACTGCCCCCAAATCCTACAGTTTTTCTACACTGCATTCTTTCGCACAGGCTTCCACTCTCTTCTATGGCATCCACAGCGCTTCTCTTCTGATGGTATAATGTTTCCCATGCTTGGAAAAATTTTTCACTCCGGTTAAATAATTCTAAACAAACTATATTTGTTCTAAGAAATTCGTAATCATGTTTACCTGTTTGAGTAGCATTTTGGTAGTTCCATGTTATTACAACAAGTGGTAAAGTTTTACTTGCTTTATGCGCAAAATTTGTATTAAGTTCAGATGCGAGAAATAAGAAAAAATAGGTAAAGGAGATAAACTTCATGGTTCCCTTGTCCACGGACGACCTATGTATGACCAGCTTGGCTAGAAATCACAGCTTTTTTATACATCACACTGAGAAGGAAAATCCGATAAACGTGTTTTTCAGTGAACCAATGAGTGGAAATGTACCACTGATAACAGATAAAAGAGAGAGAGAGAGAGATTGTTGTGGACAATTGAATAATTTTATCCGTGTTATATCAATGCTTGTTCACATGAGGCCCGATGGCACTTCATTCAAGTATAATTATCGTTTTTTCATGCGTTAAATAATAATATTAAAAAAAGAATAACAGACGAAATGGAATTGATACATCGATGTTTTGCTGTTGATTTTTCGCGTACCTCTGTTCGTATGTATACAAAAAAATTGGGGACGAAAAAAAAGCAGCGACTATAACTCAGATAACCAAACAGCGTACAGTACTTGTACGATCATAGTATACGCTGCATTTTGCCTATTCTAATAGCATTAGGGCTGTACGTTAAACGTACGTTTTATTTACTGGGAATAATGTATGATCAGAAAAGCCGAAGTGTTGGTCATTGTTATTGTCGAATCTTTTCAAAACCGCTCCCTATTTCCGGTGAATGAATTAACGGCTGCTGAGAATTAGTAATGATTGTTACTCAATAATCAAGTCGTACCCAAAGAGAACAAGAATCGATGTAACGAAATATCGAATATTCACTTTTTAATTAATATACGTGCAATTTGTGTCGATCGGTGGTCTCATCTTTGCAATGAAAGAGTTGATTTCGAGCGGTCATTTTAGTTATTTATAATTTCATTTCCGTAATTGTAAATATCCATTTGCATCTAGAGTTCAACTGTTTTTAAATTTATAATTATTTCATTGAGTTGAATTCACGACCATTCAATCAGCTGTTTTCGGTCACAACAGTGGATAAAGAAGGTAAACAAAGGTCTCATACGGAACTGACAGTCGAGGCCATCCAGGCAAAAATTCATGTATTTATAGATGACGCTGCGTGATGATTCCGTTTTGTAGCGTTTGTAGCTCCAAGCTTTCATTGGCTATTGGCTCAATTTTTCATTCCCCATCCCAGAAGTCCGGGTCGAAGAAAGACGCGAACGTTTGTTCGTTCTCTCTCTAGAGATACACACAGAGTGCACAAAAGTATAGCTTCGGAATTGAAGAGGAAATGGACTAATTAAATGTGTTAAACATCCTTACGAATTTCGTTTCATTTCACACATGTATCTATACTAATTTAATTTCTCCTATTGGAGAGCACCAGCAGATATTTTAATTTTCTCAAGTGTACAAACAAAATTATTATCTCGCGTAACATATCTCGTACAAATAATCATTGAAACATGTCTTTCAAGAAAGATCTCCGATTATTGATAAAGCCCTATTATCTCGTAAACATTCTTCTTAGTCTGTCGTACATTGTAGCTAAGAGATTACCGATTGTTTGTGAATTTCTTTTCGTACGATCGGATTGTGAGCTCAATGGAGTAAGTTGTGGCTTTTACAGAACAGTGTTGTGTATAATCTCATTTTGTCTACTCAATGACTGTCCTTGCATGATTTCAACAAACGATTAAACAATTATTATTGAATGAAAACATGCAACATATAAGATTGATCCGATCCGTTACTTTCTGCTTTTTCAGAGAGAAACAGAAATTCTCTTTTTCCTGATGATCGTCATCATGATACGGACTCGCAAAGCTGGAAGTGTCACTATGATAAATTATTTAACGTCAAGTTTTGTTTACACCAAAATTGCCAATCTTATACTCTGGTTTTATGCGGATATAAGAATGGGAATTTTATTTGCAGTCATATTTATTCGTGAGTACCATTTCCTTTTCTTTTTTTTCTGCAATCGAAGTTGTCAATTGTTACTCTTTTGGAGCGTTATGTTATTCTTGCATTCCAGTTTGCGGTCTAGTCTTACCGGAACCAACTTATCAAGGTCCAGAAAAAGTTATCTATCTCAGAGGATCCAACGGACTGCAAGATGAGCTACGAGATTCTCGAGTCATGTGGATTGTAGCTTTCTACACAGCCTGGAATCCTGCTTGCGTCAACTTCGCTCCCATATTCTCGCAACTCTCTGCGGAGTATGTTTTCTCAAAATATTTTCTATTCCATAAACAGACAATATTGAAGAAAAGATTGATGCTTACTTTTGTTTGTAATACATGAATGTCTGAAAAAAATCTTTAGTTGGGAACGGCAAAAACTCGAGTGGTTGAATACTTTTCTGGATTTCCGCTTTCAGAATCGAAAGTCCAGTTCGGTGTTACAGTTTTTGCCGTTATTTCTCAGTTCTTGGATTATAAAAACTCTTATCAAAGTTGAAAAAGGTTGTGACGATTTAAACATTTTACCGAGGTCTCGCTAAAAAATTATTAGAATTTAGCACAGTTTTTAGCTGGTGAACAAATCAATTAATGCTTTCTCTCTGTCTCTCTTCTCCGGTGAAAAACAAGAAAATCAAAGAATTTCAAAAAATTCGCATTCATGTTCATATTTCTGCAGATATGCTCTTGAGAATCTCAAATTTGGTAAAGTCGATGTTGGTCGTTATCCGGATGCAGCGGCGAAATATCACGTGAGTGACGCAAGTACAAGTAAACAACTGCCTACGCTGATTCTCTTCAAGGATGGAAAAGAGATCGAGAGGCGACCCTACGCGGATAGCAAGGGTAAACTCGTTAAGTTTCTATTCACACTGGTAAGTTGATTTTTAATTCAGAATTTGAAACAAATCAGTACTTGAAAAAAAACAGGATGTTACAAAAAATTTATACAAAAAACCGAATTTTTAGGATAACGTGAAAGCTGCCTTCGATCTCAACAACGTCTACAAGACGTGCAAGAGTAATCCGATCAAGAGGAAAGAGAAGAAGCCTATCAAAGCGGAGTAAAGATGTAAACGCAACTGCCATCAAATGTGAAAAACAAAACAACGGTTTCTTTTCCGTTATAGTTCGATCAAATGACACGGACGTCACGGTTCGTTGTTTTTATCCTTAGAAAATTACAGGAGACGAGAACCAAAATGATAGTCACTCAGCGAATAATCAATTATTCGATAAAGACAGAAATCCGAGTAGACATTTATCGTTCGAAACTATTCGTCGTGCTCCCTCAACAAGTTGAGAGATTTTTTCAGCGTAAATTATAAGTTTTGTGGCCATTAGCAAAATGTCCTTTTTTTATTCAATCATTTATTTATTTAAGATTAGTCGCCAAGTGAGAACGATAATCTAAACAATAATATATATAAAGATATATATAATATATACAAATACATATGTATTAATGTTGATTACATTTACGCGCAAACACTTTTACGTACAGGATAGTAGAGTGTTCGTAAGAAACATCTCGATTATCTCCGGTTCGCTGATATTGTTTCAACGAGAATCATTTCATCGCAATAAACATGATATTCGTTCGTGATTTATGCCTGCGATTACATTTCTTAAAAGAATGGAAAAAAAAATGAAGATGAGCGATATTAATCGATAGGCGGCCAAATGAGTGTGACTTCGTTTTGAGCAGATTCAGGTAGCCATTTTTGATAGGCTTCTAGCAAAAAATGCCTGTCTTTCTTCCAAGCATCAATCAATTTATCCCGCGACATAATTCCTTTGGACAGAAGTACTTTGATGAGAGTTTCCGTCCTGGGCAATAATTTCGCCCAAAAAGCTTCAACGCTGCTCGGCGTTGACAGCAACGATGGAACGAAACGTTTAAGTTTAGGAAAAACTTGACCGTCCAGAAAAAATTTAGCGAATATTTTAACGCCTTCTCTATTAGTTGGATGTTCGATTTCCATTGGTGGTAATTCCCAACTCTGTGATCCAAAAGTGCCGCTCATTTGGCACATTACTTTACCGCTTTCTTCGTCGTATCTTGCTGCAGTACCGGTATTCGTTGAGTTCATTGTACAAAGCGTAGGAACGAATTTCGGCAACCATTCAGGTTCTATAGCAGTGATTCCTCGCATGTACATTTTATTGGTCTCGTACACCTCCTGGTAGACGATCCATTCCGGATTGGTCTTTCGTAAAACGCAGCTCGAGTGCATGAACACTGGATCTTCCATTTCTATCGTTTTATACGCGTGTTTCCACTTTGCTTTGTCCTCATCCTCTTTTATCTCGTCCGGTGATATTTTTCGTGCTACTTGGTCACCCATACCAGCGAGAACGATCTGTCGAAGAAGTTTTGCTTCTAGGTCGGTAGGCGGAGGCATATTGGGATCGATTTCAAGGTTCAAACCTGGTATATTAACCATTATTTCGTTGGTCAGTTGTTGCCTCAATTTTCGTACTTCCGCGATCGCCTTTGGTCTCAATCCGTGTTCTTCGCAGAATTTCTGTATTTTACCTTTCGAACCGGCGTATTCAGCGGCACCCACGGCTCTCACGAGTACCATAGGATCACCGAGTAACAAACTGTTTCCGGTGCCCGCCCAAAATCTTCGTGTCTGAAGCCATTTTGCTTTTGCAGCGCCGTCCGTTCCGAGTCCTTCCACAAGAACTTCTTGTACCGAGAGGGCGGCCACCATGCAAACAGTGTATTTCAACAAATTTTGTTGCTGTGAAACGGCAAGCATTTTGCCGTATCGTGGCGCGACCGGAAACGCGGCTATACTTCGTCCTAAAGGACTGACCTTTGAGCTGTAAGTATCGAGTCCACGTTGAACAGATTTTTCTAATGCTCCGAGTATACGCAATCGCCTCTCGGCAGCTTTCAACTGCAACTTATCCGGTGGCGATGGAAATGGAAAATTAACGACTTTGTCGATGTTCATCACTTTCATTTGCAGCAACAAATCATCCACCGGCTTACGTCGAATTTCGGGCTCGCTGAATTTTTCAAATTCATCATTAAATATCGCTGAAGAGTATAATCTGTAACAGTGACCAGGAGCAGTTCTACCAGCTCTGCCTGCACGTTGATTCGCTGCAGCTTGGCTAGCATAACAAACGCGATAAGTACTGACACCAGTTATTTTGTCGTACATCCGTGTTTTGCAACGTCCACTGTCAACCACGTATTTGACATTCGGTATCGTCAACGATGTTTCCGCGACGTTAGTCGCGACAACGCAAAGACGACAGCCTTCTGGAACAGGTTCAAAGACTCGAGCTTGTTTGTGACCCGGTAACAAAGAATAGAGCGGTAAAACCCATAGAGGTTGCGAAGTCGACGGACTCTTCAGCTCGAGTATATCTTCATCCTCGTCCTCGTCTTCGTCGATATCAAGCTCATCCGCGTCGTCATTATCCTCTACGTCAAAAAGATCTTCTCGTGTATCATCTTCGGGAACTACCGAGTATTTGTCCAAATCGATTTTTGGCAAATCAACACTTGTTTTTTTCCGTTTGTTTTTCATACGTCTTAGAGCACCCTGAGCTTCGAATTCTTCTTCCGAGTCTGCATCGCTCTGAGTCTCGCTTTTATCCGCATTTTCATCCGCTTGTTTACCGTTTGAAGAGGAAAATTTCGATCTTCTATATGGAAATGCTTTGCGCAAACGACGTACCACCGTATTCACTTCGTGCTGACCTGTTAAAAACACGAGGATTCCACCTTCCGGTAAACGCGTGTGTATCTTCACGGCTTTTTTTATAGCGTCGAGCACGTAATTCGCACTGGTGCGTCTATTAAAGTGTATGGTTACGGGAAATTGTCGAGATTCTACTTTGATAACGGGCGGTCGAACTTTAAATAGCTTTGAATTTCCTATGAAATCCTCGACTCGCAAAGTAGCCGACATTATGACGAGCTTCAAAGGATCATTTCTTTTGGCACGTAGTGGTACGATTCGCGATAACAGTCCTATTAGAATATCCGTGTAAACGCTCCGTTCGTGCGCTTCGTCCAGTATTATGACCGAATATTTTGTCAACAAAAAATCCGTTTGTACTTCCTTAAGTAAAACGCCGTCAGTCATGAATTTTATTTTCGTTTCAGGGCCAACGTTTCCCTCAAAACGTATTAGATAAGATACTTCTTTGGTGGTGAGGTTCATCTCGTGTCCTATTCTTTTGCTCATTGACATTGCTGCTACTCTCCTCGGCTCGGTAACACCGATCATTCGTGTTTTCGCGTAACCAGCTTCGTACAAGAATTGCGGTACTTGCGTTGTTTTTCCTATTAATTAAATCGATCGTTTATGATGAGTAATTAACAAGAAACACATGCGTAAATAATTCCATTAACTCGTATTCAATGGAAGCGATGAAAGTCTAAAAAAATTTCGTGTACTCCTTAAAAACTGGTAACTTACCACTTCCTGTTTCGCCGGTGATAATCACAACAGGATTTTCATTTATCGCTTCAACGATACTTTGTTCTTCCGCAAGAACAGGGAGCTTCAATCTTGCCTCTTGCACCTCGCTCGTTCGGTTTACTGCTACAAATACTGCCGGTATACGATCTTTTTGTTCTATTTTCTGTTTCTGCACTGGTTTTGCTTTTAATGGAACCGGTACAACCGGAGTCTCAACAGTTATAATTTTAGGTTTTTCGACAGTGATCCTTTTTTCTTCTGGAGGCTGAGATATCTTTTCCGTGATTCTTGATCCGTTTTCATTCTCGTTATCCTCGGAATCGCTGGATACTGATTCATCTTCGCTGGAATCCTGAAACACGAATAATATGCAAGTCATCGAATTGACCAATTAATAAAGTTAAATGATATTTAAATATCAAGTAGCATTTTCTGTTTCTATTATAATTAAACTATTCATTTATTTAAGATGATTAACGAAATTTTAGTGTAGTTGGATTGCAATTTTTTTCAGATCATTGAATGATCAGAGAAATGTTTTTTTTTTACTAGCACAGAAAATCGAGAGTTGAAAATAAACGGACTCAGGAATGTCTCAAAGCTTATTCTATGATTGTTAACTTAATTTCATTCTTGTTCTTCTTAGATCAGCTGGATAACATCGCCTTTTCACAAATAATTCAAATAGAATTGCAATGAAGGGAAGCTCTAACATTACATGACAAAACCACTTATTTTGAGCTTCGATACATTTATTTCTAAGATCTAATGAAAATTTTCGAAAAATAAGTTAATGGAGTCTGGATCTAGTTGAGCTTAATTTTAAACAATTGCGTAATGGAGACTTACATCTAAATCAATAACATTTGGATCAGTTGATTTGTATGGTTGAGATTCCTCTTCCAGGACAGCTAATCTTATTCTTTTACTACCTCTGATGGCATTTATAACATCACTAGGTTTTTCATCGTCGCTGTCATTATTCGCATTCTTCGGTTCAACTTCCGGAGCATTGGATTCTTTGATGTAGCGTTTTAAACCTTTGGTTTGTATGGTTGTTAAAGACACATATTGTTTGAGCTCATCGTCAGGTGCTTGAACTTTTGACAGTTCATCAAGAAGATTGGCTCTCTGTTGATGATCGAAAATATGAATAAAAGTAAATCGTTATCATCGTTTTGAAAATTCCCTCAGGAATGTCTACATTTTTCTACTTCCTCAATTTATCGATGAGCACGTTTCATTATACCTGCAATTTTTTTTCCTTCCTCTCTACAACTTTTTCCAATTGTTTGCG
Source organism: Campoplex capitator (assembly GCA_037576405.1). NCBI lineage: Eukaryota > Metazoa > Arthropoda > Insecta > Hymenoptera > Ichneumonidae > Campoplex > Campoplex capitator. Next base: position 3,955,232 of record JARBWI010000015.1, read on the forward strand.
TCGCTTTTTTGACAGCAGACGGACATTCGTCAGCCTTCTATCCTTGTTCTTGGTTTTGCGTTTTTCACTGGGTAGTACCAAGGCGTTACAGTTGTCATAGTTGTCTTGACGATGTTTGATATCAATGGTGATCTACGTTTCAAAATTTTTTAAATTCAGTTATTACAATAATGCAATGGATGTACTACGTATTTAATGTGGAATACTTGAATTTTATGAAATCAAATAACAAACGGAAAGGTTACCTGCTTTGTAGCAGAATCGTCGATTTCTACTGCAGGCACGTGCCGAGACTTCCAATTGTAACCCTTTTTCCCCATTTTTAATCCGTTTAATTCTGCTTTCTATTTACTATTGGAATATTTTTTTTTTTCAATTTCCGATTAGTTTCACAAACGATAAACTGTGTCGATCATTGTTCATTGTAGAAAATATTGACAAACAGGTTAGGTTTGTCCGGTTCGACGGGAGGTACGGGAGTCAAAACGCACGTGGATTCGCGAAGCGCTTCAGCTGAGTTCAGCTTCAAGCATGGATTTATGTTGCGTGTCCATCAGGTGCTGCTGCGCGAAGACAAGTTTGGTTTTTCGACGCAATTGGCTCGAATGTAAACGGTCGCAAATGGTCGTGTGGTGGCGTTCGTGCTGAATACTTTTTTTAACCTCAAGAAGTAATATTATGACAGAAAAACACTGTACTAATTAAAAAATACGATTACTAAGCAATTAGTTGATTAGTTCATCCGCATTATTTTGCCGAATTTTTGTGAAAACAATGGCTGATTCAGATGACGAAAATTTCGTGATTTTTGGAAACGCTCTAGAACCATTAGACGAAGGTGAGTAAATGGAAATGACACTTTCTACATTTTTCAAATATCATTTTTTAATCAAGGAAGTAACTTATGAATGCGATTAGAGTAGGTCACGTTGGTTCAACGTTACAAAATTTTTTATGAACAGCTCGTATCATCCACACAATCAACTAATTTTGAAAAAATAGGACATAACCTCAAAAGTGACAAATCGTATGCTCCGCAAATCTGTTCCATTGGTTATTTCGCACAATGCTTCAAATGTGATTCCTCATTTCCTTGAATCATTCAGCACAATTGTCGAATTCTATACTTTCATTACTGTCTCTGTTTCTCTACATCATTCATAACCTTCAAATAGTTTTGTATCTTTGAAATCATTATAGAAGCATGTAATGCATTTTTCTTCCGATTTCAGAGAGTTTACCAAGAAAAAAGCCAGTTACCATAGAAGATCAATATGCGGTGGATGCGCAAGGACGGCGAAGATTTCATGGTGCCTTTACGGGTGGATTCTCAGCGGGTTATTTCAACAGCGTTGGAACAAGGGATGGATGGAGACCTCAACAATTCAAATCATCAAGGAGCAGTAAAGCTGGAGGTGTTTCGCAGCGTCCTGAAGATTTCATGGATGATGAGGATACAAGCGAATTTGGAATAGCACCAACAGCCATAAGAGCACACAGTGATTTCACAGATCATGGCAGAAGGGGCACAAAGCGAGAACGACAAAGACCGGATGACGATGGACCTATTCCTGGTGTGCCTGTTCTGAAAGAATTATTGAAGCCTGTCAAGTTAGTATTTTTTAGTTTGTTCAATGATTCTATTTGTAAACTTTTAAAGCCTTCTACAGTCCTAAGCTCTATTTGCCAGTTTTTGAAAGATTTACGTTACTTTTATTCACAGTTGAGTTTTTCGATCCTTTCTGAATCTAAAGGTTTCGAACTTTTGGTTCATGAGAATCCTGTAATGGACACAAAAATTAACGTTTTGAAAAAAAAGCTATAGATGTGAAGCAATTGATGAAGAAAAAAAAACAATTTTAACTTCAGTTTCAATTCGATGATTTTCGTTTCTGGAAAAATTTGTGTTTTGAGTGATAGTTCTAATTCTTTTCTTTTTAAACAGCTGTAATATAACTTCTTGACGAGACTACCTTTTGAAAAATTGACAATTGAAGAATTGCGAAAATTACTCAATCAAAATCCTTTAAATTTCTCATAGTTGTGCCTAGTTTAAAAATTTTTTTTGATGTGTTTTAGTTTTTCGTTCTTGTAATTAGAAAACTAACAAATTTATTTTATAACTATTGATTTTTTTTTACTACAAGTTTGCCGTTTGATTCTTGTACACTACTTTTTTTAACACAAGAAATACGTACATTTTTTAACAGAATCGATGCAGCTTGATTCCTAAGAGATCTTAAAGAAATTTGATTCTACTTTTAATTTATATAGTTCGCGATTCGTTACTGGAAACACATTTAAGGAACGCATGATGAGGACGAAAGTTCTCCTGTTTTTTGCTGAGAGAAATTCATGAGCCTTTTATTCGTGTACAATAATTTTGAAGTTTATTGCTTTTTGTGTATAACTTGATGGCTGCATTTTTGCAGAGATACGGTCGGTGTGACTCTGCTAAAGAAAATGGGTTGGCGTCCGGGTCAGGGAATTGGACCGCGAGTTACGAAGCGTGAGAAGGTTAGAACAAAGCAAAGGAATGACAGAATCAAAATTTATGGCTGTTCGCTGCCAAATCAGGTTGAAAAAGTAGAAGACACAGATTCCGAAGCTTCGGAAGATGCTAATGAAGAGATACTTTTTGCCCCGGACGATTACGAGCCTTTTATCTGCAATCCAAAGGACAATTACTTCGGCATCGGTTACACGGGACTGGACAGACGTCCGGTTCTCTCAGGTCATGTGAATCTTTTTGAGGAACCTACGTCTTTCAAGCTTCAGGAGAAGAACAAAAAGTTGTCGATACGTGGTCAGGCTTTTGGGGTTGGAGCTTTCGAGGCTGACGACGAGGATATTTATGAGCGGGACGACATGTCGCGTTACGATTTTGCTCTCGGACCCGAGAAAAAAGCAGTGAAATCGCGTTGGACCGGGAAACAAAATGAATCAGAAAGCTCCAAAGAAAATTACCTGGAAGGTTTTGTCCCGGCGACTAAGAATCTCGAGAGAAAAAAAATCTTTGATCCGCCAGAATTGCCAAGGGATTTTGAGCCTTATCACACGGTTCGGAAAAGCCGTTTCCATCCGCCGATTGAGCCAATTTCCAACATCGAAAATAGTCGAAACAAGAGCTTAGCACGTCCTGACTTGAGCGCTGCCGATAGAGCGAGAATCCTTGGTGAATCGTCCCAAAACTCTCCATGTAAAACCCCGTCAAGCCCGATGCAGAGTATCGCCGACTCGAAACCAACGACCGTTGCTAGTAATATAATAACGAGAACGTTGAATCTTCACGGAAAAGAACAAACGGCAGAAAGAAAACTGCAAGATTCGCGTAATAAATCAGCAAGCGCTGCATGGTTGGAAAAGTTAAGTTCCAAGAGTTTCGTGAGCGGTGGCGTCGAAAACAAGGATTCTGGAGCTGCCGGCAGTTTGAAAAATCTCCAAGATTTCAAAACCGACATAGCCGGTAGTCGCGTGCCCAAACCATTTCTTATGGATCCGGACAAGCAAACGAGATTCGAAAAATTTGTCGCATTGGCCAAGAAAGGAGAGAAAGGAAAATTGGAGAGTTTTCAGCCTTTATCGATGACGGAATGGGAGAGAGAACAGGAGAGACAAGAATTTGAACAAGCGATAAGAATCTTCGATGCATTGGAACCTGCGGAAGAGAGTCCGAAGAGCTATTCCACAACTATTTCCACCGACCCAACGATGAGTGGCAAATTTGTTGGTAGCGGTGAAGCCGCAGTACAATCGCAGACCGAGACTGCTGAGGAACAGATGAAAAGTGCAGCGAAAATGAAGCTCTTCGGCAAACTAACGAGGACACGAGAACCATGGCAACCGGCTAGTATTGTTTGCAAGAGATTCAACATCCCGGAGCCTCGAAGCGGATGCGCTAAGATAGAGAAAACGACAAAGAACAAAAGATGCTCGCTTTTCGAATCCCTCGATTTTGGTGGGATCACAAGCAAATTCGAAGGCTCTACGGAACCCGCAGAAAATTTAACTCAGCCGCACATTCCGTATGTGCCAAAAGAGAGTGCGAAGAATGAAACAGTGGCCTGTACAAGGATCTTTGACCATTCGGATATTGACGCTTCATCGAACAAATTTACCGAGAAAATGCGAAGTTTCGAGGTTTCGTACGAGAAAGTTTTTGGCCGTGGTAATCTTTCTGCGAGTATAAACGATCCTATGAAAGATCTGAATAATACGAACGTTGAAGAACAGCAGGAACAATCATCTCCTTTGGAAGAAAATACGTCGGTGGTTTCCGAAGCGAAAGATAGTTCGGTGGAGAAAAAAGATCTCTTCAAAGCAATTTTCCTCAGTAGTAGCGAAGACTCCGAGTCCGAAAATGGCGATAATGATGACGATGACAGCGAAGCTGTCAAATCCTTGCTCATAGGCAAAACACCTAGTCAATTAAATGTTCAAAGAAACACTTCGCCGCCTAGAGGAATTTTCGCAAAGCTCGATCTCGATAGTCTCGCAAAACCGAAGAACGTTGCGAGTCCGTTAGAGGCTGAGAAATCTCCGGTTAAGAGCAACATTTCGGTCGATGAAAAAAATGACCAAATGGAAGTAAATAACGGCGAGGTTGAAAAAAGCGAAAACTCAATTTCGAACACACCGGAAGTGGAACTTTTGCCAGATATGTACGGTCCTGCTCTTCCAACAAAGACTCTCAAGGACTCTGAAAATTCCATTAAAGATGAAGCATCGTCTTCGAGAGATTTGATATTTCAAAGGCCGATTTTTAAAAGTGTCATTGTTACGAAGAAAGACTCTGATTACAGTGACAGAATAAAGGGGAAATGGGTCGAACGTGGCAAATCGAAAAAATCAAAGAAAGACAAACACAAACATAAACACAAAGAAAAAGAACGCTCGAAGCACAAACACAAATCAAAGAAAGACAAACGTTGATGAAATTGTGATAGTCATTACCGTTGAATAAAATGAATTTTGTGGATAGCTATTGACTAGAGGAAGTGTTTCGTAAACCGATTTTTTTCCACATTCGTTCATGGCTCATATCGAGAGCATTATATTCGCATTTAGGTAGTTCCCTCGTCACATAAACCTGTAATTTTATAGGATTTTATTTCGGAAAAAAGCCAAAAATTGGTGTGCACTTACCTTTCAACTTCCCAAAAAATCTCCATTTCATTGTACCCACAACTTTTGTTCGCATGGAAACGTTGTTGGAAATGATTGATTTTTTATTTTTTGCCAATTGGGTATCTATTAACCAGTTAACTGGTTAATCCTACAACTATGAAGTGTACATGATATGGTGTAAATTGATATCCTCGGTAAAAACTTTCAATGAGTTGAAACAACAGCGCCAATTATCAAGCCTTCAGCTGCACACGTATTTCCGCCACTCATTTCGAAACGCTTGTTATTTCTCTGGCCTGAATCGTCCAATTAAAATTTATCGGAAGATATTCAAACTTCAAAATGTTTTCAAATGATTATTCATCATTAAAGAACAAATCTAACATTGTATTTTACACGAAATTCAGAAACTATTGGTGCGAATTGGGACACAGAATGCAGCTGAAGAGTTTTTTTTGAAAATCTCGAAAAGTTCTTTGTAAAAAAAATTGTAGTGGCAATTTTTTCATATATTTTTTAGTACATTCATGGCAGTTTAGTCGATTTACATGGCTTCAAGGCTTTTGCTATGGTTTTTATTTGCTGGTCCAAAATGAATGGAAAACCTAACTTTAAAGACGTTAATATTCGAGACATCATGACTTACCTAGAAAAGCCATACCACAGCCTAAACTATCTGTTTTTCTATTGAAATTTCTGAAGCTGACTGCTGAAGAATTTTCATCGGATATATTTAAAGAAAATCGACAGTTCCAAATTCAGAGAGCACGTCAGCTTAGGTTGATGTAATCGATGAAGAAAGGGAAATAAATCATAGGAGGTGACATGTATTTACCATAGAAACATTTATTCATAGAATCCGTTGTTTAGATACAACGGGGTTTGATTTTCTGTATACTTTAACTCGTCCCTGAAAAGAGGGGCGTTTGCGGTGTCGTCCGTGCAGGGAATTTGATCCCTTTTCTTTCCATATTTTTTCAGTCAATCACACACACTTCGACCGTTTTTTTTTTTACATCCGAATTGAAACGATATTCATTCCATTATTTTCCCCTTGTTATCCAGTGGATAATGATCCCAGCACGGACAATGAAATAAGTGCACACAAGACACAGACAGGTAGATTTTTTGTTTTTTTTTCAGAGATCAGACGAGTGAAAAATTCGCGAAGAGGGCCACACAAGTTTGTCAAATCGATGAAAAGATCCTGTAAATCGTCTCCTTTCTTTCATTTCTTTGTTTTTATTTTTCAATTATCGATTGTCTTGACGCTCTGCACGATTTTTCAGCCAATCCCTTTTTCATCGCTGAAAATGACATGCTTTTCGACTTTAGGGACACTGTACATACATACGTTGTTAAGGCATTGCAAAATCAACAAAATTCTGTGAAATTTATCGATCTATCGAAGCTCGGATTCAACAGTCGACGTAGCTGGGGATCTTTCACAGCTTAATATTTTCTTTCATTAGCGATAAGCACAGTAGATTCAGTTGATTTTGCTACGACTTTGAGTGTGGCTTGTTTCTTCATTTTCGTTTACATACAAAGATTTAGTTTCTTTTTTCCTGTGTTTACCGTGCTTATTAGGGTAAATTCGGAACACAACTCCACTCTCACATCACGATTAATATTATTTCGTTTTTCAGTTTAAAGTAGAAAAGGAGTGTTTTTTCGTGACGGTGTATTGTGAAAAAAAATAAATAATAATAATAATATGAATTGGTGAAAAAAAAGAAAAAAGCAATTGACGACGAAGTAGTTGCAGGGTCAGTGTATGGTGCAAGACGCGATTAGAGTTTCGCGTTTTTATTTCTCTCGACGATTATTTGTCACTTCGCGAAACGCGACGAACCATCTGTTTGGAACATCGGGAATAAAAACTAGTCGATGAGCATTTTGAGCGTGCTGTCAAGGGCATTCAAGAGTTTTCTTTTTCTTCGATGAAGAAACAGGAAGAAGTAGATAGTATCAATAAATGGTCAGACTTCGGTGACACGTTGTACCGAATTGATATCCAGTGCACAGTTTCCCGTCGTGTCCGGGGATTCGTGAAACTCTTCCGACGGCCTTATGCCTGCTGTTTTCATCTCGTCCCTTACTTTTTCTACCTGTAAAACATGAAAAAAAAACAAATATTAATATAAAATATAGTTGGTAAATATACTGGAAATATTGCGTTCACAAATTTATTGGTGGAACCAATAAATTTGTGTACAGCTGTTCCCGGTGTCATAGTTAAATTTGCATACGTTAATTGTTTCGCTTGACTCTCTTGTCCAAAACTTTTCTATACATTTTTTTCGGCTAATTCTCGACCTAGATAAACACTTTACGAAGTTTGACGCAAAGAGATGAAATTCTGAGTGTTGAGCTTCGAAAAAATAGAGATACAAAGTGACGCTGGGAACGTTGATATTTTCGAAACTTTGAGCATTATTACTTCAAAAGTTTCGACATATCTGCAAGATATAATAACTGACATTATTAGGATATGTCGCAAGTTATGCGGAAGCTTGCAACCATTGGCAGGAGAGCTAAATTTTTGACACGACTGTAGCAAAATAAGAACGTTGGAATGATAAACGAATAATTATATTTTTGGCAGGGAATTTACTTTTTCTATTCGTTCTCAGGTGCGAAAAGTATTGTTCTGATTTTCAGCGATAGATAAACCGTAGAATTCATCTTTGTTTTTACTATTTTTGTGTCTGACTACAGACCCTTCTGCATCACTGTGACGTTTACGCGAGAAAAACAAGTGACATTGATCCGAGCAAGTATTATAATAAGTTTTTCATCGTGTTGACCAACACTTAATGATGGTCGAGACTCGATAGAAAGGAGAGTAATTTTTCAGATAATTATAGCGCCTCCAACTGAAAATATAACTTTTTGTCTATCGCAGTATATGATTTTTTTTCTTCTTTTTTATGCTCAAAGTTGTACATCATTTTGCCCGAACGGCCAATTTATAATATATTTCACATCAGTGCACGTATCCACTGCACCCCGCCTCCAACCATTACTATAGCGAACTCGTTTCAAGTCTCGTGCTTCTTTTTGGTTCATCGCTTTTTTCTGTTCTCTTACCCGATGAAACGCGCCATGGTAAAAATATAAATAGATGTTGTAACCGATGGTGATGTTCGCTCGTTAGCAGACCTCTGGTGTCTTTATCAAGCGTTTGGCATAGCTGATATTCGGTCGGGTGACCGCTTTGCGAATATCGGTTATTGACTAACGAGATAAATTTCTTTGTCGGAATTCACCGCCGTATACCATCTCAGGTATATTCAGGGAGTATCGAGATGGATATTTTTAATCAAAGCGAAAAAATTTCATGTCAAATAGTTGTGACGATGGAAGATCGCTGAGATGCAATCTTATATGCTCGATTGCCATTTGGTTCTCAAATTTCTTTTTTCAAAACTGTTGACAAGCCTCTTCGTAATATTGCGTAGTTTTTTTGTTATCGATAATTATCCGGATTTTTCCGGATTAAAAATTGTGTGAGATTTATTCTTGGCGATGGGTTCTCCGAGAAAAATGCTGTACGGCAGCCGTTATCTTTTTAAATAATTCTAACTTTGTTTTTTTTTCAGTTCATTAATAGTTCAATAAAGAACTGTCCACAGAATTTTGATGGATTTCATGATTGTACTAGGAAAAAAATTCAAAGTATACCGATTCTATCTCGTTCTAGAGTGGTCTCGCTCCTTAAAGCATTCAAAATAAGAACTGCTTTGCTTGAGAACTTTCTCTTCCTCTATTTATCAATAATAAACTTTGTAATATGGAAAACATCTGACTTTTCATCTGGGATTGTAACGATATATATATAATTTTGCAGATCTCATCGCCTTCAACGGTTATTTTTATGACTGTATTTGATCGTAAAAAAAAAAAAACCTATTTATTGATCAAAAAACGTCGAAAGAAGTTTTGAATTGCAAACTTTTGTGACGCCTTTCGATCGAGAATTGTCCGAGGTACTAGAAAAGTTAAGAGAGCCCTCTTGACCATCCGATGAATGAACTCACCTCACGGAGTACCCTGAGCAAATTGAGACCGGCAACTTTCTTCAAGTCATCGACGTTCCACTTGCCACTTCGCAAAAGTTCAGCGAAAAGTTCGGGATACCTGGAGACATCCTCGAGGCCTCGAGGAGTTCTGCAAACCAAACGGGGAGCTTAGATGACGCATTATAAACATTTGCTTCAAGTGGAATGAAATTTATTTGAGAACGTTTGACGCACTGGTGGATCGGCATGATTTTTTTGTCTTTCATTTCGCACCACCATAATTTGTAGCGAATGGAAATTATTATTTCATGATTCAAATCGGGTATCGGAATCAGCGATTTTACTGCTCACGCTACTCGGAATAGGATGTCAAAAAAAGGGGGCCAAAACGTACTTGTTGATTCCATCGAAGTCTCCACCGACACCAATGTGTTCCACTCCAATTAGATTTCTAATGTGATAAATGTGCTCGGCTACGTCAGCCACGCTAGCATCTGGTCCGCACTTGACGAAATAATTGTAGAACGTCACCATCACTAGGCCACCATTCGCAGCCTAAACAAGAACGAGGAACATTACAATTATAGGAAAAATGTAAAAGTACACGGAGAATTTGCCCTTACGATATTTCGAATTAAAAACAAAAATCTCATATTTTTGATCCAACGAAAAAATGACAAATTAATATCTTTCGAACGGTCAAACTACATAGGGTCCAATTGGTTATAATCGAAAGAAAACAAAAAATATATGAAATCGCAACATTCTTTAAAGTTGTTCGATTAATTAAATATTTTAGAACATTTTTTTGAAGAAATTCGAAAACAATTAAAAAGGCGGTTCTCCGAGTAAGATTGTATCGTAGCGACTGGTTGCCTTTGAGAAAGGACATTGATGACCGCGAACCTTGAAAATAAACAGTGCAGAAAAGATTTTTTGCGTCGGAATGCTTTTCTGGAATTGTCATTGAATATTTCTTTTTCTCCACTTACGCGAACGTTATGAATTGTTCGTTATATTTTTGGCTCAATTTTCGATTTTAATTTTCAAGTATCTGTATGATAGAAAGCTTGTGGTCCATCTGGAATATTTTCTGCGAAATTGATCAATATAGCTGAAAAATTTAGTTCTGTGCAAAAGAAAAAAAAAATCCTAATATTTTGACAACGTAGAAAGTTCAGTCGTTTGATCCCCAGCACAAAAAGGTATTGATACTGAGAAAAAAGTTAAATTGGTTTGCCTATTTCTCTTAAAACTCGCCGCTGGCTACTAACTTTTGTAACTCCTTTTTCGTGTGAACTGCTGAGTCTATTTTTTGCCCATTTTTTATTCTTCATTTTTTTTTTATTTCATCAACTTTTCGCAATAAAACACGTCGGCGAAACACCGTTATTGAATTGTGTCGGGTCAATTCGAACGCGATTAAAAATATCCTTTACCCTTGTTCTCTTGTACCGTCACATTCATCCACGATTTTTCTACGTTTCTCGTTTCCTATTCCCCCTCCCCCCCCCCCTCTCTCTCTTTCTGTGATATCCGTTTTATCTTCGATTTGTGACATGACGCTCACATCACCCCATACAGACACGAATTAGGATGGCTCGCAATTAGTGTTACATTCCAACACTTTTATATTTTCTAGGAATCAACACTTTCAATGTGATCAATGGTTCATCCACTTTGTTTTTTTTCAAAGCAGCCCCTCAACCGTCACGCTCATCTCGTCTGACAGCACTTGATACTTTTCGCATTCCAAACCTACGACTTCGTCTATACCTCTCTATATTTTGCGCTCAACAATGTTTTCCTCGTATTTAATTTTATTTACTTTTTGTCACGAGCAACTTCCTGTTAATTATTATTGTTAATTTACCTCGAAAATCACAATCTCAAATGTACAAAGTGCTCCAAAGCGTAGCTAGGCCATAAATAAACGAATAACTAATGAAATCTTTCTCTCCCTCGCTCTTTCTGTATCTCTTATTCCGTTTTCAAGCCGCAACTGTACTGGTTGCCAAGGCTCGAATGTTACGAAGCTCTGCTATAAGGTGTGTGAGAAATTTTTCAGTGTCACATTTTCGTTTCTACGAAATACCTGGTCCGCAGTGTCAAATCAGAAACTCAGAATATGTATTAAGGAGGTGACGCAGTAGGGAGTTTGCAATTTTTCTGGCTTCTCAATGTTTCTTTTTTCCACACATGGAACGTTTTAAAAATCTTTCAGATACAAGAACACTCCAGACTTGGTAATTTTTTATGAACATTATAAAATGAAATAACGATGAATTTATCGAGGCACACGCGAAGCAATTGACAGGTTTTTTGATTCGCACTTTAGTGTCCTTTCGTTTTCTCGTTTCTACCTTTTTATTTTTTATTTTTTTCACCACTTTCAGTGTGTATATTTAGGTATAGGTCAAAGACCAAGAGTACGCGAAGACCACGCACAAGACGAATTCAGTTACTGGAGAAGAACAAAATGAATCGGAGTTTTTGTCAATCTCAATAGTTTGCCTGTAAAACAATGTTTCGATAAAGGGGCGGCGTTGTAGCTGACCGGGGTATGTACTTGAGTTATATATGGGTACTATCTGCAAATGGGTCGTATTTAAGATATGATCCGCTTATTGCTCGGCTTATTGCATCTGTGCGGATAATGACCATGCAATTTATTATTATCCACACATATAATATTTGGAATTTCACATTACAATAGCTATACGGTTGACATGAGCCATACGATTCTGGTACAGGATTATTATAACCAACGAGTCATGTTTAGTCCTGAAGGTTAATGGACGCTCCTAATTGTCGTTCGCCATTTCATATTACCACCGAACAACCCTCATCGATCGATAAACCCTCTATTAATAAAACAATGGACGATTGTTTGTAGCTGTGGTTGAACACGGACCTTCTATCGAAATCGCTACTGTCGTGTACGCATTGTTTTCATTCCCATTAAATTTTGCCCAAGTGTGCATAGTAATTTTCTAGTGTGGTCAAGCGAAACGGAAATGACAACTAATCGGGAATATCCGAAGTGCTCAATGGTCGATTATTGCAGAAAAGCTCGTATGATAGGGAGACACGGAGAGGAGATTTGGCTAAGTTACAATAGGATATCTCAATATCATTCTGAAAAAGTTGCTAAGAAATTGATCAAAAGTGAAATTATTTAAAACCGCATCAGCTTTGAAATATCTTGTAATTTTTCTATGGAAAAAAAGAATTGAAATAATGGGTATGCGCATAAAGAAATGTTCCGAACACACATTTTTTTTGAGGCCAGCTGTCGGCATCTCAATTTTCGCCTCATTCTCGCGTACGTGCAGATTTTAACTTGATGCAAATTTCATGCTGAATACTATTCGTACGAAGACAGAAAAAGAAGGAAAAAAAAAAGAAAAAAATAAAATAAAATGATTGTGGTTTTACATTCTACGAGAGTTGAAGCTGGAAAGCTTGTGTCCTAAATACACATATATCCTGATGCGAAAAAGCTGGAATATATAGATTCAAATGGAAATGAAACAAATTCTTGAAAAATGTTATGCACGGCGAATGAATAACTGAATTATCAATCTAAAATTTCTTTATCCAGGGTGTGAAATGTTTCAAATCGGATTGTTTTGATTTTTATTTCGACCTACGAGCCTAATTTGTTAATCAAATATTTTTTTTTACTTAACCTCATCTTTTCATTTCATCACAGCAACACTTTGACTGGTCAATCGGTCGATTTTTTTTCAGTTTTCGTGACACGAGCTAATCATTTACCAAATTACACAATCGTTTGGCTTCTGGAGTTTTCGAGGCTTCTGACTCCATGCCCGAACTTAGTTTTCACTTCGCAATTCGAAAAGTATTTAATTAAAGATTCTCAAACCATTTCGAGGCTGAAACATTGAATTTTATATACTGATCCATTTTTCGGATAAAGCATCTTGGAAAACGGTTGTGTAAACGACTATTGTGAAAATATCGGTTGAAAATTGAGAAAGTTATTCAAATTTGTACACGTATGATACAATAGCAGAATTGACACGACATTTTTTTGTACATTAATGCCAATCGACCGGCCAACTTGATGGCAGCTTTGATTTATGAACATGATTTTTAACAATTAGAAGGACATTGTATTGTACTTGAATAATTAGTTTTTTGTTGTTTATCAAGATTTCTATTATCGAGCTGAAACCCAATATTTACTTACGTTAAATGAATATCAACGCATTAGGTAGACTCGAATGTGTTTTCTGTTGTGTCAGGGGATGACCCGATCTCTATACGATGTTGATAAATTTGTGTTAGATATAATCGGAGTGCGATATGCAGAAGGAGACTCTAATGAATCCAAATAAGGCTCAGAGAGTTTGTCGAAAGTGTTGTAGCTATTTGGTATCTTTGACTTAACAGTTTGCCGTGGTTAGATAATTTCCCATGATGTAGATATCAAGGGTGCTTTCGCATCATTTGAGAAGGACCAGCAGGACAGAAATGGAAATAGGTTTTGCAGGCTTATGCACATATTTGCAATAATTAACAGATGAGCTTGATTGCTTACTTGTAGCCTCGTGCTTTTGGTGAAATCAAAGCCGTTCACTGCGGATCGTTCACTATGTTAATTTTTTTTTCTGGGAAATATTCCTCCTATAGTATGCATAACGTGAAAGTAAAAAAAAAAAAAGCTTGAACCGTGTTGAGGATGGCATTTTATCACGAAACGAAATTAGTACGAACAGGGAGTCACATACTTATAGCTACGTGATTTAAGCATTCGTGGTTTTTCTTTATATTCAAAGGTTTCCCATATTAAAATCACGTAATGTGCAATGCGTGTAGAAAAAAAAAAATTTATTCATAACAACGGATGCATCTCATAAAAGATAATGTATTACGGAAAAGCCATCACAAAACCAATAACCCATATGGGCCATTACCCGATTTTGTATATCTGGTTCATTCGAACGTTTACAACCCTTTATACCAAGCTTTTCCGGCTACTGCTTTTCAGCTTGCTTTTATCCTTCAACCCTTTCGTCTCTTGCACCTTTTTCCTATCGGAGAACTGCAGCGTTATCTAATTGCAGACAATTCGATTCAACAAGATTCCATTCGCTCAATGTTCTCTTTATTTCCTTTATCTTCGCTTCTATTGTCCCTTGGTTCATTCAATGCGAGCCTATTTCGTTTCCGCCTCGCTTCAAAATGAAATCACTATTTAGATGAAGAACGATATGAATTTCATACTAAATATTCCATTCACTTGCGATCGTTTATCGAACAATATTCAAGCCTCGAAGATCAATGATTCTTCTTGCTGATACATTTCTTTTGATTTTTAATCGGTTTCAATTTGGTCAATATGATTTCAGCTGGAGACTACAACTTTCTGTATACCTGAAATTTAATCACGATACATTCGTTCACAATGTTGACACACTCGTTGACGATCGTCAAAAAAAAGTAGAATTTCTTTCTTCAATGTTGGGTCCAGTAGCGTATCATTGAACGTTTCGTATTTCGAACGCTTCCGTTTCCATCTCGTGTATACGATGTTCTGTAGTTTACAAATCGGGGCTATTGAGTCTCCAGTTATTTTTCATACAAATGAGTCGAGTCGATGGATTATTTGTGAAAATATTTCACAAGTTCTTCTATTGCTATGGGACCTTATACCTTTTACGTCCAACCAATTCTAATTCGACCTTTTCAATCAGCGATTTACGTTCTACTCAATCAAACTCGATAAGAGATAAAACGTCAATTTTTTGCCCACATTCATCCTACAATTGTGCTATTATTCTATTGATTAAAGAAATTCTATTGGGCTGCAAAAAAAGGCTGTTGAATTAGCGATGAAAAGTCCAATCTCCTTTACAAACATTTTTTAACAGACGCACAAAGGGTTTCCTACATTTATTCCAATGTCTTATTCGTTAGATAAAAAGGAGGGAAGGTGTGCAGCTCGAAGGAACTGCAGCAGCGACACAATGGCCTTATCGACCGGTATTCTATGGTATGGAGCTGATGCTCGAAGCTTTCAACCCTCCCCAGGATCGTTGAGCTTCCGTAAACTACGTCAATGAGGGAAGTACCGTGTTGCACTCTAGGATCTTTACCCATCGAGCTTCTTAAGCATTTTGCCACCACATCTCGCGATTCAGGCTCCGGCGATGAAAGGTTTAACAAACTCGTACATACCATGCACGATTTCGTACCCCCGCGGAATTATCTACGGCTCTCATCGACCTTAACTGTCTCTTGAAAAGTCGAACAGGGACTCATTCTGATCACGCTCTGAGGTTTTTAACTTGCCGAGTTGGGGATCACTTCGTTTTATCACGTTTTTTTATATTTAGTCTTGATCAAGATTGGTCTGATACAGAATCGAAGTTTTTTTTGTAAAAATAATTTCGGTGTATTCGTCTCTATAGATATGACGGATCAGGACGAAGAAATACAGTCTGAAGGGTTGAATTTATTATCAAATGTAAAATGAACACTGAGAAAGAAAAAAATTGTTGATTCGTCGGAATTTTTGTTGGATAAAGAAATCGTTGCGAATAAAATGAAACTCGTTGACTCATCAAAATTAGGTTGTTTCAATCACTTAATTTGCTGGCTCAAATAAATATTGCTCACTACGACTAAAAACGTCGTTGAATCAACAAAAGTTTTGTTGAACCAACAAATTTCATG
Organism: Campoplex capitator; assembly: GCA_037576405.1. NCBI lineage: Eukaryota > Metazoa > Arthropoda > Insecta > Hymenoptera > Ichneumonidae > Campoplex > Campoplex capitator. Next base: position 3,971,089 of record JARBWI010000015.1, read on the forward strand.
TCGTTCGCCACGATCTGCTGGGTCAACAAAAATTTTCTTGAATCAACAAATTTCTTTTCTCAGTGTAATGTAAAAATAATAAAAAAAAAAGCAGTGATATTTTGGTAGAAATATAAATAAGTATGGGTCGCGGTTGAAATCAACCTGACAGCGAAGTTAATTCGAAAGATAAATGATATTGAATGAAGTTTCGAACTTGTCATAATAATAATAGTTATAATTGAGGGATGAAGATGAGAACATGAAAACCTCGGACGAGGGATGGTAATCCCATCGAGAGCAGATAGCTGAGAAAGAGAGATAGAGAGAGAGAGAGAGAAAGAGCGAGGGGGAGAGAAAGAAGACTCGATGTAAAAAAAGCATTGGAGGAAGCAGGATATGGGCGTGGAGGAATCGCTATAGTTTAACCCCTTAACGAAGTCGAGAAGGGAGTTGAGTGTGGAGGATGGTTTTCTTAATGGGGTAGAAAACTCGAGAATGGAAAGGAATCGTGGGTGGTAATTGTTTCAGACTATTTGAAGGCTCGCTGTTGAGCTCGGTAATTATCTACTCCCATTCTCAACCCTTTTACTACCGTGCTATTTTCATCCGAAGGTAATATTGGAAGGGCGGATGCTCATAGGTTGAAATGTGAATTGAGAAGTTGGACGGACTCGTATGTGAAAAATGTTGAAGGATGCGTGGTAGAACAATTTCGAGAGATATTAATTGAACTTCAGATTTTAACGGTATGAGAAGGTCTGCTTCACTAAGCAGATAATTGATACAGCATACAGTGGCTGTTGGGTATATACAGTCATTGCAGGGTTGATGTGGAGAGTCATTAACTTTACACTTGTTTGAGAGACAGAAGAATATCATTGCTTCAACTGAGAAGAAACTCAAAGCAGATCTGCCCTTATTTGACATGTACAAACTTTGAACTATTTTGAGATATTTTACGAAAGTTCAACTCGATAGTGTACACGATAAAAGTGAAAGAAAAAAGAAAACTGTATAGTTAGTAGGAAAGGTTGGCATCGTTAATAGCGTATGTACTACAAAATTTATAACAAAAATAGCAAATTATGTTCGAGCTTTCACAGCTTCGTTAATTTGACGCAAGTAAATTTTTCGATCTATCAGCAAATTGACAACTCATTTTGAAAAATAAATTATAAAAATACTTCGAAATCAAATATTTTCGTGTATAACTTACCAGCTGTTTGAGTATATCGTCCGGAACGTTCCTCGTTGAATTGCAGATAGCAAATGCCGAGGAGTGTGAAAATATTAAAGGTGCTTTGCTAGCCCTAAGGGCATCCCTCATCGTCGCTCTCGCAGTGTGACTCAGGTCAATCAACATACCCAATCTGTTCATTTCACGAACGACTACTTTACCAAAACTCGTGAGACCTCCGCCTAAATTGAAAGTACATTGTCTCAGTGAATTCAATGAGCAGTTACCTTAACAAGCATGCTCACAATTAGTCAGATATTGTACAACGTTACGTAATTACGAGAATATAAATTTATAAAATTCCATGTGAACGCATAAAAAAATTTAATAAAAACACTAAAATTTCAATAATACCATCGCCATCGTCCTCTTGTTCGACAGACGAGCTTTTTGCCCATGGTGTGTTGCACGTATGTGTGAGTGTCAGATAACGAACACCCAATTGATACAAAGTCCTGAGAACGGCGAGACTGCTCCCCAGGCTATGACCACCTTCCACACCAATCAGTGAAGCTATTCTACCCCGAGAGTGTGCTTCCCGAATTTCTAAATTTATTCATCCAACGAAAAAACATTTGTAATTTTAATGAAAAAATGTATGATTTAAATTTATTGAAAATACGTCGTACGATTTCGTACACTTATGGAATATTGATTTTACAGACTTGAACTATGTTACAGGATCCAGGTCGGATGCAGGTTACTTGCCTCTTGACGATGCAGCGAACTGCATATGTTGAGAATACTTTTCAATCAGCCTTTTGATTAGATCCACTTGCTCAAGAGTCAACTGCACGGCATTGAGATATTGTGATTCACATGGCACATAAGCGGCCCAGAACTGAAAAGAAGATTCATGGAGATTAGTTTACCTTGAGGTAAGCTGAGCTAGATAACATTTTTATCAAGTTATCACTAGACGCATTTAATAAGTTGTCGATGAAACCAATGAAATCGGAAAAAAGTATCGACCATTTCCTAAATCTGATAAGAGTTTTCTTGATCAATTTTATTATATGAAGTTCCTATAATAGTACATTATGCACCAAGGACGCAAAATGTATCATTCGCGGCGAGTGCGAGCTTTGGCCGCCGAGCGTAGCGAGGCGCCAAAGTCGCACGAGCGCGAATGATACATTGCGTCCGCGGTTGCATATACTATTTTTTCGTTCGAAGGTTGCTAAAATGAATTTTTTATTTAAATCATACGAAGTAAACATACTACTATTCAAACCTATTACTATTCAAACCCAGGCTAGGGGGGTCCGGGGGCGAAGCCCCCGGCGGGGGGCTAGGGGGCGGAGCCCCCGCCGGGGGGTTCGGGGGGCGGAGCCCCCCGATTGGCAATTATAATTTTAAAAGTTACCCCCATTGAGGTAATTATTTGAAGTAATCATTCGTTCTAGGATAGTGAATTAAATTCGCTAAACATTTTTTCCACGTGATATTTTGCATTATTAATTTCAATATGTATTGTAACAAAATAATAAATTTACTATATTTAATATTATTTTATTAAATTCAATGTTTTGGAATACAACTGTTTTGTAACATACTATGTAACATAACAATGAAGTTAACAGTTGAACATGAAAGCGTTTTTTAAAAAGACAGGTATAATTTTACATTTTTTTTGTCTTGAACAATATTGATTGTTACATTACAATTACTAAATTGAAAAAAAGAATTTTTGTTAGAATTTGATTCATGATTTGATTTCACGTTTATCCCGTGGACAGAGTTTTTACAACGAACTGAAGCGAAAATTTAATAAGGAAAGAAATGACAGTAGCCGAAAAGCGCGTGTTTTGTCTTTGCTTTTCTCTCTCTCTCTCTCTCTCGTGTAAGAAAAAGATAGCCTTATGTGAGAAAAGCAAGCGAGCTCTCTTTTGTTTTGCTTCGATCTCTTACTTCCTTCGCGGCTCAGGCTTTACATTTACCATTTCGCGGCCTCTATACGGGCCGCAAAAATTCATTTTGCGGCCTTAGGACGAAAAAATATATGAGACAAATCAAATTATACAGAGGTTGTTTTACATAAAAACATATAATTATCAGTCGATTTTCTTATATTTACGATTACAAACAATTGCAACACACAATTATCATGTGGATGATAATATTGATCGCGATCCTATTGAGAGATTGAAATAAAGTTAAGTCAAACTTGAAAGATCGAGTTGAAGAACCGCCGTAAACTCGTATTGAAATTGATTAGCATCAATGGGAATAAAAGTGTCGAGAGACAGTCAAAGAAAGGGTCGAAACGAGGGAAAATGGATGGAAGCGAGAGACCAAGAGATTATACCCATTGGTTCGTTTTTACGAGTTTGCGCAATTAGTAAACTACGTAGGTAGGAGGAAATAAAGTGTTGTAAGTGCGCGGGACTGGTAACTGGAAGTTACCTCATCAGTACTAAAAATATATATCTATGTGAGAAAAGCACGTCAGATAGTAGAGTCTTTAGGTCTCGGATGTGCCCAAAGTAGAAATAGTTTCAAAGGATTCTCTTAGGGGAGATATAAAGAAATAGAACACCATGGAATTGGAGTTCGTGAACTTGGACAATACAGACGCATATAAAAAGAGAAATTGGGGATCAGATTTATTTCATTTTGTCGAACTTTTCTACGGCCAAAGAAAGCTCAACAAATTATGATCTTGTAAAGAAAAACATTGAAAAAACGAAGGTGACATCAAATTTGAAAAAGTAACATAAGCCAATGTGTTGTTTCAGTTGCGATTCATAAAGGTGTGATCGAATGAACATCTGTAGAAAACAAACGTTATTCACTCTAAGACATACAGAGCATATTTGCACTGAACACAACGGGACAAATGTACAGAGTAACTATATGAATGTACCATTTCTCTGGGTTAGAGTACCGAGCACGTCGGGACTCATTTGCCTATTGATCGTGAGTATATTTATACCTTTAGTAAATCTCAATATTCACTCGTATATCATCGAAAATAAATTACGCAAAGTTATCAGTCATATTCCATGGTAAATTTGTCCTTAAACAGTGTTTCCTATCGGAGATAAGACGAATTTTTCTTTGATAATTGCAGCTTGTCGTTACCCAGCACGAACGAAGAGTTTCGAGCAGGGCAACAGGAGGGTGATCTGCAGTATTTGAAATTTATGAAACAATGAAAGGAGAAAGACGTGGTAAAAAAAATGCGATGCACATCAGCGAAACAAGAAGAGAAAGGAAGAAAAAAGTAGATTGGTCACATCTGTCCCTGACATTTTTGCAGCTTTCGTTCGCGTCGTGTAGATGACGTAGCTGGACAAGAGGGATTGCACACGTTTCCATTACTCCTCTTGTGTCTCGTGGTTATGCGGGATTTACTATATCGGGCTATATCGATCCGCAACCCATCCTTGTATGTACATCGCGTCTTTCTCTCTCTCTCTCTCTCTCTCTCTCTCTCTCTCTCTCTCTCTCTCTCTTTCCTGACCCTCTATATCTTGTTTTCCTCTTTTACTATAATCCTCTCCACGGAAGCTTTGTGTTTTGCACTTTCATTCGATACTGGGCAATACTCCCGAATGTTGACGAGTCCATCACGAATGAAGTGGATGGAAGTTCTGTCGTCGACCTCGGGTGACCATTTGCTCTATGAGTCTGCGTTATTGGCAAACTTTTCCAACCCAAGCCTCAGTCTCGAATACATCGAATTTACTGTCCGATTACAATATAAATGTGATTGGAGAACACGCAAGAGGTCTGTGTTACTCATTTATAGTGGAATCGCTCATGGTGATGTTTTCCATGGGACTGAGCTTCGACAGCTCTTAATACAATCTCGTATAATCTTGGAATGTTTATAATTTCTTCATGCTCATCGGGTCTGTTTGTTTCAGGACTACCACTCGTATAGTCGTTAAGAGATTGCTACTAATATATTTGGTACGCTAAGCCGCACCTAATGGTCTTCATAACTGAAGTAACATTAAAAAAAAATCAGCAGCATTTGTAATATTTAGGACGACGAACACCTTTTTTTTGCTCACCTTTCGAACGTAAGTGACTGAAGAGAGTAGTTAAAATCAATGAAGAAATAATAACACAACGAGAAACGTTATTCTTAGTTATTAAAAAGAAAAAAAAATTCTGTATGAATGGAAAACATATGGGTCTAAATTTGAAAAAAATATTCCATAATAATGTGCTCGAATTTTTTGGTATCAAGATAGAATACGTATTTCTAATGTCTCTGATAATAATGGGCATACAACTCTTTTCAAATCCATAGTTTTGTATCGTAGCAGGGCGTGGGATCGTGTGGTGTTATATATAGTATTATCTCTGAGGTAGGAAGAATGCGAGGAACCGCATAAAGAGGAGACGCCGGGTCTCGTCCACGTATTATATTCACACAGAGTGAACTTTTATCTCACGATTTTCACCTCAATTTATCTCACCATTTCGTAACTCTAGCTGATCTGTATAATTCTTCATCCTGAAGTATCCTTTAAAAAAATTGACGCCTATTTGAGTAGAAATGAAGAATGATAATAATAAAAAAAAAAAAATGAGAGTTGCGATAGTTTGTAGTTCCAGTAAAGAGCTGTCATAGTGATCCATGAAACATTTGAACTTTTTTTGACAACATTTCAAAGCATACTTTTCACGGTTCTTTCCGGCGACATTAATTTTGAGAGGGCAGATCAATATTTCTTTGATCCCTTAAAAAAATAGGAAATGTTATATCAGATGTTTTTTTGTGTCGAATGTCGGTTTCTGGATTTGTGAGCTGCGTGTATTTGCTTACCAAATTTTATGTCGATATCGGATCCAACCACCCGATACGTTGGTATCGCGAGTGGAGACATTTGTGCGAGCAACGGTAACGTCTCGATAGACGTATATCGAAGATGCGAATGAATTTTAATAATATACTCGCTACTAGATACGAACGCATTGAAAGTTTCTGGTATATAAATACGATCGATGTTGGAAACGTAAGTATACAATTGGAAGTGAACATACGCTGTAGGATTCAGCTGGAAAAACTGTGGAGCATACGAAATTCTTATTTGTTGTTTTGTTTTTTAGGATGACTCGGTAAAAAATGATAAAAAAAAACCAACGTCGTATAAACAATAACGGAAAAAGCTCGAGGTCGATCGTGAGAGTGGCGTTTCCAGGAAGGAAAAAGAATAAAAGAAGATACGCAGAGATTCTCGTAAGAGCAGAAAAGCTGGACTGACGAGAGGGTAACTCTGAAAAAATTGTGAGCTCGTATAAAGGGGCATGAAGTTTTTTCTTGCAGTACGAAAATGAAGGGATGGGTACTGCTGAGCAGAGGTTATGAGCGACAATACATCAGCTCGATTGAGAGACAAGGAAAAAAAATGTGCAGTGCAGGAGGTGAATGACGAAGTAGGAAGAGGCTGAAAGGAGTTTCGAATAAAGAAAAGATCCGAGTCAAGGGGTGGATGAAGACGGGGGAGGATGCGAATGGAAAGTGGAAGGAAAGAGACAAGAGAATGTGAACACGATTCTAGGGGACGATCGTAAGCTCGAGTCTGATCCACTCGACGAGCTTCAACTACGTGTACTCGATCAATGCATTGTTTTACCTGCTTTTTTTTTTTTTTTTCTTTATCAACCTTCTTTCGTTTCCACCTAGTATTTGTTTCCGTTGCGTTCCATGTTACTTTTTCCGACATCATGTTTATTTTTAGTTCTATATTTCGATTCATATTAAAACCATTGTTAATGTTTATATCAAAATGCATCGAATAGTGTTTTCACGGCTATGAATTCAAGTATGGATTTTCGTCGGAAAAAAACTTGATTCACAGACCCTTAATAATTGAAGAAAGTTATTGAGGTGTATCAACATCGGTGTACATAGTTATTTTCAATATGTTTCAAGAATTGTGTCATTTTTTTCCAGTGTTTCCTATCGTATATTCAAACCAGAATATGTGTCAATCCCTTTAGTATCCTTCGTATTACCATTGGCGTACAGCAATGAAAGTTTTACCGGTATACAATGATTCATTATTGATCAAACGTACGAATAGTTAGGTGCTGATTAATTGATGAGTGCACAGAAAAAAACGAGGACGAAAATTCAAACAAAAGTACATAGAATCCAGAGGATTAATGGTACCATGACGTAACAATTTGGGGTGGCACTGAAGTAACTTATTCACAGGTCGGTATAAAAGACACTTTCACTAAACATAGTATAAATGCTGTGATTCATATGTATTTGGCTCGATGACTTGGCTCGTTGTTCAACAGGATCTAGCTTATCTGCAATTGAGACGATGAAAAATTCCTTAGAATTACTAGCATTAGAAGTTGCGATGTGCAGCGTAAACGGATCAATTCTTTTGTTTGCCTGTAGTCTCTTGGATGTTTACATGAAAAATTTATTCCATGCATTTAGGGAAAGAAAAAATAAACATCAATTCCCAAATTCTTGGTCAGAATTGGTTCGAATGACCGAACTCATTCGGCTCGTGCGGAGGGTGCGCTCGTCACGGAATGATGCTTCGTGTAGGAAAAGCTTCCGTCTTGAGAAGCTAATGCAATTAATTGAAGTAACGGTTACGTTTACCATCACATAAACAATGGGAAACCGAATTTTTTTTTATTACAAACAACTAGTATACCGCTATCATGAACCACACTACACGATCCCTGGATCTGACACGCCTTCGATATTTATTCTCTTATTCGAGGTGAATTTTTACTATGTTTATTTTCAAAATGTTTCTAAAGAGCTTAAATATCTTATGAACATTCAACGAAATTTTATTTGTCCACACTTTCATTTCTTGTTTATACGAAAAGCTATTTAGATGTTGCTCAAAGTGGAGCGATGAGTTACTAAAATTACAATCCTTTGAACAGGTCTGTTGACTAATTTCTTTCAATTTAGTGATTGAGTTTTAGTAATTTATTTACTAATGATGAAAAATTACGCGTACTTGTGCTATAATCATGAGATTCTGTATAAAAAAAAATGTATGCTCACACGAGACAAAAGTACGTCACGATTGCTGAGAAAATAAAAATGAAGTTGGTTTTTCTCAAGTTCCCGATGACCGTGATGGATCCTCTCAACTATATCCAGTTCGGCCTTAGTCGGAGAAGTTAATGACGTTGGGGAATTCTCTTATTATAAAAATGTCATAACTTCTTATTATTAAAAAAAAAAAAAAAAACAAAAAAACACCTAATATTTCTGTTCCGTTTTTCACGTAAGTTAGAATACAAAATTACGAGATAAATTTGATGAACGACCGGTTTCGTTGGAGCGGCTAAAGCAAGTCTCATTCGCTTTCGACGAGTATTCAAATCTGAATGATGAGGCTTAGCGAATCGCCTCACCTCTTTTTTACCAACTCAAAGCGGTGATTTATAAATTGTAAGTTACGCGGATTACAGGATATTGTAAAAGAACATTTTTAATGTTGCTCGATGAAACAAATCCGTTATTCTCGTGTGGATTTTGAATAATGTTGAAAAGTTTTATCCTAAAAAGTGAACACGCAATAATACTGAAGAAATATTTACATAATATGATCGAGGCCTCATTTTTCGTTTTAACAATTTGTATTTGAGAACTTGGCTGCCTTTTGCTAAATTAATTTGTCACAAGAGTAACGAAACTCTTCCTCCCTTTCTTTCTTTCTTTCTTTTATTCTTTCTTGCAATCCTTGAAAGCTCTTGTGTAGAGATATCAAAGGTTTCAACAGCATTTTCCGTTTGGCTGTGAAAGTCAAGGAATAGTTGTGCTTTTTCGTGATTGAATTTCACTCGGCGCTGCAGAGCTGCAATTACAATCCAGTGCCGTATAACTTTTTGATACTGCTTCGTTCAATTTTAGAGAATGAATTACACAAAGATTCTCGTTCAGAACTATAAATGTGAAAAGAGAAAATTGTAGAGTTTGATGGTTGATTTTGAAAAAGGACTGTCATATTTCAATATTTAATTTTCCAAATATTTGCAGGTGCAATAAAGAAAAAAAATCAGAGATAAAAGATAGATAAATCTTCAATTTATCCCTTGTTTATTGTTCGTTAACTTGGCACGTAGGTCATCGATTAATTAGAAGAAAAGTAAGTTTCAAAACATCGTTTAGTGTTCTGCGACGAGCTCCTGGCTCCCAAGGTATCATTATATATACGTCGTACGTGACTACTTTATCCCCCTTTAGCGCAAAATATTAAACTCTCCGTACAGTACTGCACTGTTTTCCTCTACCTCTGTAGTACATAGTTTTTGTTACCATTACTTCTTAATGTACTGCAGCAAAATTCTGCGTCACGAATCAACGAGTTTTCAGCATTTGTTATACTGAAGTTTGCTAACAAGACGTTGCCGTGCTCAGATTTTTATTCTGGTACATTATTGCGATGATCTGATGTGTTTTAAATTTTGTTGAAACGCACTCCGTGGCAAAAACTATTTTTCAACTGTTAACGGATCTATCACACAACTGTTTATCTTTTTTTTTTAAATTAGGGAGTTGCGAACATCTCTGGGAATACCTATAGCGTTGAAGACGAAAAGATTATATGAAAAATAAATCATCATTATTTTTTCTTATATATCAGAATTGCCTTCTTAAGGGGGTAGGTATAGTTAGAATTTTTTAAAAACCATTTTTTTTAAATTTCATTTTTTGAAAGTATAATATCTTACGAGTATTTTTCGACCAATTGAATGTAAATCGAACCATTATTCGCCGAAATACATGTATTTGAGTCGAGAACGCTAACCGGCGATCCCTGGAAAACACTCAAGAGGCAAGAGTAGCTCGGCGGCAGCTGAAAATGGCTTCAGATGCAGCTAATAAAGCGCGGGAAGGCGAACTATATGGCCCAGGAATAGACGATTCTATGTAAGTGACAAAAAAATTTTTTATCTGCATGCAAATCGTACTCAAAACTTTCAACTCGTTTTTCTCGAAACTCTGTTTTCGAAGTCGGTGATCACTGTAGCTCGAAAACGGCTTTACCGATCCGGTTGAAATTCATATCACTTCTTCTATACATAGTTGTCCTCCGGCTGAACGAAGGATTTTTTTTGGACAATTTTTTTTTTTTATAGTCAAAAATGTAAGTGAAATTTTGGTAAAAACAGCACTTTTGACTTTCAACGTCCGCCATTTTGTGAAAAATGAAAATTTTTCAAAACCCTTCGTTCAACCGGAGCATTATATCATTAACTAAAGATCCGCCCCTGAATTTTTGGTTTCAGATAATCTGTTGCAGCGCGAGACTGATCACCGGAAAATCTGTTTTTTTTGCAGCGTCCTCGGCCATTATTATCGGCTTATTTTGAAATATATTTCTTTGAAAAAATTGCTATGTTCACATTAAATATATATCTTCCAAACGGAAGAACTTTTGTTGTAAATTATTTCATCGTTTGGCCAAAAAAAAAATCGGAAAAAAGGCCTTTTTTTAACGTTCTAACTATACCACCTCCTTAATGATGCCATTACTGTTTCAGTTACGTATGCCATTACTGATTCAGTACATTAACCTTTTATAACCAATATCACCTTAGTGGGTCATAAGATAATCAATAAATAAGTAAGGATCCAACTTACGAAGCAGGAAGCTTTGAAACTATGAAATTCTGAAGATCGCACAACTTTGTTAGCTCTAGCAGATGACGACTTCATAATGCAGAGGAAAATATTACTGGAACGTTTATGAGTTCAACTTTATAGACTTGACATTCTTCGTATTTCGTATTTTCTTTGTTATCATCACGTGTCACGTGAGCAATATTGTTTAAAAAATGAAATAAAACGATAAAATATTCTCAACAAAGTTCTCATTCAAACGAAAAACAAAATTTCGAATTGAATTCTTTCGTGGTGATGAGAAGAAAGAACGGCATGTCGATGGAAATAAATGTAACAGCAGAGAATTCTTTGGTTCAAGAAAAGACCATGAACATCGACATAAATTCAATGTGACACATGAACTACAGAGATCACTATGTCTCGCGAGGGATCGATGGATTCTCGATAAAGAGCATTGACAAATTTTAGCTCTGTCCAGTCACGGTGTCTTTTGCTCATACGGGACTCAGCCGAGTCTCGACATGAATTATTAAATAAATTTCATTCAAGGACTCGGTGCTTCTTCGTACATAAGAGAAAAAAAATGTTGCTGGTCATAATGTGTACCAAATATTGTACTGTTCGTAAAAGTTACTTCACGATATCATTTTTATCCAGGTATCTACACGTCAATTTCAAAAAACATTATTATGTTTGGATGAAGCTTTTTCAACGTTTAAAAAATATACTTTTCATGAGGTTACTCATTATTTCTGTTTGTTTGTTGCCAGTATTTTATTTTTTGTGAAGTGTCCTCTACAAATATGGAACTGCAACGTCAGTGAGGCTTTCCGTGGAAATGGGTCATGTAACTACGTAGATGCACATTATAAACGTAAATTCTATAAAAAGAACAGTGAGATGATATTTTTAAGGTAATGGCCTGAGGCATCCTATTATACAAAAGCTACTGGAAAATGAATGCGCGCAATAATTTTTTCTTCTTGTCTGCTTGTATTGTTATCTGAAAAGTTTTTTCATGATTTTAAGAGTGTATCACATTTCATTATGTTAAAATAAATGAGATCGGTATTCGATGGAGACAATGCTTAGTTATACACCGTTCTGGCGCATCGATCATTTCGGTGGAAGTAAATTTTTCTGATCAATGCATTAGCATTAATTAGAAACTAAAGAAACGTTCGCGACTGTATTTTTTTAACTGAATCATAGATTGTTAGCACCATCATGAACTCAGAAAATCGCCACCGGCTGAGCGATCGATGCACGAGCCGGTGCATAGCGAAGCAGTATTCCAAGCAAGTACTGACCTCGCCTGAGGCTACTTTTAACTTGGGAGATCCTCGAAGCCGCACACAAACGCGCACCCATGGCCGTCGGTTGCTCAAAAAAAAAGTGTGAAGTTCAAAAGCATTTCGGAAATTGAACGACATGGAACAACTGGCGACACTTCGGTGTACTGACAATAAAAAACAACAGCACTTTGCTGTTCTAGGAACACGAAGTCAAATGAATTTCACTTCAAAGTCTTGCAATGTCATCAGGAATAGTAACTTTTGGATAAAAATAGTACTAATAACTGTGAACCACACGTTTATTTGTAAATTTCTTTAAGCGGCGGTTTCTTCTATGAAATCCATCGTCAATATAAAACAGTCATCTCTGACGTAAATTTTTCAAAATTTGAAGAATCTGTGTTCAGAATTTCCAAACGACGAAATCTAGAAGGGTATGATTATTTATTGAAAAAAAAAAACTATTTTTTTGCTTCTATATATTTTTGTCGATCGATGTTTTCATAAATTGCGACAATTTTTCAAAAATTTGAAGTTTTAGATTCGAAGGTAAGGTTAGAACACGATTCTTACCGCATATAGGCTTTTCCTCGATTTTTGATGCTGTGCTCGCGTTGATGGATTGGATACTATTCCAATAGCAGGCAATAGGACATGTTCTCGTGAATTATGTATGCTATACCCAAAAGGGATGAAAAGAAAAAAAAAATGTTTATGGGGTATTACTGCCAAATGTCGTATTCGATATCGAGGAAGCATACGTTTGCGATGTATAGTCTGAATAATATTTATTTCCTACGAGAGAAATATATAACGCTCAGACATTTTGGGACCACAGAAAATGTTATGGTCTTGATTCAATTACGTCTACGATTTTGTTGTACGAGCAATGAATTTATTATACTCTCACTCCAGATGAGACTCAACTGGTTGACAAGTAATATGGCTTCATTTCCGAAATTGATGGGAAATTCGGCATTCATATTGGTCAATCGGCTTAAGGACTCTGCTATTGTGAGGAATCGTAAGTTTTCGTGTACTGCATCGAGGGTGGTCACGAAAAAGAGTCTAACAAACGTTTTGTCTTTATATAAAAGTTCTTTTTTCTTATAAAAAACAAGATGATAAAGAGAAGAGGAAAGAAGCGAGTGATGCTAGAAAATTGGATGAAATCGTGAAAGTACGTGAACCCTCAACACCGAAACACGCGTACACAGGTGTGTGAAGAGGATGTGAACGACAAGGGGACCGGCACAAAATATAGGATACGGAGAAGGTTAAGGGGGGGGGGGGAGTGACAGGGAGAACAAAAAAATCGATGTCTCCATCGAAAACGCGAGTTTTCTACTGCGGTGGATATGGAAAATTGAAGAAACTGCATGGAGAGGCCAAGAGGCTGTTCGCTAAAGTTGGCAGTCGGTACATGCATCGTGTAAAAAGCCAGGGTCGTGTAGAATGCTTGGATAAAAGGGTCGTTCGACAATATGAGGCAAAAAGAAGAAAAAAAAAATATCTTGTATGGTCGGAAAGATTCCGACGCTTGTACCCTTCGACTTTTTGTCGAGGGATGAGGCGCGGCACGCTACGACATACAGAGTCGGTCGACGAGAGGTGGGAATATTATGCTACGTCTTTTAACACAAAAACATGAAATGGCTTTTTTCAGGACAAAAAAAAATCCCAAACTCCGGTAGAAAGTACATTTTGTTGTAGTAAAGGGAAAATGAGAAATTGAAAGTATGCGAATGTAGGAAAAGACTTTTTTTTACATTTTTATAACGTTGAGAATAATTTTGCAATTTTTTATCATGCCTAGAAATCATCAAAGGTCCATGGTATTATAATAGTGAAGTTATTGAAAGTTTCAACTAATATAGACGATTCGGAAAATCGTCTGATTCGTTGAAGCATTGAAAATCATTTTTAACTATTGTTCCGTATAGTTAAAACTATTTACACAGAGTCTAGGGAGCAGGGCAATTCGATAAATGCAGATATATAATACTAATTGAGACTCGGTATACCGATATCAAAAAGTTAGAAAAAAAAGTACCATAAATAAACATCCACGAAAACAAATGACTTTCAAGAGGTAACAGACCTTGAAAATAATTGATTGAAGAGTGATGACTTTGAAGAAAAGTACATCAGTATGCATTGAGAAGGTCATAATCATCTAAAGATTAGCTTTCAGTAGTGCAGAAATGAATTTCAATGCGTCAAATCGTTTGAGTGTGAATCGAATAAATGAATTTTCTGAAATAACTTGAAATTCGATTGGAAATTACCTGACCACCGACCATCCCCTGTCGTAATCTGAGCAAATCCGTCTGACTCCAGGCACTTTTGCTCCAAGGTGCGATCTGTCGTAGATCCTCGTCAAAGTTGAAATCAGCGAGCTGATTGTGCACAAAGTTTCGTATGTTCCAGGGCAAGTCATTATGACCGTCGATAAGTGGAACTTCTGCGAGCACTTGACGCACCGTCTCGAGTCGTTCTCTGGTCGATGTTAGTGACGCAGCCTCACCGTCTGCAGGATGAGGACCAACTCCACCGATCCAACTTCCAAGAGCCAAAAAGGTCACGGTCGCTGTCCAGACGCCACTGCCTGCAGCATCCTATGAAAGGAGACGAATTGTAAATCGAAGAAAAAATATTGTAAGTATTTCAATTAAATGTTTCATTCCAATTGAAAAGTATTTCAGTTAATACTAAAAGGAGAAATTCATTGGAAAAGTATTTTCTTTAAGATCGACTTAAGAAAAAGGTTCATTATTTTTGAAGTTTCATCTGAAATTGCCAAACTTTTGAATAAAGATCGCGTATTTGCCTTCGACGTTTAAACTAGTCGTTTAGGTATTTTAACGATCATTTGGCTCTCAACAAAAGTTGAAAGATTAAGTGAATCCCTAAACTTTTTTCAAAATTTTCATTGAAAGCTAATAATGTTAAAAAAAATCTATTAAAAAATATCAGCGTTCCATTTTTTACCAGACTGTTGAACAAGTAATTGTCAAACTGGGTAACATTTTTATCTTTTGATGACATTTTTTTTAGCTTTGATAAAGTTTTTTTTTAAATACATAATCAAAACTTTCAAAATGTCAACAAATACGTATCGTTCTAAACGGTCCGTATATCAAATCCTGTTAAAATCTTTTTTACGATCTCTATCTCATTCCCGTTTTATATTATTTTTCCATATACGTTCATTTTCTCAAAACTGGATAAGGATCATCTTGCTATATCTCCTGTACTAGCGCACACATGAATATTACCATTCTTAGGCAAAATTATCTTCCGTTCTACGATCCGATGCACCACCGTTCTCGTAGATAAAAATACGTGTTAACCCGCACAACAACTTTTCATGCCAGAGCTGTTCTATTCTTGTTGGAATATACTAATGGCGCGTACCATGACGATAGGTTATATTTTTCTCAACTACATGTGTTTCCGGAAATATAATAAAATATTTTGCTCCCTTCTTTGGGAAATACGATAAATATTTTGTACAACCATTCATTCCTGCACGATGAATAGTCTACGAAAAAATACCAAACAAAAGAGACCGACATCGATGGGTGAGCGGTCGGGGAGGCGTTTCAGCGATTTCACTAGTTAAGCTGCCTCGGGCGAGGACAACACTTGGATGGGTGACCACTTAGCCATGCACCTGCTCGCCTATCAATCACTCAGCGATTTTTCTGGGTTTCTGATGGTCCTAACCAGCTGAAACTCAGTAAAAATGTTGCCACATGTATTGGCTAGGTTTTTCACAGTTTCCATTGGTACTCGTGTAAATGCGATGCAGTAGTGCATTAGGAAAGGGGGGGGGGGGTTATTGAACAATTGGAGGGTGCTTATAGATATAAATATTTTTATCGGAAACTTACTATAAATAAATAATAACTAATTAATAATTGTTTATATATATAAATCTCATGAGTATCAATGGTTCTCCGCTATTTTATCATTTGCCGGTGAGCGAGAATGTTTTGATTTTAAAAGTTGATCCACGTCGTTCAAGAGCTTTTCAACTTCCTACAAAATAATGTCCTTTCGGGAATGCTTTACTTCCAAAACTGTTTCAACCCATCGAGGCATGGGAGGACAAATACGTGTAAATAATATATGCAAGCTAGAATGGTCCCCATCGCCTGAATACACATTGCAAGCTCCGAGGGATTAAAGCTGAGCAGTGGGAATGGGGAAGCACAGCAAGAGAGATTAAACGACGACGACCGTTTTTTTTCTCACGCACGACATATCTCTGTATAAGAATCAGGAGCAGAGAAAAAAAAAAAAAACAAAAGGTACAAAATGAAAAGGAAACAAAAATGTTACCCCGGGGTAAATGTTTTACTCAGAGTTTGAAAAAGTTCAGAGTCTTTTTGAAAGGTGAATATATCTTTTCATTGAGAATAAATTGACTGGCAAATATTTAGGCGATGTATAGTGTCTGAACCTATAAACAATAAATTGAAGAAATAAAGATCAGAAATCAAATCGAAAATAGCAAAACTCTGATCAAAGATAGTCAAATTTGTTTTGCAAAGAAATATCTTTAAAGAGACTTCTCATAACTCACTTTAAAAAAATCAATTGTTTTTTTCGCACATGTTTAATGTGCAATAAATACAATTAACATATTTATGTTAAATTTATAATTAAATATGTTGTATTAACATATTTTTTAGTCCTGAATTCAGTGAGGCAATATTATTTCTTCACCTCCCGTGGTCGTGATTATTCGGCTGACTGAGCTTTGATTTGATAGAATCATCTAGTTTTGCATCAGTTAGTTCTACAAACTAAGAGGATATTTCTATTTTATTAGGAGTACGAGATTCAACTTGGTTGAAATTCGCTCGGCACTGTAAAAGGGAATTGTAGATTCCTTGACTCGATTATTCAGAAATCCGGACTTTGCTGCAATCTCAATTCAATCAAATATCAAAGGCCTTGTATGAATTGTTTATTGTCGCCCAATGATTCTCATTTTAATGAAGTTTTTATCTGAAGCAGAGTATGCTGATTCTAAAGGCATTTCTCATTTTTTCCTAATTTTTTTTCCCCAAGGGAAAAAATATTTGGAAGAAAGTTTTTCGTTTCCATCTACAGAGTCAGGAAATACAATAAAATATGAGTTGCAAACTGGAAATTTTAAACTACGACTCGCATTTACAATTGTGATCGTGGACAAAAGCTTTTTTTTCCACTATTCAATCAATGATTTGCGATCATAAAACTTATATTGCAAACATTATTTTGCAAAGAGGTATTATCCAAAGCACATTAATTTCATTTTATAACCTTTTTTTTATTGATTTTGAAACTGTTATTTTTGCTGTTTCACGAAGCTCTTTCTTTGAACACTTGAGTCGGTAATACTAATCATTTTTATGCGATTTTCTGCTCCTCCCGAAAGATTATCGTACATGGCTTCGGCGGATTCATCGTATCTAAAATTAATTCTTCCCTGACAGACAGAGTCGACAAGTGTCGTTTCCGATACAGTATTGATATTGTCATGAATTGAGAACGATATTGTCTTGAATTGAGATTGAGATATTGCTATCGCTATCGCTGCATATTATCGTAAAATCCTTCAAAGCAAAATCGCCTACGCTCCGTGCTTGTTATCACTATACGAAAATTATCACTATTTATGAATGTTGATAATTGAACTTTTCATAATCAATCACAACGATTATTCTGCTCAAGCACGTGTTAATTTAATGTACAAGGGGTGTGAGGACACTGAGTAACTATTTTAAAATCTATTGCTGCTACAAATTACTCTCGCTCGCAGTTTATAAAAGCATTCGAATTATTGCGTCCATAGGAACGCGAATAAATCAAATTTATACAATGCAAGCAAAATCTCGGGACAGTTTGACACGCCGTCTTAAGCGTTCGTTAGAGGACGATAAAAAAAAAGAAAGCATGAATAGATATTTCACATTTCAGAATGTTATTACATGTGAAAAAATAAAAAAGCACTTCATCATCGAACGAGATGTTTGAATAAAAAAATGAATCAAAACGTCTTCATTTTTTTATTTATCGCTGTGAGAATTCTATTTCAATGATCTTTGGATACATCGATCATAAATATCTTTGTTTAACAAAAATCAACTATTACTTTTTCAATTTCAATTTGTGTTATGAAAAATGAATTGAAATTCGATTGATGTATAAAAAAAAACTGCAAAAAGCTCGTAACTAAAGATCACGAAACCGTCAATGTTGAATATACGATTTGGTTCTTATCTTTGCATAACATAATATTATTTTAATAGTGACGGACACTTGGAAGCTTTTCAAGTTTTAAGTGCTATTTTAAGGCTGATTTTTTGAAACGACATTTCTCATGCGTGCAAGAAACGTAAATTCATATCACGAATGATTGATCGCTTTACATCGACGAATGATTGATCGTTTGGTAGCGACTTGATTAAAAAGCCAAATTCTGTGGAAATTCGCTGGTCGAGACGAGGATGTCAAAAGTTCAAGACAAACTTTCCCTCCATTTTAACGTCAAAAGTTGACAATGGTGGGTTGTATTTTTCGCAAATTTTTCACAGACAAACAAGGTGAAAAAAAAAAATCGATAATTGTATTTATTTCGGCCCGTCATAGAAGATGATTAATTTGCTTTCCCCGACGGTTTTCACAGAATTCAAATTGTCATCGAATTTCATTTATCTACAGTTTTTTTTTTTTTTTTCAAAGAACATTGAGCGTAAACTTTTCAGTGAGTAATGCTCCACATATACCAGTCGAAATATTTTACTTTACAACATCGACTTTTTCCTCCAGTGATACGAAGACATCGAATGATATAATATTTAGTTGTTCCACAAAGGGTAATAATTTAGTTGACCAGTGATACAGTAAAAACGAATGTTCAATAAATTTGTCAGCAATCCGTCTCTGTAAATTTTCTTTCCCCAAACTATCACGGTATATCACGGCGTATTATAGCTTGATGCATAAAGCGACACATTGCGTCGAGAGTGTGTGAAAAAAAAAGAATGATCCATTGTTAGCAATATGTATGGAGAATTTCGGGCTAAGTAACCAAAATGTATTTGGCCACTTTGCATTTTTATCTGTCCCTTTCTCAATGTTAGAACGACCGTGTGAATTATTATGATGTTTAATTTTTGTACAAATTTGTTTAGTCTTCACTGTGTGAGATGTTGGAATAAACATTTCTGTGAACTGTCAACCTCCCTAACGATGTAGAGCAGATTCTTTTTCCGCAAAAAAAAAACCTGTAATTTAAATTTGCATGTCGCTTCCTCTCAGCTTTGATGGACTGACAAGGCGCTCTCTGTGTTCAACCGGCTTTTCTCAATGTTGGCTCACTCACAGAAGAAGCTCTTCCGGCCAGGCCAACATCCCTTCAAGCGACATGCAAATTCAATTTATATCCTCGTCTTTAATACGTGATGGACGGATTGAAAGTCTTCCATCCGATCAGATAATCGTGAGGTTTCTAAAGCATACGGAGGTATGCAGTATCAATAGCAATGATCAAGCATGAGTTTCAACATATCCAGCAGAAGGTTAGCGGTAATGCGAGTTTGTTCGAATATTACGTTGCTCTTTTTGAAGATCTCATTGCTCATTTATCTTCAATATGTTTTTCAAACAAACCAAGAAATTCAGGCATATATTTTATACTATACTAGGCGATTTAGGCGCGCGCTTCGCACACGATAACTTCTTGTCTGACGTGATTTCTAATTATGAAACAAACCTCAACATTATTCGAACCGTTAATTGAATTTGAAAAAATAAATTGTACACAAAAGATTATTCTTTATCAATTGCTCAAGTTTTAATAAAATTTCTCTTTTGTGAAATATATTGAGAATAATTTTTCTTCGTTATCGTTAATTCCGATGCATGACTTGTCAAGAAGGAATCTGAGTCGTCATGAACATTTGAAAAACCAGCTGTCATTGTAACATTTGAGAGCAGACAGAATAACTTCAGAGTCGTTCTTGGACTACGTGTAATGACAGCGAACCAATCAGAATCGTGGAAAAGCGATGACAATAAACAGCCAATTCACGCGTCACAACCCTACTTTATAAAAAGGGATCTGTCTTGAATGTTCACAAAATAAAATAAAGTTCCTATTGTTAGGAAGAAGAACAATGAAAAAACTGAAAGTTGTATCCCTGCTGATTTTACCTCAAGTACCCGGTATGAACTGTATGCGCACATTAATATACACATAGGATGTTTGTGCATACACACATAAACGTAGACGGACGTATTAGCTGGGAGCAGCCATCACCCGTGTCGATCGTAAATCCTTCCAAGCACGTATACATGAAGACCTTGCAACTGCCGTTCCCTAGTCGGAGAGACAGACGTAGCAATATACACAATTGAGCTCTGGACCAATTTCCGTCCTCAGATCATTCCCGACAGACCGGATAATCAGCAACAAGGCATTTCCGTCATTCTGCAAGATGGAATGTATCAAATCCAGGCCATTTTGGCTCCCAAGTTTGGCCTAATATCCGGTAGCTTATAGAATAAGTACAGGGATTGCTCGATGTGGCATATCGAAAAAAAATTGGGATAAAACTTCGAACACGAGTGAATATATCCAGTGGCGAAACGTATACGTATTATATCATCACTATTTCATTTTCTTCACGAACTTCATTAGCTCTCATGAGCATTCTATTGCAGCTTTTTCGTTGAATAATATGGTTTATGAGTCGAGTGAAGAAAAGTTGAGTCGAGTAAAAGGACGTTTGCCGATTAGCATTGGCTTTCTCGAATTTTCATTTCAGTTATTCACAAAAGTCGATTATTACACGAAGTTTAATGGTTGTGGAAAATTCATCAAAAGCTCATTCCATATAGCAGAAAATGGCATTATGCAAATACGAGCTCAATTAATAACGTATTAACGGCTACAGAGATGATCAGTAATAAAAAGCTAACCAGGGCAGACCGTATAGAATATTAAAAAGTTTGAAGCTCTTATTAGTTTTATCGTTCGGTGCATTGAATGAAACAAACGAGCGCTGCGAATTGGAAAAGTATGATGGATCGTGTTTGTTTTTTTAACTGCGTCGCGCGTTTTCGAGCGTAATTCTTTCGGAAAGTGATCGAGAGTGTAAAAGTTGCAAAAAATTTAAGTGGAAACAAAAAACGTTCAAGTCCATCAGGATGCGGCGAAATGGAGTAAGAATATAAAAAAAGTACGAAAAAAAAGGTTTGCAGTACCTTAACGATTTTTCGATAGTGCTGCACCCCTACTACCGATCGGTAAAAGAGAGAGAAAAGAAGAAGCCAAACGCAAAATTAAATTGCCATTTTCTTCAGAGCTTCCAGCCACCTGGGCACACATATACAGACATGCACACACACACACACACACACACACCTGGTGGCTCACCCCGAGATATCAGGAGGAAAAGGGAGTTGCTGGGGAGCTGATGCTTTCTCGAGAGGGTTAAAGGGATACCGGGAATGAGAAAAGGCTTGGTGGCTCTGACGTGTTTCGCCCCCAACAGCGTGGGCGAGTATGCCAGCAACCACCACTGACGTAAATATCTTTGAGCTGATCCAAGGCTTGGTGGAGTGAGAGCAATGCCGGGTTGAAATGGGGAGGGGTAGGATGCGGAAGGAATGGGTGAGCCAAACTGGCTTCCATCCAAATGCCAGGGTGTAATAAAGGTTCCATATTAAAAGAGGTACTACAAAGGCGGTAAAATATCATTGGAGTCAAAGGGTGAGTTTTTCACTCTCTTCTCCCTTCTCCTTTTTAGCCTCTCTTGTGGAGAATACGAAAGATCGCACGTCGATGAAAAATTCAATCGATTTCTCAACGATTTCGGGCTTGTCAATTATTTCGTTTTAAGGGGGGAAACCAGTTTAGGAGGCCGAAATTTTGTTGTTTTTCGTGAATTTTTTACATATGGAATAAATAAACAGAATTTTTTTTTAATTTGAGAATATTTTATTCATGGTTTGAAATAGACTTGAGAATTTTTCGAAGCGATTTCCGCCGGAAACAGTGTCGCTAGATCGTGCTGTCCATGGACGATTACCATCGGAGTATTTTGCTGGTGGGCATTCCTGTGGTTTCAATTTTCATCTGTAATCATCACAATTTTTTTTTTTCGTTAACAACATATTTCCTAAGAATATGAACCTGATTGTGTAAAAAAAAATTGAAAATTGCATTTTTTTGAGGTGTTTGAAGACAATGTTATGTTTTTATACCATATTTTTTCACCTTTTTCGCACAAAAAAACATATTTTTAATAATCATATAATTCCAGAATTAGGTTCATCTAGATTTGAATTGAATAAAGAATGTTCACACCAAATTTCAGAACAATTGGTCAATAACTTTTCAAGCTAGAATGCCCACAAGTGGGAAAAAAGTAGTTTCGAGAAAAACGCGTTTGAAATAAAATGTAGCGAAAACGGGATTCGAGGCAGTAATTATTTTTTCTTAATTATATAAAATTATTAATTTTATTAATATGTACATTTATTAATTATATAAAAAAGTTAATTATATAAAAATGCTCACCGATTAATCAGCTATTCCAGCACCATATAACAATCCCTCTTCTTGTTCGTAAGCGTCATTTCGGGCTTACCGACGAGGCGGTCACTCAAGTCCTCATAGCATTGAAAATAATGCGAATTTTGCTTTCAAATTTTGACTACACATTCTTGACGAGTTATACTAACGATTTATGCAATAAAAAAAAAATCGATTTTTTGATCGGTCTAAACTGGTTTCCCCCCTTAACAGTGAGCTTTACGAGTTGTTAGATCCACGATTCTCTTTCAGGATGAAAAAGCTTTGTTGAGATGAAATAAACGTGTATCCAACCACCGTCGAACGAGAGATTGCTGTTTCGAGAATTCTAATTTTTTTCTTCTGAATAATTGTTCTCTGGAATATTAATCGATTACGAAGATTCTGCTCCTGTTTTGAGAGACACCTGGGGCGCTGGAGGTTCCTATGCTTATACACAGACTAGCCGCACTACTGCTATAATCTGATTTTTCTATATTCCTTCCTCTCTCTCTCTCTCTCTCTTTCTCTCTCTCTCTTTCTCTCTCTTTCTTCTTTCTTCAGAAAATATGTGGTACATTGGCTTCATTTTTTTCGATGTCACAGTGATGTATGGGTTTGGACTTGATCGAATCTTCAATGAGCCACCACCGTTTTTTTACTGCGATCATCAAATCATTTTTCTCGTCAAAAAAGTAGTGACCCTAAGGCTCTTTGCAATTTGCAGGTAACTTGACGATTTTTCATCTCCGAAAGTAGATAGTCGATCTCGTTTAAATTTTGTTGGTACAGGCTGAAAAAGTTTACGGAGATGCTACTGAAATCTCAAGGACCTGCCATTTTTTTTGACATTCGAGCAGAACTCCCTCGAGACGAGACTCGATTTTTGCAAACCTGATGAGAATTTTTAGATTGCTCGCTTACCGACGTATTCCGAGTGCTATTTTTTGGCACATGCATCTCGAGGTCTGATTCCGTTTGTGTTATTTCTTACACCGTTTGTTAGGCTTAGGCAATGCGGATAGACAGGATGTACGTAATTGATGGATCAAATGAATTAACAACTTTTTTTTTTCTTATTGATGCAACGCGAATGTGGATGTGTTCCACTGAAGAGTTGCCAATTAATTCAAAACTGGTGATCCATGTGGCGACTAGCAGGACGCGACTCGGAACCAGTCGCAGATGTCGCCACTCAACACGAATGATCCAAACATCAGGTTTGATAAGCGAGCGCCGAGACAGAGGAGTCGGCGATTGAGAGAGAAAAGAGGAGCGTTGTTGTGTGTGTACTGGGAGACGGAGAAGTCAATAAAAGATTCTTAATTCCTAATTACACGTCTATCAATTATTTACAATAGCGTCGATCATAATCATCCACGAATAATAAGTGACAAATTGTGGGCACCACAATTGGCGACGAGGATTTCGAACTTTCTTTTTACCGTGAAGGGAAACCTCGTTAATATGGGTTAGTTGGCCGAGAGTCACCAAGAGGAAAGGCCTCGTTAACAGAGGTTTGTTGGGCTGAGAGCTATGTGGAAAAAAAAAAATAGACGAAAACTGAACATTTGTTCTTTTCTGTGATAGAGGGCTGAGAGCACCGAATCAAGCACGAGTCTTGCATTCACTCGACATCGTGGGCTGAGAGCCGTCTAAGGAAATGCTGGCTGTGAGCCGTACTTTTGATTTCGAAATATACATATAGGTAAACCTATCTTAACGCATACAATATATGCACAAAAAAAATGGGAAGTTGGATGACTATCCTAACTTAAAATTTAGTTGCTGAAATTTTTTTTTTCTCTTTTCTTTTAGAAAAAAAAGAAAAACAAAATGAGCGAGAAAACGGGAATACCACCATTCTTGTGTGAAAATATTGACAAAGCTCTTATTAGAACAGAGTGGGAGAGATGGCTTAGATCGGTAAATTTGTATCTTGAGGTAGAAGGCATAACCACAAATGCGAAAAAGCGAAATCAACTCTTACATCTAGGGGGCACACAATTACAAGATGTCGCGTATGATTTACCGGGGGCTGTTGTGGAGTCAACCAACGATAACGACGTTTTTACGATTCTCACCACGAAGTTGACAGAGTATTTTTCTCCTAAACAAAACTCTACTTTCGAACGACACGCTTTTAGAAATCTGAAGCCTGACGAAGGAGAAACTTTTAATAAGTTCGTGCTCAAAGTTAGAAATCAAGCAAAGCGTTGTTCATTCGGGAAAACTGAAATCGAGGCATTAGAAATTAACGTAAAGGACAAGATTATTGACAGCTGGGCACCGACAGATTTAAAGAAAAAAATTCTCGAAAAAGAGCACACGCTAGAGGAGGTTATAAATCTATGTCGAGTTCATGAACAAATATCCAACCAATCGAAGGTTATGGATTCCAGTAACGCGACTACGATGAATGCCACTGTGCCGTTTTCAACTTCAGTCAATAAGATAAATTTTTCAAATAAATGTTCACGTTGCGGTAGGCCTAGGCATAGCGATGCGCAAACTTGTCCAGCAAAGAACGCAAAATGTCATAAATGCAATTTTCAAGGACACTTCGCTGTATGTTGCAAAACTCCTGATAATAACGAAAAAAGGAAGTTTTTTACACCTAAAAACCGTGAGCCGAGCTCAAAACGTTTCAAGAGAGTAAACCAAATCGATGACGACGACCGAAAGTCGGATTCCGAAAATGAAATTCGAGAATTTGACTGCTTCAAAATTAACATCAGAGATTCAGAAATCAACCACTCTGAAGACCATCCTGACGATATCATTGTATGTCAAGTAGGTGGCGTAACGGTGAAACTCCTCATAGATTCAGGATGCAAAGTCAACATATTGAAAGGTGAAGATTGGGAGATTTTATCAAAAAAAAGAGCCACCATTTGGGATATAAACAGAGAACCTTCCGATGTTTTGAGATCGTATGCATCTAAAAGTCCACTAGATATCAAAATGAGGTTTTTAACCACGATAAATCTACCGGACGGACAGGAGGTCATAGCGCCATTTTATGTTGTCAGTGCTGGAGACATCTCGATAATTGGAAAAACCACTGCAAAACAACTGGGTATTTTAAAACTGGGCCTAGGAGTTAACAAAATAGAAAAAATAGCCCCATTTCCAAAAATTAAGAATGTCATCGTGAAGTTATCAATAGACCCCAAAGTAAAACCAGTTCAACAACCAATGCGAAGAATCCCAGTTGCTGTTGAAAAACAAGTCGAAGAGAAACTAGATAAGGCACTGGAACTCGACATTATTGAAAAAGTTACCGGGCCGAGTGCATGGATATCGCCAATGGTCATTGCATTCAAATCATCAGGAGAAATAAGAATATGTATTGACATGCGTAGAGCAAACCAAGCTATTTTAAGAGAACACTACCCGATTCCGACATTTGATTCTTTCATGCCCAGGTTAAAAAAAGCTAAGGTTTACTCACGACTTGATTGCATTGAAGCATATCATCAGCTCGAACTTGACGTTGAAAGTCGCCCTATTACAACATTCATAACTCCCAAAGGATTATTTCGATACAAGCGACTGATGTTCGGCATTAACTCTGCTGTCGAAATTTTTCAACGAACGATTGAGGCCATCCTGGCATCTTGTAAAAACTGTTTGAATTTTTTAGATGACATTATTATATGGGGCGAGAACGAAGAAGAGCACGACGACTGTCTAAAAAAAGTTTTGTCAGTACTTGATGATAACAACGTCACCCTTAAGGACGAGAAGTGTGTTTTTAAAGTCCGTGAATTGGATTTTCTCGGCCACAAACTATCGGATAAGGGAATTAGTGTGGATCCTCGGAAAATAGAGACGATTTTGAAATTTCGCGCACCAAGTACCAAAGAAGAGTTGCGTAGTTTCTTGGGTTTGGTAACGTATGTAGGGAAATTCATCCCTAACTTAGGAACTGAAACGGATCCGTTACGCCAGCTTATCAAAACGGAAACAAAATTCGACTGGACAGAAACGCACCAAAATCATTTCAATAATTTAAAAAAAGCTCTGTCAGACTTACCAACCTTGTCCTATTTTGATCCACAAGCACGTACCAGGTTAGTTTGTGATGCCAGCCCTGTAGCCCTGGGAGCGGTGCTGCTACAATTTGATTCAAGGTCAAGCCCTCTCGTAATTTCTTTCGCAAGCAAAAGTTTATCGGACGTCGAGAAAAGATACTCCCAAACTGAAAAGGAAAGCTTGGCACTGGTTTGGGGAACAGAAAGATTTTATTTCTACCTAGCTGGGTTAGAATTTGAATTAGAAACCGATCACAAACCACTCGAAGCAATTTTCAAACCTTCATCGAAGCCTCCAGCTCGAATAGAACGATGGCTGCTTAGACTCCAAGCATTTAAATTCAAGGTTGTGTACAAGCCGGGAAAACAAAATATTGCCGACCCTGTATCAAGGCTATGCAGTATACAGGATGAAAACTCGTTTGATACGGAAAGCGAAGGTCACATATTCAGAATCATAGAAAAAAACGTACCGAAAGCGCTTAAAATTTCTCAAATTATCACAGAAAGCCAGCGAGACGAAGAAATACTGGATGCTATTTTCAAAAACGAAAACAACACTTGGCAAACACCTGAAAAAAACATATACCATCCTTTCCGAATGGAATTAACTACTTTGGGATCTGTTATGCTGAGAGGTACCAGACTCGTTATACCTCCAACTTTAACAGAACAAGTTTTAAAATTAGCTCACGAAGGCCACCCAGGAGAGACGGTGATGAAAAGGCGACTAAGGGCCAAAGTATGGTGGCCATCAATCGACAAGCAGGTCGAAAAGTTCGTCAAAAACTGTAGAGATTGTCTAATGGTTTCGCAACCAATTAAACCACCACCGATGGCTAGACATCCTTTTCCGGACAGACCTTGGGAGTGCCTCGCTATGGATCTGATGGGACCATTACCGAACAAAGACTGGGTATTGGTAATAATCGATTACTACTCCAGGTACCAAGAAATCGTTTTCATAGAGAGTATAACATCCACTACCATCATAGAAAACTTGGACAAACTGTTTTCACGCTTGGGATTTCCAAAAAGACTTAAAACTGATTGGGGCAGACAATTTGATAGCGTGGAGTACAAAACGTATTGCTCGGACCACGATATCGAGGTAATCCATTCACCACCTTACTGGCCACAAGCCAACGGAGAGGTGGAAAACATGAACAGGCAGGTCAAGAAGCGTTTACAGATAGCCTACGGAAATAAACTAAGTTACCGAAGAGAACTGCAAAAATTTATTCTGATGTACAACGTCACGCCTCATGGTACCACAGGGAAATCCCCATCAAACCTCATGTTTGGTAGGGATATCCGAGACAAAATACCATCGCTTCAAGATCTTGTATCATCTCAACCCGACGAAGAAGCAAAAGATAATGACATCGTAAACAAACAGAAGGGTAAAGAAAGAGAAGATATATCTAGGGGATCAAGATCCTGTGACATAGCTCCCGGTGACAAAGTTTTATCACAAAATTTGGTATTACCAAATAAATTGTATCCTAGATTTGGGAGAGATGAATACGAAGTTATAGGAAGGAAAGGGAACGAGGTCACACTAATGAATGACGCCGGTAAAGCTTTCAAGAGACATGTCACACATTTAAAGAAACTACCAGACAATCCTGATGAAAACTCGAGCAAATCCGTATCTTCCACTCCAGCAAGATCTTCAAGGCGTTCTAGTATATTCTTAGAACAACCATCATGTCCTCAAGGATACAAGGAATCTCAAGAAGAAGACACCCCTTCAATACCACAGGTGACCCCACTTAAATTGAAAAAAAAGGAGGGATTGTGGCGACTAGCAGGACGCGACTCGGAACCAGTCGCAGATGTCGCCACTCAACACGAATGATCCAAACATCAGGTTTGATAAGCGAGCGCCGAGACAGAGGAGTCGGCGATTGAGAGAGAAAAGAGGAGCGTTGTTGTGTGTGTACTGGGAGACGGAGAAGTCAATAAAAGATTCTTAATTCCTAATTACACGTCTATCAATTATTTACAATAGCGTCGATCATAATCATCCACGAATAATAAGTGACAAATTGTGGGCACCACAATCCATATCACATGAGTAGTGGATTCCGTTGATCATTAAAGTTATGTAATCTCTATCTCTATATATATAAATCTGTTCGCTAAAAAATGTTTGTCCGTTTTTCAATCGAAAACAACTGAACCTAATAAGATGAATCTTTCACGAGATTAAAGATTATGATTCAATTTGTGTTTGTGGCTTCAAGAAAAAAGTTCAACGATTTCGTTCAATCTCTAAATTTAAAAACTCATCGGTAATTAAACGCTATTGTTAAATGAAAAAATTAAATAAAAAATTTACAGAAAATTGCTGCACCTGCAGGCACAGCTAGTATTATATAAAACTGATGAAACTCTGAACGGAATACATCATGTATCCAAATATTCTATAATGTGTGGTTTTAAGTGAGTAAGAATCCCACATACCGGTGTAGTGTAGACGTTACGCTTTGCCTCGTGTAAAATATTTCACAATCCGTTAAAAAAAGTTATTTGAAATTAGGAAAAATTCATAGCTAGAATCGACTAGATGCTCCTGCTCTATGCAGCGGGCGAAGCCCGCACGCACAGCTAGTACGAAGATAAAATTTACATTGATGTTATGAATGTCCAGAAAGTTGATACATTCCCGTAATCGTTATGGTGTTTTGAAGTCCGCCGATTTTTCAACCACGAGTTTCGAATTTAACAGAAAATTTATATTCGCTCGAGGATATTATTGCAATTAAAATTTCAATAATAACTCGCTCAAATTCTGTTCTAATCTAGTTTTTCAATTTCCATCTCGTTACCTATTATTGTGTACAATAATTTTAAAGTTGCGTAGAATAAGGTAGAATAATTTGAAATTTGAATATCCGAGTGAGGACGACGATAAGAGGATGAGGAAGGAGAAGATCATCCTTCACAATAGGGGTCGGTGGTGGTGCAGTTCGTGAGGATTACGGTGACTTGAGTGACAGCGACGGGTGCGATCAGAGAGACTCCAGTCTCGATATCTCATCCCTGTGAAGAACTGTCAGAGTGAGTTGATATTGATATTCCACTTTTGACCCAGACTGCCTACCGCAAGTATATATAGTCGCTCTCTTTTGTGACGTACTACGAATATTTATATATCTCGTGTTAGCTGCATACACCCTCGGGCTATATGGATATACGTGCTAAAAAAGAAAAATGAAAAATTGCTTTTTCCTGAAATATATTCGAATGTTTGTGAGGTGACGATTTCTCCGAGAATCGGGAAATGGAATCAATATTTGTGAAAAAATAAGAAAAAAAAAAAACAGTTCGTTAGAAGCTATTTGCCATGATCAAATATATCAAGCTGAAATGTGGTAAAAAGAAAAAAACCTAACTTTCGCGATCGTTCTTGTCGTTGAAAGTTTTGGGGGAAAAAAAATAGCAAAATCGTGTACATACGCTGCTACTGAGAGGTTGATCAAATTATTATCCGTTCTGGATGCGAGGCTGACACTCATAGGATAGGAAAAAAATCGAATTTTTGGTTGCTTGTAAGGAACAAGGTACAAGGTCAAATGCCAAGGAAAGGATAAGAGGGTTGGAAATAAGGGGAAGCTGAAAGATTCAGGACAAAGGGATACCTCTATCCATCTATCTTATCTTTATCCTTCTATCTTTTGTACAGAGTTAAGCTACACTCTCAACTCTTGTTCAATACCTTCGAATATGCCCTTTTATTCCCCCTTGATAAAGGGTTATCGTTGATACCTATAATTCACTTTTCGTTCTAACGAGATAAGACGTCCTCTACTGCAAATATTAAGATTAATGCGATTTTCAGACACATTTGGCTGAAATGATGATGGTTGGTCATTATCCGATTTAAATTTTGTTGTCCTTCCACCTTTTTAGATCTTGGGCCATGTTTTTTCAATGGGACTCGACTTTTTTTTTGTTATATCGATTAAACTGATAAGATGGCTGTAATTACGAATGGTTGTGGTTATCTTACGTGTTCCTATGGACGTCGCAAGTCACCGAAAGCTGATCTCTTTAGTCTTCGGAAATGCGTTGAAGCTGGCCACTAACCAGGCTCTTCTGAATGATGATCTCACGATTTATTATTATAAATTCTGTCTCATTAATTAGTCAATCTGACGTCCATTTTTTGCAGAGTTCATTTGTTGATGTAGTTAATTAACATTAATTGACAAACTGAAACACCGATTCAAGTGATAAGGTTATGCATGCACCACACCTGGTCTGGATGATTTTTTTTTTATCTGTACAAACATAGAGGAAAATCATGGGCAGATGATTTGTGACTGGCTCTGTGTGACTGGCTCGATTGGACACGTTAAGCGGTCATAACTGGGTCTTCTAAAATGACCCCATAGATCGATTCAGGTCAGGTATGTAATTGAATTGGTTTCTTCGGTCACGCTTGGTCCACGAGGTCCCCAGATCATTCAAGTTGCAACTTGGTTTGTTCAACTGTATGCCGGGCTTCCATTTCCCTCGAGGAAAATGTTGGCACATGAGAGTCCGTGACTGAAAACGTCGCCAGACGTGTTCCGGTCGTCGACGACGTAGAAAAGTTGCAACGCGTTACTTTTCATGAGAGTGGGAGGGTGAAAAAAACTTTCACGATGGTACGATGGGGTTGAAATGGTCGGGGAAGGAGGGGTAGGGCTGCAGGACTCGAGAAATCTCGTTTCTCATCTCGCGCGATCATTCCTCGCGCGACGACTTGATTCATTGGCCGGACGATGGGATCGATCGATCTTGCCCGCCGACTCGACGCCGTCTTTCCAGGAGTGGGAGTTAGTTTACGCGAATATCTTTTGCCATGCTCGTCGCTCAACATCTTTCAACGACGCTTTTTAATCCTTCTTTCGAGCTTATCGCCTGTAAAGATTAGTCGGTGAGCCTTTGGAGCTTGAATAATTTTTAAATGTTCTACGAGTACAAGAATAGTTTTGGTCTTGTGCGATCATCATTTTTCAACACATTTTCATAAAATTGTATAATATCGTTAAGCCGTTTGAACGTATACAAAAATCCCTACAAAATATACTTTCACGTGTTACTGTAGCGTTTGAATTATTAATAAAGATTCGAGAACGTACTCTTCGTACTCTGCTCAAAGTTTCTGATTTCGTTTCAATTAGATTACATTCTAAGAAATTTCTGCTCTTGAATTATTTTACTCCAAATCTTTCTAATTCCAATATGCATTGATATGGAACGATATCGTTTCAAAAATTTTGTTTTTATCGAAATGAAAATGGCTTATTTTACTTGTACCCCTTTATAATAAAAAAAATGTCTTTTAGTTTAAAACAAAATTTTGATTATTTCGATTGAAATGATAACAAGGCATTCTCGATTTGACAAAATTGCGCATCTAAACACGTGACCTCCTGGTGGCTGCTTTATTTCAGAGATCACCGGAGCCTCTCACACCAACTGCACATCCATCGTCGGTTTCCAAATTTATATACGTTCAGTTTAAATTGATTAGACTAAATAAAAGGTTTGCAACACTGAATAATGTCTTCGATATTTTTCAACATTTTATCCGAATTTTGTTACGTAGCTCGTTGCCCTGAATAATGATCGTACTCTTGTAAATCTCTGCTCGGAGATGCGTTCCTAGGATCGCACAGACAGGCCCTAGAGTAATTAATTACGCTGGAAATACACGGCAATGATGACGTTCAGAGATGAGCTGGCTTAACTCGTCGACGCCAATCTTGGTCAGCAGACCGTTGGCCCATTCGGATGAGTATCGAACCTCGGAGCTTGGTACTCCATAACTCTATTGTTTCACAACAATTAGAAATCGACTATAACCTGAGTCAATGTAGCATACGAATGACTATTAACACGTCACGTAGAAACATTTTCTGACATGAATCTACATCTTTCACCTAAGCGAATAGATTTAGGGTTAGTCCTCATTATGAAAAGTGGCCAATTAGAGGCTGATCAAAGGAAACATTCACTAAGTATTATGTAAAAAAAAAAGGGAAAAATACAGTGACTCAAACTTTATGAAACTTTTGAATGCGATATCATTATTTAACATTAAATTGAAAAGAGAAAAGGTTTATAATGAAGCAGTGTTGAAGCTATGACATCAAACTTCTATAATTTCACTTCAATATACCAGCGTGCAGTCTCTTGATTTTAACGACTCCTTCGTTAAACGCTCGTTATTCTGACACCCTTTGCTGTGACACGTGACCGTCCCGTCCCTATATACGTATCCTCGATCCTGTTACCTCCAACGACTTTGCCGTGTTTGTGCAAGAACACTGGCAAACAGATAGGTAATATGAGAAGCGATTCATGTACCAAGCTCTGAGCGAAAGAACATTTTTTATGCTCGCTATAGAGCCTTTATGAAAATCTGTTCCGAAAGCACTCGAATACTCGTCGGAATCTTGTAAAATTCTGAAATAAGGTAAAGCATTGGAAATTACAATAAAAGGATAAGTAAGGATGTTCTTTTTTGTGATTCTGAAAAGAGTAAAATGTGTAATGAGAACCTGTAGTTTTCTTGTTTCTTTCGAGCTTGATAAAAATGAGACTTCATTGCACTTCTATAAGCCCCAGTAGTTAAAGGAGTGCTTCCGTAAGTTGTGATTACCAGACCGATAGAAATTCCCGTAATTTCTTGGAGTAGAACTATTCATCGACGAAGGATTAACCTTCCTGCCAGAGAAATTTTAATAGCGCTAATTCAACCTCCTCCTGATCTCTTCATGGTGTTCTGGGTTGCTTTGACAAGCTCTATAATTCTGGAGAATTTTGGCAAACTAGACACCGTAACACGTTGCCAAGTGTACGCATAGATGTATGCGCGCCTAACATAAATTGGTACAGGAAAGCGCAAAGAGAAGAGCGCCGGTCAAAGAGGTGTATGAAGCAAATAGAACGCCCGAAAGTCGAGCTCGAGAGCGAACGAGGGTGAAAATCAAAAGGGAATAAAATGACCGAGAGTTGTAACCACCTCGGGATTTTGGACGATGGAAAAATAATTTAAACCCGCTACATGATTAACGTTTTTCAATTTTCACGATATGTATAAATTCGTATTTTCGGTACTATGGTGAAAGATAAATAATCTGTCGCAACGTTGATAGTTACATTTTTCATTTCACAAGTTTTCAATTATCGGAAAATAAATCGTTACGAGTTGATAACAAAATTTCACACGTTAGTAGAAGGACAGGAAGGTCGTTGAATAGTTAAACGAATATTTCATTAGAGAGGATATTAGAATACGAATAAAATGTTAAAAAATATTGTTATGAAAATCATAGGAATAAAGTGGCAAAATACTTGTTTTATGATACAACGAAAATCTTGAAATAAATTGAAAAATGTTTTCTCTTGAGCATTAAAAGATTTTGTAAACTAGTTGGAAGATGCGTAATAGATAATTGAGTTGCACAAGTAAAATATATCGCACTGCCACGTATCACAGTTTCACGACAATTTTTATCGCGAATTCGAGGGTAAAATTTATTTGAAAATTTATGTAATTCAGTGAATCAACGTCCGGCGCGAGATAAAAATTTATAACGGAATCTGTGTATTATTACTTTATAATGGAACAAAAGGATTGTTTGAAAAAGTGAACTGTATGTGAAAAGAAAGGGAAATCGAGGGAAAAAACGGGTGTGCGATTCAATTCGTTCGTTGTTTCTTCATATTTTCATCGTTTCAAATCCCTTTTCTGTGGGCGAGTATATTGATCAAAGTCAGCGCACATGAAAAATTGTGGTGAACTTTTGTCCTCGAGGCTTTTTTCCATTTGAAAAACAGGGCGGTTTTACCGAACGATGTAATCTTTCAACAGAAAGACAGGAGTGTTTTCAAAAATGTTCAATCGTGGTGTGAAAACGTTATTGCGTATACATGTCAATTAACTATTCATTCAAATTTTTTCTACACAAAAATAATCGAAAATATCAAATCTGAATTTTCAAACTGTTAGGATATTCATCGCACATATTCTATCAGTGGTATGTATTTTTGAGTGATAATTAAATTTGGCGGAGGAAAAAAACCGTAATATTGAAGAAGGTCAGTCTTCGTATAAAGTTTGGGATAAAAAGCATTCATCATTTTATTTTTGACGTTTCCACTCATTTCTTCGTGTATGCAAGTTCAATTGCGATGGCTTTATTTTTTCAAATTGAAGGTGCATCTTCGGGATTGGAGCCTTACGTAATATTGAACGCGCAGAGTATAGATGGCAGATGTGAGGTGAATTTGAAAGGAGATTTTCGAGGTAGAAAAAATTCGCAATATCGTCTATTATATATAGATGTACTCTGTATACGTGCAATCAAAGGGAAGTAAGCTCTCACGCGTTGGGTCTCTTTTTGAGCACCTGAATGGTGAAACTTCGTAGAGACACCTGCCAACATGAACGAGCGATGAGTAATACTGCCGGAGCGGCGTTTAGTATGATGAGATCGTAGAAGGAGAAATGACGTTTCCTCCATGTATTTTCTCCACTGCTGCTAGAACCCTCTATCCCATTTAAACAACTCCTGCTTTACGTACGTGTCAGACAGAGATGAAATATTCTCTCCTAACACTGTGATCACAGAAATTACCCCTTTCACGTTTCACAGCCTTGATTATATACATGCAGGATTTCCTCTTTTGCTGTATTGATCTTCAAACCACTCCTTACAATTTTCATAAGCTTAAAGCTCTATTTTCCTTCGTTCTGAGCATATCAATCCTGCTCGATTTTGTTAAACGGATATTTATTCACGTACGTAAGGTTTCATGCAGATTTTTTTTTATAAACGTATCACAATAATACTTAGCGTAGCGATAGAATATATTGCATGAAAATCGATAATCGATAATATCAAGTATTTTCAAGTGGCAACTCATTTTATTTACCATTTTTGTACAATTAACATTATATTTCACACTATCAACATTCTGAAAGAGTTTTTCAAAACGATTTTTTATTTTCCTTTTGGTTTTCTTTAACAGAATTAGAAATATTTTTCGAAATTCGAAAATTGTCATTTCCGAATATCGCATAATATTAGACCTTCGAATAACGTTTTTACTTTCATGGGTTCAAGTATCCCAGATCCTCATTACTTTTATATTCACAATATCTTTTATTATTTCAAAGTTAAAAGTTAATGGAAATATCTTTTCCTCTCGTCCACCTCCCTCCCCCCCCCCCTTTCCCGCATTCTTCGTTTCAACATTGAATCATTCTTCGCTAACCCCTAAGATAATCTACAATGTATATTTGTTGAACCGAGACTCTTTGATGCTGCAGCCAGCGGAAGGGAGGGATTTACTCTACTCTTCATCGCTCATTTTTTGCCTCTACTGATTACGATGAGACTAAAAGAGACTTTATTATTACTCATTAAATGTCGGAGTACATCATAAAGAAAAGACATACAAACGCGGTATTTATCTATTCCAAATTTTCGTTTTAAAAAGCCGAAAAATTGACAGGTTTATTATTGCATCTTTCACGGTTCCATTCGTCATTGAGAATTCACGGATATTTGGGAAATGGTGTAGAAGTACTAGTTCAAGTTGTACACTCAAAAGTCGGTTTATAAGTTTGTCACTGGGTTGGGAATCAAATATCCATCCTTCCTCTTAATTTTCTAAGATAAATTCATCCCTTAAGAATTATCGGGATAGGGGACGACGACAAAGTATTTTACAACTTCCATGAACTAAGACGACCGCCTTGTGAATGTGACGTTTAAATTTGTTGGGTATCCGTGAAGCTTATCCGAGCGTGATAAAGATAGTCATATACCCGTATATTACAAAGGGGTACGAAAGATATGCAACAGAATCTTGAGAGAACTTTCAACGAGTATAACTTGCACACAATTATCCTCTTCGCATAAATTGATGTAATTTCCTGTTGAAATTTGGTCGTCAATATTTGAAACTTCAATCTTCATCTCGGTGACTCAAATTTTGAGGTTCCATTCTTCAAGATCATTTTTCGTAAAAATAAAGATTTAAGAAAAATAAGATTTAACATGCGTGGATCGATTGTTTTTTCACGTCACTGTAGCGTATGGGTCTGTACTTAAACGAGTCTTTGATGAGCTTGAATCTCGGTACCAATGAAATTGTGAAATTTTTAATTCATTTGGATTATCAGAAATTCTCTTCGGAGCTTCAATGAAACTATGTTCAAAATGCGCGAAACATATCTCGCTGCAATGTAACCATGGAAATAGTCCATACGAATATTTCTCTGTAAATTCAATTTAATAATTTCTTCATTCTTCAGTACGAAATACAGCGGTCCACTGTAGTATCCTGTATGCAGCATCAATGTTGTGATTCAATAGCCACCTTTTTTTAATGTTAGTTCCGCCAAAAGTTGTGCAAATATAAACAAAATGAAATGGGAAAAAGTTTCTTTGTATTCATCGCTCATCTCATGTCCTATATTACGATACAACATCAGAAATATCGGTTCCACGACATTGTATCGTACGATAAAATAAAATCGACAAAAATATCACGGGCTCAGTATCACTAGACGAAAAATCACCGCGAAGAAATATTACACACCAAGATATATCACCGCGATGGAATATCGCGTGATAAAAAATCACCACGACGAAGAATCCGATTATTTTTAGTTTATTCATATGTATAAATCTGTATATTACATGGGACATTCGACGTATTTGACCATGTACAAATGGTATTTTCATATGTTTCCCTGGCAACAGTCGATGTGATTGACCGTGATTAGCTGATTTTCGTGAATTTTGCATTCAGAATTTTTTTTACTATTTACATTTAGTCATGTATAACTCGAACGAACTCCAAACGGCGAAAAAACAAAAACACGAACGAACAGTAACATTACGATCATCTACATACGATAGCCGCTGTATTTCGCGGAGCTGCAAAACGTTATGTAATGTCGTTACACGCAATACTCGGAACGTATAAAAGATCGAGCATCAGTGAATTGGAATAATTTTGAAAATTCATATCTGATTGTAATATATTGCCGCTGTGATACTTTTGTGCTCGTGGTTTTTTGTTTTCCGATATTTTGTGGTAGTGATTTTTAGTTATTTGATATTATGACGATATATGGCGTGCGGGCACATGTGCCTGAGATCACTTTTAACCCTACTATTCACATTTGGACAAGGGCCTAAGGAAAACGGTGGGAAACCCGGCCGATATATGCGGTTATATTTTTACTGAGTTTCAGCTGACTGGGGCCATCAAAAAGTCTGTCGATTTAAAATAATTTTAGTACTTTTTTGATCTAAGAATTTCTTTTGCGGCAAAAATATTTGATTGAATTATTTTCAGTAACAAAATACTGAAAATGAAACCAAATGTTTCGAATTCATGGCAATATACAATTCATTTGTGCCTTGTTTCTGGTCGGAAACGATACTGTGCCAAAAATAAGCCGTAGCAAATATTTATGCAATCAAACATTTACAAAGCGATGAAAGCATGTTTGCACTAAAAAATTCTATTTCCAACGGATCAGAGGAATCGATATTCGAAATTTTTTGCGACAGAGTCCAAATGCTATATTTTCTCGATTCTGAAAAAATATGAAAAGATTCCCAGCAAATCCAACTTGGATAATTTTCGTAACTTTGATGTAAAAGTTACGAGTTCACGTAAAGTTTGCATAAAAGTTACGAAAATGATTCGAGTGTGTTTGCTGGGTTAAATGAAAAAAAAAAAAGACACAACTTCACCAGCTAATCAGAGATGATACGAAGAGATTCTTGCAAAATGAGAGCCCACGCCCCATTTTTCCAACCATTTGTTTGACGAAAACAAATTCAACCATCATGAGGTGAAATAGTAGAGATAAATGAAAATAGCACGAATACAAATACTCCAGTATGTGATTTACTGTTATTGATCAGCTGATGCGTAGTTCGCGCAATCATCATCAGTACGCAAAAAGTCGAGGAATGCACAATCAAGCAATACAATTTGGATGTAATCAGAGATTCTATTTTTGGGATTTTATCATGTTCTCTTGTAACGAACTTGTTACCGGGTGAGTACGGAGGATGTAAATCATTCACTAACCTATTCCGCAGTGCGTACATGTGTTTGTATTAATGCCAGCATGTACACAAGGTTTGTTTATGCGGTGGTACGTAACGTGTAGGATATTCGTAGACGTTCCGGACTCCTCTCTCGTATACAACTATATATTCTGTTATGGTATGTGGGTGCATACGAGATGACTTTGGCTTCTCTTGCTGCAACATACAACTACATTGAGTAAAGCATAGAGCCCCGTGTTATTCCGATGTGTCGACTGTACGTCTCTGGAAATGTCACGCGTAATGGCCACTCTCTCGTGCGCTACGGCGACTTTAATCAGAAGTTACCTGCTCCGGTGTATTCAGGTCTTAGCCTGGGAGCTACCCCGTAACCTGGTACAAAATTTATCCGATTTTTTAGTTTCGGACAACATGTAGGAAGAGTTGAAAACAAATTGTGTCAATTGATTTTACACATTTTTTTTTTGCCTTAACGAGATATTTTCGAGACTCGCTACCAGTGTTATCGTTTGCGATTACTGGACCAAGTGGACGATCCTTTTTTTACGGTGTAGTACGTCGATTTGTGGACTCGATGGGGGCTCACTTGAGAGCAAACATTTATTTAAGTTTGATCCTACTTATCACCGAAACAATGAGTTGAACCCTAATAAGTGAGCAATTTTACATTATTGCGATAACAATTAAGGGTGAATGGAATAGTACTTTTATCTTGATTGAGTTTTGGAGAAAATATTGTTCTTCATACAGCACTGGATTTTTTTCGATTATTTTATTGATTTTTGCGGATTTGACTACCTTAGACCATATCTTCGAACAGTGCGATGTATCATGATTGTAATAGTTTCTGATCTCATATATTCTGATGAATGAAAAATCACTATCTACAAAGAAAATCAATATCACGAAAGATGATGGCGATAATCAGTGAAAGACACACATTTCAGAACATGAGCTTATTTTAATCTAAAGATCTTATCCTTGGGGATCATTTATAGACTTTTATCTATAGGTTGAATTATGTATCAAAAAGGCACGAAGCGTGGAGTCCTTGTTTCTTCTTCAGAAGCCCCCACAGAGCTTTCAAAGCTTATAAACTTCTCATTCGCTTATAAACTTCAAAGTTTCATATATTCGCACATGTTACGCAGACTATTCGTTGTATTGTACTTCTCGTTTACGTAACACATTCGCGGGCTTGCAGCACACATTCGTCGGTACGATTCCACAACTTCCTCTTGTTGCTTTACTTTCTTCCAGTCCGAATTTTCTCGCTCCATTTCCTCCACCTTAGAAGAATGGCAAAATGGATAGGAAGGAAGAAAGAAAAGAGCGGGAGAGAGAGAGAGAGAGAGAGAGAGAAAGAGGAAAGGGAAGAAATCATTTTCGGTGCCTCGAGTTCCATTCCAATCTTGAGCACTCGAAAAGCACTTCGTAAAGAAAGTCTTATATCGAAGTCACATTGCTGTAGGAATTGAATAACGTTGGTAAAGATCGTTTCTGCATTTTTTTTTGCTCGACTGTGACTTGTATTTTCTCTCTATCTTGGAATAAAAGCTTTGGAAAGCTTTTTCCTACGGTTGATGGTAATTCTCGATTGGAAACGTAAATTACAGTTACCACGAAGAATGAGGTAAAAAGAAAATTTTCGTATCTTGCATTCGAACTGGAAACTATTTTAACCTCGTTTATGGTAGAAAGGAAACGGCTAATTTTGTCTAGAAACTTTCTCAGCTGATGCTCAACTAAAAGTTGAGTTGACGGAAATAAGGGTTTACCGAATAAAAAGATCACTGAAAATGCGTTAAAAATATTTCCTCTGCTCCCAAATCCCATTTACAACTTTTTCCTTTATATTTACGTCCAATCTCTCGCGCTTACAATTGTATTTGAAATAAAGAGGTTTTATCAGATTTTCATTTTGTTCGCATCGTTAAAATCCAAGAATAGGAGGGAATAAAACAGAATGAAATAATAATTTTCACCCTCTATTTTTATTTTCATCATTTGTGGTTTGACAAACGGTATAGAATTTTATTCTCTTATTACGTTCGATTATTGTACAATGGCGAAGTTAAGTTGACCTTTTTTCCAGTTCAAAAGCGGTTCCTTCAATATGCTCAGCTGTCTCAATAATGCCACGTAAAAAAAATAGTATGCATAAAAAATATGAATGTATTACGAGCTGGACATAAATACGGAAGGACGTTTTATGGGTAAAAGTAGGGGACTCGTCGTCGTAAAAGGTGGGTACCAAAGGTTAAGGGGAATGAAACGGTGGAATATACAACCGGCAGTTGATCGCACCTGTCCAATGTGTGCAAGCCCTGAGGGTAGTTTTATTTACCGTGATCACAAATGCAATTGACCGCTGTTTTTTTTTTATTTTTATTTTTTCCACCCCTTCACGAAACGCTGCCCGGTGACCTTCTCTTTTCGAGAAGAATCATAATACTGCACAGCGATGGGAACGAGTTTTTTTGAAATTCTTGAGGCTGCTCTTGTATTTCGCGCTCTATTTGGTTTATTTACTTTTTTTTATGAGCCATAGTTTACAATATTCGGACGACGATGGCCAAGGAACTTTTATCGTTGGGTTCGTAATACTTCACGCGGTTCCAAGGGGATAAATGATCTTCGTGAATACGAGAAAAGTTGGCGAGTGAGATATTTTACAGAGAATGAAAGAGAAAAGAAAATATTATGAGGACAGAAAAAAAAATGAGGGTGCGTCACACCTGGGGATGCTTGATTGGGGGGGGGGGGAGGTCGGGGAAAATGAAACTTCACCCTACATATCTGGCAAATTTTTTTTTTTCTATCTCTTTTGACAAACAGCAATTTATCCTAGGAAGTGACGACTACTCGCGAAAGGCTCGAGAAATAATGAATAAAGAAAGAGGCTAACGAACCTCCACAGCCTGCGGTGACATTGAGTGCGAGAGAAAAAACAACTCAAGATGAAAAATAGAAAAGAAAAAAAAAAAAAAAAAATTGTTATCCACCGCGTTGAATTGACGAACATTGCGAAAAGACAAACTTTTCTCCACCATTTTTTATCTACGACTTTTATGTTCACCAACTTTTTATCTTGGTAGGTGCGGAGGCTTTCGTTGGAGGATGAGTTGAGCATGAATAGAATAGACAGGGTCGCACCGAAGTTTTAGGCCGACAAGCTTTTGAGCTTCATGAGCTTTTGAGTTCTGACAGTCTTGACATAAGTAAGATGATGTCCACTTGAAATTTCACAACTTTTTAACATTAGTTCATAAGTTTTACCCGCTCCAGGTTATTCCGTTGCACTCACTACAACTTTATTTATAATTATTTTGTTTCCTCGTGTGTGCATATAGCATGACATTTACATAAAGTGTTTCAATTTTTTTAAACCTTCGCTATCAACTTTGTTCATCGATTTGCATATATTTCGCTCATTACATCAATAGACATAGAGATTTCAATAGTAGAGAGTTCAATAGATTTTTTTTAGGAATAAAGAACAAGAGAAATGACAATTAATCGTCATTCTGAATAAAGGGTTTCTTTCATTATCGCAGATTATTATTATCAGATTTCTTCAATTCAATATGAAGTATATAGGAGGTTCAGCCATTTTTTGGAAATAGAAACAAATTGGTTGCAGACTTCGAACTAATAAAAGCTAACAATATCGAGTAAAATTTAATCAAAACGGATGCTTTGTATCCGTTTCGTTATCCAATATCTCATATGTAATAATGCTGCTAACAATGGTTGCATTGTGTTATTTATCTAAATATACACGTAGCAAATATTACATCGATAATTATTAAATAAGCGCAGATTTCGTTGATATAGCTAAGCATATCCATATCATAAACTAATTTCATATTGTATGAAAATACATTTCGTTGAATGTAAATAGATGAGGAAAATTAATATTAATATGGGGTTGGCTAAGATATTATTCGACCAACCCCATATCAATGTTGGCCTATCTGCTCTGTTCGACTTTTTCAGAAACAAAACGTTAGATACTCGAGTAACAACAAGAATTTTAAAGTATACTCATACAAATCTACAGTCTGATATACGTCATGTTTGTATCATCTTGTATTCAAATTGTCAAAAAAAAAAAAAAAAAAACAAAAATAGGCCAAGCATCAACATGCATTTTAGAATCCCCAAATATGATCTTTTTGGTGTGGAGGAGTTGAAGATCAAACATTTTATGAATGTAACGAATTCTATGAAACATATTTCGGCATAACGATTCACAAATACGATACGATCATCTCAGATAAGTTGAGAGCATGGATCAGTCGGTATCTCGCCACTATGAGGGTAAGAAAGATAGCTGCTCGTCACACTCCATTTTTGATATCGTCCTGCGTAGGCTGACAGCGTTTTTTTTTTGTAATCGATCAAACCATGTCGAAGAATTTCATATTCGAAAATTCGAGGTAAGGTTAGGTGACTGCACGATTCATACTCTTAAAAAAAGAGAATTGTTCTAGTCATTAAATTGGAATTATGAAGTAAAAAAATCGGAGCTTTTGAATTGGTATACTTGTTGCTATAACTACTATTATCTAAAACTTATATGTTGGTTTTGTTCAAAAAGTTTCGCACTATTTTCAAGACTCGGTTCACTACTTCGTACCTGAAATGGGAAGAAATTTTTTCTCGACAAACTTATTCTGTACCAGATAGCAGAGCTGTAACATCGCATGGGTGTAGATACATGCTTGGCTCGTTTTATAATTTCCTTTGATCTCATTCCTCTTCTATCCTCTTCTTGCTACTTCGTTCCCCTTTGCATCATCCGCCTAAGCGCGTATTTTCTCGTCACCCACGAGGTTATCGTGACCATGCACTGAGTGCACCAGAGATGCATAGATCTTTCAGCCTTCTCGAGTTTTTATGCCCCTTCCATTTTACGCTCTGCCTGAGAAAAACGTGGTGCCAACGTATTCACGATACCTTCAATTTTCATTAGCACTTTGCACATTATACAGTTTCGCTGACTTTCAAGAGATATTCTTTCATCTAGAAAATGTATTCACTGCTTCAAGAGAGAACACTGTATATATTAAGTCAAGAAGAATAAGCCATGTTGGATGTTGAATTATCTGAAATTAATTAAATGATACAAATAATCATTATTCATGCAGGATTAATTGCAGAGAAAGGTAGAGATATACGGTTTTTTTTTATAGAATTTTACGATCTCTTCATGGTGAAACCAACAGCGTTCGACTCATAATTTTTTTTTTTTTTTTTTTCCATGAATTCGACGTAATATGGAAGTATGTTAGCGTCAATCTCGGTGAATAAAAAATGTATGAATTCATACAAATGACAAATGCGTTAGAGCATTTATTGAAAGTATTGAAAAAACACTGTAATCGAGTTCGAAAGTTCCGAGAGATTTTTTATTGCGTTTTTACAATTCTCAATTCAATAATCCCTGGTTAGTGTATGAAAAAGTTCAGTTCTTTATTTTTTCAAAGATTGCTTTTCGCTCCATTTTTTCGTTCAAAATTCGTAACCATTTTTTCCTTCAATCGAATTACACGTTTTTCAGGTTTGATTGAAATTTTCATTCAT
Source organism: Campoplex capitator (assembly GCA_037576405.1). Taxonomy (NCBI): domain Eukaryota; kingdom Metazoa; phylum Arthropoda; class Insecta; order Hymenoptera; family Ichneumonidae; genus Campoplex; species Campoplex capitator. The sequence continues at coordinate 4,015,489 of JARBWI010000015.1, forward strand.
TAAAACTCCTTTGTCGTTTTTTTTTTTTTTTTTTTTCAGCGAAAGATTTTCGCCCGAGTTTGTTTCGGAAATTAAACTTTTTCTATCACGAGTTGTACCAACTGTTTTTTCATCCGACAATGCTTCATTGATTTTTTTTTCCTCTCTTGACACGAACCATTCACAATATTTTCGTTTAAATAGAAACGTAACATTTTTTTACAGAACCCGTATTCGCCCTCGGCTGGTCCATTCGTATTCCTAATTCGCTGAATGTTTATATTGAAAAAGAAAAATTTTGCGAGACCATAATAGTTTGATAAGAACGCGCATTTATTTCGTGAAGTATGATTTATATCACTGCGATCTCTGCAAAACATCTTGACGCGAAAGCATGTATTCCTTCAGTTGAATCATTGTGATTTCGCGTGAAACTCAAGTCAATCAGAATCTAATTACTTTGGATCCCATATATGAAGTATATGCCGATGGAAATATTAGATTTTACTCGATGGTACAGTTCCCAATCAGGAGTTATCGAAGTTTGCCATCGGAATTCTCATGAAAAAATCAATCAATATCTCGATTGGACTACAAAAGGTTAGTGGGTTCGATGCGACAATGTACAATGTCAAGCATACATTCAAGATTGCATGTTTACTATTTATAGATGTACAATTTGTACGTTATCTGGTTCAATTAAACAATTTCGTTGCAGAGGAAATTTTCCCAATCAAAATACTAGAATTAGAGGAACAGTTGGGGCATTGTTTGTTTGTTTTTTTTTCTTCTTTTTTTTTTTTTTTTCAATTACCACATAGAGATAGAGAATTGTTCACGTATTTGAGTGCATTCGGGGTGAGTCTAATCAGGTTTGTCTGGGTGCTTCCTTTCTACTTTCATCTGCAATTTCTTTTCAGTTATTTTCGTCTTTTATTGTGCAAATTGCGTACATCTCGTCTTACGTCAGCCGCAGTACATTTCAATTTTTGCAATTTCTGCTCCTTCTTCGGGTAAAAATACTTGACCCGATCTCTGTTCCACTACATTGCATACTTATATGTACGTCTATGTACAGAGGAGTACACGAATGTACTCAACGAAACGGACTCGATTCGGTTTTCTGTCTGTCGTTCTACCTGTACGAGGATTTTCACGTTAAACCTTCACCTCCAATCATGCAGTCGAACTCTACCCTTCCAACCTCTTTTACCCCCTTAAGCCCTGGAGCGAGCTACGCTTTCTCGGAGTTTATCCAGCGAATCGACAATCAGATAGAGCCTCTTCCTTCTCTGGATTCGAGTGATTCCTGCTTGAACCCAGAGAAATCAGAATGCCAGAGGCAAAATTAAGACAAGACGATATTCCTTCTTCGGTCTTTCATCATTCTTTAAGCTAACCAACCAGCAAATATAAGGAATGCACATTGCGATTGCGATGGATACAGCAAATCCGTCGATACGAACATAATTCAATCAGAGATTTTTGGTAGAATTTTTTCTTAAAAACAACGTCAAGAAGTGAATTTATTTTCAAGGATTTGTACTATTTTGAAGTACGATCTATGTTGACTTATAAAGTGGGTTTCCATTGCTTTATTTATACTGGTCACACAATACAAAATTACGTAAAGTCACTTATTTAATAAATAATTTATTACCTTCAAATAATTCGATGGAAAACAATTTTTTTTTCGTCGTGTCGTTTCAAAGCGGTCTTGAAATTTTCAGTTTCAATGTGCAAAAGTTGGCACGATCGGATCTCTAACAAACTCCGATGAAAAAGAACGTCGCTAGCTTCTCTATCAGATAGGCCAAGATCGTTTTCTAAGAATCTACCTCCTATCCACTTTCGGAATCTGTTGAATAAGCATTTTGTATCGGATCAAAGTATGATGCCTATTTCTATGTTGCCTTCGGATTCACTACTCGAATGCCAGATTACTTAACGATGGAAACATTTTTCTATGGGCGAGGCACAATTGCTATAGAGAGTCTGGAAAATAATCTGATCGCGTTGGCTTTTTTTTTTTTGACATTTGGCGTCGAGCCGGTTCTGTGGCTCTTAACATTCGACAAGTAGAAAATTAATAAAAGACCAAGTGGTGCACGCACCAGATTCTTCTTGGTGCAATGTCAACCGTCTGAGGCTTTTTTGGAAAATCATAGTAATTTTTAATCCGGCACTGAAACAAGCATTCAAATGTTTTCACTGGCACGAAATGCTACCAGATAACCTGCCACAGTATAACTTTTGATATATTTTTTTTCTATGAAATACATGGAAGAGTAGCAAATTGATAATAAGCAAAACTTCACTATTTGTATTCTTCGAGAATTTTAATCGTTCTAACGTTGAACGGTATTAAGAACGAGATTTTCTTAATGGTTTTACATTATCTAAGATTGATATTTTTTCTTCTTGAGGCCACGACGATTCACAGGATTCACATCTCGCATCATTCTTCTAATTTATGAGGAAATAAATTATCAGGATCCGAATGACTCATTCGATTAAGTTAATCGTGCTCGTCAGAATGAATAGTTTTCTCACGAAATTAATAATCTCGAGTACAGATTCGCTGTGCGCCTTCTTCCCTCCGCAATTTGAAAACCATATTTTTAATACGATTGAATTATCTTTTAATAGAGACGCTGCCACGTCTCTCGATCAATGAACTTAATTTGGTAGAAAATTGAGAATCGATCATATTTCTTAGTTGGACAGATCATGATGGTAATACCACAAGTCTTTTTTTATTTGATGCTAACAATTTTGTAGAAAAGGAGGGAATTTTAAAGCGTAGTATCAAAGCTCACGAAATACTCACATAATAGCTCTGAATTATTGAATCGCCTTCCTACTCAACTTATGTTTCTATTGAACGCATGAAAAATATATTCAGCTGCTACTCCGTATTTCGAAATGGAAGAAAAAATGTTCAGTGATAGAGAAGATACAAGAAAACCCAATTAAATATTCATAAAGCTGATTGTTCGATGATTTAGGGAACCGAGACGGGTATTTCATTGCAAGTAGGTAGAAAAAAAATCGTAATAAATTCAGTGAGTACTGAATTCACGATAAAAGGATCGAGGGAAGCAGTTTGCTTTTGTAGTTTTGATGTTGATTATTAAAACGCCGAAGTTGCAGAGGTTAAGGAGTGAATGTTCCTCTGTTGTCCAGCAATAAATCGAAAATTCATGTCAAATGGATACACAAGGTCTAAAAATTGATAATCAATTTCTCATTATTTGAATATCCATTATATGGACAAAGTTTGATCATTTAGGTAATTCTCTATTCAACCGTATGGTTTTGGGTGGATGTAGACATTTGTGTTAACTACAAATTGATTCAATGTGAATTTCATTTCCCTGTACGAGGCTTCAGATATACCTAATTCACGTAATACACTTCGTCATTCAGACCGAAATTCAGTGAATATTGAACTGGTATTTAATAATCCAATCATGCAATCTAATCGTGATCAAATAACGATGAAAGCGAAATTTATGGCTCATAAAACAAGTAAAATCGACAGATTTTTTTTTCGCAATTGCTTAATTGAGCATTCTAATTACAGTCTATTATTTTCAAACGAACCGAACCTTCGCGCACGGAAGTGCAACATATCTTCGAAAAAAAAAACATTCAAACTAAAAATAGCAAAAATTGACTGAATTTGTTTTTTCCGATCAACTTTGAGTTTTCATCGAAACTTTATGATGAAAACTGCCTTCATATGCGTTGAATTTTTAACATTTCAAATTTGATGGCAAGATGATTGATTTCTTTTGAGCTTTATGCTTGCAGTTGAATACTTTGCAGCACCTAAGATATCACTCTTACGGGTCTTCATAATTGCGGATATTGCCTCGAATCTCGCGAGGCCAATTCTCAATATTTGGCGATAACCGAATGACAATAAGGGCTAACGGATGATTTAGGAGATGAAATGATGTTACGTATTAGGATTGCATCGTAACAAAACTGAAAACAGTGGTGGGTGGACGGTGACGTTAATCACGCATTGTTGGCACGAGAATTCGCGATACGGTAACGTTGAACCGACCTTTGGTAAGCCGCAATTGCGAATTGTTAATTCCTTCTCGCCAAGCCTCCCGTGCTATCCTCCTAACACTTCGAAAGCATCCCTGGACATCGACGTATATACAACATCCAAGGAATCTGCATTTGCATCCAATGCGGAACTTGACTATAACGTATGTGGTTCGTGGTCATAAGCTTGCAGTCTTTCCCCACCCCCACTGTGACGCTCGAACATATCATTAGAAATGTACGAGCCGGAAATAATTGCTAAATCACATTATTGACACATGTTCACGAGATACATTATGCATTTCAATGGGGAAGCTTCTGATTGACTTTTGTAAATCATAAAATACTTTAAAAAGAGCAAAAAGACTTACAAATATTGCGGATTAGTTATAAAATGGTTACTCTACATTACTGTACTTAAGAATAAAAAATATGATTCCGTTCATAACTTTTTTCTTCGATGATTTTTATGCACAACTAACAAGTAATTTCTTTATTACATGCAAAAAGTTCTGGGCCACCGTCTTGATCCATTTGTTTGAGATTTTCGTCTATTTGAGCTAATAATAGTTTAAGAATAACAAAACTATAAGAAAAAACTATGTTAATAATGTGAGAACTCGCCAGCAGTCGAGATCCCACGGAAATCGTTCACAAACTTCGTGTGACGATGGAAGTCTCACAGAAGCTAGTGAACGTCGCACACCTATCGAACGTGCAAAGTCCATATTTTTGTGGATCTCACGAGCGCTCCTTAATTATTCACAAAGTGCAGGGCACTATATTTAGAAAAAGAAGATAGAAGAAAAGTTTTACTGGAACAACGCTGACCGAGATCATCGAACGAGTTTTGATTACGAAGAATCATAAAATATGGACAGCATTTTTTAAATTTATCATCATCTCGGAATCAAACTCAAGCTATAAGAATCTGAAACAGTGTGACTTATGAATCTTTGACTCCAAGAAACGAAAAAATTTCAAAACAGGCGAAATTTTATCCAGGAAATCACGATACCTCCGGATTGATCGATAAACAGATTGACTTGTGAGCAGCACTAAAGGAAAAATAAAAAAAATTACTACTGTCAGATGTTTTACTCGATTTGAATAGAAAAGTCCAAAAAGCGTCATATCCGAATATAAGAGTCAATTGAAGATCGTGCTCGTTTATTTTGAATTACTTAAGTGATTTAAAATTTTTAATTTCTTTGATAGTAAAATGACACACATTTGTGCGATTGATGTGTCAATTTTTTCACAGAAGGATTATTATTTTCAACTGAATGTTTTCAAGTCATAGTCCCACATGTATACGTGAGTGTGTACTTTGAGGAGTGTACAGATGCATTTGTTGCATAGAGCATGTGCCAAAGCAAACTGAACTTGTAATATATTGCATTGATCAAGGTGATATCACCTTTAAATTTTTTATATGCTTTATATATTGTGAAAAGAAAGCGTCACGTGTGCATCGAATGCCTGAACGCATTTTAAGCCAGCGACACGAATGAAAATACCGCAACAATTTTTTCCCTAAGGTTCTTTCAGCACCCGGGACATCCTTCTGGCTTGCTTCCTTCGTGCCAACAATCCGTCGCTAAGATATGTCTGGCGTGCTCGGAATTCGATGACACCGAATAGAAATGCTATGCGTACCTGACACATACACGTCTTTTTTCTTCACCCTCATGTTTTTTTTTCTTTTTTTTTCTACTTCAGACGTTCTTACATGCTTTTTCTCCTACTACACGCGTTTCATCTATATCGAACGATGTCGAGTTTCTCTTCTCGAAAATTTGTCACTTCAAGCGCTCTATTTGATCTTCTCTCCAGACATTTTACACTTAAAAAATATTACGGAACAAATATGCGGAACAACAAATGAGAAATTATTATAAACTCTTGGATTTCGTTTTAACGGATCTTATTTTTTCGTTGACAAGAATTACGAGAAAATAATTAATGAATAATAATGAAAGATATTTTTCCTATATTGATCGTTACATTATTGGACTGTTAGAAATTCTTGCGATATTTTTAGATGTTAGAAAGTGCGGAGAGATTCAGGTAGCAGTTTAAAAAGGTTCAGTGCTCCTACGACAAATCCTTCTCCATAGAAAAGCTCAGATGTCTAAAGCAGTCGGGTGATATCATTGATACGCGATGCGGAAGTGTAAACGGTGTGGCCCCTCAGAGCTAAGGGAGCAATGTTTCATTGTGTTTTATTCGTGGTATGCTATTCATCATTTTATTTATTATTTTTCTTATCTTACCTCATGTTCTCAAATCCTAGACATTATTCTATCTACACTTGTGCTATTGTATGAAGGAGAAATCTTAAAATATCAACCTCTATGACCGAACTACCCCAGCTGCAGACTCTAAATCGTGAAACAAGCTCAGATCCAAATGTCGTGGATAAATGTTACCACTAAAACTCACGGGAGTACTCGAGCATACGTAACTACTTTGGGATCGTATCTTAGAGGCAAGATCTTCTGTGCAGGTACGTGCTTCTGCACCTTCACGTTGTGGAAGTCTAATTCTTTTTAGATAGAGTTGAAACTTGTCAGTGGAAAAATACGACTTCAAATTGGTTTATCGTTCAATTATTTTTCGAGACAATGCGATCCAGTAGTCGAACGATAGAAAATCTACTCGTCTTGAGGAATCACTGTCACAACTCTAAATATCTAACAGGCAAAATTCAAATTCAAAAAGTGCTCGATAGTTCAGTCAACTGAGATGTTTGCATAATATTCTTCAATACGAAATGGCTGGTTTTCGCTAAATGTGAGGGCTGAATAGCTGGGTTTCGCTAAATATTGAGTAAATTGAACTCCGCAGTATTCTTTAATACGAAATAGAAATAGCAAACTTTCGCTGCATGGAAATCATGATTTTTTTTAGTCAAAATGTATTAATGTGTTCACTGAAAAATCGATTCGAATCCAGTTTGGCATCGCGAACAGGGATCAAGAACTTTGAGGAAAATTCATTCTTTTTCTAGGTCTCATACACTGTATTTATTTTCTGATTTCAGAATTTCGGCCTGAATTTTTTTTTCAGTATCGCTGCAATGTCATGCATTGAAAGTATAAAAATAAGAAGATCGATATTATCAGAAATTTTCATTGGAAAGTACACTTAATAATGGTTCCTTCGCGAATAAGCTCCGTGAAAATTTTACAAATAATGAAAGAGTCATAAAAATCGTTATTTTCAAAATTTAAGGCGCAGAATACTGCGTACGTGGACAAGTTTAAATCTCAAGTTTCCGTGAGTATTTCTTATCCCGAGTTTTGAAAAATATCACCGTCGGCTACGTTTGCCGACGTCTGTTCATTTCAACTCACCAAACTTAAGTTATTTATGTTCAGTGGGTTGAAACTTTTTTTTTTTTTAACTTATATTTAAAATTGGATTCGTTGCGAAGATTCGCAGTGAGCACGATATTTTCCATTTCCACCCTCCAACCGCTATTCCCTTACCGTCAACCCCTTCTAGACGTTTATTCAAGGTGGAAAGAAATTATTTTTCTCTCCTCGCTCGAGTATTTGCAGACTCGCGAACACTTCTTGGCTATTTTCATAGTTTTGTATTTTTAATATAAATTTTTCAAGTAAATTTCACTCTTTATTTTCTAAGAAAAACATATGAAAGTATAATTTTCTTTTTTTTTTTTTTTTTTTTTTTCAAGTCACACGAAAGTGCACTACATCGACTACATTTATCACACTCGTTTGATACGTTCATATTGACTTGGTTTTCACGATAGACAACGTTATCGAAGGGTTCGCGTGAGAGTATTTATAACACACTATGAAACCTCTCATGTTTCCAGAACTCAAGATAAAGTGGTTCCTCACGTTTCACGTTTCTCATCCATCGCCTCCTCCGCTCCCATAGTCCGCAATATTTTCGTTACCGGTGAGGAATCGTTCTGCTGACACGTCGGAGGCTGTTGAAACGTGGAAAATTGAGAACTGGGGGTTCCAATTTCAATTGTTTATCGATAATATTCACAGTGAAAATAAAAGTTGAAATTGGAATGAAATTAGCTGCTGGGTTATTGGAATAATATTTTTCTGTGTTATCGAGAAAACATCCGAATAACAAGAGTTCTGACATTTTCATTTATATCGTATTTTTTCGGTAGTTAAATTGAAAATTGATCTTTGTAACGTCTGTTTTCTTCTGTACTTCAGAACGTAGAAATTTCCGAATTCGACTGACTAATATTTTTTGTGAATTTATTAAAATTATTGCAACATTTTTTTTACTTTTAATTGGACTTGGGATAAAAAATTTTGTATAACTTGCTGTTTATAACTTCATTCCATATTTATTTTGATAACAGGCGAATTGCTTCCAGCGTTCCAAGATTCATTCGAGGCTGTATCACCTCTGATGAAAATAGAATTGACGGAAGTTACAAAAGTTTTGAATGAAATTGAGATAATGTAGCTTGTACAGAAGTTTGTCGTTTGTCGAGAAATGAGATACACAGGTCGTTTTTGAAATATATTTACAATGATATAATTTTTTTCGAGTTGAAAATCAAGGCTTTTAGATCGTGGTGTAGAAGAACGAAAGGGTCGATCATGGTATTTCGGTAAAGTTTCATTCGAAGCATCGATAGAAACGATATTTTTGTCAACGCAAAGAATAAATGATTGAAATGATCGTGTGGAAGAGTTTTTTTCCAGATTCGAAGAATGGTTTCAATTATTTGGAGCTTCAATATGAAAATCCTTTCGTCTGTTTTGGAAGATTCTGAATTCGAACGTTTACGAAAAATATTTTGTAATAACTGAATTTGTGAAAATACGATAATTCTTGCAGCAACATTAATAAGATACGAATGGTCGGGGCAACCGCATTAATGGACGATGAGTATACTCGACAGCCACAGAAAATTGTTTTTCCACTGTTCGTTTCTCAACCCTCATTTTTATTTTTTTCGTATCCCTTCTGTAAATTCACCGACCACGAAGCGATTCTGAATCTTCTCATCATCTCAGCCGTTCGAGAGATTTTAATATCGGAGCTTGGCTTCCCATTCACCCCTTTACAGCCCTGTCCGCTTTCATTCCTCGGTAAACCTCTCTCTGGCACCTCACGAATTGAAACAGCGTGTACTTTTCCAAGCTTCAAATTCCTCTTTCATATTTCCTTATCTACCTCTGGTTCTTGTGCATTGCACGATGCAAATTCACAGCGAGACAGTTGGAGTTGTGGCCTCATACAGATATTAAAAAATGTATGTTTTTCTCATGTAAATGATTTTTCGTGTCCGATATATGAGAGTGCTCTCGTACGAGACACATTGCAATTAAAATATCCCAGCAATACGAGGTGATATTTTACATCAGGAATGAAAAACATTAGTAATTTCGTGGACACATTCGTATTATTTTTCGTAAGCACTTTCGGTGGATGTGAAATAAAAAAAAAGGGAAAAATGGAGCTCCTTCCATGTTTCGATCGCGATAAGTGTACGGTTTTTTCATCGGTTCTATTTTTCAAGTTTCTTTTTTTTGACATTGGGATTTTTTCATTTTTCTAATATGTAATCGTCACGTTCCCCATTATTAGAAAATCAAGAGTCGTTGATTCAGTTCGTTTTTTTTTTTTTTTTTTACTGATTGAAATGAAAAGATCGTGAACGACGTAACCACTTCGATTTCCTCTTTTTACGATTTCTCTCATCCCTTGCACGTATCCAATCCTATTATTTTCATCACCGCAATTACTCTAAAATTAGAAGTTTCCGATTTGCTAATTCTCGAATGATTGGCTCGCTTCGATTTGTTCCTTGCTACCTGAATATCTGATCATCTCCGGATGACATTTTGTCAAATTAATTTTATGTTCTCTTACTGTTCCCGTGATTCGAAATCATCGAAATATGAGATTTTGTTTTGCACAATGGACATTTTTTGTGTTCATAGCACTTCTCAATGATTAAATCTCGGATAGCTCATTCTTCATACTATTATTGGAAAGTTTTAAATTCAGCTTCGAACGTTTGACTAAAATACCTTTGCTCGCAATTTCATCATTACAGAATAATATCAACTCATATTTTTTTTATAGTTATATCAACAATTCCCATAACCTAAAGGCAGAAAAAAAGTCGGTTCATTATTTTTGCTCGTTATTCCTTCGTTGTCCTAGAAATCATTGCAAGCATGCTCAATTTATTTCTTCAGTTGACCCATGATTTCCTCAACTTCCAAGAAAGTGGGTTGGGTGAAAAAAAGAAAAAAAAAAAATTGTGCGCTGTTCACCCTCAATCGAGGTTTCTCTCATTCACCTTGTTCTCGTAGCTCTCTCGAATAACATGAAAGCTCAGTACAGTACTACTCGAGGGTCATACATATTTAAGGTACAAGGTACAGAACTCCTGAGCTGGATAACTAAGCCCATTCTTTTTCCGAAGTTCCTCCTGTTTCTTCACTCACCCTCATACCCTATGATCTTCGATCTGAGAAGACCAACACAGGCTTTTGCTTTATTCTTGAACAACCAGTGAGAGAGGCAGTAGTCGTGCTACCAAGCTCCTTTCAACCTCCCTTGCATTCTTATTTTTCTGCCGGATGGTCTGGAACTTGGTGGTGCGCCTGAAGAATCCTTGAACGCGTCTAGCCATCACTTTCCTACCTTCTTTTCCATTTTCTCTTATACGGACGCAGATAATGCACGGTCACGATCCTCTGGATTCATCTAATTTTGTCCATTTTCACAATTTATCACGCTACGCTTGTGATTTTTGTTTCTCATCATTTGGATTGTTGTATTATTACCTGATTATCATATTATGGATTTGTCGCAAGCTGTTTTCATTCGACTTACTATTTGTTACAGCTGATGTTATCGGAATTTTTGACCCCCGACGAGAAATTTACATTTCTCGTCGATTTCTAATCTCAGTAGTTTATCATCTACCATCATTCGTCTTCAGAATTTGAGTCACGTCGATCGAATCTTCCTTCAGTTTTCATCGCAGTCTAACGAATTTGTTGTTGTCAGACAGCTTTTCCTTCAGAAGGGAATCTCGAATGGCTACTCGAGTGCCTGGAGTCCGGAAAGTGTGACCACTATAAATCCTGATGCTTCTTATTGTCGTTCTCGTGCTGCAAGCTTGTTTCCTCAATTCGTAATCAAGGGAGTTTTGTCCGACTAGTACTTGTGAACTGGACCAAGTGATAAACTGACTCTTCTCATGTGCTCTCGAGACAAACGGTAGAAAATTAGGACATCCAATGGAAGAGTCACAGTTGACCTTTTTGAATATAGTAAGAGCGTGGTAATGGTTCAAACACCTAAGGGTTCGTTCATTCATTTGGAATATTGCGTTATTGGTATGAAACAAATTGAAACATTTTTTTCTTCACTATAACCATTCGTATGACGAGCTTGAAGACGAGCAAACATTTGGAAAAATTACACGCTTTGAAAAACAGAGTTTTTGATTCGTACACCAAAACTTTCGCGTTATCTTGTTAGAAATTTTTTTTTTACCAACCATTTTTTAGTCTCCTAAGTTGAAATACTAGGTTATATATGTATACTTTTAGATTTGTGCTTAAAGACAAAGAGATCGATTGACATTTTTTTCGAATTATTGATGCTCATGTCATTTTTGAAAAAGATTCATTGGAATTTTTATAGCGTGCTACAACAACAAGCGCTTCGCTTTTCTGGGCTCAAATGCATCAGAAGTTCTTCAAATTTTGCTTCAAAACTTCGTTACTACATTCTTACCATATTACATCAATTTTGACGAATCAAATGTTTATGATGGTTCCAAAAAGATGAAATTTGGAGGCAATTTTTCTAAATCCTAAATTTTTTCGGATTTGCTTCATGTATTCGGGAAATACTATAAAAAATATCCAACAATTGTGTGAGAAATAATAAAGAATATCTGTGAGGCTTTTATCGTATTTTTCAGCAATGATGTTCCGCCCACGGAAAAAAGCGAGCAAGTTTCGATAATTTTTTTTTGCCTCGCGCACACCGCTGCAGTGTTGCAATTAAATGAGAAGTAGAATTGGACAGGCCAAGGCAATCTGCAGTTTGCAACTTTGCCGAAGTCGTTTCGTGCGGAGGCGGAGACCGAGGGGTGGAAGTTGAGTTCTACTTTGCGGACTAGGCCAAATGGCAATGCTAGTCGGACGAGGAGGTCGTGTTAGTTTTCAGTCGCCATATGGTCATTCGCGATCTGGCATCGATGCAATCTGTGGCTTTACCATGGGCATTCGCCAAAATCGATGGTCGTTACAGAAATGGGTTTTTCTTTCGAGTTTCATTCTTAAGAGAAAACAATCAATGCGAAAGAAATGTTCAGTCGACGGATTCGATACCGAAATTATATGAACAGAGTAGAGTCTTCATAGTTATAAGTGAACTGATGCAGCTTCTTATGAAAATTGATGCATTTTTATTTTGACTTACAATTCCAACGCGAACTTTTTTTAAATTTAAAATTATATTTGCTCAAAAAATTACCGATTCAATTCCATACTCTATCCTCAGGGGTTAGAAAAATAGTTGGATTGATTTTGAAATTGAAAAGTGCAAATTGGAAGGGAATTGGCCAGCTTATCAAAGTTCGTTATTTCAGTTTGCTAATAACGATATTAAATGTCGAATTAAAAAACTGAGCTGAACGACGGTTCAGCTTGGTTTTTCAGTTTCAATCCAAGGGCTGTGTATTAATATAGGAAACGACCAGACGAGATGAAGTGGATGACAAGATGAGCACGGACTGTCGTAAAGAAGACGGTAAAAACACCAGCGAGTTGTATCTTGCTTGACGTAATTTGATCTGCTATCCGTAAGATTCAATTAGACAGGCACTAAATTACCCCTTCAACTCTGTTGAAAGGGAATGCAAGTGCCTCTTGCGAGACTTCCCCTAAGATTGAAAAGCAATAATTCAGTTATGAACGAGAGTAGAGAGCTATGTTATTGGAAGTGTTGTGGGATGATAAAGATGAAGAGAGAGAGAGAGAGAGAGAGAGAGAGGGTGAGGAAGTGAGCAGAAGATAAAGAGAAAGCGAAATTAGAGGAAGATGGAGGAGAGGAGAGAAAGAGGACTGACGAAAATAATGACAAGGGATACATTATGATGGAAAATGAATTCGATTACGTCGCCCTTAGTGAACTTCATCTCCTTGCGATCGGAATAATTTAGCATGAAGTAAGCACGTAATTCGAGAGAAGCGTTTTCAAGGATACATAAAAAGACAAATAGTTTGATAATTAGGAATAATGAATGAGTTGACAAAACAAAATAATAAATAATTGTACTTCTCCGCAAAAACATCCTGTTTTCACTCTCTATATATGTACTGTCGTAGACAGCTGTACAACAGAGTAATTGTAATGAACAGAAATGGTGATCAGCGCCTCTGGTAGCGAATTAAGCGCTCTCTATCGTCCCGGTAAAAATATAGCCAGTCTAGTCTGGGTCTCCGCTATGCCTACAACAAAAGGACGCCGTCACGCCATATAGAATAAATGGAGTATAATAACGTATCATTTAGCAGTGAGTTATTTAATTGAACTCCTATCCCGCTCCCCAAAGACTATAAAACACTACAATATAGATATATATTTCCCTCGAAGCTGTATGATCCTTCGATTACGAGTCGTAGTAATAAATGCAGTCAAATTTTTTCCTATGGCGTTTTGCCACGTTAAACTTTCAAACGAAAGTAAATAACATTCTATATCATGGTCGAAATCATTTGAGTCCGAGGAAAAAGAAGTGAATTATTTAGTGAGCTCCTAAAAAAGCTTCTCCATTACATCGTTTTTCCTAAGGGGATGAATCTACAAAGCTCGACAAATCGCAAAGTAAAAGCCGATTTAGCTTTCGAGTAGCGGAAAGTTGCGTTGCATACGGCTGACCCGTGAATTAGTCCGAGACCAAATTAAAGCAAGCTCAACGTCAATTTACCTCATGAAGCCGCTTTTCAGACTGTTTCCTGAAAGCTCGAGTAGTTCATTATTTTGATTCCGTATACGTGCTTCATTATTGCTTCGGGCTTAGTTATTGAAAAAATAATTACCTACAAATTCAATTTTATCCTCTTCGATCCAAAATAAAGTTTTGTAAATCACAAGATATACATGAAAAGAATGAACTGCACAACCCCAACGTAGTTTATTTCAGTATTCATTAATTCTAACGATTGGTCGATCATGTCAGTCGCTTATTTGATTATGTTACAGGGAATGGGAAAATCTAAAAAAAAAATCATCGGCCTGTGATTGACTCTTAACCGAATGATACATTTCATTCTGCGTTCAAAAAAAAAAAAAAATACATTTTCTCATAACAATTTTTTGCTAATGATCAGTCAATGCATAAAGGCGTTATGTACCACACGACTATCTCTCAATGCAGGGCCTTTTTAAATTGGCTTGCAAGCACCTTTATACGACAATAAAGCAGCCTGACAACGACCTCACAAGGTCCTTACAATAATTTATAGTCGGATGGCAAAAAATTGTACCAAATTTTGCTGATCAAATTGTGAGTTTCCGCGTGAAAAGAAAATAACATTTCTTATATTATTAAAGAGATTTTCTTTATTTTCATGAAAAATAAAAAAGGCTTGATTAGGGAAATTCAAATTTTGAATTTGCGTGATTTGGCTATAGAGCTGTGACAGTAATGCTCTCGTTGAATTTCCTCCTCGCGCACTTTCCTCATCGATTATTTTCATTGTGGTTTAATTCAGTCACACTTCTGGATGATTTCTACACTATTTATGAAGGTGGACTAATAACAACGAAATGATAAAATTAGCTGCAGACAGCGCAGAAAGTTTTGGAAACACAAGTAGAAGTTTTCGTCTGGATTACGAGTAATTTTCGTCCTTGCCATGGTGAAAATCTCGTACTGCCGACAAGTTAAAATCATCAAGCCGTAGATTCAGTCATTTAACATGGACAATGATCCAAGATACGCCGTTCTGATTGCCTCCATTCGACACGCGTGTGTATAATTATGTAAAATGTACGAGCGCCTAGTGAGGACGGACGAACTTTCGTAATTATGAATATTTATTATTCAATTACGAAATGTTGTCCGTTGTCACGGTTGCGAGGAAATGTTAAACTTGTGCACATTCACGTGCATGGTATCTACGAAATTCACAGTAGAATAAACACCGCTGTTTTTCCAAGCAGCTTAAATATTCGACTTTATTCAACTGTTGATATTGAAGCCACTCCGTTTTATAATTATGTTATTTGTTTTTAGTTTATCTGAAAAAAAATGAGAAGTCCGGTACCTATGTAGCTTTATGCCAATCAGATATATTCAGTAACGCCATCACTGAAGAATCATAATCATATTTTACTTCACATCGCGAGCGAAAATTTTCTCAATTTCTCTTGAAAGTTGTGTTTACAAAAATTGAATACGGAGTAAGTATTTTGTTAAGTGTTAACTTAACATTATCAAAATTAAAATTGCTTTGATGGTCTGCAAGCCAACCGGCCTTGTAGTTTACATGAACAATTTTCTAACAACATTCATCGAAATTCTTTTGCGACATCGGGTAGTACTTGTGAATGGAATCTTTTGTCTCAACCCTAATTTTTCCTCTTATATACCCTTTGGTAACATGTTCTCTATAGTGTCTCGGGAATATGCGTTCTTGAAGCATTAAGGTATGGCAGTGTGGCAGGTGGAGTTCGCCACAGGAAAGGATTGTAGCTCAAAGCTTGGCGGTTACACGAGAAACCTTTTTATATTTTATATAAAAAGAGCTGCAGACGATTTTCGTTGAATATTAAACAAATTTCCAATTGAAAATTGAGAAAAAATGTTCCATTAATGTGTCTAATAATTACAATTAGTGACTGTCTCGTTTGAGATATCAAGTTACGATTCATCAATGAACCGTAAGTTATGATTTATCAACGAATCAGTCTTAGAGACTTTGTAAAACTCGTTCCCCGAGTATTGTCTAAATTCTTTCATGCCAAATCTCTCTTTAAAAGTATAGTCAAGACTTTCGTTTAAGCTTTTTTCCTGAGAGTTCGTCCGAGACTCCGGAAATTTTTTTTCAGAGTCTCGGAGATGTGCTCATAGGACGCTCGACGAGATATCTCGCTGGGATTAATTTTTATCTGCGCTGGGTATCTGTGCTTCAAACGATACAGAGGAGCAAGGGTCAGCTTTGATCGAACTAAATCAGGTCCTCTGACTAAAGAAGAAGGTTCAATATCTGTTGCAAAAATAAAAAAAAAAAAATTTATTTAGCGACAGAAAAACATGTTTACCATCAGTATCCGAAGAATATAGATATGATTTAATGTTTCGCATCGGTATTCAACGCATTGAAAAAAAAGTCTTGATCGATAAAGATCCCAATGCTTTCTTTTTCATGTTTCAGCGTTTCAAGAACTCGAAGCGACAAAAAATATCGATTTTCTTGGGACAACATATTTTTATCAAGTGTTATTATGAATTTGTTTGCTCTCATTCCAATTTGTTTTTCTTCATCGTACCCAGAAGAATATTCAATTATATATGAAATCTATTTTCCTTCAATCAGTGTATTTTTTGTCTTTGTACATATTCCATCAACACTCATGCAGTAGTTGGTTCAATTTATGAGAGTGCATATACCGCCAATCAAGTCTTTTATTCATTCCATTTAATCACGTATTGTTCGAAAATAGATTGATAAATAAAAAAATATTGTGCTGAATGCTTAGAAAAAAAAATATATATATATATGACAGAAGAAATCCAATGAGCATACTGGAATAAAGTTTATTTGCAGATTGTAATAGAAAATCGACCATATTGGTGAAATATTTGCTTTGTAATAGATTTCTCGAGCTTAATTAAGGGTGCTTCGGAAGGCTACTGTTGCCAACCATTTTATAGATAATCCGTGATAGAATAACCTGCGAGCACCATAATAGCAGCTCCCTTGTGGAAACAGAAAGATGACGTTCGCTATTGTTTGTTCATTAAATAATGGCATGTCCGAAATGTGGCATGAGCACAATATGCTTTATGCATGAAATGGGCATATTAATTGGTTAGGAAATCACTGGACGAGAAACTCATCGAGCCATGGCGTTTTATTGTCAACAGTGGATAACTCGAGTGAAATCTGACAAAAGGGGAAATTACTAGAAGGGATAGTTGGTAGAGATATATTCCAGATGAAAATGTGAGAATATTCAGATATGGAGAGTAAGGAGAGTGCAACATTCGTCGCCGGGAATAATGAAAAGACTTTTAATTATTCTCTTTAGCCTTCATGAGCCTTTTCTCAAATGTGGCCAGATGTTTTTCAACTGTGTAATCATTCTGCGTATGAAGAAAAATAACGATCGTGATCTATTTTTACGCCACTACGTCGAAGTCAAAAACGAGGTAGTGTTTTTGACATCAATGAATCAACCTTCAGCGTTCGTTATTGACTTATACATTATTCAAAACAAAATGTTTTTCAAATAATGCGATGCGCTGAAGGGTGTCTTGAATGGAAAAAGCCATTCTGCAATAATTCTGTGAATACAGTGATTTTCACCCTTCGAGGAACGAATACATTCCGAATAAATTGAATTTTTTTCTTCTGATTGACTCAGTGTTTAAAGTGCTCCCTATCTTGAAATTTATTTATCATTTCGAGGTCTTGAAGATGAATAAAAAAATGAATGAATGAGCCATCAATGGATCAATTCGCATAATTTATATATTCCTGAGTGAATGTTATTAATTCGTATAGCAATTTGTGGAATGGTGAACATGCGATGGATGCTGGAGGGTATGTTGTACGTTGACACTGTGGGGTATGTAAGTAATTTTCTCATTCCAATATTGTGCGAGAGTTAAGCAATGCAATGCACGTATCGTAGATACGCGGAAAATCGATTTCCCACTCTCACCGTCACGCTTGCTATTACTGCTAAGCTTTCCACCGCGTCTCCTCCATCTCATACTCTAGAAATCAACCCCTGCGTCCCTCACACCACTCGAGTTCTCTGGCGAGACCCCGCTTTGTTAATTTACCACCCTTCGAGAGGAAATGAGGTAAGCTCAAGGGAGGGGTTCTCTTCATACTGCAAAAATTCAGCTTCCATTTTGTCCATTCTCATCATCCATGGGAGCATCAGAAAGGAAAACCACTGTTTATATTTGATCTGATTGTGAGAATAGAACCATGGATTTTTCTCTCTGCCAATTCACGTTACTCATGCTCGTTTTTTTTTTTTAACCAATGAAATTCGTTAAATATATTCTCCTCTCAAAAAATAATTCAAATAAATGTCAGAACGATCGAGTCATTTTCATGAATATACTCTGTTATTATGTGAGTTTAGCTATTCTATATTTTCTTCTGCTAAATCTTTTCTACTTTTCTCTTATTTTTTGCGATTTTCCCATCCACCTTGAAAGTAGAAAGTAAATGCAGAATGATTTTGTTATTTGATTTCGAAACCTAATTTAAAAAATATAATATTTCCATTGAGGTGAAAATCCATTGGGCTGTGAGATCTTATTGAATATCCTTACAAAAAGCAGGTTGAGAGAGGGGTAGAATAGAGAACATCGAATTGTGCATTGAATAAACAGCTTATCATTTTTCAAACGAATATCTGCAAAGCCATTAAAACATCTTTTTCGCGACACAACTAAAAAGATTTTCAAGATTCCAGCCTCGAGCTGAGAAAATTCAAATTGGAAGGATCGACTCCCAAGAGCCAATAAGACATTACTTATAGCGTCGACCACACACACACACACAACATGAATCCTGGCGATAATGTCAGAAATCTCATAGCCATAGCAACTTGTACGTGTTGTGCAAAACTAGTTGAAAACTTGAATTAGTTGGTGGGGAGACTAGTTGGATTATGCCGTCGCAGATGGGGAAATTAATGAAGAAGGAACAAGACGGCATACCGTTCATGGGCCGGAGAACTCGGCACTCGTACTGTTTGAGAAATTGACTTCTGAAGTCTATTACATGAATTATTCGATTTCCCCTGTCTTTTTTTTTTTTTTTTGTATCCGTGTTGCCACAATCCGTAACAACAGGAGAGTTTTTCTCAAATATTAAAAAGAATTGTGAGCCGAGCTTTTTGTTTATTGTCACTTCACGAGAAAGCTTTTTCTTCCTTAAAGGACATTCGTGGTTGTCGAAAATTTTCAAAATTCAGTTAACAATTAAAAGTCATTGAATCTATAACAGCTTTCGCATTGGTGTATTTTACACCACGTAATATTTGCAGTCATTTCTGTCGACATTTTTTCTAGTATCTAACATCCTCTCATGTTTTTGAGCAGCATTTTACTACAGGTTCAACGTCAATGCTGTACATTTTATGCCGTTATTTTTACGTTAGTAATGTTATAAGTTTTGGTTTCATGAGTTAGGGGTTTCATAAGTTCTTCATACGAAATATGGCACCCGGAAAGCGATGACGTTCATTGCGAAGTTCAACATTTGCGCTCGTGCGAGTTCACCGTTGCGACATGAGCTGTAAAAACGTTGTTGAAACAGTAAAATTCGTCAGGATTAAGGATTTCGGGTTTATTTCTCGGTCAATGCGAGTTAAGCGTATATAAAAAAATTTCGAAGATAAAAATCGGGAGTTTGCTTCCGACGATGTAAAGCTTGGGAGAAACGGTATTATGCTCGAAATTTTTTTTTATACGTTATTCCGAGGTTTCCTCACCGCGAAAGTTCAGAGAATTTGTTTTATTTTTTTATATCTGACTTTCTGAGCCGAAGAAAGGTACATACAATGCTGAACAAATATAAACTCCCTACTCTAACGGCTACTTCGAAACTTAAACAACGTAACTTTTTGAATAAATAAGCTGTTCAATGCTCTGATAAGGCAGAATCGCAAAAAAATGAATCACTATAAAAATGTGAACGCACATGATTATCTATTTTTCATATTTAGTACTCGCATTTTGTCAAACTAATTTTTATAGAAACCTGAAAGAATTTTATAGCAATAAAAGAAAAGAAATACGAAAAGGAAGGATATTATAGAAATGAAATAATTTATAAAGAATATATTTACAAATTTATATAAATCATCAAAATATGACCTGGATTTTCTACATTGACATGGATAATATGATGTGGATTTTCTACATTATATCATTCAGCATCGGGGTATTCGGTCACAACGATAAATAGCAATGTAGTACAACTAAAATATTATATGACGGTGTGATCATGCACGGCTGACGTCCAAAGTTCAATGCTGGCCCAGCACCAAGGTGGTGTGTCTGCCGATATGTACATTAAGCCCAGCTTAGACAACACATTACCGAGGATTGGTTTATGGTCGCAGGCTGAGTATATCGGCAAATAGTATTCGGGATTGGTAGGGAGTGGGGTTGAGGGTCGACAGTTGTTTGGTATTTACAGCCCAATGCTGGCTCTGAACTGGCAGTTTCTTGTATGCCGATACGCAAATTCAGATTGAGCTGGACTGGATCAATCATTGGCCCAAGGTTGGGATAACGGTCAGCCGCTATTGTCCTGTTCAAATCACGCGACTAGTACAGCACTGGCATTCCGTTGTATCTTTATGAAAAAATTCAACATAAGCGAACAGGATCAACCGCTCATCGGCAGTCAAGTATCAGCTATTTTTCCATGTTTGAATAAGAACGTACGAAAAAAAATAAAAATTTGAGATCGTAAATATCGTTAGGCCCTAACTTTTATGAAGATATTCAGTTCTGAGTGTCTCGATGATATGGATCAGTGACTTAACCCACTTCGAATTCTTGAAGTTGAAACTTTTCGACTTGGCTTAACCGATTAAAAAAAAAATAGTTCCATCGGCTCACACGAGACGATCACAAAAATTGGCTGAAACTTTTTTTTTCTCGAGATCGGACGAAAGATGTGGAAAAATTTATTTTCACATTGTTCCAATGTGGATGCCTCGTTGAATATCAAACATGATATAATGGTATGCTGTTTAATGCATCCTGATTCTATCCTGTAAACCAGCTTCTAGTTTAAACTGATAATTTTAAGCGACTGACATGAAACTCGATACTAAAAAATAAAAACTTTTCCAACACCTGTCTGGATTTCAATGAATTTTTCAAGTTTATTGAAGTTAATAACTACAGTACTTCGACTTAAAAAAAAACTTGATATGGCTCGAAATAACTCCGGAATGTATTCTTCTTTACCACTTATTGAGAGGAGTGGAAATAAAATCACTCAGACCCGAAAAATCTAGGGGATCCGCACTTAAGTATGCAATTTCATTCAATATGGCACAAGACATTTTATATGAGGGTCCATGAATACAAATTTTGGCGGAAGTAATTGTTTGCTACGGATGACGAAAATTTGTATGGATTTTGTTATGTCTTGAGGAAAGTTTCGAGGTCCTACGGGGTTTATGCCTTCGAGCAGATTCACCCGAAGTTCCTTCCAGTTATCGGAGGCGGGGTATTCCGAACTTACCGAGGGCTTGCAGCCTGTTATCTAGTCGTGTTGCGGCAACTTAATCAAAATTATGATTGCATTTCTCATGGGGCACCTCAGGCTTTAATGCGCTTGTACTTTCTGCCCCCCTACCGGGCTAAGTCCCCGGTATTCCTAGCGTAATTCATTACAAAACGCTCGGAGCCTTCTCGACCTTCCCACCTCCCTCGAAGCTTTCATGTGAATTCTCCAATTACATCGCACTAAAAATATAATCGTATCTTTATATATCAGTATGTTATCATATAATGGCTCATCATTTTACTGATGTTTATCAATAAGTTTTTTATAATTTTCGCAAATATGCAATCTGATATATTCTCTTAAAAATAATGACTCAAAGACAGCAGAAATTCGAACAATGTTCAAGTGGTAATCGATATTTGTTCATTCTTTCTTCAGTCTATTCCAGTGTCCCTCAAAACAGTGACTAAATATTAAAAATATTATATTTTTCTTGAATAGTAGTTCTATCCACTGAGACTATTATTTGAATAAATAAAAATCGAATGGTTTCATTTTTATTGTTTAAATCGTTTCTGTTGTTTTATGAAAGACAAAGTTTTTGGTAAGCTCGATAAAATAATAAAATCACATAATAAAGAAATTACCAAAGTGGAGACAAATTTTCCAAATCCAAAGAATATCTTTTTAAAAGATATCTTCAGTCTTCAATAGTGTATTGCATATTTTTAAACGACATTACGTTCGATTATGAGCACTTCAATCCTTCCATTTATTGGTTTTGTACTATTTTCCAACTAGTCATTAATATACGCGAAGAAAAAAAAAGTTTCGGTCTCCAAAAATTAAACAATCTTGAAGGGATATAAACAAAAATGAATGAGAAATGAAAAAGCCTGTCGGTTGGACATGAAACATTTGCAAAATTTGTTGACACTCATTGTTGTGTCCAAATTTAACTACTGTCACTATTACTACCAACGTTATTACCTATGTTATTTATAATATATAATATATATATTATAAATAATATATGTTATTATCCGTTAAACCAATGTTATTACTACCAACTTTGAAGGCTCAATATATTATACTTTCGCGAAAACGCTGAATTTCGATGTTCCAAAAAAAAAAAAATTGGCTATGATTCACTTGGATTTGCTATCACATATTTAAATAATTCACCGGTTCATTATTATTATCATTATTAATATTGTGATCATTGTATGTATCGGAAATGCATCGTTACTATTTGATGTATAGTGAACGTATTATTACCGTAAATATTGGAAACAGCTTTCAGACTATGATATCCATTAAGACTCTTACAAAAATAGCGTCGAGTCAAATCCTACATTTGGAATAAGGTCATATTTTATTCCTGTTTTAGTCCCTGTTGTCAGTTTTTCATTTTAACTGTACCATATATTTTTCATGTGCTTTTTGGCCGTCAGAGTAGAAGTTTCGTAAAAGTTAGCCACATCAAATGTTCAGTCCATCTCTTCATTCGATTCCTAACATTTGAGCTTTTCCCTTTATTTTACCTTTTTGACATCTTTAAAAAGTTTTGTTTAGTCCTACAGAGTTCTAAATTGAATCAATAGCGACATGGACACTCCTCAAACCCGTAAACCATCGTTCAGCAAAGTGTTTTTTGTTTTTTTTTTCACGTTTGTCAATGTCGGAAGGAAAGAAAAAAAACTTGTCCAAATAAGGTTTTGTGTCTGAACAGTTCTATCACTGCTGGTCCTTCTCATCGTTTCCGATAGTTCTTACGAATAATTGAAAACTCGACTCGTAATTGCTGACTGAAGTTTCAACTCGGTTGAAAGACTTGATCCGAATAGTACGATAGTGATAATGGAGTGGATATTCATGTATATATATATTGAAGCTTATCAAATGAAAATTAGTAGAGACAAGTCAACAAGTGAGCGAATCGAGACGTTTACATTTGTCTGGTTGAATATATTTAACAAGGGTCTCCATGAAAATAATGGGATTAGCAGCTGAACTTATAAATCAAAGCGGTCTGTCATATTCATCACAATTACGTGGGGTTGTGATTCTATTTCATGATATGCAACACAGTATTTTTATCACGCATCCGGTAAATGCAGTCTACTACCAACCGTCGAGTGGCAACAGTAAATTAACCACCGGATTCAAGCATCTCAGTTGGAAACAAATTATCCAGGAATTTCATTCTGTTGCCAGGATGTGATCGATATTCGTTGAGAACACGATGGGGAGCAAATTTAAACGAAGTTTAGCATAGATTCTCGAATTTGCGTCGTCAATGGCGGCTCGACGCTGCGTTATATGCAACGGATATTTGACAATGACAATTTATTGTTATTGCTGTTATTTTTTTTTTTCACTATGATTGGTATGGTTTGCGTTTTATGGGGTAGCAGTATTAAAATGCTTGCTTTTATCCATGGAAAATTTTCAATGACTCTTTACCACATGAAATAACAATGAGCGAAATTTCATTGTTGTTGCTGTTTATACTTTGCAGGATTAATCGGGAGAAACTGATGCATTTCTCTGATGAAAATCGTCAACTTTCACTATCACTCGAATTCAAACTTGGTGTTCATTCAAATTCCTACACATGGTTTAGTCACAAGGCCTGAATACTGCAGCAGAACTTATGAGGCTACGTTTGGGCCACAGTAGTCTGCGTGGGTGTATCCCACAGTATGTGATGAGGAATCGAAACTTTGATGGAAGTCTAACTTTGCGCTTAGATCTCTTTCTGGGAATTTCGATACCTTAGATCCCGAAGTGCTGATCGTTAGCTGAAATTGGACCCGCATGCCTTTACATAGTTACTATGGCTCCTGACGTAGAGCTTACTGATTAGAAGTTTTAACCTACATATAGCTAATCCCTCGATAATGGCAGTCGATGAACCTGTTTCATTAAAGATTTAAGTGTGACCAAAAGCGGATGTTCTAGTGGAGTGGTATTATATGCGCATCTCTAATTTTAATCAATACTCATTCGTATGCAGCTTGCTGTTTTCAGGAATTGAATGACGTTACCATTATACTTCGGATATTAAATAATGTACACACTACGCTGAATTCTAATTAATCAAGTTTGAACTTTGAATCGTAGGAAATAACTTTAGTGTTGACTTTTGATTCTGAATACTGAACTTTTGAAACTTTTGGAATTGATCATTGTTTGAAATTTTTATAGTAAAATCCAATTTAAAAACATTTTTCAGAATCCCAAATCTGTCATCGTGATTTGAACTCGAACTCCAATGAAGATCTCAGTGACTAAGTAAATTATTTTGCATGATTAGTATCATGTATCGCAGTCCCATTCTGTAGGACTTCGATTCTCGTTTTCTCATGTACGTTACTATGCTTCGGAGAAGTCAAATCAAATATCCCAGTATTTTAAGTATGCAAATTCCGACCTAGTTCAGTTTGTTCCCATCGAATTCAAGTAAACCGGTTGTACAGTAGATTTTACAATCCCCGCAGGGTTAGAACTTACTTAAGAGGAGTAGCTCATTCAGGCCAAGGGATAATCAGGGTACAACAGATTAAGAATCCGTCTCAACTAGAGGAGACTACGCAGGCACTCAGAATTGGCTTTCCAACAAATTAGTTGCTGATATTATCATTTAGTATGTCGTGAAGTGTAGTTGGTATCAGCTCTATGAATCATTCAACTAAACTGAGATTCATTATGATGGAGGCTGATTATAATTAAGCTGATGAAATAACGTTGGCGTTGCTGTAATGTTGATTCAACGAGATCCAATTCATCAGTTCTTAACTACATTTGAGAATATCTAGGGGAAGTCGGAGATGCTCCGATGTTGAGAAAATTTGCATTACTTTTCTGAATTTATATCTCGGTTGTTTAGTCGAATGAATTCTAATTTTGGATCCAACGTAGTCGATTTTCTATAATCACCAAGGAGGGTAACAATATTAAATTGTGGTGAATATAAATAATGTTCATTCAATTCGTCGTCAGGGGATTGAGAGCAGATATTTTGCATACCCTAATGAAATCTCATTTTCAATTAAACTACTGTAAGCAAATCCAAGAGCAGGAGGTATATACAATTTTTGGATTTTTCTACACTAAATCAGATTTCAACGAAACACAATTTCTCTACCACATTAAATTCTTGCAAGGATTAATATCGAGGCCATTTTTAATTAAAGTTTTTTTCTTCTCGTTCAGATTTCCATGATTATAATTTTAGGGATCCTTGAACTAATGAAATCTCTTTAATTCTATAATTTATGTGTGCTTATGGGTGAGAAATGTGCGTGTGAGGAGAGATCGTTACCGATTTATTTTCATTTCTTCTCGTAGCAAGAGTCACGTTATATTATCAATACAAATGTGAGCAAAAGGATGAAAATTTTTCATAAATGACTTGACAATGGTTTAAAAAAATTCCTTTCGACATTTTTCGTTTTTGTTTTTTATTTCATTCAATAGGAATTTTGTTATGGAAAATGATCATTATATGTACGAGCCGACAGTTGCCATCGTTACTGGTGGCCCTATCACGATTTATTAGTCCTTTTTCTACCGAACGACGTAAATTTCTCCACAATGTTTGACCCTGTAACTCTTTATGTAATAATCTCAGAATAAAAATGAGACAGAGCGTTATCGAAGGTTCGAAAGCTCTTTTTTCAAATGCCGTGGTCAAATTTAGATTAGGCTGTGATCTAAAGAAATAACCTAATTTCTTCTTTTATTTCAAAAGAGCAAATTTCCGAGCCAACGCACTTGGATTGCTTTGCAACTTTTATGTAAACTTTACGTAAACTCTTAAAGTTAAGGTAAAAGTTATGATAATTATTGATGTTGTGTTTGGTGGTTTAGAACGCATTCGAGAGTTATGTAGAGTACGTCAAAACTAGCTATAACGGCGATTTTTTCGATTCTGGCCGCCATATTGCATCAGCCATTTTGAATTTCAAGAAAATTTCGACTGCACTTGAAAGAGCTGACATCGATGCCACCATTCATCGCCATTCGAGTGGTGTAGCAAATCCTTTTCCTGTCGAATATAAAAGTTTTTTGAAAAAAAAAAATCACGAAAAATCGTGTACTTTATTGAAAATCCGGTCATAACTTTTCCGGATCATATTCTAGGTCAAATGTGACTACCGCATTAAAAAAAAGAGCATTCGAACCATCGAAAGCACTTTGTCTCATATTTTTTCTAAGATTTTTATATGAAAAGTTACAGGTTTGAAAGTTGACTATATCATTTGATAAAAAAAAGGGTTTAATATTTTTCGAGTGCTGAATAACAAGGAAAATTCGAAACTCTGAAATGTATGGATAATAAAAATGAATACTTCCGGTAATATCAATTTTTTTTTGTTGCGAACATATGTCAGTAGCAACGTTTAGGCAAATATATTCGCTGCGACTCTGAAACAAGGTATGCCAGCTCAGCAAATCGTTTTGCCATCCAGCTCCTTTGGTATAAAAATATAAGAATCAGGTTTTCTGACAGTCTCGAGGGAAGGTTTGGCCATGTGTCGAAATTTGTACCGTTTTTGAACCGACCATATCGGGTTTATACCTTTTTTTTTTTATAGTGACGCTTACCAGCTTGTCGAGTACAAGAAAAATGGAAGATTACATTTCAACGCTTTGGGTCCAAATCAGATAATTCTCGGAATGTTTACAGAAAATTCAAGAACTTACGAGTGCAACGTCGTGTTTCTCAAGCTGGATAAATTTTGGAAAGTCTTCAAGCTCAACGTCCATTTTTTACAGGCACGTGTAAACAGGATGTTCAGAAACTGGGTACGACAAGGCCAAAAAACTGTACTGCACGGAAGTGCTCAAAATTTTGTACGAGGAATGCCAGGATTAAGTGAAACGCGTAATGCGTAAGAGCAAAGGTTATATGGGTGGATGAGTGTGAGCGTGGGCCGTTTGTATGAAGCATATTTTCAAAGTGTACGTCAAAAATAGAATGTACGTGTAAATCGGGGATGTACACGGAGAGAAATTTTTGTGTCAGGACAGCGTAGGGCACGCTACTGCCACAAATTTTATTTGTTAATATGGTGACGACAAATTTATTTGCTGCTGTGACAAAAGTTTTGTGTCAAGAGTGATGTGTCGCATGAGCAGAAACTTTTGGCTGATTGAACAAATCTTTTTGCTGGTCGAGCAAATTTTTTTGCTAGTCGAGCAAATTTTTTTGCTGTTCGAGCAAATCTTTTTGCTGGTCGAGCAAATTTTTTTGCTGGTCGAGCAAATCTTTTTGTTGGTCAAGCAAATTTTTTTGCTAGTTGAGGGTTTTTGTTTTGACATGAGGTTTTTCATGTAATGCTCCTCATTCGTGGGTAAATGGTTTTTTGGTTGTAGAAATAAAACAAAAAAAAATTCATTTCATTTGTACGTGTGACAATTATCCATTTTTTACCAGTATCGGTACATACATAGATAAATTCATCAATTAAAATTACCTACCTAACCGGGATTCGAACCTGTTCCTACTACCTCACTACCTATGAACCCTAACCATTACACTACCGACCGCTTGTGAAAAATTCTCATTTATTCCGCCTACTTGTATTTGCATAACAAAAAAATAAACAAATAATCGCATGAACTTGTAAAAATAATTCAATGCTTTTGGACGGCATCAGTCTATTCGAATATCAAAAATAAATATTTTTTATACAAAAAAATCACACATAGGGAAATATATAAATTTTTCCAAAAATTTTAATTTTATTAAAAAATTTTCTATATAAAAACTTTACATAAAAATATTTTACATCAATGTTACGTTAAATTTCGTAAATACAGTTTGATTTAAATACTGCACCGTAAAACTACATACTTTCCATATGTGTGATGATGTGTGTGAGATTTTTCGCGTAATACACACGCACAACCAAAGGAACAAAGAATAAACCCTTGTATGCTAAGTTTGTTAATACGATATCCGTAAAAATGCTCGCTGAGCCAAATTAATATGTTACTGTAGCAAATACTTTGCTACATTGGCATAGCATTTGCTACTTCAACAAATCTTTTGTGGGTTCACATTTTTTGTTTCCGTAGCAAATATCCTTATGCTGCTATAACTAAAAATTTGCTACAGGAACTTATAATTTTGCTACTGCTACTAAAATGCTACTAGCAAAAAATCTTTTGCTGTTGTGACGGGATCATTTCTCTCCGTGTAGGAGAATTTCCGTGGCTGTAAGCGTGGTTGGAATTGTGCAAAGGTGTGTTTAACCGTGTGTAGTGTGTACAAAGGGATGAGCATGGGTGGTCTCAACGTTATTGCTGTTCCTGTGTCTACATGACTGCCGGTACTAACAGAAGCTTCGAAACAGCCTAGGCATTATATTACAAGACCTTTTACGACTTTACTCGCTGCTTCTACGTTTTCCTATATGCAGCTGAAACAACCCTTATCATTCCTCTACGACCTCTGCATTTTCTTACACTTCTTATTCCGATCTGGTATTGTACTGACAGCACAAATGCATGCAATAATTCACAATATCGTATAACTGAAAATTCTAAATTGTTTTATTTACATAAAGTTCGTGATGAGAATTCACTTTATGGTCTGTATGTACTTGTACTAAAGGTATGCGGTTGCGATCCTTTAGGGATATGTTATTGGAACTATTCCTCAATATGGAACTGATGTTGTTTAAAGAGTTCATCCAAACGTGTGGCTCCTTCAGCCTTCTGAATCCCAAACATTTTTACAATTGATTCTATTTTTATTTCCATGTTTTCTCTTACTCGATGGCCGCTGAAGAATTGGCTGGTGTACGTGTTTGTCAACCAGTTTCAAAATATCCGCGTTCAAACTATACCACAAAAAAAATCAATGATCATGATGACCTGAAACAATCCGCATTGGAAATGTTTACATTTAAAATAATTACAGTGAAAATAGCCGATGTACACTTGTTTCGTATTTGTTCGTTCAGAAACCAATATATTTATTCGGGATATGCTAATAGTTTGTTTTCTTGTCAATTATCACGTCGATCTTCGGTAGTTTCATTACCTACATCACAGAGATGACATTTCTTCATGCTCAAAAGGCGGTGCTTACATTTTTCTGTTTTTTTTTCTTTTTTAACAACCTGAAAAAATGAATGAATATTGCAGCAAGTAAACTAAGTTTTTAGTGTCTTTCTTTTCATCAGTTGATTGTCTGTTCGTTCGTTCAGGTGTTGGTTTATTAGGATGCGTTATTCCATGTGTTTACTATTTAAATCATTCATTTTCATCCTGTTTATTTTTCTACAATATTTTGAACCTGGATATTTTCAAACTAGTTCAGTCGTGCGAGAATCGACTCATTGGGTCGCATTTGGCCAGGGTAAAAGGAAGCCAGAAAAACCTTGCCAATACATCCAGCTACTAAGGCTCCAAGTGGCAATGCGCATAGCTCAAGCACGCTCAACAGAGGTGTTTAAGTAGAAACCTCCTTAACCGGATTGCACTGACCCGACTGGTAGACGGTTAGGGTTACCGCCGGCACAATGAGAACTGTTCGTGGGAAACTACCAAAGCATCGTATCTCGCTCATTTAAGCAACATTCTGAGGTGTTTCGGGAGTGGGTTTCTGAAAATTGAGGCTCAAACCACTTCAACGCTTTGAGTTTAAAATTCAGATTCCAAAACCAATATTATACGTTCTTCGAATGTCACCGGAAAAATGTTTAATTTTTAGGATACGAATAAGTTTTAAGTTGAAAAAGTTGCAGAGATCGAAAAATTTTGGAGGTAAAGATCCATCGTCAAATTGATATTTCACCCTCCAATATTGTGTAAATAGAAATACAAGTACACCGAATACATCCGGACAACTTTTGACAATTTAAGAAGGTTGATTGCACAGCAACGCTCAACATTCGTGTTTTGCGGTCGAGATATTTTGCCACATTCGATTTTTAAGGGTCGTAAATGGTACGTATATAACAGTATCAGGACAGTAGTTTATACATTTTTTCCACGAGTCAAATCATCTAGCAATGGCGACGACTTCAAGTTCAGAAGTGAGGGGAAATCGATCAATCTCGAGTATAGATGCGCTGCTCGTCTTGCCTTGCCCAGTCGAACATTTTTTTTTTTTTTTTCTATACTTGGGGTCAAGACACTGCCGCATCTCTAGATAAATAAGTAGTAGCATATGAAAATCGTTTTCAATGGATTCATTGATGTTGGCTGGAAATCGGAATTCCGACGAGTTATCAGTGAGGTTGAGTCATTATGCAATTGCTCAATGATTTATTTTTAATATTGGACACGTATATATGTATATACTTAACCAAAAATTTCAGTGGATTTAAGTTTCAGTTTTTCAAACGCATCTATCGTGCGGCTAAGATGATGGTAAAAAATCTTTGCTTAAAGTAGAAGGTATTTTCGAAGAGAGTACATTAATAACTCATGGAAGTTTGGGCTGAGTCTTAGATATTGAAAAGCCATAAGTTTTACTCAGGACAGTGAAAAGCAATTTCTTGAGAATCCTTTTTGTACTGGAATCTCAGTTATTCGGATTAAAATCCACGAGATAGCGTTGGTAAGAGGTAAAAGCTACACGAAACGGTCCATGTCGATACTACTTTATAGCGATGGAAAAAAAGGCTGCATTTTTTCCTTAAAAGTTCGTCGTAAACGAATTTTTTATCGATCACTGTTTTTATAGCCTGAAGATAGAGGATAGAGTCCAGTACAAAGTCTATTTCCTCATCGGTGTGAATATAACACTGTACAGTGAATTTGAGAAATACATACATTGATAGATATAGAGTATCGAACGAGTAGTATGGCTGGTATGCCCGAAGGCGTTAGTAGCTTCCCAGTAGAAAGTTCCGGACTAGGTCGGACGCGACTGAGCTCGACCAGAACTCTCTCATTTCGTAGCGCTGCTTGCGATTGTCGACAAATTATGCCACTGGTGAAACTTCGCTTGCTCTGTCTCTCTCTCTCTTCCCTTATTCATCTGCTTCTATCACCGTTTTATTTTTTTCTTTTTTTAATTCTCGAACAATGGAAAAATTGTTCCACTGGTAAAACAATGCTAATTCTTTCTCCAGTGAGATTCCGAATGCCTTTTTTTATTTGTTCGACTAACCCGGAACTTTCACCAAGAAAGTAAAAAAGAAAAGAGAAAAAAAATGATAATTCAAGACGAACAGCGCGACAAAAGCAAAGTATTCTGTGAAAGGGTGAGTAAGAAAACATATTATTCCAAAGAATGAGAAAATGAAAGCGAAGCCTCGAGCTTTTTTTCCCTCAAGAAACGGGTTAAGTCCTTTTAAAAATCTCGCTGGGTTTTTCATTTCAATTCCATGCAGCGACTTTTTCGCAAGAAAAATTCATCGAGCGGACGCTTTCATCAATTGGTGGGTTCAAAAGACGTTGATAAATTGATTAGCTGTGTAAAGTGTTTCGAATAATTTATACTATTCGTCTTCTCCAGTGTTTTATCTTCCCTCTTCAAATATAATTAATGATAGTAAATTTTTTTTTCACGTTCTGGTTCAAAGCCGTCACAAAATCAATGTGAATAATCATATTACAGCAACTACTTAAAACGATCGTCAAAATTATCAGGTTCATCTAACAATCATTGTTTTATTTGAGTTCTCATAGATTATATAGACGAAAAAAAAAAATAAATTTAGTAGATCCGGATAAATGGATTCGATTCAATCAAGGTGCTTGATTAAACTGATGTTATGAATTCGATTTAAACAGTTTGCTCGTGTCGTGATGAATATCCGTTTCAATCTAATGGAGTACAAGCTATACGAATTTCAACGTGATTGGTAAAAACTTTAGTTGAACGCTTTATCAAATTTATGCAAATTAATTAATTCGATAATGTTGAAGTTTTGCAACATCAAACTTGTCTCGTGCGATAATTGCCGTAGCGCGCATTAAGTATACTCAATTATGTAAACATTCTTTTAAAATTTATGTATACATAATGTGTACATGGATTTGAGTCATTTCGTGCAACGTCGACATCGACTATTCTAATTCTCTCGATTGTTTGATAATATAATACCACGAGGAAGGAATATCGACACGAATGACTTTTTTATTTCATTCCAAATATTACAGTAAACGCCTGTACATGTCTTTAAAAAAAGTTCGGTTTAGTCTATTGTTTGGAAGGTTATAACAATTTGTAGAAATAAAAACACGGTTTCTGAAAAAAAATAAAACATTACATTCCATGCATGAATGCACAAACATTTCTGAAAAACAATCAAGAGAGGTTTTTTCGATAGGTATAACAGCCCAAAATAGTTTGAGCCGACTAAATAAATGATAGGATTTAAAGTAGTTGATTTAGAGTGGAGTGCGTGACTCGATATTTTGTTCGCAGTAGGATTGAAACGAAAATGTTTGATCTGTGATTAAATCTCATTGAATTGAAGTAGAAAACTATTTTTCTAACCATTCTAGTCATACTCTCAAATTATTTCGAGTGATTGGAATCATTCGAGCCAACCCTAATTATGTAGATTCGAACCATATAGCGATAATTGAAGAATTTAATTTGATCGAAATGAGTTAAATAATATAGGTGTACTCACGACAATTTCATATAGTATCATCAGTGCGGTGCGTCAACTTACCTGCAACAAGAAATAGCATTAGTTACATCAATGAGAAATAAAATTTTGGAAAACTTTTTTAATCCTCCAGAAACAGAATTAGTTTTTAACTAGTATATATTTATAAAATATTCTTTTTCCCTTTTGATCGTGACTATTTGTAACTCTGTAGCTTAACGCGTATTAAATATATCAATATATTATTTTTTCGTACTGTCAAAAGTGGTGCATTTTTTCGCACACATTTTCGATGTTTATTTGTTTTTTTTTCGTAGTCGTTGTCCAGTGACACTAGTGAGAATACTGGTAAAAATTGTGGTGGATTATCCGTGAATGAGACGCTTACTATACCTATATATATTACCAATTGTTTTTACTAACTTCATGTTTATGATTATGAAGTGACAGTTGGGAGGTTATAAAAATCGCGAATGTGACAGCTGGCAATATATTGTTTCGCAAGTTTTGACTTTGATTCAAGTGACCGTCATTACTTTTGGTCAGTGTATTTAATACTTAAATGAATTGTCCAGAAAGGATTATCTTAGGAGTAAGTTCTATCATTTACATGATGATAAGATTGCAGTTTGCTTCTTTGGAACAG
The DNA here is from genome assembly GCA_037576405.1 of Campoplex capitator. NCBI lineage: Eukaryota > Metazoa > Arthropoda > Insecta > Hymenoptera > Ichneumonidae > Campoplex > Campoplex capitator. The sequence continues at coordinate 4,049,259 of JARBWI010000015.1, forward strand.
AAAGCAAGACTTCAATTTTTTCTTCCATCAGAATTCAAAATTTTTATTTTTATCCAGTGTTTGGCTATGTAACTGAATTTACAAAAAGTGGAACAATGTGAAAATAATAAAAAAAATGAGAAGAACATTTTTCGCCATATGTGAACGACGCAAATTTCAACACTTATCAAATTCCAATAATCCAAAAATGATGTTGTAGTTTTCATAATTGAAATTCAATAAATTCCTTTTTCATTCGTTAGAGCTCAAAATTTTCATGCAGCTTTCGGCTTCGGTAGTTGAACATTACGATAGGGTCTAATGATCCACCATTCGATTGCTAATTACAATTTGCGCGTGTATTATTCACTAATGTCTAGAGGCTGGGAGCCAGAAGCACGTCATTAATTGTACGAAGGCAAGATAATAACCCTGTGGATTAAGAAGTTCTCGACTATATTTATGCAGTGTTAATCATCGCTGTTCCAATCGATGAGGTCTTCTCTTATAATTGAACAAGATTAGTTTATCGATTTTTTTGTCGCAGATGCAAAAGTTGGTGAATATTATTTTCGATTTGCTGGCCACAACAAATCGAAAATTTCTCGTTCTCACGGGCTTCATAATGATAAATACATATTTTTTCGATGACGCTTTCTGCACCAGAGCAATATTTTTTTACGAGGGTAATTAAACAGTTTTTTTTCTTTTCACGACGGACTTATTAGTTCCTCCGTTTTGGTTAGTTAAAGAAGAAAATCCACCAGCGGACTTTCGAGCTTCATAACTGTGCATAAAACGTGCCGAATAATTCCAGTGTGTATACATAAATCTTGGCAAGAGTCTGAGCGTTTACCTTTTTCTCGGTCGCTTTTCCCGTTTTCTAATTGCGATAGCACAGGGCATATTTTTCGCGTAATCCGTGGCGCGGTTTAAGTCCGGATTATTTTGTCCTGTATGATAACAAGAAAGAGTGCACAAATGGGGTGGAACAAGGAGGCCAATGGTGCATTTTTTTTTCCTGGGCTAGTAGAAAAATCTGTAGGAAAACTTCAACACAGAGAGCTCGCGAAAAAAAAGGGGGCGAATAAACACAGAAACGGAAAATGAAAACAGAACCTATCCACTGCGATTGTATTTGGTGCTTGAATCGTGGAGTGAATGGAAAAACAAAGAAAAAACGTAGGTAACATTTCAATAGGTACATTTTGCGAAAAAAAAAACAACAACAACGACAAATTTGTACTAAAATAACAGAGAACTTGCAATTTGGATGACGGAATATTCTAGCTGAGGTATTGATTAAAAGAGAAAAAGAATAAGATCAAAAATACTGATATTTCAGAAGCGTGCGTGGACCATCGTCGTTGAACGACGCACAGTGTTATTGCTGGGTGCGTTTACCGTCTTTTCATCCGGGTTTATTTTCAAATATTATCATAATAAAGCATTGACTTAATCCTTTTGGCTGGTACTCTTAGTTTCTTTCCATCTTCCTGCTCGAAATGCCCTTTTCATTTGATTCATTATATAAAGCCGAATATCATTGGATGAAAATTCATTAAGCGTAATGAAGTGTTGAATGTTCTTCCGCTCAAGACTGAATGCAAAGGATTGAACGATGGTCTACTTATCATATAAAAAGAAATAGGAAATTTTATTAAAACTTTGACTTTTGTACTTTCTTATACTAATATTGATTCATCTTCGTCTTCAAAGGAAAATGTAGCTCAAACGATTTCCCCATTGGCTTCATTCTATGCGGTTATTAATGTAGTTTGTCCCTTGGCAGCAGTGAAGCTACGAAGGAGGGCTACGACTGAGCAGAATCTCTATGCAAATGTGGGCTTGAGACGCGTTTGGTTCTTGAATAACCCTCAAAAGGAATAAAAGTTCACAAAAAAAATAATATTTTTAAAGGTATTTTTTAAAATTGCCCTGTCAGTGTCACTATATTCCCGTAGAGTGTTATTAAAATGATTATTTTCTTAAATTTAAAACTTAATTCCTTTCTCTCAAAGCAGAATCATCGGCGTGTTTTAAGTCGCCATCTCTATCCGTTGAGGATTACAGCCAGGTCAAACTTTCGTTAGTGACTTCGTACAAGTCGTCCACCAGATGCGACATTTTATAGCTCATAATTTTACTTTAGAGTCACAAAAAGACGTGGAGAGTGAGAAAACGGTTGTCTCTCGAAGCTCGTTGCATATACTGTCGGTTTCAGCCCTGTCCCACTAAGCTACGCTGGGTCTTAAAGTTTCCAAAAGCCTGTGGTATATATATCGGCCAGAACCAACGGCTAGAGAACGTGTTAGAGCTAACGAGAAAACTGAAGTGAGAATACTTCATTTTACCATCTTATTCACGCTTGGGTGGTTAAGCGCATCCACTAAACATCCACAGCGTAAAGACCATTTTTTCGTGTGATTCATATCATTTTTTCCACGCTTTACAGTTTTTTTTAAATTAAAAATCATAGTGACTTTGGTACTAATATCTTGCCAGAATCTATACAGCGGTAGCAAAAATGGAAAAGTTACATCAAATTTCAAAGTTACATCATCATTAGGAGTGTATTCCAGGATCAAACGCGGAAGAGCAATTCAAATGTTACCTAATTTTAAAAATGCTTACATCATGGACAATACACCAACATAACGAAGTCAGCTTATTTGATTTGGTATACTGAGGAAAGGAATTCGTGGAATCAACAAAATTTCCATCTAATCAATGAATGCTGTAGTCACGAAGGGTGAAAAGAAAAAACATGCGTTCATCGAACCACGATCAAATTGCTGCAATCACTTTTTATTTAGAAATTTTTTTTTCGAAGAATCCGAAAACCCTCTAGTATCTTCGAATGTTAACTGTGTTGAAAATAGCACGTAAAAAAACGTTTTTTTTTTGTTTCACTGTGGTTCTATTTTTGAAGAAACATTCCGAGCATCTGTTTGATGAATATTCGAGTGTCTTTTCTTCTGATGCTGAAGGCAATGCGAACAGTTTTATTACCAATACTCGTAGTCGTCTTGAACTTACCTATATCTCGAATGCTTTAGTATACTGTACCGGGAAATTTTCACGGGCTCAGAACGTCGACGGAATTGTAAAATGGGGATTGCAAAGTGAGCATAGCGAGGTTACTGGTGGGATGTGAAAACGCCCGGAGAAACCAGGAAATCAATTAATTCCGAGTCAGAATATTTATCGTCATCGTTCGTGGAAGGGCAGTTTTGTGTCTAATGGAGTGAGCGTGGATTCGGAAAAAAGGAAGGGAAATGGAACGGTCTGGAAACGAGTAATCGGCAGAAGGAAGTGATGAAAGATTGAGGGAAAAGAAAAGTTTCGTAAAAAAAATGTAACTCGTCGCGAAAGTGGGTGTTCGAGATATTTTTGTTTTGTTTTGCATCACTTCAGTTTGTTAGATGGCTCGAGTGATGGTTTGACGTAAAAAAAATTCGATGTTGGTGCATCGAATACTTTGTATAGATAATAGAAAATTATATTATGAAATTATGATAACCTGTTATGTATCCACAATGAGTCTCATTAGAAGGTATTTTTGCAATTGATTAACGTGACAAGTTATTTATAAGTTTTATGTCAAGATTTAAGATTTATGTTAAGGTTAACCTCATCACTGTGTCTCTCTATTGATTCCAATAACAACTTATTCCTCTAAATATAAATATGCTTAAACTCAATCTTGTGAAGGTTCTTTTATAATTAAGAATTGTTAACGATATTACAGATTGACTTCCGATAGATATGCTCCTTATAGCGATATAAAAAATTGAAATCGTATCCTAAAAAGAAATACCCCATTACGATATATAAAAATTATCGATCATGAATAAAAGAAGTGGGCCAATAAAATGGAGAATCCGTCGAGGCGTGAACCTTTCACCCCTCCTACCACCTTTTATGTGGCTCAAGCCCCGACCATTTCAAGGATTGCCGAAAGTATCCACTGACTTTTCAACCATCAACGAAAATATTATTCTCGATGAGAATCGTCCGCCTCTAGTGGAAAAGTTAGCACAGACGGCAGATACTTTTTTCAACGCCCGACCTAGCGTGGATTCGATTGCAAAAGCTTCTCAATGCAGTGAGGAGGATGAGGAGAAAAATTTCATTGAAAAATCTAAGTCGTTTTTGATAGAGGATTTGCGAGTTTCACAGTCGAGAAAAGATGAGACACTGATGGACGAAAGTACGGAACCCATGATTTCTCACGTCCTGTAAGATGTGTATTAAATTTTTATATCGCGTACGAAACGAAAGAGGGAAATAATGAAAATGTATATATATATGGGACGTTCCATGCCAACTCAGCCCATTGTGATAATTCACATTTCAGATTTCGCTGAAATTTTATCATCTTTTTATACTTTGCAAAAAAGAGCTCCATGATTTTTTTCAAATTTTTTTATCAAGCCGTTCACGAGTTATGAATTTTTGAAGTGATTGATATGCGAGCCGGTGCATGGCTAAGCGGTCACCCATGCGAGCATTGGCCTTGCCCGAGGCTGCTCAACTTGAGAGGTCGTCCAACCCATACACCGACCGCACCCAATCGCTGACGGTATCTTTGAAGATAATAATCCTGTATTTTCATTGAAATTTTTACTCGGAAACGAAGATTTTTTTTACTTTTTTTCTTCGTTAAATATTTCACACGAGTGCATTTCGTTCTATCGTGAGAGATCCATCTGGATTTGGAATCACGCAATCGAATTTTCACGTGCCTGTTATAGTCTTAACGTTGGAGTATTGAATATTTAGAGCGTCCATTGCTTTTTCATAATCATCGATCACTGAAAACTTTACTCCAATGTATAGTAAATTGCTTGGTCTCTTAGTTCATTCGTACAGCGCTTTAGAGATTAAAATTTGTTCATTGAATGGCAACTTTAGAGATACGATTAAAACAGCAGCACCACGAGATACCCCTTAATTGCCGTTCAATCAACAAATTTCAACCCCTCAAGCGTTATACGAATCGGCTGAAAATCCAAAAATTCCATCGCGTTATTCCAAACGTAGATGCATTTTTGTCACGATGAAAGTGATTTCCGGCGCAAATGAAAGTTAATCATGTAAAATAATTAAACGACAAAGAAATAAAAACAAATTTCGTTCACGGATAAAAATTTTAATAAAAATACAGGTTTATTATTTCCATTACTGTATATTATCTCAATTCACACATTTATTAACGAATATTTTATTTTATAAGACATTAAAAAAAGGTTTTCATCTAAAAATCTAAAAGAATCGAGAAAATTATTTTTTGATAATTACTTGCATAATATTTTCAAAAATTTCATTGCAAAATACACAATTTAAAAAAAAGCATCTTGATTGATGTATTTTCAAAGAAGTTATGAGCAAATAATAAAAAAAAAAAACAGCTGAAATTTTCAAAAATTCTTATGTTGTGAAGGGCTTAATAAAAAAATTTGAATAAAATCATCCAGCTCTTTTTCAAAAAGTATAAAAAAACAATAAAGTTTCAGCCGAATCGCAAATGTGAATTTTCACAATAGGCTGAGTTGGCATGGAACGCCCCAAATATAAGCATCAGGTGATATTACATCAGGTAATCGATGAGAATTTGAAAATTCCGTGGAATAAAATTTTTTACTACAGAATATACCGATTACCTTTTCTACCATTTAGATCGACGCTTTATGACCGAATGCCACCAGCACGCCATTATATAGGGGATACAACGAATGTAAAGTATGATCCAGTCACTGTAACAAAAAGACCTCGGTCCCCAGTCAGGTGCACTTTTTTTATTTCAATCCTCTTGCATCGGACTTAATACCGACGATTGCTTCCACAATACTACTGATTTGCTAGAAGACTGTTCATTTTTTGCTGGAAGGAAGATTTCTAGTCGCATTTGTGTAATTTTTTTTTCTTTTGAAAGCAATACCTTTTCATTTGCAAGTTCGAAATCTTTTTAAAGAATCAAATTTTCAGAATCAGGAGAAGTTTTTATAACAAAAAACTTCAAAGTAATATGATCGTGAAGATGTTACCAGTTTATTTGACTAGAAAACTTTTGAAGTCTACATATATGACGATTTTTCTATTAGAGTTTCTCACCCTATCAGAAAATACGTAACTTTCATAGTACTATGAATATGAGCCGTTTTATGATTACTGGAAAATAATTTTCGTTTGTAAAAGAATAATTTGAATAAGAAAAGCGAACGCATTTTGCGCAGACGTGTACTGCCGGAAAAATTTGATCTCGCTGCTTCGAAAGAAAAGGTGCTGAAGCTTTCGAAAATATACGGAGCAATGGATTACCCAGAGGAATCGAAGCCTCCGATTTGTGGATTCATAAAACTTACACTTCCGGAAAGCCCATTCAGACATTCTGGAATAAATTTTCCCGTGAGTCTGAATACCATTCAGGCTGAGCCTGCACTTGTTATGAATGCTTGTGAAAGCTTGGGCACCCCGTAAGAATATTTGAATCGAAATTTAAGTCCAAAAGGTATTGAAACAAATAGTCGATGAAAAGTACCAATTCGAAGTTGATGCGTCGATATATCTACTTATGATTTTAAAATCATTTATACTTGAACAATATTCTTCGTCTACTCCAGCCTAATTAACCTTCAATTAAATTAATCGAATAAATAATTATTATCGACGATAAGCATCATTCAATTCAATGAATTTGAATTGTTTCACCTAGAAACATTCCGTAGTATACGATAGAACAGAAATCTACAAATTTCTCATTCAATTTCTCTTATTCTCGTCCATGTGTGTGTACAAGCATTTTTTTAATACGAGCTTTAAACATGCATTAAAATCCGATCAAGTATGAAATTAATATTCCTGGAGACCACGGTCAGATTTCATCATAAAAAACTGAGGTTACAATTTTTAGCTTTTTATACGGCTACTTTCGACTTTTATGCCTACTAAAAACATTCAGCCCAGCACATCGAGAGTACAAAAGAGAAAACGCAATTTGAAGTTCGTTCGAATGAACGTTAGATAGTTCAATTTGATAATACCTAACTGTGCTAAATGAACTGGAATTATGTAAAAGCAGCGGATATCCGATAGCAAATAAACTTTGAACTGATTATGTTTTATGAAAAAAGATTCGAGGATGGAACATTTAGCGGACAAATCAGATCGAAAATTTCCTTCGAACTGACGTGGAATCCCGTTTGGGGCTTGAACAACTGTTGAAGTGGAATGCTTGACGAGAGGCAACCTACGAAAGGGGTTAGCATGGCCAGCGGCAAGGGAGGATTGGTCGATGCGAGTTGCGGTTTTGCCGGGTTTGTTCGTAATCTCATTACGAGCTCGCAACAAGTTAACTCGGGTCTCGTTGGCCCGGTGGACGTGGCGTAACCACGGTGGTAGCCAGACCAAGGATGAGGGGGAGGGGATGATGTGGCACAATGGGATGATTCGAGAGGCTAAAACGTAGTAAACCGTGAGTGGACCCGGTTTAGTCGATGAAGAAGGGCAGGGAGGAGGAATAAGGGTAAAGGGAATGACTCCTACTGTTCGTATTATTGTACAAACCGTGGAGAGTACATTACGCAGCTAGTTCTGAAGGTTGCACGACTTTTGGAAGGGGTGACTGGGAATATATTCAGCTGGTGTTGAGAGAGCGTGAATACGTTGCTAGCGGTTGAACGAATACCGACATGACTCGAGTCCTCACACTGTTCTCGCACCGCCCACAGTTTTAAAACCCTTCGACTCTCCAGACGTTCAACCTCTTTTCCTGCCCTGCTCTCTTGCTGTCTGTCACTATAAATTTCTAGAGTCATAAGCAATTTCATCGTAAATAAGTCTCTTCGTGACCTCGACTAATGTGGTAAAACTATGTGTATTTAACAAAACTAGGGAAAAGTTATGGAGCCCCAAAACCAAAGGGGTTGACACCGAGGAAGACGAAGTGTCAGTTGTAATTTTGTTGAGCTTGCGGCTGAACTTGTATTTTCATTTCTCCTACTCCTTGCATTCCAAATGGGGATGAACAGCGCGGATTCCACCGGTAGCATCTCTTTTTCTGTCGAGCAAAGCTAACGGATGCAGTCTTGTTATCACGAAGATCCCATGAAAGAAAGTACCTAGGAAGTACGGTACGGAGATTCTCGGAAGTTTCGAAAAGTTGCGTCGAGCATCCTCCCATGGGAAGCTCCAACAAACTTATCGGCAAAAATCACGGACATAACTCTCATAATCGTTATGGTGCCGGCTGATAATTTTTTCTGTTTTTTTTTTCTCTTCTTATTTCTCTATTATTAAGTGAACTTTTTCCACTACGTCGATTCAACTTCAAATATGCACGGCCCAGCGAATGTTTCGTGGAAATGAAAAAAAAAAAAAAAAAAAAAAAAAATACTGTAAGAAATGGATGCACGGCGCTGCACAAATGTCAGAAGTGAATACGAAAGCTGTAGACGTGTTCAACATGTGAACGAAAAACTCGACAGATTGTTCGAGGATTTTCTTCAAAAAATCTTGTAACATGTTCCAAGATATATTGAAAACTAACACTATATTCTGTTACTTTTAACATTTGTGTTTACGTATTATATTCGATCCTCCATATAAACTTTTAAAATCCATTAATGACAGACGAAAGTATGAACTTCTTTTTTTTTTTTTGAAAATCCACTCAACGATTCAATTTTTCGTTGACTAAGGATTCGAATTGGAGTTGAAAAATGACAATAGTAATGTTCGGTTTTGCTCAAGGTGTCAAAACACTTCATCGATCACTTGCGACTTGACTGCATGCTCTTGTCCAGATCTCGCAGACTCTCTAAAGCAACCTGACGCTTAGTTTTCGATGGTTTTTAGTTTCGATTGTCATGTCGAAGAAAAGAGAACAGTGCTCTAGCCGCAAGTGCTCACGGCGCTCCAGGATTTCTCCAGAAGCTTAGGAAACGCTGGAAACGTGTTTTTGTTTCTTGGAGCCTGCGAGCACTGCTGTCGGGTCGAAAGAAAAAGAAAAATGAAGACAAATATATCTAGCCAACTGGATAGATCCGGGATTGAGGTTAAGGGGGATACAAGAGGACGAAAAAGGGGCAAGAAAAGCTGAGAAACCGACGTAATTTCCGCGCTGAATCGACAACTCGTTCAGGTGAATGCCCCGGTTCGACGGAATCAGAGAGCTATTAACCATTGAAGAACGTCCACCGTTCGTCCTCGCAGCTCTGGTACATCCTACTTTCTACCTCATTCTCATTTCTTTAATTTTTCCGTCCATTCGAGACGCTTCGTGTATTTTTAGACCGAGAGGAGCTGAGGTAAACCGATTTTTCACGAAAAAAAAACTTATTTCTCATGAACATATCTCAAGAAACAGTTTTATTCATTACTCAATTCTAATTTCCATACATATTATACTTATTTTAAATGAAAATCTTTACTGCTTTTATTTGCTATTGGAAAAGTCGAAATTTGGTACAATTGGCTTCAGGAAGAATGAAAAAAAAAAAAAACGAATACATAACTACTAACTGATTACATTTAACTTTACATGGGAATACATGAAAGGTCAAGTTAGTAAAAGTCGTTTCCCATTTTTGCACTTCCCTGTGAAAAGATATGCTCGTCTTTTTCTTACTATATCCACTTTGTCTTTTGTAAAGGCACGATCTATGAGAGGATTCGAAAACGTTTTCGAACCTCCGGGGCAAATCTCTCGCACCAGAATAACGATCGGAGGTAACATTGGCACGGTTATTGCTACAAAGTTACTCCATCTTCTCACGTACCAGTACTATAGATGCATCGAATTGGCCATTTATTTCAACCCCCTGCCGATTTGATGTGAGCCCACAAGCGTTCAACGAGGATTCTGCCGATGGAAATTTACCGTATTCGGTAAACGTAGAATAAATTCGATGGGGCGTGTCTCTTTCAACTACATCTGCATGTATCTTCATTTTTTTCAATCTGTTTTCATTCCATTACATCGTTTACCATGTTCTCGGATTAGTGTGATTAGGTGAACGGTAGGAATGCCAGATTGATTGGATGTTTTACAAAATCGATATTTGACATTACCAACATTTCTTCAAATTAGTGAAATAGATTTCACTAGTGTGATTTTTTCTGCTTCACTGTTTGAGAAGAAGAGGGAGTAGTATTGGTCAGGCGTACTTCATTTTCTTATGATCCTTCCATTTAAAGACTCGCAGATGTTTAATTTTTACTCTCTTTGTACAAATGATCAATATTATAATCTCACTAATTAAATAGTTGAAGTTTAAATTATTGCATCTGCAGAGTGGCTCATTCGTTGTTACAATAGTATTTAATGATCATTATCATGTGTCTGCAGCATTATTTATTTTCCAATGACTTCAAATTTATGAAATAATATTGAGTAATATTTTGAGATTATAGAAAACATCGTATCGAATATACATGTTTTGATTCATCGACGTTGTATCAGCAATTGTGCTGTTCAACGTGAAATTTTTGTAATCGAGCGAGGAACGATGTATATGGAGTGTGGAACGATGAATAAAAAACAAACAACAATGAAGTAGAGTCCACTGATAAAGACCGACCAATAATTTTCGTTTACCGACGTTTCACATACAGGTGCTTAATGTAGTCACACTTTTGACAACAAAGTTCCAGTCAATGGAGAAAATTACTTCTTAAACAATACCAATTAGATTGAAGGATGCAAGTCACGAAGAAGTTGAAGTGATGTGAAGTATTAAAGGCCGAAACAGGAGAACGAAGCCAATAAAAATCCGAGTCAGAGCTTGTTGATCGTTGAGTGCAAATGTTACGTTATTTTACAGATCTAAAATTTCGATTTATCAACATGAACAAAGACTTGTGCAAAAGTGAAAAAGTTGTTGAAAGTTCTGTAAAAGCTCTTAGCCTCAAAGCTCAAGAAAGTCCTGGACGCCCCGGGGTTTGCCATCGAGTATTCGATCCCGGATAAAAACACCGATAAAATCAGACGTAGCTTTTTATCGTGGTCTTTGATGCTCGTGAAAAACATGCTATAAACCAGTATTCTGAAAATAAAGTTTCTACGTTTTCTTATCTTTACAATGAATCGATGTAGAAGCGCAGCGTTCAATGTGAGATCTTTATTACATCGTATGCTCTTCTTGTCGAGTCTGTGAATGAAAAAATAATCGTGAAAATTATGAGTACACGATAGTACTGCACCGAATATTGGAGACGAAAATTTTTTCTGACAGTGATTTCTTCATGTGGAGAGTTCACTCAAAGTGCATTGGACATAGTAATTGAAATGAATCAAATGTGGAAATTGATCAACTTTCATGTACGCAAAGAGGATTCAATGACGAATTGATAAATGTACTACCGTGAGAGAACTTTTTAATGACTCGACATTCATTTTCAATGGCTTTCAATATAACCACTCCTCATCATGAAATAGTTTTCGAGTATTTCGCTCAGCTCAAAGTACTTACTGTGGTTACAAAGGCGACTTTACAGTCTGCCCTATGAAGGCTTCCACATGTATATGAAATATATGTATATTAATCGGTGAGTGGAATTCCCCAGGTGGCCAAGGATTATAGGGGTGGCCTTATGCTTGAGAAGTGTTATAGAGACCGTATGGCGACAACTTCAAAGTTATGACTGTATCTATTGCGATGGGATAGGGATTACTTTGAGGTAAAGCACATCAAATAGGAGAGTTATGGCTGGTAGCATTGCAACACCCAGTTTCTATTGATGTATATGGTGGAAGAACATTTATGCTTGTACTTAAACTGACACTCACTTCGGCTGTACTCATATTCGTTGGAAATTACAACCATGAATTTTCGCCCGAAGCGTCTGTACCCATTTCCTGTACACCTGCACTTCATGTTCTTACTGCTTTAACCTTCATATTTTTATATTTACTCTTTCCACATTTTTATTTCAGAAGATGGGACTCACCACTGTTCGTAATTACCAGATTGAAATTATTTTTTGTATCAAGAACCCCATTATATCTCGAATATTAATGCCGAATGCACTCGTATGATTTATCCACGCATATTAGGTATTTTCAATTTTTTAATACAATACTATACCAGCTACTCGATTTCCATTACAAGAAATTCTATTACCCAAAGCTTTCTTTTGCTCATGTTTCTGTTTTTAATTCAGCAATCGTTTTTGTTGATCGTTATTCCAAGTGGAGAGAAAAATAAAATGAGATTGATCATTTTACGATTGATTTTGTGATATAAGAATGAAGAAACGATAGATTAATCCTCTCGGACCGTATGTTGCTCCTACGCAACACGCACTTTGAAGCCCCATAAAACTGCATCGGTCGTCAAGGTCAGGATTCTAGCTGCCTAGTTTTATCAAGCAAGGTAAGATGGTACCATAGATACTTCTAAACCCTGAGCTAAACTGTTTTTACACGTCAACATACAAATATCGCGACGGCGTCCCGTGTCAAATTAGCGTGATGTGAAAATGTGTTTCAGTGATCGCAAAAAAAAAAGCACGTAAACATTTGTTTTTCATATTCCAAACGTTATATCCTTTCAACTGGAAGTTGATATGATGTATTTACAGTGATATTCGTTAGATTTTATCGTAAATTTTCCTGATTCTACCCTCCAAGTGCCTGGTGCAGCGCGCACGCACCATTCAAAAATTCGTATTTAAAAAAAAAAAAAATTGAAATGTCACGATGGATTCATCATCTAGAAGGTATTTCGAGATGAAGCTGTGAAGGAAATAATTTGTATTCAACGTAAAATGGGTCTCGGTTTGAGAGGGTTAAAGGAAAAATTAATGATCCTAAAGGAATCGCGAACTCGGTGTGTCTCTAAGCGTGTACGCTCATGTGACTAACACGCGAATAGCTTGGGAAAATAATCAGCAACCTGAACAGCAATTGCCTCGCCACTACTTGCGAGTTAGCTTACTAATGAACGTTACATCTACGCGATATTAACTTTTGACTCCCCGATAAATTTGTCCCATCAACATTCAACATATTCTCACTCCCATTAACGAACTTCAACGTGCGGGTCCAAATAGCGCAGATACGTCTATTACTCCGTTTCTTTTGCGTATTGTACGTAACTATGTTACCTGTTTGCTTCGGCGAATTTGACCAGGCTAACAACTAGAAACTAGTAGCCCACCTTCTCCCGCTCCTTGCGCATATACTCCGCCGGAAAATGACCAAAGTTCATTGTCCGAGTTCGACACTGGTGAATCGTAAACCCCCACTCATCCCTTTTGCCCTCATCTCATGGGAGCTTTTGGTTTACGACTGTCGGAAAGTCGGTCGGCATTGCTCCGAACACGCTGCTATCATGAATATTTATCGAGTTTGCCTGTGAGCTTTCTCCGTTTTCCTTTTCCGTCGATGTATGTATGTCTGCATTGCACTGTACAGTCTAGCGAGCTTTCGCGAACACGGAGGGGGGGAGCTATTCTATGGGATTTGGAGGATTGTTTCGTTATTCAATGGACCAGAACGTCCTGTTTTATAGCATGCATTATCACATATTCGGATAAGTTTTGGATTCCATGTGAGGATTAGTTATCTCGAGCTTTCTCGATCTCTCCTCTTTTCTTCCTTTGGAATATCATGTTTCTTTTAATATTATTCATCCAAGGGAATGCATCAATAACGTCGGCTTCAAGATGATTGGTAGAAAATTGTAATTAAGGTTGCGCCTGTTAATTCCTCGGTGAAACCAATCCCAGCCAGATCAATCTCACTTCACACAGATCCCTCATCACATATCACAACATAGCATCCCATTATTGCTCCTGAATTAACTCCAACAGTGCGAACTTAGGCAGCAATTATTCGTTGATTACGAATAATTCATAATTCTTCCGAAATATTCGGTTGAACGTTCAAGAATTGAAAACTGAAGGCTCATTTATGATTATCGAGTGCATAGAGACAAATGTTCATTTTCAATTAATAAATTCATGTAAACGAGCAATAAATTTACTAAAATACAAATAATATTGATGAATCTTGTACAACAATGCAAAATCATGTTAGAGATTGCCCGATAGAACCCGAGTACAAACGCTTTCAGGAGAAATGGTATTCAAACGGTAAACGTGTATTGGCAGTAAATCTTGGCAGATTGGAAACTCCTGGGTAGCTGCGTGGTCGACACCGACAGTGGGAGGACCGGAGGTAGAGAGCAAAGCCTGTCCGGACGTAATCGAGGGACCACACGAATATTTATCTTATTGACTTTGAACGTGCTCGTGTTTCAGGGAAGAGGAAAAATAACACCCGAAACGAAACAAGAAAATGAATAAGACAGGATGGAAGTGCAGCTGGGAGATATAAAAATAAAGTAATTTATTAGTTTTGCTATACTGTCGATACCTACAGATATAAATCAAACGCTACAGTTTTCAATTTATATCTATACCCGTGTGCACATTTATCAGGAAAATATTGTTGTTTTGAATTCTATTCTCAGATATGATTTCTCGGCTTGGATTAATTTGAAACCACTTGAGTTCGCTTTATTGTCATTTATGCACAACAAAATTTTTTAGCATCCCAAGAATCATTCCTTAAAACGTGTATGGCTTTAACCTTGCAATGAATCTTTTTACCCAAGAATAATCAGTAAATTTAGCAATTTACAAGATAGCAAGAAAACTAGTGTACTAGAATTTCGATTCTCGTGAACTTCGATCCGCGTGAGCTATACGAATCGTATCGATCAGTCTACGCTTGGTAAGGTAAACGAAATAAAACATGTGCGCACCTTTGTCTTTGCAGGGTTGCTGCAGAGTTGGTCTCGCCTTTGTTCCATGAATCGAGATCCTAGGCTATGAGTAAAGCGAATGTAAAAAGGCATATTTGTTTTTCAAATATTCAGTACAAAGTACACCGCATACACGAATGAATCGCAGTGATAAAAATTCATTCGAATTTCAACAAAATAAACGATAAAGGTTTGTTACTGGTATCGGTTGACGGCAGAGAGTGTACATCGACAATTGTTAGTAACACTTCTCTTTAGACTAAATTAATAGACTCGGATAAATAGGCAGCACAAGAGCTGTCAAATTATTGACAAAATCTTGAATGCAACATTATCATAGAGGAAAGTGATGATCGATACATGCGAAATCGAACGTAATACGAATAGGATTTTCCTAGTGTTTCAAGTGCAGTAGATTCTAAAAAACATGATGTAAATTTGTTGAAGAAAATTTGAGACATGCGATACAGAAATAATGGATGGGAAGATAAAAATCTATTACATTGTATTGTGTTAGAAGGCTGAGAAAAGCAGGAAATAGCAACATAAAACGAACCAGCGACTGGTACGTGTACGTGACTCGATTCTAAGCTCTCTTTTCGAGGCTTTGGAAGCTTGCCCAGAGCTCACAAAGCTCGAGGCTCGCATCGTTTTTACGATTACTCGTAAGGGTTGGCTAAGGAAGGAGTTAGGATTGGCCGAGCGTATACCCAGCCACCCAGGGATGGTAGAGAGACTTGAGACACCGTGCCAGAGATTCGGCATGTGGGATGGCTCAAAGGGGGCTCAAGTTATTGGTGAGAGACGAGAAAGATGACTTGTGTGACTTCGACTTTAAGAGTGGGGAAAAAAAGGGCTTCGACGAGGACATCAAAAGGAATAAATTTCGATGGATGTCTCCCCGAAGAATTCTCACAAGTATTTATCGGCTATTCCTATTCCAAAAGTTATAATTTATCCACCGTACTTTGACAAATATGAATTGCAGTCAATGGTCAAAGAGATATCCAAACATTTGCTGTCATCAGAAACCTCGAGGTTTCATACTGACTCACTTACACGATGTCTTAATACAGTTATTTCACATAATTGTCCTTGCAATCATTATACTGCTAGATTAAAATTAATCTGCATATTTTTTGCTCCGAGAGATTTAATAGAGCCCAAAGTTATGTTCGTAGGCACGTCTGGAACATCGAGCCGAAACACGAGGATTCTTCATAGAATTTTACTGAGGGCTATCAATAATATGATTGCAATTGAGTCTTTAAAAGTTTGAGATTCTCAGTGAAAATTTGCATTCATATCGATTTTCGTAATTACCGGTGTTACAACGATGAATTTTGTTCGTTTTTTTTATAATAAAATAAAAAATTGAGCCAAACTTCAAGAAAGCACTAAAGTAATTAAATAGGATCTTTTCTGCCATTATATCGACGATCAACAATTGAAAAAGTCAACTTAAAGTAACAATCGATAGAAAATTTTATATTTAGAAAGTGGCTTCAATTTTCGGTTTGTATGTTAAAGCAAATATCAAAGATTGAACAATGCTGTCATTCATTTTTATAAAAAAAATATGAAAGAGTAGCGGACCAATAAATCGTTACGGTTTCGAGAGTGTGAAAAATCACTCCCTTAAGTATTTGTTCTGGCATGAGAATTTATGGGAGAGCTAGGAAGTAGGTATCTGGATTTCGGAAACGAAGAAAAAAAAAGTCGATAAAAGGGATAGTGAAAATGAAAGTGAAAGAGAGAAAGTAGGAGAGTGAAAGAAAGTAGGCGGTATTCTTATAAGTGAAGATAACAAATCGTTAGTAATGAGACTAAATATGGCGGAACATTTATTACCCTTTCCTATGCCTTTCATTGTTCAGAAGTATCCTGAATGAACTCACGTAGCAGCGAACGCTTTTTTGTTTTCCTACAGAAACAGAAAAATAACCTCTTCGATTCCACCAATTACTTCTCTGTTTCGATACATTAGGGATGATTCAGACATGCAATCACTGTCTAAGATTTCGTGATTTACCATTGTGCGTGATTTCTTTCTTCATACACTTTTGAAGCCATGATATTTTTTTCAAGAAAAAACAAATTATGAATGATCTTTGATTTTAGTGGATGAATTAAAAAAGAAAGTAATATTACTTTTTTTTTTCATTCTACCGAAATTCACTTTACTTTGAAAATAGTGGGCTGAAGTTAGGGTCGATTGCCGAGAGCTCGAAGAAGAGGGTTGGGAGATCCGAGAGTTATTCACCGTAGTACATGAAAGTCTACCTAATAATGACACAGGGCTCTCAGACCTTGGAGCAGAGGGAGCCAAATGCCACCCTTTGGACGAAGTAGCTCGTTCCTCTAAAAAATTAACGTCGCTTCACCGTTTCGTTTTCTTCTTTTTCTCCTTTGGACTCGTAGGGTCTAATGGTCATTGCAATATTCACATCTCCGGTCTCTCAGTTCAGAATAATATCCATACACACCGTTACGGAATATTGATGATCGGACATTGAGTAATGACAGAAGTTTTCGTCTATTATGTTTGATTGTGATATTTAAGGTGAATCCATCCTCGATTTCGTAGTGAGATATTACATTACTTGAGATGTCGGATAAACCAATTTGAAGAAACAATTTACCTGATTGAATCTCCGCTCGCCGACGGAATAAATAATTTCATCAATGACATTTCACAACCACTTTTCTCAAGTTTGCGTCTTTATTTTCTTCAATCAATTGTAAAATTTCGACTTTCTAATTTTTCATCTACTGGATAGTGACGTTGGCAGGCAGGCTAAGAATGACACGTATTTTGGTCTTAAAATTCATATCGTAAAAGTGACTGATTGACATTATTTATCCATTTCCCCAAATATCAATGGTATGGGAAACAATGAGTTCTTGTTTTTCAACCAGCTCAACCGTTGGTCTTTACGAGCATAAATCCGAAGTAAGCATACAAAGTTACTAGAAGGGCAGCTCGTTAAAATAGATTGGAAATAAAAAGTTGAATGTTGGATTGAGAGAACATCACCATTATCGATTTCATGTGATACAAATGCATGTGGTACGTCATAATAATATTAACCATGATAAAACTAATACTTAAAACTATACATTTATCAGTTTCCGTGCAAGCGAAGATCCTGGTGACAGAAAGTCGCAAATAAAGCACTTGCATAATTTTTTCATGTCCTTTTTTTCCCCACCCTTCGCCTGTTTGACTTCTCGAAAGAACGAACATCTATCAACCGATCACAGCCAATTATAAAGGTGAAAATAAACTGTTTACTTTGACATGCTATCATAAGATCACTCAAGAGCCAAGTAGACGATCTCGCTATCTTGAAGATTGTAATCCCATCTAGGCCAGGAGATTCGTATATAATTTTATGAATCCTTGATAGACGGTGGTATGCAATTGAGGAAATGGTGCACGTATCCGAGTGCTGGGAAGCATTCTTAAGACAACGTATGAAAGCTTAATGCCAGCGAGCTTAGGCCTTTCAGACTTCCACTCGCTTTGACCACGTTCACATGAAGGATCGTCCAGGCAAAAGCCCTTGAGATTCCGTACGTCGGTCATCTTGAAATTGGCTGGTGGATAGAAACGTGTTCAACCAGCAAAGAGCTTGCAACGGTTTGCCTGAAGCCTCCATTGTCTCGAGAGGCTCTCGCCTTCCTCAGTCCGGCAATTAGCTTGCAAGCTCAAGGCTCATTAGCACGAAAACCTTCAATCTCACGTTAATGTCAAGCTAGTGAGTAACTTTCTTGAATACCTCATCATACGCGCAAACTTTTGTTGGGAAAATCAAGTGCATGCTGCCATTTTGAAATTAGACGATCAATTAACGGTTATACAATTTCTGGAGAGCTATTCTGCTATGGTAGAGTAAGTTTCTTTGAGATGTGAGGGACACACTTAAAGTTTTCGAGGTTAATGGCTGCAATCAACTCGATCGTTTGGAATAATAATCACGAAAACTTGCAAGCTTTGATGAATAAAAACGACTCAGCTACATTTCGTTGATTCATTAAGCTCTTACATTGCTTTTACGTTTTGTGAATTTAACGAGATCGTGTGTATCAAAATCATAATGTCACGTAGAAAAATTCAATACGTTTTATTATATTTCACGGGAGCAAACTTTCGGGATCTAAATAACCCGGTCGTGTCGTCTTTTAATCTTTCTGTTTCCTATTCTTTTTTCCTTGTTTTTTTTGTGGTCTCCTGTGAGGGTCTGCTGGTAGCTTTATATTCTTGCTAAATTGCTTCCTAAATAATCCTCACCCCTAGTTGCTGGCTTTCACTGTTTTTGTTTTTTTTTTTAACGCGTCACACCTTTCACCCTCAACAACTACCCCTCGACAGCGCCTAACTCTGCCCTCATTCATTCCACGCTATAGTCCGTTCTAGAGCATTTATTTCTCACTCAATTTTTTGCATCACACTTCACGAGAACTCAAGCATAATGGCTTTGCAGACTTTAATTTCAAAAGTTGTTCTCGTTTTCTCATTTCATCCTCCCTTTACGTTAGTTCGTCAAACCTTTATTTCATCAACCCTTTTTCTTTTGTCAATTTTTCATTCACATTTGTAGCCTCAGGTCTAATATTAATCCATTTGAGCTTAGTCTTTGAGCCAAGTCATGGTAATTTCAGCCTGCAAAAATTATTCGTAGAAATAGACTCACGTATTGCATCCTGAGTTTTCGCTCAGGGTCAATTAGATTCAAGCTCCTTTCTAAAAGTCCTGGAAGGGTGAAGGGAGGGACTATTTAAGATAAAACGGTTTCAATCAGTGAACAACGAATTTCCGGTTAATTTAGCCGGATGTAAGAAGAGAGCTTATGCGTGACGAACTATCAGAGCATACACATACGAGATACTTGGTGATTACGAAGGTATTTACATACATAAACGATTCATGATCCATCCAAGGGAGAATGGCGTAACTCGCCAGCGTGAGGTAAATCCAAGACTGCTTTTACGCACCTGCACTTATGCGATAACTTCACTGATGTTAGTATTGTCATAAAGTTCAAAGTGTGAAGCCTCAGATTTTGTTCGCGGTAAGAACCATTATAAAATTTGATACATTTTGATGGAATTTTTGCTTTTGGTTCAACTTGATGAATTCAGAGGAAGACTGATTTCAACGTTCTTGAGAAGATTATTTCGGCATTTAAGTTCAGTAACTCTATGCATTTTGAACTTGGGTCAATTGAATTTTGCTTTTTTTGTTTGTTTTTAAATTGAATTTCTCCATTTTGTTGCTCGATTGATTTTCATTAATTTTCTCTCAGAGGTTCACAATTGCCTCGTTTTTCTCTACGCAAACGGTTTGACTTCATTGTCATGGAGTCCAAACAGAAAAAAAAAAAATAATTATTTCACATGGTCCCGCTCGAGACGAAATTTTCCGCGACAACTCCCACAACACCGATGGTCAAATTATAAAACCCAAGATTAATCAGCTTTATAATGTGGGTCAAGGAGGCAGCAAAAAATTTAACAAAATATGTCGTACTGCCCGCTGAAATACCGACTGCGTATGCCAACACTTTTACCAGGGTGTTAATTACTCGTCCGAGGCGATTGACCTCGTTCATCATTATACCTCAAGTGCATATCAAAGCCTATTTAACGCTTCGTTTGGGGTTTGAAACAAATAAACAAAACTTATAGATTGAAAAAATACTCTGATTCGATTATTCGCAGTTTTTTTACAAATGATTCTGTGAATATTATTCTGTATTGTCATCTTTGTAGTTTCATACTTCAACTTCAGGGGGCTCAATCTTTTGCTGTTGCTGAGCCTTCTTTGCTTTCTTCCGAGTTCTACGATTGTTTTGGAGAAAAAAAAACTCAAAAAGTACTCGTTATATCCAGAGTTATACGACACCAAACTGCCATGGATCGATTTGGCTAGATGAAGGAAAGTATGGTTTGAAAAAGTATAATTGAAACGTAGAGTGAGAAAAGTGTTGAAATTTGAATAATTAGATACTGAAATAATATCGAAGCAACCAATGATGTTTACAAAACTAATATTGTCGGAGTCGAATGCAACTCGAATCGTTGCATAAAAGAATATTCAACATGGAAACAAATATAGTAAGAAATACACCACTGAGCATGAATAAACTTTCTGTTGAATGGAATCGAGAATCTTCCCAACCAATTTAATATCTTTCTGTGTGAAAAGTTGAATTCAAGGAAAAATTGGAATGATAATCTTTCGAATGAACGAGCGAGAAAATAATTCGATTAGACTCTTCCAGATAAGGCTTATCGAACCCAGGCAAATATCCGAAATTAACAAAATGCAACTTGATAACTACAGAAAAGTTTGGTTGATTCAAAAACTTAATTTGCTCGCTCAAATAAGCATTCCTCGCTGCAGCGAAGGCATTGAATCATCAAAAGTTTTGTTGGATTAACAAATTTCTTTTCTCATTATAACATAAAATACGGAGCTGATGTACCATCGCGCAAAAATCCAATTTTTTATTCCTCTGAATAACGCACATTCATTCTGAGAACCTTGGTTCAACCATCTATCGTTTGACTTTCACGTGAAAAAAGTCTTGCGTGTATATTCAGTGATAATTAAATGAATTTATACTTCTACTCGGTAGCCTCTTTTTATGGTACGACGATTCCTTTGGTATGACTGCCCACATTCCCCAGAGCACAAAGAAAAGTGTTCGGATAGATCAAAGTAACATACAAGAGCAACTTGTTTCGAGAGAACTCTTGTTCCAAGTAAATATTCGTATTCAACGTTTTATTAAGATTTATGTTTATCTTGTTGCATTCATTTTCTTTGATGTAACGTGTGTATGATCTCTTACGAAATCTGAGCAAGAGTCGAGTAGAGTGAATTCGTATTTAATCTCTCATCTCTCTGCCTTCAATTTCGTTTCATGTCATCTACCTGAAAATACATACGTTACGTCAGTAACAACCAGGACAACGAAAAAAAGTTTTATTCACTGAAATTATACATGTTGATTTTTGTCAAACACGTTAATTTTGTTTCGAGTACAATGTGGCAATCGAATGCCAGAAAGTTTGTGAATCATAAAGCATATATATGAAAAATGTACAACCAAAACGCTATGGACGCGATAAAATTGGGTAAAGCTTTATCTATACGCTACGGGGATATCGAATAAAATTTGAGATAATCGACGAAAATATATACTTATACACTAGCTTATTATCCGTTCAAATCTCAATGTATTGCTTAATCCCTACTGAACACTAATTCAACCATAAGGTTTCATAACGCAGCGATTTCCATTTGTTAAAAACCTGCGTTTTGAACGTCGGTAAAAAGCATTGGTCCTTCTTTCATCATTCCCAAAAATTGCTATCGATCAGAAAGATTCATGTAATGATCATTCTTGCATACCTATGATTTTTTTCAATGGTTTAGGGTGTTTTTTATTTACATGTATATCATTTTTCGTACCCATCATATAATTCACTTCCAATTAGAGTTTCATCATTTCATTTAAAAACATGACAGTTATCTTTGTTTTTTTGAAAATATTTTGGATAATCAGTGCAAAAATTAACTAAAAATAGAATTACAATCTGTGGTTCAACGAAGCCATATATTTTCCTCTGTTTTTTTCGTTCACGATTTATACAGCGGCCTTTGAATATTAACTTGGGAAAAGTACACAAACGTGCTATATTTTGGATAAAAATCGATCGTTTGATAGAAAAATATAACGAAGAGATGGTTTTTTTTTTATACATAATTACGCAGGTGTGTAAACCGTATAATCATTCAAAAATGGGAGTTGAAATTTGCATTTTGATTTCGCTTAAATTGCATGCATCAAGAGACGCGGTAGCGGTTCGTTGATAATACTGATCTTCCCTGGGAACTTTAAAATTGGCGAAGGGACTTGTTCCCCATGAAGGATTATTTATGGATCACTATAAATTCGGAGGTAAAACATTTCGGGTTTCGCAAATTAATTACAAATAAATACGGTGAATATCATTTGACAAGCACTTTATTGCTGTGCACTCAGTATAATGGTGCATGAGAACATTTTTTAACGCATGAACAGGTTCCAACCCATTGATTGAATTATAAAACATGCTTTAAGCTGATGCAATGAAATCATAACGCGGTTATTAACGTTTTTGTTTTATGAAATGTCGATTGACGAATTTCATCAGCATAAAAATGAGATATCCACGTTAGTTTCATTAGTTCGATGAATCACGCACTGAACGTCAAATAAAATTTCATTTTGGATCAAGAATTATCAAGTTTTTCTCATCAGTTGCTGAATGAGCGTCGATTATTAGTTGCTATCTCATATTTATGGCGTGATATCATCATCAGGATGAGCAGAATCTAAAAATAATTTTAACATCATTTTTTTATTTAACGACTAAAAACTTGGGTGATTTTTCGAAAACGTTTCTCTCTATCCGCGTTGTTATTCCTATCAGGACGTTTAGAAGTACGGTTTTTGTTGTTGAGAGAAATCTAGTATTATGGGAGTTACAAAATTTAGATTTGAATTTGGCGACCGGTGAGTTACCGCGGAACTTTCTCATCATTTCCGTATCAACGCGGACGCGTCCATTAAGCCGGATATCCCCCGAGGGGTCAACCGGAGAGATTATAGCGCATACCAGTATGCCTCTGACTCTGCTGGATGGCTTTCATGTAACATAGTTCAATATAGTATATTATATAACATAGTTGTGTTGTTCTACCGCGAGTTGTTCACCAGTACATCGTGATGATGGGAGAAGGTTTGTGTGTTCCGTACATCCTGAAACTGACAAGCGGACGGACACCGCAAATATCCGACGAACATAATTCAGAGCGCAAACGAGTACTCACGAAAGTTGCAGCTTTGCTTCAATTGCTTTGCGTTCTCGTTAACTTCATCTGTTTTTCAATAGATTCACCTGCTTGGCTATTAAAGTGGCAACGGTTCGATAGTTGATTAAAGATTATCATTTAGCCTTCAATGATTAACAGATGTGTAGCAAAAGGAGCATTCGTCCAATATTGCAATCGAGACCGACAATTTATGCGCAATAGAATGATTCGGTATTATACTTCTGTAATTTACAGGAGGAAAACGTGGCCACTGATTTTCTTCTGAAATATTATAATTTATAATTACATTAATTGTTCTTGTTCTGCAATGCTCATTGGACTGTATTTCTCGAAAAAGAATCTCCGTGGACTAAAATTTTCTTGTGGTTGCCGAAGAATTATTTATCAGTATATACTCATGTCCGTACAAATATTCGGTCACAAAATTTTACGGTTCAGGAATCAAAGAAACAATTAATATTTCACCCATTCAAGTGGTTACTAGTCGCCCACTATGAGAATGACGTCTAAATCGGATGAAAATTCAAATTCCCTTTGCGTGTTCAGAGGACTCTTGGGGAAAAAAAAACGAAATTCAGTGTTCAAGCTCAAATTTGCATGTTATTTCATACGCTCTCTGAATGATTTAATTCTCTGGTGTTATTATGAAAACTGTATAGAGGTACATCGTACCGCAGTAGTAAATAAATTCGGCTTCGTCCCGTCATTCTCACCTCTTGATCTCTCGAGCGATCCTGTCCAAGGTCCAAGCACACGAATGCGGTATCGAGGACACACGGGAGTTTGAAACACACAGCAGCAGAACAGCGCGTGGCTCCTAGCCAAATGAACCGAAGCCCAGTCACGATGAGTGTCACTCCCCCCCCCCCCCCCCCCCCTTGAATTCTCATTCGAGGGTGCCTAATTTTACAATGGAGTGGGCTCCGGTCGCCTGTGACAACGCAATACCCTTTTCGTGCCAGTTGTGACCGCAAACGTACCAGCCACCCTATTCTCTTTGAATACCCTTTCCTTTTTCCACACCCAGGCTTTTTCCTGACCATGTCAACCAGAACGGTTGAGCTAGCCTCGCTCACGTGGTTAATTTCTCACCAAAACTTCTATTTTATTTTTTAATAATTATTTTTTTTTTCAGAGCCAACGTAATTTCGTCACTAAGCTTCAAAAAATTTGCTCATAACTTATGACCCATGAGTTTATGGGAACTCTTATCATGAGACCCGTGTACTTCACGTAGAGACTTCTCTAACAACTTTCCTCTCGTTTTCTGAACTCATTTATAGATCGAGTCCATCGGTTGACCCCGATCAATACCGCCTTTGTTGGCTGGATTGCAATCCTTCACATGTTTAAATTTCGTCCCTAATAGAACTACTCGTTTACTGCTACGTGATCATAGACTTAGTCAAGAGTTTCACTGTTTGCAGGAAAAGTATAACGGACCATAACGATTTTTTAGAAAGTTATAAGTAAACTGAAAAAGAGTTTAGTTGAATTAACCAAGGCTTCGTAGAATACGTCAAAAGAAATATTTCGTTCATTCAAAAAATCGTTCGGTTGCACGAATTACTTATTTTATTTCACTAAACAAAGATACGTATGCGCATATACGTTGTCGTGGATTTTGTTGGATCAACGTAAGATATTTTTCATTTAATGAAACTGATATTTAGTATAACAGAATATTACATTGGACGTATTTCACGAAGCTATTTGGTTGATTCAACTATTTTCTTTTCGCAGTGTACGAAAATTTTCTCGGGTTATAAAGACTTGCGATTAATTAACCACAAATAAATTGGTGATTGAATTGATGAAGAGATTGGAAACTTGCGAAAAACGCCACAAGTAGAATAAATACAGGGATTATAAGCAGCGATCGATTTCTTTCGTTCTGTCGTTTTGCAGCTAAAAATAATTGCTTAGAGATTATTTGAACAATGATCATAGTAGGAAATGACGTAAGTGATACCGCTGCTCTAATGGCAGTAATATATATTTGAGGGATTATTGTTTTAGCGTCATAATTAGGAAGATGATAAGATCTTATATGAGTTGTGTGAACGAGCTTGGTGATTGCGGCAAGCAGACATTGATTCGAGAATTATGAGGATGAGAATTCCAGTAGGTTGAGGGATGATGCTTTGTCGATAAATGGCGAGAATCTCGTAGTTCGAAGCTGAGTGGGTGTGCTCGAAAGCTCGGGTCGAGAAATCCTTATTTCCATCGTTCGCTCTCTCAAGGGTATTCAATCTCGATGAATTGTCTTGATCAGTTGAAGAATCTTTGCATGTGAATCGGCGGGATTCGAGATATGAAAACTTTTCCAATGTTCTGAGGCAATGAGATCTGAAACTGGAGGCAACTCGCCGAAGAAATACATAAGAATTACGACGGTTTGCAGAAGATTTATAATAGCTTGTTGCCTCAAAAAACATTTGATATTCGATAATAATGTTGGGAAACAAAGTTTTTGTTCAAGACTTAAATACAAGAAATAATCCAGTCAAATTAAACAAAGTTTCGATTGCTAACATTACACAACGATTTGAAGATTTCGTTGGGTTATCAAATTATAATGACTTTTTGAAGAGATTTCTATTAATGTCGTTTATCGGTATTTGTCACTGTTTATTTGTTCCAATTTCAAAATTTTCCAGCTTCAAAACACTCTTATCGCAAATCGCAACTAGAAACTTTCATTCGTTTACAATTGTACAATAATGAGGGGTAACAGAGAAATATACCGATGACAAAAGTGAACTGTTGAAAAAAAAATGTGTATAAACAAAACAGGATTGAAAGGTTGCATCAAGATGACATAGGGTTGGAGATGAAAGCGAGGTTGGAGGGTAGAAGAGCGAGTGGGCTCAAGTTTACGCCACAAGTCTCTTCAAAAAGCATTGTCCACATAAATGAGAATTAATGATGGTTCCGTAGTCACCGAGAGGAAGCTCCGAAAGCTCCGACGGATTCCCAAGAGTCCTTATCGTTGTGCCAAAGCTCTTTTGTTCCGCCTCAGCATTTCTGATGGTCTTCGTAAAAGATTTATCATATCGCGTGTCTCGTTTTTATTCTGATAAATTCAAGATTTCCGAAATTTGTTCTTTTTATTTTTTATTTTTATTATTTTCACATTGTATTATTCATTTGAATTTAAATGCAAATTTTAATCTGTAACAAGATTATTTCGAGTTTTGTTTAAATTTCAGATTTTATCCAGCTCCCACCGAAGATATATGACTGGATTTATATGAAAAGCTCATTTATCCTCATTTATATATCACGACCGTCATTAATAGACGGGATGTGACAATTGTAGTGCCGGTGCTCTCGCGCTGTATTTCACATGAATATTCCTAAATCTGTATGAAGTTAATTCTCAATGAGAGAATGCGTCTAGTAGCCTTAGAGCTTTTACTACGGAATCGTGATACATTTTTTTTCTAGCTCTTTCAACGCTCCCAGTCGATGAAAGCGCAGAACATCGTACAAGTGCCGTAAATGATATAAATATAGTGACTACAGCAATACTTATAAAACCCATAAACATAAAATCGACATACTGTCACAGTAAATGTGCTCAACTTTACCTGGCAATATTTAAACTTATGCACACCAACTTGACACTATTACTAAGTTATTTTTTCGAATACGAGTACGCGTACTTTTTCGCGCAAGCGCAAATGTAAAGCTACGTGGAAAATGTGTACCCATGCGTGATCTGCAGAGTACACATGTAACTATTACGAGTTTGCAGTTGACAGGCGTTACGAACCACTAAACGCCAACCTCGTATTTTCAAGTACACAGAAAACGAATAACGTCTGAATAAAAAATAAAATAAAGAAAGATTTAAAAAAATAATTATCTAAGGGCAAACTAAAAATTATAAACTCGGGGAATTTTAAAAAAAATAAACATGAAAACTAGTCACTATTTACTAATTTGAACGTACTGTTACTCACTATTTCATGAATATTATGTATCAAAACTGTAACAAAAATTATTATAAAGCCTATAGGTCAGTAATATTTTTGAATCGTTATACATTTTTCATATATATTTTTATCATTATTTCTTTCCGTTAATTAAAGCAGTTAATCAAGCTAGAAGAAGTATTGAAATAATGTTAATGCAAGGTCATATAATTGAAGGAGATGAGATTCTAGCGCGTGTTGGAATTTATTTAACGTCGAGAGCTAGCTACACGTGTCACGCCATCGATCTTCGCAAGGGTTGCTCACAGCTGCAATTTTAGTCCTTGTTCATAGGATACGACAACTACTACCGTTAAGTGCTGTGAGCGCGGAACGTATTACAACCAGCTTCATCTTTGCCCGATCGAAGTACTTTCCAGTTCATTTTCTTTGATTAACTACTTTCCGATATCCATTCATTACCATCGGGCGGAATATTCCTCGCTCTCTCTCTGTCTGTATCGCCTCTTCGTTTCTTCCTGTCGAACCCTGTTTTATTTTTTTTTTCCTCTTTTGCTCTGCTCTTTACACATACAACACTCTGAGCGAAATGACCTATAAAAGTATCGCACATTTTTAAAATCGTAATAGAATCTCTCGTCACTGTCAAATGTTCATCGACATATTTGGTTATCTGTAATCTGCCAGAAAGTGGATTCACCTTCTTTGCCGCGTTGTATAGATTATTATGGAATCTTTGGACAATGATAATTCGGCGATTGGATCAATTTTCTTGGTCAGTGTGGTATAATAATTCATGTTGGTCCTTAACCCTTCTCGTACACTGGGGGTCCAGTGGCCCCCAACGCCAACTTGTGCCCTAAATATGAAACAATTAGAGCCCACAGCCTGAGTGGCTGAATGGCAGACCTTAAAAATCTTTTCTTTCTTTTAATTTCATCCCATCGCATTCTAAATGATTTAAGCTGCATTTTCGTTTTTTTTAAATTCAAATCGGCCTAATAGTTTTCTCACAGCGAGCGTTCAAAAATCGATGGGGGCTGCTGGACCCCATGTGTATGTCTCGGTTGAGGACAGACGTGTGTACGAGAAGGGTTAATTACGACACCTTGATTCGGGCTGTATTTTCACATTACATATATGCAAACGAATAAATATATTGAATGTTATTACCCTTTTGGATAATTAGCACTTTTTTTGAGTGCTATGAGATAAAAAATGCAGTATCTTCGATGATAAAATCGTGATTGATTTGGAAATACCGAGAGCATAGTAATCATCTTCGTCCAAATATGTTTGGATACGTAAAAATTCCTTCTCAGTTTTTTTTTTTTTTTTTTCACCTCAATATTACTAGAGCATTGGTACGAATGCTTCGCTACTTCAATAACTTAGGAATTGAGAAGAGTCGAGTGCTCTGGATTCCATATTTCAGATCTGGCTCTCTTTGCATCAGAGCATCTTTCTCCCCGTTTCTCACTTGGTTCTGTGAGTGTGCATGATCGCAGAAGATGTCGTCGACAAGTACCTGGTGCGCTTCGGAGTTGTTCCGCAGTCCTCGTAGCTCCTCCGGGCACTGAAATCCACAGAGTCTAGAGTACGTATAACGGGGACCTAATTACTGTAGCGGTCGTTAAGATAGTGACTCCGGACTTCCAGTTGGCCCTGGGGGGACTTGACAAATTAGTAGACCGTCTTGACTCTTGGCCCAAGAGACATATAGTGCACGATCCTTTTGATGCCTCGAGTGTTACTCATGAGTATCATCAATGACGTAGAACGGAAGAGAAAGACCAAAAGTTTATAAAAAAAAAAAAAAAAAAAATAAAATAGCCCAGTGGTAAGAAGGATGAAAAATATTGGGGAATTTTGGGCTTACCTAGTGACGAAAGAGGTCAAATGAACATGGTATACCGAGCTCTTTCTTGGGTTCTTATTTTATGCAGCATTCCTATAAAATAAGACCAGTTTTTCATACCTCGCTCTTAAAACTTCGTCGCGTCTACAAACTCCTGAGTTTTTCGGGAATAGAAAAGAATATGACCGAAGAAAAAGTGATAGAACATGGTCAGTGAAATGTACCAGTAGCGAAAATACAATTCTGCCAAACTCAATGGTAGATTGTTCTATGATGGGGTATTGGGAAGAGACAATTTTGAGATTTTAACGACAGTCCGTTTATTTTTGCGAATGAACGGAACCAAGCGATACATTCGTTCATGATCAAATCTTTACTCTGGATGAAGAAATTACGAAGTTAGCGCGAGAAGTGGATTAAATTCGTAAATTCTTGATCGAAACCGATCTCCAAACACTCGGTTTTTCCTTTAGAATGTCCAACGTCTCTTTAACCATTAACAAACTATTGCACATAAAAGCCGATACTGAATAAAATTTTAACGTAATAGCCGCCATGAGATCCATTCGTTACGAAATAGTCTTTTTATAAAGTTACATTCATGCAGATACGATTAATCCCTTGGGCGTCAAGCAAAGTTTCATTGATAGTACTAGCGGGAGTAGAAAAAAGTAGCTTCATCTTTTAAGGCTATATTATTGACTAGATTAATGTTTGCAGAGATAATTTTTATATAACATAATTGTAAAACCAATTGAGTTGTTTCTTTGGAATTGTGTTCAAGTTTTTATGGACGTCTTAAAAACACATAAAAATGTTTAATAGAAAAATTAAAGAAGATGATCCCATCGGTCTTTGCGATAAAGTAAAACAGTGCAGAGAAGGCATGATGTTTAGCAGAAACTTGTCTGACGTTGTATCCATTTAAAATGTAAAAAACTGAACGTATTCTTGATCTATATCCGTCTTATGTGAGCAATTGCACTAGAACCACACAGAAAAGATCTTTTTTCACAAAGTGGCAACATAATAAATTTTGATTAGCGATTTTTTCTTTCTCCTTCTACTGATCATAGAGAGAAATAAGCGATTATTCCAATTTAATTCGACTGTATTATTGTTGAAAAGTGACCTTGGTCGGCAATTTAAAGAGCATATGCTTGAAAAAAAATTTCTGCAAATTTAAATAACTTTGATTCTGAAAAATTTGTGTGCGTTGACTTAAAATTTTTTAAACATGCGTACAAGATTTCAGAAAGACGACTCGAACAATTGTGTATTGATTCTATTCTAACAGTCATCTTAAAAATAGGATTCCAGACAACAATACGGTTCTAAGGGCAGGTAATTGACTACGGCTCAGATGTGTAGATATGCGATAAACTCGGCTCAAAGTTTTGAAAGGCAGTAAAAATGATTCTGATCTATCAAATAAACCCATTTTTTAGCCCGCTATAATTCGATCTTGTGAATATGAAACTCAAGAACTAATATTCAAGTTGTTTGAAACGATGACAGCTGCGTAAATGTCTGCGGCTTTTTGTGAGTACGATAAAAACTTAGCTGGAGTAAACATTCTATTTGATTATTCCGCTAGTTTGACAATATGGCGTCAATGTCACGATTCGTAATTCAAAAGTTCAGGTTTCAGAAGAGGCTGACAAACATCAAAAGTTTGCCCAGTTCTCGAATCTGAATGTTTGTCAACATTCGTCATTTCTGACGAAAGCCGCAAGGAGAATGATAACATGTGGCAATACGAAAAGCCATTATCGTGAGATGGATATCCAGGAAACGTAATCAGGAGTGAGGAAAGGAGAACCATTGTCATTTTCTTACGGTAAAAGCAGCCACTTTCGTCACTTTGAATCTAACGGAAAGCTCGCACCTGGCTTACTCATTGGGCACACCTTCGTGTCCAACGAAGCTAGAAACTTGAATCGTTAAAGTTTACGACATATCGCGTGGGTATTTACGATCCGGCCGAGCTGCCGAGGATCTTTGCAGCTCGAAAAGGGAATTCTGGCAGAGGGAAAAGTTCACTGGGACGTATTACTGGCCTAGAGCTTTCGAGAGTGCTTGGGACGTCGAAGAGTAACCGTCTGGATCCTCTTCCAAATATCCCACAAGGTATTTCGTGCCGAGACGAGTTGGGCTAACCCACGAGCTTGCACCAAAGCTTCTAGCCACTTCGGTGCTGCTTGCACCACTGCTGTTGCATCCGGAAGCATTTTGGCTCGCTATGCAGGTGACGCACAGCGGCAAAATGCGGATAAAACGTTATCTTATTCGTTTGTTTTCTTTTTCGATCTTTTATTCCAACTATTTTTATTTACGTATTTTATTTTGCTATTTTATTTACGTATCAGAATAATACATGAACGAAGGCTGGAGGAGAGTTGAAAAATATTTGCAGTTAATATTCAGATTCTTGGATGGTAAATCGTGGACCAGCGTTACCAATCTGAAAACATTGATCACTCGAATCTGTTAGATCAAAGAGCCATGCTCAACCATATTCCAACGACTCATACCATTTTCAAGAATCCATTCTTTCTTGACCACTTTCTACATTATGATTATTAACGAAATAAAATATCGTTCGTGAGTGAATCATGGCGTAGGATGGAACAGCCGTCCGGGCACTCGGGGATACAAAGGTCCAACGAACGTTTCATCGTTGCGTGTCTTATCGTACTTCTCTTTTTCGACGCCTCTTTATTCAGAAGATTTTCGTTGGCGTTAGCACAAGCTAGAAACTTTTGCATGGCAAGCAACTAACTCTGAGTTTCGAATCTTTCATCTTTCTTATCCTGTATTATCCAACTCTTGGCATTCTCTTGTGTTGGTAACAGTGGTTTTTTTTATCACGCTTCCATCGCTTCTGTCAGCCCCAATCGTATTCCTATTTTTCTGCTTTCTCAGAGGTTTTGTGGCGCCATCCGGGTGTACACGTGGTGTATATTATCGGTAACGTGAAAAAGGGCGGTGAACGGTGAACTGAGATGAGTATCTGGTTAGGTTAGATTGGATATCTTCTAAGATTTATTATTGTTCGTCACATTTTCGGGTGATTGTGATATTGCAAGAGTAGAAAAAAAAAAATAATATCAATCAGTATAGCAACATGTGTTACGTAGGTTAATTTTCAGATATCGAGTCTCATAATATTATGGAAGCTGCACATGTCGTGGATCAGGTAGTATTATCCGTCATACGATGGATTATTTGATGTTCCACATTGAGTTTTCATTCCCATTTTATTCCATAAACCGACAATGTTCCGGTATTTTCTAGTTCTTCAAACTCCAACAAATAATACAATGGAAATTTCGTTTGAATATTGATGAAGATTAATATTATCGAAGATTTCCATGATAAAATTTATATTCGTTAACACGCATTGAAGAATGCGCGAAAGTTCAATCGCACATCGTTTTACAATTTGAGATTTAACGGTCTATTATAAATTCTTCATAATATGTATTCACTCTCATAAATCGGCAATGTTGGGTTTCATGACGAGAATCCAATAATGACAAGTCATAATTCCAAATATGATACGAGAACCGTGGAATTGTATTTGTTAGGTACCGACGCCTATGGTCGTATTCGATAACAGCTGTGACAAAAGTATCTAATGATGGATGTGATTATTACTTGACAAAATTTCTGATTTGCAGAAAAGTTTCAGAAAAGATAAATTCCTGATTCTTAACGTTTATAAAATTGACGTAATCCATTAAGCGATCTCAATAAATACTGCTCTAACTTTAGAAATATGTTAAAATTTTAATAACTCTTAAATTTTTTTTTGTAAATATCGGCAGGATTTAAAAGTACGAAATGGAAGTAGTAATCTGATGATAGAAATAGAAAAACCAATTCCTGGCTACCCGCTTTATTGGTTGAGAAGCAGTCAGGCTGCTTATGAGCCTGTTTTTGGGTAACGACTCTCCAAGGTTTTTCCGATAACATTGTGTTTTTTTTTTTTTTTTTTATCTCCAATTTTATATCAGCGTGTGGTTATTGTAAAGCGATAGAGGTTCTATCGAATGCGCCTACACCCATAAATTCTTTCAAGCTTTCCAATGCCACGATTTTCGTATATAAGAAGAGAGATCAATAAAGAGTGGTGATATATAATTAATTTGCAAAAATACCTTTTACATACAATCATGAAATTTTAATTGCCGCGAATGAAAAGATAGTCTGCTATGAGATCATTTTTCAAAATAAAACATGAGAGTTTCCATTATTTGTCCGTTTTTTACCATCCGAATAAGAGACACATTGAAAAAGTATCCTCATGTATTTGGAGTGATTTTTTGCTACTGAATTGACTCAGGTCTTGAAATCTTGAATGACTATCTTGCGTGCTTTCTCAGAGCTGAAGGTCCTTGGAGTTGGCCTCTTTCCTTTCTAAACACTTCAAATAGCACTCGAGTGAAAAATTCAAATGGTTACCCCGTTTGTATACAGAAGGAATTTTGCGATCAGAATTATTCGTGTTCTTTTTTGGTGATTGTGGTATTCCTTCAACCTGAACCTAAACCCTCTGAATGATCGGCCCGGCCATTGTGGTTTACGTTTGTAACGGGAGGTATGGAAAGGGACGGGTTTTCATGGGTCGAACATCGTGTCAAACCAGTGGAGCGAAAATTCGGATCGAAGGGTGGTCCTTCACTACGACAATAAAGGGAATAACAATAAATTTCTGATTGCTGTAGGATTCGTATTGGACCTTCGAAACATAGAACGTTTTCAATTAAAGTATTCATGCCTGTAATTCTAATGAAATAATCTTCTATATCATAATACTGTTATATTGGAATACGGATGAGAAAGGTCTGGTGGCTGAAATTCAAACTTTTTTTTTCATACATATGTTGAGTATTATGAGTCTCGTTATATTTGATTTTATTTACAGTCCCTTACAGCACCTTTCGACGGTTATAATCACAAAAATTCTCAGGACCTACATAGTTTTATAAAATGTTGAGTGAAAATTTAAAACATGGGATGCAGGAAGACTCGAACTGATTTGGCTTTTTTAAAAATAGGATAAAACAGTGCAATTCTGACAACAATATTCGTATTAATGGAGATAATTTCAAGCTAATGTCACGTGATAATACGAGCAGCTATATTATTGAGTGACCAAACTCATAAATAGTTATCGCTGGTCATAAGTGTCTGCATGAAACTCTTTTCCTCGGGAACGAAACCTTATCTGGGAGATAAAAGACAACGTCTGTACACCGAAAAGATGCAGTAAAAAGTTGGGTTGAAAAAATACATTCGTCTTCACGTTGCTATGATTTTTTTAGCCCACGTAAGCCCGAAGTGAAATACGTATGAAAATAAGTTCTATTGTATTACTATAGAGTTTACTGGAATAATAATTCTTCAGCAAGAGCTAAAATATTGCAGGACATATTTCCATCATGCTGTAACGTACTTTTTTTTGGGAATCGTTTCGCATTTTTTTCTCTATTTTTACGGAGTGCTTTATGGCAGGAAACTGAAGAAGTGGTTGATTGGAGTATTCGTGCAATGAAGTCTGTTGTGGAGTTAATTACGGGATAGTGCACTAGATGTTAATGGGACTTCACAGTTTGATGGTCAGAGATTGAGAGTTCAAGTTTAAGGAAGTTCAAATTGAAGGGGTGCTGAGTCTAATGGAGAATAGTGAGACCGCATAGTTACGACGATAGCTGGGGAAGGAATTAGGATGCTGCGTATGCAGTTTGTGTGAGAAAGAGTCGATAAAAATGGAGCGGATGTGGGATTTCGGGTGTTAGGGTAAGAAAAGAATTCACGGATAGGATAGTGACGTGACGAGAGTGTGTTACTCCATTGTGACGTAATTTTTTTCATCTTGCAGTTGCGTAGAATAACATTTTTTCATAACTTTTACTCATAAATTGTAGAAAAGAAATCAGGTCTTCGATTCTATCGTACCGTGCCATAAACTTAAACCCATCCATATCATATCGACATGAAATTATGTACATTTGTGAGTATCAAAATACCCTCAGCTGTTCTGATGTGTGTCGAATTATTATATTTTTCTCTTTCAATGTTTCGAACGTGCAAAAAAGGTGTTAAACTTTTTTCGGCTGGAAATTGAAACATTCACGTATCGTAGGGCACGATCGGTACGGCGAAGTTTTTATGTTCAATTTCATTGGATCTAATTTACTGAATTTCTGTTTTTTTAATAACCTTAGTTGGGTACATGAGTAGCGAACCGTGGTCATTAAAGTTCTGGATCCATCGGGACAGAGCACAGCATAAGATGATCGTGTGCTTTATATCAGTGTCGAAATGACGAATATAAATATTTATCAGACTACTTACAACTACGATTTCGTTGAAATAGATTCAGATAAGAAAAAAAAAGTGTTCACTCTGGTATGCGAAACCTCAACAAAGAACCAACGGAGGTTTTAAGCCGGATAGTAACAAGAATGGATGAAAAATTTCTGCTCAGAGGGATAAAAGGTCTCCTGTGCCTTGAAGTTACACTGAGGATAAAGCGAATAAGATGTACGATCGAAGGGAAAGGGAGAGACAGGGAGAGAGGATACAAAACAAGGGTAAAGAAAAGTGCTCGAGAAAAACATAAACGTGCTGTACCAAAAGGATTTCACATTGGCATTGGGAATTCGAATAGTACGGAGAGACGTTTCTGAAGGACTATATCGTCGTTTCAGTCGTTTCCATGTTGCTCACGTATCTTAGAACATTTCACCTTACGTATGCACACGTCTCTCGTCTTTTTCAGTCATCCAGCATGTGTCTTCTTCTTTGCCTATCCTTTATGCTTCGCTGATCTATTCTCGACACTCTGTTTGACTTGTAAATCGCTTTGGGATACTTCTTTTATATTTTAACTTGTCAAACTTATTCAGAGTGTCTCGGTTTTCGTGCTGCAATTATGAATTACTCGAAAATTTTATCGAGCATCTTTCAAGTGTTTCGTTCATTAAACTTTGAATTGGAATGCTCTTTAATTAACGAAAATCTCTTATATCAGAAAGTAATTTTCGAATGTGTTGGCAAGTCACTCTTACTGACAAATTTACTTCTCGTTGGTCTCGATCATTAAGAACTTTCCCAAATTTCGGGAATCTTGAACGTGAAGCTTTTTTTTAGAACTTTTTGGGAAAAAAGCTGTCAAGATGTATGAGACATGGGAAAATATTCATGGGAAACTTTGGATGGAAGAGATGAAATTTTCTTCATTTTACAACAGATGCCCTGGTATATTGACTTACATCAGTGTTTGCTAGTTCCAAATAAATAAATAAACGAGCAACAAACTTTCTGAAGCAACACGAGTTTGAACTTATAATAAAGAATTATTGAAGTTACTTCAGTGGTTAAACTCCAGAGTTGATCATAGAATAATTATTAAAGTTCATAAATAAACAAGCGTATAGAAAAAAAAAAAAATAGAAAATGAATTTATTATATCACACTTAGAAGATTGCGCCTGCTCCAGACATGAGAAATTGATGAGGTGTACATTAATGATTCATGAATTTATGGGCTATTCGAGGCCCGGGTTTTTTTCACCATTTTCCGATGCGTTCACCTTGGACCTCAGATCATAGAATTGCCTTTCATATGTCACCGTAAACCGTAAAACAGCCTCAGCTTTTCACGCTGTTTCGAGAAGGATCGGTATTCGATGTATTTTCCTTCCCTATACATAGCCTTGCCCATTCGTCGCACTTTCCTATGCCGTGGTGTTCTCTTGGGACTCATAATTTACACAAGAGCTTGCAGTTCCCTAGGTGGGGAAAAGTACCGAGGTTGACCTTAGGTTATTCGCTATCTTTCGATTGGGTAACTTCGTCCACACCTCTATATATGTCTTTAGAATCTCGTCCGAGTAAATATCTCGTTCCATTACATCCGCATTTAACTTCTCCTATTTCGTCTTTAGGTAAATTCATGAGTTACGGATCAGAATTATATACAAGTGACGGAACGAAAACTGAATCGAAGCTATACGTTACAAATTTTGTTTCAATAATTTTCTACGAGTTAAAATAATCCGTATATCGACGTTTAAATTACCTTGCGAATTATCGTTGAGTCGTATCGATAAAAGACAGCAGATTGTAATAGATTTATGTTTTTGCTAAGATTTTTTTTGATATTTTTCATCGTGGGGTTTACGAAATTTTTCAAAAATATGTTGGCGTCATAACATCAATGATTATGGGTTATTGATAGTGCGTTTCAATTTAGAAATACTTTAGGAAGAATATTCATAGATTATTAAATTTATAATTCGAGTTGAATCTCTTCAAGTTCAAGCACAGATATAACAACTTTCTGTAGCCAAAGTTACTTCGAGTGGTCAAGAAATCTATGGACACAGCTGTGAAGCTCGAGGTTAGCTAGAAAGCTTCAAGAGGGTCTAGAAAGTTTTTGGTGCTCACGAGAGCGTTCGATCGGGTGGAAAGCTTTGGATAATTCAGCAAACCCGATATTATTCCTTGAAGCCTGTGTATCTAGGAGAGAGAGAGAGAGAGAGACAGCAGTTAGCCTGGTGAATTTTCGACAAAAATTCTTAACCCACAACACGATCACATATAATTTTGTAGCTTCGATTTACCGGAAATCCGGTGGGGATGTTTATGGTTTCCTGTATTGTCCGATAGGATGCGGTCTTCCGTGGCCTGATTCGCGGCCAACATAGGCAATAAAACAACGTTTACGATGCGATGGCACCATGATAACAGGTCTTTGTCTCCGTTGTATTAACGTGGGGAAAGGGTAAAATAGCAGGAACAAGATTTATACACGAACCTACCTTCGTTTTAAGGTTTTTTGGGCTTTTGATCACCTGCAAACGTACACGTCGTTTGCTAGGCGTAAATAATTTTACGAGCACATATAATCCTGTATAAACGACCATAAATATCAAACAAGCTTCACGAAAACTAAAAAAAAAACGGAAAAAAAAATTACTTGAAGAACTAAATACATTTTTACCGATATCTGATGAAGTATTCGTTCTAGTTTTGTCTCATAATTCTATTCAAAATGATTTCACAATCGGTGTAATGATTTTTAATTTCAAATGAATTTGTACCGTGAAATATTACAATTTAAAATTTGTGTGAAAAATTTGTACGATTAAAAAGAACGAAATCTGTGCCTATAAACTTTTCAAATTTATTGTACATAACGAGATTAGAAACTGTAAATTTGGCCCTTTCAATTTCAAAAGTTTCATGTGAATTATATAACATCGATTTTAGTTTATTTTCATTGTGCCTGCGTAAATCCTTGCAGGTTTTACGAGCCCATTCCATTATTTTAATCCTGCTTTTACCCTGTTTACTACTGTCCTCGCATATGCACGAGAGTCAAGAGAAACTGTGGAAAATCCGGCTCAAACAGGCTACTATCTCTTTATGAAGTTTTAATTGATTTACACCACCAGAAACTCAGAAAAACTGCCTGCCGCTGAGCGATTGATGCGCTAGCCATATCGCATGGCTAAGTGGTCACCCAACCAACTATTGGCCTCTCTCGAGGCTGGCCTGCTCTGGAGATCATCAGAGGCCATCCATCGTTTTCGGTAAATCAGTCGAAGTTTATAAAATTGAAAAACGCCAGATACTATCCAAAAACAGAGTCGGAATTCTAAAAATAATTAGTGTCGCAGGCATTTTTCATAACGTGCAAAGAATAACGTGGAAAAGAGTTGTGGGTATATGTTTTGTCATAATTTTTATTTTTTTCATAAATTCATACCACTTGCCCAGATGGGCAGAGGAATTGTAGTACCCACGTTTCATCAAATATATCGGTATCTAGAATCTCACCGTCAGAAACTGTATTAGGTGAAATGATTATTGAGCAATTCAATGAAAAATAAAACTGTAGTTTATAATGTGCTCGTATGAAATATGAAGTCATTCGAATATTTTCAGCTAGCCGTTTTGTTGATCGAAATTGAATTGGACCGGTGATTTCACATGAATCAGTGTACGCTTCGTAGAGCTGGATATATCGAAGCTTTATGGATCATGAATGTACCAGTGTTTTTCGGCATATAGGGACAGTGAATGAAAGTTTTACAGACGTTGCTCGAATTTCACTAAGCCATTTCTGGACTAAAGCTTAATCGTATATCTGTTAGAATCTGCCAAAAGTTGACACACGTAACAACTAACACATCCACAAGTTACTTGTGGATGTGACGCACACGTGTATCGTTGCACTCAGTCGTTGCACCTCTTTTCGCTCAGTCGTGCCTCCCCGTGTCAGATCTCCATGTTTGCATCAGAGCAAACTTGTTTTTTTTTTTTTTTTTTTTTTTTTTTTTTTACAGCGTTTTGAACTGAAAAAATTATGTTGGGGAGCGTCATACTGACATGGACACTAAAAATATGATAGTCAAGCAAGCCACACTTCAATTTGTATTTTTATGATATTCATAAATATTGAGGGATTCATTTTCTTTTATCTCTCATTTATGAACGTCGAACGAGTTTTATTCGAATCCTCATAAATTCGGTTGGTGCGAAACTATTTTTGGTTTACTCCCACACGCGTTTTGCCGATATAAACAGATGTATCCCTCAGCATATTTTTCTAACACGCCAAATACAAAAAAAAATTGCAAATACCCAGGGAGTAACGGACTCCAGTACAAAAGATAAAAATTTATGGGAATGTACCGATTACAGCAGATAGTTGATACAGAAGATGCCTGATTTGACCGATGAAAATATTTTCCATTCTTCATATCGCTTGCGTTTCGTTTTAGTGTTTATAATGTGTTTGTTTTTATAATTACAATACCTACGAAGATAAATTTACATAGCAACACGAGATTCAAAAACAATTCTTACCTCGTATCTGTTATTTTAAAACTATGTTGATGGGTTAATAAAAATGGAAGTGAAGAATTATTAGGATTGAAAACTAGAAACCAGGATGAGAATTAAACGATTTTCAAGATTATTTTTTCCATCGTGATAATGGATTATACACAAATTGTTTTTTTTTTTTAACAAATTTTACCATTGACATTCTTTGAAATCTATAGATTTTAATTTTAAATGATCTCTCAACTGTGATTTACTGTAATAATAAAATTAAATCTGTCCATGTCTTACAAGCTTTTTCGAACGCGTCCACCCAATGATCCAGACTTTTTTTTCCGGGCTAAAAACAATTACTGTGTAACTGAAAATGGTAAATAAAATAACAAGAAACGATTGATGTACGACCCTTCGGTTCACCTGTCGAAATACAGCGCATATCTCGAATATAGTACGAGCAACGTTACAGGAAAACCGAAAAAAAACAATGGCAGATTATTCATTCAATCGGTTTTAGTTGCCTCCCTGTTTCACCCCTAAAGCATCGGATGAGAACCGGCGCCGAGGATTTTTATGTTTTTATGCTCGTTTTCCGATGCACCATCCCCCCCGCCCCTTCCCTCAGAGCACAACCGGGCTCGATGTAGCGGGTTTCGCGTTTTAGTAGCGAACTTTATTACGTTGCCATTCTCCACCCCTTCGATCAGTGATCGAAGACGTACGTTTTTCCACTCGTCGGTGTTTCCACTTCCGGTTGTCTGCTAGGTCTGACGCGCATTGTCCACGTATATCCCGGACGTATTTTTATTCTCAGCGTATTTTTCATTTTCTTTCAACCCCCCCCCCCCCTCCCTCTCCCATACCACCCACTCATACTTCTTGTACCCGCAAGCGAATAAAAGTTTCTACCTCCATCTCACAATTCGTCGCAAGCTCGTCCTGTTCTTACGGTAAAAAATGATGACCCTACATTTCGTAAACCTGTAAATCCTCGTGGAAGAGTTGTATGATATTCACACGCAGCCATTTCAGCACCTTTGCGTTTTCAAATATCAGTGGACATTATCAGTTTCAGCGATTCGTTGTCAGTTGATCATTCGATAGTATACACTACCGGCGAAAAGTTTCCGGATAAAAGTTGAAAAACAAAAAAATCTTCCACCTGAATTCTCTTGTTTTCGGAATAAAAAAAATACAATTTCTTTCACTCCAGATATATATATATATATATTTTTTTTTTACCGATCCTATAGTTTTTCAGATAGGTGAATTCATTGATGAGAGTTTCAACCAGAACCGGTTGGAAAACAAAACACCGAAAAAAATGTAAAAAAAAAATCCAATGGGTTGAAATCGAGAACAATATAATAAATTTTTCTTCGCTCTGGAAATTTTATCAGAAACTTCATGTTTCCCATATGCCGGTTGTTGTATTACTTGAGTTTCAGCTGAGATCAAATAAAAACAAAATTCTAGAAAAAAATATGAAAATATTCACACGCATTGCAAACTGGAAAATCAAATATTTTGCCCTCTCGAAGTACTATCACAAGCTGATGCTCCTCGAGTTAGGTACTTCAATCATCGGAGTTTTGATCGAAATTCCATGAAAAAAAAAAATTCGACTAAAAAATCTGAAACGATTCGTGTGAACTCAATGAAAACCGATACATCTTTTTACTATTTTGAAATTTTCCTGGAAACCGTATCATTTTCGTGTTGCACGAAATTTTCTGTCTCTTTTCTCGCGAAAAAACAGAATAACGTTGGAAAAATATTCGTACAAAGCTTTTGAAAGAACGGAATTGAAGCTTAGGTTACTCCTTTATAACTCCGGTCAGAAAATCCATAAAAAAAATTTCTGAAAACGAAGTCTACTTGGAAAAGAACAAAAATGAGAATAAAAATGTTCATTTACAACGAAAGAGTACTGGCTGTGAAAAAAATCAAAAAATGTTTTCGGAAAAAAGTAATAAAGGTCAAATCCTTTCCTGGAAAAGGCCATTTATTCAATTTTTTCGTGTCGACTACCGCCAAAATAACATAAAAAACCGTTCCGAAACTTATTTCAACTTTTGTTGAGAAACTTTTCGCCGGCAGTGTGTATACGACGAAAGAATTCGGTTCCTATTACAAGTTCGCGTCCTTCCGGTATAGTCGCAAAAAAAAATATATACATATACATATATCATTGAAGCGCATTGGCCACATCACATGGCGTTTTTCCGACAAATCGAAAGATTTTTGCATGGCGTCGACTTGAACTTCAAACGTTCAAGCTCGAGTATGAATACGTTGAATTACTTGCCTCAAATAACAGAATTTAGGTATAACCATCGTGATTCAGTCAACATAAATCTCAATTCAATTTTCGTTGTTTTCTCTGTCTGTTGATGAAGTTTCCTCAAGATTTTATATTCAAATGGCTCCATGATTAAATCTATAGCAATATTATAATTCGACTCAAAGTCGAATTATAATATTGCTATAGAAAAGTCGAATTATAATGAATAATATTACCCGAATTTTTTTCGTCATTTGGGTAATTATATTACTGGAAATTGCAGTTTGATTCGGTGCGAGTACGAGCGACCTTTAAATAATGAGCAGCTGCAAAAGCTTTTGAAGCAGGAAGCAATTCTTAACGCTATTGGTGCCTTCTTCATGATTCAAGATGCATAACGTATCGCGATATGAGGGACTGCGGAATTCGCAAGAAATGAGAAATCCATTCCGTGCAAGAAATATGTGTATGTACAAGATGTTTTGATCTACTGATATTTCCGAGCAAAAACACGGACAACAAAGGAATACCACGATACTGTTCCGAAATCATACCCATGGAAGAGCTTTTTATAACGTTAAGAATATTTAATTCGTGATTCGGGAACGAGCCAAGAAACAAATAGTTTTCATATATTTCTCAAGAATCGTTTGAACAACTCCAGCTTAGTATTGGACACGAATGATATTTCTCAGAGCAGATCAAATGTTTAGGTAAAAAGACAACTTCGGTGAACAACCGGCGGAGCAAGAAATCAAAGGGAACCAGAAGTAAATAAATCCGGTAGCAGAAGCTTTCGTCTCCATTGATGCTCTCTTTCTGTGGTCTCTCAGACATTCTTCGTTTTATAAAAGTATGAAGAATCAATAGTAACGAACCGAGTATTGCGTATAAAACACACAGTTGGATACACTGATGTTCTGGAAATTTAATGCTGCCCTGTACTCGTGGTTACTGAATTTGTCTCATGAAACAGATACATATGTTTATCGGACTTGCACATAACCTTATCGAGTGAACATGAACTCTATCGAGTGCGGCTTAAGGGGGAATCCTGAATTAGAAGGTCCAAAAAATCGATGTTTTGGGGAATTTTTTCAAGGTAAAAAAAAAAAGCAAGTCTAGCGAAATTTTCAGATTATTTTATTACATGTCTGAACATGAGAAAACAATTTTTTTTTTTTTAAGAAAAATATTCACAGGCAACCGATTTTTATGCACATTCGTGTAACTGCTGTTTCCAATCGGCTGGACAGATGGAACTCGTAATTTTCATCTGATTTTTTGGACCTTCTAATTCAGGATTCCCCCTTAATAACTTCGAGCGAATAAAATAGAATACCTTACGCAAATATATCTTCAATCCATCATAATTGTCAGTGTCAAAAGGTGACTAGTAGTTGTTCCATATATTAAAGTAAATGAGAAGATTAGTCGCTTGATAACTGAATAAATAATGGTGTTCAAACGTACGAAACCCCCGATCAACCTTTGTTAACATCGGTCATTTGTGATAAGGCCTAAATGAACTTTTGTGGGTGTTGTTTAGGTCACTTTGCCTGAATCGATTGATGATTTCTAAGTATCAGAGAGACGTTAAAAAAGGTTGCGAATTGGTCAGTTATTGAAAAGGAAGTAAATGGCAAGTTTCGATCCTTATTATGAATTAATGGCTTCGAAAAGTCATTTCAATGTCAGTGCTTTTGCTGCCAAGACAAATTCTTGGTTCGTTTTTCATTGTAATCTCGTATAGACTCGCATTCCGTAGCTTTTACACCTCTTTGCAGACGACAATATATTTTATCGATTTACAGTCTGTATAGAACTAATGGAGGTCACGTGAATCTGTAAAAAATACACAAATGGCCAACTAAACTACGACATGATCGTAACATTTTTTTTGCCACCTAGTCCTATTGTCGTCCATTGTTGATCGCGCGGGCAGAGTTTTCACAGGAC
This sequence comes from Campoplex capitator, assembly GCA_037576405.1. Taxonomy (NCBI): domain Eukaryota; kingdom Metazoa; phylum Arthropoda; class Insecta; order Hymenoptera; family Ichneumonidae; genus Campoplex; species Campoplex capitator. The sequence goes on from JARBWI010000015.1 coordinate 4,093,803, forward strand.
ATTCCGGATGATCCGGTCAAAAGGCTCTTTGTCCACAAACCCATTCGCATGTTACCCTGCTCCGACTACTGAAGTCGCAAAGAAGTAGCAACAAAAAGAATATCCTGTAAATCTCGAGGTCAGGTTATTAAAATTGTTACGCTAAAAATATTAAATTCTTTGAAAATTTCATGTTTTTTTTTACATTACTTTTTGTGAACAAGTTGATAAATTTGTATGAATTCTCTCCAAAAATTAAATATCTGCACCAGAATAGTTTAAGATATCCCTCAAAAGAGTTCCTCCAAGAAACAAAATAACGTTTCTTCCGCTGCACATATGTAAATTTACTGGTTGTTTGAATAGTCGCGAGACTGCTGTTTCTGTCTGAAAATATGCATTGGAAAACAACAGGTTTGCAAAAGAATTCGAAAGTTCATTTAATTTTCGAGGCAATAGTTTTAATATAATTCAGCGATTCCATCACGACAGAGAAACTTTCGTCCAGTGTCATTTTACGTAGTGATAAAGCATTGTGGAAGAGGGACGCGAATCGAACGAAGGCTCAGTATTCAAAGTCTTGTTACAATTTTCACCTTTAGAATTGTTCTGTCTTCTCGGTTTTTTCAACCCAAAATCTATTATTAAAACCGAATCCTATAAAATTTGAACATTTATACCGTTCAACGACACGTGAATTTCAGTTGCGCTTAATATAATAAAATTTTCATCAGCCAAGGTGAAAATATTTGACCCACAACTATTCCTCTCTGATGCAGCATGAACCCGAAAGTTTCGTACTCCGGTTTTTCACTTCTTTAATCCTGTATAGCTGAACTCGAGAAGAAGTAAAAAAAAAAAAAAAAGAAGCGGTTTCACAATTAGGCTGCGAAGTTAGGAACCGTAAGAAGAAAAAGTTTTCACAAGCTCGTATTACCAAGCATATCTTATGCCACATAGCTTCAGCGACGACCTTTTCAATCCCTGACCTCGTTTCAGCCTCTTGCCGATCCAATTTTTTTCGTTACCCACCCTTTTTTCCGCTTACGAGATTTTTACTCTCCGCTCTTCAGCTTTCCGAGAATATTTTCATTGTTACACGACAGTTATAATCAAATTCTTGCTAGTGGACAGCGTCTTGAAAAATACTAGCAATTTATACGTATAACGATTGACGCAGCAAATAGAATCTTCGTAGAAATCTTCCTCGAATACTCAACTGATAATTTTTCAATCGCTAATCCGTTAATCGCACGAATGCAAATTAATTTTTCTTCATTTCTCTAGAAAAACTTTAGCTCTTTAAGGATTAAGTTGAGTTTTTCAATTTGCGCTTTCTTTACAGTTTGAGATTAGCGACTTCACGAAATACAATTCCACAGTCTCCGGAAATTAAAAAATCACCTCTATTCATGATCCCGGTTCTTGAATTTCAAAAGTACTGTTCTTCTTAAAGGCTGTCAAAGTTGTTGCGGCTATTCATTTTTTATCACCTATTTATGAGAAATGGATCGCACACGTTTTCCTGCAACCACCATACCTCGCCTCGCAATCATTCCCATTTCCTCTTGAAGAGGTTTCAACAACGGCCTCTTAAATATTCAAGTGCCTTCGACGGGCGTTTCTCGTACGCTCGTTTAAAGCTTTCCTGGAATTTGTAAGCTCCCACTAATCGTGCTGACAGAACCGCGACGCCGTGTCAAACCATCCGCAAACGCTTTTTTAGGCCGTCCCTGTCCACTATTTTCCGGTCTTTCCCTTATTCTCGTTCTGCTTATGTGGTTCGTCTCGTTCATATGAATAATGCTCTCGGGGCTCTTTTTTCTGAGTTTAACGATCTTTTCCTGGTGAGATCCTTATCTCCTTTGTGCTTATACACTTTTCTTTAAATATTTTCCATACCAAGGTCTATTTTTTTTTTTTTTTTACGGTTTACAGTTCCTCGTCTCTGCGTTTTCTTTTCTTCTCATTGCTTGAACTGAAGACACATTTCTCCAACCTGAGCATAAATTATTATTTTTTTTAGTTGGATGACTTTTTCTTACAGCTGGAGAGATTGAAATATGCGAAAGTACACTTGAATTTAGTCATTCTGAGGCCGCTTCACGAGACGTAGCTTCCGAGATATATGCTCGCTGCGCGTAGGAGCGAAGTGCATGGAATGCCATTTCCAACCGCACTCATCAGCTTTTTTTTTCACTCAAGTTTTCCTCAGATTCTGAACGCTTTTTCTCACGAACTTACGGATCTTCAGGTCATTAATGCTGACGATAAGAACTCAAGCTTTTTAGATTGGGACTCTCGCCAGTATTATTTTGTTTATAATTGGAAGACTCCGTGGCATTTAGTGGAAACAGATAAATAAATGTATTGACGAATAGCTGTTATTTTTTGTTCGCGAATTTCGTGAATTCGAAATTTGATTAACACTTTAACGTCCACACCTATTTTTGAACGGCTTAAAATTATTCCCTCTGGTAGTATAGCTGAAAAAGGAATGTTCAACCATAATTTTATCGATAAGGGCCTGGGAAATAGTGTTTTCGAACTGTAGAAAATTTCCTGCATGGACAGTTTTACACTCTTAGTTCGAACTATTATTCCAATTCAATCACGAATCTTCAAAGCCTAGTGTGTCCAGTCAAACTTCGTTTATCCAATTCCATCAGAAAATACTTCGAGAATGTCCATTTTCTTACTTTTTTGATCGAAAACGGACAGCAGATGCCAAGCATCGTATATTTTCACGGCTACATTATCGCTATATTGAAATAATTCATATGTTTACGTTCGAATTTCAAGCTATCCTGGCACCTGGAGCTCTTTCTAGCATGGATTGATGGCACTGCAAACTAATTCGTCCGCTATAACGTCTTCATGTTTTTACAGGCGGGGTGAAAGTAGACGTAGCAAATTTGCTACAATGGCAGCTAAAGGGTTAACATAGTTTCAAACCGTCAACGGTCGTGGTATGACAATTTTTCTTCTCAAACTCTCAAAAAGTACGGGTTATAGCCGCATTTTTTCAGGTTTTTACAGTTACGGGTAGCACGCACATGTTTTGTAAACTTTATTTTCAGTAAAATAAAACAAGCTCAGTCAACTACAACGTGTGCTCATTAGAAAAATTCAAAACTTTGCCAATTATCAGCTCGATATGCTTATTAAAAGATTTGAGAAAATCGATTGTTGAACACCCACAGATAGACATGGAAGTCATCTTCTAAGGGTCCCGATCGGGGACGGACCCCTGAAAATGAAATGAGTATATGAAAATGGAAAAATTTCTTATTGCGCAATCAGTGTTCAAGGAGTGAATGAGTCGAACAACTATATGGGTGTAAGCAGTGTGATCGTTAACGAATCAAAAAGGCATGGATAATTTTGTATCGATGTTCGAACTTTGGATTAAAGTTCTTTATTCCAAAATGCACAATATTTTTCTCGGGTTATATTTTTTTTTTTTTTATGCAGCAAAGATTTAAAGTAGAAGTTAAGAGCATATAAATAAAAATAGATGAACAATGAGATCGGAGCCGTCAATATTTCTTAGTGCATGTGACTTAAAAAAGTTATCGAGAATTGAGAAGAAAAATGAAAAATCTATGAAAAATGGAAGACAATTTTGAATCGTCGGGCCCCAAAATGATAGCATATAAATTCTTGGAATGCCTGTATAAAAACGCAAGAATATTCATATAAGCTCTGTTTATAAAAATGACGGTTATTTTTCTGCTCTCAAAGTAAGGACTTAAAGATATGATATGCTGGCAATGTGTGAAACGTTTGGTCCTCTCTGACCAATGTCGTGGCCAGGTCGCGCCACATTTAATTTATACCTGGTCAAGAGATTTTCCGCATGAAGCGGGAAAATTAACGAACCAACAGTACCCCGAGGCGCCTGTTCTGGCTGCTGCTGATGGTCGTCCAGGCTTTTCTTCTCTACGTTTCTCTCTATTTCTCTTTTGGCTTCTGCCATGCCCCTCCCGCTCTCTCTCTCTCTCTCTCTCTCTCTCTCTCTCTCGCCAGCCCTATAATTTCACCACCCCATCCACTTTTACGAACGTCGAGAACGAAATCAATTTACTGCCAGCTTGCACCAGTGAACCGACTCCAGTGCGCAGCAATGCGTGACATATAGACGATGAAACAACACCAGCTGGAAAAGATTCTCCGCTGGCTGTCATGAGAAAAAAAATTGCTGAATTAACTGTTTGTAATTAATATTCATAGCTCCGTTTTAATTGTAAGTATTTATTTATTTTTTGCTTTATATTAATAAAATCATTAGACCTATAACCGCGTTATGGTGGAGCGAATCCTCTACGCAATAAAACGTAATCGAAGAACTTTTTCGAACTTGACTTACCATTTATTACGTTGCTTACATGAGCTTTGAAGATTGACGTTGAATCTACAGAGAATGGAATATTTCTGTACGTGAAATATTTTATGAACGAATCGTCTTAAGCTATAATTTTTGGATTCCTGAAAAATGGCTTTGCCATAAGTGCAAAGGGTTCGCTCGGTGTATTTTTTTTTTTTTTTTTTTTTTTTTTTATAAAAAGTGCATATGGAAATAAAACGATAAAAAAGTGAACAGAAATAACATAAATGGAAAATCGTAAAATTGGTTTTACCCTTCTGGTAAAAAATTATCAGTAACAATTTTCAACCAAGTTTTCGCAGTCGCGAACGATAAAGTTGGGCGTTCCGAAGCGACTGTATATCGTCACTGGTAATGAAAAAATAAATGAAAAGATTTCGTCATTTCGGTAGCAGAGCTGAAGGTTGTATGAGATACAAGTAAACATCTGCCCCGGAAGCGTTTCACCTAAAAAGATGCAATATTCTCTTTTCGTATAGCTTTTACCACCGTTCTTAAGCCGTGGAAATAATACGCCTGAAGATCTCGCAACGAATCATCCTCTGCTTTACTCTACTTCTTGCCTCTGGTACCGTCTTTAATCTATTACGTAGGCTCACTGGTGCTAAAGCGTCTGGCATGAACGTAAAATTTAATATCAGAAACGAGCCAATAGGGAGAAAGAATACTTATTTCGTCGTTTAGCGACCGTCGGCGTATTTTTTTACTTTTACTTTCTCTTTCTCTCTCTCCATCTCTCTTTTTGATTTAGTCTCTTTGCAGTGTAATTCATTTTGGCGTAACGAAAATTAATTTATGCACATTCCTCAAAGTATAAACTATGTCGTTCGTTGCGAGTAAAATTCCTGCCACGCAAATTCATACGTCAATGTGAACACAAGGCATTCGTTATTGTTAGCTGTTATTCGTATAAAAACAATTTTACAACAAAGTACTAAAATGAGCTCCTGGTAACGATCGGCAGTACAAATTTTTTAGGAGAAGAGCATCATAGCTCGTTATACTTTTATTCTAATTTTTATACATCATCACGGGATAAGATATTTAGAAATTTTATTATACAATGAATAATCCTTTTGCTAAGATTTAATCTCCGTAAAAAAAAGGAGTATAAGGTACAAAACTCGTGACAGCGTGATTACGTCCTCTTGAGGTTAAGATCCGGAATGATAGAAGAAAAAAAAAAGTGTGATAGAGAGAGGGAAAAAGGAAGGGACAAATGCGAGAGGGTTGACGACAAGTCTCTCGATAATCTCGAGGATGAAATCTGAGTAAAAGTGAGCAAAGATAGGAAACAAAGAACGGAGATGGGTACAGGGGTTGAAAATAAAGAGGGTGTTGCAGGAATATTATGGGTATGAGCATAAAGTATATTGATATCCATAAATTTATGTACACCCATATCTGCTTTTTATATATGAACGGTATGCTCGTCCAGTCTTGATACAGTGATGGAACACGCCGCAACATGTATCCAGTTTTGTTTTTCCAGCATCGCATCACGGTATATTTTACGCCGTTGAATAAGACTTTTGTACACAGAACGGTGGTAAACACTTCATTTTTTCTTGAATCTTCCTTTTTTTTCCATTTATTTTTTACAGAATCTACCAATACAATGAAACTTCTTATCAATGTATGCATTTTTTTTTCCTCTTCGTCGACGTAATATTCAGCCCCAGGGAGAGTTAACCCATCAGATCACTGCAAAATATCGACAGAGTAAAAAGCTTTATGCTGTACTTTAAAGTATCTTATACTTGGCATTCATGTGATCGTTTTTCTTCCAGAAGAGATGATTGTATGAGACCGAAACGACCCTTATTGAAAAAAAAAAATTTCTCGATCAATACATCGGGGATCGCAAGGCTAAGTATTTTTCTGTATTCGTTCTGTTTGAGAATTTTATTTATCTGCTTATTGATTTTTTAAAGATTTGTCTTGCATTCATGATTCAATCTATTGTCAGCTTTTTCGAACCCATCGCATCACTATTGCCGTACTTTTTCCCAATTTCCTCAATTTTGTAGGAGACCCTCCGAGGGTTGTCTAGCCATTGATACCCAATGACTCACTATATCACATTTAACCATTAGAAACTCAGAAATACCTACTGCTTCGAAGCCTCAGAAAAACTGTCAACGCATCTTCTCTGTTCCATTTCTAAAATTGCACTGCGTTGTTCGACTTCTAGCAACGGAAAGGCCCCCAAATTTTTCTGACTGAATGGTTTTAATCCTGTGATTACATGATGAGAGAGTGACATTTTGAAGCATAATATTACATAGAGATTGTCTTCATAATCATCAACGCTTAATTAATACGAAGACAATATCGTTAAGCAAAGTTCCCAGAAACGTTTCGAAAGGCAGAAACTTGTTAACCAGATTTGCGTTTATATTCGCTCTGTGCACACCCATACACCCTCACCAAAGTGAGAAAGTGTAGTCGTGTATATGCATACTGGTGGCGACGCCAATAGTGCGGGAAAGGCATTTTGTGCGGGACAAAACGTATGTATGTACACGACTACACATTCTCACTCTGGTGAGAATGTATAGGTATGCACGGTCCCAATAGGGTTCAAGCAATCTGGTACCTCGGTGAATTTGCAAGGTTAATTGTCGGATTAATTAATTAAGCTTACAACCAAGCAAATGAATTACATTTACATTGGTTTTGCTCGTATTTCCTAGAAGAGATGGTGAGAGCTTGTTTCACATTTTATAATATAAGTGAAAAATAGCACTGAATTGGGTATATATTTTTGATCAACTAACTCTGGCAAGCAACTTAAATACAACAGTTCACTTGTAGTATTTATACGTGGAATACTTTGGTCGAGTTGGTGGTTAGTGTTTATATGAGCTTGGAGTAAACGTTTGGGGAAGGTTTAAAAGGAGTTCTTATTCTCGATCGCACGTAACTCGCTAATATTATCGAGCGCACAGTAAATCGCTATTTCGTTTACCGGCTTGAGTCTACGTACTTTATCCCCATATATATATGTATGTTAGCTCGGTGTGATGGTGCATGTTTATGGAACGGAGAAAAGCTCAAGCTTTTGAGTAACCTGAAGCGTTCAGAAAATTTGAAACTGCGTTAGCTCCAAACTCGCTGGCAGTCGATTTTCCACTTTCGTTGTCATAGTATCAGCCAAGGGAATCTCGTCCCGTAGAAGCTTCTGCTTAAAGCTTATTGCGTATCGACGATTTAATTACCAGTTACGCCTCTCGGACCAAATGTCCCTGCGGTGCTCTCCCCGTAATTGCCGTTGTCTGGTTGCAGCTATCGCGATGATACGGGATTGTTGCCAAGAGAGATGAAAAGCTCTGGAGGGCATGCTACAGTTTCTCACTTATAATCGTACTATATTATTGCACAAATATCAAACGTTCAGTTCGAGGAGCCATGGAAAGTGCGGAATTAAACTCTTGTTACAAATTCTTAGATTGCCACATTTCAGGATTCGAGATAATATTTTTATATACATTTTTTGAATTCGAATAATATTTCAAAGACGGGCTTTGTATTACATGTTGAAAATAATCTGAGGCTCATTCAATAATTTGTCTCATTAGCAGAGCATTATTGTATGTGGCGTTCTATGAAATTCCTTTTTCTCTCAAACCTCTTTCACAATTGTTCTCAAATAACGAACAAGTATTCGTTGACTCTGAATAATTCTGTATGAGAAACTGCGCTCTAGGGCGAGAAGAACATACTTGGCGAGTTATCCCCACTCTTTGTGTCGATCCTATTTGTCTACGCACAGTAGTGAGGTTGAGCTGTTTAGCTTCGGGCTGTAAGCTTTAGGAGGTTAACGCTTCTTGATCAAGGTGCAAGAGTTTCAGCGATCATATAACGTTGAAGCTCCTGCATTATCCGCGTAAAAGCCCAGTGTTGGTTAAGTTTATACCGAAATTCAAATTTACGTATTCGATCCAATATTTGTACTCTTAGAAAGAGAGTTCTATGAGCTTATGAGCTGGGTGGCTTGCTACGCAAGCTTTCAAGGATTATCGAGTTTCCGAACTTGCCGCAACGACCTCGAACTCTGCTTACTCTCTTCGACCCTCACTTCTTTTATATCAACCGATCCCTAACCGTTTTTTCATTATTGACCTTCTTTCATCCACAAACTTTTACTCGTTTAAAAGGTGTTGAAAAAATATTTGTTGCATCCTTATCATTACTACTGGTTAATCGCACTGATATTTTCATTCAATAAATATCGAAATGATGAGAATGCGGCGAAATGATGAGATTGAATCGATAATTAATCAAATGATCGACTATTTCCACGGCCCATGAAGGTAATTTGAGTTATTAAGTCAGTCACTGGCCCCGATAAGATTTCAAATCCTCTCTGCGCTCCCAACTTTTAAAAAGCTATGGTGTGGTTGAAACGGCGACAGAGAGGTAAGACTCTCGCTTGAGTGGATCATAAATCGTGCCTCGATAATGATCCATAATAGTGACGTTACAGGCAGCCGAAGAATATCTGAGCTTGCAACACGGTGTGAATAAAGTTAAGCTTTCAATGCATGCTTCGGCTTTTCAAAGGGTGCGCATATATACTTTCCTCAGTCTTTTGCCACGATTTCCAACCACCCCCGTCCCCTTTCACCCCTATCTCCCTCATCCTCCTACCCAACTAACCACTCGCTCTCGCTCATAACGATTATTCATGCTTACCGCCTTTTGCTTTTCACGAATTAAGTTCTTCGACGTGACAGGAATGGAACACACCTCGTTTGCCATCTCACAAATTTTCTCCAGAATATTATCGTCAGAGAAAGAAAGAGGCGGTGAGGTTGAAAAACGCTAACGTGTGGGTGAGTCGGGTCGTACTTTAACGCCTGGAAAAAGTTTGTTTGTGTTCACCTCTTTCGATTCCCGTTCGAATTTCGACTTTAACCAAGAAATATGTTTTTGTTTTCGCTGGTGATAATATACGATTATACCGTAAGTGTTATATCTATGCAGAGAATAATAATGGAATTAAATGATCATGCACCGACCACGGTACCTAGAGTTGGGAAATTTCAGTACGACAAATCATATTGGAGAAATTAATTAAATATTGTCATTTCGATAATCAACATTTATAAAAAATATGCGAAAAATGACAAAAAAAAAAGATCTAGTCATTACAACAATACAGAGGATATGTAGAAACAGACAACAATATCATTTGTAAATGTATCTACGTAAATAGATCGGAGTAATATGACTCGTATGAGAATACGAGAGAAACTATACTAAGAAGAAAAAGAATAAGCCATAATAAGAGAGTAAAAAAAAAAAAATAATAATTAAAACAGTATTTTCTAAATGCATCGATCATTATTTTCGTTCGCATTTATTTTTAATTCAGCACATTTTTTCCAAGAAGATTTAAAGAAGTTTTATATAATTTCTAGTAACTTTCGCGTAACTTAACCATTTTTCGTATGCAAGGAGATGCCTCTAGGGAATAGCCTATTACTTCTATATTTCAATTTTTGAATGAGACCGAGAGGCAAAAATGGAATAGAGAGTGAGTGAGAGAGAAAGAGAGAAAGAGGGAGAGCAAACAGATCAACTTTTCAATCGAGTTCACGTCTTCACTAGCTTTGAATAAGAAATTACGCATATATTTATGTGATGGATGTGTTGCGATCGCAATAGAAATTTGAACAACTCCCTGGAGTCTTTGTCGCAACAATAATAAGATAAGTTTACATTTTTTTTCTCAAATCTTCAACATCTCTGTGCCAAAATTGTTCTTATTTGAATGGCTTATAATTCGCTAAAATCCAATTAATTGATTAATTGAATTTATTAATGGAAGTCAAGTACTCAAGCGATTAGAAAAATTTGTTATTTAGATTTGTTGACGTTAGTAGTGTTGAAATTTCTATTTACAGCAGAGCATTTTTTATCGAATCCTTGTCAAACTACAGAGACGATTGAAAACCTATGTCTTCTTACGACCCGCTGCTTCCTTCAAACATGGTCGAGTTGTGAAAAGATAGAAAAGGATTTAGGGAAGGGTTGGAGAACGTAGAACACCCGGGCACAGCGAAACACTCTCCTGAAAAAGTTGAACTTTTTTTTCCAATGGAAAATTGAAAAATTTGATCGTGCTCTCAGGATATGCGTTCAAAAATGATATTTATTCGAACGACTTACATTTTTGACATGAAAATTGAAATATATTTATTAATAAAAAAATAAAAAAATGGACATTCATAAAAAATATGTGTGAATAAAAATGTCTTCAGCTGGCAAATGAGAATGTGAGTATCTGATTAGCAGCAGAACTCTACAATCACAGTGTTGCAAGCATATTTGAAAATTGATCATTTTCCACCGGACTGATGTAACATGAATTTTTTTTTGTTTTCCTGCTCCTCTCGTGGATTTCTTTTTTTTTTTGTATTCAACATATCGATGGAAAAGAAAAGCTGTAAAAAAATAAGCGCCATAGTTTCATTTTTAGAAGTGTCTTATCTAACTGCTATTTTCATTTTTGCAACTGTACAATTTAAAAATTTTTTATTTCCAAACATCTGCTGAGTTTTTGTTTAAAGATTGATTGTCTGAATGTTTATTACAATTTATGAACCATATTATTATAAAGCGTAGCGATATTTTGGAGTCGAAACATTTCGGCGCATACCATACCATGAATAGAGGTATTAAAGATTATAGATGATACAGGAGTAGACGTAAACATGTCATGAATTTCGAAGTAGAGATTTTAGATGCAGAGTAGTTATAGGGTTGAGCCGTAAAGAGGAGAGTTGTTGTTCTGCCCACAGAATATTTTTTGTCTTTTCTTTCCCATTTTAAAATGCTTCTTCATTCCGAAACAGTTGCAAGACCTTACTTTCATTACAGGATCATACCATTTTGAGATCGATGTAAAGGCAAGTTTTAAAAAAATACATCTAATATGCAGTCACCTTTACCATTACCTTTACATACCATTTTGAGATCGATGTAAAGGCAAGTTTTAAAAAAATACATCTAATATGCAGTCACCTTTAACGAGGTTGAGAGAAAATTTTCTCTCAACTTGTTGTCATTTTGTCATACGTAAATTATTGTCATTTTCGTTTCATCATCTGTTATAGCAATAATGAATTGGTTTCATTCAATTTCCTAGAAAATCTACGAATACTTTTTTTTTCTGTATACAAATTTTCATTGAATTTGATTTTGTTTTCATTAATGCATGAATTTTAATTGACATCTTGGAAATATTAGTGGTTTAAATGAATATTATTTTGTCAACGCTTGTGCTGAGTCGAATGATGAAATTTTTCACTTTTCCAATGAAAAAAAAAAAAAAAAAAAAAAAATCACTATTTTGAAGCAGCGCTGTCTGCTTTGCCTGGATTTCTTACTTTGCCCGATTCTCTCTAACAGTATTTTATTTCTTTGATTAATTTATGCACGTTCTTGTTTCGTCGATCACAAGATTTTTCGACAATTTTCACGCTGCATCCGCAGACACCCATTAGATGGAGGGAATCAAGGTTGATTAGGAGCTGCAGGGTGAAACATCCGAGAAGGGTTTGCTTGCACGAGACACTTAAATCATCCAGCTTTCACGGAGATTACGGTATACACAACGTTCCACCATTGTTAAATGTTAAGCGAGAACTTTCGAGCGCCCTCCAATACATGCAGGCGTGTAAGGAGAAGTGCCCGAGATTTCATTCTTGCAACCCCATTTCGTTGCGTTCATTGTAGCTATCATGACATGGGCCTCTAACTGTTTCGAGGCAAATTACGTTTCAGGCGACGAATTTTGTGCCGAGATTTTTACTTTCACTTTTTTGTTATTCCTTTTTCCGACGGTTTTGTTCTCAGAGAAAAAGAAAAAAAAACCGGTAAAAAATAATTCGTGTAACCTGACAGACACTGCTGACTTTAATGTTCTCCCAAATAGCATGAGAAGCAAAAGGTATTTTCACATTAATTGAAGTAAGCCTCTCTGCCCGGAGGAGAGACTTTTTGTGATCTTAATTTATTAAATGATATATTGCGAAGTTCAGATTCGAAATGGTCACGCGTAAGCCGATAGGTTATCAGATATTTTAGGATTAATTTCACATAATAATGGATATGGCATTGTTGTTATATCTTTTAGGTCACAAAACTCCTATTATTACTTTCCATTTATAGTCATTATGAATTGAATTGTGTTTAGTACATATAATTATTATCTCTTAGATCTACGTGGAGACACTAAATCGGGTTAGTGCTGATGAGTCTCGAACGATGTAAAGTATACGAGTACGTCCTTCTGCGAATAACTTAAAAAGACTATACTGGTTTTTAGCAAAACTTAATAAACAAGACACAGATACGTCAGATGGGTCTTGAGTTATTTGTAATATGAGATAGATTCTGGAGAGTTCTTACTATAACAAAATAGATGTCGATATGTGCTTAACAAAAATTTTTACCATGTCATCTTAAACCTCATTTCAGGGCCTCATTGTAATCCAGTTGCTGATGCCAACTTTGTTTGACAACGTCAAAATGTCAGGTGTTTGAAAAAAAAACCAACAAAATGTATTAATCATTAGCAACATGAAATGATCGCCATTGGGGTTAATGTATCGTGGATCATTTATCGTGTCAGATAATTGTGCTGCACGAGTGAATTAAGGAGTAATTTGTCACGAGGGAATTTGTCGAGAGATAAATTGGCTTTTTACACCGGAGAAGAAAGAATGTCAACGATTCGTATGAGTTTGTCAGACTGTATTTCAGTCTCACTCATGTAGGCGTCGAAACATATATAACTCGAACGTTATTTCTTGTCACCCTTTGCACGGTGAGTGTTTTTCCATTGTCAAGGTGTCAAAGCGCGAGTGCTCAATGAGCCCTGAATATTGGTCTTGCATGTTAGTATAAAAAGAACCAGGAAGGGTTCTAAACAGAGGAGAACTCAACGTGAAAGCGCAACGAACTTCAAGCTCACTCCATTCTCCCCTTTCATGTGTTCTTGTTACTTCCACTTCCTAAACCATGCATGTAACACTTTTTCTTTCATTACTCTCAGAATATTCACTGAGAAACGATTTTTTTTTTGGCTTGCCATGATCTCGAGATATTAGATTTAGGAAACAACGATATTCTCATTTATGTATTACTATCGAGGTGATTCAATTTTTAACTTAATGAAGCGTTATTCATATTGCAGCTTATTTTCATACGCTTTTTAAAGTGTTCAAAACGGTCTCGAAATGAAGCATTTTATTTGTATCGATTTGCTCGAAGGGCTTCGTTGCCAATGAAACTATTTACCTCCGCAATGGCATTTGAAAAATTTCTTCCCTTTTGCGAGGGGTAAAGAGCAAAAGAGCATTCTTCTGTGCGGTGCATTCTTTCCATCCCTCCCTCCCCCAATTTTTGTTTGCTATAGCTAAACTGTATGTGGAAAAGTGACGCTGCAAAGGTATTAGTTTACGCGAGATAATTTATAGGATAGAAACTTACCCTCATGATCGAAAGCTCACATCGTCCCCTTGACGCTGAGTAACCACGTTCAGCACCACGAAACGCGAACGAAAATAAAAAGTACTCCAGTAAAATGTGAAATAACGTAGTCGCATAAATTTTATGCACAACCGTATTATAAATAACGTGCAAACAAAATAGACACGTGAAGATGTACACTTTTTTCACCAATGCACCCCCGAGCACCCACACAATCACACGAATACACTAAAACCGTTTTCACCAGTGTGATAATATATGAACAAAAAAAACTATCCTGGACGATGTAATAACTTCAGGAAAATATCACGGACGAGCTGAGCTCGATAACATGTCGTTGCACTTAATGGAGTCCAAAAATTTTTTGTTTGTTTGTAATTTAATTCGATACTCGAATTCGATAACTGCACTGTCATTCCTCATACAATAATGATAAAGTACGAAAACTGATAGGAAATGTTGCGCCGACTTATCCTATTGGCACTTCAAATTACGAGAGATCTGTCACTACATCTTCAACCTTTTTTTAACAAGACTGATTTTTTTCTTTTGTTTATAATTGCATGTCAATCGTGTGTCGTTTACTTTGATATAGTTTTAAAAACGTGTGAAGTATAGCATGAAAATGAGTTCCCACGTGTTTCGGGTAAGCACGTTGCGGGTCCGAAGTTTATCTCGCGATTTCGATAGAGGACAGTGGGAGTCTGTGTCAATTTTCGCGGGGCTCGATACACAGTGAAGCCGGCAGAGCTTGAGGAATCCGTTGCGAGGCCTTGGCCAGGCAGCCTCCGACTGGCCACGGTATATCAGCTACGCAAGCTCGCAAGCTCCGTGGCCTCCAGCGACGATTTGGCCACGCGCAAGCTCCCGTTCGTTGGTGGCGCGCGTCCTCGGCCTCGGTAAGCACGCCAGGGACACCAGTGAAATAGCGCGAAAAAGAGAGACGAATATTTGTGGCCGAGAACGTATAAGAGCAAGAGAACTACGTGTTCGCCAGGGGCTGCAAAGCATGCGGGGGTGAAAGGCGACGGTGACCCTAGACCCGTCACAAATTCTTAGCGTTCCAGCGGCAAATTTTCTCCCCTTTATGCCCTTCCCCTTTATCCAACATATATTATCTCATTGTACGCAGCAGATCTGAGTGGTATCGAAAACCGAACGTGTATACTCGTCATGTTACGAGTCCCGTTGGTTAAATACATGTGTGTTCGATGCGATCATCTGTTTGATTATTTGTAAAAGAATTTAATATCTCAGATGAGAAATGGAAACCTTATACATTTTTTTTTCAATCTATCAGAGCTGAACAATCCATTGTACAATTTCGGTGTGGAATTTAGTTTCGAAATTTGGATGATATTTTCAGTTGAAGTTAACTGAAGTGGAATGTAATTGCGACACTGAATTGCATAGATAGGTGTAAACTTCACTTCGCTGGGCGTTGCAGTATCGTAGAGCAGCCCTTTTCTGTGCAAGTATACGAGCTTAAAATGTATCACGGTGTCAGCTAAATTCACAATCTTTCGCTTCGTTGAGGTCTTCTTCGATAGATGAGAAGGCATCACACTTTTTTCATAGTCAATCATCTAGAAGGCTATAGATAAACTCGAGCTTTTGCGCTTCAAAAGAACTTACCGTAACAGAAGCAATTTTTGTGGCAAACTTTTCCATTCTATCCTCAAGCGATTCTTATAATACCAGAGAATCTTCACAGGCGTTGAAAATAGCGATGGTTGGTAGAACGATGCTCTCAGATTACCAGTCATCGTACTGCCCGCACGAAGATATTCAAGACTCAAGAGCAAATTTACACTGATTCGAACCGTTCAAAAGTTCGAAATACAATTCTCCAGAGGGCGTATTTATAGTAAAAATAATATTGTGTAAAATCTAAGGGAAAGTAAATTTAAATGATATTTTCGATATAGAAATCGTGGTCCTTTCTTAAGAGCCCATACCTTTCAATTATTTTAATGTGCTCCTGGTGGTTTATGACATAAGGCAATGGGTACTGTACTCATGGCTTGTGTAACATCGGTAGACTAAGAGCAGAACTCTTGAGATAAATGAAAAGCCTCCAAATAATAGTACGAATCGTTGATGCTAAGGTTGACAACACTGAAGTAGATAGAATAAACTGAATAGGCACTTAAAGAGGATACAGCCCTGCATAAAAGCTTCATGGTTGTAACAAAACACTTGAGGACATTATAAGTTCGTAAAGCGGCCCCGCGTTGAGTCTGTGGTTGTACACAAGTAGTAGAACGAGGTTTCGAAGCTGCTCATCTTGTCACAAATGATGGTCTCGTCGGTACGGACTCTACGAAAAGCTAATCATTTATTATTTGTGCACTCGAAGTGTCATAAACGCTTGATTTTTGTCAGATAATTGGCAGACTTCAAGTGATCATTTACACAAGCAAAAAGCTTCCAAAAGCTTGTGGTTGTTACGCAGTTCTCTCTAGGGCTTCCATACCAAAAAAAGTTCGCACGTCACTGTTTTAAGACTGTCATCGTATTAAGACCACGAGATGACAGCAATAAGATAGACTTTAAACTTTAACACAAGATATGATGAACCTAATTCTTCTCAGACATCTTTGTGTCAAAATTTACTTGCACTCGTTCCATTGTCGTTGTTTGCTTAGCTATTTCAAATGCAATCTTGAAAATATCGACCCGTGTCCAACTTTGAGTATTATTTTTATTAATTATATCGTGGAACATCAAGCAAAGACGTATCAAATATGATATTTTTCTCACTATATAGGTGAGGAATATGTTGATTCGAGAATAAAATGAACGAATCTAGTTTGCCGAGAGTAAGAGAACGTTTTCGTTTTCTAAATAATCAAAAACTCGTGTAGGATGAGTAAACGTGCATAAAAGAAATTGATTCTTCACCAATACCAAGAAAATATGGGTTGTTTGGGATCAGTAAGAAAAAAGAAGTCGACATTAAAGCCACGAGGGTTGTCGATGGAGTTTTTCGGTTAGCGAGCGCTTCTCACGTCTACTCGCGTTTTAGTATCGCACATGAAGCCGGTAAAGAATGTCGAGGGGCTCTATTTTACAAACTTGGCTTCTAAACTGTAAAATGTCGTTCACGTATTCAATAAATCTTATCGTTGATATCTTTGTGTGTACATAGCGAAGAAAGATTTGTTTCAGCCTCGAGTAGAGTTTTCGACGATCTCTCGGTTTTTTTCTTTTTCCTCCACTATATATATATACTCTTGTATCCCGTTTTCCCTTTGCCTTCCTTTCATCCCTCCAACGTAAGAGTTTGTAGGGCATAGAAAAAGGAGTTGGAATGGTGGAGAGACGAGTGCACATAAAAATTGATATGAATCGTGACTGAGCTTAAGGTTTTATATTTGAAGATTTGTTTCTCGTTTCGTTGAAAAGATAAGAGAAAAAAAAAAACACAATAAAAGACAAACATTTATTTCGTCGCTTTTAACTGGAGTTTTCACATGCGTATGTTAAAATCTTTTTTCGTGTCAACGGAAGAGCTTTTAAACTGAGAGTAAGATTCACCGTCGACTTACGGCTCTAAAGATTAAGACTTTGAGAACTACGTCCATTTGCATTCATGAAATAAATCATTGAGTGGATAAAATAAAATCTGATGACAGGAACAAAAAACTATCAATAAATCTGTTCCATTTTTCGTAGTTGAACTATTTAATGGTATCTTTAACGTTCTATCCTATCCGATTTTGATAAACCGAACTAATCACTTCAACCGCTATCTTTTCCCAATTCATGAACGTTTATACACCTATGAGACCTCGCAAGCTTCTCGAGAGTATTACTGACTCTTATGTACCAATATCTTTCCTAATATATGATTGCATCAAATTTGCATATGACCTCTGGGACACTAAGTAAAACCCAGCTGGTACCACTACCTACATTTTCGCCAAGTTTCACTTAATGAACGCACCGCCAGAAACTGACAATAATTCCTTTCCACTGAATATCGATGTCTGAGCCCATCCGGAGCAGCTTAACTCGATAGTTCATCAAAATTACGCACCGATTGTGTATCCATTACAGTTGCATATTTAGTTAAAATTAAATATGAATCACTGGGTAGCCATGAACAAATCAATACAGCATCGAAATAGCATATTCACATCGATATAACGTTAACCGCTATTCTTGATTTACCTTTAACATATAATTACATTCGAAAAGCTACAAACTACTGATAAGTTACAAATCGTTTATCATTGTCGACGAGTCCGAGGCACCATGGCATTGACGTGCCTGTAGCTAATGATCGAAGCTCCGTTGACCCTATACTATATATATATATATTGGAGACAATTAACGATAAAGAAAAAATTTTGTTTGGGCATGTTGGAAGCAATTGAACATTTTTGGAGAGGGGAATTAGGATAGTGACAAAGCGAGTAAGGCTTTTTCTGTCATATGTAGCTAATGTTGCTTAACAGCTTAGAGATGGGCCCTCCATTAAGAACCTCGTGATTGGGAAAAAAATGCCTGCTTTTTTTTTATGCTACAGTATACAATCGATTCTTAATTCAGGTCCCTCAATTTGCTTTTGTCATTGACGTTCGAATAGTTGATATGAAAAATTGCAAAAATTAATTGAAAGTTACTGATACAATTATGGATTGATTGCCATAACAACTGATTGTATCATGAAAATAGTCGAGAATTTACTACATTTTGCAATCTAGTAAAATTGAACTTCACATAAACATTTATGCGAATATGGCAGAGTACAAGAAATTGAGAAACGTTGGTATTTACATTTACTTTCAACAGGGTCAGATTTTCCAACGATTTTCATTGTTTTGCATTTTTTCCTCTGCATGTAGCTTCAAACTGTAGATGTTTGGGTGGAATAACTGGTGATGCTCAAACTGAGCGTGCACAGCTTTGGAAACACTACAATTATGAGTAAACAAGCCAATGAAACCGCTGGAGGTATATTGCCAGGACGAAATCATGCGTCTGGGAAAGCAGATTAAAATTACAGGATAACATAGCCCTGTTGACCATTCTGTACATTGTATATACCAGCTTGAGCTTTCAAAGGTTACATGCACCTAATTGAAAAAGCCAACTGGATTATTTCCGGGCTCTGTTGCTTAAGGCCGAGAACACGATCTATTTTATTCTTTGAGGAGAGTTGAGTATGAGAAAATAATAGATTATGAATTAATGAATAGAATGGTTATGTGGAAGGGTAATGCGTGGCTATACTTGAAATACAATGAGATGTGGAAGTGATTACAGCAGCTTATGGCTTCCGTATTCTAGTTTCTCCTTGTACCATGTGGAGAGAGTTACTTTTGTATTCATCTTTTTAGATGAAATTTTTTAATTTGCCTTTAACTCCAACGTGATGGAAATATTATAACTACTTATTCATCATATGACAGGGGAAAAAATGTTACACGCTAATGAAATTGTGAATTTTCGGAAGAATTAATATCAAATGTGGCACTGATTAATCAGCTCGAGCTCACCTGATGCAGCTACAATAAAACCATGGAAGCAGAGAGGAGCCCAGCAATTTTAACCAATGGAAATGTATTCGAACACAATTATCCCTGCTGGCCTCTCCTACTTCTTCATATATTTCGTCGTAGCCTATCGGGTTGGCTTTTTTCCAATCAACTGATGTATTACATCAATGTTATATCAGCAAAAAACAAAAAAAAAGGTTTTTTTTTTTGAAAATTTTCATCAGTTCAGCTAATTTTTACATAAGACGAGTTATTTCAAGCGTTTAACACAACTTCGTTCATGTTGGGGAAAACTTGAAACAAAGACACACTCATAAGGTACCTGCATTTCGTGTGCTTCCAGCAAGGGAAACTTCTCATAGAGTTGTTTATTCTCTTGGGACCTGGTAACGAAGCTGTACAAGTTTTCATAGTGTAGAACAACAAAATAAATTGAAATGTTTGCACCCATATCATCACATTTGACCTCGCATATGTATGTTTTTCAACCACGAAAGATACACTATCTCGAATACAGCAGTGAGATAATGGTTACCGAGACTTTCAAATTGTAGATTTTTCCTGGTAAAGAATCTTACACGGCAAGGCCTTGATTTAATACATTTGAAAAACTTTCGTTATTCCAATTGAACTAGATTTTACTCGTTCAACTTTCGACTGCCTGCGCGAGCGAAAATATTGGAGTTATGCGTTTGACAGTGATTAGCTGATTTTAAAGATTTTTCTTGAGCCAAATGTTTACAAAAATGACCAAAAAATGTCTTGACCAAACTTTGAATATGAATTCTTCCAACAATTTATTATGTTTTGGGTTATAATTCAATTTAATCGGTTGGATATCCATATGAATATGGACTTATAAAAAAAAGCTCTTTAATCATATCGATCGAGTCAACAAGAACAAGGAGACTAGAGAGAGGGAGTGGACACAGCACAAGCTGATACGTGATTCAAACGTCTTTGAAAATCCTGCTTGCAATAGTTTCCAATCGTGCTATTATCAGTGCTGATGATGAGAAGCTCCGATGTGTACAGTAATAGAAATTGTCAACGGTATGAAACTGACTGTTCAGAGCATGCGCACTGCAAGGAAATGATCTTATCGTAACAAATGGTCACGCGTGATTCATATTTATACTACATTTAATACATTTTTTTGTTAGTCTCACAACGAAAATCAACAATTGATTATCTACGGCAGGCACTGACGAAATCGTAAGAGATCCGTTGACGCGACTCACTTTGATAGTTTGATTCAAATTATGGATTAAATGTGTACGTTATCACGTCTAGGCTAGCAAGAAATTCTATATTTCTGGACGATTAAATGTTTTCCATTCATAGACCAAATGCAATGTGGAAATTGCCATTTCGTGTTCATCTAATTTTCAATATTTTCCCATTCTCTTCGAATGAATTTCGAAAGATAAGAACATTGAAGCACATTACATCCCATGTAGCTGAACATTCTTGAGATCTCATTTGACAGACGCAGTTGTTCAGCTTAGTGAATAATGGCGCAACGTGTACCATTATTAGCGGTGACGGTATTATTATACCATCACCGCTAGCTAAGTATCTGATAAAAGTGATATATTATTATTACTACTACCTGTGGCATATGAGACTCCCATATTATTAGTATATCTATGTAAAACATATATTATAACTTTAAATTGAAGACCATTGAATATTGTTCCGCGTCCATGGGTTCATGAATCACGTGTTCTGTCGTTATATCGTTGGTACAATTAACTCAAATAGTAATTTTCCAAATAAAAGTTTTTTCGTGTACAAATATAAATTGTGACTAAATCGTAAGGATTTCTGTTCGAAATCGATTGATGTAGCACGGAATTTCTCTTATATCAGATTCCTAATATCACAACGCGGAATTCGAATAATTTCTTAAAGCTTTTTCGAATATTTACATTAAAAAAATCGAAGTGAAGGTCAGGGGGGCTAATATTGGAGCCTCATACACACTGACATTAAGTATTAACGGTCTAGAATGGAAAAAAAATACTAACATTGTGAGACAAGCGGGTAATTGAAGGCGAGCAAGTTTGGAGGTAGACGGAGCTGTTGATACGATCGAAAAGCTCGTTAATTAACCTACTGTCGAAACACTGGAAGCTGTCCAAACGAGAGCTCTCACCACAGATTAATAGACAGCTGGCTTCGGCGCAATTAGTTTTAGGGATAAACGTAAACGTGACCGAGTATGTCTCTTGAATTCGTTGTGGTGACGAGAGGGAACCTTCAAGTTCAACAATGGTATCATCCAGTATTTTGTCGACGATTTACTTGAAACTAAAATTATGGCGTTTCCTTATTTTATACAGAACCATATGTTATTCACCGATTATAGTATATAACTATTAATGATCATTGTTCAAATTAATCATATCGATGACTGCCGTGACTTCAAATGAAGTCGAGATCTTGTAGGATTGGGTATGAAATTATTTTTTATTCACCAAAAATTCTGGGAGGGTAAAAAACGTTTGTTAAAGCTTGAAAAAATCGTACAAAATGTAAACAATAAAAACGTTCATTGAAAGCGAAATAAAGCCCGCGTTTTTTAGCGTCAAGTATTGTTGTATAAGTGAAGAATCATCACGAAGATAAAAAAAAGTCATAGCGTATGAAAAATAATTCATTGAAAACATATGAATCGATGAAGCTGCAGAACTTTCAATCGAATATCTTCCAACCAGAATGCTTATTTTGTTTGAGAGGCTGCGAAACTCGAAATAAAATCAATCTTACTTAGTTTGTGTGGTATGTGATATCTAAAATCTTCTTATTAGAACCTATTTCTTGGTACAGCATCAACAAAGCAATATGATTTGTTCGGACAGATGAAGCCTCCTGCATCGTCGGTGAACGCAGCCGGAAATGATGGTAAAGCGGGAAAGAAAGAGTTGGATAGATAGAGAGTAGGAGATAGAGAGAGAGAAGAGCTTGTCATAGTGAGCTCGACGATCGCATACCATTTTGTGGTGAACGGACAACCGCGAGAATGGGGACGAGAAGCTTTGGTTGACAAGCCTGACGCATCTCTCTCACGTCTACGTAGATTTCGCAAGGGTTGGGGAGTCACGTGGTATGAGGCAGGTGAAGAGGATGGGGTGTCCAGTAACACGTTTGGACAATGCATCAACCATCTCCCCAGGGTATCCTGTGCTTCGTGTTATCTCATTCTCTTATAGTCTTTGACGTTTTAGAGTATTGCCATTGGAACCGAGGCATGTTCAGATAAATAAGGATTTTATTCGGAGATCAATTTCCAAGATGTATGATCACATGAAAACTACAATGAGTACTGTCGAAAATCGAATGAACACGGCTAGCGAACGATGCTGAGAATGCACTAAAAAAAAAATACATATGCACTTGTATACTAAAGTGGAACAACCATGGACCCTCCTAAAATCTTATTGAGACAATCATTACATACTCTAGTGGATACTTACTTCTATATTGACACAATACCTTTGCACGTATTTCTGTAGATAGCTGAATGACCATCTACCACAAGTGGGTAAAACACTCTTCCCATCACCAGACTCGACATACACATACACATACACCCCAGATACATGTATATATGAACACATAAAGATAACATCATAATCATGACGATACCATTCACACGTTCCAGATCCAGTTGTCTCCGGTGCTACGCTGGAGAATCTCTGGTACAATGGAACGTTCGCACGGTTCCTGGTATATTCGCGGGACCGTTTATATCCATCTACTACCCTTAACCGCGTGGAAGCTCAACTTGCACTCCCATCATCCTATCCTTTCAAAAGCAGTCAGGCTCATCCGTTTCACCTCTCTTACTCACATTTTGTCCATCTCGCGATCTCTCTTGCTTTTTGCCACTAAAATGGATACCAATTTCACGGAGCTTGCAGCAGCAGCTCTCCTATCTCCCACGGGCCACAGCGCTCTCGCGATGGCGAAGGGGCGAAAAGCTCCATGGAAATTAATGATTGGGCCCAACTTGATAAATCGACAACGTTAACAACATCATTGAGACCAATTCTCTTATATTTTAGCTTCGTATATGCGAACTCGTTTTATACATTTTTTTTGTTGGTGTTAAACGAGAGTGACTTTAAGACTTTCAAAAAGCTGCAGTCATTGATTGTGAAAATCACCAATTGAGAAAATGTGCGATTCTGTCTATCAATTTTTTTTTTCATTTTGGAGATTTCAGTTGAAAGTTGGAAAAAATGCAAAAAACATTGTGATCCGAGTCATGGATTACATTTTAGAGAACAAGGGGAAAAGGGTCAAAATTTACAAACTCGTGGATTTTATGCACTTGGGACAAGTGGATGGTATGAATCAAAGTGACAAATACAGATGCTAAGAACAAGTTTTGCAGTTATTATGAGGCATGTACAATTTATTTGACAGCATTGAAACGTTATTACGGGTTTTATTTTCGGTTATAGCTTCGACGAAATAATTGGGAATTTTACTCACCGTCCAGCCAGCGAAGCTATCGAATTTATTATCGAGCACATATGACAGTTAAAATAATTGGTAAAATGGCTGGCAGCGTGACCGATCGCCCGAAGTGGTAAATTACTTCTCATTTTACTAATCGCACAGTATTGTGGGTTGCAATTCATTCGGACAAGCCAACAAATAATTTTTGCTCATGAATTATATATGACATGGACTAATGAGATCGTAAAAAATATATATGTATAAATCATTCATAAATATTTACAATTTGAAAATGAAATGGACTCCTGTCACACGTGACACCCGCATCGACTACATAACGTTTTGAATTTGTTGTTCAAAATCATTATTGCTTTACATGTTGCTTTGCATGTCTAATCTTTATAACCTATAATTATAACCGGATGAGGTACTTTTTTATTGTGACAATACTTTTAACAATCTGAAATGAAAATGTTTTCGAACACCCAGAAAATTGCACTTTCACGCATATTTGGTATTCAATATGGTATATAGGGGTTCGAAAAATGAATTGCATTAAATCCGAATGTTCAAGGTATTCACAAAAAACAGTAGTCACCGAGAGCCATTTATGGTTTGTGTACCGTGATTCTAGCCGGAAGCTTTCCTGAGGTTTTACAAATCATTAACGAGTCTCGCCGAGATTTTCGGAAGTTTTGTTCAATAATACCACCAAAGATCTTTCCGGGACTTTTTGAGTTTCGCCACGGCTTATACTGTTCAGAATTTTTTATTAGATTCAATAATTTTTTTTTTTTATATATCTCAAAATTTGTATGTTATTTCAAGTTCTTCGGCGTGTGTGGTGAAAATTGCATTCAAGATAACAGACTAGGAACGGTTTTTCAAGTTATTTGCAGCTTTGCAGCAAAGCTAACATTTTTTGTAGAACATCATGGAAATATAAAGCGTCATTTTTGAAATGGAAACGTTATTTTTTTCGCGTCCTGCGACTAGCCTGCCAGATTTTATTTAAAAAATGTATAAAAATTGGGTCACTGATTCGCGTTATCTAATCATATGCCCGATCAGTACTAACCTTTTGTTATGCCTTGGAAAGTCTGATATGTTCGAATATATTTTCTGAAATTCTTGGAAAGTCTCGACGAGGGTACCGGAAAACAGAGCATGCGGGATTCTTGACGAGACATCTCAGCGAGACTACTTTTATGCACGGATGGAGATTTAACTCGTTCGAATCGGTTACTCCGCATCCGTATACATAATTAGCATCATCATCGAATTCACGTCAATCCTATCTCAAACGACAATGCAGCATTCTCCGAACATCCGGAGGTTTAGCAAGCTTGTGCAGTTTCGCTAAGCTTGCATCGTATGCAAGGACGAGATAGAAGACGATGACAAAGATTGTCGTCAGCGTTCTCCGTATATTAATTCATCACCTCGTTAGCCCTATCCACTTCTAATTCTATAGAGGCTCTACCCTAATCTTATATGCACGTATACCAATATTATGCCTCTTATTTTCCCTCAACACTTTTTGGAAAAATTGTATCTATTCCAGCTATTAATTTATTTTCTTTTTCATTCCATCGGTTCGTAGATAAATTCAATTTCAAAACAGCAAGTACTGGCATTTTGTAATTTCAAAGATTTTTCTTGCGTAGAAGTCGAATAATATTTTCTTTTGATATTTGTTTTAATTATTCAAATTATGCAAAACATCCGGGACATTTTGACTTATAATTAATTCATTGAACACAGAAGCATTGATCCTTCTCTTTTTTCAAATTCTTTTATGCCTATAAAATGAATCAGGTCAAATTGTACTAATTACGGTGAAAATATAATAAACGATGAATCAAGAAAAAATGAAAACGAAGAACACACCAACCAAGAGCGAAAAAAAGCAATGTCGACGCTGCTCATTCGCTTGAGAAAAAACCTATAGCTTTATTCTGCCCGTTGTGACAAAAAAATACCTTGATGAAGACGAGTCGCTAAGCTTGGTTGAAAAAAAAGATTAAAAATAGTATACGAGTTGAGTGCAGAAGCTTCGTCGCGGTCATAAAACCAACTGAAAAAGTTGAGTTGAAAGCAAAAAGATCGGAGTATCTTCACCAACTGAGGGATGAAATATTTCTCGAGGAAATTAAAATGCCAGACTGTACGAAAGGCGAAAGAAAGGAAGGGGATGGCCAAGTACGGTTTTCCCTGCTTATTTATTCCATTAACTCCTATTCCTCTCTCTTTTCCTCTTTCTCTCTCGTCTGCGGTGACTTTTGCCTCTACCCTACAACGAATTCAAATCTCGAATGATATTCATTTATTAAAATAATGCTCTTCTGTTCTCGATGTACTAAATAATTACCGGAAGTTCATGACACACGTATTAATTTCTTCATATTTATAATTGTTATGACTGGCATTATTTTCTCATTTCGACAAAAACAATAATTCTCATTCTTTTCGCTAAATAGTCCAAAAAAAAAAAAAAATTCGAGAATATACCGTTTTGAAAGCAATAGTTTTGAATTGAGTTAATGACAATTGTTTCAAACACGATTATACGAATTTGTCTATCCGTCAAAACTTGATGAGATAACAGCCTGTGAAGAATCTATGGAAAGTGTAATAAAAAATATTTCGATCTCGCAATGAATAGGGTAATAGTGCGACGGATGAAAATAGTGACGAGTATCGATAAATTTCTTGCATCATTAACCTTTTTGGTCGCTTCATCAGTGGCCTTTAATCAATGACATTCAAACTATGGAGTCAGAATTTGGGACACCGGTTAATGATTATAAGCTTTAAAAACTTCGAACATTCCTCATCACCCAATTAACGAAGTCGTCCTTCTCACCCGTCGAATCGTTAGTCGATTGTGTGAAAGTTTTTAATTACACATAGCCGCATTGGCTCGATTGAGCTGCTCAACGAATGCAGCTCTGGCAGGTTCATAATTTTTTATAATATGAATATTAAAGTAATTAAGACTCATTTAGTACTAATATTTTCATGCAAGAATTACAGACCTAATGCCCCAACTTATTAATTCTTCATGCTGAATTTCAGTTCATTAATCTATTCGGCACGTAGAATTTGAAAAATTTTCAGAGCATATTAAACCTTTAGTTTGCACAGGTGAATCAGGAAGAAATTGCTGTGTTTCTCTATTTACTCTCCATGTGTATCAGTGTACAATCATGAAGGTTCGCAATTATTTGGATAAGCTTCATTATTAACGTTTATCATTCAAATAAAGCCAGGCATGTTGGTGCGAGGGTATAAAAATGCGGTAGAGCGGCTAACGCAAGCTTTCTCTTTTAATACTTGGTATCGAGCCGCTACTGCATTGCTTGATTTTGATTTTGGCCAGTATTGATGAAACACGTATATTCACGGTTGACATATATACCATTATTATTCAGACATTTCCAACATGTATGTTCTTTCGATTTTAAAAAACGATTTTTTAATACAATCGTCCATTTGAAAATTGCAAAAATAGAAGTTTCCCGATGTATTGCGATTACAAGTTGAAATGTTAATTTCATACTGACCAAATAAGAATGGAAATCAGAACATTCCATTGAATTTTAAAAGTCTGCTCCTTCGTATGATTCACCGACTTTTTTATGCAGGTTTTATTATAGGTTTCCCATGGAAGTCTATTAGAAATAAGTTTTTTTTTTTTTTTTTTTTTTTTTTTACGCGCGTAATAAATTTTTTCCGTTTGATCTTAGTTTTAAGCGCTGGCTAACCTTCGTCATAATGGGTGCGATAACGATCATGGAATTTTTTCCCTCAATTCTGTCTACCTCTGTTTCCTTTAGCTTCAAATCTATTTGAATTTAAATCTGTAGCAGTTAATGCCGCAATGGTCAAACTCATAGTTACGGCTCATTGGCCTTGACTATTCGAAAGGATATAAAGGATTCCACGTGAGTGAGATATTCAAGCCTAAATTGTTAATGATTTTTTCATAACTTTTTTCAAATGGCTATAAAAGGCTGTGCGTTTCACTTTATTTAATTACTATTATGACGATGTAAAAATTGTGCAATGGACACAATTCTAATGAAATTCAATGGTTTAAAAATTTACGAAGTTTACTGTCGATATTCGTGTCAATATTCGAACCACTCTGCATATTCACTGCCAATTGCTTCTTCGTATCAAAATGAGGGAAGATTTTATGCTCTATTATTTCGCAGAAATAACTATTCGGTTCAAATGTTGACGCCGCTCTTTCTTTTTTTCTCATACAGCTTAGACCTTGACATAGTAACGTGTTTATTCTGGAACATAATCAACCTTAGACTTTCAAGTACTCCCGGCTGCAATCATACAGGCGTTTGCTAGTTTCCCAATATAAGTTATTTACCACACGAATCAGTTAGATCAGACACTACAAATTACTTATATCAGAAAGTTCGTTAAGTGTTTGCTAAATGCCTCTTAATCGAAGTTCTCTGAAGTTTGCATGTTTACGTGTTTCCATCCAAATTCTCTGCCGATTACACCTTCAATCTTCAGGTGTCAACTCAGTATATACGTCATAGCATGAACATTGGTGTCAAAATCAGTCATACAAATTATTATTTTTTTCAAAATGGCAGCGAAATAAACTTTGCCAATCGATTTTCGCTTCACATTTGTAACTTCCACTAGAAATTAAAAAAAAAAAAAAAAAAACAGTTTTACAATAATTGCAAACATTGTGCAATAACTGGCCCGATAAAATCATGTACTCAATTTCAACTTGATCATCTTACTGATTGCTGAGATATCGTGGTCATCAGTTGAAGTTGCGCATTTTTTGAATATCCTGCTTGAAGATGTTTATAATTTTTCGTTTTGTCGAAAAAAAATTTTTATGCGTTTTTAAAGAATTATTGATTGGATGTAGACGAATTTTTATGAAGAAACCTCGAACGGATTTGAACTCATTTTAATCGGAAAGTCAATTTCGAAAACAGAATTGAGAGTAGAGATACGTCTTTTAACTGAAAACAACGATGTTTTCAAAATTTAAGAAGCATTTCCGGCAAATTCTAATGTATTTGAAAACAGTTTTATGAAAGTTGAAAACTCCTACATAACTCCAAAACAGACAACTCGTTGGAATAAAAAATGGTCAGTGATTGATATTGTACCGACTGAGTAAGATAAATCTCAATTTATATTAGTGAAAACAAAAAAACCAGCGATCACAGTCTGGAGAATTTGATATAGAGTAGCTCATACATTACGCTTTCTCTGTCTCATCGTTGCTATAACCGATCGTGACACTAAGGAGGAAAGTCTGACCGGCGAAGAGGGGCGGGAGGGAAAGGCAGTGAAATCGTCTGAGAAGATCTCAGTGTTTCTCTCCGTTCGGAAAGTGCGAGTGCGACGAAAAATCGGTGAATGGCTTTTAGTTCACTCCTGTATACCGATGTTGGCTGCTGTGCTTGCCCGTTTGCATCTCAGTACGATTCGGACCGTGGCAATCGTGTTCGACTCTCGCAGTCTCGCAAATCGTGCAAAAAGTAAAATTTTCTAATTAGCGCCACGTAATTTTTTCATTTTATTTTTTCTATCCTTTTAAATTATCGACCACAACTTTGTGGTAAGCTTTGATTATACTTTTATCTGCGGAGGTGATGAACATTAAATCCCCATGAAAATTCGTGACGGTCGTTTATTTTTACTCGGATGGTGTTGAGGCGTTGTTGAATTATTATTATTTTTTATTTTTTTCCGGCACGTTTTATTCATTCTGTGAGTCATTAAATCCTCTTACTTATGGTGATTTAGAAATCGAATGGTGATTTTTATTTAGGTTCTTAAGGACACAATGTCATGTCGAATTTTCCTTTGTAATTGGAAGCGCGTTACTTATTATTTGCAAAAGTTACTAATGTGCACATAGAACACTTGATTACGTAAAATGAAGTTCAGCTCGATAGTCATTACGAGCAGCGCATTTGAACGGCGAACAATGAAATGAATTCAGCTCCACTGTTCGAATTAAATGCAAGCTGATCATTGAAATCTAAATAAATGAAATCACTCGATTCGTTCAAAATAATTATCTATCTACGTACTAGCTCCACCGGTATTGCCCTTGACCCGTTCCTTAATGAACAAACGTCATAGACAAATGAACGAATATCAGAGTTAATTGTGTGGGTGAAATTACATTTGATAACCTGTGATTCAAATAGTCTTTCAAAAACAACATTCAATCGTGTATCTGTTATGTTAGCCACGTGGTTGTTCGATTAATCGAGAGGAAGTAATTTGTTTGTACGTGCTTGCTTGTTTTCCTCCTGACCTCTATTTCTACAGGGATTAGGGAGGACTTAATTACTCACTGATCGATCCACGACGTTCGAGTCCTGTTCACTTTAGCCAAGACGTATAGTAGGCGAATCTAAATGCAAATTGTTTTCTTATATCAGCTGCTTTTCTTCAGTACTCTTATGAAACAAATCGACAAGATCTTATCGAAAAATTGATACTCAATGACATCAGATGATGGAAATATTGTCATAACATTAGAGATTGGGCTGTTTAGATCACGGATGTGATTTTAATGATATATTTTAAGCGAACTTCTCTCAGTCTTCAACCCAGAATTGGGAGAAAGATAAAAGAGTATTATTTCGTTTAAAATAATTTTAAAGCTCATTTGAAAACTCGATTAAGATAGATCGCATCGGATCAGTAAACATTTTTGCAGAATTCCATTCATTGACTTAATGCCATTAATAATATTATCATTTTTTACTATAATTGAGGTTATTTCAATTCCTATACTGACAGAGTAGGCTTAATGACGGTTGTCTATTGCTCGAGGCTGTAGTCATCCACTCAGCTGAAGATCACTTCTTCGAATTCGTATTCATCAATGTCAATGTTCACTAATAACCTAAATAGCTTTCTTTTTCTAACTGTGAACAATTATATTAATAAGTTTGATGATGTGGCCAGAGGCTTTGAAAATCTTCAAAACGATTCTGCTATGATTACTTTCAATTTATTCTCCAATGGATATTGAATAAGAAACAAAGTTTTTTTGTGATTGGAATTTGATTACTTTAGCACATTTCCAAGGTTCATTATATTTGAAGGATTACAGAAATTCAAAATTAGCCCGAATTAGGTTCTATTCTTGTTTCGGGGAAGCGTAATTCGGTGAAATCGACGATTGCGTCGTTGTCGTGATATGAAAAGTTTAAAGGACTGCTAAATGGCAAGTGGTGATTTCAATACTTGTTTCATAAGCCGTTTACAATGAAAAGAGTTTATTTCAGTTGGATTCACCTCATCTGCCATGGAAAAAAGTGTTCCTTTTCTGTCTTTTCTTAGGCGGAAATATTTATGAGATTCTGCTTGAAATAAGGAGCAATTAATAGCTTTCGGATCCGTCCACGTGTATGAAAAGGTCATCGCTGTTAAAATAGGTTCAGAAAGTCCTAAAATTGCTCTCTTCGTTATTTAGTTAGGATTTATTCGTGAGTTCTGTTATTACAAATCGATAAACTTATTCGGATAAAAGGAACAGAGCTGATATACGGATGTAATCCATAATCATTCATCACGTCAATGCAGCATAAACCTCTATAAAAATAATAGCATTAAAAAGTTCTGACCTTTCACAATCCAGTTCGTAGTTTGAGAATAAGATCGATAAATTAACACTCAGTGGACCAGGTTCCAATGAGCTACTGGTTTTCACATGAACACGAGATCAGAAACGCGCCACACATTCCCCTGAATACTTGAACTCAAACGGTTTTAATAGAGAATGAATTACTTATTCTGTTCGTTTTTATTCAGCGATAAAGTACACGAATAAAAAAAAACGCGAATGAGTGAGTGTAACGCGTAGAGAATTTGTAAAATAAAAAAAATTTTCGTGTATAACATCCAAGTGTTTTTCATCGAAAGAATTTTTTCTAAATATCAATCAGCGCAATTACTTGATTGCAGATCAAACCTAGTCCAAGTGAGTTCGTTGGGGAAAAAATGCGAGCGTGTTGTTAAATAACATTTTACGTTCGAAAATGATGATCGAAGAGTGATTAAAATCGTGAATGCCAAAGAAAAACGAACTTACGCATCCGAATCAATTTTTTGTGACATAAATATCTATTCCAAATAAAAATCATCGTGATATCAACTATCATTGAAGTATGCACGACGATTGGAACTCCACAGAAAATTAAAGAAGAAATGAATTTGTTCGATTTTTCACTGGACTCTACAAGCTGGAAGTATCGAACGGATATCACAGAGTCCAAGCTCGTTGAGAATTTGTGAAATGAGGAACATACTTTGGGCAAACTTGTAGTTTTGCGTTGATACGTGAGCCGTGTGTACGTTCGAGTATTTGTGAAAGTGTACGTATAGTTGAAACAGAGACGAAATTGTCAAACTGTCCGTTTTAGCATATATTGAAGAAGGAGAAGAGGTAAGGCGGAGGGAGGGTTTATAACGGACGGAACAACGTGGAAAGCCGAGGACCATTGGGATTCGACCTTTTTGGAAACTTCGTGAAAGGTGAGTTCAGAACTGTGAGAACGTTAGACCCCAGGGCTGGACACTGATACCTCACCCTTCTATTGCCATCCTCACTAACACAAAGCCGGGATATTCTCGAATTTCCTATTTCAATCCTCAGGCTCTACGTCCGGCTTAAACTTACCCTCAGAACATCGTTGTAACGTTCAATTTGTGTAGTCCGTCTGAATCGGGTTGACCGAAAAAGGATTGCATTGTATCTCCGAATTTTACATTCGTTGTACTTACTTTTTTTTTTTCTTTTACGTGGATCTTTTGCTTTGATTTATCATGGATGTTTTGTAGGAATTTTTGAATGAGAATTTTCAGAGTTCAGATAGTGCGTTCGGCACCATAGTCGTCCATTTCTATCAGAGTTCAAAAGTTGACTCTCCCATTGAAATTCGAAAACTTGGTTATAACTTGTGGAAACACCTATTTATGACAATCGTTACATCATACCTGATGCCTGAAAACATGTCAACTTTCGGAGAAAATGTTTTATATCAAATTGAAATTTTCTAAAATAACCGCGTTTCCCTGTACAGTACACATAAACTCAGTTTAAATCGTTATCTGTTAGAAACTGAACGGTCAAAACTCTTGGAATTTTTTTAAAAACATCGTCACGTATATCTCTGTAAATAACAGTTGAAAAACAAAAAATCTGTAGAAAAGTTACAGAGTCATTGCGTGAAGTGTGATATTTTTTGTCTCCGTCCCTAAGAACACACGTACAACTGTACATTTTTTCTTTTCCAATATCTGGAATATGAAACGATTATTGTTTTTAAAATTTCGCACGTCATTACATAATAGTGTTCTGAATAAGTTGTCGAAATTAAAAAAAAAAAATTTTTATAGAAAAACGCTTTGGCGAGACTACCATCATTTTGAATCGTTTTTTTTTCGGTACATTTAAAAAGCAATAATTTTTATGTAAACATTTCCTTAATTCTAAAATGATGACGTTGCTATAATTTATTGTCAACACATATTGGTTAACAGATGTGAATTAATAAACATCGAAAGTGAGACTCTAAATATAAAATGTTTGAAGACAGACTACATTTCAGAAACATATATGTAAATAAACGTCAGGAAGAGCAAAAGTATATAGTGCGGTTTATGTATGTTTATGTATGTGTTTCGATCTTCTTTTCGCGAAAAGATGTCATTACAAGAATTCTTTTATCGAGAAATTTGATAGTCTCAGGATTAATACATTTACAGTTCTGTCGTCGAGTGTCCCGAACGCTGGCAGAGTCTACATTATCCCCTAATTTTATCCTCTCCGAATATTTCGAGTTTGTCTAATTGCCAAATTCAAACTTTACGTGCACTTTTCGACAAATATTATTGTAGAGAACAGTTCTGAGCCGGGATTGTTTCTCGATTTGCAATACAAATTGTTAATTGAACAAGCAGAAAATTTTTCTTGCAGGAATAATTTCTATGCTTCCTAGCAAAATTTCCATCAGAAAGCTGCAAATAAGATGCAAGTCGTATGGCAAATTGAACGAGAAATATTATTTGAACTTTTTTTAGTCCAATTTCATCGAGACGGAATTTCAAGGGCATTTGAATTTTGATTGATGCAATTTCGTTCACAGTTGTAAGACTTTTTGATAAGACTTTTTTTTGTGAAAGTAGGTCAAAAGATAAAACAAAGTTCTGTTCGCGTGAGCGATCTGTATCCTCCCTCACATTTTTTTTTCTCCTTCCTTTTTTGCTCCTTTCGCGTAACACAGAGACCGAGCTTGATTGTTTTATTTTCTTTTTACTTTCACTTTTATATCGTTGCGAGCGATTATGACGGAATTTGTATTACGAAAATATTAGCAGAATCAGCCGGATTGCATCACGAGCCTGTTAATTGTTATTTTGCTGAGACACATCTCATTACTGCTGGAATAAAAAAATTGTCAATTTTTCAGGTACAACTGTCTACAATTGAGATTATTCTTCAAACATTAAGTATAGCCAATACATTTTTTTCGCTGAAGAGTGGAATAAATAATTAAGAGCAGAACCTGCAAAACGCTTCTCTCACTTCGACGATTTTATAATCATTATGTATATAAAAAAAAAAAAAAAAATAAATGGTCGCCTAAATGCGATTATGGAAATGTCGGATTTGATTATGAATTTGATTATCCATTTAAGCTGACGCTACCTCGTCACCGGCTACAAGTTTGAAATTGTGATATCCGCATAACTTGAAGCTAGTAAGGCGATGGCTAAATAGACACGCGGTTCATTTCCAATTATCCTGGCACCTTAATGAAGATGAGTGCAGTAGAGGCGATAATACTACGGAAAATCGGGCAAATTAATTGATATTTTATATTTTTTTATTAAATCAAATAAAATCACACGTAGCCGCGGTTTTTTCGCGTGTTCATTCTAGAGTCGAAAAGCCTGAGGATATTAAGAATCTCTTCAACTTTTTTTATCGTTCGTGATTGCTTATAAACCGTTGGACGCATATATTTTTCAACGACAAGAAATCGTCTTCTGTGGTGACTTTTTTATTTTTTTAATTTCGATATAGAAATTATAGCCGCAACAACGGCAGCATTCGCTATTAATCATTATTTTCAATTCACCAGAAGATAAAATTTTACCGCGACCTCAAATTGCCATTTACCATCTCTGTGACCAGTAACAGCGAAGTTGACCACAAATATGTCGAGCATCAAATAAATCATTAATCAAGGGGGACAATGGTAATATTATGACTCATAATTACTCACTGAAAACAACAACTGGCGTAAATATTCAAGATTGTTTTGTCCGATAAAAGGAAAGAATTACACAAATCCTCTAATAAAAAGTTCATGGGGTCGATATATCGAAATATCGAATTTTTGAAGCCTCTTTATTCGTGCTGTGATTGGTCGCTCGGCTCTTATACACTGGAATTTCGA
The DNA here is from genome assembly GCA_037576405.1 of Campoplex capitator. Lineage (NCBI taxonomy): Eukaryota > Metazoa > Arthropoda > Insecta > Hymenoptera > Ichneumonidae > Campoplex > Campoplex capitator. The sequence goes on from JARBWI010000015.1 coordinate 4,129,136, forward strand.
ATTATTCGAGTTTCACCGTCAGTTTGACAGTTGCGTGTATACGCTTGCGGTTATACGCTACTGTCAGAATAAAAACTGAATGTTTTTATTTAAGAGAAAAAGCATATGTACGAAATATGATTTTATTATTCCATGAAATCGAGCTCGAAGGGTCCAGGATTACATGTTATCCATCAATTTCTTTAAATTTTAGTGTCCAGGTCGATGATGCTGCTGTTATCGAAGTTCAGGACGACTTCATCTTGATTTTTAGTGTCCAGGTCGACGGTTCAAGGTTTTCGGTCTCTAGGTCGACATTTTAAAGATTTTGTATGTCCAGGTCGACGGCCTCATAGTTTTTGGTCTCTAGGTCGACGTCTTTGAGATTTTTTATGTCCACGTCGACGGCCCCATGGTTTTTGGTTTCTAGATCGACGTTTTGAAAATTTTTTATGTCCAGGTCGACGGCCCCATAGTTTTTGGTCTCTAGGTCGACGTCTTTGAGATTTTATATGTCCAGGTCGACGGCCCTATGGTTTTTGGTCTCTAGATCGATGTCTTTGAGATTTTTTATGTCCAGGTCGACGGCCCCATAGTTTTTGGTCTCTAGGTCGACGTCTTTGAGATTTTATATGTCCAGGTCGACGGCCCTATGGTTTTTGGTCTCTAGATCGATGTCTTTGAGATTTTTTATGTCCAGGTCGACGGCCTCATAGTTTTTGGTGTTTAGATGGACGTTTTGAAAATTTTTCATGTCTAGGTCGACGGCCCCATAGTTTTTGGTCTCTAGGTCGACGTCTTTGAGATTTTATATGTCCAGGTCGACGGCCCTATGGTTTTTGGTCTCTAGATCGATGTCTATGAGATTTTTTATGACCAGGTCGACGGCCTCATGGTTTTTGGTGTTTAGGTCGACGTTTTCAAGATTTTTTATGTCCAGGTCGACGACCCCATAGTTTTTGGTCTCTAGATCGACGTTTTCAAGATTTTTCATGTCCAGGTCGACGGCCCCATGGTTTTTGGTCTCTAGATCGACGTTTTGAAAATTTTTCATGTCCAGGTCGACGGCCCCATAGTTTTTGGTCTCTAGGTCGACGTCTTTGAGATTTTATATGTCCAGGTCGACGGCCCTATGGTTTTTGGTCTCTAGATCGATGTCTTTGAGATTTTTTATGTCCAGGTCGACGGCCCCATAGTTTTTGGTCTCTAGGTCGACGTCTTTGAGATTTTATATGTAAGGTCGACGGCCCTATGGTTTTTGGTCTCTAGATCGATGTCTTTGAGATTTTTTATGTCCAGGTCGACGGCCTCATGGTTTTTGGTGTTTAGATGGACGTTTTGAAAATTTTTCATGTCTAGGTCGACGGCCCCATAGTTTTTGGTCTCTAGGTCGACGTCTTTGAGATTTTATATGTCCAGGTCGACGGCCCTATGGTTTTTGGTCTCTAGATCGATGTCTATGAGATTTTTTATGACCAGGTCGACGGCCTCATGGTTTTTGGTGTTTAGGTCGACGTTTTCAAGATTTTTTATGTCCAGGTCGACGACCCCATAGTTTTTGGTCTCTAGATCGACGTTTTCAAGATTTTTCATGTCCAGGTCGACGGCCCCATGGTTTTTGGTCTCTAGATCGACGTTTTGAAAATTTTTCATGTCCAGGTCGACGGCCCCATAGTTTTTGGTCTTTAGGTCGACGTCTTTGAGATTTTATATGTCCAGGTCGACGACCCCATAGTTTTTGGTCTCTAGATCGAGGTCTTTGAGATTTTTTATGTCCAGGTCGACGGCCCAATAGTTTTTGGTCTCTAGGTCGACGTCTTTGAGATTTTATATGTCCAGGTCGACTGCCCTATGGTTGTTAGTCTCTAGATCGACGTTTTCAAGATTTTTATGTCCAGGTCAACGGGTCCATGGTTTTTGATTTCTAGATCGACGTTTTGAAAAATTTTTATGTTCAGGTCGACGGCCCCATAGTTTTTGGTCTCTAGGTCGATGTCTTTGAGATTTTTTATGTCCAGGTCGACGGCCCCATAATTTTTGGTCTCTAGGTCGACGTCTTTGAGATTGTATATGTCCAGGTCGACGGCCCTATGGTTTTTAGTCTCTAGATCGACGTTTTCAAGATTTTTATGTCCAGGTCAACGGCCCCATGGTTTTTGGTTTCTAGATCGACGTTTTGAAAAATTTTTATGTCCAGGTCGACGGCCCCATAGTTTTTGGTCTCTAGGTCGACGTCTTTGAGATTTTATATGTCCATGTCGACGGCCCTATGGTTTTTGGTCTCTAGATCGATGTCTTTGAGATTTTTTATGTCCAGGTCGACGGCCCCATAGTTTTTGGTCTCTAGGTCGACGTCTTTGAGATTTTATATGTCCAGGTCAACGGCCCTATGGTTTTTGGTCTCTAGATCGATGTCTTTGAGATTTTTTATGTCCAGGTCGACGGCCTCATGGTTTTTGATTTCTAGATCGACGTTTTGAAAATTTTTTATGTTCAGGTCGACGGCCCAATAGTTTTTGGTCTCTAGGTCGACGTCTTTGAGATTTTATATGTCCAGGTCGACTGCCCTATGGTTTTTGGTCTCTAGATCGATGTCTTTGAGATTTGTTATGACCAGGTCGACGGCCTCATGGTTTTTGGTGTCTAGATCGACGTTTTTAAGATTTTGTATGTCCAGGTCGACGGCCCAATAGTTTTTGGTCTCTAGGTCGTCGTCTTTGAGATTTTATATGTCCAAATCGACGGCCCTATGTATTTTGGTCTCTAGATCGACGTTTTCAAGATTTTTCATCTCCAGGTCAACGGCCCTATGGTTTTTGGTCTCTAGATCGATGTCTTTGAGATTTTTTATGTCCAGGTCGACGGCCTCATGGTTTTTGATTTCTAGATCGACGTTTTGAAAATTTTTTATGTTCAGGTCGACGGCCCAATAGTTTTTGGTCTCTAGGTCGACGTCTTTGAGATTTTATATGTCCAGGTCGACTGCCCTATGGTTTTTGGTCTCTAGATCGATGTCTTTGAGATTTTTTATGTCCAGGTCGACGGCCCTATGGTTTTTGGTCTCTAGATCGATGTCTTTGAGATTTTTTATGTCCAGGTCGACGGCCTCATGGTTTTTGGTGTTTAGATGGACGTTTTGAAAATTTTTCATGTCTAGGTCGACGCCCCCATAGTTTTTGGTCTCTAGGTCGACGTCTTTGAGATTTTATATGTCCAGGTCGACGGCCCTATGGTTTTTGGTCTCTAGATCGATGTCTATGAGATTTTTTATGACCAGGTCGACGGCCTCATGGTTTTTGGTGTTTAGGTCGACGTTTTCAAGATTTTTTATGTCCAGGTCGACGACCCCATAGTTTTTGGTCTCTAGATCGACGTTTTCAAGATTTTTCATGTCCAGGTCGACGGCCCCATGGTTTTTGGTCTCTAGATCGACGTTTTGAAAATTTTTCATGTCCAGGTCGACGGCCCCATAGTTTTTGGTCTTTAGGTCGACGTCTTTGAGATTTTATATGTCCAGGTCGACGACCCCATAGTTTTTGGTCTCTAGATCGAGGTCTTTGAGATTTTTTATGTCCAGGTCGACGGCCTCATGGTTTTTGGTGTCTAGATCGACGTTTTTAAGATTTTGTATGTCCAGGTCGACGGCCCAATAGTTTTTGGTCTCTAGGTCGACGTCTTTGAGATTTTATATGTCCAGGTCGACTGCCCTATGGTTGTTAGTCTCTAGATCGACGTTTTCAAGATTTTTATGTCCAGGTCAACGGCCCCATGGTTTTTGATTTCTAGATCGACGTTTTGAAAAATTTTTATGTTCAGGTCGACGGCCCCATAGTTTTTGGTCTCTAGGTCGATGTCTTTGAGATTTTTTATGTCCAGGTCGACGGCCCCATAATTTTTGGTCTCTAGGTCGACGTCTTTGAGATTGTATATGTCCAGGTCGACGGCCCTATGGTTTTTAGTCTCTAGATCGACGTTTTCAAGATTTTTATGTCCAGGTCAACGGCCCCATGGTTTTTGGTTTCTAGATCGACGTGTTGAAAAATTTTTATGTCCAGGTCGACGGCCCTATGGTTTTTGGTCTCTAGATCGATGTCTATGAGATTTTTTATGACCAGGTCGACGGCCTCATGGTTTTTGGTGTTTAGGTCGACGTTTTCAAGATTTTTTATGTCCAGGTCGACGACCCCATAGTTTTTGGTCTCTAGATCGACGTTTTCAAGATTTTTCATGTCCAGGTCGACGGCCCCATGGTTTTTGGTCTCTAGATCGACGTTTTGAAAATTTTTCATGTCCAGGTCGACGGCCCCATAGTTTTTGGTCTCTAGGTCGATGTCTTTGAGATTTTTTATGTCCAGGTCGACGGCCCCATAGTTTTTGGTCTCTAGGTCGACGTCTTTGAGATTTTATATGTCCAGGTCAACGGCCCTATGGTTTTTGGTCTCTAGATCGATGTCTTTGAGATTTTTTATGTCCCGGTCGACGGCCTCATGGTTTTTGATTTCTAGATCGACGTTTTGAAAATTTTTTATGTTCAGGTCGACGGCCCAATAGTTTTTGGTCTCTAGGTCGACGTCTTTGAGATTTTATATGTCCAGGTCGACTGCCCTATGGTTTTTGGTCTCTAGGTCGACGTCTTTGAGATTTTATATGTCCAGGTCGACGGCCCTATGGTTTTTGGTCTCTAGATCGATGTCTTTGAGATTTTTTATGTCCAGGTCGACGGCCCTATAGTTTTTGGTCTCTAGGTCGACGTCTTTGAGATTTTATATGTCCAGGTCAACGGCCCTATGGTTTTTGGTCTCTAGATCGATGTCTTTGAGATTTTTTATGTCCAGGTCGACGGCCTCATGGTTTTTGATTTCTAGATCGACGTTTTGAAAATTTTTTATGTTCAGGTCGACGGCCCAATAGTTTTTGGTCTCTAGGTCGACGTCTTTGAGATTTTATATGTCCAGGTCGACTGCCCTATGGTTTTTGGTCTCTAGATCGATGTCTTTGAGATTTTTTATGACCAGGTCGACGGCCTCATGGTTTTTGGTGTCTAGATCGACGTTTTTAAGATTTTGTATGTCCAGGTCGACGGCCCAATAGTTTTTGGTCTCTAGGTCGTCGTCTTTGAGATTTTATATGTCCAAATCGACGGCCCTATGTATTTTGGTCTCTAGATCGACGTTTTCAAGATTTTTCATCTCCAGGTCGACGGCCTCATAGTTTTTGGTCTCTGGGTCGACGTCTTTGAGAATTTTTATGTCCAGATCAACGGCCTCATGGTTTTTGGTTTCTGGATCGACATTTTCAAGATTTTTTATGTCCAGGTCGACGGCCCTATGGTTTTTGGTCTCTAGATCGATGTCTATGAGATTTTTTATGTCCACGTCAACGGCCCTATGGTCTTTGGCCTCTAGGTCGACGTTTTCAAGATTTTTCATGTCCAGGTCGACGGCCCCATAGTTTTTGATCTTTCTTAGTGGTCTTGTACATTGTCTATTGACAATGTACAAGAACACTATGGTGGAGGTATGACTGAGCTATGCATACACTGCACAGCTGCACATTTCGTATCAGAAAAAATATCCAACATGCGAAATTCATTTCACGATTGCTGTACTCACAGAAAAGTGCGGCTCAAAAATCTACCAGAAATGCCAGCAGAATTATATTCTCTATTCAATGGAATTCACGCAAAATCAAATATATTTTTCGAGTGAATTCGAAACTACAACGCGTCCTTTTCATTCGCTTCATTTAATGCAAATTTAATGAACTATGAAGGACAACGTCCTGGGCCGTACTGCTTCAAGATACAAAGTCAAATTTATTATCAAATAAATACAGCCCTTCACCTGCCGCCCAATGAACTGCCAACCTACGATCAGTTGTTCATAGTAGATTCCCATGAAGCAGTCAGTTCTATACAAAGACAAAACACTGCCCTTGATCCAAGCATTCTTGACTATTGGATCGTATTATGCGTGAAAAAAATGTTTTCGCTCAATCATATAAAATGATAGGGGAAGAATTGCGAACTTAAGAGACCAACGGATCTGACAACGCACAACCACCTGACGAGTTATAGCTTCTTTTTACTCTAAAACCAGGAATGGATCGCCGAAGATTCAACTTTCAACGAAGTAACGAGGTAGCGGCCGTGTTTTCGACTACTGCCGATGGAGAGATTCCGGAATCGTACGTTACTGTTTGCAATAAAAATGCGCGTATACTACAATCGGTAAGTACTATGGATCCTAATGTTGAACCTTGGGTGTATCCACTGTTTTAACCATTTGGTACTCGAGGCTGGCATCGAGATCTGAGACAAACAAATAATACTCAGAAACGAATATCCAGAGAAGCTTACACCAGATATCGGATGGCTATCCGCGAAAACGATCACGGGAATGTCATTCTTCTGGGAAGACGTCTTTTTCAACAGTGGGCAGTAGATAATTATGTGAAAGTCGAGAAGGATCGCATACAATTTATAAAACAAAACCAAGCAAAAATCCGTGCTGAAACTTACTCAGGATTAGTAGATTATCTAGATACTACTGCACACGCCGCAGATGCACGGGTCGGAAAAATAGTCATCTTACCCTCCACATTTAGTGGCTCACCGCAAAATATGATGCAACACTATCAGGATGCCATGGGAATCGTACGAAAATTCGGAAAACCGGATCTTTTTATTACGATGACTTGCAATCCAAACTGGCGCGAGATAAAGGAAAATCTTCTTCCTGGTCAGCAACCATCTGACAGACCAGATCTCACAGCCCGTGTTTTCGATATGAAGAAAAAACATTTACTCGACTTAATCGTTCGAAACAATTGCTTTGGTGAATCAAATGCATTCGTATACACAATTGAGTCACAGAAGCGTGGCCTATTGCATATTCATCTGTTGGTGACATTAAAGAACAAATTATCAACCCCAGAAAAAGTCAACCAATACATCTCTGCTGAAATTCCTGATCCAGATGTAAATCCCGATTTGCATCGGATTGTTATGGGGAATATGATCCATGGACCTTGTGGCGCATGGTGTGAAGTGAACGGAAAATGCTCTAAACACTTTCCAAAACCACTCCGCAATGAAACCATAATAGATGCGGACGCTTATCCACACTATCGTCGAAGAGATACTGGAACTTCATACGAACGTCGTGGAGGACACGTCGTTGACAATCAATGGGTCGTACCTTATTGTCCGACGTTGTTGCGCATTTTTAATTGCCATATAAATGTACAAATTGTAACAAGCGTCACAGCTCCAAAATACTTGTACAAATACATTTTCAAAGGACATGATGCAGCTGCTATTCAGATAATAAACAGAGAAGACGGGGAAAACGAAGAACGGGTTATTCATCACGATGAAGTTACAGATCACGTTGAAGCTCGTTACGTAGGACCAAACAAGGCAATTTGGCGAATTTGTGATGAAAAAATGCAAGAGAAAAGCCATCCTGTGATACGCCTTCCGGTACATTTACCCAACGAGCATAATGTAACAATTCCGGTAGACATGAACAATTATGGAATAAGGAATGCTATGAGTCAGATAGGTACCCTGAACGATTATTTCGCGTTAAATTTGCGCGATGCATTTGCGAGACAATTTATATATCCCAACATTCCATCACATTATGTGTTCAAAAGATCAAAAGTTGATGGACAAACAGTTTGTAGGTGGGAAAAACGACAGCGTAGACATGACGCGTTCGGACGAATGTATTCGGTGAGTCCTGCACAAACTGAATTATTTCATCTGCGGTTACTTTTGTTGAAGGTTAAAGGAGCCAAGAGTTTCGATGATTTGAGGACTATTAATGGCCAAGTTTGCGAAACTTTCATCGCGACATGTTTAGCTTTAGGTTTGATCGAAGACGACGACGAGTGGAAGAGAGCAATGGAAGAAGCTGCTATTTGGATGATGCCTGGGTTACTCCGAAGATTATTTGTAAGAATACTGGTTCGCTGTCAGCCGATTCATCCTGAGAAGCTTTGGGAAGAATTCAAAGAAAAATTGTCAGAGGATTATGTGAGACATATCGGCATGCAACGAGCTCAAAGAAAGGCGTATTCCCAAATCGCTCGCATGCTTATAAATGAAGACTCAAATATATCACGATTCCCAACAATGGAGCAAGTAGAGATATCGGACGACGATGAAAGAGATATCTCTCCTGCTCAGTTTGTAGAAATTGGCATGCGACAATATGAGCAGCTGAATGATACTCAAAAGGGATTCGTTGATGCGGTCTTGAGTGTCATAGACAATAACAACGATGAGCAAACTTGTTTCTATATCGACGGGCCAGAGGGATCCGGTAAGACGTTTACATACACTACTCTTTCAAATCTCGTTAGTGGTAGAGAAAATCGCGTCAGTGCTATGGCGTTCACCGGAATTGCAGCAATATTATTGCCAGAGGGAAAAACAGTACACAAAACGTTTGGAGTTCCAGTACCTTTGTACGCAGATTCTACATCGAGCATCAAAGTTCAATCTAAACAGGGTGAGTATTTAAAAAATGTTGATCTTTTTATCTGGGATGAAACACCAATGGCACCACGCCATGCATTGGAAGTAGCAGATCGAACATTGCGGGACATTATGAATAATGACAAACCGTTTGGTGGAAAAGTCATTGTTCTTGGAGGAGATTTTCGACAACTCCTTCCTGTCAAAGTGCGAGGTACTTGCCACGAAATAATAAATCTGTCAATTAAGTACAGTGCATTGTGGTCAAATTTCTCTAAATATGCGTTACCGCAGAACATGAGAGTATTACCAAACGAAGTTGAATTTGCAAAATTCTTACTTAACGTTGGTGACGGTCTTCTCAATGATGCGAATGATAATCTTAAAGTTCCAGAACGTTGCGTGGCGCCTGCAAACCAAGATATCGTAGAAGACACTTACGAACAATTGGTGAGAGCGAAAAATTTCCAAGATGTAGCAAAACGTGCAATTCTGTCCGCTCGAAATGTCGACGTCGACGAAATCAATTCAAGAGTTATGGATTTATTCGATTAAAGTACAGAATGGCTATACACGAGTGTTGATAGTACCGAGAATTGTGGCGACAACGATCAGATCAACGAGACTATTTTGCCCGAGTATTTAAATACATTGTCACCACCGGGTTTGCCACCTCATGAACTTCGCCTCAGAAAAAACGGTATTATGATGCTTATAAGAAATTTGAGTATTAACGAAGGGTTATGCAACGGTACAAAATTGATGATCTTAGAACTGGGTAATACAGTATTGCCTTGTGAGATTTTATCAGGTGATAAAAGTGGAAAAGTGGTTTTTTTTACATCGCGTTACTCTTTATTGTGAAAATGATTATCCCTTTACTTTCAAGCGTCGTCAATTTCCTGTAAAGGTAGTTTTTGCTATGACCATCTACGAGTCACAAGGAAAAATTTTCGATAAAATTAGCGTAGATCTTCGAACAGATGTCTTCAATCACGGTCAATTGTACGTGGCCTTCTCACGTGTGCGTTCTTGGGAAGCTTTTAAAGTTTATATCGGAGTACAATGTGACAGGAACATCGTTGAAAATTATGTGTACAAGGAATTATATCGCTGAAATATCACATAAAATTTGCCCATAAAATTCAATAATTTGAAACATCATTTCTACTTGTATTATATTATTATGATGTTGATATAAATATGTTGAATTAATAAATAGTTCATTAAAAAAAATGTTATCTTCATAAAAATAATAATTTACGCGTGTGTGCACATAATACGGAAAAGCGGTCAATCCGTAGAACGGTCGATAACGGACAAGAAATTAGCGATCTCTCTCTCTCTCTCTCTCTCTCTCTGTATTATATGCTACTTGTGATAAATGTTCTTATTTGTCTAAACTCGTGTTTATTCTTATTAAACTGCTCCAAAATAGGTTGGCTTCAAGACACTGTTGCATATCTCAATAAGTTTTTATACATGAAAGAAGCGCTGCAGCGCTACCAGAAAACCGCTCGCGCGCTTCAGCGCGCGTGATGCACCCTAGTTCATAATAAAAATCAACGCAATCGAATTAGCACAAAGACAATACAGCAAAACTGCGCAGCGTTCTTGAAACAACAGTAATTGTCATATTCAGTACATTTAACCATGAGCAAAAGAGAGGAGGAGGGAGGCATGCTCCCTCCCTCGCTTTGCCATGCTGACATTTCTCGAGGTTTTTCACGACCCCACCCCATTTCTTTGATCCCACTGCACTAATTTCCGTTTCCTTGGTTTCCATGCTCCTGGAAAGATTTCCCTTTACACGTGAGAGTGTTGCCCATAACTACTCTTTCCTAATGAGCTATTGCATCGCAATTGCACGAAGGCCAAATGAAACTTTAAAATTGCTGGCCGAAACCGATGGCTATATTTTCACTGAATTCCAATCGATTAGAAACGTCAGAATCTCATAAAAACTGCCTGCATGGCTTATGGTTTATAAATTATTATTGTTATTCATCGTTTAATATTTTTTTTTGATTATTTATATCCAAGAGCGAAATCGAAGGAGGTAAAAATTATCCAGCATTTAACTTGTGGATGATACTTTGAAGCGAGTTATCGGAAATTACGAGAAAAATATTATTGAAATCCATCAATAGTTTTTATTTCATTGAGTATAGAATTTTTATAAATAATTTGGTTGAAAGAGCTGAATATAAAAATTGTTAACTCTTAGTAATAAGATTAGCTAATATTCTGATCGAGGTGATTAGTGAAATTAAAATCGAATTGGATCGATGAAAGATATGGTCGCGATTTGATATCGATCGTTCAAGACTTTGGAAAAACTATGTATAAATGGACAAAGATATTATCAGACTGAAAGCACTAAGGAAATAATCAGATCTAGCCACACGTATCGTGATCAGAAAATCAGAACCGTTAGTTTTAACGGAAAATATAATAAAATGAAAAGATACCCAAATCATAATTAAAAACATTTCGTATGTAATCCACTCTTATAGTTTCAGGTTGCATGAGAATATTTCCATAGAATCTTCGATCACTTATGATAGGCCTTAATTTCAACGGGTCGTACTTTGAATGCATTTTCTCACGTTCCCATGTCAATTAACTCGATTAACTCGCAGTATTGAATGCACATCGAAACAAGCGTATATTTATATATTTATTTTCGTTTGCCAATGATATTTTTCCTCCATTCAATAAATACGATACGCAACGTGATTAAATAACGTGAATAGTTAAACGCTTCTAAGTATCTTGGATTATTTGTTTAGAAAACATCAAAAACGATTGGGAAGTCAATGCTCGATTTATTCCGAAGGCAAAGAAAATTCCTTTCGTGTACGACAGGCCACAGGTTAATCTTGGCTTGAGGTGAGCCAACAGGTGCACTCGATCAGGATATCATGTTACCCGAGAAATCGTTTTAATGCAGCTACACTCTCGCAACAGTTTGAATTTCCCTGCACACGATTCTATATTGCAATAGCCTGCACCGGGAGTATAATTATTTTACTGGGAAATAAAAATCTTCTATAAATCGGTCAATGAAAAATATTATATTACAGTTTTATTGTCATTTCGACGACTACACGTTGAATTCCAGAATTATGTTTGTTGTTATTAATTATCATTTGTTATCAAATAGCGAGTGATAATCGTTTTTGTTTTGTTTTTTTTTTCAATTTTAGTCAGGCTTTACTCTCAAGATGCTGATGGGCAACTCACAGATCATTTCTGTTTTCACTAATCGAAGATTCATACATTAATCAAATTCTTATTTGCTGATTCGTTGACGACGTTTGTCATTCAAAAAAACTGGAGGTCACGAAGAAATGCACGAAACATTGAAATAACACGACTCTCGAGTTCTAATGCGTTGTGATAAATGCGAAGAATTCGAATGTTTCATAATCAACGTCTGTAACGAATATAAACTACGAATAGCCGATGAAAACTTACAATTCAATCACGGTATGTAAAATAACTGCCTGATTCAAATGCGTAAAAAGTATATGAAAATCCCTCCGCGTCCAAGTTTTTTCATGTGGATTTTATCGGTCGAGCAAACACAGAGAACCATTCCGTTCATTTTCCATCAGAACGGAAGACGGTTTTATTCTTTTTTTTTCTTCTCAACTTCCGTTGCTTCAGATGAAAAATGAAAAATCGTGAAAACGGATACGTTTCGAAATGCATGGCATGCATTATTTAATATTGAAAAACATCCTTGTTACTTATACTCAAAATGACTCAATATAAATAGAAAAAGAGCCTAGTTGGTCGTCCATTAAAATTTCATATTGAAACAAATTAGTTTACTACGAGTATCAACAATTCGAGGAATTAAATTTTCGAACGTCTGTGAATGAAGTTTCGCGTCAAAAGCACTAGATCAATATTGTGTTTTTTTTTTTTTTTATAACATTAAAAATATATATCACTTCATCTGAGATGTATCAACTGGAAGAGATAAAATGATTTGGCATAATTGAATATAAAACATTACGCTCGATTTTACCAATCACATCAGCGGTGAAAATTAATTTTCACTGGTCGGTCCTCTTTTACGTGAATCGGAAACCCAAAACGTCACTTTTATTGTTATTTCTGAGCACGAACGACTCTTGAATGAGTTCTTTCAGAGCCATCCAGATGATTACTCTCGTACTATCATCTCGGAGAGAATGCTCGGACACTCCGATTATAGTCACTTCATTAAAATAGCCGAGAAAGCACGTACTTTCAATGTCTTTTGTTCCTTTTCAAGTTATCTCAGTTATAATGTTTATACAGTGTCTTTTGCTATGGAATTTTGACCTCCAGTCATTAAGTCGTAAGCTGTCAGATTCTTAAATGCAAGAGTGCAGAATGCAAGAGAGACTCAAACAAATTGAAATCTTCTTTGTTTTGTAGTCGTAATAACTAGATCAGCAGCGTAATCTGACTATAAAATGCAATGGACATTGTCAATACAGAAAATGTACGATTACAAGTTTTCAATTTTTTTCCGATCAATTTCATTATTTATTTATTTATTTTTTTTTTCAATCAATCAATAACCGATTAAATTCATAATTTTTTAATGCATTCTGTAGGCGCACAAAATGAGGCATTAAAAACCCGTTACAGTATTCAATAATAAAAGTGACGAGTTTGTTCCAGCGGATTGGAGTTGTGCATCAACGTTTCGAAAATACAACGGAACAATACATTTTGGAAAGTTGATGAGTTTGTGAATATTTGAAAATATTATCCAAGTGATTTTTACAGCAGAATAAAAACTCTTCGTTAAGCCCGCTGATAAATTTTTCAACAGCACTTGCTTCATCATTGCTTATTGAAAATAATACTCAAATGATTTTTTCAACAGAAAATGGCTCTTTGTTAATATCCAGTGATATCAATAAGAGTAAAACAAAAAGCAAGATTTATCTTTTCACGATCTCGTCAAAAAGACGCTACTGATGTCATAAATGTTTTTTTTTATGAATCCCGAAGTAGCTGAATTTCAATTTTTAGTCACTGTACAGTACCGCTGTCGTAATTATCACGTGAGTAATTACAAAATAAAGCATAACTACGTTCATGGTCCTGATAATAATAATAATACGAATAATGAGAATAATGAAAAGAATACTATGAAAAGAGAATTAAGTGGCTTGATTAATTTCGAGCATTTCTGCTCTAACGCATATCGTTGATGAACCGATCAAAATAAAAATACGTTGTAAAGTTTAAAATCGTTGAAACCGATTTTTAAAAAATCACCGATCGTCATGAGGAGTAGGAGATACGTGAGTGACTGAGTCGACCACAGCGATCTCCCGTTCCACCTGTTGTCCTGATCTTGCGCACCTGTTCGCGCACCTGACTCACCTGAATCGTACGTTTATCTGCGCACAAAGTCCGGTTGTGAGTGAAAACCATCGAAAGGAAGAGAAAAAAAAAAGGAAAACAAAAAAAAAAATTGTATCCAATTCCTCCGTGAAGCTCTTCGATATTTTGCAACTCTGATAGCCAAGGAGTCATTTTATTTTAACCCTTCCTTGAATTCATGGACACGTCTATCTACGAGTGCGCTAACGATCCGAATTAAATCTGTTTCACCTGGGCCAAGTCCCTAAAAGAAAAAAAAAAAAATAACGTAAAATAATTATTTTCAACCCTACGTTTTCACTTGTCGTTATATTTCTGAAGAAACAAATTGCGAATGGAAAATGTAATGCGTGTAAAAAAAAAATGCATGTGCGCTGAATTGGAGGAATTTTCTTTAAATATTAAAAAAATTTATGCGTAAATATATATATGTATATATACTATGCTATACTCATATATACTATACGTATAGATATTTGCTTCGACACTCGTTCGAGATAATTAAAAGTCATGAAACGCACTGGCGTTGCTGCCAACGCCGTGGCTATATACATACGACGAGTCTGTTTCAAAAACTGATGTCAAGTTTTTCTTTAACTGTATATTTATTTTTAATGCTAATGCTCTATGAACTTTGGATGAATTCGTGAGTTTCACTGAATCCCACGAGCTTTTTTGGCAATGCGCTCGACTCGGTTTCAGGTAAATCAGCCGTTTCCGCAGGCCAGGAGAACAGCATGATGTTGGACGTGCAGGTTGCATTTCTATCCGTCTCCCTCCTCCTCCCCCCCCCTCCCTCTTCTCCTCTCACTCTCCATGCAATCCCTCTGACTCCCTCCACTTCAAAGACTCGTTACTCCCTCTTGTCGCCTCGCCCTCCCTTCTTCTCCTACCCGTAAGCCGTCTGCTGGCGTTGCAACTCCATTCAAACCTGGCCAACGTCACGTTTTCTTCATTCTTTGCTGCCACGTCAGCATAACGAGTAAACAGGCAACTGAAATGTCAATGCATGCGAAATTAATCCCGTTACTATCAGATAGTAACGTTGGTTTCGGGTCTCAATTATTTCTTTACTCAAATTTTCATATGCTCCAGCTCTCGAAGTTCATAATGACAACAGTGTTTCTTTCAATTTTTCAGATTTCTTGATTATTCATTACAGATCATTACCTCCGATTCATTGTAATCAAGTTAGTGATTAGAATGACCGGATTCAAAGTTAAATATTTTTACAGCACTATTTTTTTTTGCGCCTGCATGTCACTCCACGGAAACAGCTTTAATTTTTCTGCCGAACTGTGGCTTCAAAGTGATCTTGTGTACTAAAGCATTTTATGCAATTAGACAATCGACACTGAAAATGCATGCCACAGAAATCGAGTGTATTATCCGTGAAACGGAAATTTTAGACAATGATTTCGTACAAAAACATTTCGGCTCGCAATGGTCAATTCAATTATTTTGTAATTCTCAGATATTCTACATTTGGAATATTAAATTATGAACAAGATCGTAGTTCTGACTAAATTTTCAAGCAGCCTACAGGAATGAAGTATCGGATTCATGTTTTATTTAAAATGTCTCTGACGCGAATGACACTTCTCAAATATTTATCTTGTATAACATAGTTGTGTCCGGTCCTCTTTCTGTTTGTCGAATAATGAGACAACATTTGCATCTCCGCCTCAGATTAAAACGCAATGGAAGTTATTTAACTGTCTTCAAGAAAAATTCTGTTATTTTTTTTGTTCCTCCATGAATAATGCATAGTGCAACGGGTGCATCGAAATCTTCTTCACATTTTTTTCACTCCTGTGAAAAAAAAATGTCGTTTTTCAAGACGATTCGATGAAGATGGTCGACGTCTTCATTGCTTTGTTGTCCTGTTACCTGCGAGGTTCTTTTACCCCTACCATTTTCACCTCACTGCATTGCCTTTGGAGCGTGAACGCTCATAGTGCCCTTAGGCACTCATTCGACTACATTAAGCGCGTCAGCGACGATCTTCGCCAACAGGGTATCGAACGTATAATATACATGTATAGGCGTAGCAGCACGAGGACAATGTATGTGTGTATATATTTTTCTCATGCATATAATGTACAGATTCATTATACATGTACACGCCATGTGATTTGTTATATATATATATATATATATATATATAGACACAGAGGTATGCAATGAGAAGCTAGAACCTCCTGAGCTAACATCCTGCTGCATCTGTTATCCTGCTCGCCCACGCTCGAGGAATTCACCTGAAAAGGAAATCTCTCGTCACGCTCCGACGAACTCTCCATATACGCGAGGAATATTCTTTTCGAGAATTTTTTTTTCTTTGCTTCCACCTCTTCCTTCTTTTCTCTATATAAATTCCATCTTCTCTGGAAGTTCTTCTTCGTTGTTTTGCCTCTTCACTCTCCTCGCATCATCCTGAATAAACGAGGACAACCGGCGTGTGGGCGAGGTTTGGTAAAAGACATCGATGAGTATTCCTTGAAAACAAAATTCTTCAGAGTTAAGAATATATTTTTTTTTTCCACGTGAAGATGTTAATGTGAAATAATAATATTCGAAAAATGAATTGGTTTTTCATTATAACAGATTGTTTTTGCAGGAATCATATTTAAATTCTAATGAGTTGATGGAATTGGAAATTTCGATTTTTTTTTTTTCTAATATTCGAATGAATCTCGGAAATACGCAAACCTTAAGTCGATTGACGATCGACACCAAATTCATGGGTTTATGAAATTTATAATTGAAGGAACACAAACAGAACAATTATTATCCGCTCGTGAGAATAATATTTTGACTCGCTATGAGATCTGAAAAATAGAATAATAACAAATTTTTCTCTTCAATATTACTGTTTTTTATTCGCAGACATGTAATGTGTAACATACGAATTAATGCAGTTTCAATTTTTACGCGAATAGGCCGGGTTTTCTGCTCGCGGAGTGGTAGAGGTATATTCTGCTTACTCCGCTGTTACCCTGATAACCAGAAGGCATGAGAATCTCTCGAACCTTTTGGACGATCGCATGCCAGTCTCGAATGGTCTTCCTTACAATCGGTTGACATTGCAACTATCATTATTCAATTACGACTGATGCTCTTGATGTAAATCACCTTCCTAATTTGATTGGCATTTCGTCATTTCGAATGACTCTTTCAAACGATTTTGTTGGTGAATTATTAGTGTTTCAAACGGATCACAGCTACTAACATTAAATTCATTGAGTTTCATGCACATATATGTACCTTATGGCTTCATTATTATTACTAAATAGCCAAATCACAATATATGATTGTAGAATATCCTTCGTTTGACCCCGTGAACCCGGAGTTCAATAGCGATAAAATAATTTATCAAAAAATAAAACTCATAGAAAAGAAGAATAAGAATAGGCAGTTTTCGAATTTCAGGAAACGAGAATCCTCTAAAAATTTATAAAAAACAAACTGCAGTAAGAAAAACGTGTGGGCGTTGGCAGGTAGAAGGTTCTACCTCTGAATGCCAGGCGAGCATCTACCGAGAGTAGTAACTTTTGAGCAACAACATCGTTAGCTTTGACTTCGGAAAATCTCAAGAACACGTATACTTTCATCTGCTTAATCTTACATTATCACTCGAGAATGCGATCTTAACAGAACATTCGATAAAATAAAAATCATTAATTATCAGTGAAACGTATATTAATTATGAGAATGATGACTACGTTTTTGAATTCAGATAAGCTATTAAATTCACCGATAAGTTATTCGCGGTGTTGTGACCATGGAATTTTTCCTCAAATTATACAAAATCGGTTTATTCTAAAATTCTTTCATTGATTTATACTGTACAATCGTGTACTGAATCTATGAATATTACAGATCGAATAACATCATTTACAAAAATAATTTACGTTCTCCAAATGTTTTAATATTTTTATTGTCTGCTATTAATTTTTCTAACAATGTTGAAAATAGGAATTGTTTTTCTGAAAAAATTTTTATAACACAGTGTATTCGAATCCCATGATATGGCAGTACAGGAATTTCTGAACTTCTGTCAAGAGCCACCGCAGCGATTTGAGGTCATGCATTGAAAAAATAAAAGAATGATAATGGTTTTCGGTGAGTACAAAGTACGTTGAGTAGATACGCATAGGCTGCTTGGCTGGCATAACATTTTTATATTAAAATTGCTCAATCGTTGTTTACAAATCAACGGTTACGTGAAAGCCTGTGTACGTCATTGGAAGTCTGGAGATTTAGAAAAATCGGTGTTTCATTTCACGCATTTCCTGTAAGCTTCATATCTTAAGATAATTCTATGAAAATCTAGTTACTCGTTGATAGAGTGTGACTGCGTTACTGAACAAATCTTGATAGTCTTAGGCTCGGTGGTGTTTTTTTTTTGTTGCTTGACATTTTATCGGGAAAAATTGACCGGGCAGAGATTTTTAGGAGTAGAATTTTTTTTTTTTCAATAAGCTTGTACCAGTGCCATCGAGACTGATAAGATTAAGGTATAATTCAGAAGGACACAACAGCGACAAGCAATGCGAGATGGTTTGAAGTATCGTTGGCGTTGGCCCACGCAGCAACACTTTGGACTTTCTAGTCGTTGCTTGCCGTTGTCACCAGTTACTTGCACTATGACCTTATCTACTGACCTCATGTCACTTCATCCATAAATCAAAACTGATTCGAAAATTTTGGTTAGGCACATCCACGAAAAAATTCAAACATCACTAGAATATTACGACTTTCACTATTTTTTCTAGTATCACTCGAGACAACAACCTCGAAAAAACATTCAAGCATGAAAAATGTGTGCAAACAATTTTTTCGTTTTTCTAGTGAAAACGAAAAATGACCAGAATATTATAGAACATTCGATGAATATTGATGAAATTGTTTTCGAAAACAGATGGAATCGCGCTGCGTCCTGTAAACTAAAAGTGTCATTTATATATTCGCTTGCCAATGAACTTGTTTCGAGTCGCCAACGCAACTCTTGATGTAACTTTGAATTTCACTACAAATGTTACTGCGTTGCAGTATTTTTTTGTTATTAGTCCATGATTGATGGGATAAAAAATGCGTGAGTTCGAAAAATCCTTAAAAATGCAGTCATTACATAAATGTTGAGGAAACAGTTTTAAAAATAGTTACAAACGAGCTGAATCAAAACTTTTCGACAAATTTTAAACATTTTTTGCTATTCTCGAAAGCAGATAGGCTCACTCGAGTAGCTCGTGATGATGAAGATATGAAATATAAATGAATCGAGACGTGAGCAAGAGAAAAATGCTTCCTTCTTTTAATCCCCTGTTCCTTTCTCCTCGGTCGTCTCGTTTCTTGGTCACCTCTCTTTCTTCTCTTGATATTCTCTTGTTTTATGTTCATTCTAGTTCCTGCACAAGTTACATGAGAGCCTAGCAGCCGTCCTTCGGTACTCAATTCAATGACCACTGTAGGGTAAAGAACGAGTTCATGGTACCAGCTTTCAGGGTCCATGACTCGTTTAATTATAACCCGGAAAGGTCGGTTGGTGGCGACCTCGGATGCGGATAACATCAGTATCGAGGAAGTGTAACGTGCATATCTTCTTCTGCATTTTCTCATTCTTAGTTAGGAGTATATTATATTTTTTTCTACATCCATAGATTCCACTTCTCCTAATGATAATGCATATTTATTAACTTTTCATTAAAAATGTTTGTAAATTAATTGCCGCATTGTGAAATGCTCACAATCAGCACTATACGTGCATGTTTGTTTGATTTTCTCTTCTGTCTTCAGTTGTCTTCATACGTATTATTATTTTTTATTTTATCAAGATATAGATGAAGGTTTAACCTGTTTCGTTCAAGGTATTGATAGTCCCACGTGTTTTCAGTAGGTACCAGATTATAGAAGTTCAGGAAGTTACTTGGCATTTTCTTTTATTCTTTCGAAAAACACAGTGAGTCAATGGATATTCGGAAGCAACGTTTAGTTTGTTCTTAGTACATAAAATTGAATTGTGAACTTTGAGAGTATTCAAGTATAGGGAGAACGAAAAATAACTGGGTCTGAGAATGGCCTAAAATAAAGCAATCTTTACCATCAACATTCACCTTTTCTGCCATGAAGAGTGAACTCATTTATCCAATTGACAAGTTTAATTTACTTTGACGATGTTTTTCATTCCCTCGCCTCAAAGGATACCTATTTTTTCGTCTTTTTTTTTCTCTCTCTTTTTCTTAGCATGTGTATGTAGCTTTTCTCTGGTAGCTTTGTGGCTTTTCATCAGGCGGGTCAAATGAGTTTCGAAAGTACGAAGCCGTACGAGGAGGTAAGAGAGGAAAAGTGAATGAGTGAGAGAGAGAGAGAGAGAGAAAGAGGCAGGGAGAGACAAAGAGAAACAGACAGACCGGAAGCAGGAGAAAGATAAAAGAGGACGAAACTTTTTTCGCATCAAAACTTTTTCCCCGTTTATACCCGTCCCTCGATGAACATCACGTCGGGAATGAAACTTATTTTTTATTTTTTTTTCTTGTCTTAATCAATTGAATCAGATCATTAACAATTCGTTTTAAACCTTCTGCGTTCGTTACGATTTTTAAAATTCCAATCAGTATTACACTTTTTTTTACCTTGAACGATCAAAGTGCTAAGTAAGTAAGTGCTGCTTTGCGAGTGATGTAGTGTGTTTGAATCCTGTTGAAGCCATCCACAAAGCATAAGAATTGCTGTGAGAACAAGAGAATGATTTGTGAGTCAATCCCTTTTTGAATTTTCATTATAGTCACTTTGTATTTTTAAGAATGCCTCGTTTAATAGCCTGACATCGAAAAAATTTTCTCTTTTTCTATTGCAAATTTGACTGCAGTATTATTCGGCAAATAAGCAACGATTTTTAGATCTAAGAACCTCATAAGCTCAACTTCAATTTCTCTATATAAAAATAGCTTATTGAAACAAAAATTTTCAAATTTAATTGTGATTAAATGTTCGAGGGATTAATTTTTTACGTTCCAGTCTGTAATTTTTCAGTTGTAGTACATAATATACGTTTGTCTATACGTGAATATTGTTCTGATTATTCGATGCAAGTGTCGTTGAATGAAAAATTTGCATTCCATCATGTTGTGGTGAATTGCGAGGGCTTTTAAAATAAATATCGCCTTGGGGATTTCTCTGGATCCGAGTATACGGAAACTCGTTGGTTTACACGTTTCTTTCAGCATGTGCCTTGGGAGAGATCAAAGAAAAGTGCCCGGCTACATGAAAGGAGAAAAGTCGAGAGATGCAAAAGAGCACTTGCACAACACGAAACAACGAAGCTTCCAGGAAAGTAAGCAAACGTAAGGGAGCTTTGTTTTTGTTTTTCGTAAAAATATGAGGGAACCACTGCTTGAAATTTTTCGGACAGCTGAGCCAGTTTAATTGTATTTCTTATGATATTCGCTATCGATTTTTTCCGATACGGGAATGGTTATTTGTAAATTTTCACGAAATATTGAATTCTTGGACGGACTCGAAGTGGAGAACAAACGATCTACTTCACACATTCCGAGTAGCTTAATATCTTGAGCAGAAATCCAACCGTGACCGCGGTACAAATTGTATGTTTGTAACTAATGCCATTTCTCTGACTTTTTTTTATGGAGTTTGATCTCAAGTTGAGCACGAGATCAGATCACATAAAGGTTATAAAACTCTTCAATGGAAGGGCCCGAATTCTTTTTATCTACGAGACCGTTGATGATATATCAATTCGTTGATAATAGTCAGCATAACGCCTGAGTAGGGACGTAAGATAAGCTCGAAGGTAATTGCTCTCATTTGTCCCTTCCAATTCTTAGCGGAGGTGCATCGGACTGACTATCTCGAATGATCAATCTCACTAACAGCGCATGAAAACGAAAAATGGTTGAGAACTTTTCATTGTAAAAGTTAAGAAGCTAGCTAACCTCAACTGACTCGACGCGACTTCAGACGATCTGTATACAGTCCGACACCAACTATACGCAACTATTCAAGTGCTTACGAGTTATAAAGTTGTACTAGGCCATCCAAACTTTTCTACTTCTTACGAGTAATCCTTGAAAAGTCGTTTCAATCGTCCTTCTTTACTGCCGCCACTACCTGGATTCACATTGTTTGAAAAGTCAATTCTTCGACATCGTTTTTCGAAAACCTTCGATCTCTTTCTATTTGCGAGAATCGTTGATGGGGAAGAGGACCAGGTTGATCGCGTTTCAGCAGGTGTACAATAAGATAAATCTTGTGAGTCGACGTAGAAACGGATTGAACATCAGACAAAAGTCGTATTTTCTACTTCGAAGCGTGACACAGGAACAATAGATATTTCTGTACGGCATCGGATACGATTGAGATTGGATAAAAAAGGCAGTGGACATCAGTGATTGGCGCAATAGAGCACTTAATTGTATTTCACTCTTGTAAATTTTTGTACTTTTTCTACACAAGAATTAAAGATTTCGAAAAACTCAGTTGAGTTTCTGTTTTCGAGGGACATATATATTCTCTTTATTGTTTGATATGCTCATTCATCGTGTAGAAAATCTGTCTCGCATTTCATACTTCTATATCAAATATATGAATATATAAATAAATATTAAGAGACGCCAAGTATTAAAAGAAAAAGCCAGCGTGAGCCCTGCCGCACTCTTTTATACGCGAATATCCCGGTTTTATGACGTCATAGTGTTTTCAAACCGTTCTGACGGACGCACCGTTTATAAATATACTCGTATATTAATCAGAGAAAGTCGTGATCCAAGGAAGTGCGATGATAGCATTATCGGATCAACATATAAATGAAAATTGTAATATTCTTGGCAAATTTAGAAAGTTTTCTTCGACACATTCGGAATCCCACTGCGAGATAAACCAATATTTAATGATCAATGATATACGAGGTTGAAGTGCTGCATTTCGAGTACTATGACTTATGGACCATTTTAGAATTTTGGGAAATGAAAAAACATTTATTTTTTTGTTAAAAAGGCGCCTGGGGAATATTAGAAATGATTTCGGATGGTCCCTCTCTCGGTTCGAGTTCCTTTCATAATTACTATGTTTCGCTATAATTTAGGAATATTGGAGAAAGTCGAACGGCAGAGAATAATATGCTACCTGAAGGGCTTACAGCATCAAAAATTCTCCGGAATGATTATAGAAATCACTGTTGGCACATAATAAACTGCGGCCATTGAAGAATCGAGATTTCTTGGAATTAACGAATTTATATTTTCATCGCTGAAATTACGCTTATTTTACCGAACGAAAATATAACTCGAACAGATGTTCACCGATCGATTTAAAAATTGTAGTACATATTTCAAACTTGATTTTCTACGGAATTCAGTAGCAATTTTTTTCATGATTTTTTACAAAAATCTTTCATCTCTTTCAGAAGAATGGATTATTTTTCCAAAAACACTTGTTATCAAAAGATCCTACGTACTTCTATATTTATTATTGTAAATAACTGAGAAAAAATTTGGATCTTCGTTCTTGATAGAAAATTGCATCAGCTAGTTTCCTGCCTGTTGACTCAACCAAAAAGAGTCGTCAATGAAAAAAGCTGTGCGGTCCGCCATATAGCATTATGAATCACTGTGAAAATAATGTTGTTTATATAATTCATTAGCATAGTATACTAACGAATTGTGCAGAGGACTTCGACCAATTTCACTTTGGTGTCAGTAGAAAATCTCCGGATTCCTTATTATTCCAAAGTGACTTAGCCCTTGAGAAATGTTTTTTTAAGATTCACGTTTAACGTCAAAATACGATTGAAACTAGTTCTTCGTTACAGGAAAAAAATAAATAAATAAATAAACGAGATTTCGAGCAGCCATGTTCTGGCTGCGTTTTTGCACAATGGATATGCTTCACTCGTTTTCAAATAATACCTTCACGATCTGCAAGGAACTATTTATCTTGCCCACCCTTGTTCGAACCTCCGAGTGCGAGTGCAAAGTACGAGGAGGTGTAAATTGTGGTCCTAGAGATTTCAAGAAGAGCTTGGCAGAGAGGGGCCTGACGTAACTGACGAATGGTGGACATTACCGCGACATCGTGGCAGGATCGCAAGAAATAAGGAATCTCAAGTAAAGAAGAAAGGTAAAAAAAGGTGGAAAGAATGAAAAAAGAAATAGTACTAAGAGAGAGAGAGAGAGAGAGAGAGAATGGAGATAAATAAGCTAGACTGTCCATTATCCATCACATCCTGGTCACAGACTTTGTTTTCCTTTGCGCAGCTTCGTTGTCAGCTTAGCTCTGTCATTTCTTCGTTTCTATCCGTTCGTCTACGCAAGAAATCCCCTCATGATTTGAGCTCAAATCCAGCAGCTTAAAGTAAGATAAAACTGCTAGAATTCGAATGACTCCCAGGACCACCTTCACGACAAAGTTAAGCAAATCCTTTACGTCATACGGGGATCTTCTTTTCCCCGAAAGCTTTTTCTTACGGAAAAAACGAATCGCGTATGAATCGGATGAACCTTGTAAGCTTGCCAGCCGTTCTACCCATCAACTTGAACATTTTGGGTAGCAAAAATCCCAATTTTTGCTGAATCACATTTAATTCGCATGCTAGGATCACTGACGTTTCAATATTTTGGACTCCATCAATTGACTTGATATTGCAAAATGAATCTTATTGTACCTGAAGGATCCTTCACCATTTTGCAGCCAAGACCCTGTCCAATTTCCATGTTTCTGTATTTTTTTTTTTGTAAGATGGTTTTGATCGAACATCGCACGTTCCAAAGGTTCAATAATGCTCATCAGAATTGAAAGAACATCGATACAACAAGATATCATCACACATTTTTAAATGTTTTGTTTAAAGTTTTTGGTAACACTATTCGATTGAATAATGTTCCAACATAATCGAGCATCAAAAATTTGTTGCTAATAAAATGGATCATGAAAATATCGATGCAGGATTGGTAGTGGGCGTGTAAAATAAAAAAAAAAGAACTCCGATGACATCTAATATTATGAGTAAAAAAAATTGTTTTCGTCATGATGTCTAAATCTTGGTAAAATCAGTATTTTCGGCCAAAATTCCAATTTTACTCGAGACCATTTCCGCTGGTTCAAAAGTTAACACTAAGTAACTCAATCTTTTTTCCGTTCAGGTTTTTTTTATTTATCTGAAACTTTCTGTCTGGTTCATTTTCGATCTCTATGCTTTTGAAATGATTTTTTCGTCCGTTACGGATGAACATATCGGAAGCTCGGGGCAGAAGCTTCGGTGGGGTGAGCTAGATGTCCTATGGGAGTACCCGGAGGCGTCTAACCGTGAAACGAGATACGTGAACAGGCGCGAGGGCGACCGGACTGGGGTTTTCTCTAACCTCTTCCTCACTCGAACTATTTCCTGTTACCGAGACCCGAACCATCCTTTCACCTCAAACTTCAAGCGATGAGAGATACCGGGGAGAGCTGGTTGGATAGAAAAATAAGCCTAGTAAACAGTCATATAAACACGATGAGAATCATGTGGCCCCAAGAGATCTGCTTTTGAAAATCAACCTTTTCACATTACTTCGTTATAAAATATCAAAATTGTTTTTCTCAGGAATAAAGATTTTCGAAAAAATGAAATCTTCCAAGAGCCATCGATGTTTTAATTTCTCTTCATCATATGATGAGTTCCAATGAGCTGATGAGCTGATCAATTTCAATCAAACGAAATTTGAGAATTTTTACATTTTTCATTTGAGAAAACGAGAGACAGGAGCTAGTGGGCAGAGAGTAATTGAATCGTTGGAGATTAAACAATCGGACACGCAACCATGATCGTCTACTTACTAAGAGGTCGTTAGATAATACTTTTTAAACGTATAACAGGTTTTAAAATAATCGAATGTATCAACGAATGGGAAGTGTCAAATAACCACGACGAATCTACTATAGAACCATCACTATTCCGAGTGCACTTTGACGTTTTCATCATTGTTTTAGTTACTCTTGTCTCACTGCAACGCTCCTAAATGCTAGTTCTCGTTTTAATTGGGATATCAAAAGGTGTATGGTCAATCGTAAACTATAGGTTTTCATGATCCGGTCCATCAATAGTTTCCGATTTCGTGAGTTCACGAACGTTCAGATCTGTACTCAATTGTTCAATAATCGATAGATTTTGTCGTCGAATATTTAAACTTTTCTCTGGAATTAAATATTTTAATAACGATCATTGAAATAATTTTTTTTTCTATCACTGTAGTTGTAAATAAGGATTTTCAAAAGATATTTAAATTGAAAATCATCTGCGATGCATGGACAAAAAAATTTTGATTCCTCATCATTAGAGAACAAACTTCATTTGAGTCGATATAAAACTGAATCCTGAAATAACCAAATAATTGGATGAGTCGTTACTTCTTATGGATCAATTCCAAAACTGAGATTGGATTTCTTTTCAGATACATCATGGAAAGGTGCTGCTTCATTGTGTGGATATCAATGGTTTACCTGGCGGTGGGTGTCTTGCCTCAGTATCGAGATAAAAATATAAGTGAGTAAATAATTTATTCTTTTTATATCATTAGTCTCATGCGGCAACTGATCTTGAGCTTATATTCAATGCTTTGACTTTAATTGAACCAGAAAGAGAGAAAGGAAATTGAAGAGTTTGCAAATAAAACAGTTTGTGACATGTTTGCTCCACCGAATAATGAGTATCGACCATCCACAGTTGTGCTACGATATAATTTTAATTTGATGAAATTCCAGATGTTTAATCTGATAAATAGGAACGTGACAATAATTCCGTCACAATACTTACGACTTTTAAACATTTTTATTCTCTAAAAACCAGAACAAAGATAACCAATACTATAGACAAATATAAAATAAACAATTTTTTTTTTTTCAATGAAACGGAGTTTCAACATATCCGTCACAGAGAAGTACCAATGTGAAGAAAGTAAAGTAAAACCTTATAATATTTACGTTATTCGAAATTTTCGAAAAAATAGTAAGAAAGACAAAAATTGTTTTCCCTCGATCGTTATTTTCATACTATTCGACCAAAAACTATTGATGATACTGATAAGGAAGTGTGACGTTCCGTGGGTTTGATTTATAACAAAAGGGGAAGAAATAGCCAGCAGATCAAATCATGCGATATTGCGTCAGGCTTCACGGCCGAGGGAAAGAAGTTAATTGCAAGCATGGGCTCTTTTTGCCAATAAGCGAGTATGTTCTTTGCACTCGCATATTTTCCGCAACCTGACGTCTCGAATCATCTTTCGCAGCAACGAATGAGAGCGCGTTTCTCTTCAGCCTTCGACTCATAAAATACAACCTTCTCCGTCAACCGACGTACAATATATGAGATTTGTACGAGTCATAAGTAGCCAACCCTCGTATGAGGGTTGCCTTTTTCGTTGGGACCGACAAAGCCGCACGTTTGGCATTTATTCTATGGGAGTGCTTGGAACGAACCCCTCGATATTAACGAAAATAATAATCGTATGTTGATCCATGTTCTTCTAACTGCAGAGCCAAAACGATTTCGTAAGAAAGAAAAAAAAAAAAAAAAAAAACATAATATTCCACCAACTTATGAATTCATTTGACTTTAGTTGCCAACATAAATCGTGAAACGACCACTGTTTTCTTTCTACTATTTCATACATAATTACATGACTTCATTCGTAGAAAAGTTCATACTGGGAGAATCATTCATCCATTCTGTCCAGTTTCGTACCATTGAGAAGTTCATTAAATAAGAAATAAGTATGTATAATAAGTAAAGTCTGAATATGAAGTAATCGGAAGAAAATGTTTAAAAACGCTTGCATAGATTTTCCATAAAGTTCAAAATCATATTCGTAAGAATTAGAATGCACCGAAGAATAAAAATGTATAAACAAAAATAATTGAAATTCCAACAACTCAGTTTATATCGCATGCTGGGGTTAATTGAAAAAAATGTATGATTTACATGCAATTATAATAACATACACGAGGAGTGAGAATCAAGAGTCAGGAGAGGAATAAACTAAAAGAAAAATGTCGTTGAAGCACACTTCATTTTTGAAGAATCCAGTAACCGGTGGAAATAAATTCATTTTCCAGATGAGTCAAATTATACGCAAGCTTTGCTATGACAAAAGGTCGGAGTGGTTTCATTCACTAGAGAGCTTTGAGCTGTGTAGGGGGAACTGTGATATTATACATCGGTGCGGCGTAGGTTTATTTTTCAATGGGTTGAATGTTACAGAGAGCGGAAGGCAAAAGAGAAGTTAATTTCGACCATGCATCTCTTACTACCAATAACCAACATTGGAGTTTCAAACCAAGCTTACTAGGCTTATGCTATTATCCAAGAGATCACGATAAACTCAGTTGTACGGAAAGGCACGAATCAGAAGGGCGAGGATATAAAGAAAAAAAACACGATGAAGGGACTATAATTCTAAAAATGCAAAAGCTTCCAGAACAGCGAATCCGGAGTATTACAATGATAAAGAAGGGGTTTATACACGATGATGCGGTTCGACTCTTCCTTCTCCTTTCTCCTCTCTCTCTCTCTCTCTTTTCTATATACGATGGGTCTAAGAACAGCGACCGAGATGATGAAAAATGAATAAAAGGGAAAAATCGGAAGGCTGCGATAGCGAGAACTATAGAAAGACGAGAGAGATTGTCGAGTGGATTCGAAGCCGAAATCCACCGCGAAATTGAAAGGCTCAACGACGCTCGACCTACCACGATTTCTATATACCCTACCTCAGCTACCGAATTTTTTTTTTTTTTTTTTCACGAAACGCTAAATCTTTCCACCGGGAGTATCGACGAGATGAAAATATCAAAGAGAAGCTTTCATGGTCCTGGAGTTTGTGATTAGGTGTTACGAGTTTGCTGCTATCATTGGCAGTGTTGTTATTGAGATTTCACTAGAGGCTTAGGCATTCCTCTAATCTCAAAACCCTTGTTGAGTTTTATGAAAAGCGCTTGAAGAATATGTGAAAAGTTACCCTGATAACAAATATCGCAGTCGCGAAAAGAGGCGTGTCGCGATTACAGCAAGAACTTTCAACATTCTGTGCTGTCAAGCATCTTATTATTACTTGACGTCAAGCCCTTACCACGAACCAGGTTCTCGGAACCTGGTAAACGGATTCGTGGCAAGGGCTCTTCGAAAGTTCATACCGGGTCCACAAAAAATCGTAAAAAATATTTGGAAAATGCGAATTGAAGCTGAATTCCTTCTCTTTAAAACCCCGTTGGTAAAATTCAAATATCATGATTTTTCCCAGAGCAATCAAACTCTTAGTGTATTTCTGAATTCTGTCCAGTGTATCTATACTTTTGGTTGGGAGTGAATATCTGTTCAAGTCGTTGCTTAAAAATGTTTGACAAAAGACTTGACCAAATTCCAAAATGGATTTTTTTTGGTATAAGTGTTGAGATTTCAAAAATGAAAATTTGATATTGAGAATATTGAAAAGTATATTCATGTAAGCTTTCCTAACACAATATGGTATTTCATAACAATTTATTCGTGAAAAAATTTCGGGCCTGTGATAACATTAGTAAAATATTTCTCGATAAAGAAATATTGAAAAATCACTCGAATTTTTATCTCAAATGTCAACAATTTTATTCGGATTTGGTTCGTTTAATGGATAATTTCAACGCACCGTTACTTGTTGCCGGAGTAACTGTAATCAGCAGACCACGAAAGATATCATGGCGTACGCTTTTCCGGACAATAAGATTCTGGAAATAGCACTGGTTTCAGTCAGAAACATTTGTACGAGCAGTCATTCGGGGTGACACCCCAGAGGTGTCTGATGGAAAAGTATAGCGGAACGTGCACTTTTCTGCTGTAGCTCGCTCTATACACATCCTACGCTTCTTTCTGTCCTAGTCGCTCGTGGTCCCTTTATTTCTCGCTCACATTTTTTACCGTCTTTCTTTTCATCGTTCTGTCTTCATTTTCTTTCTTCCTACCGAACCACTCTTATCTTCTTTCTAGATTAATATTTTTTTTCAATTGTTTTTTTTTTTTTTACTGTCTCAATGGTTTACGTTATGGATTTTTCGTTTTTTCCTGCACCTCCAAACGTCGATATCAGCTGTGCTCATTTCAGAGAGATATTCACAACATCGTAAAAGAAAACTCTCTTCATAAATTGCCCTTTCTCAATTTTGCCTTAAGATTTTTCCATGGTGCCTCTTTAAAGTGGTAACATTGAAGCGAAATTCACACAAACCCAAACAATTTTATTGTTCCTTGTACAAAGATATATTGATTTCTCACAAAATCATATTAATTTTTTACAACATCACAATATTATAACAGAGCAATTGAAATGTTCAGAGAGTGGCAAATTGGCGGAACAAAAATTTATTAATTATAACTCAATTTGAAATTTTTAAATTCTTTACCGAAGAATTGAATATTTATATGGTGTCCAAGGTAATGAGAGTGCAGCACAATTTTTCAACTTTTCTTTTTATTTTGTCAGATTTTATTTAGTCAAATTATTGTATCAAGAGTATATACCACGGCATATACGTTTCCTGTACAAAGTATGCGCAACAAATTAACTCATAAATTTATATATTAATCAATAATAATAAGCATTTGATAGTTAATGAAATAATAGAACAGAGAGTTGATATCAATAATTGATGTCACAATTTTCACTGACCAAGATTAATTTCGATTAAACATTATTAACTGAAATAAGTAAACATAAAATAACGTGAAAAAGATTTTGTGCTTGTAGCGCCAGGAAAACGAAGAGATTTCAGTAAAATTGGAGGTCAAACATATTTATTATATCATCAACGTGTATTCAAGGAACTAATCGAGAGGCAGGAGCCCGAAAATTATTGTAGCTCACGTCGAGCTGCGTGTATATATATAATATATAATTGAATTAACGAAGCGCGTAATGCGGATCTAGGGCTTTCATCTCCTCTGGCCTGGATACGTATAAACTTTAGCGCCGCCGCTACAGAAATTCATCCCTCAACAAATTTTCGTTCTTGTTTGCAATCGGGATGAATCAGGTTCTATATATTCTTGCAATCACGCCTCCATTATCATGTAATACGATTGAAAATCCCGTCGCTCATTTGCAACACAATAAATCGATAAACGTTATAAAAGTGAGATCCCGTTGATACTTTTAAAGCGTTCCATCGTCGAAGTACTTCCGATCCGATTAAAAGCAATGTTTGATTTAACACATTGTTGCACAAATGGATAAGTGGATATAGATTATGTTATGTAAAACAATTTACAAACCGACGAATAAACAAATAAAACGATTTGAACAATCGATTAAAAAAATCTGAAATAAACAAAGTAAATAAAAAATTAAGCAACCTAAACTAATTTACATTTATTCTATGAATAACAGAATAACGGATGTAAGCTTGTAATGAGAAAATTTTGTTTTATTACACAAGAAAAAATAGTTTTTGAATTATTACAACTCTTATTCGTATATGTTTTTCAATAATTCACGCCCGAATCGAAAGGTATATTAATTGGTAGTATCGATTAGATTTTCTTCGGGCACATGAGATTATATACATATATAGATATATTTTCTGTGGGATTGTAGGCAATTTGTTAATTAATGGCATGCATCATGGTCAGTCCAATGTTCCGTTATTGTTACGGATATGTACGATAAGATTCACAATGTTGATTAAATAAACGTAAATTGGAAAGTTGATCTACTCTAAATCCGACAAAAATAGCCGATTTCAACACATTTTTGGTAAAAGATAATTAAAAAAATGTTCACACACTTTTTATCTAATGATGGCAGCGCCAGAGCTAAGCTTTATCGCGGTCCTCTGCATGAACAGCGCTCTGCGACCACTAAGGTGTTCTGAACATTTTTTAATGCCAATCGAAAAATCATCAAGTTTCTGCACGAAATAATTGTGGACGAAAATGTCAAAATATTTTTGTGCAACAAAAATAGCTCGAGAAGTTTCGTTTTGCGAAAAATTGAATGTAGGAAAAAATATTAATAAACTATTGTGAAATCCATGCGCTTTTCGATAATTGAACTTTTGATCAACTAAGAAATTATCAATTAAGAATTTCATTGACTGTATTCTCTTTTGAAGATATTAAAATGAATCTCCTGGGCACTGGAGTGGCTTAAACCCTCGAAATAGTGCAGCATGCACAAGTCGAGGATTTTTCATTTTTTCAACACATCGCTCTAACGAAATGAATTTTAAAATCAGTGCACGAGTCGTACGTGACCATGTCACCATACATTTTTTTAATTTTTTTTTTCGTCACGTCAGAATGATACGCAGCAATGTATCTCTCGTACGTGGGAGTTGAAAAAACACCTGTCATTGTAGATATCAAAAGTTAAAAAATAGATTCCCTAACAGCTATACCATTTTCAATATCGATTGTTGGGGCCGTGTTGTTGTCTGGGATGCTGTTTGCATCGGTGATTTTAGTGTGGAATTGATTTGAGCTATTGCATTTTCTTTCGATCTGCGCACATGTTTATTTTTTCTCAGAGAACCCGTACGAGCTGTTAAAACAACAAAAACAATACAAAAATTTTGTCTTACAGTTGCGAAAGATTTACAAATACGGTATGCGTACGGTCTACCTACGTATCTGAAAAAATGAAATCGAGATTGATATCTGTGTTGATGTTGTAGGCAATATAGGAGAAAAAACAAGTGCAAGCAGTTGCAAACGTATTTTGTTGTCAATATTAATTTTGAAAACAGAATAAAAGACTCGATGAGCTGTTAAGTTTTCAAAATAAAAATCATTGAGTCATATGTCATTCTGACCAGCTGTATTAACGATTGCACGTCATCATCGATAACAATTATTGGATTATTTGAATCCTCATTGAATTATGTAATTTATTTTATTTAATAAAACATTTTTCTATCGATTACTGACTCGCTATCGTACTGCTTCATAGATAATGGCGAAGGGTGCGAATACTCACGAGATAATAAACATTTATTGCCAGCAATTGCAATTATTTCTGGCAAAAGGCAAAATGAAACATTTTTCAAAATATTCTTTTTAATTCGATCTCTACGTGTATCATTCATGTGATAGAGCGACACGTTCCATTTCATGGAGACACGATCATATTCGCGATAGAATTCGAATACAATTGCAATGAGATTCTTTCCCATTAGATCGTGTAAGATAGCATTGTTCCTGAAACATCTTGCATGGTTCATCGCGATGAATTTTTGTGCAATTCATATCGCATCGATCACAATTCAGCAATTTGTATGACTCATTGTATGTTAATTAGTAATTAATTCAATCGGTTCTCTGCTGATTCTTCGTGTTCATTCGAATAGAAAAAAAAAATAATAATTCCGCGTTATGTGCACGATTTTCCGCGATAACTGAACAAGCTGTTGAACGTGTGAAATTCAAATGCATTATTATTTAAAAAAATTTTCTTTCAATATCGTGGTAACTGGAATAATAACAACGTCGTTATTATTCTATCGTCTCGATTACGTTTCAGATTATTGTTATATTTATTTTCAATGACTTTGGCAGTTGAATATTGTGCTGAAGTGGTCGGTTTCTTTGTTTGACAGGAATCATGAAAGTCTTTCCCCACAAACAGACGTTTTTTTTTCTCGAAATTTCATACTCGTCGCTTCACTGTTCCTAAAATAATTATAGAATTCGAATATAAATAAAAATAATATATTGAAAACAATATCCGCTGATGAGATATTAAAACAGTGAAA
Source organism: Campoplex capitator (assembly GCA_037576405.1). Lineage (NCBI taxonomy): Eukaryota > Metazoa > Arthropoda > Insecta > Hymenoptera > Ichneumonidae > Campoplex > Campoplex capitator. The sequence continues at coordinate 4,162,767 of JARBWI010000015.1, forward strand.
AAAAAAAAAAACTGTAGAGTCTATACTAAGGATCCGTCATATCCAATATTCTGAATTTCAACTAGACTCATTTCTTCGTGCAATTACTCTGTGCTTTTTGCCACTGAAAAAGCTCCGACAACTTTCACGTTTTTAGTCCCCTGTCAGTCAGCGAGTTTCGGCGAGCAAGTCCGTACCTTCACGCAGCTCCCATTCCCGTCTCTCTGCGTCGGGTCGTTTAAATACCGGAGGTGAATAATAGCGATGGAGAAGTAAGTGAAAAAAATACGGAGAAAAATGTTCCACGGTAATTGCGCATATTCCATTTCTTGAACACTGTCGAGCTGCGAAACATTTTTTTTTTTTTTTTTTTTTTTTTTTTTTCTCCAAGTACAAATCTCCTTCGCTTCTACCACCCCCTTCTCTACCTTTTTCCATTGTAACCTCTTTTTCTTGGAAGGAGCTCGTGACAAATACCGACGATTAAAGTTTCTCTCTGGGCGTTTCGTGCAATCGTTATTTTTATAACTCAATTGTCGACTGGTGTTCAAAAACTTTTTCAGATTTTCGCATGACATACCTTTCAACTCAAATGCCATACCGTTCGTTGCTTCCTGTACTATGTATATGACTTACTTATTTTAAGCTTTACTACCTTTATCGTAGTCAGAAGTCCAGAACATTGCTCTCTCTCTCTCTCTCACACTCTCTAGACACAAAAACACAACAACGTTTAAAGTGATGATAAATTCGGTCCCTCTTTTTTCACGGATCGATGGGCATGCGGTTGAGGGGAAGATTTCATCTTAGTGGTGGCGACGATATATTTTTTTCTCGTTCTGCTCATCGATTACTTTTTTTCTGCAGTCTTCGATTAGTTAACATGACATCTAACGAAAGACCCAAAAAGATGATCCAACTTTTTAATAAAAAAGTTGTTTCGATAATTGACTGTTTTTCATTATTCGCATCAATTAACTCCGGAGACTCATTTGATTTCGTATATTATACTCATTGATATATAATTATCTTGACACTTTTATATTTTTCTTCCATTGAATAAGGAAATGTTTTTGTTTCTTTTTTTTTCCAACATTTTTTTTCTCGTAGAACGGTTGTGATTTCTCGAAAAATGGACAAAAATGAACGTTTTAATGATGAATAATCGGAGCCATTTTTAATGTCAGAAAGTTCGTTACTATTATGTTTTATCTAGTTCCACATTATTTCAGTGAATATAAATTTCGGAATAAAAGTATGTGGCTGCGATTGTGAGCGAACGCGATATCGTTACTGAAGCAAGGATTCGGCTGCCTTTCGATACTACAATTATTTTCACAAAAGTTTGATGCACGGAAGGGGTAGCGGATCCACCGGATATTGGATCTGAAATCCCGTATAATTGCTATTGAATCCATTGAGACTTTTGGCTGTTCGGAGCTTTGTACTAACAGCGTCGATCGTGAAATACACACATGGACTTTTTCAACTTCCTGAAAATCTCTTCATGTTTATTCTTGTATTTCTTTAACGCGTGCTCAGTTCGCGTATCGCGGATTCGCTTTGTTCAAATATAATCCTTCCTTTTCAGCAAGGAAAAAAAAAAAAAAAAACTTGGCAGCGTATGTTCACAAACACAAAAATCGTCAAGCTGGCAACCAATTTCTCAAATGACAAATAAACAAAATTCTCATAGGAAAGAAGCAAATAAATGTATGAGAAAGGAAGAAATTTCTTAATGCCATCGGAAAATCCTCTAGCTTTCGTCGTTGGGTTGACTTCAAAGCTCTTTGTTTCGTACGCTACGTGTAACAATGTTTCAGATTTATCTCCGAAATACCGTTTTTTATAGCAAGGATTGGAGCCTCGCCAGGAAAAAAAAAAAAAAAAAAACATAGAGATGGGGAAACTCTCTGAAAACGCTTCAACAATGCATCTGACGATTATACGTACATTGCGGAAAAAAATAATCCTCTCTATTCTCCATTCAAATAACATTGGAGCTTGCGTCTTAACCTCGGAAAGATAACGATGCAGCTATGGACAATTACAAGACGATGACTGGGTTCAATGTCCCGTGAATTGAAATATATACGAAACGATGCAATATTATCACGAAGGCATATTATTTGTCTGACTATTGTTAGGTACTTTTTGCCTGGTATACTGCCAAAAATATTTCAGGCTTTCATGGGAACAGTTGGATCTTCGATAAAATTACCTTCATAGATTGTTGTTGAGAATAAAAAAAACATTTCTTCGAAATTCGAGGGATCAATTACATTTTTACATGATCGAAAATGAAAGTGGATGCGTGATTTTGTTCTTCAATTTGCTTAGTTTCCATGAACTGATTTATTCATAGAATTGATATCGTGACAGTTTGAAGATCTTTATTGAATATTAATATTCGATAGATTTAATTTTTTTACCGTGCTACTTAGATGGACAACAAAACAGTGAGCTGAAGTAAAATGGCATCCAAAATCAATCGTTGATAGAACTTGGTCAAATGTCAATTGATAAAGGTGCCGCGGCGCGCAGTGAGAAATGCTATTTCCATTGGAAACATTAATTGGTTTGTTCTGATCGTTAGATTTGACGTTTACACTAGGGTCTACGCCTTTCTTCTTTTTTTTTTTTTTCAATTTTCCACGGGATGGATTTCCGAAAGGTAAATGGGAAAGGATGAAGAGGGTGAAGGTTCGAATTTTGTTCTGGCCCTTTGGGTGTTCCAATTAAGCGCGCTTGTCGATGGCTGGGGATAAAAAAAAGGTCTAAAAAAGATTTACCAATTAGGAAATATCATTTGTGCTGATTCCTCGGAGTCAGAAAAAAAAATATAAAAGAACGTGTTTCTAATTGGAAACAAAAAGAAAACAGATATAAACACAATCGGGGAAAAAAATGTGGGCCACAGTTTAGCTCGAAAACACGATACATGGAATATTGATTTAACGAGACTGTGTTTTGTTATTCCTTTTTTTTTCAATACAACTTCGAACAGGTGTGGTTGCAAATTCAGAACCATGCTTACGCTAACTTTTCACTGGAATCCATTCGAGTCGAATGGAAGCTTTTTTTATAATAAATTTTTTAAATTACACTTCATTATTTTGGGGTCTAAAGCTTGATATTAAATTCGATACGCACAGATACACTGAAAACAAAATTTTCTCGAATCCGTTCAACAAGATCTTTTAAGGTTTCAACAGAATTTCGTTTTCATTGTAGGATCTGATGATTCGTACGATTTTTTTCAAGCACTTGAAAACGTGTGCTCAATTATTAATTTACTCTTTTCCGTTAATTAAACTATCGTGGATTCGTTCAGCCTGGAGTTTTGTCGACTATCGATTCATTGATTGTACAATAATGGTAATGTGATATAATTAAATTATTTGCACATTTTGTAAAAATTCAAGGTAATTTTACAACAGATATTTACTAATTTATGATAAATTAACGTTAAATATCGATGACATTAAAATTTGTTCATTAATTACGTGAGTAGACAATGGTTTGTTCAATTTCGTCGCATTTATTATAAAAAATGTACACTTTTTAAAAATATTGTGAAATGAACTTTCATTCATTACTGTAATTATCATGGATTTGTGGTAGTTTCGACCATTTAGTAATGAATAACAAAACGAAGGAGAGGGCAAGGAAGTACAACGAGAGAAACCGCACTTCTCGTTATAAAACATATTTTCGTATTATACTATGTGATACTGGGGAATTTGAAGTAGTGAAATAATACGAATAGCTGAATGTATTTACGAGAGAACGAATACCCTAAAGTTTGCGAATGAATTCCAATCGTACTGACAACAACACCAGGGATGCTTGGAACGCGAGAGTCTAGCGTAGTAGAAACATGCTGTGTATAGGCAGACTACTCTGCGAGTGTTTTGAAGTGTTAAAACCTGCTCTCCTCCTATTTTTACTATTCAGATATACATTGGTATCGCCTCGAAGTGGGTATTAATTGATAATTCATTTTAGTTCTTTATCGATCGATTCATAATAAAATTTTCATTGAATTATCCAGCGTCAAGTGAATGCATAATGTTAATTTCTTCATTATAAAATTTAACTCAGTGACAGTCATTTCGATGACAGTTTTTTTTTTGGCTTTTAACATTTGCATCTTAGAGCAAGCAAATTTGAATCTTTTTCTGGAAAATAAATGTACTGACATATATCATCAAAAGACTCGGTAGAGTCTGTTTTTATTTATATATTTAGCCAAAAAACTTGTTGATGCAAAGGTTAAACAATCTTTTCGTTGAGTAATGAAAGCTGATGAGAAGTTTTTTTTTTTTCTTTTCTAAACCATCGGTATCTGTCATTAACTCTGAAACTCCGCATTGAAAAACTTGGTAGTGACTCGTATTTTTATGGTGAGACTCCGTCGTCAGTGCATTCGCTCGACAAGGAGAATACATCGATCTCCTAAACGGTTTGACTTGTCAGTGTCGGACTTTTCGAGCAATATGAGGAATTATACGGATCGTTCTCCGTTAATTATTTCAAGACGCTAATTAGAGATAATGAATTTAAGTGAATTGAAAAAAAAAAGAAACACGTACAAACATTGGAATCTAAGGTTAGTGTCGGTTCATCCAAAACGCATCATAAATATGCGAATGATTATCATTATCGTTGTGGAATTGTCTTTGACCATTATAAATCTACTTGCCAGAGGTTAGGAACGCATTGCGATACGGAAAGTATATGGAAAGCCTAAAAAATAAGTTAAATATTTAATAATGATTAAAGAATAAATTTAACTATTTCAATCCAAAAAAAAAAAATGGGAAAAAAAGAAAATTAGCCACAGATGGCGTCAGCTGTAAGTACCTTAGCTTCAGAAGATGATACGAAATGCTTGACACATGAATATTTTATCTTCGTAATATTCATGCTTGACCACTTTTTCATATTGTTCGCGCATAGTGAATTATTCGAAAAAAACCAGTATAATTACGTTTGAATAATCTTATGAATAAATGTATTAAAATTGTTTGTGAAAAGCATGAATTTATGTTGAAAAATCTTGAAGTAACACGTAACTAGGAAAACGATTACATATGCTGATGATGGAAACCAAATAACAATGTTGGGTAGTGTGTATGTTGGATAAAAAAAAAAATAGTGTTAAAAGAAAATCAGCGTCTATCGAGAATTTTATTTACCGTATTGAATTTCCTTTAAGGGGATAATTCATTGGACTAGGAGTACTTGGAAATTCCGTGCCATCGCAAAGAGCTTCAGGAAAATAGGTAAAAAAAAAAAAAAGAAATATCAATGTCCGAAGCACGTAGTGATCGAGTGAGAGCGGATTCACCGTGTATAGTCAGACGATTCGAGAAGTCCGTTTAGTTGCACTCGTGGCATACCACCATCGAAATGCAACGCAATTCACGCTGAAGGCAGATCTCGCGATACCAAATAGTTGAATATAGGATGCGTAGAACGTCCAACCGCGTTTCGCCACCTTCCTCCCATTGGAAACGAGTTTTCTCGCTTCGTGCGTCCTGCTTTTTTCTTTTATAGAATACAGAATGAAATATAATGTTTGGACAGCTGAACAGTGCTCGTACAACGCTCATAATAATGTCTGATCATTGCAGCAGCACATTCCTAGCTCTGCGAAACGTAACCCTTTCAAACATTAAATCTGCTATGAAATTACTTTCTCAGAAATTCTTTAAAAACTTCTCGTGAAAATTTTATGGATAATTGGAAGACAGAGATGATGTAAATTTTCGTTACACTTCATATTTTCTCCTTATGTAGAATGATTTATGTATACTCATGAGACATTCAAATAAAGTATATACACGTGCGATCGTGTATTTTTTTATGTCACAGTTGAATTATATACTCGTTATATATCCCAAAAACACACATTTACATTATTTTCGGAAGTTTTATGTAAACTTTACATAAGCTCCTAACTTTTACATAAAAATTACGAAAACTAATAAAGTTGTGTTTGCTGGGTCGTATACGACATAGTGAAAGAATCAATAGTTTTCATTCCAGGTGCAGTTCAAAATACGTCGGTAAATTAGTCAAAAACAGCTTTTGCAGCTTGCCAAACTAATCCAGGACTTAGTAATTCGCTAAAAAGTCATCAAATTCTATACACACACGACCGTAAATCGTTTTATTGGAAGAAAATACGAGTCGTGTCAGATGCTCGGAACAGAGTTTTGAATGCACCTCATCCGGGACTCTGCTCCGGATCATCAAAGTTTGATCTTTTTGTTCGGGACCAATTCATCATTCATTCTGAACCTCACAAGTATCCAATGGAGTTTTGAAAGCCGTAAAAACGTTCTTTGAATGTTTTTTCTATCAATATTCAAAGTTTATTCCGGAACTGTTGTGGTCAATGTTTGCGAATTTCATGTACAGAGACGGAGAAGACATCGAAACCCATAAGGGACTGAGTTAATTAAGAAAATCTCTTTTTATTCATTTCTCAGGAGCAAGGTGTTTTGAGGATTTGAAATTTTTAGTCATGACTTTGTAGATACTGATGACTGTATTAATTTTTTTTTTTTATCAATATCTGTATGTTGATTCTTCAATACCCAGGTGAACCCCCATAAATGATTGATCCGTTCACGGAGATAAAATAGTTAAGAAAATTTTTTCGCTTTTGTATTATTCTTACATTCACATAGATACGTTACATAAATACTATACATAATGGGAACACAAATTGAAATGTATCTTCTTACTTTCTAGGTGTTAAATATTTCCAACGAAATCTTTCAAAAGTTGAAATGTACGCCGGACTTTGGCTGGCCTTGCCTTTTTCCAAAATCAAATGATCTGAAGATTTTCTATGAACTATAAGAGCGTCCTGGAATTCGGATCGACGATTTATTTTCATTAGAAAGTTGAATCGAACTCGAGTTCCATGTGAAGGACAACTCCTTGCTGTACGAATAATTAACGATCGTTCGGTTTGGGTTGAATCACTCTTTGACGTCGTTTTATTCTTCAATTCTTGGATAGAAGTGGAGACATTCGTTTTAGTGAAGCATCTGACGTTTTTTGGTGATTCATTATTGTTTGCTGCTATTTCAATTTGACCATGTGTTTCCCGTGGCTCATCGACCTCGTCGATAATTTTTTCTGCACTAATTTGACTTTTTGCGATCAGGTCAATTGTTTTTTCGTCTAGTTTCGATTCGAGGCTTGTATCGTTTTCATTACCAGATTCTGGTGTCTGTAATGAATGTTTCAAGAATTCAGAGCATCGAGACTCATACTCAGTAATGTCAGGAGCAATATCGCTCGTTTTTTCATTTGTAAAAACATAACTTTCGTCGGAAAATAGTTTTGATGCGATGATCATCGATGAATCGGCATAATTAATCACAGATTCGTGGGCGAGTTCTCTCGAGCGAATGTTTAAATCGGTACTGGAAATTATTGCTGTGCGTCATTCAACGATCACATTTCATGATTTTTTATATATTGAAAAAAACATTTTAAAAAATCACTCAAATTTTATATCATGAAAAATAGGTTAAGCGAATGCAGAATTCTCTTACGAATAAAAAGAATTTCGATTGCCGAAAATTAATCCAGGGCTATTTATTATTTTGTAGATCATGCTCAAAGAATCCGAATGCGTTTTCGTCGATGCTCTATGAAAATGTCCATCCCGTTTCAGTGTCTGGATCTGCATCATCGGACGAATCATCGTGTTCAATTATTTCTCCACATTCTAATTTTCATTCATCTAAAATCTGAGAAGTTATTACAGTTTAAAAGGATCCTACTTTTTTTTTAAGGAAATAACGTCATTCCAACAACTTTTTTTCCGAATTTCATTAAATCGCCTTAAAATCCACGCAAATTCAAATGAAAATTTCAAATTGAAAAAAAAATTAAATAAAATTGAAACTTTTCCGGTTCTCCAATCACGGCGATGAGACCTCTAATGTTTGCGGTAAATTGAATTATTTTTTAGCGGTAACCTGATGCGATGCAGTATCTTGTGTTTCAAGGGTCAAGCAAAATAATGATTTATCGTTGAGAAAATTGATATTCTTCATGATAAAAGTTCAGACATATATGTATGATTGATATTTCGTTATAGAAATTCGCATGTTTTCAATACTACACATATTCTGATTGAGAGTGTATTGACGATATTGGCGACAAATATTGGATAAATATCACTTTTCACATCGAAAATACGATTCTGTTCGATTTTTTTTTTACTACGGAATAATTTGAATTTTTTTCTGAAACCCAAACCTATACAAAGGAGTATAATTTACTAACCAATAAGTGAACTCATAGTGTGAAAAATCATGTCCAGTGACTTATAAATGCTTATCCGTGCACTGGTTTCGACTGGAAATTCGGTTTATTACTTACGGTAATGGTGCTCTTAAGTTCACTTCGTTCTTTTTATTTTTTCATAATTTTCTATCCCTGTCAATGTCATGCTTGTCAATTTTTCATTGAGTGCTTCGGATCTTGAATAAAACACAAACATTACTGAGAGATCGGCTTTTGTTATTTTATTTAAGCAGACCTGTTTTACTATTCGCGTTGAAAGGTTATCCCCCGAAAAATTCATTCATATATGAGCCACGTTGAAAGCATACGCGCATATTTATAACTAGCTGTGCGTGCGGGCTTCGCCCGCTGCATAGAGCAGGCGCATCTAGCCTATTCTAGCTGTGAATTTTTCCTATTTTAATTTTTTTAATTTCATTTTTTAGATACATGAATTATTTCGTTCAATTTTTTTTCAATTTCAGACAAAATTCTTCAGTTTTCTTCTGGATAAAATAATCAAACGAAAGATTTTCGTATTTTTAATTTTTCATAATTTCATTAAAAATGCTGTAACTTTTATTCTATACCGAATTGAGCATTCAACCACCGCTCATTTTGTTCGTTTTCTAATTCACTTCGAATTGGTAAATCGTTTTTTTTATTTATCGTTAGTATTTAACTACCGTCGAGTTTTGAAAATTGGAGAATGAACGAAATCACTAAACTTTTTTTTTGCATTTCTGTAAAAATTGAGATAACGATATTTTACAAAACCACAAACTCAGTTTGAATCGTCATCTTTAATCTCGTGAAAGATTCATTGTAATCGGTTCAGCCGTTTTCGATTGAAAAGCGGACAAACATTTTTTAGCGAACAGATTTATATATATAGAGAAGATGCACGACTTTATTCTTAGGCATTGATAAAAAATATAAAAAAGACAAAAAAAAGAAAAACAAAGCCACGGTGATCCGGTGGTGATGTAACTTGACTCTGAAAATATGAAGCAAACCGAAGCGATGAGGGGTTTAAATAATGGTTTTTGAAACATTAGTTTAAAAATATGTGAAAAATGATCGAAAGCCAGCTTCATTTCGTTCCTCTATTCTTAACAAAAAAAATGCTTTTTTTATGATACTTGCCATCTTCGTAAATTTTTAAAGAAAATTTCTGTTTGAACAAACTTTTTGTGAAAAATATGCATCAGCGAATCCCAATTTATTCAATGACTTTTTGTAAAGATCCAATTGAGTTTTTGTGCGCAGATTAAACTGTCGTTTTCCTGTTCGATTCAAATTTATTGAATAATTTATTGACAGAAATTTTGAAATTCTTCGACGACTCGAGTGTTTACAAAAGGATTGTCACAATTTAAACGTTCCTAGGTGCTCGGAGACTTTTGGGATGATTCAATGGATTGAATCATTTTTCAAACGTATATTACTGATCAAAAATATTGTTCAAAAAAACGATGAAAAAACTCCGTTGTACAAGAACAACTTTGAAACTTAATTACTACCAACTACTATTCGAACTAATTAACGATTGCAAATCCATCTCCAAATATTACGACTCAATGATGCAAAACGTATTTATCGTAGGTTTTAATCGTAGATAAATACGTAAATTTAATAAAAGCCCTGTCCAGTTTGGTGAGTCGTGTATAAGTATATGAGGAAGGAAGGAGATATTGTTGAGAAATTTCTGTGTCGAGTGCTAGCCTGATTGTGCTTGACATCAGTCGTGTGTCAACTTGTGGGAGAAGTGACCTGGGCTGTTGTGGTATGGAGTTGACGTTAAACTGGGACGTGGACGACCCTCGAAAGTTCTTCACTGTCCAATCCAATGTCCATGCACATATAATCGAGGCTACCACAGAAGATCCGTTCTACATACACGATGAGAGCACACAGATATCTGGATATGGCGTGGAGCATGTCTGATCACCTTGGACAGGTTCACTCTTTGTGAAAAGGGAACCCTTGAGACTTCATGCATAGTAGATTCTCGAACGTATATATTCTGGCGCGTCATTACCTGTACCTGAAGGATCACTTCCAGGTTCTTACGCAGCGATGGTCATGACTGCAGTGCACTTGCCAATGGCTAAGATATTAATGCCAAATTGAAAAATGAATAATGCCTGAACCAGTAGGTAATAATGCAAGAACGGATTACGACTACGAAGTACTACGAACTGATAAATATTTTGTAAGAATCTGTGATTTACGTAGCTTTTGCTCCAATTCTGCTGAATTTTTAACTCCTACACAATGCTCAATCGTTGTTCATTATCTGAAAAGCTAAAGCAATATTTTTGTGAAGTACCTAATTTGCATTCTAAAATTTTGGAAGCTTTTTCAAAGGTTCGCATAAATTTTGAAAGGTTCGAGCTGAAAAAAAATGTTGAATGCCATCAACAAAGGTCGCGAGAAAGATTCTTTTCAATACGTTAGCACCATTGTGTTACGTGATCTTCGATGATCCGAGATTCTTTTGCGTCGCTAGTGGACATTGATTTCCCATCAAGACTGCCTCACAACGCGAACTTTTTGTTGAAAGATGGGCATTTGGAGCCGTTTTATATAAATGTATCGAAGGCTGTAAACGTGTTTTGAGGCGTATCAAAAATCTATAGATGCTGGCAAAATGGTCAAACGGGAGAGTGCGAAAGAAGAATGGCGAGATTCATACGTCAACGAGTGACAATGCTTTCTCGTTTCCATTATAAATCCTGTATTTCAATGGAGCTCCCCCACCCTGTACTCTTACTTTGAACCCTTTCCTTCCTATCTACTTCCAATGATAAGTAGATAAAGCTGTACGAAGTTTAAATCATGAAATGATAAAAAATATTAGTATCCAAAATTATTCTTCGATTCCTAAAGAGAAGAAAAAAAAAATTAAATGTCACTTTCAGAAGTAAAAATGTTCCTCGACCCTTCTCATTCCTTTCCACAGAGAGAAACAAAAAAAAAATATATTGTCATTTGTGAACGTTTTCATGAATTCGTCGCATCTTCATTTCGCTTTTTTTCCAGGCATCTCCGATAGCGACGCGGTTCAGGCATTGCTGGCAAGATATCTTCAACGTCGTCTTCAAAGTAGTTCACAAATATCGACTCCCCCACCTCCTTCGGTTATCTTCAGTTTGGCACAACAAAATCAGCGCTCTAAGAGCCGCCAGCCAGCTCAAAGTAATAATATATCACCGTTGCATTCATTGGAAGAGGAAGACATCGATGATAGGGAGAGAAACGAAAGACGCGAACGCAGGTACGAATATGACGACTACGAGGATGATCTCGAGGGTTTTGAAGACAGCGACAAAAGCAGAACGCGGATCAATCTCCTTGCCGGTAATAAAAAAAAAAAAAAATATCTATTTATTGGTTCCCAGCTGGTGAGCAAACATCCGTGAGTTGCATCGAAGTTTCAAATATGATGAAACCCATAAATAAATAAATGAAGGATGCGAGTCGATGTAATAGGTCACATGATCCGCGTAGTTTAACAACTTGCAATGCATTTTAACGTGCGCTTATGAGACTGCAGCGGAATAATATTGTTTACCATCAAATTTACGACTGTAACGTAACCTATTAGGTTTTACGATAGATTTTTTTCTTTTTAGCGTTGAACGCCTCATATTTTTACGAAAATTGCGTGCTTTCGTGTGCATACGCAAGGGCGCATGTCTCTGCAATGATATATCGATAATTTAACAACGACGCGTTCGACAGAAATTACACCGATTACACTTGAAGTATAAAAGACGTTTCAAGACCGATTTCTAGATCGTTGATGGAATGATCCAAGTTTTTGCAAAAGCCTGATGCGAAAGATAATTTTAATGAACAGATTCGTGTTCAGCTCAAACCATTGATCTGCCAGTTGCAACATAAATTCGACAACGTTACCGAGTATCAGTGATTGTTTTACGATAAAGAGTGGTTTATTATCATTGGACGTCAAAAACGTTATTGATGTTCCAACTAAATCTATACTCACAAAATGATGTATGATGTCGTATTTATAAATCAAAACTTGGAGCTTCTTAAGGTAATAGTTTTTTTGGAGGGTATTTCTGTAATTTTTTTCAAATTTAATTTCAAGATCTGATTCAGAACACGATTACAGTAACGCGAAAAATTTAGAGATGAGGATTGACAGTTTCATATTCGAAATATTGAAAATGTAAAATTATCCACAGTTTTATGTTTGTTTCTCACGGACGAAGATGAAAAATTGAACAATTTATGCTATAACTCCGAAACTTTTTTGCAGATTTTTTCGTCTGATTTTCATTCACAGAGAGATATATACTCCATTTGTGAATTTCATTTTTCGTTCAAATGATTGTTCTGTAGCAATAAAGAATTATATAGGATGGGTGAGAAAGTGAATCAGTATACTCCATACGAATGTTTTTTTTTTCTCTTCATTGAGAGATAAATTTATTCTCTTTGGTGTTTAAACAATGTGCATACTCCGAACTCGCTTGAATAAGAATAATCTTTTACAATCAGAGTAACATTTTTGTTGGGGATCACACGATGGAGTTTTAGAGTACCTTTGATTGTAACCGTACTTTTGAATCGATTAATTTCTTTTGTCTCATGTTAGCAATTTTGGAATACAAGCCAAACGGCATTTCTTTGCCACTGCATAGGACAAAGATATAAATCTTTAATTTGGTCGAAGTGTATCTAAGAATTTTTTGACAAAAAATATTGAAACATATAATCATCTGAAAATCGTCGATTTTATTCTTCAACCCAAATAAAAGTGAATAAAACATTTGATGATGATTGTTTCTTGTTATCAAACTCGAACAACGATCAATCCAGATCGATTGAACTGTAATACTGAGCCCAAATAATTTTATTTTGAGCTCTCTTTCTTGATGGCTGTTTTTTTTTTTTTTTTTCTAGAGTTGTGAAACTCTTTGGTTTCGGCCGGAGAATCGTGAAAAAAAATCATTTTTTTCGATGCACCCTAATTAACATATTATACCGGATCAATGTGAAGAATATAATAATCACGTTCATTAAGACGTTATGAAAATGGGTTGATCCAATAAGAAATTACGAAATATTGAACACATTGAATTAAAAAAGACGCGAATGAATGCTGGAATACGTAGGATCGGTAGTTGGAGGGTGAGAGAAAAGTGAGAGGTGGGCAGAGGATCGTTTTGGGACGAAGTTATGGATATGGGTAGCGCGATGGAAAATCACGCTTGGGCGCTGTTAACGTGATAACAAGGGAGAAGGGAAGCGTGTCCCAACGTCTATTCGTCGAGCTTTGCCCGACTTGATCAGCGAAGCGAGCTTTTAGTCTCGAAATCTCGTGAAGCAAGCTTTCGTGACGCTTGAATGATTCCTCGATGCTCGAGATCAGGTGAACCGAATTGAATGCTTGACATTCCGTGAATCACTGTACCAAAAATCACCCCTCCAACTTGTCGATATTTCCGCCAATGCGCTAGTTTTCAATATTGAAATTTAGGATTATGTAGCCTGGCATCACGAAACATCAGATCCTGCTTTTATTTCTCGCTTTAATGACTTTACTTCACTCCAGCGATCATTTCGCATATTTTTCATTTGCGAAATATTGAAATTTTTTTCTACTTTTTATCCAAGAAACGAAAATATTTCTAATCGATTGAATCTCCTCTCTAATTCCCCATGATATTTAATTCGTACTTAACGCTTCAATCAAAGCTAATGAATAATGGTAGTATAATCCAGACAGATTAGCAAAAAGATTTCAATGATTTTGTCACATTTGCGCTGATTGCTTCAAAAGAATGGTTCAAAGCTCGCACAAGTGGTTTGAAATAATTCATGAAATAAGTCATGAAAAATATAAATTTTTTACGCAGTCCAAACGTTTTTCTAAATAAACTATCATTCACTATCATTTTTCGAGACATTGGAACGAAGAAGTTGTCCAAAGATATTCATAAATAAATGCCCCACAATTTCAATTTTTTTTTTTTTTTTCAAATTTCAAATTTGAAATTTGAAAAATTGAAAAAAAAATTCAGAAAAAAAAAAAACATTATCGTTGAGGTAATCCATTCGTCGTCTGATGTTCTCAAAATTATATATTCATCATGCTACAATTTTACAATGAACAAAGCGTTGCGAGTATAAAAATGAAAGATAAATATTAAAATAAAGAATTTAATTTTTCTCTCATTATTCAGAAATATGTCTATACTGTTATTCCGTGGATATTGACGGAGCCGTATTCAGCGCGATTTTCAATTACGCAGAAGGTTCAATCTATGAAAGCGATAAAGAGGTTGTCGGTAGGGCACGTCTACCAGAATTCTAACTTTTTGATCGATCTCTTCGTAGCAAGTTTCAATATAAATTGCAATCGAAGGGCTGACTGGAAAGTTGATGGAGAGGAAGAAAAAAAAAAGGGACTAGTTAGCTGAGTTGACCCTACGGGAATCATCGTATACCGCCGACGATCTTCCCACACCAATTCTGATAACATCGTCGAATTTGGAATGAGAAATTGGAACAATCTCTCAGCCGTATACGAACTCATTCGGTAATTAACGAAACGATGAAATAATGATAGAAAACGTGATAGTTGGGAAAATATCTCATCTCACACGTACAAGGAGACTCACATATATATTTATCAACAGTACAACAATACCAATTTTCATTAATAATGGAAAAAAATAAATAAATCGACATTCTTATCGCAATGTGATTGAATTTTTAACAAATTTGATTAAACGTCAAATAGACAAAAAATCGATATTCTATTTAATTCTCGAGTATTCTTTCAGGATTTTTATACAATTAAGATTTGAAATACAAAATTTATTAAGGAGGTTGGCTACACACAACAATGTTGCCATGTTAAAAGCATAGGAAAATTCGAAATGATTAGAATTTAATGAAATTTGGTGAGCACATTCTTTTGGATTAAATATGAATATACAAATTTTTTAAGATTTTTCTTCTACATAGTTTTCGAGTAATTTAACACTAGAGTTTACATCCGTAAGCATAGAATTCTGATATATATAGGTATATCTTTTGCATATTGTAAACTCCAATTATTCGACAACCATGTAGACGAAAAATTTGAAAAAAATTGTCTCATTGCATTTGATGCTAAAGAATGTTATCGCTAAATTTTATTAAATTCTTATCATATTGTCGTATGTAGCCACCCTCCTTAACACCATTGCATCAGTAGTGAAACACTTGAAATTATTTAGAGACAAAGTAATAGAGCAGACTGGGACCCCATTCGATCATGGTATGCTGTAATAATTTATGAGAAATTTCTCATATTTGTGGAACCGTATTTATTAATACTTTGAAAATACATGATCATTATGTTTCATCACAAATTTACATTTTTTCGCAATCAACGATTGTTTGTCGCGTGTACTTAGAAACTAGATTTACTTTCGCCATCCTGATTGTTGTCATACGCTTGTTTAATTTCTACTCATGAAGTTCGTGCTTTACACTCAAAGCAATCCCTCACTGTTTAACATTGAAGATAGCCGGTCGAGAAAGGCTCCGTTGGATGGAGATTTACAGAAACCAAGTCAACACTCGAGGCAAGACTCTTGTGGATTTTACGTGAAAAACGCGACGCTCGAACAGTCGGGCGAAAACTTCTCTCACACTTTATCAATGCATCTTTCTTTTTCCACGGGAGAATAACTTCAGAAGAAAATAATGAAATACAAAAATGAGTATGATTTGACCAGCTACTTGATATATCAACATGCGATATCAGTGTTCAATAATAAAAACAAAAATAGTCAATTTTAAACATTTAAAATAATGCATTACTTCGAAATATTCTTCTCAAAATGGAAATAAATGTTTAGTTTTTTCGAATGATTTTCTGTACCAGTATATTATCAAAAATTTAGGATTGAATGAAAAAAAAAAAAATAATTCAGTTTCTAAATTTCTATTTATATGTACGTCACACGATCACAAGAAAGGTAGAAATTTTTTTCGTTTTATTGTACGGAAATCTTCAAATGTCATAATGAGGACAATGCGATCAATATTGTTTTTCTGAATTTGCGAGTGTGCTCGTAAATAAGAGATATATTTTATCCTGAATTCATTGTAATTATTCAATTAGAATGCACACTGAAAATAAAATTTTGTTGAAATATTTAAACATTTTGTTCCAGGTATTCAACAAAAATGTTTTTTCTTCAGACAACAAAATTCCGTATATTGCAACAATATTTCTTTATACCGAAACGAAACTTTGTTGTGACAATAAAATATTTTGTTGCGTTGTTGAAATATTTTGTTGAACGTATTAAACAAAATATTTTAAGGTTTCAACAAAATTTCATTTTCAGTGCATTTTTCCTATTTATAAGGGTACATATTTGAATAAATCTTTCAGCTTAGTATACACACGTCATCTGGCTAATTGTTTGTATACAGTTTGCAATATTTTATGCCAGTTGGAATGAGAGATAAAATGAGAAAAAGAAAAAAGTGAAAAACCTAAGCCCCATTACTCCTTGTGAACATATTTCTACTTGCGCTATTTCTCTGACTGTAATGACGAAGACCAAAAATTTCAAAGAAGAAGAAATAAAAAAATATGATTTAATATATTGATACGTTTTCAGCAAACACATGTTTGAAATTATTACGAAAAATTCATGAGAGATTTTTCCAAAAGGATAACTCATTTTTCTGTGAATCAAGAAGGTATAAGCAAATATTTTTTTTGCTCAATGATAATTTTGTGCAGCAAGCTCACTGGTTGGTGGAAATAGTTAATTAAAGTAGCATGCGGCAGAAAGCTAAGAATGACAGAAATCTTATTGGAATGACAAATCCTCTGATAAATCGAAGTTCAATTTTGAACGTTTTCATTTGGATTGAAAAAGAAAAAGAAAATCCGAATAAAACTCAAAATCATTTAAAAAAAACTAAAATATTCAAAATTATTACAAACGCGAATACATTTTTTTGAAGAAAATGACAAATTTTTTGAGAAACCAGAATCGAAGCGAAGCTTTAGCCTCAACATAAAACGAAGTAAAGTAATATTTTTCCATCAAGATTCGATCGAAATTACAACGACAATTCATTCCGATGAATAAAGAATTTAGAAGAGAATTTTGGTTTCCGAGGAATGTATAATCACAGTTATAATTGATGGTGCTTCGTTATCCTGAAGGGGACAATTAAAATTAGTCGCGTACAAAAGAATGGATGGTAGGACGCAAAAACGACCGAGAGAGCTCGTTATCACGATTCACGAAATTGTTTATTCATTGCGCTACCTGCTCCTTTCTTCTGAAACCAGCGCATTTTAAAGCCTCTTTTTTCCTCGACTTCGCTTACTTCACCTCATGTAAATTACGCACGTGCCTTGATAATCATTAAAAGGTAGAAAAGAAAAAAATAACAAAAAAGAGAAGAAAAAAAAACACAAAAGCTATTACAACGAGTAAAACGCGTGTGGTTAAATTCAAATGAACTCTATTATATGCCATCCATATACATGTATGAAAAATGTATTAATGTGATAGCTTATACATTATCAAGAGTTACTAAATTGGAGATTTGAATAAAATTCGTGTGTAGGATTTGAAAAGTTTGAAGAAAAACAAATTGTGTGATGGAACGAAAACTAATGACACACGGAGAGACTTTTATTCGAAAATTTAGTATGTTTTTATTGCAGCGTCGGACTTTATCAACGTAATGAGAATAATCGATGTAAACAATGTGAAAAAGTGATATAATTTTTTTGAATTTCATAGTGTCGGTAAATTACTTGGTCATCAAAAGACATCGTAAATCTTCCCATTACACCGGTATATAGTGCAATGCTACAATGGATACATGATAATTTTTCAAATAAAATTCACTTCCTGTATTGATATTTACGACTCTCATAACTTGGCGAAAATAATACATTTGCGTTCAATCATTAAATATTATCATTCGAATGCTTAGATCGGGTGTTGACTCCATTTCCATTGCAATGAAGTCGACACGATGCTGTAAAATTCTATTTTAAATCAACATTAAATAAGTGAATTGTTGGGAATACCTTGTAATTGTGATATTCAAATAAAAATATTGCTGAGGAAATTTTTTTTTCATCTAACTAAATTCAATTTTGACGAACGAAAAATAGTAGAGTTAATCTCGGTTAAATAGCAAATCGTTCATCCAACGTCAGCGTAGAATTTTTGTTACAACAGCTGGTAACATTTGATTACGCACCAATAATTTTTCTTAACCAATTCATTTAGTCGAATTTTGGTCAGAAGAGACGAAATTTGTTTCGAACACAACATTTTTTCTTCCCCGTTTTAGATAACTGCATGGACCTTGGCGTTTGATTCGGTTTTCGATTTAGTTTACTGGTATTAAAGAATTTTAGTTGCCACTGACTTATTAATCAGTCGAAAATTCAACACGTTTTTTCTGTGCTTTCAATAATTTTGTTACTCCAACACGAAGCAAACTTGATAAAAAAAAACTTTTGGAAGGTAGAATTAATTGTATTGATACCCACTCGTTGAAGCTACACTCGAGATAATGTGTTTCTCATAAAAAATTCATAGCCTAATTTGAAAATTCTCCTTGAATAACTGAAGTATTGAATATAACATCAAGCAGCCATAAAAACTGGGATGAACGTTGGAATGTTCATTTTAAATTCGAGCCTTTTACGTGAACGGGTCTCGTGTTTGATGAATTAATTATTCTCGCCACTCGTGAACCTTCAAATTTCATTTTCTTCCTTTTCAACGCGCGATGCTCATTTTCCATTATTCTTTTTCGATGTTTCTGCCGTTCTTCTTATTTCGCTACGTTGATCGAAATCTTCTTGGAATTCCAATGACCCAAGTGCGCCAAGATTTAATTTCATTTCTGGTAAAAAAAAAAAATTGAAAAAAAAAAAAAAAAAAAACACGAAAGAGCAGCAGAATTACAATGATCATCGGTAAAAGGTCTCGATGAGCAGTTTTCTTCTGAATGAAATAGAATAATAGAGCAGTTTTGATAACTTCAGATCTGTACGTAAAGACTCTTTTTTTAGTGATATCGTAACGAAACTGGATTGAGATCTTGTGAGTAATAAAGAACGAATGAAAATCGTAAGGAAATTTCTAAGTCCACGAAAGTACACCTGCCAGCAATACCGCGTTGACCTTGTTCCTGGGAGAGGAATGTTACAAGTTTTTTTCCGTTTAACATCGCAATAATTGAATACTACGATCATCATCGAGTTAGATTAAACGGAGAGGGCTTATGTTTCACCAGCTCGAACGGACTAGATCTACCGAGTCGACAATCGCGAGTGGAGAACACGCATCGTATCACATTTAAACGTATTTAAGTAGATCGAAACCGTTAGTGGCAAGGCCTCGCCCTATTCTCGAGAATCTCGCACGTGGAGAGAAAGTCTTCGTGTTCTTTTACTTTATTTTGTAACACCGGAACCTGTTTACCGCTGCAGCATCCCTTAAGTACCATCCACAACGATAGCATTTCTTCGTATTCATTCGTACAAGATTTAATGAATATACTTTTCTTTGGTAAACAACGCTTCGAAAAATTAATTTTGCATCAGAAATATTTAACATTGAATAAACTTGTGCAATCGAATACATTTCATAATACAAAGCCGATTTTCGATTTATGTTTAAATTGTAAATGAAAAATTCATAAATTTTGTTTCGCCCACAGGGTTTTTCTGTAGGACAAAAAAAAATCGAAAAACTTCCAAAAATCCTTGCGCCACGTTCTCACAGATTAATGCAGCACTCCTTAACCTCGATTGTCAAAATAATTTTGAAAAATTAATCAAAATATGCTTTCTGCGATTGTATTTTATTTTGTGAATATTTAAATATAACTTTACAGCTTCCAGAGCTGAAAAAATAATGAAGATTGTGGAAGAAATTCAACGACATACAGCAGCAGATTTATTGATTAGTTCAACAAAACTACGGATTCCTCGTTTTTTTTTTCGTTTTTTCGTTTACGAAAGAGAAGAATGATCGATTCCATAATTTTGTCCAAATCGGTATGTATGTCCTTGTGAGTTACGGAATATATTTGAAGGAGCTAAAAAAAGATCTGCCAGCGGGAATGAATTTACGAGCTATCGAATATCTCCGTGAGGCACGAGATCGCTAAATTTATGTGGGTCAGTTGCCTCGAAACTACAAATAAACCGGTCGCCAATGTCCAACGGCTTTCATTCCTGACCCAGGTCTGTCCTCTACCTCATGTTGCTATACTTGATGGGATAATAGGAACGTGGCCTAAAGTTTTGGAGAGGTCCACAGTGGTTACCTTGAGACAAGAAATTTAAGGAGTTGAATATTTGCTCTTCCAAGTTCTTCTTATAAACATGATGAAAATAACAGTTGTGAATAGACCCGAATGAATGCAGATGATTTGTTGGATCGATATCGGAATTATGAGTTTGCAGATTTTCTCTGTTTTTGGAGTGCACAAAGTTTAATATTTCTCTTCGAAAGGAAGAAAAATTAAAAACATTTCGAAATCTTTTTGCAGAAATTCATACAGGAAGTCACTATTCGAATTTCTTAAATTCTCTCCTGCTGAAAAAAAAAATTAACTTTTCAATCACATGCAATCTTGCAATGATACTACTTAGGTAAGTCAGCGAAACGAAATATCGAACAGACAGATGAATAAACGTCGGTATTTACTTGGAATATGTTTTTACTAGAGAAATTATAACGTTCCAAAGTTCGATCAGGAAACTTAGAAACTTATTTCCGTTTGACAAGTAGAAAACGTCGATCACAAGTTATGATTGTACACGAGATTTTCCGTTGTGCAATCGATGACAGGATAATTTGGAAAAAGTATATTCCAACGGTAACCGGGCTTCCTGCTGAGGATATAGAAATTTAATAGAGATATAACGAGTTTACAGCATACTGAGAATACCAAGCATACTCGACTTTGAAACTTTGCGGATTATTGAAGAATAGCATGTGTCAAACTGATTAGCAGTCAGCCTTGCCGGACGAACGTTCTGACATTTTACCTGACCTGCGTGGATCTTTACTATTAATTCATATACATCTTTATCCTTTCACCTCTTCTCAATCTCTCGCATCTCTTTCGGTTCTGTAATGTACTTTTTAAACATAGATAACATTATCCGTACATATGTAAATATATTTGGTCTGAAAAAAAAAGAAAAATTTCTTCACATCGTCGTACGAGTCATTTTGCAGAAAAAGCTGGAATCTAATTTATTCTTCAGACTTTTCAATTACTACCACATTTTTTGATTTCGTAACAGACATTGAATCAGTTTGTCACTTTTCTTAAAGGGTTGACATTTTTTCAACAGCGAGCTATGAAGAGTCTAACGACGATGTAATTAGTACTCGAAGCTGATAAAAGAAATTCGTTGATTCAACAAAATTTTTGCTGGATTCACGAATCCGGGCGAAAGAAACGAAATTCCGTTGACTCAACTGAAAATTTGGTTGATTCAACCACCGAATTCGCTGAATCAACAGAAGTAAGGTTTAATCAACAAACTTAATTTCCTTCACCACGATCCTTTGATCTAAAAAATGTCTTTTTTAAAGTTAACTTTTCCAACACTGAATAGTTACAAGGTCAAATTTGTATAAAACAATATCGCAGGATGATGTAATACAAAAATTAAGGATGCATGGAATGTTATTTGCTTACATATGGAATCTATGTATAAGTGACATTCCACTAATGATTTTCGTATTTAATTTTGACCCAACCAAGTATTTATTGCCTTCCTTCGTTTAATCTCTTCGAGCAACACCATCATCGTCTCTCATATAGGCTACAGAGGCGCCACAAAAAGATCCATCGGCAGGTATAATTCATTTCTGTCTCAAGTGTACGTTAATAAAAGTTCAAGACGCCACAATATCCTTGAACTTTTCTCTACTTGACGCACGTTCTCGGCTTTATGCCTAGTTCGTATAAACGCCAGCAGCTATTATTTCCCTTTATACTGATGGGAGAACTGATAGAATTTCGTAATCAAAACGAGCACGTAGGCAGCACTATTTGCGTTATTATATCATCGAATTTGTTGTTATTGCTCTATCATTCGACCCCAATAGTCGATAAGTAGCATAATGGAAAATTGTCATTTATTTTCAATCTGATACGAACGTGTCGATAGTCCTAGACCTTGAATCCATGAATCTGGGACTACATAAATTCGAAAGGAGGAAATCCTTTGAGGATTAAAATTGTCATTTATTTTCAATGTGATACAAATGTGTCGATATAATTCTAGTCCTTGAATCCATGAATCCTGGACGACATAAATTCGAAAGGAGGAAATCCTTTAAGGATTTTCTGATAGTGCAATTATAAGTCCCTTTCAAAAAAGCCTCCAGTGAGCAAAATAAAAAAAATGAATCAATACCCATCGGGATAATGAACTCAATTGATTGAATTTCTTGATGGTAATCGATTCTCGAATTAATTATTTTGAAAAAAGTTTAAACTAGGTTACAATCGTTGATCGACTGTATCAGCTCTCTTAAGCATAACTATTATAAAATATTTTCGAATTCACGTATTAAAATCATCCAAATTTTTTTATAGCATTACTTCGCGTGCAAATTTTTTTTACCTGAGCAGTCGATGCATGCTAACGATAACTGGCGTATTAAACAAAATAATCGATTTTTATTTAACTTCTTTCTCAGTGTATCAATGTTAATTTAGTCATTTTTTTGAATACCATTTTTATATTCTGAATCTTTTATATGTGTCAGAATTAAATTGGTATTTTCATGATATATATGTTCGTTGAGTTGATGGCATTGCTGATATCGTATAGGAGAATATCAAAATACTTCTAACATTATAATACACAAAGGCCAATTGAGATTCGAAGTTATGGAGGACGAAAGAAAGGACAGGATCTGATACCTTATATCTAAAAAAAGAGATTCTAAAGGAGTTTTCAGACTTTGAGTTAAACCACAGTCAGGCAGTGTCAGTTACAATAAAAAAAGAAAAAAAAACAGAGATCAAAGGATGTGGATATCTTCTCTGAGTCCTAAGGCATAAAAATGAAGTATGTAAAAGGATTTTTACAAGTACTATATTTTTGATTTTCAAGCTCCAAATTATCGTACGTACTCAATGTTGTCAGTTCCAAAATACAATTGTTATCTCTACAAAATGTTTCTAGTTTCGTTTATTTCAAACTCATGAAAGAAATCGTTTTCTTCAATTTGTTAAATGAATTTCAATTTTTACGCCAGCAACGTACCTTGAAGGATGTATAATTCAATATGATCGCTGTAACGTTGCCAAACTTATTATATAGGTATTAATTCTGATTTCGTCTTGCGTTTGATAAATGTTAAATAAATCAAAATATAAAATATTTTTATTTTTGTCCATGAATAGTTAAATATTGAGATCCATATTCGGTAAAAAATATTTTATTGAAAAATCCTGTGCATATGCTCATAATGTCGTATTACTTCCTTTTTTTTAAGTATATATATGGGTCAGTTGTTATAAAAAAAAACTCGGTCAGCCCATTTTTTCCATCGTCCTTCGTGGAAAGTTGAGTGACTGATCCTTACTATTAAGTGTAAATAATTGAGAATCGAAAGGTCCAAAGATCTTTAGAGATTCCGTTTACTTCGATTGGACTATATCATTCGAAATTACGATATTCGGAATATTGTTTCTATTTTTTTCCAACGTATCAACGTTGGTAAATGAACGCGATACCACACTGCTTGAAAGGTGTAATTCTTCGGTAGTCTGATTCAAAATCTTTATTTGGATTCGTTCCTCCAAGGCCCATCTTACTTTTTATTGACAGTTTTTTGGAATTTTGCGAAACAATTGTAGTCACCAGCACACTTCTCTATGCAAATCAAGTTTTTTTTTTCAAAAAGTTTGCACTCAGCTTCAGGCATAAATATACCAAGTTTTGTAATGCACTCAAATAAAATAAAAATGGAATCGATTTGATGGATTTATCATTTCTAATTATTTTAATATCAGAATTTTTGACTGAGCGCACCTTACAAAAAAAAAGAAAAAATTAATTATTCATTCTCATTTCTAAAGAAGAAATCTCACTTTTCTAAGCGATCAAAATATCCAATTTCTTCGAGGCTGAAATGTTTGAAGAATAAATACGTTTTTTTTTGTTTTCTGTCAGCAAATTGTTATTCTTCTACACTCATTTGATTCAAGGTTTTCGAGTGTATCTCATCTTTAATTACAGCTCCTCATTGCCCTGTTCTAAGACAGCACTTTCAGGCTAATTACTCAATTTCATTTTTTTTTTTATCGTTTCGTAAGTAGAAGATGGTGAAATTCTGGGATAAAAATGTAATCATCACACGTTAGAATCTCGAGTCATGCTCAGTATCATTCATCACATTTTTCGAGAACTTTCGATACGGATTCCAAAACTTTTACCATCAGATTAGAGACATTAATAACTTTGCTGTACTCCTAAGATGACCGAATGCCAAGCGTTTCTCGGCTGTGGGGTTACGGTCATTTTTTGATGGCACACTTTCCATGCATAATTCGTGTGTCACATTTACGATTTCGTCGGCATATCAAATTCCTGGCACATTGAAAACATTTTAAAAACTGATTTTTGCGTGCGTTCAATTTCGAGAACTTGGAATGAAAATTTTCCGGCTTTTTTTTTTGTTTTTTGTTTTCGCTTTACAAGTAAGCGATCACGCTGATTTTGACCGTCGCACAACTCCGAACGCTTTAAGGTGGACGCTCTGAGAGTGTATGCATACACGAAAGCGCCTTTCTAGCGTGACCCTGCGGTTGCAACACATCCCAACGTCTCGGGCTGACGCCTGGACTTTACCGCAATACACGCTGTGCTGGCGATACACACCAGCAAACGTTACACGTCCAGGTGGAATCTCAACTTTCATTTTCTACCGTTGACGTTGGGAAGAACTCTCCGGAGCCTCGGTCGATTCGAGCACGGGCCATCGAGACAAAAATTTAAATGGACAATCGACGAAATTGCTTGTTATAAGAATATGATAAAACTAAAGCTTCGAACAAGTAGAAGTCGAAACACTCCATAGAATAATCGCTCCGAGTACCGCCGGGTTAAATCTTTTTCTTTATGCCATATAAGCAATAAGCAAAGAAAATAGACAATATATGTTGATCCGTTTCGCGTTATACAAAGAATATAAAAGATTCTCGGGGTCATGCGTGGGTCACTCTTGACCTTCTTCAACGGTCTCGAAACATGAGTTCTTTTGCACAATAGATTTTGGTCCAGCACTGACATAATCTTCGTTTTAAAAATGTGTCGATCGACTCCAAATGAGGCCTACATACCATCGGGATGTGATCATCGTACAAAACGAAACGAAGATTTTTTTCTTCTTTTTTTTATTATTCAATCATTGCGAAAGATTTGTTTCTTATAGAAATTTTCTCTTGCTCATACCGCTTATTTCAGTTGTTATCGTACGAGAGCTCGTTAATGATGAATCCGTTCACTAATTCCGTTGATTAACACATTCATCATCCGACATTAGAATAGTTCGATAGCCCTCGGAACGAGTGAAAAGCGAGAGAGAAGCGAAGACCTTTCGATAGGAAGTGGAACGCTCATTTTTTCTTTTTTTAACTCGACCAATAAGTAATAACCGCATTCGTATCGTTTTGTTTGATATGAATAGCACCGATGAGAAAAGAATCGAAATCATAATCACATTAGTCGTTATTATTTCCATCATCACCGCGTTTCATCGTTGATGATTCATCATCGAAGAATAATGAAGCGTATATTATCCCAATTAATTTTGTTTCGATCTCGCGATATCGCGTTGCTCGGAACTCAATTAATTTGATATTACGATTCTGTTTTGGTTCGTGGAAAATAAAAAATTCCACTCAGTTATTGATAACCGAAAATAAAATTATATCGATTTTCTATACGACCGGATAAGAAAATTAACGAGAAAAATGCAAAACTGCATCGAAACTGATGCCTCTAAGATCAAAATGTTTTTGGAAGCAAGGAGGTTGGCTACACACAACAATGTTGCCATGTTAAAAGCATAGAAAAATTCGAAATGATTAGAATTTAATGAAATTCGATGAGCATATTCTTTTGGATTAAATATGAATATACAAATTTTTTAAGATTTTTCTTCTACATAGTTTTCGAGTAATTTAACACTGGAGTTTACATCCGTAAGCATAGGATTCTGATATATATATATAGGTATATCTTTTGCATATTGTAAACTCCAATTATTCGACAACTATGTAGACGAAAAATTTGTAAAAAATCGTATGTAGCCACCCTCCTCAAATGAAAAACTTTTCTCTATCATCCGAGTTCTCCCATCATGGGAATAGATTGTGAGCTATTGCTCAATTAATCAAAATCAATGCGATCGTATATTAGATTCCATACTTGTCAAGTTATTTCGAACAGCCGATCTTCCTTGTGTCGAAAAATAACTAATTGTTATGGAGTTTGAAATCAAAAGATCGATGATACGCATAGAAAGTTTTGCTTGAATTTCCATTCTAAATGAAAAGAGATAAAATGTAGAATTTGCGGATCCCGTACAACTTTTATAAAATTCTGGTTCAAATGAATGACAATACGTTTTCAGAATATTGCATTGTTTTTTCCGGATATTAAAAGGACACCGGTAGTGTTATGAGAGAAGAGTCAAGTGAAACAGATTGTGAAGGTCATAAACGTTGAGGAATACCGATTGAAAAAGCGAGTGTCTTGCGGTACTGCCACTCAGTAGTCGATCGTCGGTCGGCTTAGAAGGTTTTATTACGGCGGCACGTGAGTCGCGTTGACTTTCTAGGGTTTGGATAAGTTAAAAAGAAAGAAAATCGATTGAATTTTGCTTAACAGCTCAAATTTTAACGTACTTTTTATTTTTCTTCTTACGCATGCTCAGATAAATAAATACGAACATTTCTCAACCGAATTCTTTCGACTTGGTTTGCCCGCGTGATAATCACCACTCGCGTTTGCCAATACGTTTTTTTTTGTTCTGATCTGCTCTGTGAAATATCGCTCGGCCATTACCGATTGCTGGAATTTCACAAATTAATTGACAAACGTTCGGGGACATGGATTTCTTTTTCACTTTCCGTTGTACCGCCGAAAATGTGTTCTTTCGATGAAACGTAAATCTTTGAACTCTTCAAAAAGCTTCATCGATACTGGTACCAATAAAAACGTGCCAAAGTTTTTTTAATGTATATTCAATCTCAATATAGTGTCATTTAGTTTTGATTAAATTCGTGAAAGGTTATTAAAAATTCAATCGAGTTTAATTCTTTCAATCGGCTCAATTATTAAATAGAAAAACAAGAAAAATCATTAAGGTTGCTAATCAAAAGAGCTGAATAACGATACGACACTTTAATACCTGTTATAAACTGAGTCGAGTTTTGCCTGTTGACGAATACCTCGGGTGAGGGGAATTCGAATTTATAATTGTACAAAAATTCTTAATACCGGTTGAGAGCGAATTCTCGTGATCGAGACCTCGTGCAATTTATTTTTTTCGTGGCTATCCGCGGTACTCGAGTGAGAGAGAGTCTCGAAACTATAGCAGAGGACGGTGTGTATGTTAATGCTGCGTTCTGTCGAGACATTCACCGGTTGGCCGTGCGAGATTCTGCATCGCGATCGAATTCAAACATTTTCTTATTATTAGCTCATCACGAGGAATACTTTTGTGACTACTGTAAAATATTACCGATATATTACAAGTGAACGATGAATAGAAATATCGTGTTCTAAATAAATAGACTTCGATCGATTTTTTTTCTCTCTCTCATTTAGGCTTTTACAATGATCGTTAACTGAAAAGTGAAATAATCTAATTGAAAGTGACGGCGTGTGTGGTTCATTACAGGCACTCGTGGTATGTTTAGTGCTTCGATTCATTCGAAACTCATGAGAGAGTGAGAAGTATTGATTTCGCGAATTGATTTAGTGAAAATTTAGTTAGAAAACAAAAAACACTATTAATATGACGAGGATTATCGTGGGTGTAGTGATCGTAGTCCTCGTGGGACTGACAGCTGCTATACCCGGTCGCTTGAATGGTACGTTACTGAGTTTCGTTCAATTTCTTCTTTTTTTTTTTGAGGTCGACAAATCTTAATCAACGATCTCACCCAGTATATTCCTTTAACCGAGCTTCCTAAATTTCTAAACTTTCACATGATTATCTTCGGTAACGAATCACGAACAATTTTTGGAAGGTTGATTGCTGGCTGCTGAGGTCAAGGTTTTTCCATAGCGTATATAGCAGTAACGAAGAAAACCAGTCATTTCGTATCAGTGAATATCGAGAGACGGGGCAGACTCTCCCGTTATTACAATACATTACAGAGAAACAGCGCTTCCACAAAAACTCAACAAATTATTCAAGTTCAAAGTACTTTGAGCAAGAGAAATCAGTGGAAATCGCTGTTGTCCTATTTTTTCTAATGTTCACTGAAAATACATCGGGACTCTTCGATAAATTGATAAATTTATGTTCATCAGAAAGAGTTTCAATTAAATTATGTTAGACTGAACAAAAGGTTCAATAATTGCAGTCTTAGGAAAAAGTACGAAAGCGTAAAATTGTTTTTTTTTTTTTTATATCCAGCCAACGAGTCTACACAAAATTTTCAGCAGAAAAAAATTCACCAATATTTATCATCAGCAATTAGAAATTATTAAAAATATTATACGTTTACGTGCCAAGGCTGATCAGAATTTCGAGTATCCGCAATAGTATATGGGACTTGTTCTCTGGATAAGAATATACTACATGCAATCTGTTATTCTTCTACGTATATCGATGTTTGTTGTCTCGGTGGCTCAATGACCGTGAACTTGATACGTAAGTCTCTCGTATCCTTATTCGCGGAGCAAGAATTTCATTCACCTTGATCTAGTTGACCTAAATTTTTTTTTTCATCGCAGCATTCCCTCACCGATTGTTGATAAAAAGATTGCAATTTTACAAATTTCACTTACAACGAGAATAATGATAATAATCGCGAACTAGCAACAACGATAATAGTAGGAAAATGAATGTATACTGAATGAATTATAAATTCGTTCATTTAAATTTTACGTCGGAATCAGTGACCATGCATACAATTTAAATTATTATTATTATTATTATTTTTTAATCGAACAATCAATTGATTTCTTTGACAGGAATGATTCGAAAATCTGTCAATCCAGAGATGGTGTAAAAAATTAAAAAAAAAAGAGGTCAGCAGAGGGGAATAACAATGGCTGTTTTTCGACGCTTTCTACAAAATCCCATCGAAAAAGTTCCATTGTATATTGAAATATAACAATTCACCTTGTCAGTATTTTTTTGTATACACTTAGTCCTTCATTTACCATTGTTCTTCCGTTTGTCCGGGACTGAGAAAAAAAAAGTTGGGACGACGTTACATTTTAAATTAAGCAAATCCTTTCTTCAACCAGCTGTCATTGTACACTAATGAAAAAGTGATTTTTTTTTTCCCCCCTTTTGTATTCTCGGTACCTTTTGTAGAAAGTTCCATTGAGCCCTTTCCTTTCTCGGAATCGCATTAAAATGTTCGATTTTCAATGAATCGAAGGCTCTTGTGCTTAAGAGCCTCTCCGGCATAATATATAGTATATTCGATCTAATACTCGATATTTCAATAGAAACTTCTTTTATCACATAAGACGAGACGTCAATGGTGAATTTTTTAATGAAATTTTGTTGGATACGTCGATGAACGATTTACTCACATGTGGCTCGAAATTATAAAAAAAAAAAAAAAAAAAAAAAAAAAACAAACAAAAACAAAGAAAATCGCATCTAATCATCAGACGACGCAATCGAACAAACATAAATGAAAAAATAAAAATAAAAAGTTCCGGATATAGTAATTTGGTCGAGGTCAGAACATCCGTGGAATATAACTTGTATATCTTGGCCATGAGAAGCTTTTCGTATCGTCACTCAGTGGACCAGCGATTGTTTGATAATTGGCTCGGTGTCTAAGGAACCGCATCGATCACGTTTCCCGTCATTGTCTTTACCCCCTCATCCTCATCTTCTATTATCTATAGTGATATAAACTCTCCAATCTATCTCGTTGCTTCCACGATTTCATACTGTTGGATACGAGCTCCCATTTAGTGGTTCTCTGATCAGACGGCTCAACGAGTAATGCCGAGAGTAGTAGTGTTTGTACATAGTCAGACAATGGTGATGCTAGTCAAGGAGGATAAAATTTCTCATAGGACATTAATCTGAAGATTGACGAATAGTTAAGATTTATTGTGTTTAAAAAAAAAAAGTGTTAATTATGCGAAAGTACGAAAGTCTCTATTATGATTATTAAATTAAAAGTACTTTACATATTATCGGATTTTCAGAATTTCTTTAATCTTCAATCGAAAATATTTTGGTCATTTAAATCCTCTTTTCACCTCAATCGAACGTAGGATCCATGAGATTTAAACAACATTTTAATTACATTAATGACATTCGATTGGTGACATGTTTCTTTGCGTTTCTCGATTGGTTAATTTGAATGGCAGTTTTTAACGCTTTAGCGATTCCGCCACTTACACCCTAAAAATTGATCGTTCGATAAGAGATTTTTATTATTTTCATAATTTTTAATACTCACGTGATATGATAAAGGAAAACTTGAATAGGGACGACAATAGTTTATGGGGTTGGAAATAAAAATCGAATGAATATTGAGAAAAGCAACGTAATTCTGTTATCATGCAGTACCAGCTTTCATGAGGGTGCTCAACATTTTTAATGCTCATATTCCGTGCTTAATTCTCGAGTAATCATCTCATAAAAGAATCTTGAAAAAAGTCTTCTCCCACGACTCCTGACAGGTTAATGTAGTATAATAACTTATAATTTTCGAAGACTAGATCTTGAAAACGGTTTTTTAATTTTTTAATTGATTTCGTGTCATTACCAATTGAGTTATTAAATGATTTTGTATTTATATAAAGATAAATCGTAGTTCGATACATCAAAAGTCAACGGATTTCTTGCAGCACCTTCTTCTGTTTAGAGTAAAGATTCAATCGGAATTGATCGAATCGAACAAATTACACGTATTTTATCTCTACCATTCTGAAGGAGTCAAATGACATGCTGTATTCCGATTTCTATGAAATTGCAGAGCTTCGAGAATACGTATAGCGATGATACGCCGAAACTCTGCAATTTTCCTGAAACCATAGATTTTCTGGAAGCTTTGAAAATTAGTTGAACATGCTTCCACGCATTTGGTATCGAGTTTCGAAAATCTACTACTGCGCTCCATTATGAGAAAATTCTCATTTCATAACGAGTTTGATGAAACTTACAAATTTCCAGAAATCGTATAACGTCAATCAGCTTATTAATCGATATTATTCGTTTGATTAACTTCGTTTTTGATAATAAAGTTACAAATTACAAATTAGATGAAAAAAAAGGTTATACTTACACTGAAACGATTCATACTGCGTTTATATCCCCATGAATTTATACGAAATAAATATAAAATATATCAATTGTTCATCGTTATAATCAATGTAAATAATTTTTTCAATATTTGTTTAATATTTATCCACTTCTCGAAGGATTCCTATTGCACCATCAACAGTTTTGGGAATCTCGTTTGAGTTCGAATACAATAAATTTTTTATCTCAAAGATTTAAGTACTTTACAAAGAAATTCGAATGATTCATTACTTGAAATTCATCATGCGATAATAAGAATGAATAAAAAAAATTCATTCGAAGATCGATTCCGAGAAAATTTATACCGTTGTTTTGTTGTTTGACAATGATTATTATTCTGTTGTTAGTTGCATCATGAATTTATCAATAAACAAAGTTCCGATTACCTAATGCACATCTGCTGGAAAAAAATGTTATTCACGGGATGCTGTGACTCAGTGAAAGTTCAGTCGCTCGCTATAAAGAAATTTCAGTCGATACGAATTCCTTTTCTAGCCACAGTTTGAGAAGTTCGAGACTGGTAAGACGCGTTGAAAATCATTTCAAGATTCCTTCCCATACTCATGAGACTATTTGCAGTCGATTTCTTGTTGTTTCTGACGAGCATCAGATCATTCAACCGGTATTTCATGAATCATAGCCACGAAATAAAATTGATTACTAATAGAATAAACGAGGTTCAATAGATCAAATCAACAACCTTTAATGAATTTCCATCATAACCAATTACTTTCCTGAATCGATGTTAACAATACAAATTGAAAAAAACAAAAACAAAATACGAGCACAATAGTTGAAATATTTTCAACAACGCTATTTCGTTTGTTGATTTTCGATTATTATGATTCTAAACCGCATATCTACGTTTTATATTTTTTCGTGATTAAAAAATTCACAAGTCTACATTAATATACGTTTCTAGAGGCTCTCAAAAGTGAGATACTTTCAGGATTCTTCACTAAAAAAAAAAAAAAAAATGAGATTTACTTTCTTCTTGAAGTCGACTTGAGGATCGTCGCGTATTTGCCGTCTATCATCAGCGATCAATGGCGAAATTAGGTCATCCATTTATAACCGACAGAAAACTTCTTTCACTTCTTCCTGGTCTTCGTAATTGAATACGGTATATATAAGTACAAGCATCTGATAATCTTTGTGTATTCGTGAGTTAAATAAACACGGGGGATCAGAAAATTGCATGAAATATAAATCTGTGCCTTACGGTATTTTTGCGTCACATCGCTTTCAGAGAGCATCTGCTCGACGATTGGGCCGTGGTGAATGTTTTCCTCGATTGCAGCCTCGGGGGCAATAGTGACGCGCGGAGTTATCCCTTCCAAAAACTTTCTTTCGCCTATCATAATCGAAGTATGGGTGTCACCGGTTACGTTCTCACCTTTCTCGCACTTCCTCAAATAATCTGACCCAAATTGAGATCCACTTGTTGGAGAAGATTTAAATACTTGAGCCAGATAAATAATCATGAAAGACAAAATATCGTGCACAAAAGTTTGTCAAAAAGAAAATCGTTAAATCATTCGTCATTATTCATGAAATGCAAAAATACAGTCTCGTTTTATTTTTATTTTTTTTTTCCTACACAGATGACTGCCCAAACTGCGTCGAAGAGCATACGGGAAATCTCACACCAGCAAGATGGACCATGCCCTTGCTAAAACTCGGAGAAAAAAGATATTATCTTGGAATATTCTTTAAGGTAATGATAAAAAATGATACATTTTCATGTAATATACAATAATGTAAAAATATTTGTAAAAATCTATACATAAATAGATGTCATTGGCCGAAAGAATATTTGAAATCATATTTTTATCACGGATTATGGAGTTTCTGGTAACGTTACGGATGTGAATAAATCACTTGATCTCACGTCAAAGTTTCGAAATTGAAATTTTTTGACACGGTTTGACCGATTACGAGAAAAGCTCTGTCAGACCATACAGGACGATGGTAATAAAAAATGGCTAGCAAAGCTTTAATTTTTATAACAGTTTTGTAAAATTTCACTATTTAAACTCGCAGTTATCACGCATTCACGGTGGCAAGACGGTATTACTGTAGTTCCGGAAATAGTCATCATTCTTTTTTAAAGATTGTGTATAAACGCAGACTCCAAACAGTTGAAAATAAATACGAAATATTATACAGATACGATCATCGTTCCAGTTGTCACAGACAAACCTTTCACACCGTTAAAAATATGGGTTATGAATTATTCATCAAAGGAAAGACGATCTCCTCAGTTATTTCACACTCTCCATGCAATGAAAGGATATGAGGAAGCAAAACATGTATCTCCCAAAAAATTGAGGCTCGACAGTTTTCATCATTTTTACGTATACCTTTTTCGTCATAAAATTTCCAGAACGAAATTTTATGATTAAGTTTCGAGAATGAAATTTTATGATTATTGGAAAAACGTAGTCGTGATGGTGAATGTTGGACAGATTTTTTGTTCGTGTGAATTGTCATGGTTTTGCTCTTTAACACGTGTCGAAATCCTTATTTACATGTTTTAAAAAATCATACCTCTTTTTTGTTAGGATTATAGTAATTTTTTCGTCTCAAATCAAATCGCGCTTTGGACATTCTTTCATCCGCCATTGACAACATTTTTTTGATTCATTGATTCGCTCATGCTAAAGTACCTTTTTGCTTGCGCACTCAACCTGCCTAAAATTCAGTTCTTCATTAAGTATTTATGAAGTTTTTTTTATAGTTTATGAATTTTGATACGTCAGAGCGAGCCCAATATGTTTTATGATCACACTCGTTGTTTTTCCTGATCATTGAACGACTTTGAATTCGGGTACAAAATTTATACTAAATTAATTTCAAAGGTCAGCGAGTATTTATTTTTTTATATGTACCACACACGTGGACATCGATCATTGAAATACGGTAAATTTTTTTGGCCTGTTATTCGATCAAATTGACGTGTTCGAACGATTGAGAATTATAAAATTTAGAAGAATTCGAAATTACATCGAAACTCCAAATTGAATCACGTAGATCTAAACTACATAAAACGACACGAGATATTCAGTGCTTTTTAAATCATTTTACAAATCAATTCATTTCCCTGATTTCAAACATTGAAGCTGAAACGAAGGTTTTAAATTGATTTACGATTCGTGACCTGCTCGTACATAGAATTTTGAGGAAAAAGAAAAATAATCGGTGACACGCGAGAATAGTTTGAGCAGAAGAACAAAATTTCAAAATTCAATAAGAACGAAAAAAAAAAAAAAAAATTTCGAATAGGAACTAATCGAACTAGTGGACGTCGAAAACTATATTGCAATCTCACGTCTGACTGCTTTCGGTGGTACGTGCCAATAACACGCAAAAACCTCGAACATTGTTCTTTATTTGCATTCCTGGCAGCTGGTCCGACTCTTTTATTAATTCGATTTTTATTCAAATTTTTTGTATTCATGTTTTATCATTCATCTCTCTGACCCTATACCGAATTTTTTTGATCGAATATCCTGTCTGTTTTCTACTATGGCTTCGGTAGTTTTTTTTTTTCAGTCAAATTTGTTTTCATTATTTTTCTATTTTTATTTGCCACATACGTGTTTGCTTGATACGAGCCATCAAAGACTGGCAAATCGATTAATAAACTTTCATCAGATTATTCTTCACCCCTGGTGAAGAACGAAAGAGGAATTTCAAATATTTTCAGGGGTGCGAGATCGTCTTCTTTTTTTTACTATTCGATCCGTGTCCAATAATTCATGAAATAATGTACCGTTGTTGTTCAGTGACGCTGAATTTAATTCAATGTAAATTAAAATACTTGCATTTGTCACGGTCATAGTTTTATTCATTTCCGATCAAATAATAATATTACGAAAAATAATGTTTTACTGAAGTTTGCTTTTTACGAGAATTTACCGCAAGACTTCTTTCAATTTATTACATCAACCCCTAAAATCTATATTCACAGTCTCAAGATATCAGAATCTCAAAATGAAAAGAGCTAAATTATTTAATAATAAATTAAATAATAAGAGCAATATTAACGACAACAGACTTTATGAAATATTGAAAAGATATTAAATGAAATTAAAATGGATATTATTTATTAGAATTGAAAAAAATTATATGAAATATTGAAATACAGAAGTTTGTTAGTATTGCAAAAAGATTTGAGACAATGAAATTCATTTGTTTGATACGACTTGATACTAATGTGTTTTAATGAATAAAATATTATTGAAGGCAAACTGGTACAGAGCATCACAATACTGTCGATATCATGGGATGCACCTTGCAAGTATCGCGTCGCAGGAAGAAAATGACAGATTAGAAAAGCACATAAAAGACTTTGGACTGGGTCACGAACATTTTTGGATATCCGGTACTGACCAGGCGGAGGAAGGCACTTTCTTCTGGATGGCTAATGGCAGGCCCATCACTTTTGAGAACTGGAACGTAGGAGAACCAAATAATTTTCGGTAAATACATACCAACGATAATCGTGATTATTACTTCTGTTTATATCCGAACGTTGTACTCTACCGTACTAGAAAATGATGATGATGAGTAATTACCGAAAATTATATTTAATTCAAGCTGATAGCTTCACAAGTAGCTCACAATTAATCGACCTCGCTGATCAATAACTAGGGCGTAACGAAATGCTTGTTTCTCTTGTCGAATGCAATGCCGATATTGTTCATATTAGCTTTTTGATTTTCGAAAATCATTCAGCCATAAATAACGGCAACAATCTCATTCAAAACTCGACTTGAATAAGATTTCTATTCTTAGATTGCTACGGTGAAATATTTTCGGAAAACCAGAAAACAGAACATCAAATCATATTGTTTAATGAATTAGCTGAAAATTTTTATTTCAACTTTTAGTTTTTCATCTAATTTTCATATATTTTTTTTTTTTCAACTTGTGCATGTATTAAAAAAAAAATATATTTTTAGATACGAGAATGGGGAAGAGGAGCATTGTCTAGAGCTGTGGAACAGAGATGGAAAAGGCCTGAAATGGAACGATAGTCCTTGCAGTTTCGAAACTTTCTTCGTGTGTGAAGTGCAGTGATGTTTTCTTGTTAAATATTGAACGAAGTAATTCGAAAAATGAATACAAAGTTTTCTCCGAAGCCCACTGACATTAAATAAAAAAAAATAAAAAAACAAAATAATAATAATAATAAAGAACTGATGGCGTTAAACAAGATTCGCTTCTTGTTTGGGTTGACGGAGAAAAATGTTTACGCAATTGTCGACCAATCACATTATCGTTGCGTTCAATCAGCCGGACTTTTATATCGACAAATGTGAATAAATATTTGTCAAATGTTCGCAGAAATTCCGTCGGTTCGGGACGGACTTTTTTGTTACTTTTACTTTTGTTCTCCGTTGTTAATATATCAGGAAAAAAAAACAAAAAAAAACATAGCGATCAGTCACCAATCGCATTACGAATAGGTAAAAACCAGTTTTTAGAAGTTAATTTTGCAATCCTGTTACTTACAATGTTCATTATGCAAAAGCCAGATTGTTATTATTCTTTTGTATACGAATTTATGAAAATCTCGTTACGAAGGATTGACTTAGTATAACAGTTTTCATACTGTCATCAAGCCCACAATTTCGTTCACAACAGAAAAAAGCTTTTAGCTTGCACTGCATTCGAGTTTTATAAAAACCGATGACCGGGTATCTCTCTGGATAAAAAAAAAACTCGATTATCTGTATCGATATTTCAATAAACGATTGACCGCATATGTGATGATTATTCGATTTCTATGATTTTTACTCTTCCGATATTTTAATGATTTTTATCGATTTTATTTCCAGTCCCATCGACAAATTTTAATGCTCCGAAGAATTCAAAATTATTAGGAAACCTTAGGTGAAAAATTTAATCATCCGTATCAGCGTTCATAACGGAATATAAATTTGTGTATTGAATAAAATTACAAAATGTTGAACGTTGTTTATTCGAAATATCACGATCAGATGATCTTTCAGGTTTTTATTTAATAAATTTCGATTATTATTAACCGCCAAAATTAACATTAAATTATCTATTTGATACGAAGAATTATTTTTTTCTTGTAAATATAATACATTTTTCATATCAAATTGTATTTTCGATACAGTAAATACATTATTTTCTGAAGCTCCTTTTAGTACCTTTTAGCCAATCCATGCAGTCAAAACTCTACAAGGAAATCGACTAAAAGTTTTGCCTTATGGATACAAGTCAAGTACATGGGAGATAAGATCTTAATGTTGCATATAAAAGTCATGCAGAATATGACGAAAATGCTCTACGTGGAAGCCATGCAGAATTGATTATATCTCCATTAGGCGCTGTAGAAAAGCTTTTTACAATCGATACAACTGGTACACACGCATACCAATCAAGAGCTTGATACGAGTGATAAAAAGTATATGAAATGAAAGCCCATTAAACGTACATAAAATCTTTTTAGTTATAGCGAACGTGTGTGCTTTCGACGGTTTCGCTTTTATAATTGAAATCGAAATAGTACGCATATTCAATTTCCTACTAGATGCATCAGTTTTTTTCTTCAACTATGCGATTTTATTTATTTTTCAACTCGAATCTCTCGAGGGAAGCTCTGACAGCAGAAACTTTTCCATCGTCACTTCGAATAAATACTCTCAAGTTTTTTTGAATCAAAATCGTAATGTCGTCTTCCGAAATTCGAAGCCAACACGAAAAAATCATCCTTCACGAAGACTCAAAAATCGTATTTACCAGTGTTATTTAAAGACCGAGAATAACTTCGGAAACTACAGCATTGAGCCAGGATCTTACTTTGGGCGCTCGAAAAAAGGCTATTTTTATGAATTTTTAATGGGATTATGAATGAAAGCATTGATGTAGGGTTTGTAAGGCGCAATAAATACACCCTTGAAATACAATTAAAAAAATTTTATCATACATTTTATGCACTTTTAACATTCAAAAACACCATTTGAATACAACGCCTCGTTCGTATTCTGGACACCTATAGCAACCGGCTGAACTAGAATTTGCAAAAATAACAAAACGGCCGGGAAAAAATAGAAGAAAAATAATTGCATGTTTTCTGACTGCTTTTTGCAAAAAAGAATAGTAAAAATCAACATTTTCAAATAATTCTAATTCAGTCGCTTGCTACAGATGTCCAGAATATGTGGTTAAATTTTCGTAACAATCGATTCAGTAGTTTCGGAAATTTTAGCACCAGCGCAGCGAAGATCGAGACTTTGTATTCGAATGGTCTTTTTGTATATTAAAATTTAAAAAATTAAAAATTATTCATAATCTCATTAAAAATTCATAAAAATAGCCTTTTTTTGAGCGCCCAAAGTAGAAACCTGCAGAACAAGATAACCTCAAAAATGATTCAGCTGTGTACACTGAGAAAAGAGTTTAGTTGAATTAACCAAGGCTTCGTAGAGTACGTCGAAAGAAATATTTCGTTCATTAAAAAAATCGTTCAGTTGCACGAATTATTAATTTTATTTCACTATACAAAGATACCTATTGAATCAACTAAATGAGATTTGTTGTCGTGGATTTTGTTGGATCAACGTAAGATATTTTTCATTTAATGAAACTGATATTTAGTATAACAGAATATTACATTGGACGTATTTCACGAAGCTATTTGGTTGATTCAACTATTCTCTTTTCTCAGTGTAAAGTTTTGTAGTTAGTGATCGCAATTTTTTTTTACTCAATTCTCTAAGTTCAATAAAAATAAACTCCTGTTCTTTTATTTGATAATATATGATGGTAGCACATTTTTCCAATGATCGATTTTGATGAATTCAAGGCACTCGTAATATCTTCAATCGAGTATAAGTCTTCTATGAAATATTTTCAAGACATTTTTGTCACGACCATTTCTACTTGGAATGATTATGAAATTTTTATCGACTCGCTTCAATTTCTTTCAAATTATTGGAATACGAGTGTACTCTGATAAGAAATATGTATACGCAGATCATTCTTTAAAAATTGTTTCTAAAGAACGAAGCGAGAAAGATTTAACGAATCAAGTAAAATGGAACAGAGTCAAACAATAATAAACAAAAATAAATAAGCAATTTGACGAATTTTCTACATGGGGTGAAACAATGAAACGTGCAATGTAACATAGTTCGTGCAACGAATCCCAGTCTGGAGTAACGCAACGAACGATCGTCTGTCTTCCTCCCTCAACGAGATTTCGCGGTTGACGGAGGGTCAGGAAATCCGTGATACTCGCCCTCGTTTGTCGGATTGACAGAACCAATTAGTGGTTTGTCGATTTTTCACCTCTGGTGAGCCAGAAAAAGTCCGCACTGAAAAAAAAAGCAACGTTTTGTCCGAGTGGCCTAGAACTCGGGGAAGGGTTTGGATGCTGAAGGATGAAGGTAAAGGGAAAGGCCGATAAATTGATCGAGAGAGAGAGAGAGAAAAAGAAAAAGAGAGCCTGAGAGAACGAAACTTAGGGAGAAAAAATTGCAACGCTTTTTTGTCTTCCTAAGAGTAAATGTTTCAACGCCCCATGCCATTGTTGTATAAAGGATTGGCTCAACGGATAACATACGTTTACGATCTTACAAGATCATCGTGAACGAGATCATTACCAGCCAACCATGTGAAAAAATTGCTCGATCCACAATATTCATTCAGATTCTTGAAAAGCATTTGCTCAATTGAGTTTGCAGGGTCAAAAAAATGAATAATCTGATATCGTTAAACTGGAATATTTTTCTTCGGAAACGAATCATTTTCGATGTTTGTCAGAGGGGCGACGAAGTAAAATACTTTGAATTTGAAATCTGATAGTATGAGAAACATGGTATTTCACTTCGACAATTAAAAATCATGAACTGTGGAAATAGTGTCTCTTTTCAAGCAATTAATTTTCATAGTCGATCAGTCAGTCTATCACAACTGGTCCCGGTTAACTTTTCCGTTAGTTTTATCAATTAATTTAATAACGATTTGCCCTGTTGACAATTCACCCAGTCGATTGTTTTGTAGACTTGAATAAGTGTCTGTATCCGGACAATCTGTCTATCCGATGGCACAAAGTTCTACGAACTCCGAGACAAGACTCAACGCTAAAGAAAAATTAGAGAACATAAATGCTCAGCGAGAACAGCACAAAGATGCAGGTAGAGAAAGTGGAGAACAAAGGCAACTACAGGAACAAAGAAACAACGCTAGAAATATCTGAAAAGGAAAAGAATAAACGAAGAGCAAAATAAACGCGAAGAATTAGAAGGAATGAAAACACTGGAAACAAAGCGAGTACAAGAGAGATTGAAATCAACAAAGAAGAAATGTTTTAAAAAACATTTTTTTAAATCCCGACTTCGAAATGGCATATTTGAAAACAAGACAAACTTGAAAAAAAAAATAAGATAATAACCATAGAACAACTTCCTCGGGGATTCGTTTTTCTGATCTGAATATATTTATCAATGAATAATTGAACGATAATTTGAACGATTAGAAAAAAATGAATCTCAAGATTTTGAAATGCTATAGAAACGATAACACCGATTCGTAAATGCTAAATTATATGAATGGTCTGTTGGACTGATTCAAATATTCCAGTGCTGGTCTATTCCTAAATTTTGTTTCATGAAAATATGATATGAAAAATGAATAAGAAGATAATCTAATCATCTAATCATTTTTCAATAATTGAAAAATTCTACCGAGCAAAAAAAAAATAGCGGCGGATACATTCATTATTTCGTCGATGGATCTACAGTCGGTAAGAGAAAAATTTTACTGGATATCTGCACTTTGTACACAATCACTTGATCTAGTGGCGCTAGGTTTGGAAAACTGAATTTCCGGAATCAAGGCAATAACGATGAACTTTTTTTCCTCTGAGGATTAACGATTGAAATATAAAATTAATTCTTTCGAAAGTAATAGCGAAAATAAAAAAAGGCCCAATATTTTGATACTGATGTGCACAGAAATGATAACAATAAAAATGATGAAATTACTCACTCGTCGATGTCTTGTTCCCCTCCTCAATAATGAATCGTCCATCTTCGACGTGTGGCAAAAGCGTTTGAGAATTTGGCAGCGGAGATCCATTTCTGATGTAGATTAACACTCGATTTTTTTCGGTTAAATGAGTTTAATAACGTTTGGCACTCGCGACTCGCACCACAATTTAGAATTCAATAGCACTGATTGGAAATTAATATTATTGTTCACATTATCGAAATAGTAAGCACAGTTGAGATCCACTTCCCTTACAGAACACTCATTGCAGTTGATTACTTTCGACTCGATTATTCCAAAATCCATGAGTTTATATGTGGATTAACAGCAGCAGCAGCAGCAGCAGCGTCGTTTTTCCAACGATTAAAACGATGGTTCATCGTAATTCAAAATTAAAACGCACTGATTCAAAACCAACTTTAACTTTTTACACTTTCGAGATCGTAAACGAATGATGAAAACGTCAAGATTTTTTTTCATTTAAGCGTAAACGAACTAATGCACGAAGTAAAAAAATTCCAATTAATATTTCTTTATTCTGCTAACTCGAAAAATGTGTTTCTCTTGTGTCAATAAGCTGTCTTTTCGCAAAATTAAATAAAAGGTCGATGACAAGTGACAGAAAGTGTATTGGCAACTTGTGCCACAGTTTCATGGAAAATCGTGCGTGCTCACGTGGATGCACGCGTGCACGGGCGCTTGCGTTCTACTGTACTAATAGCACTTGCGATAATGAAAACTATTCGCAATGCTGTACATATAGCTGCGGTTATACATGACTTGCGTGCATTGCGTTGCGTGCACCGTTTGCAGCATCCGAGTTATATGCATGGACCTTGCCTGCGCGACTTCGATAGCATGATACAGAAACTGTATCGTGTTCGGAATCAGCTGACTACAGAGTAGATTTATAGCTTTCGTTCCGTCATTCTTGCTGACAATCCCATGGCTTTACGGCCTGCGTGCGTTTGGTGCTTTGCGTTGCGTTGCGCGACTCGCATGTATGGTTGCATCTTAGCTCCGCTTGCGAACACGCGTGCGTGCGAGCATACGCACGATTTTCGAAACTGTTACACAGCCGTCACTACGCTGTCTGTCACTCAAAGCCCATGCTCACACTACCATTTATCGTGATTCGCTCAAATATTGAAAATAATTCATCTTCTAATTTAGAACGAAAAATCATATCGTGGGCAAGAGGCCTCTCTACCGGCTTATCGATTATCATTTGCGAGAAGAAAACTCGTTGACGAAAGAAAAAAAAAATTGAAAATTCATTACGATTGACAAACGAGAGAATTGTGTTTTCTGACTCTAATATTAATTTCATAACGTTTTCGTGCATTGTTTGTTTTCGAGAAATCGCGCATATTTTTAAGCTCTAATGAACGGAAATCGTGATTAAAAATTATGTGGAATTCATAGATTTGCATGGTTTCAATAAATAAATAAAAAAATTGTCATCATGATTTTCCGTTTCTCTATTATTCATCATTGTATTTTTATTTAGTTCACCGATAATTAAGACCGTTTCAAAGTATTTCACATAAAGATTTTCGTCATTAACTGTCGATATTAAATAAAATTCTGCCTCCCTTATTCTACACTCTGTTTTGTCAATTCCGTTGTAATCGACGAAAGATAATAAGTAGCATTGCGTTGGCCGACCGACGCTCATGCTACTCTCTGTCCGCGCGCTCCTTGCCGCCCCGTGCCCCGTGGGCCGGGCGACTGAACGAACGTAAGCGCGTGCTCG
Organism: Campoplex capitator; assembly: GCA_037576405.1. NCBI lineage: Eukaryota > Metazoa > Arthropoda > Insecta > Hymenoptera > Ichneumonidae > Campoplex > Campoplex capitator. The sequence continues at coordinate 4,206,444 of JARBWI010000015.1, forward strand.
CTCCCTCTTCGCCCCGCGCACGATCCAGTTCTCGCGCCTGCCCCTTCCAATCACCCCGGTGTGAGCTCTCCCCACCATTCCCGATACGGAGCAGCTTAGCGGGCCAAGCGCGAGAGTGCGTAGAACGTACACACAAAGTCGAGGCTCCACGAATGTAAACAAACCAAACAAGCTAGCGACATTCATTCTGCAATATTCAACGATCACATTTTTGTGGCACCGAATGAATATTCTTTCGGAAATATTTTATAGAAATTCAACATCGTTTTATTCTTTCTGTTTACCAATAACCCATGAAAATACTGGTAGCAACAAGAAAAGACCATCAATCAAATTCCATACGTTTTTATTTTGAATCTAGGAAGATTATTCTTAGATTCCCCAGAAAATTCCGCAAAAAATAAAATGTATTTTTTTTTAATCCATTGCGAAATGATTAAAAATTTATTTTACGATATTTCTAATTTTCAATCTTTCAAGATCCAGTTTTGCAGTGGCTCATCTTGGGATTTGGGGTTCACGGAACTTCCGGTCGACCGTTCCCATGAGACTATGTGTTACGGTTGCTCGAAATGCTCGACTTTGCAATTTTATTGCGAAAAAGCAGACCGTCAAACTATTCCAAATTTTAGCAACGGGCACGTAAAACGTTCGTCCAGATCATATAAAAAAATTTCAATTCAGAATCTTGGATCTGATCTGATGATCGTGTTCCTTGACTTGGGAGATGACCCAAGTCATATATCGACCGCACACCCATCGCTGCCGGTAACGTTTGCAATATATTTCTTATTTATATAATATCTTGATGCCGGATTTAATTCACGTAATAATATTTCAAGCAGTTATGTGACTTAGCATAAATTTGAAACCGAAGATCTATAGAATCTTAGATGGGTATATTCATAATAAAAAGATTCGAGGTAGTTGGGGTAAAAATCCGTTGATATATATTTCTTAATCCTAGAGATTAATTGACATTACCGAGTGAAATAATACTCCGAACAATTTACTCTTATTACAAAACAACAATGGTTTGGTTTTCGTTTATTTGAAACAACATACAGTCACGTGTACGAGCGATTTTTATGTAAAACTTATTTATGCTCTCCGGTACGAAATCGTTCACAGGCATCCTCGAAACAAAATATTTACGTTTTCGTATAGTGACGCTTCTATACTATCGAAGTAGAGATGATAACAGTGAACAGGAAGAACGTTTCTCTTCTTTTCTTTTGGACAAAGTTTTGTTTTTCCATAAAAAAAAAAAGTGTTTGGCCTACAAAAATTTGCTCTCTTGGGCGTGAAGACAAACTTTTGGTTAGTGCAATAAAATGTTCAGTTATTTCAGCTCTTATCTCTTGTCCATTAATAAAAATATGTTCGAAACAACCAAAAATATTGTGGCCTTAACGCAACGCGTTTTATTTACACGCCCATGATCGCACTTGCATTATTCCATTAAATCAAATTTTTTATTCTCTTTGATTTGCTCTTGGAAGCTTGCGAACAATTATTTCCATCAATAACTCATATATCGACGTCGCATCAATTTTTTTCATGTTTTCTATTTCTTTTCATCGCAAGAACTTTTCGCAATATTCTCGCCTTGAATATGAATCGTTAAGAGTTGTATGTTTGGTCAATCCTCAGTAAGATTCGTGATAGATTGTGATGCTCCCAGTAGTTGAGTGGGATAAAACAAAATAACGAATTATTGGGAACGATAACGTGGAATCGTGTAGATTTTTTCCTCATTCTTATTATGAAATCTGATCAATGCTGTTCATTCGACACGTTTGCAAGATTATTTCATCGCGTGATTTTTCAATAATTGTCGCCATGGTTCCTTCTAGTATATACCGAATATTTAATGGTTTTCTTGTAGATGAAACTATTTACAATAGGATAGAATTTGCACCACGTACGAAATGACACGACATAGATTAACGTCATGTTTACATATTCATTTTTTCATTTATCTGTCGTTCCTTTTTTTTTTTTTTAATTTTTTTTCTTTATACCTCGGTCGAAAGTACGTCCTTTCCGCCTCAATTTCGATGCAGAAAGACCGACTTTCTTGCATTGGTAAAACAACTGAGTGACGGCGGGAGCAAATAGTATATTACACTACAAGGGCAGAAAGTTGAGATTCCTGCACTGCGCGTCACAATGCCCGAGGCGAAGCCGAGGGCATTTGACGCGCAGTTCAGGGCTCTCAAACTTCTGCCCGTGTGGTGTATACTATTTTTCTTCATAGCCGGTCGAAAGTACGGAGACGAAATATCAAATGTATTACATCAAAAAAAAAATTGATGCCTGCCCCCGACATTTGCGGCACGAGCGAAGCGAGTGCTGCTGGTCGGGGGGGCAGGCATCAAAAAAAAAAAAACCTATGTAGACAATTAAACATTCTATCGGAAATTTTTAAAAATTTAACCAACATGAAAATTTTTTAATTCAACAAATGTGAAAATTTGTTAATTCAACTAACATGAAAATTTGTAAAATTCAACATGAAAATTTTTCAAATTAAACAAACAAAATTTGTTTAAATTGAACAAACATAAATTGTTTTAAATTAAACAAACGTAAAATGCAAATTAACGATAATATTAATGCGTACATTAGTTTTTTTTATTAAAATATATATAAATAATTTAAAAAAACCAATGTAGACAATTAAACCTTTAATCAGAAAATTTTTTTAATTTATCAAACATGAACATTTTTTAAATTAAACAAGCATCCAAATGAATTAAACAAACATAATTTTTTAAAATTAAACAAACGTAAAATGCAAATTATCAATAGTATTAATGCGTATATTATTTTTTTTTATTTTTACCATCGTCACATGCATAATAAAAATTGTTAATTATGTCACCATGAAATACGCAGTTTTCGAATAAATTATGTGGATTTTCATTGACAGACAGATATTTTGATTTTTGTCCATTTACATGATGCTTCAAATTATGAATAACCAGCGTAAACAAAAGAGCAGCTTTGACGTCAGAGAAAAAAAAATGGTTAGGGACAACTGTCACCGGTGACAGTTGCGGGAGCCTCACATACAGCTGTGCGTGGAAAAAGTGTTTTCTGTCCTCCGTGCCGAAAGTGGCAACTTTCGGCCCGCTGCGCGGGCCGAAGTAGCCACATTCCGGCTACGTCGGACAGAAAAATCGTATACACACCTCGGGCAGGAAAAAGTAAAGCCTCAGACCACATGTTTGTCAGCCTCGGCTTCGCCTCGGCCGACAATTACATGTGATCTGAGACATTACTTATTTTCCTGCCCTAGTTGTGTAATATACTATTGCTCCCGCCGTCATTCAGTTGTTTTACCAATGCAAGAAAGTCGGTCTTTCTGCATCGAAATTGATGCGGAAAGAGCGTACTTTCGACCGAGGTATGAAGAAATAGTATATTACACAACTAGGGCAGGAAAATAAGTAATGTCTCAGATCACATGTAATTGTCGGCCGAGGCGAAGCCGAGGCTGACAAACATGTGGTCTGAGGCTTTACTTTTTCCTGCCCGAGGTGTGTATACGATTTTTCTGTCCGACGTAGCCGGAATGTGGCAACTTCGGCCCGCGCAGCGGGCCGAAAGTAGCCACTTTCGGCACGGAGGACAGAAAAATTTTTTTCACGCCCGGCTGTACGTGAGGCTCCCGCAACTGTCACCGGTGACTTGTCCCTAACCAATTTTTTCTCTGATGTCAAAGCTGCTCTTTTGTTTACGCTAGTTATTCATAATTTAAAGCATCATATAAATGGACAAAAATCAAAATATCTGTCTCAATGAAAATCCACATAATTTATTTGAAAACTGCGTATTTCATGGTAACATAATCAACAATTTTTATTATGCATGTGACCATGGTAAAAATGAAAAAAAATAATATACGCATTAATACTATTGTTAATTTGCATTTTACGTTCGTTTAATTTTAAAAAATGTATGTTTGTTTCATTTATTTTTATGCTTGTTTAATTTTAAAAATGTTCATGTTTGATAAATTAAAAAATTTTTCTAATAAAATGTTTAATTGTCAACATTGGTTTTTTTTTTTTTTATTTGTGTATTTTATATAAAAAGAATAATGTACGCATCAATATTATTGTTAATTTGCATTTTACGTTTGTTCAATCCAAACAAAATTTGTTTGTTTATTTGAAAAAATTTTATGCTTGTTGAATTTTAAAAATTTTCATGTTTGTTGAATTAAAAAATTTTCGCATTTGTTGAATTTGAAAATTTTCATGTTTGTTAAATTAAAAAAATTTTTCCGATAAAATGTTTAATTATCTACATTGGTTTTTTTTTAATTTGATGCCTGCCCCCCCGACCAGCAGCACTCGCTTCGCTCGTGCTGCAAATGTCGGGGGCAGGCATCAATTTTTTTTTGATGCAATACATGTAATAATTTTTCTCCGTACTTTCGACCGGCTATAAAGAAAAATAGTATACACCACACGGGCAGAAGTTTGATAGCCCTGAACTGCGCGTCAAATGCCCTCGGCTTCGCCTCGGGCATTGTGACGCGCAGTGCAGGAATATCAAACTTTCTGCCCTTGTAGTGTAATATACTATTTTCTCACGCTCGCATGGCTCCTTTGACTAGTTGCCAAAGATCATGACGTCGCAGCAACTTTTCAGTGGACAGAAGCTTCTCATTTGAAATTGTGTATGTGTGTGTTTTTTTTTTTTGCTCAATACCAAATTTTTGGAGCACTCGACACATTTTTTTAGTCGCAAGACTTAGAAGATTATTTTTCTCTGAAAAATTTGTGTTAAAATTCTACAATTCTTCTATTCCGATTCGTTCGTTATGGGCCACGACTCTTCCACTTATGAACATTTATTCGACTTTACGAATTTTCAAAAGTTCTTAAACGCAGTGTAAAAATTTTTTGCGGGAATTATCGAAACGTTTATGGACCTTGAGTCCTATTTCATTGATGAATTTTTATCCTTTTTTTTTTGTTCAATTGTGCGCACCAATGTTCTCAGTCTGTTAGGGGATTAACGATGATTTTCGTAATTAAAATTGCAGTTACTACTATCTTTAAAACGTAGTGAATTTCTTCGTCACATTTTCTCTTCTAATTGAAATCATTCGTTGTATTTGTTCGAAAGGATAGTCTATAGAAACTCATTCGCTAATAATGTTTCATAACTATCAACCACAATTTAAATACGTAATCGGAAGAGTCTTGGCTCCAATAATATTAAGATCGCTTATTCATTATGGTTATTTTGTTACGAAGGTTACAAAAAGATTCGACCCTTAAAGTCTAACGATATTCGCGTTACGAGATTTTTTTTTTAATCAATATTAATCTTAACTTTATTTCGTATAGTCATAAAGATTGGAGATTGTTAGAACATTGACAATTCGCAAAACATTTTGCGAGAAGCATCGAGACGTCAAATTAATAGTCACACTTTTCAAAAATTCTCGATTCATCGAGAAATATTGAACGCGAAAAAAAAACATTGCGATTTGCACTTTAGGCGACATTAGGCGATACATTTGCGTGCACCCTTCGAGAAATAATACAGTGAAACATAGCCCGTTCCAATCTTGAACATACCAATTATTAAATAGCATAGAATATATAGGCGAGAAACATTTGTGGTATTCGACAATCAAAAATCTTCTTTCTTTTTTCTCATCCTTCGCGCTTAACAATTATTAACACATCCGCTATCTTTAACAACAACAGTTTAACAACATCTTTCTCGTATCAACAATATATGTGTATATGGAAATTTTCACATTAGCATTAATCTTCACGCGTGAGCGAATGGCTGTCAAGTATATATAATTTTAAATTCATTTTAATCCTAACGAATCAATTGAAAAGACATATAAATGATAATGTTAACGGTGATAATAACAAATTAGACTTTTGTATAGAAGTTACGTACGTCCAGAAGCTTCGAATGGTTTTATTTATCGTTCGTAATTAGTCAAGCTTTTAGGAGCACAGAAAAAAAGTTTATTCCAGAATTCCGAAAAAAAAGCGTGACCCCATCGTAAATCGAAACTATTTTTTACTCCGCTGTTTACGGAATTATTCGAAGAGTTTCCGTACTTCATGATCCGTTGAAACTTCCGAGTTAGTTTTCACTATGGTCTGTTGAGCTTTTCATCGATATTCAGACGTTTTTTCGACTATTGAAGAGACTAATTTTCCGGAAAAGATTTTTTGAATTTATATGAAATAAAAAAATTTGCTCGACAGGCGATGATCACAGCACATGATGAGAATTTTTCAGTTTTTTTACAAATCCATCGATCTCTGAATGAACGTACTGAATTAGAGGATTTCTTTGTTGCTTGTGACTTAAATAACATCGAAAATCCTACTGAATTTATCATAACGAAAATCTGAGACAACTTTCCATCCACAACCGAAGAACAGAGTGAAAACATGTAATTTTGTTTTATTTCTTTCAAGTGACCATGGGAAAAACGTTTTTAAAACGCTTTTTGGACGCTAAACATACGCAACTTCTCGATACAAAAAAAATAACGAAGTTTTAAAAAATATTGCGTGAGCACGTAGTTCGAGGAGTTACATTATTCAAAATAAAATGACCCGTCTTTCCTCTTGTAACGACGACGAACTCGCTAAGAATTTTGAGCAAATCGATCGTCTTCAAAGTATAAATACCATACAGCCGGATAGGGGCATAATAATAAATATTTAGAATATTCTCTTGTTGACGTCGATTTATATTATTCACACTCACGTAGACGTGCGATATTATTTTCAATATTTAATCTTTGTCCGGCATCATTTATATGTACCATATTAAATATATATTTATATATTTGATGCATTTATATATATATATATGTGTGTGTCTGTAAATGGATTTATTCATTTACGAGTGTGTATGCATATAGAATATTTCATGTATCATACCGATGCGTTAAGACTAACGTTTTTTGACATGTATTTAAATTTAATATTTATTTAGTATCATACACATCAATTTTATCCAGCAAGTTTTAATTATTCGTTTAATATCAATTGTTGTATTTTTTTTTCTCGTAGTAATTTAATTCGATCGCCTTATCCCGATGAAAGAAAAACGTAAGGAAGAAAGTAAAAAGAACACCCGTATCGTAAGACTCGTCGAGTATTTCTCGATTCGTCGATTCTTCTTGTAAGGATCTCTCGAATCGAAAAAGCTTCGACGCTAGAATTGAAAAATGATCTAAAGCGTGTTTTTTTTTTGTGTGTGGTATTACATTGTTCATGCGTGTATTTGATAGTTTTGGCATCGAAGGGTGATTCTTAGACACGCATGGAGATACTCTCTATCTCAATTGGTTTTCTTTCGGAATGAATTATTTACAGATTCCATCAAACGAAAAAGTCGAATTGAAAGAATATCTAAAATTATTCTATTCCTGGTTTTAAATAAACGAGGAAAATGGACGTATGAAAATCTCTTTCAAATATGCATTTAGTAGGAGACTTTTCCCCCCGGTATCCTTCTTCCGACAGCTTTCTTTTATTGCCCATAGATAAATTAAAAGCACGTTACCGATGATGGTCTCCCTCGATAACTTCACGAGCCTGCAGAACAGTAAGATAACTACACACGTCAATTTATCGATGTGAGCTCAGCTGGTAATGTACTACCGAGAAAGCTCTGAATTTTGGCACGGTTCAAACTCGTTGGGCAATATCTCCATGTCAGCTCAATTGGCAATTTATCCGCGTCAGCACTTCCTTCGTCACTGCATTATTATGGAGAACAAAATTCCCAGAGTAATCAAAAAATGTAATTTGTAATCAGCCGTTGTCCTCTCAGAATGATCCACGTGATTATTATTTTCATTTTTTCCAATTTACTCAACAAGTAAATTATGCCTCAATGGAATTTTGAAAACCTGACACGAAATCTAGGGACTAAACCTTTTATCATTATTTTTAATTAAAACAGGGCACTAGAGAACGATATTAAAAGGAAAACAAATGCTGCTTTTTTTTTTTCATCGAGCCGAGCTCTATGTTCTGGTAAAAAACGATGCCTAAAACGCCTGGTTTTACTCGCTCTGACGACTAAGTAGAATAAGGATAGAAACAAAAACAATCAAAAAAACTCACAGCAATTCGAATAAACTCCACAACATCTGCTCAGTAATATAATGGGTCACCGCTGTTTCAAGTATACTTTTTAGACAAGAAAAAATATACTTTAGGCACTGAATCCTTTGATGGTGATGAACGGAACTAGAATCATTTTTTCATTTAATTCCAATGCTTTTCGCCTTCCCTCTTTTTTCTCTTTGTTAATGCATTTTGGACGCGCAATAGTTGGTCGAATCATAGTTGCGATTGTGGTTTGTTCACTTTTTTTTTTTTTTTGGTCACAGTTGGTACCTTCACCACCGTCGGAAGTTGTCTTTCAGTTTCGAAGATGTTATTTCTCGTACAAAAAACACCGATTTTCTTGAACTCGAACATCACAGAACGGTCTCTATTTCCGCTATTTCCGTTCGCGTCGACTCTTCCTCCGGAGCCCTTGAAATACAGAAATCATTTTATTGCACACCACCAGTAACTTTTGCGATGATAATCATTTGTCATTTAGTTACCTATAAATTTCGGTTGGCAAAAAACCGTCTGCATACTCCGTGCTAACTACGTGATTTCGTGTCATGTCCCTCGGCCTGGCTACTTCGACTGTGTCAAGATACCTACATTATCGAAAGAGACAGAAACGTTTATCCAATGAAAGATAAATTATAACGAAGGAAGATTATTTCGAGCATAACTTTTAATCTCATTCCCCATATACGTGCCATGCAAATCAAATAATGAAATAAATTCGATCGGAAAATTTTCGTAAACGTAAAAATAATTTTTTTTACTCATTTAGATGCAAAGCCACTCTGGATTCAATGAAAATAAACGCAACGAGTTGAGTACGATTGTCACATTTATTCGCTCGTTTATTTTTCAGCTGCTTTCTTGCGAGCCTTACTAAAGCGTGAAATATGACGTCGAGCTTTTATAAAACTTACGAATCAAAGTAAGGAGGCAGAGGGTGTGGCGCCTCAACCGCCAGCTGATTACTGGATGTCTGATAATCCGAGGACTGTAGACATCCTTGCCACCATCCCAGCCTCCCCGGTTTCCTCCTTTAAAAAATTCCACCATTTTTGCAACTTTCCTGTTGCGCAAGTCTTTTTCAAAAGCTTTAAAGCTCTCTACCCATTCGTGTAATGCACATGGTTAAGCTCTTCTTTCATAACTCTAACTCGTCCGCGAATATGAAATAACTTAACAAAATCTTGAAATTATATTTGGAATTTATTGATCAATGAGCCTCAGTGACGCGTTCTCTTATCAAAACTCGCAAAAAAAAGTGACACTTTGATTCTATGAGTTCATGAGTTTTCCGTTGAATCTTGATCTGTTTTATCTTGGCTTTATCAAAATCTTAAATGTTGGTAATCTCGTGATTCTGATGACAAAAAAAATCGGCGCTTATATCGTGACAAAATTTTTCGAGTATCAATTTGAGTTACAACTTTGAGGAACGTTGCATTTTTACAAGCTCGACAAGTGCTCGAAAAGTCATGGAAGGCAAGCCTTGCGTCCGATATGAATAGTTGAAAGGTTTAAAAACGTTCAATATTCATTTCAACCTCTACAGTGTACTTGGCGTATGGAATACTCCAGGCAAAGTGTGAGCCCGTATTCGAGCACACTTAGAGTCAGAAAATTTACAATTTTTCTTAACGTTCAGCAACCCTTAACGGTCACGTGAGGCTCACCCCAAGAAAAGTTTGAAGACTTCGATCTCCGTTATAGAAGTCATTGGAAAATTGAACTTCTGGCGACATCGGGTTTTTACGAGGGTTTTTACTTTGAAACCTTTTCTTTTCCGATAAACCCAATAGCAATAAAGTTACAAACAATACAGTGAAAATAAAATTCGTGGGAAAAGCTGATTATCTTTCTGAATAGGGCGAACAAAATGTTTTTGAATTCTAAAGAAGAAAAAATTTGTCATTTCAAAACAATATTTTGTTGATAGTCCATCGAAATTGTTGAAATGAGAAACATTTTGTTGATAATCCGATAATTCTTAGTTCACTGTGTTAAGGTAACTACGGTACTACTACGGTATACTGGATAAGTCCATCAAACTAATTCTTCAGGATTCTTAGAGTCTGAATTACTGGAAGTCAGAGGCCCTTTTCAAGAAAAAAAAAATATACAGCATATTGATAAAACGATTTCCAGGTGAAGAATCAATAGGGAAAATACCAAAATAAATGTAACTAGAAAATTTGTTGTCTGAGGTAAGTTGAGTAAGTGTCAAAAAACCTAATGGGAAAAGAATTAAATCCCTGCCAAGTGTTGGAGCAAAAAATTCTATGAAATCCCGAAACTTGAGAAATGTAGTTCCACCTCTTTTGCCCAAATAATAAAATACGTTTTGGAAAAATGAAATAATGATAATAAACCTAAAGGGATTATGCGCTTGAAGGACAAGTATCTTTTTGTGAAAACTCTAGCATCAGAAGTAATGGCTTTTAACAGCAAGAGAATTGTCGTTTTCCCTTTTTCCGAAGTAAACCCTCGACGAAATGAGATGTAAGCCGATTTTGCGAGCGCAGAAACGAAAGATTAGATGAGAGATGACGTGGTGGACAAACAAACAGAAAATAAGAAAAAAAAAAGGATTGAGGATAAAACGTCAAAAATGAATCACCAGAATCATCATAAATATAATAATAACCACTGTTACAATACACGTACCGACTTAGTAACATTTTTGACGAGATTGAAACGACGTTAACAATATTTAATGTGCATTATGCGTCTGTATAGGTGCATCGAAATTTGTTACAACGAAATAATATATTATTCACGAGAGCGAGAAACGAATTTTGAATAAACAAGAAAAACTTATTGGAGAGACACGCAATTGAAGGCATTTTTTTTGTATAACATGACAGTAGACGTTTCAGTGCATGCTGAGTTGAAATATCTAAAGATAATAATCAACAGATTCGAAAAGATAAAGATAAAAAAAAAAACGAGGTCACGAACATTTATGATTCTTAAGAAGCTCTTTCGTCAAAAAACTTGTACAATTCGAAAAAGACACGAGTACGATCGTAGACAGCGGTGAAAAGATCTAAATCGTTCTTTCGGTGAAATCAATTTGAAAAAAGAAAATCGGTTTTATTCGTGTTCCGAGGGAAAGCGAATCGGGTACTTTCGAGTTACAGACGTTGGCAAGTAGCAATTATAAAATCTCACGATGCATCCAACTATCTAAGCTGTCTTTTAAAATATGTGCTCAATGATGTTAACAAGTGCAGTTGGATCAGATTTAGACAATTTCACAACTTCGACTCTTTTATTGATCTTATGATCTCGTAAATTCAAAATCTCCGTCGTATTATCAGCTTGTTACCAATCATACAAGTATTTTGCAAACAGAATAAAAAATATGCGAAGAAAATAAAGATATTGAGATATTTTGTTTATTCAGCTTCCGTTTTAAATGGTGTTTCGTAAGCTCAAAGTTAACCATTTTCAGAATCTAATGAATTTTAGTAATCAATCGATACCCGTCCTCGTTATTTATTCATTTTTTTTTTATTATTCCATTAAGAATATTTGAATTAGTTGAAAATAATTGTTACCTGGCTTGAGACGGTTTGATGCCATGAGCCTCGAGATCTTTCTCGAGTTGTCTTATCCTTAGTCGAGCTATGTCCAATTCGTGTTTAACTTTCCACAAATGTGTATCGCATATCGGATCTCTGCATCTGTGGTGTCTCAGAATGTCTTGAGCTTCAAAAACTGCACCTCGAAATGTCAGAGACTTTCCCATACTCTGTTGATCAAAATGGAAAATTATGTTTGATCCAATCACTCGAGAGTTTGTAAAAAAAAAATGGTGATGTTCCATCTTGACTTCAATGATCAAGGTCAAATGAGTGTTGGACGATTATTAGATCTTTTTGACTCCATTAGAAACTTTATAAAATGTGGAAAAAACGAAACTATACGACTAACGAAGAAAAAAAAACTCAGCGCAGTATTTAGTATTAATTGAAAATCATTGGCACATGCTCATGCTCTTCGAGCTCGAAAAATCTTACCAGACTGATGAGAGCACAGCAGCCACCTTTATCACTTCTCGCCAGATGATGCCTTACGTACTTGAAATAAAGATGTTCGAGAAACAAAAGTGTTGCTGCGAGCAAAATTCCGGCCATCAAAAGAAGAAAAGCACTTAAAAACTGTTCAAGCGCCAAAGGGTCCGAGCTTTTTTGTACTTCTTTACCGGGCTTACACGTCCCCGTCATCCAATAACGTCTAAGACGTTCGAGATCACCTGTAAGAATCCAATTGTAAAAAAACAACAATCAGTTTCTGTTTGAGGAGTGAAGCTGTAATGAACTTCCGACTTAAAGTAAGTTTTCAAGTAACTTTTAAGTTAAGTCAAGTTAACTTTTCTAAGATTTTTTGATTTATTATTGAATTAAAACTTTTCTGAGGTCCTTTGCATACTGAACTTGTTTACAAACTGCAGTGCTTGATTCATTTGCGATACCGAAAAGCTCGGCGATTATCATTCGGTCATTCGATTACTCACCGTTTTCTCGATAATCGAGCAATCTTTTGTTAAACATAGGCAGATATTTCGAGTTTCTCGCGAACGCTAGGCCATAACCGGTCATCGCGTACCAAGATCCAACCGTCAACAATCTGCAATCTTCATCCTGCGCTACCAAATAATCCAGTACCGTTCCATCGTAGAAAAAAGCATCTATATCACTGTAATAAATGAATGATGAATGAAACATTTAGGAGAATTTCAGTCGAGCTTTTTAATAAATATATTGTAAATGTAAATACTGTATCCGCGACATTAAAACAATGACTGAATTTATTTGATGCAGATTTAATTATACTGGAAGGTCGATGAATCCGCCAACGTTTAATCAAACTTACCCACTCACTACCGCATCGATGCCTCCATAAACACTGCTTTTATTAAATCTTCTCATATAATTGTGCATTTCAGCAAAATATTTAGCGAGTGTACTATCGGTGTGACTCCATGGTATGGTGCCAAATTTGAACATTGGTTTGTGAGACCATGGTTTTGAGAGTCTCGGATCATCGATTCCCGAAAATTCGTGATACTCTTCTCGGGTTATCATGAATGCTGCTAAGTTGGCAGTATAGATGGCAAGAAACACAACAGCAAACATGGCCCAAACGTTGGTCATGAAGCTGAAAGAAACCCAATCATTCAGAAATCGTGTTTATCAGTAAATAGTAATAGTAAGTTATCAGACTCAATACTCTATTGCTTTTTGTATTTTGATCAATGTAATTAAGTTCCATCGATGATATTGTGAGCATTATTAATTTGCATCTGATGCAATTCAGATTGAACATTCTTACTGTCATATCGATTTTATACTAGCCTCTTAGAACGTTTCTCATTGAATAAGTGGGAAAGCATGTTGCGTGCTGAGGTAAAATGAAAAAATGGATCGTGGTCTGAGAAATGTACGGATTTATCCAGGTCAATGCTCAGTGCTGATAAATCGCTTCCATAAATCAATGAAACCGTTCAAAACGAGGACGAATGTGTACAGATATATCGATGGCATGTTCGTTTTTCCAGATTACACCGGTTAAGTAATCAAAAAAGTTGTTATTTTTGAACAATCATTTGACCTATCAGCAATAAACATTTTCAAACGATACTGCAATCAACATTTGCACAAGTTTATCGATATTTTAGTGGCACATTGAAATCAAACTGAATGTTTCTGAAGGGTTTTATGTTACTTCTTTTTTTTTTATACTAACTTTATATTTTATGTTCTTTTCTTCATTAGATTTAACATTAATATCGATTTCTTTTTGATAATGTGAACTCTTGTCGATCTATTTCCACTGCTCGTGTCACTTATCGGGTAAAATTATGAGTAAAACTAAATTCGATCAAGTTGTAAGGATACAGTGGATATCGGACAAGTTTCTAATAACAGGGTACCAATAATTTGAATAAAATGGTATTTTCTATAAACAGCCTCGAATTTTTATGCCTAGAGTAAAAGGTTTATCGACAAGAAACACATATCATATAAAAGCTACACTGAGAAAAGAGTTTAGTTGAATTAACCAAGGCTTCGTAGAATACGTCGAAAGAAATATTTCGTTCATTAAAAAAATCGTTCAGTTGGACGAATTATTAATTTTATTCCACTAAACAAAGATACCAATTGAATCAACCAAATGAGATTTGTTGTCGTGGATTTTGTTGGATCAACGTAAGATATTTTTCATTCAATGAAACTGATATTTAGTATAACAGAATATTACATTGGACGTATTTCACGAAGCCATTTGGTTGATTCAACAATTCTCTTTTCTCAGTGTACACGAGCGACTACAATCGTTATGGAAAACGATCAATTCGGTAGGGACGTGATAGTCAAATATTCAGAAAATGAACAGCGCTCTCGAGGGATGAATCCCCTCAGGGACTTGCGGACAAATTCGTGTATGCACATGTATATATACACCCAAAGACAATATATGGCCAATGCATGCATGGATCGTACGTACGGAATGAATAATGCTCCGCAGAGAAAAAAGCAGTTCCATTGGGAGTAGAAAAAAAAAATGATCGCCACTGACAAACCTGCGTGCTAATGATTTTCTGTTGAGAGTAAAATTATGTTCCGAGACTACCCGCTAGTAATAAACTGATGTTTCGAATGGATGAATTGGGATTGATGATGCTGCACATGTGGTTCGTTATGTATACATTGAATGTGAAAAAAATATATTTAACGAACAGCCTAATGAAATAAATTCATTTCATTCATTCAAAGGCGGGAATTCAGTTTATAAATATCGAAAAACTGATTTTTCAATATCTTATTCAGTTTGATGTGTCGATGTTGGATCTCTGGAATATCAATTTTCGAAGATTCTATGCACGGTGGCCAGTTGGATCCTCATGGAAAAATCTTTGAAAGAAAACCTACTGATCGAACCTTAACTTTTGAAAAGTCAAGGCTCTGATACGAAATTTCTAATTTCATTAACCATTTCAGACATAAATTTTTTTGTGCAAACGATTTTTTATCATCAACTAGATGAAGGATATTTGGGGTTGCTGATAACGAATCTTGGATCAGATTTTTTTAATTCCAGAGATAAGACCAGAAAATACAAAATATCTGTTTGACATCGAAATTTTGAGCTTAGGAATTATTTTGGGATCGTTGATTACGAATCGAAAATAATAAGAAATTATATAAAAACAATAAGAAATTTACCGATCCATTAGAACTTACTTTGTTATTCAAGATAAACGAAGCAGAAGAATTACTCTCATCCAAACGTAAAACAATTTTATCCCAAAACGTGATTCAATATTTCTTTTTCAGACCCCCCATTACTCACTGACAGAGTTCTTAACCATTAATAATCTCTGATTAGGGCGTGCCACGGTATGAATTTGAGTCCTTCATTACTGTCCTGAGGATCCAAATAGGCAGAATCTCATCTTCATATTTTTTATCAAACGTCCTACTCCCCAGTTTTCAATTCAACAGTCTAGTATTTTCGGAAGCACCCTAACGGATCAATTTATTTTCCTAGCTCTGCTAACATCAAAGTATCTCCTGAATTATTTATCAAATGATGACAGTGTAAAAATGGAAAAATTATACATCTCGTGTTCTGTCAAATATGCACGATTTTTTATATTCGTAACAGGAAAATATTGAATATTCATTAAATTCAGACATTTGGATGAAAAAAAAGTGCTCACCGAGCTGTAAATCCTCTTGGAGAGTCAATATGAACCGCAGCTTGAAAAAGTACAGCCCATACGAGCCAATACGTTCTGGACAGTGAGAACCGATGATTGGGCGAGGGGTTCACCTGAAATAATAATAATAATAAACTTTAATGAAACAATATAAATAATCATATTAACTCAGGAACGGTTTATGCTTTCTGGAAATTGAGATAAAACTACGAAAAATCACAAAGTCCGACTGCATTTCTGAGCGGAAGTAGTTGAGACGAGGACAAAAAAGAATTCAATTGGTTCTCGTGGATTCTTAAACTTTCCACAAATTTGATATCTTTCGAGTGAAATAAATTCTCACCACTAATTTCGAACACTTATTTTATAATTTGGAGCATTTCATACAACTAATATTTACATGAGAAACTTTTGATAATATAGAATAGAAAAATTATTTGTTGACATGACCGATACTCACTTTTATAAACAAAATAGTTGGAAAGATATGTTTAAGAATTCTGCAAAAAGCATCGACGAAAACTTGATCAATTGATCTTTCCAGATTTTTGTATTAATATTGCAACTAATTCTCATTTTTTTGATAGAGGAAGCACGCAGCTACTTAGCTTGCGTGGAAACTAAAAAGCTCGATAGATTGAAAGTTTTATGCAGGTCTCTTTTTTAACAAGTTTAACGTTGAACGGCTTGTGTATTCATATATCTGTTTTCGCGAGTCAATTTTTTTACTTAATTGTATCACGCAATTTGTTTATATCCTTTTCAAGTTGGCTAAATTTTGATGGTGTTGATGTCGTTATACTGAGAAAATATTTATTTATTTTTCATCTGTATTCCTTTGGAACGTCGTATTAGGGCCGGGAATAAATTGCATTTCATGTTTCGGTTTCCCTCAAGTGCTTAAGCATCTATCACTGTCACTCGCTGTTGGATAATTGGATAAACTCGAGTTTAGTTAATCGTCCACAAAGTTCATCCACTTCGTGCACGTCATGACTTTCGAAGCTCAAATTTCCGTTGGCTGACTTGCATAACATCGTTTGATCGATATTTCATTGGCAATTTCTTTCCAACACCATCGCTACCGTATTATTGCTAAATTGGGAACGAATTAATTTCATTGCTATTTTTAACTGAAAAGAACAAGGAATTTTTACCTTCATGTCAAAACCAAAAGGTGAAAGCCACTCGAAGAGAAAGATGACAAATGTTGCTGCGTGGATAGCAACGATTCCCACGAGCATCCATGAAGCCGTGTCGAAAGGTTCTGATAAAAAGTATTATTTTTGTTCAGCTTTATTATCATTATTGTTCAACAACGCATCTGATTACGTTTCTACAATACTTATGGGTGTGAGATTTTACAAAATATTAAACTGAAAAAGAAATTTTTTGATCTAACAAAAAATTTTCTCGAACCAACAGATTATGGCGAGTAAAATGAAATTTGGTGTTTCCCCAAAAATTTTATTTAAATTAAATGTTTGAATCAACCAAATTTTTGTTGCGTCAACGAATTTCATTTTGGTCGCTACGATTTATTGATACGAATAAAATTTCGTTCAATTAACAATTTTCTTATCTCAGCGTTTATATTTTTCTTTGTTATTTTGAAGATAATCAAAAAAACTCAATCCATCGATAAAATAAATTAAAAAAAAACAATAGATATCATGAACATCGTAATTAATTTACAAAGTATTTCGATTCACTAAAATATTTCAAAAGGCAATGAATAGCGCGAGATCCAACTTGAAAATGTCAATCACGGTACCACATAATTCCAAAGTTTTCATTTCAATTGTTGTTTCTACATCGCGCTAAGAATTTGATTTTCACATTCGCAATTTAAAATTAAAGATATTTACCCAAAAACGCTGTTGGTGAAATGATTCCGGTTCTCTTAGCGACGACAATCGCAATACCAGTTTCCATGTAAGGCACCGTAAAGTCAACGACCGCTTCCCTCTCGGAATTAATCATTAAGGAGGTGAGCACCATGTCGGTCTTGCGGTTAACAAGATCTGCTATAAGCCCATTCCATTTTCCGTTCTTCGTTCGAATGACAATAATACAAATTTAATGTTAGCCGTTTTATTATGACCGCTTGAACGATGTGAAAAATAATGATCGGAATTATAGTTTCTTCACTAATTAACGTACGACGAGAATTTTATTTTTCGCAGTCGCGAGGGAACAATAAAAAATTGTGAAGATTATTTCTCGAAGTAAATAACGTGGTTTGGGAGTAATGAAGATCAATTTTCTGTTCAATATACACCAACTTTACATATTTCGTGGTACAAGAAAAATTTTACGAAGCTTTTTATTATTATATTCGTTTCGACAATCTTCATAAATTAAAAAATTATTTGGATAGAAGTTTTTCTAGTGGTAGTGAAATTTCTACTGCCCATTTTTCAAATTTTGTAGTGCACTCAGTAAAATTTACATTTATACTCAATGAGGGATAAAATTTTCTTATTTTACTCCTCGTTTCTGTACAACACGCTAATTTTAATCTTGAATTTTAGTGGTAAATTAACTTCATAATTCTTTCCGTCGGCGATTAAGAATTTTCGTTATTATTTTCAATATATTCACCTCAAGCGTTCCCCATTTTCCATCCTCCACCCTCACAAGCTCGTACGTGAATCCAATTTCTTCGGAGAATTTTTGTAACAGATCTATGCAGAATCCACTACAGCACTGATAAAAGCTCTCGTTTCTTTGAGCTGACTGTATATCCATTCTACAAAAACAATTAAACTGTAATTATTCTATATGCTGTAGTACTTTACTACAAAAGCATAGCCGCATGATATCATTATATCCAAACGAGTCTTATTGCAATATACATTTTCATGTATATACGAGAGAAAAGTATCGCAAAAGAGAGGAGAGAAAAATATTATAAAAATTGGCTTGCTCGCACAACATCTTCACGCGAAAAACTGAACTGAGATATTTTATCGGAAATAAATGAAAAATTCCAATTCGTATCACAAAATTTGATAGAAAGCGATGAATTTTTATTGAGCCGACCATCAATTTTCGGGATATGGATTACAATTTTTCGATTGTTTTCGATAAAATAACTCAATGCGGGCACGGTTATTTTTCTTGTGTGTTTTGACGCCGAGTATTATCCAATAATACTGAGCCTACCAAACGCAAGTCTTTTGAAACGCAATACCTTGAATGCCTCTAATAATTTTGTCGGCATTTGAGTTCACAAAAAAAAAAAAAAAATTGTTACTGCAAGTGTATTTTTGTTACTAAATTTCTAATAAAATTATTCAACCTTTTTCGTAAGTTTTTCACGTATTTCTATTGAGATAATCGCGTTCTACTTTCTGGTCTTGAAACCCTCGAGTGGGCAAAAATTTATGCCACATTTCATAATCCAAATAAACCTGGAGCGAACTAAAAACTTCGACGCATGGTAAGTTTGCAGATGGTCGTGCAAGAAATTCGACGAGAACTCCAAAGTTTTGCCTTGACGTCACATGGTATGACATTGTTAATTTATCAGCGATTTTCCTTTTCTTTTCCGTAAAAGATTTCATCGTTCTTAACTCGAAAAATGAACCGAGAAGCATCGATTTTTTTCAACAGATTCCCAACGTGACGCTTCCTTATAGAAAAAAATCGTTCTCAATCGTGTTACAATCGAGAATCATTTTCTAATTTCAGATAAAATTAACCTTTAGCAGCAAGTTGAGGTTCGAGATATGAAAACTTAAAGTTTTCAAAGTGATGGGTCATAAAAGATTATGGACCTGGGAAGTAGAGAAAAACTATATTGTGATCCACTAAAAACCTTAAGCAAATCAATGAATTTTGATAAAACTCTCCTCACCAACGAATAAGCACGTATTCCGAGCGTTGCGTGAAATGAAAACAACTTTTTCCTTAAATTGAACTATGAGCTGGAACAAATCAACGTGAATTTTTCCATCGAATCATTAAGCTATAGGTTATTACTTGTGAGTTTTGCAATCAGCCCAATTGCGACCGATCACAACTTGCACACGGATCATTGATTATCAAAACTTCAGTCAAATCTGTTAATGGTAAAATGTTTTATATTATAAGTTTTATGACGAAATGAATGTCTTCATCGATTTTCTCTATCAGGTAACTTAAAACTCAGGTAGCAATAAGTTAATAGTAGGAATTTGGATTTTAATCCATTATTAGCTGCTGTTGGATTTTCGATTCTGCACACTGATATAAAATGGTATCAAGTTACATGCAGAAATGCCTTAATTGTCACAAATCATATAAATTCATCAAGCTCCATCGAGTCTCCCGAAAATTCAGAAGAGTACCGAGAAAATGATTATTCTCAAAGAGATCCGCATCAGACGAATTTTTCGCGTCAACTGGAAGTAAAAAGGTCGTTAAGGACCATCGCAGCAGGATCTTGTTAATCACGGATTCAATTTCTTCGTTCTACTCCCACATTGGCCTTTAATTTGTTTACTTCATTCCACTAACTCTGCTCGTAAGTGAATCGTGTCAATTAGTATGTTATTCCCGTTCAATGAATTTCAATTCAATCTTTTCGCATTTCCGTCAGCACTTTTCCATTCGATCTTAATCGAATTTAGTTGCGTCATCGATTGAGCAAATGCGCACTCCTCGTTGTAAACTTTACTGGCTTCGAACTTTTTTGTAGCACTGATCGCTTGATGGCTTTCGCGTAATTAAAACTTGCATTATTTATCGGTTTAGAATACTTCACCGAACATTGCGACCCCACAATTCTTCGCTCGGATTTTTGAATATCTAACGTAGTCAAAGTAAAATGAACCATGCCAGTATAACGAGCCGTCTGGGCTTTAATTAATTGGAATCTTGCGGACGCAGTACCTCGTAAAGACCAGCCTGTACGATAGAAACGGATTTTCCATATTTTACTCGCTCATGAACCTTATCTTTTACCATGTTACACAAAATTTGTCGAGCATGACAATGAAAAGATAAAGTACATGAGGGCCGAACGGCTGAACTGTCGGGATATAATACAGGCATGATGAGTTAGTGTGCAAAAGCGTTGTAGTTCCTTGTGGACCCGATGCTTGTAAAGTTGCGATGGTAAATATCTGATTTCAATTTTAATGGAAACGCTTTGTTCTCTTATTCGTATACCGGAGCGACAACGACAAATATTATTTCAAGCTTAATTACAATTTCTTAATTGTCGTTATTCGTCTCAGCCTGACGAATGCTTGGAAAATTACAAGATACGAGATCAAAGGAGCTCTGACTTATAAGCTAATTGCGCAAATGAAATAAAAGCTCATACGTTATATACGTTATCATGAAATCTGGAAATCGAAAAATCTCGGATGCAATATCTCGTGAGCAAAGATCTTCGCTCAGTCTCTTTTTTTAATTGAGCAAAAATTATCTATCTACCACTCCGACACTGTCACCATAACTGGTCACGACCTCGCCAATGACTTGGTCAAAAGATTTTTTCAAATTCATTTTATTCATTCGGAACTTTCATGTATTCCCCGAACTTCGCTGCTACTATTCATTTCAACAATTTCTTTTTACTCTTTGAAATAAAAAAAAAAAAAATATGGTGAAAGATTAAAGACCGTGTCAAGTCCCTTGACGGGTCGGAATGAAATTGATAAAAGTAGACGACTGCCTTTGGCCTGTGCGTCTTATGGAATAGCGAAAGATGGAGCTTTAATCAAAAGTACCAAACATCAAGGCAAAAATTGCTTCGAGCTATGAGTTTCAGCGTTCATGACCAGTTTAAAAACAGCATTTCTTTTGTAACCAGACTTTTTACTGGTTCTAAAATTTGATTTTTTTCGTACTACGAAAATCTCAGGCTGGTTTTAAATATTTCAATGATAATTGGAATATTTTATTTTGTTTAATAAATCTTTAATCAAAAGTTATTCGCACCGAACTTGTAGTAGAGAATACTGTGATCGTCGTGATATTTATTTCTCCGTGAAGGAACAAAATAATTCAGATAAAAATTTTTGTCGAGTTCGAAACAAATTTTACAGGGCGTATTTCAAAATTACTTCCGTCTTCGAACAGTTCGAGTGGTTTCTTCGTCCAAAGAAACCGCGTTTCGCAGTTTATTTATTTATTTATTCAATACGAAAACATGCTAAGCTCCATTACAAGTACGATCGAATGAAAACTGTGAAAATCGACATCGCCAGGTAGCGAAGAAAAGAGAATTGCGCATATGATTCTATCAGCTACTTATCGAGAAGATTTCTAATCATTTGGATTTATAAGTGAGGAACTGTCCCATAAGCCAATTATAATGGCAAACCCACTACCATTCATCATTTTATTATAATACACTGAGAAAAGAGAATTGTTGAATCAACCAAATGGCTTCGTGAAATACGTCCAATGTAATATTCTGTTGTACTAAATATCAGTTTCATTAAATGAAAAATATCTTGAGTTGATCCAACAAAATCCACGACAACAAATCTCATTTGGTTGATTCAATTGGTATCTTTTTTTAGTGAAATAAAATTAATAATTCGTGCAACTGGAGGATTTTTTGAATGAACGAAATATTTCTTTCGACGTATTCTACGAAGCCTTGGTTAATTCAACTAAACTCTTTTCTCAGTGTACTAGGCGATTTAAGCGCGCGCTTCGCGCGCGATAACTTCTTGTCTGTCGTTATTTTTAATTATGAAACAAACCTCAACATTATTCGAACCGGTAATTGAATTTGAAACAATAAATTTTACACAAAAGATTATTCTTCATCAAAATTGTTCAAGTTTTAATAAAATTTCTCTTTTGTGAAATATATTGAGAATAATTTTTCTTCGTTGTCGTTAATTCCGATGCATGACTTGTCAAGAAGGAATCCGAGTTCCCATGAACATTTGAAAAACCAGCTGTCATTGTAACATTTGAGAGCAGACAGAATAACTTCAGAGTCGTTCTTAGACTACGTGTAATGACATAGCGAACCAATCAGAATCGCGGAAAAGCGATGACAATAAACAGCCAATTCACGCGTCACAACCCTACTTTATAAAAAGGGATAGCAACGAATTAGGTTTTCCGATGCAACGCAATGAATACTGAAACATTCCAAATCCATTGATCCATCGATCCTAAGAATTTTTACGAACAGTACTGTGTGTACAGTGCCATGGTACTGTAGCGATTTTCGAAGAAATTTTTTCTCTCCGTAGATAATGTAACCGCACAACGTTTAACAACGCCATCTTTTGTCTCAGAGCGTTGACGTGAAAATTTGTGCGAAACCCCGGAATGAAGATGAAGAAGACAACGCAAAATCCATGCAAAGCATAAAAGAGAAAGAAAAAAATAAAAAATGAATACCTAACGTGAAAAAAAAATAACGAAAATAAAATACGAGGTCGGGATGAAAAGTTTTTGTGCTGAGCTTCGGTGGGAGTTTGCAGCTTGAACGGAGCAAATAGCTCGTATCTATTCTCGTATCACAAAGCCCGAGCATCCATTTCAAGTTTACGGCGTAAAATTCTCGCGTTTTGCATGTTTTCGTTAGGAAAAATTTTCACAGTCAGCGAAGCTTGCGGAGTTCAGAGAGAAAGAGAAGAAAAAAAAAGAGAGTCCCGAGAACCCTTTAGATCATGCAATCAACATTTTCACGGCGAGTTCATATTTAGATCTTGGTCACGTCGAAGTCTTTATTTTTTGTTCTTATTAATAACCAAGTCCATGGCGCTGTCCCCATTTCTGAGGACGGTGCCATGAGGGCTTAAATTTGCTCTGCTTTCTCAGGGATACAATATTTGTTTTAATATCCATGTTATTTAACACACCATTTGTGGACTTTTTTCATCAAACCTTTTTATCAAATAGGACAAACAAGATTCTTTTTGACAGGTCGAAATTCACAGAATGTCAAAATGAACAAATATCCTCAAACATATTGGACCATCTACAGAAAACTTATGGTTACGGTGATCTCATGAGTTTGGAAACCATACGGAGCTAATACGCATATTAAGGAACTAGTTAGGTGCGCAGTGGTTAATGCGCAGAGTAACTGAGGTCTCGTCGATTTCGCCGAGGTATTCCTAAGACCGGATTCCCCTTGTGAGGGAATTTCGTAGCAGCACACCAGAAATTGTTGAGATGATCATTTGCTCCGGTCAAGATTTTCATAGTTTTGTTGTGGTATATGAATGAAAATAAATCTCGGGGGTGTATAATAAATAGCTGGAAAGTGTGTGCTGAATCGTTTGAGAGTTTTTCACAGTTTTTAGCAGATAAATCAGTCAAAAAATGAGAAAAAAAAAGCATCAATCAAAGATCAATGTGCAAAAGAAAGGTCAACAACCCGATTTGTAATGAACGAGACTGAACTTGAAATTTGAAATAATTCTGTTTGCCAACATTCTTGTGATAGCTTTTGAAACATCCAGTGCCATTGATGGCTTTGGAGTCGATTCGATAAAGGTCGAAATTTTGTATTTTGAAATATAGAAGTGTTAAACTAGGATCATCAAAGTTGGGACAAATATGGATGACGGATAAACTACGCTAGCGGAACGAAATATTTCTAATTAAATTTTCCTCGTATGTATACATTCGTATACAACACAGTAGGGTATGAAACTGATGGTTTCACCACTCGAAACTTTAAATTCACACGGCTGGTTCGACCCGGGAAATGCTACATTTACCACTTCGAATATCGCAAGCCCCTCATCGTTATCAACGATTCAGTTAGGAACGTGATTTTTTCACGTTTTTCTGGCTCACATTGTGGAATGAATTTTATGACACATACGAGAATCTCGTTTTCTGATGGAACTTATCAGAGCACCAAATTTTTCTCTTTTTTTTTTCTTTTAAAATCGTTGTTCGTTTTTTCATTGTAAAATTGCGAACGTGTTTTTGTCCATTAGAGAGATAAAGTACTTTCACGTAATCCGGAAAACACAGGGAAATGAAGGGAAAGGCATTCGGAATGTTTCAGTGAAAGCTGTGGGAAAGCTTAGGGCGAGGGAAGAGCTTGATGACACCCGAGGGTAAGAGGTCTCGAAGGCCCTGAAGATTCGAAGCATCCTCCAAACAACAGAACAGTCTACAGCCCAACACACAACAAGACTGTCGTATTCAGCCTCCCTCTAATTAATTCTCTCTGTCCATGTGAATATTTGTGCATTGGTTCTCAAAAAAAAAAAAAAAAAAACATATTACTGCATGACCCCATGAAAAATCGTAGACAAGAAACATAGATAGAAAGTTTGTTGCACACTTATGTGTTTACGTCGAAAAATACCATTCTAGTAAACATTCTGCATAAATCCACCGAAGAGAACATGTGCAGTGAAAAAATACTTTCCTAACAAGACTTATACGGTGTGTATTCACCATGCATATAACTGCTACACACACGTTAAAAGTGGAAACATCTATCTGAAAAATACTATGAAAAAATACAGAGATCATATACAGATAGAGCAGCTTTTTCATTCTGAAAAACGTTTCATCTCGAACTGAACATTTTTAGAGTAATATTTGTAGTTAAAATTCACGTAGTTTCATCAGGTTCGCCTGTCAGTTTTATAGAACAAATTGATAAAATAAATACACAGAAATAAGTTATTGCGAGTATGAAGAAATTTTTTAGTCTAAAATTTTATCAGTTTCATTGTTTAATTTTATCATTTTAATTTATTATGACCTGTCAGTTTACTGGACTAAATTGATGAAATTAGTGTATAGAAATAAGTTGTTGTATCGATAATCAAATTTCTTGTGCTATGCTCTTCATGCAATAGAGTTGCTGTTATTAATTTTCTTCTCTTGTACAACGAGACGCCGGTAAGCTGATTTATCGGAACACACTGCTGTAGTGTATTCGGAACAAACTGCTGGAACGTGATAGCTCATTCTTACACCATATTCAGACTAGCTCCCTGTACACAATATTTGCCCTATGGCAATACGATAGCAATTCTCTAATTGGAACGCCAACGACGGACTACTAAGTTACGATCATTCGGTCATTATAAATGAAATTACGAGTAACAATTGGCTGTTGATATTTTTTTTTGTGGAGTGCCACACACTGCAAACAAATGCAATTAAATATACTTTACGATTTTTATAACGCCAGGTGAATTATTTTTATTTCCAAATCTGACAACTTATTTTTATTTATTTTTCATTAACTTTTATTTATTTATATTTGTTTGATTAATTTATTTTATTTTAAAACTAATGTGATAAATAAAAGAAATTAAAATTAAATTCATAAAATTGGTGTTTTTCGAAAAAGTTTTTTTTATAAATAAATGAAGAAATATAACCAAATATTGATCTTTTGAGTGTAGGAAAGAATTTGGTTCCACACAGAAGGTGCCCAAGGGTCTTCATAATTATGTTCCATAATATTATCGGTCATCTAAATTCTAAATATCGAATATTAAACGAAACATTTGTTCTGTGATCTTGAGAGTTTAAAGACCAACAATTCACACGAGACATTCGATTCTATCAACCAAACGAACTTCATCTGGCTGCAATTGCTCATTTCTCCATACTTCAACAACCCTTTTCAGGCTGTTAAGCTATGCTAAATCGTTGATTTTGTATTTCAACTCGCTCCGAGCTTCAAATATATGTTTTATTCAAAGATATGAACACACCTGAAATTGTTTATCCGATTTGTTTAGTTCGGCCCTGGATGAGTATGGAATAACAAAGTTTACAGTGTACGAAGAAAAATAGCTAACCGAAGGAATGTTCGAACGGGTAAAGAGCTCTAAGCGACAGACAAGGCACTAAAATAGAGAAGGAGAAACGGATAATAGTTTGCCAGACGCACGACTGCCCTCTGGAATTGAATTTCTTTCATCTCTCTTGGTTACACCCCTAACATTCAACTCTACCCTCTTATTTTTATCCTTCTTTTATGCCTTTCGCTCAAGGCATGACAGGAACATATTTACGGTGTATACACACCTCTGAATCTCGCTATCCGCTTTTTCTGTCACGCCGGATATTCGAATGAACATGTTTATATGGTATTGATAATTGTGAGAGATGATGTTTTTCAGTTATACCATATTTTCTGTTTGATGGATCGTTCTGCTGAGCTCAAATTTTTTTTGGCACGATAAAAAATATAATTCCCTAATGCGTGAATAACTTTTTTATTCTTATCGGAACGAATACGTGAATATAAAAAAATACATCGAAACATGGTATCATCAGTTACAATCATCATCTGGAATTCGTTTCTGTACATCCTGCACTAAAATTCTTGTTTTTCAGTTTTTTTTTTTTTTTCAATTTCTTTGATCAAGAGACTCGGTAGAGTCTCGGGACATTGATAGCTCTGTCGTGTGCTGCCCCGAGGCTCGCCGAGACTATATTATCTCTGAATAAACCGATTCGTGGTGGTGAAGATAAAATTTCCTTTTTTTCGTGAAAAAAAAAAACGAATAATGAGTTCCAAAACATTTAATTTATCCACCTGATGATATAACAGGAGTTGATTCCATCAATTGTAGGATTGCTGAAAAAATTATATTGCAATGACAAGAAAAGATATTCGGTATAATCTTCAGCAGAAAGAAAATAATTCGAAAAGTATCCGATCTGAACACGATTTGATCAATTAATCGTCGCTGTTGAAAACTTTTGTCTAGTTTCTCCAAGATTTTCCAAGCGTCGGCTGGCCATTGTCAAAAACTTTCATGATAACTACCATTTTCTCGTTCCTTAAGTTTTACTACTCCTTTGAAATAGACTTGCAGTCCGATCTCCTGTCTGCCCGCCCACGTCACTTAACACAAAAACATCTCGACTCCGAATTACTGCTTTGTCTTTTGTGATAAATTCTAATTTGAGAAAATATTAAAATAATGCTGCATGTGAACATTTATGGAGAAGCAAATAATAATGTGGATTTGGTCTTCAAGGTTTAAAAAATTAATTCAGACCACTATTGTTGTTATTTTTTTGTTTTTTTTTTTTTACAGAGAAGCATAAGAAATAATGAGGAAGAAAACAGTCGTTGATCCTGTGATGAAGGTAATAGAAAAATATTTTCATTTTATATCACGAATTTAACGATCGTTGCACGCAGTGCTATTTTCGATGTGCAAAGAACTTGACCATTTTCTTTCATTCGGTTGAATAAGTTTAATAGAAAATGAGAATTTTGTTTATTACATACGATAAATAAAATGAGTTTGTAATCTTGTTTAGTGGCGAGAAAATAGCTCTTGACTGTGTTGATATCAATTTTGTACTTACCCAACCATGTCGGACTCCTTGGCGACTCGGCAGTGAACTCCACGATCCATTAGGCACTTTCCACTCACGGGATCTGGTGGTGCGAGATTAATGTACGGCGGCTCTTCGAGAAACGTTATTTTCAAATAAAACTTTTCCGGTACCCCCTGCGGCGGTGTGTGGGAATTGCCTGGCCAGACAATATCCTTTATATCGAGACCTTCCTTTTGCCAAGATTTCCAAACGCCGATCTGAAGCAAGACGTGAAAAAAAAAAGTATTTTTCTAAGTACTTCAATATTTCCAATATAAATTTGTACCGATTATTTTCTTTAATCGATTAACGATTGGTATCACTCTTTCATCTCACAAATACTTTTTAGCTGCCTCAATGGAATATTTGTTTGAATCTCAATCAACAAATAGTCTAATAATGGTAATTGTTAGGAAAAATTAATCAATTGAATTATTTAATTAATACTTTGTTGCGTCAACGTTTATTCGTTTTGTTGAGCCAAAGTTTCGTTGATTCTAGCAACTTTTATTCCAACATTCATGAATTATTTCGTCTCATTCTAAAGATATTTTGTTGCCTGTTTAAAACTAAATATTTCGGTTGAACAAAACGAAATATTTGCTTCCATTAACAACATTTTTCACAGTGATTTCTACTAAAATTTGTTCAGTTATGACTATTAGAAACCAAAAGAAAATCGCTTACTGTTCAGTGATCGGTGCGTGAGCCAATGCATCGTTAAACAGTTAGTATTTGTCAGTCAGATTCGAGTATACCAGTTTTGGTTGAATCAACTGAGCATAGGAAATTGCCAAAATCACACACAAACGTCGATTGTAGCTCGTTATAAAATTCTCAAAAACAATAATTCCACGAATAAGAAAAGAACTAAAACGTTCGAGACTCATACAAGGGAAAATAATATTATCGCTGGACCAGATCGATTCGAATAAATGTAGAGCGCATGTACGTCGGATGATTGAGTTGGCGAAGGGTGAAGCCGTATAAAAGAAGTAAAAGCAAAATACATCACAATTGAAAAAAAAAGCGATGTGTTCGTCTCTACGGATATTGACAGGGTTGAATTAGACGTGGGGGAAAGTGGATGCGCGCATCGAGTTCCACGAGAGCATTTTACATATTCAATGTGTGGCCTCATTTTACGATATCCCATCAGCTTATTTTACCTCTCTCGACCTTTTTACAGTTACTTCATAAATTTGACCAGCAATGTTTTTATACAACTGTCAATTTTATAGGCTTTCTCGATAGTTTTATTCTTCGGTTCTTCGAGCGAAGCAAAGAATTTGTATTTTTTTTATTTTTGCGATGTGATATTGTTGGGTGATTTCGTCGTAGTATTTTTTCTCGATATTCATAAAAACATTGAAATCAAAATGATTCAAATTGTCTCACAAATCTAGATTGTTTAGCTTTAATGAATGGAATCGAAACAAAATAACAGATGGAATAACCGAAATCGATCACAATGATTTCCACAGTTGCAATTTAGTTTCGCGAACAATATTCTGAAGACTTATGACGAATATTTCCAACCTCCCACACAGCATGTTCATTGACGATGGTAAAAAAAAAAATGTTAACCCAGAACTGAATAGGAGAACAGAAACAAGAGTTTTCTTGTTAAGGGTATCAGGCGTTATATTTTTCCTGATAAAAATGATAGTGAAAAAAAAAAAAAAAAAAATTCAATCACCATCCTAAGCGTAAAGATTTTACGTGTCTCCCGGGACTGGCAATAGCTCCAAGAAAAGTGGAACGGTTATCTGAAGCGACCGGCTCGAAAATATATATTGGAATGCAAAAAGTTAACTCATCCTCTTTTGGGATAATGCTTTTTGCATGTATATCAAAGATTAGACGAAAGAGTTTTTTTGATAGCTTTTTAATATTTTTTCAATGGAAAAATGCAAAGTAATGTCATGAAAATAGCATATGAAGGAAAAGTTGAAATACATCCACTTGGAAAAAAAAAAAAACGTACCAGTGTCTATGCTTATTACTAATTCAATTTTGTCATGACAAAAGTAATCCAGTGCACATGATATTTTAATCAAATGAAAAAATAAAATAAATATTACTCAAAATGGACAAGTTACAGAGTAAAATTCACTCAGTGACAATTGCGGGTAAACAGAGTGAAATAAAAAGATGTAATCGAGTGCTAGATTAAGCCTCGAATTCATGATCATATTAAAATGGTAATTAGATTCTCGATCATCAACTATTGAAGTGCTGATGAGCGTACATTCCAATTAAACGAAGTTAGTTCTGAGCCACTCGTCCGATGCCGAGTAGATTATCGGTATCAACTCAGTGGTTATTATCAGTGACGCTTATCGAATGAATATTACTTCATCCTGACCATTAGCACCTTTGTACGTGTACTCAGCAGTATCAATACTAAACATATTAATTGCAGTCCTAATGAATATTTATAGCATAAATTTGATGTTGACTAAATAATTCAGAAAAGTAATTCAGAGCGATTGGTTCATTGGATGGGGGAAAACCAAAGGGAATATGGCATTTTCTCAAGTTCTTTCGCTGTAATCCCAGATGATTCGACACTCCCCTTTATGAATTCAGTCTATCCCCAAAGAATCTTTCTCTGTGATTTACCGGATGGCTCATTGCATCACAGTTACACTAAAAAAATAAATCTGTTGATTCAACAGAATTTTAGTTGGATCGAAAAATCATAAACTCAACAAAAATTTGGTTTATTTCAACGCTTAATTTGCTGGCTCAACTAAATATTTTTCTACTGCATCTAAAACACCGTTGAATTGACGAGTGCGTTGTTGAATCAACAAATATCATTTTGTTCGCCATGATTCGTTGATCCAACGACAAATTTTGTTGAATCAATGCACGGGGTGTGGTTTTCCTATAAGCGTCTTCGGCGGACGTTCTCGAGCTGGCTCGCGCTATGCTCCAACGAACTCGATCAGCTCAATTCGTTATATATAGCGGAGAAATTGCCAGCAGTCTCCCTTTGCCCATGACAAATGTGTAACAGTTAGAGATAATCAGCTGCAGTCCCCTCCCCTCTCCCGAATGGATTTTCCGGATAGTATAAGGAATTTGGATACGTAAAAAACATGAAGCAGGATGCAATAAAGTCAAAGATAATTTTGAAACGTGTTGTTTGGCTCACCTCTTCCCAGACGAGCTGTTTGCTGACTCCTGGCCGTAAGTTCATAATTTTCAATTCAACAGCTTTCAGGACTCCGTCCTGAGTGAATTCGACGTTTGGCTTCCCTTGTTCACCTTCGACGGACACATTTTTCAAGTATCTGTGATCAAAAAATCAAACACACATAACATGAAATTTCTACGTGATAGAAATGATGATTCGTTACGAAAAACTTTTTTTATTTTTCCATTTTTATGCATCTACTTGGAATTTTTGGGCTCGAGTTTTCAACTCTCAAAGATGAAATCTCGAGGAATAACAAGAATGAAAATTGGTTCAGTCGAATGATCCTAAAGTTAACAGTATTAACAAGTTATGAGGTTTACTTGAAAAATCGATCTCCCGTATGCCAACGTGACTCGCCAATACCCTCGCAGCTAAGAGCAGTGTGTAGTGTGTGATTATCATTTTTCGGATCATTTACAAAGTCCTCGACACCGTAAGCATAAACCTTTATCGCGGTTGCAATCTCATTCACGAGGCTCGTGCTGCTCGTGTCAAAGTGAACACCTGAAAAGAAACAACAATGGTTGATGGTAGAGGTGGAAAGGAATAATACACGGATAAAAAGATTAAACTGCTTGGTTTGCCGTCCCGGGTATTATAAAAGTATACCAGCTGACTGTGTCCAAGCTATTACTGGCTAAAGATTTAACACCGACGGTAGAGCTTTAAGAGCTTTCGATGTGGATTTTTCCGCTTCGGAAAATTCATTGTTGAATAATGTATAATGGAGCTTTGGTCGGTGACGATAATAGCCACCCTTCCATTAATTTTTTTCCACCCTTCAATTAAAGAGTGATTCAAATTTTATCATCTTCTTGGCCACTAATTTTTTGTCTAATTCATAAAATCCTTGAGCATGCTATTCCATGCTGGTCAATACGAACGAAGAGAGGACATTTTTTTTAACGACATTTTATCACGGGGTTGATATATATAAACGTTTTCAATCACCTAAGAGAATGGTAAATTTGACCGATGAACGAATATTGATTATGGAAAGCCTGATGTAACGCGCAGCAACTGTCGATGAATATGATTAATCCCTTTCAGAATGGAATCAAACAGTTGTGGAAATCTTATTGAAATCGAAACAACAATTAAGACGGACAATTCCGATCGAATTTTTATTTAAGGAGGTTAGCTACACACAACAATGTTGCCATGTTAAAAGCATAGGAAAATTCTAAATGATTAGAATTTAATGAAATTTGGTGAGCATATTCTTTTGGATTGAATATGAAAATACAAATTTTTTAAGATTTTTCTTCTACATAGTTTTCGAGTAATTTAACACTAGAGTTTACATCCGTAAGCATAGGATTCTGATATATATAGGTAAATCTTTTGCATATTGTAAACTCCAATTATTCGACAACTATGTAGACGAAAAATTTGAAAAAATTTGTGTCATTGTATTTGATGCTAAAGAATGTTATCACCAAATTTTATTAAGTTCTTATCATATTGTATCCATCCCCCTTAAAAAAATACGGCCGTTTGTTTTATTACAGCATGTTTCATCAAAGCAATGGGATAATTTCGGAAAACAAAGTGAAATGATCAACGCCCCGAGCTGTTGAAAAATCAGCTATCATGAAAATCAATCATACGATTAAAAATGGCTGATTCCTGACCGAATTCTGGTGACAATTAACGAATAATAGTCGAACGAATACCGAAAGAAAACTTGGTAGAAGGAGATGTTTTCACTTCAATGACAATGAGGAAATAAAAATTGAACGAACAATGGGAACCACTCTTGGTAGAGATAAACGTTGTCACTCCAGAAGCGTGGTGTTCTGAGGTTCATTAATTGAAAACGAGGTTAAAACCTGTCTCATTAAAAATTGAGAAAAACAATGCTTTTTTGCAGTTTACTGCGTCATCCACCAATGCATACCAACGTTTTCGTTTTTTTTTTTTCAGTTTTATCAAGATTTCGCATTTTTCATACATTTTTTTGTTCAAAAATCAGCGTAAATACATTTATGGTTCGAAAATTGCATTAGGAATAAAGAACTGGAGAATATTCAGTTCAAACTAAAAAGTCATTTTGGATTTGCAAACTCTCAATTTCTGGTTTTTTTTCCGTTGAGAATAAAAAATTTCTCGTGCTACTGGAACATATGGGAAATGCCAATTTTGAAAATTTTGACAAATTTACGTCTGATAACTGTCATCTGGCCCATCTGGCCAAAGAAACTCGAATGGAAAAAATATTCTGAATTGGTGAAAGAAGAGCAGAATTTGGAAAGATATTACATTTTTTCAACTATCGGAATGTGTACAGGTTCTTTATTTGATCCGAAAAAATTCGTTTACGAACGATAGTCATACGGAAAAAAAACATAACTAAATTTATTCCAACTGAAAGCAATAGTCAATTGGAAATTGACTGTGACAGATATCTAAAAAGACGACGAAACCAGCGATATGAAATTAGTCGACATATATAATAATAAAAATAGATTTTTTTCTCTTTTAGATATGATAGAAATTAGATTTTACCTAACATTCCAACTGGAAATTGATTAGGTGTCTGAAGATTTTCAATGACGCTCTGAGTAACAACCCAAACGTAATTTTCACCAGTGATTTTATATTCTCTCGCATCGGATAGAATTTGCGACGCTTCTTCCCGCGTCGAGTACAGGAGCATGACCCTTGATTCGCTGTTGACAAGTTCAACGAGATCATCCTTTTTTGTGACGAGTACAGCGTTCAGTATCGTAAATTTAAACGTATCCTGCATGTCGGATATTTTTTCTCGAACAGCCTGTATAAAATCATCATGCCCGGCTATCTGTGACGTAACGATGCTGAATTGGTGCCATTTGTAACGCTCGAGTATGCTCAACATTGCTGCCGTTTGGTGCTCGAGTGAAGGCGCCAGTTGCAGCTGCAAACTGCTTTGTGATGCTCTCTGTACGGTGTTACAAAATTATATCGGTTATTTTGGTGATTAATCGGATGGCGTGGTTGACTATGAGGATGAATGATTTTGATGACGATTGGAAAGAAGCATTGTTGAGTTGAAAGAATTATAATATTCATGTTATTAAATGAAACTTGACTCTTTATTATCGTATTATCGAATTATTTTTAGATGTAAATATGTTGATCAAATTGAGTGTTTTTTGTTGACGGAAAATAAGCCGTTCGATCCTTACCCTTTCGAGTCCCGAGTTGTCAGCATTCCAGGCAATCACAGGAATCCCAAGATAACCAGCCAGCTGAAGAAAGTATTGTGCACTGGCTGTGCTACGACCATACTGCTCGTAGTTCATGAGGTAGAGAATCGCCGAAACATTGACAGTTAGAAAATGATCGCAGAGAGAATCAAGTATGTCTAAAACAATAAAACGTAAAAACGAAAAATTATCAACAGCTTATTCGTTAAAAGCAATTTAACAACGATTGAATTCTAAATTTCGGAAAAACCATGGATATGAGTTGTCTTCTTTTCTTAACCCTAGAAGTATGTCGTAGTTTTCAGCACCCTTATAAGCCTCGAAAATGAATCGTTCGTTTCCGTTACTTATTTGACTGTTTTATCGTGCGAAGAAAAATCTCAAAGAATTCATGAGTCTTATTTGTTGAAAAATTGCGTGGACAGTAACGACCCATTTTCATAATTCTACGGTCGAGACTCGTTGCTAATTATTAGCTAATTTGACCCAATTTTGAATGAAACCTAACATTCCCCAAAATGAATACACTTTTTGTCACATTAATCTCTTCCGTGTTACATTTTATTTCATACAGGTTTATATACGAAAATTGCATGATATGAAGTTATCAAATGAAATGCTTTTGATCGTGGGATTGACTCACAGGAAAAAAAAATATCTCTGCTCACTTTTATCCCTTTATCTTCCAGATCTTTTTCTATGCCTGCGTTAAACCCGCGTATATTGCAAGCTTTGCTTTATTTCGAATAAATCCAGGTCAAGTAAAAAATATGTGACTGGGATTCAGAAAGACGAAAGGGTGTGTTGGGTGAGCTTGGAAGACGCTGGTGGTTTGAAGATTAGACGCTCGTAAATTACTGGCGATTCATCCTACAGTCGCCTGAATTGATGGTGGAGGACGACAAATCTGGCAAACGTGGCCCATTATGATGGCGAAAGATAAAAAAAAAAAAAAAAAACTGAGGGGAAAGACTTATGATCTAAATATTTCAAGACTGTGGACACATAATATATTATCTTCAACCAATTTATACAGATTTATATGACAATCAGCATCTGCAAAATTGTATCTGGTTTATTCATTATTATGAAGCATGTAACGTTGAAGTTTCAAAACTACGAGAAAAAGCTCATCCACGAAAACACGAAGGCGACCAGTTTTAACTTTTCACTTTTAATTCATTTTCTCTTTAATATTTTGTGTCAAGACACGAAATATTAAATTTTCCTCGCCCTCAAAATCAGTTGCTTTTACTGCTTGCACAACCACAATTATGATTGGTTATGGGGGTGACAATTTCTTTTAGATAAAAAAAAATGGAATATATTTTTACAATCGTTAACAATAAAAAAAGAAAGGATATCACGATTGAGCACAGGTTATTTTTTAAATTAATTTTATTCATTCTTCTCTGGAACTTTTTGCAAAATACATTTCATTGGAGAAAAAAATAATGAGAATTTTATTATTTGTACACGATCGCGAAATTGGATTCAAACGCAGTGACCTCAACAAGCCCTTGTAGCCGTGCTTTTATGAAAATAATAAATATACGAATGTGCTTGACATCGAATCATGGCCTATATATCAGGTGTACGAGCGAATGGAAATGAAAAACCAAACAGTTATCCCTATGCGCCATTGAAATTCATTGGAGCATTGAATGACGAGTGATGAAACCGAGCACAGTTTTGCTACTCTCGAATTAATCAATTCGACTCAGCGCAAACTTTGAAAAGGCAAACGTGTGTAATTAACCAGATCGTTCAATGACACATCAAAATAACCTCTAGCTCTTGTACTCTGAGAACTATTTTTATAATGAAAAATCGATAGAAAATTAGCTTAGAATGCACCCAGCTGAAAATGTAATCTCTCGAAATGACGTATCGTCACGAAAGCACAACTTGTTGCACTTTCATGCGAAAATTATCTCTATTTTACATCTTAAATTAAATATGGATAAATTCAATAGAATACTTAAAAGGCAATATGCTAATAGATAATTTAGTCGGAAATTCATTCGGTTTTAATCACTATGTTGTATGAATAATTTGTTGATTTAATTACGCATTCATAGGTACAGAGGTTTTCTAGCACGCTCAATAAATGGCGTGAGTCCCGTTGTCACTTGATTACATAACAAATGTTTACGAGAAATAGAGTGTTTCGAATTTTACGACGTGGCCGCACATGGTGACGAGTCAACATGCAATTTCCTACCCTACTCCGGAAGATACTAAAAGTCCTTTAGCATTGTCCCATCTGGTTCCACGGGCAATCCATTGTTGGCCAACTAAGTGTGTCTCTACATGTGCTAGTCTATTCAACATCTGAAAGCTCTTTTCAAAAGCGGACGAGACAACGACTAGACACTGCGATCGAAAAAATCGATCAAAGTATATAGTGGCCACGGGAATTTCTTTTGTCGTTTTCATTTGCTTATTTTTTTTTTTTTTTAATCCATTTTAGTATTTTCTTACAACGTAAGAGAGCGCTGAATGGAACAGTACATGACGAATGCATGACGATTTTTTTTTATCGAATCAAAAGTTGCAGGTTCCAGTTCACTAGCAAAGTGAAACTGCTTATAACATTAATTGAAACGATAACCATTCATTGAAAAAGAAAAACTGCAAATCAGAAGAGTACAAGCTTTCAAAAAATTTGAAAATGATTTAATCACAGAATCGTAGAATTTCAGGAAGTAGCAATAGGCTGTACTTCGTAGGATTATTAAATCAACAGATGCTACATCGAAGAATCATTGTCTTTTCTACTGCAGCGAGTAGATTAAAACCGAGGATAACCCCCGAGGAATCAAATCGAGCATTGATGCCGAAAGAATGAAAAATTTTTAATTTCTCCAGCACCGACCACATTTCTTTATAGACATCCGTCATGTAGATCTATACATAAATCGAAACGTATGTAGAATTAAGAGGCCTTGAGGAAATTAAAAGCAGGAGATGTACGGATTTAAAAATGTTAATTAATATACGAGCATAAAATATTGATTGTTTTTTAATGATCTCTTGTATTATATTTTTTACCTGTTGGACTCGGCGTGAGCCGCATCAATTTGTGTGTCACATTATGCTGCGTGAAACGATATTTCGACAAAAACGATAATTTTGGTTGTCCTCTTCCCTTATGAAGATTGCTAACAGCCCCTTTGATTGCTTTCGTATATTCTCTCGCGCCGAAATTAGTGTGAGGAACTATAACTCCGATTGATAAACTCGGCAGTGAATTATTTCCTGCTGGTATATCTTGAATAGTGTTCAAAGATGATGATCTCCACTCGTAAGTTCTCGCAAAAACAAGACCACCGATAAACTGTACGAAGCACAATGAGAATTTCATTTCTTTTGGTTGTTTTTTTTCTTCAACTTTTTACAATTTGTTCGAAGTATCAATTCGACGAAGGCACTCGTGTATTTATATATTTTTTTTTTTTTTTGGCACTCGCGACGAACTATATTTTTTCTTCTGTTTTATCTATTTACATTTTTAACTTTTCAATTATCGTTTATGTTATCTACAATGCTATTTACTGGTGACATTGTTGTTTTGATTAAGGATTCCGGAAGACGGTGAACACTTTGATTGATGATTTGTTAACAGGCCATTGTTGATGTAGACAATTTGTATTCGCGTTGGTTAACGATTCGCAATCGTAAAACGTGGGGTTTCTATTGAACGATTCATATTAATGTATGCCCATAATTGTATTTTTCTCCGAACGGTACAAGTTGTGCTTACATACAAGTGGCAATAACATGAAATGAAATGATAGTAGCCATAAATGCAACGATAATCGTGCCAATAATGAATAAAAAAAATACGATTGTTACTTTTTTTACAAAATGGTTTTCCAAAAATTACTTGAATGTGCTTTGCTCAATACATTGTAATATTAATTTCATGCTCAATTATTGATCCAACGATATTAAATGATAACATACGTATAAAACGTGAAGTATTCACTCGGAGAGCAACTCATTCATTGAACGTGTTAACACAATTTACTGACGGATAAAACTCGCATGCTGAAGTCGATAATATTGTGAGAAAACATTTGTTCGCATGTTTCGAATCTCCCACGACGATTCCTCGAGCCGAACAATTAGGAATGATAGAGTAAGAAAAAAAGTACAAGAGGATAAGGGTTGAATATAGCGTTTCAGAGAATAACATGAAGTTTTCACATCACTTGAAGCAGACGAAAGAGATGAGTGGAGGCGAAAATACTCGATCGATCATCGACCTATCGATAATTTGGTACGTGTCGCGATCGAGTCAAGCTACCACCCCTCCGGGCTATCTCAGAAGCAATTATTGGGATTTTGATCCTTGAGAGCCTGAGAGCGCGTAATCCCTGGTTGATTGGTAATTACGATGAAGGGCGCGAGGTGATGAAAACTATGAGGGTCGAAAATTTCTCACACTGTTCAAGCATTTCCTACCTTTTTTCATTACATCAGCATAATCTCCTTTCAACAGATCGACACCACCAGAGGTTGATAGAGTAAAAAAAGCTGATTAACGAAACTTTGCTCAAGCGGACAACCCTTCGATGAATGAATGAGCACAATAAAATTTACGAGATTAGGAAAAAACTTCGTCGCAGAAAAGATCGATGCTGGATTTTAAATATTTTGTAATAAGAAAAGAAAAAATTAGTTTTTCCACAGCGTTATACCCTCAATCTGATCAAGTCAAATATGTAAAATAATATGGTGTTTTATAAACGAAGGGTAGGGATTCTGACGAAAATTTATCGGTTTCTTCTGCTATGCCATTCAGTGAGCGATCCAAAAAGTTCGTGAAATATTCTTGTTGGACACATGGGAGTAGATGTGATGATCAGACTTTTCAAGATTTTGCTTCTATTTATGAATTCTTCTTACTGCTGCGATAACAATTATTTGCCCCCCATTAAATTTATTCTTATTTGTTATGATATTGTGTGAGTGGCCACAAGTTTCCATCAATTGATATATACTTCGAAATAACATTTTTTGGGTATTATTATTTAAATCGATTTTTTTTTCAAATGAAACTACTCGATCAAGTGGATTTTAAAAATGAATGCCCATGTCAAGTACCCAAGTGTCTCAATGATCTATTCGGGGTGAATGGAAAACATGAATAATTCTCAATTGAGTGCTTTGTGAATTTTTCATGCAGGGTACAATGGTTGAAGGTATCGATGATCCTCGAAAAACGATGTGTTAAATCCGTCGAAAAAAAAACCTCTGACTCCACCTTCCAATATTTCATCCCACATTCGACCTTTGTATATCCGTTTCTCATTCCCTATGTAGCTGTTCTCTTATATCGCTGCTTTCCCTTGTATCTCACTTACTTGGGTGTATAAGTGTACACTTATTTTCGATTCCTTCTGCTATATAACTATCGATTTCTGATACTCTCCAAGGTGAAGGGTAGTCGGAAGACTCATTCATTATTGACACAAAACCTTACTTGCACTTTTTCCCCCATTTCATAAATTTGAGATGAAAGCAAAGTTCGTTGGATCTTTACTCAGATTCATTTGATTACTTTAAAAATCTGAAGATAGAACCGAAAGTAATTCAGATGTCCGTCCTTCATGAATACATACATAAGCACAGATTTATATTTAATCTAATTTGAAAGTCAGAGATAAAACCGACCAGAACGACTAGAAATCCGATTCTGATTCTTTCTATTTCATGTTCCAATTATCGGTAACAATCAAAACATTATTCGAACCATTGAGTACTTTATTATGCATTTTTGATCCTGCACGAGGAAGCTCTCTGCTGAGC
The DNA here is from genome assembly GCA_037576405.1 of Campoplex capitator. Taxonomy (NCBI): domain Eukaryota; kingdom Metazoa; phylum Arthropoda; class Insecta; order Hymenoptera; family Ichneumonidae; genus Campoplex; species Campoplex capitator. The sequence continues at coordinate 4,246,824 of JARBWI010000015.1, forward strand.
AGATTCTAAGCGAAATATTTTTTCTTGTTTACCCGACAAGTTGCAACACAAGAAAACTTCCGTACAATCAGCTGATTGCAGAAATTCTTTCTATGATGAAAGTTCTTGTCAGGAGTACAGAATGATACAAGTAAACTTTCGACAGCTATTACTGCGCCGTGAGAGGAAAAATATTTATGATTTATGGTTGCAAGCAAATGTGAGCAAATACAAAGTCGATGGAAAATACCGTAAGAATGGTAGCAAATTTTACATGGAAAGTCTTAATCTGTTTAGAACTTGGAACAGTTCAAATAAGAAGTTGCTTTGTAATTCAATCGCTTATTATGAGCTCGCGTATGATTTTTGGATCGTTGATGCAATAATCACTACAAAAAGGTACAATAATTTTCTAGATACTTCCCTGTTGCGCTATCGATTGTTACCCATCGGTATGTGATCGGTTTATTCTCCAAGAAATTAATTTTAATGGTTAAAAGTTACAACTGTTTCTTACATTTTAGCATGTTACATTGATAGTTTTTTTGGCATTTCGTTTACAGAATTTTCTAACACCGAGAATATTTAACTTGGTTTTTTTTTGCCGTTTATAACCTTCCCCGGGGACTTTTAACGCCTCTCGACTTTGTCACCTTACTCTCGTCGCACCCTTTCTTTCCGTCTCGATTCAGGCAACGCCCTCTTCATTACTTGCCGAGCGACCACTCCAAGAGACTCGTCACTTCAAGCTTAACGGCTCCTCTTTTTTTCCTTACTTCGCGCCTGCTGCTTTTAATATCGTGGAGCGAACTTCTCGTAGAATTCCTTTCCACCCCAAATTCTTTTTTATTACTTAGTTCGAAACTACCATCTACGACACATTCGTCGACAATTTTATGTTGTTATCATCTTCCTTCTTGAATATCTGTATTCTGATACAACTCTATTCTTCTAAATCTGCATTCTCCTAGATCTGCATTCTGCTACACCTTTCTTCTTCCAAAACAATTGATAATCAAGGTGGGTTATAGTACATTCAGAATTGGACAAGACTGGAGATACCTGAATGCATCACAGCGCATTTTTCAATTGTTTTCGAAAAAGGAAGTTTTGTTGCAGAATCCAGTTGTCTCAGAATATACAGACTTGATATTTTTTCATGAATTAAGGATGCAAATGCATGAGAATACATATGTAACGGAAGGATGATATTCAAGAGGGAAGGTGTATCAGAATGCAGTTAATTTAACATGCAGTTATTAAAGAATGTAGCTATAAAGAAGACAGTTGTAGTACTACTGCCCGTCAGTCAACGAAAATTCAGAACGACATATATTAATCTGGAATAGCTGTTCAACTTGCTGAAGGTGAATCGTTTAAGGGTTTAAGCTACCATCTGTCACGCCTTATTTCGGAATTGTACAAAATAATTTCATTTCCATGCTGACAAAGCATTTCAGCCGTTCTACACGGTTAGAGTGTATACGTCGAGTTTGATATACTGTTTCATGAGTCAAATATAGTATGTTATGTTGCCGAATTAAACCGAGCATTTTGTGTACAAAATCCTCACCGAGAGAATTCAACGCTTGACTATAAGAACTCTACAAACTGCATTCGAATTCTCGCGAGCGTGAGTCCTCGTGATGCCATACTGGTAGACGAACTTTGTAACAAAAACTTTTCGACTCGAAACAAACCGGAAAACTGGTATTTTTATGGTTTTTTCATTGCATATTCCTAAGTTTCGTTCATTTTTCAAGGCTTGTTCATTCTATCAAAAAATGATCAAAACTTTCAACTCGTTTTGATAAAGCGGGTCACAAAATGGTGAAAAGCCTTCTCCATCAAGCTATGAGTTCTTTTTTTATCGATCGGTATGCAAATTCCTCTTCATAATAATAGTTAAAAATTTCAACTTGAGGACTGTTATCTACAGTGATAAACTCGACTGCTCGTTACTTCCCAACTCCGACTCTTCAAAACACTCGGACAATGTGAATACCAATTATTAGGTAACCTAGACTGTTTTCAGATAATACTGTCGATGTTTTTTTTACACACTTTAACAAACACGGATAGAAAAATGTTGAAAAAGCTGTGCAGTTATAAAGTTCCGTAGATATCTTTTATATGGTAAATAAAGAAATTGCTTGAAATGAATGAAATCGTGGGTAGATTGGATCAACAGGATGCGAGTGGTGGAATGAATAAACTTCTATTTCCTCTGAAAATTGCTATCAAGGCTGTGGTATTTATGATTAGTATGAAATGAAACAGAGTAGTTGCCATCTCCGATTGACGTTGGAAAGATATGAAAATACAGAGATATATGCCCATACGGAGATGGAAAAACTGATTGACAGATATTCCAATTCTGGATATATGCATATGAGAAATCGATAGACCTGATTTATGATGCAGTGAATTGCATAAGTGTAAATGTAACAATTGACGAGTATATGGAGTTACTGTGTATTTCAACATAAACAATGCTGTGGATATGCAAACGTATTGTTGTCTTTAGGAAAAACTGGAAATGATGGTTGCAATATCGGTGTGCGATGTCGTTTATTGTGGAAAGCGATCAAAATCAAGTGAATGTAAAATGAAATTAGCCTTCCGCCAGATAGTTTTTGGACCTTTCGTCATAACACTCTCGAAATTTGAAGAGCATCCTTGTTTCATCATACGTTTTGGACTTCCTAGACATTTGAAAAAAAAAAACCAGGTCCACGGTTCGATGTGACTGCTAAAGTCTGTTGCCAAACTTTTTTCGGAAGTAGGACCGAATTCCAATCTTTACTATTTGATTCGATGTCATTATTTGAAATCTCGTCTTATTGATTCAAATTTGATTTTGCATCGAATGATTCTACTTTTAATTTACGAGAATCCTTTTAATTCACATCGAAGATTTAAGTGAGAAACTCATAGAAATTCAATATGCAAATCAAAATGTTAAGGCACGTTGTAGTAAAGTAGTACATCGCGTCAACCGCAACGATTCCGTCTTTACGCTCGAAATGTCAGAAACCGCGTGAGATCTTCGACCAAGAGTTCAATCTATCAGCACCTCAACTCGAATATCCGATATTGCTCAACGAAAACAAGAGAAATTCAGAATCTTACTTGATGATAACTATATATGTTACACATATATGGATATCTGAAATCTACCGTTATACGAAACCTAATCACGCCATGTTTACTATCCGGGACCACGGGAAATAGAAAGGTTTTATAACAAGAATGGACATTGGCTGGTTGATCATTTGGAAACCAGCAAATGTTCACATGGATAAACAAACATTGCATTACAACGGGGCTTCTAAGCCTTATGACAACTATGCAGTTTGTCTTGAATATTAGCATTGAACATTGCGCATACATTGGACAATATGCATTTCCATGAATTCTATGTATCCAGCATCAATTAATCGGAAGGTAGAATGAAGATAACAATTGTTTATACAAGCTATCGAAATGGAATTATACTTGATAACTGGTTTCACTCTATGTATACTAATTTTTATCAACTGCTTTCGAGTCTTATTCGATGATCGTTTTTTTGTGTACGAACATGAGCAATACATGGTCAGACTGAAAATTTCATGTTATGGATTAAGCAAAGAGAATTGGGACAAATAAAAACAGGCAGCCGAAACGAATGAACACGTGTCATAGAGACTGTAATGATGGAGAGAAAGCGGAGGGATCCGAAGGGACAGTTCTGGTCGAATTCCAATTTTAATCTTGAGCTCACTCGGATGATCGCCTGTTACGAACGGCTTCCTGTCACTTTTTCTTTTATAAATAGAGCATCCTTCAGCACAATGGCATAATGCCGTTTTGAAACAGAGTTACCAGTTTCTCTGAGCTTTTTTTCTACAATCATCTCGATGTGCCTTTTTTAAAATCATAATATTATCTCCCTATCCGTTATCTTGAAGATGATGAAAAATCCGAGATCACAGTTCAACTTATCATTAACTAAGAGAACCCGCGGGTAAGAATTTATTGGATCGTTCAGTTTGCGCACGTAAAAAGTGGCCTTCACTTTTTACAGAGAGCTAGAGATGCTATAGGGAGATACGTGACTTTTCCATCGTTCAATAATAAATCAAAGCTATTGTCTGAATAAGAGAGACACAGGAATAAAATATTGAAGTGTTTCAGCCTGAGAGTTTTGCGACCCTTACCGCTGGCCTCAAAAGGGTCTTTTGCAAAAGATGCTTTACGTGAAGCCATCAACCGTGACTTTGACACAACTTCGCACTACATCTTCGATGATTTTATTCCAGTATCCCGGCCATCTTTTACACGCTACGTCATAATTCAGCTTCGAAGCTGACAGCTTGCGAACGCTCTTTAGTGACACCCAATACGACGACATTGCTCAAAAAATCTTTATCAATATGGTCTCAGACTTCGTAGTCTAAACTATTTCATACGTAACGTGAAAAGGACTCGTGAAGCTTTCTTGATGGCCCAACGTCAATAGCTTATGAGCGTAATTAATGAGCAAACATTTCATTCGCTCCAAGCATTAGTACGATTTTCTGAATGTTTCTTCTTCCTTAATTATTTCAGACATAAATAACTGTTTTAGTTATTCTAGATGCATGCTCGATGAAAGTATAAATTAACGAACGATTTTCTGGAAATTAAAATTCCTTGTACAAACTTAATGCTCTAAAAGATTATGTCTAAATATCGGACAACAATTGAATACAATTAAAGGGGTGGAATAGAACAGTTGAAAAGGAACGAATAAAAGTGCAGGGTGAGCGAACGTGCAGAGAAGGGGAGATAGCACGTGGATGTTACGTCATCCTAGTCCGAAGGAAAAATCGATGTCTGCCAAAAGTTTTCCTTTCACTCGGCATAACTTTCGTATTTGTATTCACGGTGAACTGGTCTCGCTTTCCAACGCTTTTCGTTTAAAATCGTTGAGCCCTTTGCCGGGATAAAGACAACATTGAATGCATATCAAAGAACCAATTAATAATTCTTACAACTCTCTATTGAGGAAAACCCCACGAACGTGGTTCAGAAACTCAGTGCTCAGTGCTCTGTCTATGAGCTATAAAAGTGACTTGTTCTAAGTGTGCTTTAGACGAAAATTGAGTTGCATCGTCTTTTTTTTTACTTTCGAAGTTTAAAACGATGAAATCATAAAGCTGCTACCTTTCAAAACATTCAAACATAAATGTACGAATATTTGTTGATTCTTCGAGAAAAACAACGTGGGTGAAAAGAGATTGAACTTGAAAAATCTAAAATATCTCAAAGTCATATTTATACAAATTTCGATTAATATAATCATTTGATTCTGCGATCTCTAAATGTGTTTTCATTTGTCAAGTGTACGTTTCACCCTACGCTTCTAACATAAAGAACAGAAGCCGCATCATGTACAGCTCGGGCTTCCAGAAAACCTTCCAGCATGAAAAGAGGCGGCGAAGCTAAGAATACTAAAACAACAGAAGGAAAATGCGGTCTTAGAACCGGATAGCGAGACCCTCGACTCAACGGGAGACATGGCGCTCAGAACAATAAAGTGGGCATAGAGAAAAGCAAGAAAAGTGAGAAAAAAAAGAACGAGAAAGAATGAGTGAAAGCAGCGGCACGAGGGAGAAAGAGACGGAACACAGACATAAAGCAAAAAAAACTGAGTCTGCCAGCCACACCCTGGTTGTATAAGAAAGGGAATGATTAAACACTTCGTTATGATATAAACAAATTTATGAAAACATTTAACTGTCCCGAGCTTGAATTTGTTGACATATCCTTTATTTTCCCTTCAATCGTATTTCAATTAATAAAGTTTAAATTTTTTATTTCGGTACTTGAAATATTAGTAATAAATAAAAAATTAGTTTGCAGATTGATTAAAAAATTTTCTCATACGCGACAAATAAATATCCACATATAAAAAGAACTTTTCCAACGAAAATAGAGAATTAGTACGATATTAATACATCAAATGAAAAAGTTTAATTTATTTTTAGTTTCAATATTGATTGGTTCAAACCTTTCTTTAATTGCTAGATTGGATTACATTAAATGATTCATTGAAATATCATTTATATTTACTGATTAATACCATTGTGGATTTTTAATAATGAATCGCGAAATAATTGGAAAGATTTTATATTACAATCTCATTTGTGAAATGTCTGCGATATTTAATAATGCACCGATAATTGAATTATCTTTTATAGATGTCATAAATGGTTACTGAATTGAATATAGAGTTCGAGTGACCATTTTAAATCTTCCACTTTGATCTGAAATTTGATCAACGTTTATGAATCGTTCCCCTTTATCGTTTTTGTTCAATAAATCAGCACGTGCAATTGAACTGTCGAAACATTTATTTTACCAACCGTTGTTATTACAATCAATCGATTTAATTTTTGCAGTGAAACGCGAAGAAGTTAAAATGTATGACGAAAACGTTGCAACGAATACAGTTTTCATTACAAATTATTAATCATCGTTTAAACTCAATACATTCCATCATAGAACAGGAACCAAGCAATATCCTACCTACAAGTTAAAAGAGGCACATGTACTCATCAAAGAATTATCAATTGAATTTTTAAACATTCATGCGCTTTTGGATATAAAATTGAACAATTGAAAATCATTCGTTACCATTCATTGCTCATGCCCTTGTTAACTTTTGACTTCATAGAATTAAAGAATATATATACCGTAATGAACATTTTTTTCATGCAAACAACGTTAATAATATCGCAGTTAATAATACAACAATCAACATTATTTCACTCTTATTCAGTGAAATATTTTATTTGTTTAGAGTATCTATCCGACTGAAGGGAGTTTCTTATAATTAGCTTGTTTTTCATATTAGCATAATATTGTTTTTGAACTTGTGAAATATACATTTCAACTGATTTGTTGTTAAAGAGAGTTTAAAAAACAGCCTGATAATGTGATAGAAATAAACGCACAACTTGTTCTCCGCTCAAAAAACAATAGAAAAGATGTTGTTAGAACTGAAGTAGAAAATTTCAAGTTTTGACTACCATAATTGTTATCTTTTTTCACTGATTACTTGAACAAGCAAAAAAGATAAAATAGCCCAAGAATGAATCTTAGACCAGATAAAGATGAACGACTCGATTGAATATTTCAAATACAACTCAATACACTATTATAAGCAAAAAAATATATAAACCAAGCGTCGACTAATGATATGTTGAGGTTCAGATTTTGGTGAGTTACCAAAACAGTCTGTAGAAACACGTTTCACTTTCACTTTTCACTCTCACTTTTACTGTACGATGAAAAAATGAGAATAAAGATTTCTTAGAGGGGATCAAAGAAAAAAAGTTTCGTAGAAACAATATTTAGGAGAAAGTGAAGAGGGTAAAGAGGAAGAAGAAAAGGATGAATGACGAATAGTCGATCACATTGCAATTCTGGTTCGACAGTTCATGTACCACGCCATCGTGGATCCGTCGACTTCATCCCCCCACTACCCTACAATCTCACAAGCGCGCCAAAGTCAAAATTAAAACGTTCAATCGCCCAATATTAAATCAATTTTATTTGACAGAAAGACATCGTTATTTAATCCTGACCCAATTTTGACTTCCAGCCTGGGCGATGTGAGTTCGAAATTGAGTGCGATAAAATACGCGCGCCAATTTTACACGAGCTTTTTTTAGGCACTACGCGTCTCGTGTGCGAGTCGTGGAGGCAGACACCGCCCAGCTGGCAAGATCCCCGGGTGTGCAGACGCGTAAAACCACCCCCCCCCCCTTCCCTTCCCTCTCTATCTCAATTTCGCGGTCAGAGGGGGATGAAAGCATTTGGGAGAGCGCAAGCGCTCCCAAACGTGTCCATAGCAACCCCTCTGCGTTTTCGTCTCAGCTAATACTTATACGACTGAGGGTGAGAGTAAGCTTAAGAGTGAAACCAAAGAAGACGAAAATAGGAGGGAATGGGTGAAAATTGAAGGTTGCAGTTTGAGGATTCAAGAGAAATGAAGCGACCACCGAGGGGATGTCGAAAGAAGTATGCTTCGTCAGCATGTTTGATGAGAACCAGTTACCTGAAACAAGATCCAAACTTACTGGAGAGGATAAGACTCTACCTGCTTTTTGCATTTTCATCTGAAATATTTAACATTTTTTCATCGAAAAAAAGAAATCTCTCCCTCGGAGTAAGCATTCATCCTTAGACACGGGCCAACGATTTTATGGCTTTTGCTTCGATGGCGAGTATAAGTTTTTGAGGATTCACAGTTCAGAGTAGTTCTTTCTGCTACCATTTTTTCTGGTCCATCGATTGTTCATCGAATTTATGACGTTTTATTGGTTTTGAAACTGGTTATTGATGCTCCAAAGAGGTCGGCATCGATATCCTTTTTAGATCATCAAACGTTCATGTATATCTCGCTCACTTTGTTCTGGGATTATGAAATCGATCAATTTATTTCTCTTCCGTCGATGAATAATGTTTTCCAGGATGATTTCATGAGTCATGAAACACGTTTGTGAGTATTCTTCGATTTTCATGCGGTCACTAATTAAATAGTACAGTAAACGCAAATTTGAACATCTCGTTTCGACCATTGATTGTACGTAGTTTATTTATTTTTTAATTTTCGTTGTTTTCGACCTCTTATTATTTGTTTCTCAACCTGATTTATGCGGTGATGTAATTTTATAATTGGGCTTCTGTTTTTACACGTACTTCAATTAAACTTCGTAGCAGGATTATGACTGATGACGAAGATTATCGTCACTGGTATCTTGACACATCGAATTGGTTAAAAACTTTCTTAGAGGTGTCTCTGATATTTTTGTGTTGGGATGTGAATGGGATTTCATGGCACATCAATTCTTCACTTGAATCAAATTAAATCCAACCTCCTATAGTAAATCACGATCGCTCTGTCTTTAAAAAATAAGTAAAGTGGGAAAAGTGAATTGCATATTACGAGATGTTACGTTTGTGGAATTTAGAAATGAACCGAAAATATTATAGACTGATTATAACAGGGGAAAGCTTTATCCTTTGGCACATACAATTTATTTATTTATTTATCGAAGAACCCATACGATTTATGCTGCATTTTGCTTCAGTGAATTGCCATAGTGGACTGAAAAACGTAATCGTTGAATGCTACAAAAGAAGATATTGAGTCAGGAGGATGTGCTTGCGTTTGATAACGGCTTCATCATGGTATTGAGAATTGAATTCGATACGTTGGTCATTGGACTAAGCGGCTTATCTCTGAGCCAGAGTACAGATGGTTGAAAATCGAAATCCCAGTTTTGTCGTTTTTAAAGCTTTATGACTGAGTGAGAATGAAAATACCTAACAAATAAACTATCCGAAAATTTTTAATACCATAAATTTCCAACAGAAATAGAAAATACATACAAATCCATTGACAAATATCCTACTTGAGTCTGAGTGTGGGCGCACGAATCTGTAATTCATCAGCTCCGTTCATGGTTAAAAATTCCGAAACTCGGTGCAATGAGTGAGGCCTGGAATCTCTGGGACCAGAGATATAATAATCAGAGTCAAAAGTGAAATGAGGATCATGCAAGCGGTATGAAAAATGTAATGGTGAACCTACGTTCGAGTGTGTAATGTCCGAAAGATTCTTGTTATTTCGTTCTTCGAGTACTTCCGCTACAGACGTTTCTCTTTTATTCCAAGGGGATAAAAAAGGAGTGTCAGGAATCCGGATCCGCTCTGACAATTATTCTCGGTTCTTCTCTCGGTAATACCAAATCGATATGATTTTGCTTGGCAACATAGACGGAATGGCTGAATCAAATTTAAATAGATCGAGATCGCGTTATTCGGGCCAACTGACTAGACTCGCTAATGAGCGCTTCTTCATAGCAGCCATCGAGGAATTTCAGATGACAGAGGAACGATTCGGCTTCTTGGGTCGTATTCGTTGAAATTGACGAGATAATATGCCTGGATTGATGGTTCATCTGAGATCTCGCTTGTTTACATTAGATTCGCGTACACCTGAGGCTCGAATTTCATCCGATTTGGGAAAAAGGGTCACAAATACTGAGATGAGAGAAGGATCAATTCGAGAAACAATGTTTCTGAAAGTCTCGAGAAGAGGCTGACGAGAGACTGGTTATTAATCGATAAAAGTCTTGGAAAGAGTCTCAATGAGACTGTCGAGAAATGTCTCGGACTGACTATTTCTTTTTGCACGGACAAACTTACTTTACTTTCTTAAAATGTTCATTTTGGCTACCATTTTTCGAACAAACGAATTACTGAATGGTTGAGCTGGAATCACTACGAGTCAATGATGCTAAAACTCTTTCTGTGGATGAACGTTTATTTCTCCCCCGTTCAGATCTGTGCAATTTAACGAGGAATTGGAGCTTGACTAATCTTTTAGAAGTTGGTAAATCCACCTTCGCTCAATGTTCCGAAACCATGACGAAGAATCTTTGACAAAAAGCATCACGAATAGAAAAAATACAAAATAAAGTATCTCAAAAGTCAAGTGCCAATGCACTGTTGGCACTCGTTTTTCCCTCGTCATCTCCCTCGTCGATTACCATTGTAAATTAAAAATATGATATCAAGTCGAATCACCGGTTCGGCCCAAAATTTTTACGAAATGTGATAAACGATTTATCCTCATTAGAAGGATTTTGGAATGGAAATCTTTTAATCGCCATTTATTATGATTATTTAACGATCTAAAAAACCAATTTCACACGAATAATTGAGTGTTCCTGTCAAACAAGTGCCTTCGTCATATTTTTTTCATCCCCTCTAAAACCAATGATGATATTGTTAATGCCAGTGAGTGTGTTGTATACTTAACGCCATAAGCTAACCATATATTTTTCATTGTCACCCTAGAGTTATGACGTAGTTTTTAGCACCTTCAAGGTTATGAACATGATTCGCTTTGCTGGGTCCCTTATTTGACTATGTTATTATGTTAAGCAAAATCTCGAAAAATTCATGGACCCTTTTTGGACTCTTAACTATACGATTGGATAATTGGCATCTCCAAAATTCCTTTTTTCAATAAACATTTTTATCAAAATTTGGAAGTACATAGGCTATTTACACTGACATGTACGGATACGAAAGACCCATATTCATAACTCCAGGGTTAATTAAGAACAAAAAATACTTGATGTAATAGCTTTACTAAAGAGCTCGTATAGAAATTCGAGCTTTGCGTGTCCACGTGTGTCATATAAGCGTAAAAAGTTTATTATTTCACAATCGGTAATAGGAGTGCCGATATCGATGTTGAGGAACACCGTTCGTTATTGCTTGAAAGCAGCTAGGATAGCTCGAGAATAGTGATTAAGTAAAACGGTGAGGCTGAGAAGGAAACTACGTCGTTGGTGAAGCTTTCCCGAAGCTTGTACAGAATACCGTTGGCTCTATTGTCGTTAGAGGTAATCTAACCCTCATCCTATTCGACATGTAACCCAAGGGAGACCCCAATTCCGAGTGCCAATAGGAACGAGAATCTCCTACGAAACTCTTGTTGTATATTTCGTGCTTTGTCTGCGAGATGCCGGGTCGGGTCACATGACATTCCCGTGTACCTTTTAACCCTCTTTCCTCCCCTGTGTCTTTCGTATGCTAATCCAACGTCTGCCATATACTGTTTCTTTTCTTTTTATCAAAATATCATTTCATCACATGAGCTTTTCTTAAATAGCTTTTTCCGTATTGATCGTGGTCATTTCACGCTGCTAAATACTTTTGTGAAGATTCTTCACTTCGCTTATTCCAAGAATTGATTCGGTGAGCATATTAACGTTTCTATTTCTATTTTTTGGAAGCCTCGCTCAGGATCAGTTTTTTCCTACGCTTTTACTGTTGCGATACTGGATATTTCACGCTGAAATTTGTGATTGAATTCATTTTTTTAATATCGACCGTCAGCGATGGGTACATCATCGATTCGTGGCTCCGGCGATCATCAGTGTTAAGCAACGCTGGGCTAGGCGAATACTTAGGGGGATGACCGCATAGCTTTTCAGGGGTTTCCACATCAATCGTTGAGCAAAAGACAATTTTTCAGAGTTTCTGGTGGTGTTAATCGATTCAAACTTTGTGTAAGTATAGCCGACTGTGTCAACCAAATTTTCCACGATTTTCTTGGCCCACCCTAAACGCGATACAGTAGTGCATAAGGAAAGGGTCGGCGTAGACAACTCTCTTGGGAGGTCTCTCAGGAACATCGAAATCAGAAAATTGGAAATTAATGGACTGGAGCTCAAGCGATAGGATGGGCTCATGAAAACCCGTGAACAATGAAAAAAAACAAATTTTTTGTTTTGTTCATAGCTGACTTCAGAGTGTCCACATTATAATTTTTCTTGTGGCAATTTTTTGGATTAATTATAAAATGGTAAAAAATTCGACACAGCAAAAAATTGCGCCTTTTTTGCTATAGACATTTGCGTTTTCAAGTCAGTATACCTTGAGAAATGAAAGTGGTACGAAGCTACGTTGTAGCGATTGTTTACAAAATGGAACCAGCACAAGTGCCTCTGCGCAAGTGCGTCCGCGCAACAAAATTGAAAATCGTTGATATCCCAACTCTTTTTTATAGTTCTCCGTTACTTCTTCCGTAAATCGGTGGTGTCTCGTTATTCCTTCTGTCAATTGATAAAGGATTATTGAATAAAGGAGTACAACCGATAAAAAATAGAGGCCAATCAATCGTCGAGTCTGAACGACGTGACAAAAAAAGAATAATATTCCAAGCACTCATTATTGAAACGGAACGTCGATAATATAATAATAAAAAGCACAGATAATGGACTATGAGATTATTTGCATCGGCGAAAGAAAACTGAAATAATATCCTGTGAACAATAAGTGTCTAGAACATCTAGAAACTTGACAATTTTCGTATTTTGCTACGAAATCAATCGAATTGTTTTTGCACGCGCCTCCGAAAATCTTAAGGAATGTAATATACTTCAGTGGGGAAATCCGTGGACAAGAGAAACGAAAATAAAAAGATTAAAAAAAAAAAACAATAGCTGCTTTCTCGTTTATATAGTCTGTGTGTAAGCCGCAAACAGGAACAAGCTTCATGCAACTCACCCGCCGGAAAAATGGTCGCAAGGTGAATAAGCAGCGTGGCAAATTCTTGTTTGTATTCACAAAACGTATATTGCATGCCACTAAAACTTTTATGAACGACTGATTCATTATTTTCTCGCCCGAGTAGTTCATAAAAATTTGGAACGGATTTTCACCGACCATGGATCATGCAGACGGTTTCATTAACTCTTTTGGGAAAAGCGTAGATAGATATTTTCTTGCTCAATCAGAAGAACAATTTGTACAATTGGAAATTTGTAAGGAACATTGTTCTAATTCGATTACATGCACGCGAACTTTAGAGGAATTTATTTCTCTCAGAAAATTATGACGGATATTTGCGGTTTATACAAGATTTTTCTTGTATGAAAATCATGACGGAACTTCTGATCAGACAAATCATTTCGTAATTTCAGTCTCTTAGTTCGAGAATCTTAGAGACATTTTCTCATTTTCTATGACGGCTCCACCCTATTTCTTGGAACTTAGGGCATGAAGAATTGCAGGATGCCGAGGATATCCAGTCGAACGAGGACACTCGTTTATCAGGTGGATCTAAAGTCCTACGTTTCGAGAACGTTGGCAGCGAGCTTACCGAGTCGACAATTTACCGAAAGACCTAAATTCATCCAGGAAATGACACTCGATTTAATTCAAACTTTTCGTATAAATTTGTCCAAAGTCATGTGTTAGATATCTTTCGTTAATAACTGGAGTGAGAAAATCGCAGCATTTGTGGTATACAAGTAAACTTAAAGACGCACTGTAAGAGTCTTTCGAACATTCCCAAACTTTCTACTTCATTTACGGATATGTCTCTACAATAAAATCCATAACTCAACATTAAATCCAACTGATTTTTTTTCTTCTATTGACGATTGGTATTTGGAATCTTGTGACGATTGGAATTTTCCAATAGAAGATACATTCTCAACGACAAATAAAATTCATTTAATGGCTTAATTTCACATTTGCTAGCAAAGGAAGTTTTTCGGTGGCTAAATTAGGTTCCTTAACTCCAGGAAACTGACCAAAATCAGGAGATGGGAACTCCCCCATGATTTCGTGCCTGGACTTTTCAACTAGACCTACTCTCAGAGAACAACCCCACGTATCATTAATTTGTTCTTTTAATTCGGCTAGGGTTCTTCTTAAAAGAGAAAAAAACTATGGTCGTCCGATTGAGATTGAAAAATAACATCAGGCTGGGTGAACATAATTAGGGGAAGGGATGACGACCTAGGAATAGTTCGTAGTGAATATCAACCTTCGTTATATTTTTGAGTTCAAAACAGTTTTCGTTATGTTGAATCTTGGCAAAAAAATACGAAGAAGTTTTCTATTTTTTATGGGAGAGAATGAATAGCAGAAATTGAAATCAATACGTTAATGATATAAATCAGATTTTCACCTGGACCCTTGTTTAACAGTCTCTACTCCTTGCGTATTTCAAAAGTTTCATACAATTGACGTCTACCTCTCTATCGGCTAAAATTACCGATAAGGTTTCATGCAACAATTATTTTCATTGACATAAAAGGAAAGTATGAACTCTGACGAAACTAGTTTTAAATCTTATTGATCGAAGAGTTGTAGCCTTTATCCCGAATAGTCTACAAGTCTGGGGTCTCGTGCAACTCTATCGTATAGCGTGAGGATTAACCCAGAAGTTGATCAACGATTTATTCGAACCATTAAATTGATGAATCCGTGGATGGTGGATGGTGTTTTTCACATACATGTTGCTTTTTTCATCAGTAAGTTATCTGGATTAAATCATGAAGGTTCAGTTGATGTGTCTGACCCAACCTCCTTGATAGTACTTAGTTATCGACTATATCGGTTGACCTGCAGAGGAAATGAGTTTTAACTTTAGCTCTAGTTTTTTGTTATTAGCTTGAGAAAGAATAACATCTTGTTCGATTTACTGTCTGCGGAAACATTTCCATCGAAATTAAATTTGTCTACATGTTTGTAACAATGCCACTTTTTTATGCTCTAAACCTGCAGAATATGAATGAGGCGAGTATCTGAGAACTTATGCAACCGAAGCACGAATATACACACATTATTCAAGCTCATAACTTTCTGTCTGAGTTTAAAAAGTTTGCAGTGTAAGTAAGCCTAGTAAGTGGAAAAAGAAAGTTATGACTGCGAGGCATTGTTGTGTCTACATATTCAGTTTTACATAAACATCGTACATAAATGTAACACTGATTGGTACTGTATTTTTCACTTCCATACTTAATACTGTTACAAGTCCTGCAATGTTATGGAATGTACTATGTCGATGAAAAAATAAGAAATAATAATAACGACGATGGTTCGTAATTTCTTGAAAATTTTTATTGTTATTTATCAAATGATATTACAAAACCTATTAGATCGTGAATAATGTTTTTTATAAAACTATCGTTAAGAATAATTTTCTACTTTATTTTCATTTATTTTTTTTTTTTTTCAATTTACTTATTTAACTATAATCTGTCATTTAAATATGACATTAAATAGTTTTGCTGTTGGTTAGAAACAATGATAAAGAATAATCAAATAATAGACATTTTTTGTTTACATGTTTTTGAATTCACATTACACGTCATAATAATCATTTTTTTTGTTGCTCTTTGATTTTTTTTCTTTGATTGGATAGCTCTCCCCTCTTTTATGATTATTTCCTCGACTTAAACACTACATAAGTAAGTGAGCTCGATTCGTCTTCATGCATTGAAGAAAAATAATTAAGACGAGCGGCCATTCGAACTATGAAAAATAGAATTTGGATGGCAAACAATGGCAACGGATTTAGGGATTTAATGTCCTTTTTTCGGACCCTTGGCATTATACGGATTCTTATTTATTCCGGGTAACGGGCGCCCGAAGGTGATTGGATCTCACCACTATTTTGTCAAATGTTCGACCGCGCAATTTCCTAGCTTCATTAATCTTCTACCGTATATTTGCGGAAAGAAACGAACTGCAAAGAATAATATTTTTCTATACGATGAGCTTCACTGTGTATTTACTGGAGTCAATGGCAAAAAATGTCTGAACTTTGGACGGTTCTTTGCTGATCTACTTATTTTGATTCTATTGAGTTAAATTTTAGCTCGAATGACCAACGAATCTTTTATCATCACTCTTGCAACGTGATCAGATTTATTTTTAAAAAACCTCTCGAGGCTTCGATGTTTATAGATTTTCTTTGTGCTCCCTTCAGGAAGAACTGCCATCTTTATTTTTGTGTAAAGTTCGAATAAGAATTTTTATGAAGGAACGAATCGGATGAAACAAAAGCTGTATGCGATGGTCGCGAATGAGCATTGGGTGTGTTCTCAAATATTCAAAACTTCCGACAAGAAAATTGCACCATTTCTATTTTTCCAATGTCACACAGTTTTTCATTCATTGGAGACGTCCAAGTCACGTGACATTCAAGAACTCCTCGGTGACACGAGGCATTCACCAAGGACTTTCAATGGACTATTGCGTAAAAGCTTCTTCGACTGTCGTATTTACGCCACGGGCAAGGGAAATATTTCTCGCATTTTTGAAGCAAGAGAAGATTCCACCCGGAACATACAAGGGAAAAAGAAGAGATAAAAAACAACAAGACGACCAAACAGAGACAGGCTGGCGTCGAGAAGGTTCAGAAGAGGGGTCGGAAGTAAGGGTTGCTTGACCGAATAACGATAGCTCCGGATTCAATTTGTCTGTGGCTTGACATGATGCTTTTTTCGAAACCTCTCCTGCAGAAAAGATGTTTTAGAAAGAACTCAGAGAGAGAGAGAGAGAGAGAGCGAATCAAGAAGAGAGGCAGAGTCGAAACCACAGGCAGAAAGAGGAAAATAGCGACGCAGAAGTCCTTCATCTAATCGGTCTCTCCTCCTTCAACTTTTTCCATCGGACTTGTGTTATCGAAATGTACTCTTATGGCGACAGAAAAGCTCTCTGCCATCCCTATGATAGTTTCAATGTTTTACGCAGAAATTTTCTCCCCGTTGTGTATACTTTTCTCATTCTTTTTTACCAGTTAAAGAAAAGAAATTACGCTAAAGAAAAACTGGAAGAAAACAATTCTCTATGTCTTCTTTATCAACGTATGTGCCCCTTTGCAACTTAATGCAACAAATTACTGACAAGTCCGTTCAAATTTTATTAATAACTTGACCGACATATAGCCTTCATATATATCATCCATTTATCGCCCCATGGATCACTTAAAATATCTCTTCCACCCAGTCATGGCTAAAGAGGGATTTTAATGCCCAAAATTGCTGTCATTATTTCACGTGATGCTGTTCGTCATAAAATGAATCATGTGGTGGAATAGATATTTATTTAACACTGGAAATTGAACTTTTATCTGCCTTAGCCATAGTTGATCCGACTGGTGAGAATACAAGAAATAAGTCTAGTTGGTGATACCACTATTTGATAAAGACAAGTAATTACCGAGGATTTCGTTTAATAACAGCTTTCTCAACGTCAGAAAGAGTAAACACATTTTATATAAAGATATCTTATAATGGATATACCGAGAAATCAAGAGAAAATTGAAGGATCGATGTACGATAATGTTGAGATGTGAACTGATCCGTGGATTGGATTCTCAAGGATTCAGTCACGTTGAATTTTGTGTGTGTATGGACTTCTTCCCTTCAGTAATCACGTGCACTTGAAAAATCTTATTTTCCTCCACGATTTACCATCTCCATCGAAGATGGATTGCCATTGTCGTCATTCGTTCTATAATTTGTGAATTTGTTGATTTGATTACGAAACCGTTTTATTCGCTCTAGAATCTATCAGTGTGCTGATTCGTCCAATCTCATGATAATCGATTTTACAAGAGAATTCATGGAAATCTCCAACGAAATCCATTAGCGACAAAAGCTCAGTGAGAATATATTTTCTCGTAGTATCTCAACTTGTCCAACCCAGCACCGTTACGCGTTTCAAGATATTTCTGGTTCTATTTTATATTTTTTCTTGAAAAATAGGAACACTTCGACGAACAATTTACGGAGGAATTATCTTACGATATATACTTTTCTGCACAGTTGAAATATCAATGGAAAAAGTCTAGCAGGGTTTCTTTAAACAAGTCTCATTTCTTTAGACGAGTCTCTTTCTTTAATAAGTCTCATCGAGTCTACAGCGGTAGAAGTGCATAAAACTCGAAGAATATTCAATGATGATAAAACATTCATTTTCACCTTACACACATAGAATAATGGGAAAATGTTATTCCATCTTTCCAACAACTCGAAGTTTTATTTACTTTCGTGGAGCAGCTGGAGAATACTTGCCAGCAATTGCACCCAAAGTTTCTGCACTATCTGAATAGCAATGGATCATAGATGACAACAATGCATGACAGTGGGATCATCAATGGCTGACGTTGCAAACCCATTGTTCGTCGTCTGCCGATGTACCGAGCTCGATCTGAACATCACGTGTTCAATGGTCTTACTCCATGGACAGTGCGAGTGTCCGTATATAGCGCGTTAGTCATAGATAGCCAGACATCGATAGTCAGTTGAATACTGGTATCCAATCTGGTCACAGGCTAATCATTGCAGAAAACAGTATCAGATATACGTCAAGAGTGAATTCGATGTTCAAAACTCTTTGCCATTAAGAGCCCACGTACCCTGACTTTTCACGGGCAGTTTATTGTATGTTGATACATCCAGCTCAGACTGAACAGCATCAAACGTCATCAGCTGATGGTCGACGTAACCGTTGGCTGAAGTTGAGATTACGTTTTTGGGCCAATCATCAATATTTTGTTGTACCTCCACGCTTACGCTTAACATGGGGGAACTTCGACCCTACATTCCTGGGTCACGTCATCAATGTGCCGGTATTGTAAGCATCAGCCCTTCCCTTAGGGGAGCATTTTTCTCTAAATATTACATTTATCGCCAAGAATCACAGTTATGTTAGTAGACAAATAATTTTTTCTGTTCATTGGATTGAACTGCACGAATTTGTCTCAATTATATATTAATGCAATGTTTCTTGACCATCGGAAGTTCTCAGATGAAAAACAGTGCGGCATGAAATTGCTGATACGACGAGAGTATTTTTTACATTTTGTATTTCTAGAGCTTTGAGGAGTCTCGAGGGCATTAGTTGTCCAGGCACGAGTCATATACGCAAGCAGACGCACGAACTCACACTTTCCCCATCGCCTCTTGAATCGAAATGGCCTCGATTAATTTTTTCCCTTTCTTTATCGTCTATTATCAACGAAGGTTGGTCGGCATCGAAATTATGTATATACACGCCCAGCCCGTTAACCAAAAGGATAAGACACATGGTAATGAAAAAATAATGAAAGATACGAACGTCGTAGAATTCAAATGGACTCTTTTCTCACTGAACAATTCGTCGAAATAATCTGAAAATTTTCTATGTCTACCGCGCTAACTGAAAGTTTATTACGGATGCATAAATGAATTTAACATCGTACGCAAAGTTGCTGAAGTCAAATGGAAAAGAAAAAGTGTTACCACCATGTTAACAGAAAAGAAATCATCATTAAACTACGGAAAAAAAAGAAAAGCGACGAATTTCATTATTATCCTTGACACTTTTGGTCCGTTAGTTGTTTCATACATTCTCCAATACTCTGAAACTTCTAACACATGCATATCCCTCGAGCCATTACATCATAATATCTGTATGTGAAAAAAAGAAACTCATAAAGAAATGAAGAGGATGGAAAACAACCGGAGAGGGAGATCGAAGGACAGAGAAGCGAGAAAGAAAAGACTCTTGTTGGAAAAACTTTTGTCTCCTTGAGCGACGAGTTGGCTTGTTGGTAAGGAAGAAGAGAAAGCTTAAAGAGAACAGATGGTAAAAGTATTTTGACCCTCGTCCTCGCTTTTACACCGTCAACCGTTGAAATCCTGCACACTAGGGTCATTCAAAAGTGTCCAGGCAAATAGAATGAAAAAGAAGAAACCGAGCTTGCGAGCTTGTTCGAGCAAACTACGAAAAATATGTAACCAGATGACAAACTGCAAGGTGCTTACGATAACTTCGAGTATTATTTACTCACGACTGAAGAAGAAAAATTACGAATAGAAATTTCCCGGTGGTGACGATTCATTGCCGATGCAAAAGATTGTCCCTTTGCATCCAAAACATTTTCTCATTCGCGATCGTTGATTTCATCCAGGGACTTGTGAGCTCATTAAAAAAAAAAGTCAAAAGTCTTCCACATCTATTTAACGGATATTTATTTTGTTATAACGAAAAAAATACCAGCAAAAAAACCTAGAAGATCCAGCAAGGAACAATCTCTTTGGATCAAATCGCTTGGGAGCGAACAGAAAAAAATACGAACAGCAAAGAACAAAAACATAGAGTGCGAGATACACGTTGAGAGTGTTAAGTTTGCCACTCACGCTCACCACGCTAGTTCTAAGCCGATATAAGCTCCTTTCATCATCCCACAAAGCATTATTCCTACTTTTTTTTCTTCATCAAGCATCAGATGAACGATCCAAGGCCGTTTCATTGATGTAGATTTTCTGGTAAAAATATTGTACAGGAAAAAATTTTATTTTCGTTTACTTATCTGCAAAAACTATTGCATCAGAATTTTGATAAATTGTGTTTGTGTTTGATAAATAATAAAGAGCTCATATTTTGTTAAAATTCGAATGTCTCGATCAGTCCATTTTTCTGTACAGGTTTCAAATATATAAAAACATTTTTTTCCCAAAAATATGAGATCCCTAAGAAACTTTTTGTATGAATTTCGATAGGAACAGAGCAAGCAGAAATTTCCAATAGAATTTCAACTTCGCACGAAAACGGTTGTGATTAAAAACTGACACAATGCTTCATAATGTTATTCCACTTATTATGTCGCAATGCTCACTTTTTTTCATTATTACAAAGTTTTTTTCTTGAAGAGATCGAAATTTTGAAACCTTCATAAAAAAAGAGCTTTCACTGAGAAAAAAAATAGTGAAATCAACAAAAATTTTAGTTGCATACGCACGACAAAATATTTCGAGCACGCAACAAAATATTTTGTCGTCTCAACAAAGCTTCGTTTCAGTATCCAAATCTTTGTTTAGACGGTCAAATATTTTGTTACGTTATCGAAATATTTTGTCGTGCGTATGCAACTAAAATTTTTGTTGATTCCACCATTTTTTTTTCTCAGTGTTGTGAAAAATATATTATTTTTGAAACTGATGTGCACATTTTTCATTTGCACGTTTGTTGGACCATGTCGTTTATCTCACGTGTATGATTGAAGAGTAAATAAGAACCGGAACTTGTGACATCGACAATATAGCAGCAACCGGAAATTCCGGAGCTTGCGAAATTCGAATAGCAATGACGGATATCCTTCTTTAAAAGGCTCTTCAGTTAATCGATCGATCACCTCGTTGAAACGGAGAAAACACCCCCTTGGAGTCACCGACCCGAACGCTGGGTCGGAAAATTACCATTTAATCTATAAATGTACTCTGTAAATATTCTCGATGCTCAGAACGTCTTTATACTTATACACGTTGGGAATAAATCTCACGCTGACTGAGATGATGCAAAGCAAACATTTAAAATTGCTCAAATGGTCGAACCTGAAGCTTACGTGTAAAACGTACAACTGTACAACTGTTCGAATGGTGTAGATCATTTTTTATTCGTGTTCGGTCAAGCGTATTGTTATTATGGCCAATCCGATGTATTTATTCAAAGACTCTCTCAACGATAGAATGTAGTAAGATCGTTATCGACAAGCCACTGTACTTTAGAATGGCAAATTTAATGGATGACAAGGGTCCATAAGCTTCATGCTTACGGAGCTTTCAGGAATAAGCCGCTTACAATCACATTCAAAATTCAATTTCAATTACATCGAAGATACAATCATAACTACATGAACATTAATTAACTTTGTTGCAATATCTAATTTTCATTGAAACCATTACATTTCCATAAGTGCAAACCTCTATTTTTAATTTATGAATCATGTTTTATATTACTTGTTACGAAATATAAAAATCCAATGTCATTTTCCAGACTCAATCTTTTCGTTCGGCGGTGAAGTTATTTCTTATTTATCACTGTCATAGAGTAACAAATAAGAGCCCTTTAGAAACAATACATTTTCTATAACGCAAATATATAATCAAATGAATTTCCACTGTTTTCTATATCGGTTCTGCATTTTTTACTCTCGTTTCATCTAACGTTTATGACTTTTAAACTTAAAAATTTTTAAACTCTTAACATATTCTCTTATTAGTTTAAAAACGATTAACGAAGTGTATTTCTAACTGAAAACTTGCATAGCTCTGCGAATTCTATTTATTATCTTATGTGTTACGAAATTATCTAATGATGGTAATTTTTATGTCTCATTTGAATGGAAAAACTCATAATTTTTTAGGAAAAATGTTCAATATGAAGGTAGGAGTTTAAAAAGCCTATTTCCCATACTTGGTATCCGTCATGTGTTTCTCTGTAAATGAAAATTTAAAATGACGTGTTGGATAGAATCGGGATTTTTGCATGAAATAGTAACTTTTTCACGGCTACAAAAATACATGCAAAACCTTTCAATCTTTGGTTTCCAACATCGTGAATACGAAATTGTGAATCCCTTCGAGATTTAGGGTTATTCTATAATAGTGCCCTGAAGATGTTTCAAAAGTTTTGAAAAATTCTTCGAGAAAACGCACTGACAAGACTTTGTATACTTTGATTTCACAAAGATCAGATGGAAAACATTGAAAATCATACGGATCATAATCTCTCGCTCTCTCTCTCTCTCTCTCTCTCTCTCTCTCTCAGTAATCTTATTGACCGTCTTATTTCATTGTTTCAATGAAATCATCCACGTCTTTAACGCTTTATAAAAGTGGCTCGTGATCTTCTGTACCACCAGAGTGTCGATAATTTCGATAGCAAGGTAAATTGGGATACCCAAGTTACATTATCAGAAGTTCATAATCTTCCCAACAGATGGCGAGAGCTTGCAGCCGCGAGGAAAGTTATCGACTGATTTAATTCGCTAGGCACGCAGCTTCCAACGATGAATCTTGAGCCAAAAAAAGTAATCACAATGAAGCATTTCAGTGACTTATTTTATGAAGCAGGGTGCATATTTTGAAGCATTTGCTGTGGCAATATTCTATAAAAAATTGGAACACTAGCTCGGAAAGAATGTTTGAGAAAAATTAATAAAAGCTTATCTGCTGTCACATGGAATGACTTCAAATATTGATAAAAGCAGTAGCATGTGGGATGAAAAACAGTTTGAAAAAAAAAAAAAAAAAATAGTTTTGCAAGGTGCAATTTCAACCACCACCGAAATGGTTTTTATTCAGTTATCGGTTTCCCGTGACGCAGATAGATTTTATCGTAGAAAAAAAATCCCAATAACTCGCATATATGAGAAATTTCCGATTTTCGCAGCACTTTCAAATGCCTCGGGTCCCAATCCGATACTTCAACGATGGTGACCACTTCAGTCCATTGGTATGGGTGATTGAGTTTGCCGATATTCGTCAGTCGC
Source organism: Campoplex capitator (assembly GCA_037576405.1). NCBI lineage: Eukaryota > Metazoa > Arthropoda > Insecta > Hymenoptera > Ichneumonidae > Campoplex > Campoplex capitator. The sequence goes on from JARBWI010000015.1 coordinate 4,270,477, forward strand.
TGTTCATATTTCAAAACAGGCATGAAAAAAAAAGAAAAAAAAACTCAAAATTGATGTTTAAAAAATTCTGAATAAATAGAAATCTAAGGCCACCGATTTCGAGGTCTACAAAAACGATTTATGAAAATTGACATAGGAACGAGCTCAAGAACGAAGCAACGTGTTATTTGTTTGAAAAAATAACAATCAAGCGATTCAATAGATCACGTAAACGAGAGATAGATGTGAATAAAAATTGAACAAGCTATTCTTGTTTATCTTGCCAGTATTTCGATGATTTCATGAAAACTAATATAGACAATTAAATTTGCGTGAAAATAGGTTGTGCGGCGCAAAAGTCCCTAAATGATACAATTGTAGAAAACTTTTTTTTTCTATCTTTTTCGTTGTGAAAGTTCAGAGGACATTGGATAAAAAAACATCCACAATTTTGATCGAAAATAAGCCTCCTCTGTAGCTTTGCAATTGCCTTATGACGATCAACGAATCAACCCTGGGACATGGTAAATACCGTCAGCTGGTTGGAGCAAATGATGAGACCAACGACCGCGATATCCAATTTGTTCTGTGTCCAGGCCATTTCCGGCTGGTACGATCTCTACCGGGAGTTAAAGAGCTTTTCATCGTTGCTTCACTACAGACTCGAATTTTAACCCTTTCGCTGTCTGTGTCCCTCTTTCTCTTTTGCCCCTCGATTTCTCTTCAATTGCTTCGAAATCCATCGTTGTTTTCCCGTTATTCTCCACACGTTGCTCATGCGTCTCTAACTTTTGGTAAATTCTGAGCAACCTGATGTTCATATATACGTTTACAGACAAACAATAGTAGATTCGCTGCACAATTTATTAACAGACGAGGATGCGTTATCAGCCAAGGAAAGAAAACATTAAGGAAATAAGTGAAAAAATTGTCGACAGAGATTTAAAATTGGAGAAAAGGACTGGGCAGTCCCAGCCATGATCTGCAGGGATTGAAACAGAAAAAAAGGATTAAAGTGTCAAGAAGAAAGATACATGGAAAAGGCACAATTCCATTTACTACTTTGGGTAACTTTGGGTCGGATTTATCGCTCTTGTTCAGGCAGTTATTCACGCGTGGATACACGTGCGAATAGAATTAACGAATAGAAGGTAACTAAGGCATGCTTGCAACATTGGGAAAAGAACAATGGGCGTGCTGAAATGGATGTAGAAGCCTTCCGAATGAATGTCAAATAGTGAAAAGAACGCCCGGTCTTTTGTTTGTTTCTTTGTTTATTCATTTTTTTTTTTTCATTTCGTTATGGAACTTGAAAAAACGTACAGATAACTGTTGTTAGCTTATTCACGAGTCTCATATAAATATTTGATCGATAATGGCACTTCTATTTCCAGTACACGACATCGGAACAGAATGTTCATCCTTTCATCGTTTTATTGTCTAGCCATAAAATACGTAATGAATCGTTCCAACAAAGAGCGTTATAGTCAAAAAAGAGCCATAGGAAATTCTTCATTTATACAACTGACAGAATCATTTCGATTCCTGTCAAAAATATCACTTGATCTTTGGATCATTTGACGTAGAATGGAATAAGTAAAAATAAATAGGCTCAGACGTGGTGTGACAAACGAATGAACGTTTTTCTAATGACCCTTTTTTCTCAATGTTGCGAGTTGTTTCCAAACAGTAAGTGAATGCAGCGATCCATAGCATTCTGCGACGATGCAACCGTTCAATAGAGAGAGAGAGAGAGAGAGAGAGAGAGAGAGAGAGAGAGAAATACGACTAGAAGTTGAAATATCTGTAGAGGGATGTCCGATGAGCAGTTCCAGTGTTGTAACGTTGAATTGTTCGGGTGCGCAGTATCGAACAACGCCAACGTCATAAATGGTAGAGGAGTGAGTGGCCAAGCGATATCTCATTCAAAATTGTAAAATATCGCGAACGGAAATTCAGGAATATATTTTGAATGTCATGCAAACCTACGGTTGCTCGAAAAAGTAGAAAGGAGTCGAAAATACTGGAGGACGATCGACAGAACGAATATACGAACGCATTTGTATACCAGTCTGAAAAATGATTAACACAGCGATGCTAAAGAAATGGAAGTGTTCGATGAACCAATATTATTTTGAATAACAGCCGCCAAGTATCGTATGTTCGAAATTATTACTGTGAAAGAAATCTTGAGCGTACGCAGCTTAACAATGGACGTTTTCAAAGCAAGAAAATAAAATTATGGGATGCTTTAAAAATAATTGCACTGGAGATCGGAATAAACAGTGAACAGCTTTTATGTACTATTGTCGATTCAATATCTCAATCGCGTTTTACACATCCATCAAACTCACTTTAAAATTATTCTAAAAAAACCTCTCAGCCTAAAGGGATTCGGAGGATCGTCGCGAAAGCTTTAAATGGAAAAAAAAATATATTCAATAAAACGAACCAAATCATAAAATTATGTATTAAAAATATATGATATCTTCATTCCGTTAAATCGAGGTACACAGCGATCCGTCTGACAGAGGAAAGAAACTCGAGGTAAAAATAGGTCTGATGTCACAGTATACCACATCGGAGACACTAACACAATTTATGTGATAAAAGGTCTGACACTCCTCCATTAGCGTTTCCGAACTTCATTCCTTTTCATCGTTTTTCCATCACTCTCATACCACAGTGGGCGAACGAACGAATGAGATTCATTTACATTTATTTAAATTTTATCTCACCACGAAGGAGACAGACAAAAAATAGAGCAATCTTCGACTCACTTTCACTACAATACGAATTCTAAACGAAAAGGCTTTTCCCTGAAATAGTAACGAAGTAAACGATCCACATGCAGATACTCGAAATCGAATTTATAACCATTCGATGTCCTAGAACTCTACATAAAACGAAATTGGACGATTCATCGTTATTTCTCTTTACACTAGAAGAGAGATAGAGTAAAAAGAAACGAAAGAAACGATTCAATTTTACTTTCGAACGGCTATTGCACACCGAAAAGCGTCAAACGATTGAGAAAAACTTTTACAAAATATTTCGCAAAATATTTTCAAAGTGAAACAACTATTCAATCGAATGAAAACAAACCTTTTTTCTTTCCCTTCCTTTACACTAAACGGATAGAGACAATGATGAAGTAGTCACTAATTCCACTAATTTTATCGCGTCTTCCTTTCGAATAAAGTCTTGTAACTACCCAACGCGTTTTCTCATACATTTCAAACTCAACATTGAATGTGTACTTTTCTGCACATTACTTCATAATAATATCGATAAAAACGATTACCATTTTCCGTGCATGAATACAATATTATTAAATATGAAATCCTAATCAATGCGTTTCAAGCGTTCCCGAATGTTGTTTCACGTCACAAGTAATCAGCATCAAGTATAGTTTGTTGATTCACTATAATCATGTACAATAAGAACAAAGAACTTAACGTTATCAAGAAATGAAAAAAAAAAACAATCTTTCCTATTAGCTCATTTCCTGAAATGCCGATTGTTCTGATCGTACTTTCAGTTGATCACCATGATAAGAATTCTCATGTAATTACTACAGCAGATAAGTATATTCTTCCACACTGATGCAACGACGTTAATTAACTCTTCGAGCAAAGATTTTTCCACTCTGATCAACGTGCTGAGAAAAATAAGATCAGCGATGAAACTTTTTTAAGCTTGCAGAAGAACGACAACACGTCGAGGGACAAGTAACTGGGAAGCACGTTTCAATATCGACCGAAAGTTTTTGAGAGGTCTTAACAGATTTGCAAGGGTTAAAAGTTTTTTTTAATGATACTCAATGTGATGGAAACAAAAGTCATCATCGTAATTTCAAAAGCTCCTTTTGACCTCATCATTTTGAAAAACCTCATAATGTCCTATTGAGAATGAAGCTTTGACATTGAAACCGAATAAGGGGAATTCGGTACTGAAGGTACCAATGCTGATCAAATTTAATCAGATAGAGATTATGAAAAATGCTGAAACCTCTCGAATCCTCAAACCACTGCCAAACGGTTTTGTCTTTGATGTTTCGGCACCAAGTTCTTATGTAAAGTATTCAATGATGAAACGGTACTGTTCCTGAACAGATTTTTCTAATCATAAAACTGCAGAATATGAAGCAATTTAGTCAACTTAATCAGGAAATACTTAAACTTCGAACCAGTTACGAAACCATCGCAGCTTCCGGACAATTGTAAACTTTTTCAAAATGTAATTATAGGATTTTTTGAATGTGTACTGTTTCGTAGCATATTAAAAAAACTTAAATTGTTGTTGAATTGAATTGGAGATATAAAAAAATGTGTAGCCTGCTTGTATAGTGGGCTTCTCGAAGCGTATTATTTCGCAACAATTTGTCTGAACCAATGAACATTTATCATACTCAACTTCTTTACCGCTCTAATTGCAAAACAGATGCTGGAGTACGAGTAGATGTAAAAGTGTATACTATAAAAACTGAGCGAATACAGAAAACTTGAGCACGGAGCGAAACCGACCTGTTATTAAGCTTTTATGCTCTAATGACTTTATTTATCACACTCTACTTTTTTAACATTTTTTCGAGATGTGAAGAATGATAGAGAAAACAGTCGGTGTTATGCATCAGTTGGTATTTTTTTTATAACGCTGTTTCTACATCAAGCAAAGTGTTGATTCATTCTACAATTTATTTCCAGGTAAAAGCGCTACGTGCGTCCACCACCGAACGTGTACGGAAAATGGTATTTCATGGCTAGTAAGAGTCTCACGGTTGTCGATATATTTGGACTTTTTGAAGTTGTTGAATCACTCGAATTTCCGGAAAACGTGTTGTTTCAGAAATTTCACTCGATTCAGAGTTCTCTTAAAAAGTCTGAAGCCTCAATGTATTAAGAGTATTTTATTTCCGTCGAAAGAGTACATAGCCGCAGAGAATAACTTTCCCACTATCTCTGGAATAAACTTTTGTATTTTCAAGCACATTGGAACATCAAAATTTCAATGAGAACTGAGACTTTTTCGAATCTTTTGTGAACTTGAAATATATTTCTCGACTGGCAGCATTCTGAAAGTCCGTACGAAGCGATCTGAATATGAAAAGAATGAATTACTTCCCAACTGCAAAGGTGTCCAGTAGCTTCTCGACCATATTGCGGCAAGACTTTACAAGATGTCTTGACGGAGACGATTCACTTTAACTCGAGGATTATTTCGAAGTCTATGGAGAACTGTTCCTTCTCGTAATTTTTCGAATTTTGGAAAAACTGTTTTTGAAAAATCCGAAACTGTCTCGCCAAAACCAGAGTCTCAGCAACAGTAACAGAGTCTCGCCGGACATGCGTTTCCGTATCCTGGCGAGACCTCGAATCGTCGTACCCTCACCTACCAGGACGACGTTACCACGATGATGTATGCACATCGACAACCACAACGTTATGACGACAATAGCATGATGATGTGCGACCAGAACCATGACGACACGACGACGTTACCACGATGATGCATGGCGCAACCACAATCCTTCATGGGTAGAAAATCTCATCAAAAACTGTAATTATACGATCGTGACCAGATACTGGCTCGTCATTTACGTGAAGTTTCACTCAAAAACGTAATTATTTTTAACTTTATATCGAATGAAATATTGAGAATACTGAACTGGGCTGGGTGTAAAACTCGCTTTGCCCAGAACAAAATGCTACACAAGGAACATTGTAATATTCCATATTTTCCAAAAGAACTGCGAGTCGAACTTATTCCCAGATAATTGATCAGTAATCCAACGCCGGACTTTTAACTTACCTCGTTTTTCTATGAAAACTATTTAAAAAGCTGGAACAGTACAAAAAATTGAAAATACGTTGATGTGAATCTTTGATCAAAACACCTTTCTGGGATTCCTGAGCAATCGACCTACGGCTTTGCGTACCTCCTTTGACCGGATCTCATCCCGTAGAAGGGTGGCTCTCTATCCGTATAGTAGCTGGCTTATTGCGACATAGTTCAGGAGGTGCTTCCTTAGCGTCTATATAGGTGGTGCTTGAGCGTGCTCGTAAAGCTACCTGAAGAGATTAGTCAGTGATCGACTGTATCCGCAAGGTCTTCGGCAATCTCCCTTTTCCCAATACGCAATAAAGTGGAGAACGAGTCGGCTGGAGCCGAACATGTGAAAGAATGGAGCGAAGTGCGAAGAAACTGAGGTTCAATGACAAAGACCTTTGGCTGAAGACGAACCAATTGGAGTCGTTTAAAAATCATTATTTCAATGTGGAAGTGGAATTGAGGTTGACCCGACGATCTGGATTTAATAAGAATTAGTTTTTTTTAGAGAAGACTTGATGCTGTACAGACAATGAGTGTTGAAGAGATAGGAAAGATGGTATCGGAGCAGACCTCACGACAATTTGAAGCTCAGAATGGACACTTTTTATATGCTGACACTGAATCAAACGGTAATTCACCAAAACGGTAGACCAAACATCGGTAATACACTATCAGTACAACCCTAACGGATCAGTGAGTCCTTAAATAAGTCCCAAAAAAGTAACTCAGAATTTGAGTCAACAGTTAAAACCCAAATTGAGTCCCAAATGAGACTCCTCTCTCACAAGAAAGTCCCATTTGAGATCCAATTTAGGTCTTATTTGTCCACCTGAGTCCTGAGTCCCAGTTGGGATTTTCTCTGGAACTCGTTGATCCGTCGGGGAAGAGACCGAAAGTTGTCTGTCCGTAGTCGTTATCCATTAAACAGCCACCACTGTTCCAGAATCGACAATTCGTGACGTGCAGATATTGAATGTCAAGATTAACAAACTGAACAGCGTTGATAATACGAAGAGTCAAACATCGCGTACAAAGTAAATGGCCGTATACCACATGAAATTCAGCACTAGCCCAACATTAGCAAATGTTTGCCAATTTTCCGGCAAGCAATATCGGCTTCACTTGCGAGCGACCATTGTTTGCCAATGCTGATGGATTGCCGTTAAAAAAAAACTATACTAGCTTAAATCAGACAGCCAACCGGATGCCGATCCGGAACCTAAGCATAGGGTTTCAGCATGTATAAATACAATCGCTCATGTTTGAGCTCAACGCCGCTTCTTAACGATTGATTACCCGTTACTACCCGGGACATTAGTCGTGTATATGAGGCGATGACCATATTTCTATGGAATATTCAATCATCCATTCGGAAGTAATTCTTGAATGAAAAAAAAAAGAAAAACACGACGACTCAACATACATTGAGTTTTCAAGTCTTGCATTTTGTGCCATGGAATAAAGAAATATCAAATAAAGGGCGAGTTTTTTAAGCTCCATACCTATCATTTCCACTTAATGTATACCAGGCAGAGAACAAGAATACTTCATTATTCTCAGACAGGTTTCTGCGTTACAAGGTGGAAGAACTATCGTAATGCATGCGAAAATTTCACACTATTCCATACGGAACATCCGCAGTTTGAGCTCCTAAGGTGTTCCAGCAATCATCGCTGGTATATTGTGAGATCCCTATACCATCCATTATATTCATAAACTATGATGCAAGGGTACATATGAATATGTGTTCCTAGTTGAATGATAGTGCTCTGGGAATTATAAACGTATGTTCTCAGGGATTATCGACTCAGAGTCATAACAGCGAACGTGAGGCTACGAAGACCAAGGAGCACAATGACCTGCTAGCTATTGAGAAGAGACGTGGGCCGCAATAACTATGCTTATCGGGGCAAAACTTCATATACATGGATAGTCACGTATACGTTAAAGTTATATTCGTCAACAATTCTTTATGCACGTTACGTAAGTATTATGACAGTACAAAAGATTTACATTCAGATTTATAGCAGAATTAGCTATCAGATACCCACCTGTGTCAGATGAATACTAAATCCCTGTCAGGAATAGTTGAAAAATCGAGATTAAGCTACTAGTGAGACTGCAAAGTATCGAGGAGAAATGATGCGCTCTATTTTTTTCTTCGGGGTCGCCGAAGTTGAAAAGTCGTCTAAAAGCTCAACCATTCGACTGGTAAACATATCTTTAGTGATCGCACTACGATTATGACTCACACTTCTGATGGAAGTACTAACTTGGCTATAATTGCTTTTTATATTCAAAACCCAATGAACAGTACATTGGGGTTAAAGATGCCTGAGGAATTTCCCTTTCACAATTACTCAATCATCTTTGTCAACGTTGTCAATGATTTATTAGATATTCTTCTCATAAATGGATGTTATATTAGATGAGAGCTCGCCATCGCTGCTTCTATCGTACTTCGAAAATTTCCATTGTAATGTAATACCGGAAAATGGGCGGAAGAACGGTGTCGCAGAGGGATCAGCTCTATTAAATCATAAATATTCTAAGAGCTACATTTCGCCAAGGGAGAACAAAGCTTTCTCGGTTCAATGTAACAATTGAGGATCCCGGAAGATATTATGGTGCGCATATGGACTCATTACTAGGAGAGAAATTATCTCTGATATATTTTCACTATTGTATTCAACCACGACGTGACTCAAATTACACCCTCTTACTCGAAGTATAAAAATAGTTCATTGTTATGATATCAAGATTAAATTCCATTTATTATAAATGGAATTGGGATGCGAATACTGTTTACTCACCGGTTGGACTTGGCGTTAATTCTTTCATGTCGATTATCACATTGAAATCGTAAAAATTGAACAGCTCCAATCTTGGTCCTCTTGCGCTTTTCTGCAGTCCGTGAATCGCTGTTGTCACCGCTTTCGTGTATTCTCGGGTACCGAACAATTTGTACGGGACAACCATTCCCACCTGTCATAACATTCGATCCACATATCAATAATATTAAATACCCTCAATTTTGAATGAATTTTTCAACTTATCGAGAACGATTGAATTATGATTTTGATGCTAAGCTTTGCAATTCATTGGATTTAAGCTTTTGGAAAACTATTAGCAACTCATTCGATCTTCATTTTTTAGCATCATGTATTTCAGATATTTCAGGTTTACAAAACATGATTGTTTTCACAATGCCAAATTCACAACTTTTGCCAAATCACCTGCAATTTTTCGAACGGAAAACTTGCAAAATCTAATGACAGCTTTTTTTCGATCAATTTCAATCAATAAACAAATCGTATTTTCGCGTATATTATCAAGGCAGAAATACATTGCGACCGTCTGAACGAACGCTGGCGTATATGACCGAATTCTCTTTTTTTTTGCTTATAACTTTTGTATTATTGATGTCAGTTAAAAAAATCATGCATAAAAGTTGCAGAAAATTCGATTCGCTGTGAAAACATTTTGATAAAGTTTTTATAAGCCTCATAGTTGCCAAGATAATTTGGAAAAACTGATTTGGCACTCAATTTTAAGACTGTGGACTCCGCGACCCTGAAAACTCAAAATAACCTTCATCACCGCCCTCTTGACACAACAAAAAAGATAACTTCTGCTGACTGAAAATGCAAGGTTGATTTTTTTTCTCAATCAAGGTGTTTGATCCAGTGAATTGTCTTCATCTTTGTAATGGTTTTTATTATTCATTATTACTTGTTGGTTTAAAAAAAAAATAGTTTCTCCAAATAATTAGCTCCTTCCCAGCTGTATATTTGAAAAAGTCTTCAAACCACTTGAGAATCATGAAAACTTTTAACTGATGGGAAATGCCTCAAAACGAACAGTTTCTATCTTTATCATTTCATCTTGAACTATATTCCTCGCATTCATTATAACTTGCTTTTTTATATAAAATCGAGATAAATATTTTCGTTCCAGGAATATTTCTTCATTCGAGAATTAGTTGGAAATGCACTCCAAACAGAATGTCTTGACTGTGAAACTTCATAATACGTGGAAAATTGTAAAACACGGAACAGCATTTTTATTCCCGTTGTGTAATCCTCCTGCGCAAGATAAAAGAATGGTGGATCACTTTAAAGCGTAAAGTTTTTACCCACAAATCCTTGACTCTCTAGTTCGTAAAATGACTTGAAAAAAAAAAAAATTTTGTGTGAATTCAGAAGCCTGCATGGTACATTTTTTTGTGTGCTGCAAAAGCTTCAAAAAAATTCAGTATTCCGTGAGAATATTCCTAAAAAAAAGACAAGCTGAATGATAGAGACAGAGATTTTAAATCATAAAAAAAATCAACTACGAAATACTAAAAAAAAAAAAATGCTGGATACGTCGAGCAAGTTCGTAATTGTCTAGTAAATCAACAAGCCACAGACATTTCGAACTTTTTCGATATCTACAAAAGTTGTTTCCGGCAAGAAATTCTGTGTTCGTTCAACAGGATTGAACGGACCCATAGAAATTCTCTGTTGGTAAGGATCGATCGCTTCCACCGGAATTGCGTGTCCAGCGTGTCCAATTTTATTAATAGTTCGCCATTTCGGAAAACGCTTTTAGTGTTCAATTCCCAACCACAGTCGATCGCGGTCAAACGCATACATGCATCGTTTTTTTTTCTCACTTTTTATAGAATTTGCATCAGAATTGCAAAGGTTGAAAGCCCACTTGAGAAAAAATAAATAAAAAGAAATACCCACTCTGATCACACAGTTCAATTTATTGTTAGATTACCGTGTTAGATACTATGTTCTATGTGAAATGTATTTTTCATTTCGGAGTCACTAATTTTGGTAAACTTGTTTCATTGGTATGTAAAATGTCTAATGCAGTACTGGCTTAGGTGATAATGAGAATTTAAGAAGCTTTTGGAGTATGCAAGTTAAGGCTGAAAGTTATGTGCTATGTAAGCCCAAGAGGCGTATAACAACCACTAACGTTGAACAGTTAAGCATAAATGGTCTGCGATGTTTAGAACGTAAACTTCAAGAAACTAATGCAACAGTGGAAAGTTGACGGTATGCCTGTTCGACGTAACGCAATACACAAAAGTGCCATCTATTTCGCTCGGACAAAGAATTTCGATGACTAAATCGATCTGCGTAGGTAGGGGTGCAAGAGAACATAAAAAGTTAAAATCTTTAACATGTTTTTTTTTTCTCTTTTTGCTGTCCCCTGCCAGAAGGCTACAGCCGGATGAAAACGTGATATACACATGTACAAGTATTCTTCTAATTTCTCTATTACATCTGGAGCTAGTCACGCTCATATTTAATTTTCTCGCAAAAGATACGAGCACTGGCAATCTTCAATTGTGTCAATCAATAATTTTTTCTGACACGATATTACGAACTTCAGCAATACGGTTTAAGAAAAAAATGAGAGGAATCAAGTACCGTGACTGCTGTTTGAAATAAAGTTGAGGCACATCAATCACTATTGGATCGACGGGAAATACCGGATTTTTAAGTAGTAAAATCTGCATTCAGTCAGACTTGAATTATGGTTGAAAGCATGAACAGAAAGGCACTGGATATCGCCACTCTCTATTATCTAAATGGAAAATTAGTTCTGTCTATTCTTATTATCAGAGCATATGATACCGACCACATAATTAGGTGCACAGCACTTCACAGGCTTCTTTATTATGAAAGCGATTATCGATTCAAGGCTCTCCACCTGTTGCAGGTTCCACGTATTATCGATTGTTACGAATGAATGGACGTGAATAGAGATTCACATAGAGGAGGCGTAGGAGTTAAAGGAGAAAGGCCAAACGCTTCGAGCTGCTCGTAACTTTTGCCTTGATGGTCTCGGGGGGATTGGTAGCCCCATAAAGTACAAAAGATCCGCTCCTATGATATTTGATCTAATTTACCATCACTGTTTAACCAAAAGAAAAATATATTGTTTTCACGGACCCAAAAAGGCCTTGTCATTTTGACCGGTGATATTTTATTGGAAATTATCTCAACGTTGACCGAAAGCTGTACTCAATACTAATTTATTGAAGGTCCTATAACGACATTCAAGTAATTCCAAGACAGTCTGATAAAATATCCGACCGCTATACATTAAACCCTACGGCTGCCCTAAATGGGGGAAAATGAGAAAATATCTGATGAGGGAGAAGGTAAAACTCTGTATATCGAAGGCCTCTTTGATAAAATCGATAGTGATTTTTTTTTTCCGCCAGCTTGACATGAAATAGTTCTTTTCTTCCATTCCTGACTTAGATGCATGGTAACGAATCGAGGCATTCTCGAACAAATTGAAAAATGGACACGATAACTTTCCCAAATCTCTACTGACTGAACCCCACTTTCTAATTAAAAATTGACATTTTACAAATTGCCACGTCTTCAGAAACACAATGCCATTTTGTACATTTATTTTCTTATTTTTTTACAAACCAATACTTTAGCTACGAAGATCTCATTCGTTGAAGAATGTTTTTCGTAATTCCTACCAGCACGAGATTCAGAGTCACAGAATTTTTTAAATTCCTGAACTTTTCATCTTCCTGGGAATGTCACATTTGACCTATAAAGTTGATATTATTGTCTTTTGACTATCCGAAGCACCTGACTACCAATACAGGCTACAAGTATAGGCAGTCAATTTTGCAGACGTCCAATATAAATGAGAGCAGTTACTTGAAGTTTCGGCTTTGGACTTCATTGCTCTCGATTCAGACTTATAGAAAAACACTTATAGAGTATGCCCATTATTCTTCACTCTAGATTGGCCTAACCCTTCATAAATAGTGTATTCCGTCTGCAACCGAAATACTCGATATGCAGAGTGTTTTATTAGTATTGTAAATCTTGGTGAAACATGCGAACATCCTTAAAATGGAAATTCTCTGGATAAAGGGCAAAAGAGTACATAAAAATTGATCCCTATTACCGTCACTAAACTCTAAGGGGTTTTCGTCCCTTAGAGTTTAGTGCATTCGCCCTCCGAAGCACAAGACCAAGCTCGTGATGATTGCTCTGTGGGATTGTGAGAATGAATCGCTAATGGAGAGGGGGCCAATTAACCGCAGCATGGAAGGGGCTTACGATGGTACTGAGGCTTGAAAAGGGGTTTTGAAAACGAAGGCCTAGGGGCCATACCATCGAGAAATCATAGTGAAAAAAAACTCAGTCATTTCAGTGTGCTGAAAACAAAATATTTTAATCAATACTGCACGAGTATAAATAATTTATCGATTAAATTTTTATTCAATTTATGCATAAACGAATTCGATGTCAGATCAGCTGTTTTTAGAGCCACAACTAAATGCGAATACCGTTTTGAGGATCATGATATCGCGTGTACCATTTGACTCAACGATGATATTCACATTACGTTTGAAATGCAACGTATTGGACATAGAAGCTGAACCGTTGCAGCCGATTTTTTGTCGGCTAGCTTCACGGGTTTACAGGGGAGACAATTGAATTTCTATCCTATGGCATACTCGCCAATTACAGATCTCGTATTCTCTCTCACGTTTCTTAGGGGTTCCCATCATTTGAAGAGGAAAGTAAATAAAACACACATGGTTACTACCTTGCGGCGAAAAGCTACCCTTTCAGCTCTGTCCAACTGTTTTATCAGGAAGGAAACAAAGTTTGATCGGAAATTCAAATGTGGACTACGATACGACAAACGAATCCTTTGCAAGATAAGTAAGGTTTGGAGAATAAAACAGATCTAGAATCCCCGTACTTGGACTCTCCCATCTTGGACGATTTTGCTCAGAAAAATAAAACTGCTTCCAAGTTTTGTCTCTTGATTTTTTATATTCCGTGTGAAATAATGAAAATTCCGAGAATAAAAAATGATCGTTTCTGCTTCATTAAGGAAAATAGAGCATTTTCAGCAGTCAACGAAAATACGTCGAAATTCAACGTTTTTTTCGCTTTCATTAATGCAATATCTATTTATCATGACCAATAGATAGAAATCGGATGGACAGGCTATGAAAAGTGTTTGTTTTTTACTGCCGCAAAAGCAATAAGTGATGAAACCATATATATGCTATTCCACCCCTTGAAATACAGACCTGAGGGATTAGTTCCCCTAGAAACCCATCTGTATATTGTTCAAACCCTCGAGATTTCAAGTTAGAAGTTTTGTCCTGATGAAACCCACATCCAATTTGCAACCCTTGGGATTTAAACCTCAGGGTTTATTTTCTTTTAAAACTTTTTTTTTTAAGCTACCTTGGAATATCCACATTTTCTATTTTGCCAATTTTATATAAAGTGTGAACCGATAGTTTTTAGTTATACATCTTGAATTGTATTTAAAAAAAAAAAATTTTCCTACTCATCTTATGCTATGTCTTAAAAAATTGTAATTTTTAGATATAAATAAATCGTTAATCGTGCTTCGTCAGCAACTCGACTTCGCTAGCAGCTCAGCTGCTACTTGATTAACGAAGTGCTAAACAAAACGTTTACAGGTTGTTGAAAACTTGATCATTCGAAAAAAAAAATCATGACTAACGATCGATTTATATCTAATTATTTCAATTCGTATAGAAAAATTCTATGAAAATGCTTTTCCACATTCAATCAATGTCGAAAAAGTTCGATGATTGGCTTTCGACTGATGTTTATCCGAGGTTCATTCAAATATCGAAATTTTGATTTTTTAAATCGATAAACCGGAAAAGCATTAGAAGAAATTCAAGATTTTTATCTCAAACTACCGATTTGTTTTTCAGGTAACTGCTCTGATGGAGTAACGAATGCAATACAATTATTGGAAGAATCATTTTATTACGATAATTTCTGGGTGCACCTTTGGATAAATTCGCTCGATATTTTTCAGTAAAGATACGATAAATTCGTATGAATAATCGACGCCTAGAACTCATTTTCCCAACGGGAAATAAATAATCGAATGAATCTGCAAAATAAATCGCAATAGTGGAAAATACCAACTCGTGGCGTTGAGGAGTTGGTATTTGAATTCAACGTACCTTTAGGTAAATTTTGCTCGCATTTTTTGCAGAGTTCGATGGATGCGGTGGTGTTGGTTGTACGTAATGCGGTTGTGACGTCGTCGTGGTTGTCGTCGACGGTATTATTCTCTGCCTCGTTGAAGATGGATTTTTACCTTCACCTATTCGCACACCCGAATTGCCTCTTCCCGTACCACTACCACGGGAGCTCGTACCAGTGCCGATCTTGATACTACTCTCGCCTCTTATCACTCCACTGCTACCGCGAAAACTTTCGTAACCCCGAGCAGCGAGTAAAAGACATGAGAAAACCGCCAGTGGCGGAAATAATGGTCGCATTTTGCTGGTATCTTGATTCTCCTTCACTTATTCACAAAAATTCATTGGTTTTTAAATTTTCCTGTTTCGATGATGATTTCCCATGACTATTCATTTGAAAGGGCTTCAAAAAATATCTTCCATATTTTGAATTTTATCAATTTGTCGTTTGTCTTTCATCCCAGATTAAGAACTAGTCAATTTTTTGTTTCTTTCCAATCTTTTCTCTTTCACCACCCCTTCGTTTTAACTTATCGATTGTACCTACCCCCTACAGCCCCCCACTCGCGTTGGAGTTCTCGATATCCATCCCCTACACTTCTCCTCAGCCTCTTAAAATTCCATTCGGCATTCATATCTTGTACAACCCCCGCATCCAACCAATCATTTTTTTTTATTACTGCTTCTTTCCAGACCCCCCAGTTTTGTTTCCAACATTACTGAACCTAAGTCACGATTACGATTGAAAGTGATTGGACGCCAATGAATTCCCGTGATATATATTTATCATTCTTTCAACATTTTCATCTTTGAATAATTTTGAAAAACATCGAGCTCTTTAGTTTTCTTCACTTCTAATGACTTTACACTCACGATACGATTAGTAGGGTCTTAGATAACTTCTCGTGCTAAACAGTCGTTACGAATCGAACAATTTGTCGTTTTTCAAATTTTCTATTATTTTTTTCCTCAAGTTTCTGATAATGGAAACACTGAACATTCGGTTACACTATATTTTTCGCTGGCTTTCCCATCACGTACGTTTCCATGCTGGAAAAAAGTCGCTGAGAATTCCTGCAACACAAAAAGTCGACGACGGTCTTTAGTTCGATCTTTATATAGTAAAATTATTCTTCTCACGATATGTGAGAAAAATTTATAATGAAAATCATGATTGTTAATGTTTTCGTAACGTATATCAATAATAATTATTATACTTTTATTCTCCAAAAATACTTGATGAAAAGTTGAGGAGTTGAAAGCTTCAATAATATGATTAATACTAAAAATGTTTGATTGATGATTTCTTTTTCATAATTTTTCACATTTTTTCAAAATTTTTTATCGTAAGTCTTTTTAGTTCTTTTGTCCAGCAGCATGAAAAACGCTTCAAAGCCGCTTTTTTCGAAGATTTTCGTTTTCACGTGCCTAAATGAATGCTAAAACTCTGGTAAAAAGAATTGTAAATAAGGGCTTGGAAAAAATTCTTGAAAAATCAGGATCCCTTTGATAATGGTACAAAGCTCCAGGAATTTTCATGTATAATCTTTTCTTTTCAGTGCTCATGGACGAAGAGTAAAGTAGACGAAAAATTGGGTCCAGCTTGCAGTGAGAGGACAGAAAAAGCTCTGTTTTTTTCTCGCTCCCTTCGTCCTGATTCACTATCGAAAAATCTGGGGTATAGCTGAATATTCTTGAAGTCTGCATAGCATGCAGTATTTTGGAACGCAAAGTTATCGTTTCTACGACGACATTAATATTATTTCATCCTTTCGATACTTGAAGTCAAGACGCTACCACATTTCTATGTATTTATTTATAAATAATTATAATAAAATTAAATTTCAAAAGTAACGTTTCTTATTTTTTCAATGTTCGATCGCCTTTTGTTTTTGCCTCAAAAACCATTCGAATAAGATTTGAAAAACTTGCCCGTAAACAATGGCTTTTTTTTTGTCACATAAAGTATATATAAAAGAAGGTTACAAAAATACGAGTACGGAGAGTAGAAGTTTTAGCAATATCTCACATACGTCGTTTGCTCGATTCGGGGCATCTACGACTGACTGTCGTGCTTGGCATTCTTCGAATGTTCGTACCAATGCAATGTTGGGAAAAATCGTCGATTGAATCGTAATAGGACATACGTGCAGAAGAAGTACATCGGCAAAGTGTGGAATGAAATAAGAGAGGCTGCAGGATAGATAGAAAGAGAAGAGGAACGAGAGAAACGGCGAAATGGAAATAAAAGTAGCAACGAGCGAAGTAAGAAAAGGTACCGCGTAAGCTTGCGGCTTACTTTCACCGGGTTATAAAATTTTTCGATATTGCCTCCACCTCCAGATTCCCCAAGGCAACGTGAATAAAATACCCTAACAAGAAACGAAATCGATATTCACTGCGCTCGACGAAAGATCATCGAAAGAAATAGTAATCGACGCATGTTAATTGTTCGTTGAAAGAAATGACATTTAATCCGTTCGACGAAAATCGTTATTAAATATACGGTATCAACAGAAATACATCGATTTTCAATGATTGTGTATAATGAAAAGAAATACTCAACCACTTTGCTTCAGTAAATATCTTTCGACGTTGTTTGTTTTCTATATTCGATGTTTCAATATTGCACCAATGGCCAAATATTGGAACGTTTCATTATTTAATCGAATTCACAGAATCATGATCACAGAACGTTTGATGCTTTCATCAGCCAATTATTCCGGATATCCAATAATTAGGGAACCAATTTTGAATTAAGATGAATCATAGGAAGAGTAGAGATTTCACGTAATTATTTTATGGAGTCGTAATTTCAACTCAAATGTAACATCGAATGATTTTAAATTACTGTTCTGATAACACGTATAGAATTTCCTAGCGAGATAAATTGTACGATTCAAAGGTTTTGTAAATAATAAATTTCAATAAAGTGAGGAATGTTATTGGAGCTATTCGTAATTGATAAAGCGTATCATTTTTGTCCTCGATTAAATGCAATCACTGTTACGGAATCATTGAAAACGTTGGAATGACGTAGGTAATAATATTGAAATGTGACTAACAAGTTTTTAAAAAAAAATATGTTGAAAAAGTTGAAACCAGTAGTACGAAAGCAGTCCGCGATCAAAATCATGGGCGATAAATATTGCTTTTGAACATCAACGACACTGCCGAAAATTTTATTTATTGTGGTTTGATTTTTTAAGTAAATATTTGTCGTTTGGCTCACCCGAGAATCGGCTCGGAAATTTTGATGAAGGTTTGTCATGATTTATAAACATCATAACTACTAACTGTGTATTGGCACATGACCTATTTTGAGCTTGAAAAAACTTGATGAAAAATATTTTTTTACGATAAAAAATGAATTTCTCAGTAAACTTTTCGGTAAATGGAGAATTGATCTAAAGAAAATACGTCCCAGGAAAGCCTCAGGAAAAATTTTCTCCCGTGGAATTCCATCCACTCCACTACTCCGCACACACACCCTTATTGAACGTTCGAACACAATCTTATGACACTACACTGAAAGTTGCCTTTTCGCCACGTTCAGTATAATTCAGCAATCTCCCAACTCAAGTTCAATGATTCGTGTTTCCGTGAAAAATTTCGTCGTGTTTCCTGATCCCCCTCATGAAACATTTCAAACACCGAAAAACATCCATTCACATCCAGAAACGTTTTTTCCGATTCATAATTGAAAATAAAAAAATAATTAGGAAAATGTTTATTTTTTTACTTTTTCACCAAGTCCAAAAAGTCCATGCATCAACATGTAAGAAATGATCATGATATTTGAAAATCGTAACAAACCTTTAACAAAATTACAAAGAAAGTAATTTTTATCCCAAAAAAAAAAAAAAATTTCTCTTCAAGTCCAACAAATATCATGCTCTAACATAATATGAGTAGCTGCGATGTTATTAATACATAACGAACTTGAATGAAATGCAGGCTAATTTCAAGACGAGGCGTGATTCGAAATATTGACCCATTTCTGCTCAAAATCAAATCGAACATACAGATGAAATGTTAAATATTTATAAGCCGACAAAATATTTTGCACACAAAGTTTGATACGTCGATACAATTACGGTACATCGCTTTGCGATTTTGAATACATTATTATTGGAATTGTTCAAGAATTATTTCGAGGCAACCACGAAGCTTAGCTCGAAGGGATTTCAAGGAATTAGTTTGTAGTTACGTGGTCGCAACTCGGTCCATGTCCTAGAGTCGCTACAAAGGTTTAACCTCAGGCATGCTACTTTGACACGATACACCGTTACGTTTCAAGCTTTCGGGTCATGTTATCCTCGTTGTAGATAAAATTTGAGCCACCCTACATTATGCTGCACGTTCCACTCGTGAGACGAACCGAGCAGGGAAATCGATACACCTCGTTGCTGTAAGCGACAGAGCACATCGATGTTCGACATTCCCCGAGCTTGCAGAATTTCTGTCTGGAGGTTCCGAGTCAACGAGCCAAGAATTTTGCACCCACCTATCACATTCTACAACGAGTTTTTGCCCCTGATTACCATGGGAATGAGAAGCAAAAAAAGTTTGTGTTTTTTTGCTGTTTTGCCGGACCAACAAATAATACATACGCATATGTTAATTAGATGTCTATAAATATTTGGGATTTTACTTTTCTCCTTTCTTCATCAGAGTGATCAAAATGTGGAAAAATTTGAGAGAGCTCGAGATGCCGTGATGCTCTTTACGTTTAAAGAAAACAGCATTTCCACGGGGTCAGAACATCATGCATCTCTCGAACGCATCACCTAGGCTTCAGCAGGATTAGTGAAAGAAAACTCGTTTCGACTTTTCAAACATGGTTTGCATCTCATCACTGAAAGCACTCGATTGAACGAGAGCCTGCAAGCACGATACCGAACGAAGACGTGTCATCGAGAAAGTTAGTACCTACAGTCGTCGCACAAGCTTGACATACAGCCTTCCAAAGTTTCGAGTCAAGTAGAAGGTTTTTATGTTTCCTTGAAGAGCTTTCGCCATGAACAGTCTGTCAAAGCTTGAGATCTCGCAGCTGTAGAATGTCCGGGAACTTTATGGAGACGAGTTAATGAATTTAGAGCGGTGGGCTAACGTCATAACGAGCGACAACTTCCAGACGATGAAGGCTCCAGACTCACGGTTTACGCCAATGAAATAACTCAACAGATACTGAAGATAATGTTGTTTCCGAGATGCAGCTAACTCACGTCTTCCCCCCTTGTTTTAGCACTTTTCACTTTAATTCCACCGAAGAAAATACTGAACATCAGGTATTTTGTATCTCGTCGTAATTGACTTGACGATGAGAACATTCGTTATCATGTTGCGTATCCTCGAAATTGTCGTTATTGAAAATAATAGGTACACTCATGTAGTTCAAATGAGTTGCAACATTTTTGGAATATTACGACCTATTCGATCAGAATAGTTTGATTTTCCGTACGAAATAATTCTGAGCTGATAGTTCACTATCAAGCTTTCGGAATGTAACAACCAGAAATTCGACAATTTCATATAATGGCACTTATGAAGGTTTATACTATAGAAACACTAGAGTGTGACGATCCTTAAACCACTATACCGTGGGGTGAACTCGCAATCGGATAATTGGATCTCTACACCATATTGAAACCATCGGATATGCATAACTATGATAACCAAGCAAGGTCCCAGATAGTGGATTGATGCAGTATAGCCCTATTGCTACAGTCACTTACCGTTTGGCCTGGATTGGTTTGCCAAAATTCTCTATTGATCCTGCCTCTGCCCCGCTATTAAAGGGAGTCTTTGAAGCAGAGTATACGCAGGGATGAGTGCTTCGTAGAATTTCCATACTGTTAATCCTGCTTCAATGATGAAGCTTCATAAAGGGCTTTTATTTGCACTTATTAACCTCTGTAACTACTTACGAACAACCAGCTTAAAATACTAGTAAGCTACTAACTACCAACCATCCTGAATCCACACCACCCGGTGCATTGGCTTGCTGGCCAACTCTCTTCCACATAAAGTATTCGGAGGTGCATCGATCGAACATCGAATTTGTCGTTTCTTCGAGAATACACATCTAGCCCAGAGGAAGGTGCGAACAGGCATTTAGATCACATACAACATCTGCGTATGGCACATGCAAATAAAACTTGTCCATATGTTATCTTCATTTTTAGTAGATGTACCAACTCTACCGTCGAAAATGGAACTTGGTACCTGCGACAGAGTGACATAATTTCTCGGCAGCTTGTCCATAACAGATTGTGCTCATATGACAAGTTGATTTCAGGTCAATGGCATTATAGAAACTTTCGAGCTCTACAATGTGCTTGTCTTCTCTATCTTCATTCTTCCATTAAACGTGTTGACGTTCGGGGTTACTTACCAAACCACCTATAAGTTTATAAAGGTCTCTTGTGATGTCTAAGGCTAAACTAATATTGCTATCAATCGGAACTTCAACCAAGTTCACCAAAAACTTAATGTGAAATTGACGGCGACTGGAAATATTTACCACATTTAAAATCTCCCTAGAATACTAGCAAAATTAGTCTCCCATTGTTTCGAAGAAAAACAAAATTCGTAAAAACATATTGTAACCACAAAAAATATTTTCACTAATGCCCTGTGTGTTTTACAGTGACGTTTCAACAGTAGAATAAAGTCGATGGAACTACTGAGATAAGTCACAGCACAATTTACAATTGATTACAATCCTGCCGTTTTCCCTTCCTTTAACCGGTATCCACGTTTTTATTTTCGTCCTATTCCAATATTTTTCACTGATACTTTTACTTTCGACATGGATAAATTTCTAGAATGCCTACCAGCTGTTTTAACTTGTCCATTTGCCCACATTTAGTGTATAAGACATAAAATCAGTAATTAACTATTTTCAGAGTTAAGCCGCACTTTTTCATCAGCACCGGCTGTGCGCATCCTTATTTATGCTTGGCTCGATAATTTGCTGTTGAAAATATACTGCGAGAATTACCAATTAAACAGCATAGCGTATAACTCACCCCTATACTTGTTCCCACTTCTTATAGCGAAAAATCTAGCGTCGCGTTTTATTTTCATCGACAAAGGAAGGTTTAATTACTTTTGAAGATAAACTCGTTTCAAAGGCTGCTTCTCAAAAACCCCCTCTCTTGCGAGATCTATAAATTAAACTACTGAGATTCTCTATCATCCTGGGTAGAAAATGCATACGATTTATAATTATTAAAGATTCGCGGTAGCGAATCGAGACAAGTACATTTTCGAAGAAGATTTCGAAAAAAAAAAAACAAAGACATGACAGCTACCGTGAATCTCTATACAGCAAGGACCGTGTTTTAACCCAACTTTAAAAATTTGAAATCAGTTATTTACGTTTATCTTATGTTTAGAGAAATATAAAGCTAGCAGTTATTTTTTATTTTTTTTTCTCTTTCATCTAGAAAAAAAATCAATGCTGTAGCTATACGCATTACGGAGATCTCATTTATGTTAATGTCATTCGCAGCTCCAGTAGCTTGTTCGTCAGGCATAAATTTTCGCAATCCCTGAACGCAGCGGTTTTACAAGAGTGTGACATATGAAGTTGGCAATTTTTTGATATACTATCATGATACTATCATGATCAATCAATGATGACTGTGATGAGATGATGAATGAATGAATTCGTCGTGTCGTGAATGAATCTCGGTTTCGATAGAAATAATATACGCATATATCATGATTGTATTTACGGCGATTGAGACAAAAATGCATTCAATTAGCTTATATATATCTCATGTTTCTTCCAAACCTAATTTCTAATTGATATATATGTATATATATATATATATATATTATTGAAGGAAGCAGGGTATAAAATGGATAAATAATTCTTTTTTAAATATTTTCAATTTATGACATTATTATGATTTTGTTATTATTATCACAAAGAATAATGATGTCAATGTTATATGTATGGAAATTCAACTTCGATGGCGATGAAAATAATGCACGGTGAGAAAAGTATTGCACGACGATATTGTGACGATTATGGCAAAGACCCACGACGACAAGCAACCACGAGTTACGATAGAGCGGTGACGCTCGTCAATGGGGGTATCGCCGATGACGCTACGAGAATAGCGCACGATTACGGGCGTCAGGACAAATATCTCAAGAACGACGTGATCCAGCAGTGATGCTTAACGACGAGGGTTACTTCGGTAACGTTACGAGGGTGGCACGCGATTACGAGCATCGAGACGAATATCTACGGGAACAACGCCGTTCAGCAGTGACCCCCGACGACGAAGGTCACGTCGGTGACGCTACGAGAACTTCACGCGATTACGAGTATCAGGACAAATATTTTTGAGACCAATGCAGTCTAGCGATGACGCTGGACGATGAGGGTCACGTCAGCCGAGCTACGAGAGCGGTGCGTGATTACGAGTGTCAGGATGATTATCTACGAGAACAACGCGGTCCAGAGGTAGCGCTCGACGATGAAGGTTACATCAGTGACGCTACGTGGACAGCGTGTGATCATGAGCGTCAGAACAAATATCTTCGAGAACAACGCAGTCCAGCAGTGGCGCTCGACCATGAGGGTCATTTCAGTAAAGCTACGAGAACGGCACGTGATTAGGAGTGTCAGGACAATTATCTACGAGAACAACGCGTTCCAGCAGTAGCGCTCGACGACAATGGTTACGTCTATGATGCTACGCGGACGGCGTGTCATTACGAGTGCCAGGACAATCATCTACGAGACCAACGCGGTCCAGCAATGGCGCTCAGCTATGAGGGTCGCGTCGGTGACGCTATCAGGGCGGCGCGCGATTACGAGCGCCTGGACAAATATCTTCGAGAACCACGCGGTCCAGCAGTGGCGCTCGACGACGAGAGTCACGTCAATGGAGCTACGAGGACGGCGCGTGGTTACGAGCGTCAGGACGATTATCTATGATTTTTTTGCGATACATTTGCTATGACTGTCGTTTCAATAGTTTCGTTTTGTATAAAAATAATAATATTTACGGTTCTCGATAAATTAATCGCCGGGTAAATTGAATGATTTCACGTGAAGTGGGCTTATATTTGAAAGGTTAGCCGAAGCCAATGAATCAAGATCAAGCACCTGCTTAGGACGATCGTGGGCCAAGTCGTGGTCACCGCGGTGATTAGAATTGTTTGCGGTATCAGTATGTGCGACGGGGTAGCGGTTTTTTTTATGTCTGATTTCATTTCTCATTTAAAACGTATACCTTTCTTACATCAGTAAAAGAATTTGGATTTATTTGATAGAATCTGCACTTGAGGGGAAAATTTTTTGTTTACATCATATAACGTAGCTAAATCGTACATACGTTATTCCAGGATTCTTTCACATTTTATTCCATTGAAACTTCAATCAATACGAATGCCATACGGTATCAAAAGGTTACGATATTGGAATCGACACTTAGCTGTTGAGTTTCATTCAGTCGTCGGAACGACATTTTTGTGTATTCTTTTCCTCAAATTTGAGCTTTTCGAATAGTGAATAGTCACCCGATTGCATGGATGAATAAAAGACGTCTCCTTTTCGTAACAGATCTCAATCGGTTACGGTGAAATTCGACGCTCTTACAGAATATTCCAAAAGTTACAACGCTTACAGCTAAGGAGCAATTTCCCAAGGCCAGCATGAAGATCAACATGTTGTTCCGTACGACAAATAGGAATCTTTTTCCATATCCAGAAGAAAAAAGGGTTTAATAATGAAAGCATGATAATCGAAAATAGAAACGAAAATCGAACAACATTTTTGAAATTTTTCAAATATCAATGCCACATCCAAAATTTGGTATATAAATTTTTTAAATAAATTATTATAGCATTCTTGAATGATCTGAAATGCATCTCGAAATGTCCAATGGTTTTGTTACTGGAAAACGAATCTGAACTCCTCAACTTTCGAAATTCCTTCTGGAAATGCATTCAAATTTTTCAAATTTCCGCAATCTTTAAAAAATCTATAAGAAAATTTTGCTAATCAATTGATTACGGGTATCACAAACAAAACGATTGCTTATCGATTTCATTAGAAAAAACATGATCGCTGACTTTTTTAACTGATAATTCTTATAAATCATTTTTTAGATCTTCTTTCACTGTATTTCAGTGGTTATTTTTAAGTTTTTTACACAAAAATCATGAGGAATCTCATTTATTTTTATCAAATTTCAAACACGTGTTGTCTAGGTATTCTTGACTAATTTATAAGCAATCGTCATTCAAAAAATAAAATGCAGTTCAGGAAAAAACAGAATTTTCCTCACATTTTCGTCGATTCGCAAAAAAAAACTCTGATTCAATGAATAGTTAACTAAGAAATAGGAAGGTGAAAAAAGGAAAGGAAGGAACAAAAGATTGAAGAAAGGAAATTATACAAAGAAAATTATTATAATAAAAAAACGCGTTATGTCTGAATAAGTATTTGTGTTTTACACTTGACGTTTGTGTCCAAAAGTAAAAGGAAAGGAAAAAATTAAGAAAATATGGAAGTTTCACTTTATAATTATGCATTTCAATGTTGCAAAAACTTCTCAACGATTTTTCAGAAGACGAACAAGCGTACAGCACAGAGTTTAAATACTATAAGTTTATCATTGTATAAGATATAATTCGATCATTGATCCGATGCCAATCGATATCAACAAGAAACTAGTAGTTTTTAAAATGTCTAATGTTTTCATAGTAACGATCATTATATCGTATGAGATATAAAATGATTCGATCTGTTTTAATTGAAAAGCTATTGATGCTTTACAAAAAGCAGACAAATCACCACAAAAAAGCAGCACGCACGCGTGCTGTAAAAAAGTTGAGACAAGTACATTTTCGTTGTCCGCGAAAAAAATCATCCCATATTATTGTATTAGGCGTATCACCCGAAAAATTAACAATTTGTTCCTTACTAAAAATTAACTTGGGATTATCAAACTAATTCGAATTGCCTAAAAAATTACGTTCCGATTCTCATGACTTGAGACTTTACAAAAAGCGACTGAATAATTAGAGATGTGCTGAAACAGATATAGCCAAGTACATGAAGCTTTTCACCTTAGATATTCCCACAAACAATCGGATCCTGCAAAAATCTTTGAACCCTCTTAAGGAACGGTCATCAATTCTATACGGATCACAAAGAAAGTTGAAAAATCCGATTCTCGCTAAAAATAATGTTGCGTTTGTGGACCGGATACGCACAGAGTACTTGTCCGGCCCGAAAATTCTTCATACGATACTGGATGAAAATGTGCTGCTCCTTGCACGGTAAATTTTAATAATCATTCGAAGACATAACAGGAATCCATTGGAGCATGTTTAATGAAATCCATAGTTCTGCAATGTTAGCGCTGCGGTGAATTCGTAAGTGACAAATGGTCACCGATTAAGAGAATGATTCAGGCACTGCGAACGTCAGTGATAGCTGCCACGAGAGATTCAAATGTACCCAAAGAAGAACCCAATTATCACATTCGTTACTCGTGATCGCGTATCCTTAAGTTTTAATATAATTTGTGAAATAAAAATCTTCTCTTCATCCATTTTCATTTGAATAGGCTTTTTACTGAAGAATTTTCGGGCCGGACAAGTACTCTGTGCGTATCCGGTCCACAAACGCAACATTATTTTTAGCGAGAATCGGATTTTTCAACTTTCTTTGTGATCCGTATAGAATTGATGACCGTTCCTTAAGAGGGTTCAAAGATTTTTGCAGGATCCGATTGTTTGTGGGAATATCTAAGGTGAAAAGCTTCATGTACTTGGCTATATCTGTTTCAGCACATCTCTAATTATTCAGTCGCTTTTTGTAAAGTCTCAAGTCATGAGAATCGGAACGTAATTTTTTAGGCAATTCGAATTAGTTTGATAATCCCAAGTTAATTTTTAGTAAGGAACAAATTGTTAATTTTTCGGGTGATACGCCTAATACAATAATATGGGATGATTTTTTTCGCGGACAACGAAAATGTACTTGTCTCAACTTTTTTACAGCACGCGTGCGTGCTGCTTTTTTGTGGTGATGGTACTTTGTCGGCATAGAGTTTCCACTAACAAAGCATATCCGTGAATTTTCACAGCTAGAAATTTATACTTCAAGTATAATTTCTGGAAGAAGTAGTGTTTGAATGGCGAAACAATTTGATGTGGTTCTATGGACTCCTCGTTCATTTTGATCAAATTTTCAAACAACTGAGTGCTCCAACCAGTAAAAAAATGAAATTGAATAGCGAATGTGGATTTTTGGAGAGTACTTTTCATTTCAGTTTATGACACACTTTCATCTTACATGAATATATACTTGGGTAAGTGGTCACGGCAGGACCTCGTAGGAAAAGTTATCGTGGATAATAGAGGATAAAAGAGAAGCAGAAGTGAAACCTCCTCACCGATAAAATGTAAGAAAATATAGAACGACTTTCGGTCGTACGATAAATTCAATAAGACATGAGTTTGAGTCATGAGCTAGACGAAAACCACTGTAACATTTTCACGATGCACCCTTCCGGTGACATTGCCATGACGACCGAGCAAATGAAGAGCTAAAGGAATAGTTCCAGTTGTATTTGTATAGAACCAGAATGTTACAGTCCTAGAATCTCATGGATATAAATAGGATGAATCGTACTATCCACCGCTGTCACAGTATAAAAGTAGCGAACCCTCTGCTCTAACCACCCTTACCCTCATTTATTTCTTTTCCCTTTTTCATTCCTATATCTTCATTCGTCCTTCACATACATTTTACCGTTCCATCCAAAAAAGAACCCTGAAAATAAATTAGTATTTGCAGACCCTATTCGGCAAAAATAACAAGGATAAAACCAATTTTCAGCTATTTTATAAAACGTAACCACAAAACAAAACCATCCAAATATATTTCGCTATCTTTGTTAAGAAGAATATTGAAATGTAAGTTTTTCATGTTCGTCGAAATCTGTCATGTTCCTTCATTACGCCTCTGATATGGAATTTTATCAGAAAGGAAGAGAAATCAAAAATGGATAATTTCCTAAACCGTAAAGCAATTATGATTAATGTGATTATTGTTACATCGTCATGATCACAATGCATTCCCGACAACTTCGATCTTTGTCAAGTTGCGTATATGAATCGTTCAGATACCAGAAGAATAAAACAATTTTTTGCCAATACACAGAATTCTCAATAACTGTTTTTCATACAGTCATTTTTTATCCTACAGTAATCATGGTACATACGAAAAATCTATTCGAGTATGTAATAGTGCGGCAGCGCTCGCGTAGGCTTTTTCTTAAACCTCAGTGTCGAGGCGCTGTAATATCTTCTAACATTCCATGAAACGAGCACACAAAACTAAAACAGGAAAAAACTATTATTTCTTGCTTTTTCTATTTGAAAACGACATTCTATCAGTAAATTGCAGCCAGATTTTCTCTTGCTCTAAACGTTTATTCAAGAACGCTAATTATCAATAGAATATAATCGGAAGAACTTCATTCTCGTTCATTCGAGAATTTCGTTCTCGAAAATTGAATCGAATCCAATAGTTCGTTTTTTCTCACAAGATTTTTGCTGTACACGGTTCTGCAGTGAATTCCATAGGTTATGACGATAATTTTTTAACACCATGAAACTCGTTAGGCTTCAAATTTCAATCACGCAATCTCTCTCATTTTCCCTCTCACATTCTCTTCAGTGAACCAATCCTCATTTCCATCTATCCTTTCAATCCATTAACCAGCCCGTTCCTCATACCTCTGAAGTACATGTTTGACATGCACACGTACGATACGAGCTTCGTATCCATCAGATCGCGTCGCTCTTTAAATTATGTCGATCCGTTGCAGTTGACGTTCTTGCCAATCTTATTTAAAACGGTTTTACTCTACCGTTGGAATAGTGAAAAAAAAAAAAAAAAGTTCCACATTATGTGACAAACTTTCACAAACGACATTAAATCCATTTTGTTCAAGTGCAACGTGTAAATAAAATAGTTGATAAAAAGTCAATACTTTGCATTGTCAATACAGAATTTATAGCAGGTTTTGTTGGAATTATTTTGTTCTAAGACCAGACTTCTGCACAGTATTGTAAGTATCACGTAGATGTAGTGAGTTTGAGATACGTGCATCACCGTCGGAGTCTCCGAAGTACTCTCCTCGTGTGTCTTCGAACGTGGGCAAATGAATGTGAATGTTTTTGTTCGTACGAGGAGCACACGGGGATTACAAGAAAGGAGGCGGATTTGATAAAACACACGTGATTCCGGATTGCACAAGGTACATGAAAGGAGTCGCCAACGCCGTCGGCACGTCCGAACCGGGTTCGCGTTAAAATAGCTCAACGACTCTTTCAGGATAGTAGACAAACATTAGTCTATCGAGGGTTGGTATGCGGAAAATCCTTAAAGGTTTACAACTACGAGAGCACACTCAAATAAAGTCCAGCAGCGTATTTTCAGTGTTGAAACGGTGCAGTTACTTTGCAGCAACGCCCACGTTTGGATCTGGAAGAGATCCTCTTGGGATGAAAACGTCTGAGACGTGTTCATCAAGTGTACTTGAAACGACGAATTAACATTTAGGGGAGTGTCGTGGTGAATAAGGCGTAGTGACTCCATCGAGAGCTGCTAAATTAATTCAATGAATTACGGATCTGGTTAGTAGAGACAATTAATGTAACAGTCTCTACGAATCTTACAAAATGTCGTCAAATTTATTGCTTTAAAGTCGACCTTTTTTCCAGCTTTTGAATCGGATCGCAATGACGTTAAATTTTTCCAGTTCTTCGCTTCTCAAACTACGATCATGCTTATACTTATGTCGACTTTGTTAATCTCCATTGTAATTTCCTTAGTCAGTAAAACAACAGCTTCGAGCACTCCGCATGCATGAAAGCGAATGATGAAAATCCTGGATCTTGATTGTTGAACGTATTTCACAGCTGATGTATGCCGTGGAACACAAAAGCACTTCTATTGCCTAAATTCTCCGCCTGGGGGAGTGACTTGCACGCCCTATTTATCTGTACCAGCATGCAGCAGGATATCCTTGATTCGTGAACGTCTGAATACACGGTACACAGAATCCTTGAAAAGTTTTGGGACAGCTTGCTTTCGGAATATTTACAGACGAAAAAATACTTGAACTGAGAATTCAATGGTTCGAAAAGGCCTCAAACCTGTAAAAGACAGCCTGCCCCTGCGACCCTACATACTTTGAGAAAAAGGAGAGGTAATTCTCAAATTTAGCAAGACTAGCTGTCGTTGTGGTTTCATATATTGACTACATATAACAATGAATATGACATATATGTATAAAGTTAGGTAAGGTTTCGTATAGCGATTACACAAAGGCTGAAAAAAGGGAGAGATAAATAGAATACGGGCACCGACACATGAAACTCGACAATCACAAAATCGATTATCTGGCATCTCCCAATACTCACACGGATATGGCAAAAGCACAACCGGATATTATTGCTGTGGGATACGATCGTTGCCAACGGGTATATATTCTTTCTGTATTTTTTTTTTTCACTTGTATCTACGCTTGATTGTGTTCATACCGAAGGGGACAGTCCTTTTTTTTTTTTTACTATTACAACAACGTTTGCTCGCGTTGCGACGGTCGATTGAGCTTGCAGTGAATATTCAAAAGCTAACACAGTAAATATTTGGCTGCTTGGAACCTTGAAGTGTGATATATCAAGACTTTTTTTTTCAATTTCCATTTTCACTCTTTATTCATAAAAAATAATGACGAGAGTTTGAACTTCCAAACTATGCCGATATTAGTTCGAAATAACGATGGAATACACAATATTTTATAGATTTTTCGCAGCTATGAAAAATACCAGTCACGGACTCGTATTTCCATCAGCAACACAACCAAACAAAAAAAGCGAGTACTAAAGTTTCGGTGAAATCATCTACGTAGCTGAATTTACAGGGTTTTCGAACGTCCAAACCTCATTAACAAGGAGCTCTTCGTTTCTAACGCTTCAGCCCGACTCAATCACCGTTTGCTCAAATGGTGAAAAAAAAAACTTCATTTTCATCAGCTGCGAACATTTTCCGTTTTCCAATATATATTTAGGCGTCTTGTTTCCGTATCAAAATAGCGTAGAGATTTTACGGAATTGAGATATTCTGAAGTAGATATTTTCAAGTATACGGATTTATGAATCAAGTTTTACGATAAACGCAATAAACTAAATATAGATGTGTCAGAAAATAGATTTTTGCCCGTAGAGTTATGTAAGAATAGAGAAATGAAGAATAGGGTTGTGGCATGACTCTGGATTAGAGATAGCATCCATCGATTTGATGAAACGCAGTGATATTTAAGATCAGAGCTGAATCAGAGTAGAACAATTACCCATAAAACTATTTGAGAATAAAGAAATGAAGGACAGAGTTGTAGTACTGCGAGGTCAAGAGTCACAAACATAATTTGACCCTAAAAAGATGGATGTAGTACGCATTTATGAAGACTATGAAAGTAAATATGAATTTGCAATAAACTTGTTCCTACAACACCAGCATAAAACCATCAAATATTTGAGAATTCAAAATAAACATGACTTGAAACAAGAAAAATATTGTAAAATAAAAAGTACATGCATATAGAGGAGTCAATCGTAAAAGCTAATACCTGTAGCAGAGAATAAAGAGAAGAACTTTGGAAACTGGATGTATACAAAGCTTCAAAACTTTGAGGACAAAGAAACTTATAGACGTGGAGACGATAAAACCTGAGAAAACCCGTGCATTCTGTGACTCAAGAGTCAGAAGCTGAAGTTCGAAGGCTTAAAGTTTCGTGAACCCAAATCTCGAACCTCAATATAATTTGCGGACCTAGAGATCGCAAAGCGTTGATGGTAAAATTTTCTAAGCTCCAAGCTTTTAGGATCATGGAATAAGTAGTTTGAAACCCTGTTGACAGCAAAGTGACGCTCGAAAGTGGAAATTTATAAATGACTTTGATCGGTTCGAAGGTAGTAGAATATCTGAAATACTTAAGTCTCCGAAGATTAAACTTTACTTGTTCAAACACGATTATTTGATGTGCACCCTCCCCTTTTCCTCTCTCAGTAAATATTGTTTTTCTTTCCCTTTCATCGATTAATCACAATGGTTAATTTTTATCGCATATTTTTTCGAAGTAGTTGTGAGAAGTAAATGTTTTCATATTCAGCTTTGACCAAGATGATGGCTGTGATAAAATTTTCAACTCGATCGTAAAATCCAGAAACGTGTACAGGTACACTGCATTGAAAATACAATCTCCTGAAAGCTCGAAGCCAAAATATGGCGTAGCTTTCGCACGTGTAATGGAGTCACTGTATCTCTAGCTCTCTCTCCTATCGTGTTATAAACGTGAGGCATGATAGCCTTGGTATAAGACGTTTCTCAGCATTTAGAGCTGAAAAGGCGAGAGATGAAGGAATGGAAAGGGGTGATGAGATTAAGAGGGTAGATCATTTGGTACGATAAGGGAATTTCCACAGACCTTCGAAGTAGTGCTTTCACGAGCCCTTTAATAGCTGTGGTGAATTTCGTTTATTCCCTCTTCCACTTAGTTTCTAGGTTGTCCTCTTCCATTCCTTTGATAATGCAAACGCACATGCGGTTATTTCACCTTATCTAAATTAGCCGATTACGCAAATTTTCGATAAGATCAGACGAGATTTATATTTGTGACGGGAATTTATGCTTGCCCGAATATCAAATACTTCGCAGTTATCGCCCATCAAACCTCTTTCTTGTATACTCGAAAAAAATTTCCATAAATATTCCATTTTCATATTTATAACCCTGCGGTAAATAGCATGCAAATGTACCCCCTAAAGATGAGCACCCTCGCATAATTTTTCTCACTTTACTATCGCGAAAACAAGTTCCAATCAGACAACTCTGTACCCATTTAGAAAGATTATATTTTTGTCAAAGATTTTTTCAATATCATAAAAAATGTATTAAAATGGATTTTTTCGAACGATTTTTAATAATTACAGTTGAACAGAATTAAAGTTTTCAAATCTTCATAATTGTAAGCGCGGTGGAGATAGTTACAACGAAACGTGAGACCTCTACCAAAAAAAAATCCACTAGCAAGCTTGATATTTATTTCTTTATCGTTAAATTTCATTTCTTCAAAATATTAATTTGTTCGCATTTTATTTATGTGTCATTAAACGTGAATATAATTTGATGGAATATATTTATGATGAATCATTTTTTAGCCGCCAAATATCGTCAGTTTAATTAAAAGTGTTTTCACAGACTTATTCATAGTTTCTGTATTATTGTGATCTGAACTGAGAAAGATCGAGGGAAAGGTCAAAAATACGAGTGGCTGTGACAACAGAAAAATCACCGAATTGAAAAATTTCAGAAACTCTCATGACGGGTATAAAGTTCTCCCAATCGAAGTGAATTTCGTTCACAATAATTCGAAAAAGTGGGATATGAAAAACGTGATTACCAGTTCAATTTACATGCAGAGGCGAAAACCAGTAGTATCAATCAAGAAATATTCGGCAAAAAATCCGAGCCGGAAATACATGTCCCTGGAATTTATTAATACACAAAAAGCGAAACGAAAATTTTAACATAAAAAAATGAGATTCGTACTGAGATGATCATAAAATGCAACTCATATATAAAAAAGGTTTACATGTTACGTAAAAAATCCAAAATAAAAATAGTCTAAATTTAGTTTATGGTCCACAGTAAAACTTTTGTAAGCAATACTGGAACGGTTCGTTAGATTCCTGTGCTTAATTATTTCTTTTGATTCTGAGCGAATTATTTCAAAGTTAAATTCGTTTTTTTTTTCTCCAGATAATTCATGACTAGTACAGCCGATTTTCGTTCTGCTCCATTTATGGCTAAGAAATATGCCAATTCCAAGAAAATCTTTCATAAAAAAATTTCTTTTTGAGTTTTTAGAGCGAATTCAAGCTTTTATCATGTTGTAAAAATGTGACGATACCGTGACAAGGACAGCGTCCTTGTGATTCTCAACCAATGAGAATTTCGTCCTTTTCGCCGAGTAGGACTTTAGCAGAAAGCTGAGCGGATCCCGCCGTCCTGCTTGTTCTGCTGGGTGATTCGGGAGTAGGAGAAAAAACGTGCTGGAGCTTGCGGATGCTTTCAAAGAGCGAGATCGATCGATAACACACATAAAGCTTTCAATGTTACAAAGCATACAAGATGCGTCTATCCGATATAATGGTTGTATATAAGCCTTAAGCAAACACATCATACTCCCACTAAATTATACGTGTACACGTGTGCGCAAAGCGTAATATCGCACTCCTGTTGTTGATATTTATATATATATATATACATATGTTGTATTTTCAGACACTCATGTGTTTATAGTACCTGAAATATCAGATCACCTAAGTTGACACTCAACCACTGAGATCTCGGAGATGGCATTTATTTGCATATCTTCATGCTCCACCTGAAAGTCGTAAACTCGGTTCCAGTGGGATAAAAGTGCCATGAGAAGTCGGAAGATTAAGGACAAGAATATAAAAAATACATAAGTGATTCAGTACTATTAAATCTTTCATCTTGAATAGTCCCTCCGTAGATTTAATGACCTCTTCAGCACCTTCCATATCTTACAAAATTCAGTTGTTATCTTTTCCACGCCTGACTGCTCGCACAATAATCTAATATTGTAGATTTTTTTATTCTTTGCTGACAGCATGCAAAAACAACTAAGAAGATTTGAGTAAATTGAAAAAATACATTATTTCCTCTTCTCAGAACCGTTTTTTAGCGAAAATGATTTTGCAGCGACAATATCTAAGTTTGAGAATTTTCGACATAATTTTCGGCTCTTTGCAGCTCGATTTGGCAAGACCGAAAAACGTACCAAAGCTGGACTTAATGAAGTCTTAAGGTTACTTACTCCAGTATTGATATTAGTTAACGTTGTATGTCTGAAAATGAGAATGTACAAGTGCGTAAACATAGATCGAGCGGTGCTCTAATATGCTACGACAACAAAAGCTCACCGATGTGAATGAATGCAGCCAAAGGCTGTGCAAGCTCCGCGTATGAAAAGCTCGGACAAAAGGACCAGCGCAGGCTTTATCACGACCTCGTGAACACTGAGGTGCACGAACACTCTTCTGTTTCTGACCGCAACGGTTTCATCAAGAATTTCGAGATACAATCAGCTTTACTGAAATGAATATCAATATTTCTCGAAAGCTTTGTCTTTCCAAAATCATGAAACACCGATCATTGTTGAACACGCCACAAATACTGCTAATAGATTCAGTTGATATTTAACAACATGTGTCACGCTAAAAACGTTACTTGACAACTTGACACGATGGACCAGCCAACAAATAGTTCCCATTATTACAATCATTTCAATTATTACTTGTAACTAAAAATCGTTTTATATTAAAAACCTGTTTTCCACCGGTTGATTAATGATTTGTCATGGTTGCAATTAGCTCGTACATACTTGTGGTTACGTACATCCGTACCGAATATCGATTAATTCACCGTGCCAACGGCCCGACGGCCGTTCATACGTAGGTTACACAATTATGTTAAACAGGTGTATGCTCAACAACAATGACGAGAGGGTTGGAATTCCCTACCCATCACTTGATCTCGTCTGATCCAAGGTACAACGGACCACCAAACGCTTGGAGCTCCGATAACCCACGTTCCAAAATGACGCTTCCAAACCTTTAGCCGCTCAGAATACAGCGCTAATTTGGATGTTCATTACCACTTTTGGAAATCACCGAAAAATGCCAAATGCAGTGACCATTACTACTCCTTATTTGACTTCGAATCGGTGAATTATTTAGAGAGTCTCATCACTGAATTTTGACGTAGTTAATCTCGTAAATTTATTTTCCAAATAAATACGATTTCGTTCTCACACGTTGGCAAACTCTCACTATGTGATTCCTGGTAAATAATTCGTCATTTAATTTCATAATATTACTTGGATGAAAAATATTTTTCTGAGAGGGTATAATAAAAATTCTTGCAAAAGATTATCAGAAGGCACTGGAGAGATCCACTCGGTTGCAGAAGATTTTTACAGAGTCAAAAAACAAAACGATTTTTAAGAGCACAGGTATTTAACGAAACAAAATAAACCTGGAAAAGTCACTTGCTTTTCAAATTGGCACCAATGATAAGTTTTTGTGATGTTGTACGAAAACACTTTCAACGAATTAAAAGACACAAAAGCATGAAGGAATCGACGTTAAAAATGTTTCTCAAAGAAACGTTGAAAGCCATCGCGATGGGGAATAACGGCTGAACAATCTTTGCCCGTGATGGCAAAAGCTTCCGGATTCCGTTGAGAAGAAGAACTTGAGAAAAAAAAAACCTGCGTACTCTCGTTGCATAGTGATAAGAATGGAAAAATCGTGACGGAGTAAAACTTTTGTGATTATAAAAAGTCTTGGGTGCTAGATCTTACTGGATAAAAGCTTTTGAGTTAAGTGGAAAGTGTGGTTACTGTACAGACGTATACTTGTGCAATGAATGATTCACATTCTTTTCAGGTAGAGATAAGAAGAGAACATAATTTTTTTTCTAAGAAGCGATTTCACAGGGGAAACGTCCGAGTGCCAACAACTCGCATGCTCGGGAAGCTTCCAATGACATCCAGTTGATAACTTTGAAAAAACTCAATATTTAAAAAATTACGTAACGTTCACAATTCATGTGCGACAAGGACATGAGACTTCAATATACAAATATGATGGTCAAGCAACAGCACAGCAGCCATAAAGAAAAATCTTTTTCAAGTTGTAAATTTATCGAAGATATAATGTTCCAAACAGTCTCCACTAAACCTAAAGATTATATTTCGATTGCTTTGAATAAAATTACGTTTTCAAACACTCTTTGGATCCAGAAAAACCAGTTTTCGAATAATTCATGATAATAGTAATTGCGGACTCTTAATGAACTACACTGCCATCTCATCTCTGTCTTGATAGACAGAGAAATTCTCATTGTTATTTGCACCGTCTCTTCTCAAAAGTGGCTTATGACAAGACGCGAATCATCGTATTTTGTTGATCGTACATCGTACGATTCAGAAAATGGATCCACGAGAAACCAGGAAACAATTGCCGTCAGACCGGAGCTTCGCCTTCTTGTTAGAAAATTGTGAGATAGAAATTCTGTTCACCTATCCAAAAACTCGATCGGTATAGCAGCTTTTCGAGCTCTTGCTATTTTTGTGGTGAGTAAGAATATTTGGTACCAATTGAACCACGCGGTTGATTGCTGAAGTTGGATGAGGCTCTATGGATCGAAGCGATCCTCGCAGCGGTGCAATAAGTTCCAGCTAACTACTAGGCGGATCCGCATCTATATCAGGTGCCTCTACAGATAGAATTCTTCGGTTCGTAAACTTATTGTGCCGTTTGAATACCAAGTTTTCCTCTGGTTCCCAGGTCTTGGAATAATATTTGGGTCGTGGGCATCCCAAGATGGCCGTAACTCCACCATCGCGAGTGTCGTAAGCATTTGGTAGTGTGATGACGCACGCAGGGTCAAGTCAGTTTCTGACTAGTACACGATTCTATATACCTAAATTCTCTTCTGAATTCTTAAGTGTCATTTTAGCAGCGTCCCGAAGTTTCCAATCTCAACTTGTACTTCGAATCAATAGCGAACTTCCGTTTGAATTCATTTATTTCTTTCGATCGCTGTATATAACTGATCCAATTTTACAACATGAAAAGTGTGTGAGTGACATGCGGGGTATAAATCGCCTGTACGACTCATATATGATCGTGACTGCGCGAATTTTAGACGTTACGTGGATGAGCGTGTATGATCGACGGTACTTGTACGAGAACCGAAAATCAATTGTTAGTTTATTCATTTAACATTATTTTTTATCTGACTATTTTTCACGAATGAATATTCCACTATGCTTTTCACTTCAAGCCCAATTCGTCGCCCTAAATTGTACAAAACTTCCTGACCAATCTAAGTCTACTAATTTTTTGAATTTTTATTTGTGCCTTCATTACAAATTGGTGGCTACGTAAATTTTGTATTTATGAAATCTGTTAATCGAATTTTATTTTTGCTGTTGAAGCATAATTTTGCATCCAGCCTGCAACTAAATTAAAATCGCCAAAATCGTATGTAATATACTCAGCATAATTACTACACATTGAAATTTCCTTTCATCAATCGAACCATCCCTAAAAATAAAAAATAAACATTTCATGTTGGTAACAATATTATGCAAAATATGAGAAAACAGAGCTGAATAACGTAAATAATGCTCATAACGAAAAAGAAAATGAAAATTAGTTAATGTATTCACAGTAGATCCAATCCTGCATTCGTTAAAATGCAGCTCCCCAATGAAAGCGTAATTGGCCAGACAAAATTATCTTCTCATCAGATTTATTGTACTTTTTCCGATAATTGGTTGATTTTGGTCTTGTGAAGAGGGAAATTCCAAAGGGTTATTATTTGGATGAAATGAATCTGTATACCCCATTCAGTGTTCCATTCAGTATCCCTGATTTATCAGGGATACTGGATGAGATTACTCAATTATCCTTCATTCATGATTAGACTTCTAACGCGAGTAATGCAAAAATTGAATTATGTTCGAATTATCAATTGTTCGCGAAACAAGACGGCATATCCAACAAAAAATTTAATCCGTCTTAGGTTTCTGTTGGAATCAAATCGAGTAAGAAATATTTTTTTCTATACCTGAGATGGTAATTGGAAGTCACGATAAGAGTTAGGAAACCTCCCCTGTTCTCCGCGCTATCGCATTTGTTCTATTTCCGAAAGTACTGTTCTTCGTCTGTCATCTCCGGAAGAATCATAGTTATATGATCACAATATTTTCAACTTTAAATGAAATTCTAACTCATCAGATTGTATGAACTATAAAACAATTCGCTGCCTAATACAACACGATTTAGATGCTTTTTTCCAATAAACATAATTGAATGAAAAAATATATTGGCCATTAATTTTTCAAGGTGCTGTCTCGATTTCAGAACTATCGTCGAATAATGTGTACTTTTATTCCGGTACGAAGGTCACCAGACGTCAGAACATTATTCGCAAATCTTTTTTCTCCTCCATGTTTTATCTGGGCTGAACATTCTACTTTAACCCGTGAAATTTTATATATTTTCTTCGGAAAAATGTTCGATAACGATGATTCAAGAGTTTCTATTTTGTCTGCATAATAACCTCCAGCACTATATATTTTTTGTACCCATAAAAATAGCTGTTAAGCTGAAATGACGGTACTCTTCGATCCACCAACACTGTTAAAACCTATTCCTTGCGATTCCCAAGAGAAATATCCTTTCGCAAATGACAGGTCGAAAGGAGAAGTAACAGAGACTTGTTATGGCAACCTAACTCAGTGCTTGTCTGTTTCGCTGTCAGGCTATTTTTTCATGAAATCTACTAATGCCCCTCTCTTTGCTTTTTCGATAATGCTTATCGAAAAAATAAAGATTCTTTCTCAGATTGAATACTTTTATTATCTATGTGATTTCCACAGCTGATATACTCACACCAGCCCGTTCAAACGCGCCCTTTACGCGCAATAACTTCTTGCCTAACGTTATTTTTCTCAATAATAAAGTTATCCGTAGAAATGATCATTTATTATTAACTTCTAGACATTCTACAAAAATCAGGATTTTCTCGGGATGCATTGAGAACCATCCTTGCATGCTATTGTTTTTTCCTGTTCATGAATTATCAATAACGAATTTGATTATTCATAGATATTTTGAAGCACCAGTTGTCATTTTGACGTTTCAGAGCAGTCTGGATAACTCCCGAGTGAAAATTTGTCGTGATCTCTAGCACGAGACGCGAGTTATATTCAACATCGTAACGGATCAATCGGAATCACGGAAAAGGTATGACAATGAACAAGCGATTCACGCGTCAAAACCATTCTTCGTAAATTGAGATTGCATTATATCCAATCATTTATTGTGTTTCAATAATACGATGGTCGTATTATTGGTACACAATAATCGATTATGTCGCATGGTCAGTCTTCGACTTCACAAGGCCAAAAAGTTATAACGAGTTTCAATCCACTTGATTCAGAAGCTTTAATCAAATTTAATTCGTTGGCAGCGGATTGGCAGCTGCCTTTCGACACAGCACGAAATGGTAGGTGAAACTTCCAGTTATAGGAGCTCGATGATCGATGTCCAAGGAAACACAGGAAGCCTTGGCCGTAGTATCGTTTATACGCACTAATTTGGACTGATTGCCGCCACCCCTTTAAATGAACTGTTTGGGATGTCCTGGAAACCTTATTCGCTCCTGTATGCCAGTACTCATGCCAAATTAAATGTTATAAAAGATCATTGACTGGTTGATCAAAAGTTTATACTTTTATGTGATTTAGAAGTAATTTTGGGTGTCGATAGATTTTTTGACGCTGGAAACAAATGCGATGACTCAAAGGCCATTTTTAGGCCATTTTTGCGAAATCATAACGCATTAACCGGATGCCCAAAGATCTTTTGAACGGTTTTAGAATGGAACTTAAACCTCTTGCATCTTCAAGAAGATCGACTATAAATTTTGCCACGCGTGTCGTTGAAACACTGATAACGCTTACTTGCTTCTAACGGTTCACGCCCTTACATATGCACGGACTATACGCGCTTGGCCATGAGCTGAATACCATCATCCGTTAGAAACAGTTGACAATGTCATTCCCGAACCTTGATATGTATAAATGTGGCTTGTGATATTTAGCATTATGGCCGAACCCGAGATACTCACGTACATGCGATTGCGCACACCACTGTATAAAGAGACACTGACAGAGCTTCAACAGCATGTATGACGAGATTCATACTAATTGCTCTTAAGGTTATCAGTGGTTGCGTGGGTGCGAGATAGACAACCAAAAAGTAGATACACGTTGTCTCAGACATGCTTGATATTATGAAATAAAGGAAAGTTATATGTCGGTCTCGTTTGATCACAGAACATCGAATAACTCTTCTTTTTCTCGAAATATCACGCATGTCGGCGAAAACCATGTATCTACTTTTTCACTGACCGTGAGATTGATGCATCACCTTCAGAGTACAAAGTTTGAACTTTGTTTTAAGAGTTAATTATTCATAGGCCTCCATAGCTCGATACGATATAAGTGTTTAAAAATGATCCGAAACACGTTGACTTTAGTTTTCGTGATAATCCGACGTTGTAGACTATTTCAGCCACCAGATGCGTGTTCAGCGTAGAAATTTCTGTCTACAATGCCCACAGCGTGTTCCATAATTATATTTAATAATTACCGCATGCATCATTTAATCCTACGTGATTTGCATTGATAACGTAACCGCTATCAACTTTGTTATTGTCGTTCGAATTTTGATTTGATAACATATATGTTTGTCAACGTGTCGATGACAGCAGTTTTATGCGTCGATAAATATACGTGTGAGCTTCTATTAAACAATGAGCATGTTCTCATTTGCCCGAGCACATGATGACGCAGAGCGTTGGGAAAACAGAATATGCGGAAATTGCATTGATTTAGAAAACTATTAATTCAGCACTTCCCAACCAGGCACGTATAGAAATCAAGACCCACGTTATTTTAATTATGACGCTCAATGAATTTCATAACAATTGAAAAGATAGAATCTAAGTGCAGGACCGTTTAATAACTGATATTATTTTTTCTACCAGTCAATACCGAGAACCGTGTGGCAGTGGCTCGACGCCAACTATCGAGCACAGATTCCCACAACGAGGTAATCAGTAACTTCACGAAAATGTCAAATTTTTCCTTGAACCAATTTTTTAAGCAATCCCCTCCGTTTCATAGAGTTTCCACCATTGAATATGCACACAATGGAACTTTGTGTTACTCCATTCCTTTCCGTTGTCACAAAATGACAGATTGCTGCAGACAAGAAACGTTTTATGCTAAAAAAAAAAGATTTTGCTGTAATTATTTAACCCAGTGTGGGATCCGCGTTAGAAAGAATAAATTGTAGGGTTCGAAGGTAGAAAAAGGAAGCTCAGGCCAGCCCCGCCGCACTCTCATCTATGCTGGGATATGACGATTTTTTGAACTTTTCTTTTTTGTAAACCTGTCTCGGGGAAGAACGGGTTGAGTAAAGAACCTGAATGTAGAGTACCATTAATTTTTTTTTCCTTCTCATTCATTGATGTACTAGCCAATTATCGGTTCATTAATGTTACAATTATGCTAAGTGATACATCGCAATAACGGTCTCATATTTTGAATAGTGAAAATTGGTGAATGTAACACTGTCCTTGACAAATGAAATTATGAAAATAAACTGAGTGCTACATTGAACAAGGAAAAATTTTCAATCGTTAACAGTGATTGGAGATGTCATACGTTTTATATTTTTTACACATGAAGTTATGTCAAGACCATAAATTACAGTTCGTTGGAGTTCAAATGAGGAAGGTGCTGAAGTCATGAACAAAGCAGATTTCATTGTTATCCTACTGTAAAGTCAGAGAATCTGAATATTTCGAACCATTGGATTATAACTAATATTTGTATATTTCTTACGAATATTAACTTCATGTCACATCACGGTATAAGATCTAACAAAATTCGTTCGCGCCACACGACCTCGTTTTTATTTGTTTCCTTGCCAGGGGAAAAGAACGTGGAATTGTCAAGACCGTTTTATCCCTTGAGAATAGCAGTTTTCCCTCCGAAGTCGCCCCAATTTTAGTCAGACCTCTTCTCATCTGCAATATTTTTTTTCTGGGCCATTACAGACCTACCCTGTTGGCCTGGCAGAGTCATTTCAGTTTCTAAGAAGACGTGACTTATGAAACGTTCAACGCTCATCATCCTGGGCAACCTTCGAACGTCACACCTGCTTTTTGTTACACTGACGTTCACTCGAATAAGAGCTGTTGTTTTGTCGCACGTTATTCACCACACGTGTAAGGGCGTTGTGATTTTTTTTTCCATCAAGCGCTTTTTATGGATAGAAAAAACCATAATCCACTCCAACGATCTCAAAGATACAAAGTTAATTGAGAGCCCTTTTTGTTCGACGATCACTTATTCAATTTTTTTGACAATATAATCTGTGTGATATATCCGGATTATTTTGATAAAAACCTGGTAAAAATTTATTCCTACTCAGTGATCGCATCTATCATACTCATGCAGGCTCGACGGAAACCGCTTCACCAACATTCTGAATTCTGTACCGAGATCAATCGCCATCTAAGACAAAATATAAATTTTTCCTGTACAGCATAAATCCTCAGCTCGTAGTGATTTCGCACGTTTTCTACACTAGCTTATTTTTTCATAATTCTTCCGTGGGTGATAACAACTTATTTCTATTCTTTTTTCCAAATTTTTGGCATTTTTTTCATCAAGAATTTTCGACTCTCAGCTCAAATTTCAATTAAATATTAATTGAATCGTTGAAAGTTTCAGACGGGACATGTCAAGAATGTTTCCGTGAGAGTTAACTGTAGTATCGTCCTTCTGAGGTCACTGAGAGTATTCCCAATTTGTAGTCAAACGTTTGAAAACACGAAACCATCCGAAAGACTTGTTCAGTCAAAGCCACTGCGAAACTTATGACAGCGGATATCCAAGTTTTCTCATAGACACACATATTTCTAAATACATACATACATATAAGCTCAACTACTCTCTGAAAGTTTATCTTCAAGAATCGAGAGCATGCCTTGTATAGTGACAGACGAGTCAACTTGTCTTCCTGCCCCTCACAAGTCGCTCACCGCACAAAAATTCGCCAGCAAGTTGTTGGTAAAAAAGTTGTTCGACCCAGTCCAAGATAAGAAAAAAAATAAACGAAGATTGAGCGGAGGAGAAGAAAAAAAAATGTGTGGGCGGGAGTGAATAGTAAGAGAGGATAAAAAAAATGACAGATCCACCTCCAGGGTCAATAAACCTTTTTTTTTTCATTGACCGTTGATAGACCTCGGGTTCGTCTTTCCCTGAGGAACGTTTTCTTTACGAAAGTCGAGAAAATCACGGCGGTAACGGCAACGAAAAAAATGTGAAGTCAGGAGCAGAAGATAAAAATAAACTCGAATGAAATAAAAGTCTTGAAACTCTCTTTCCACTGGGAAAAGAAGTTGTATATATATATATCTTTCTTTGATGATTTGAGAAACATTGCTAGACATCCCTGTGAGAATCAAGTTTATTCGAACGACGAACCTTGTACGTATCTTCCATTAGAACTGTTTGATGAAAGAACCTCTCAAAAGTAAAAGAAAAGAAAAACAAAAATTCAACACTCATTGCTGCAGACCTTTTTTTGTAAAATCTCATCAGATGATAGACCGAAACCTTCTTAAATGTTTGGGTTCAACGGTTTGTTATTTGGTGTAAGTATTATTATGAGTATCGAACGTTTTAACACTCTTCATCTCTCAAATTTTTTGATCCTTTTATCCGGATCGATCCTCTATATTATTTTAATAAATAATCGGTATTCGTAATAATTATATACAGAGTGATGTAGGGAAAACT
Source organism: Campoplex capitator (assembly GCA_037576405.1). Classification (NCBI taxonomy): domain Eukaryota; kingdom Metazoa; phylum Arthropoda; class Insecta; order Hymenoptera; family Ichneumonidae; genus Campoplex; species Campoplex capitator. The sequence continues at coordinate 4,314,916 of JARBWI010000015.1, forward strand.
GACGTTCCATTTGAAGTTCATGGGAGCAACATCTAACCGAGCAAACACACTTGAATTATTTTCGTAACTTGAATGAAAACTTTACGCACAAACGCGTAACTTTTGCATCAAAGTCATGAATATTATCCGAGTAGCATTTGCTGGAGAGTATCAAAATATTTCTCGAAGACATTCAAAAACTACTTTGATATTACGTTGTTTCTTAGGTATATTACAACTGACTGTTTGGTCTTAATAATCTTGGAGCATATACTTGAAAATGCTCTTGAGAATGCCCGAAGGCGGCACTTTCCAACTATTTATAAATTAAAATACAAAAATGTTTCAATGGACCAATTTCAATTCGTAAAATAAAAATAAAAAAATAAAACAAATCCAAATAATAACGACTTTACACGCACGAGCGATTGAAAGTTCTTCTGATTTGTCCGAAAGTTTTCATTTCATAAGATACGGTACTGAAATTCACGTTTGAATGAGTGGTCATGATACTAGAAATAAATGTAACAGTTACCATTTCAACGCGGGGACGAAAAATGAGTTCAAACCATCCGTTATTGCGCTGTTCACGGATACACCTATCAAATTCAATTTCGACAGGTTCAGAATTGAACGATGTTACATAATCGGTCAAGCCAAATGCCAGAGACATACAAGCGATTGGGCATATCCGAATATTGATGGATCGAGATAATATGCTGGGAGTATTCCACACTTTTGACCTTCGGGTAAATGTAAAGTCTTCATATCAGTCAAAGTCAAATGCCATATTTTTCACTTTGCAGAATACATTTTCCAAAATTTGATTGCGAGAAACATAAAGTCTGGTCATTTTTTAACAGATAGAACAGCAAAATGATATTTTTATATAATTTTTGTTTTAACATTATATGTATAGAAAGGAATGTGGATTAATTACGAACGTGGGGTAATTTGGGAGCTTTGTATTCAAAGACCCCTACACTCACGCGTCTGTACTCATGCGATAGCGACGTCGATGTGTACTATTCCCGCATTGTTCGAGGTTCGGAGCTTCGTTTTTGTTCGAGGAACGATCTATTATGAAATTTCGCTCACTTTGAGATCATTTTTGGGAATGATATATATGCTGACAAATTTGAAGAATAACGTTTTTCAACGTTATCGAAAGAATTATATGAACCGTAGATTCCTACAGGACATTTTTCTACCCCATCATTCCTACGTGGGGACAATTTGTCCTCGGCTACTCTGCGAGCTCATAACTCTGTTCAAAATCAATAATTTCGAGGGATCTTTTATGCAAATATCTACAACCGGTCCTTGTGCTAAATTAATTTTTATCGATTATAATGCTTGAAAAATTATATTAAACAATTTTTAGCAAAAGGACCAATTGTATCGTCTAAAAAAAAATTTTGATCGACTTCTTTCCTGTCGAGTTGATTTTGGCTTGGATCAATTTATCCACATGTAGGAACTTGGAGTTGAAATTTCAGTTTGATAAACTCGGGTCAATTCTATTAGTTTTTCTTCCATGAACTAACTTTCTGCTTCGTAGTGTTGGACGATTGCAAGCAGCATCTGTCTGGTAATTGCGAACGTTTAGTTTAACCACATTGATTCATGATTTTTATTTCAGTTGTTGAGGAAATATATACGGAAAAATTTATCAGCGCATGGCATCGAAAATTGAAAAAAAGTAATCGATGATCAGAAAAATGATGAAAAAACTGCCAATAGGACAAGCATAAGGAAAGCTTGGTATCACGACCCAGAATTTTTTTTATTTGCTTGAAAGAAAACAATCGCGCAACAACGAAGAAAGATGATCGTTATATTTTCACTTTTATTGCAATAGTTATTGAGTTCGAAGATGTCTGATACGAGTGTCAATTTATCTGTGATTCATTCGACTTGAGCCTAACGGCTGTTCGGAATCACCCCAGAGGGTCGTGCTAAGTCCGAATTTCCAAAGTTTTGTTTTTTTCTTCGGTGTTGATGATAGTTTTTTTTTTATATCAGAGTTATCGGCCGTCGTAAATGATATATCGAAGAATAAAGAACAACAAAAATTTATTTCATAACATCGTAATTTGATTGATTTTAATCCAATTTCAATTAAATGTTCACACTTGCCCTACCTTACCTATCACCAGCATCAATCTTATTTATATTTTACAAAATTTTAGAAATAGCCAATGTGAAAATTGAATGTGTCTCGATGCATACGATTTTTTCATGTTGTCAGATAAAAGTATTTGAAAACAGTCGATATTCAGGAATTGATCACAGCGAAATTAACTCGTAAATTATTAGTAGCCTTCGCGCTACTAATATGGATTCATCACGTGTCTATTTATATTCATGAACATTTATAATTCTTCATCTTGAAAGGTTACAGTTCCCAGATCCTTCGTATACGAGCAATCATAATCGATGTTTAATCACCATGTCACAAGGTTATATTTTATACAATAAGAGGAAGCACGTCAAAAAAATTTGCAGCTATGTTTCAGGGTGGATTTTCAATCCAAAAGACCAAGAGCACAACGATGTTTTATTTGAACTTTGTTCTTTTATTTGTTTGTTTGTCGTTTAAACTCATCTTTCTAGCGTGTTTACTATATTTTGATTCAACGAATAGTAGAAAAAGCAAGTAGCTAAACAAATGATTTTTTTTTCGCTGGGCCATGGCAGTGAGCCGGAACGCAATCGAAATCGTGTGATGCGCTTCGATGGATTTCACAGTCGAAATCGTTCATCGGGACGCCACCCCATCTACCATCCAAAATCGTTTCTGCTGTACACATGTATATGAAAATAGAGACAACAAATATATTTACTTATATAAGAATTCTTTCAATTCAGTAGCTTAAATGCCATGAATTTCGAAAAAAATAACATAAAAAAGGTCGTGGATCAATGTGAATTCATCTCATGGGTTCCGTCGTCTAACCAATCCATTGTTGTTGCTCCATAAAACTTGGCAAACATAATTCACAGATGTATAACATTACTATGCCTCAAAAATTTATTACATTTTTCAAATTCATGGATTTTAACAGACGATCCTTTCAGCATCAAGCCCAGGGTCCCTCTTACATTATCGGTTTTGAATATCAAAACGGTATGCAAATTTTTTCTGCAGAATTATGTAAAATTTCAATCATAAAAACTTGTTTTGTGCCAGTAGATCTGATTCGTTGAAACATTGGAAGTGAAAGGCCTGAATAAAAAGCATAATAAACTTGATGGCAGGACGCCATTAATGATCAATGCTGTAAATTGTTTTGTCGCTCCCTGTTCCCATCGGGATCTGGGAAATTATAAATCGTGAATTTTCGATTTGTTTTCTCGATTCAAAATTCCAATGTTCAATGTATACTTCCCGTATACATTGATGATAACGGAAGAATTTTTTATATGTCCTGTTGCCAACAGTGTCAATGGATTAATGGACACTGAAACTCAAAAGCTTGGCTTTTACCCTCGCAACGATGCAATATCGTAGCGTTGCTGTATCTCAACGACGTCAAGAACCTTCTTAAGCCTTCGTTAAAAGCTCTCATCGTCGTGAATGTGCGACAATGGACACTAATGAAAAGTAGGCTAGACATTGTATTTGCTATGAACAGAAGTGGATGGCCACTAATGAACGGAATTTGAAACTGGCCTTAGTGTATGAAAATTCGGTTACCACCCGTGATGCTCGGATTCTTTCGAAACATTTATTTTATATTTATTGAGATGGAAACGGGCCAAGCTCGATTACAAACACGACGAGGCAACTCGCGAACCGATAAGACGGAGGCTGACAAGCGCCAAGCTCACGGACGACAAAGTTTTTACGAATATACCATCAGCATCATATCGCATTAGCTTACGGGGAAAATATCTTTGAGTACATCTTCAAAGGTGGACAACATGTCACCCCATAGACGAGATACATAATATCGATTACTCGTTTATCAAAATATCATTCCATACTTTGAAATGAGCTGTTATACAGAAAGAAAATTGATTGAAAGAACCAATTACAATTGTATGTGGGTGGTCGTAATATTTGCATAAATATATTTTTCCAGAGTCCTCGTTATTTTCCCTTGTTTAAGGACATAGTTATTCCAACGAATTTCCAACGTGAACTTTCTACCTATTAAAAATCTCGTTGTCCTTTAACCCGTTTTCTAAAAGTCCCTTCAAAAAAGTATATTTGAGTTAGCCCGCTGAGCTGAAAAATAACTATAGTACTCAACATGCTCTTCATCATTGTGTTAATTAAGGTTGTCCTATCCAGTGGCACAGGGCCATTCACTTCATCCAGATGTTCATGGCATTCGGAGAAATTCGTGCTTCAAATTATATTTACTTTGGGCTAGGAATGGAACAAATCACTCCTGTGTACACAGCATTTAGCCATGAAAGTTTTTTTCACTCTCGAAAAACATAGGGCTCGATATAAAGCTATTACGTCGAAGCAATTAAACATTCTCCAACAAAGTTTTCACTGCCTGTGTCCACTGTGAGTCGCCCTATGTTTAAATCGAGAAACGTTTTAATTCACCTTCCCTTTTTATATCCTTCCATGAAAATTTCGAGATTAATGTATTTTGACCGGTGAAAAAATGGGAACACACTGAAAACAAAAAAAATTGAAAATTATCATTGAATATAACAGCAATTTCAGTGAAGAATAAATATTTCTACGTTACAACAAAATAAAAGAGTTTTCCTTGATCGACTAGTGAATTTTGATGACGAATAAAACATTTCGAATGTGAAATTAATTAAATACATGGAATAAAGTGAAAATAATAATTTCATTGCAGAGCATCGTGCTTAAATGGAATGTATTTTCGATGAAAATTAAAATATGAATTTTTCAAATCTTCCTATAGCTAATTCACATGTCACCATAAAAACTATATACTCCCGTATTTCCCATGTCTTGGATTGGTTCCCATAGTCTTTGATATCGCAGTATATCTATTAACGGGAAGTTAAGTACAGGTTAAAAAAACTTAGCCAACTTCCAGCACTCTACGACCCTTAATCATAGTTGATTGAAAGTTTCCTCTAACGACGCAGCATTTTCTATAATACGTTCCCAAAGCGAGTTATTATAAAGGTCATCGTCCGTAACGTTAGAAAAAGGTTAACGAGCATTTCAAGCTCGAGTGCTGTTGAATGAACGATAGAAATGCTTCAATGGAAAAGATTATTTTTAGTTACCCACAATTTAAAACTGGTGGCATAACATGATTATGCAAATATACGATTGTAACATGGGGAAGCTCGTCCAACGACCCAATTTATTAGCGAAAATCGCTTGAGAGAAACGCATTCACGACTCGTGCATTCATATGTATGCGGAGCAAATAACTTATCATAGAACGGTTTAGCGGAGAATAGAAACAATTAATTCAATTACTTGTAATACTTGTACTAAATGTATTCGTACAATTACTAAATGTATTTTTTACAGATCATATAGTATGTGAGTAATTTTCTTTGAAGTTTGCCTTTTTTCCTAAATCCTTTCGATTCCAATTCGAATTTTCAATCTCGCACGAAAAAAAAAAATTCGGTTCTGCTAGTCGGTGTGATCTGAGAGATCAGTTACGGCACGAGTATCAAGGCGATACAAAAGAGATCGACTTTTTTTGTCGATGGTCCAGAAAAGCTGTGAATTTATTATGAGAAAGCATTTTAGAGGCAGTACAGGCAACGATTTATTAGTATTTTTTTCTGGCGTTCATGATACAGAAATTTCGATTTCTTCGTGTCGTAACAAACGATATTTGTACCTACGAAAAAGTATTAAAACAAAAAAAAATGTTCTAATGTTCATGCGCTTACACCCTGGCGGATTTTTAGGTCCCCATCTCATCACTCTAACCCCACTGTTCCCCGACTCTTGTAACATCTCTGTTCCTGCTAAGCTCCCATTTCTTATGTGCTACTCTGTATCGCACCTGTACGAGGACCAAGAGAAACTGTGACAAATCCGGCTGATACCGGAGGTGATATTTTCGCTGAATTTCACCTGGTGAAATTTGCCTTCCATTCGAGTCCTTGAACGAAATTTTTTTATATCCAGGTCACTCGTATAGTGATGGTTACATCAAGAAACTTTAAAAAGCCGATACGAGCTCTGCTACACTCTCGTGTTCTCGAAAATGAAGATTTTTTTAAAATTTCCAGTCCGTTTTTATTTTGTTATTTTATTAATTATACCACTGTTCACTCGACGTGAACACACGGTAGTTTCAGTCGCGTAGACGGTTCATACTTTGCTTTAATTCGGGCATAAAAGATCTCCGTTGCACGCGTGCTTTCGGTACTGGCGCAGACCGGGCTCGACGTTGTAATCGGGGAAAGCAACAATGTCGTTTGGCTGTGGATCAAAACTTCACTATTTTCCGTTTTGAGGAGTGAAATTAATAAGTTTACCCAGGGAGAACTTTTACGAGCGAAAAAATCCAACTAACCGAATAACCGAGTATCGGGGGTGCGCAACATTTCAAACATACAATCAATTGCTAAATTTAAAAGCTTCTATTTCCATTTCTTAGTTCCCCTGGAATGGAAATTTTGTGAATGATGTTTTTTCTATTGAATCTGAAATGAACTTGTCACCCCTTTTAAACTGTGTTCGAGTCTAATTATTTCTGCTGGTCACCTCCGAAGCTTGACTCGAAGATACAGCCGAGAACTATTCCGCCTCTCTTTTCGGTTAAACGTGTACATTTGTTAACGCGATAAAAAGAATCTCGTGACGATCGTGGTAAAAATTTCAGTCGCAGTACTTGAGCGTGCAAGAAAAATCGATAGTTTTTCTTTTATTTGCATCTACCAAAAAAAGTTGAATAATGGTGGGAAAAAGTAGCATCCCACAAAGAAAGCTCAGAATTTAATTATATCGCGGAGCTCATCGCGTTTCAAGATTTTCTATACAAATATATCAGAGAATAATGACGTTGAACATTATGTTGTAGCTAAAAATTTTATAGTTGTAAAACGAATACTTTTTTGACCTCACTGAATTCTTTTTCATCTCTCACAAGTTGAATAAAACAATCTGAAAAGACTCAATAAAATAGTTGCATGAAATAATATCCTATCCAGTTTGTCAAAAATACAATATTTATTATCTTCTTCGTAAAATAATAAGATGGATTATCATTAATTATCTGTTGTTACAGCGGAGTAAATTTATGATAACGCATGCGAAAAAAATTTGGGAATTTATTCGTTGAGAATTTTTTGTTTCATATGATAGAGTATACGTTGAGATATTTTTTTTTGTTCGTTTGTCAGATTCTTGATGAGATTTTTCTTTTCTTAGCAGATTGAAAAGGGATCAGGTGAGAACTGGTTATAATGAGGTTCCACAAAAGGAGTACTGGGTTATCGATTAAGAACCCAAAGCCAGCTAAGGCAAGGAAAAGTAAATGACGTTAATGAAGCTAAAATCCACTCGAGGCTAAAAAATTAACCGTTTTTCATTTACATGTCGTTCTGAAAATAGAGATTAATTTGAAAAAATAAATTTTAATGATATGGATCTTGAGTAATAGTGCTATAAATGCAGTTTGTCTAGTGTTCTTTCATCATCGTAGGGAGAACAGTTCGCTTTCGGCTTCTTTTTTAATGAAGATGTGTCCTAGGATCTTTTCAGTTGTTATTTGTTTATCTCCGACCACGTTTTAGTAATTTCATATTTTTTCTGTTCATATTACATTATGTTTATGCTGTTCTGCTTTGACCCTATTAAATCGTCGTGATTCGTGTGTCGGCGACTTAACAGGGTGATAAAGGTGATAGCATGATATGTCAATGGACTTCAAACGATGTTAAAGGTACATGTCATGGAAATTTTGTAGCAATACTATAATTTCATAATTTACTGTTGTTTTCGTATTCCTGCCTCTACACTGAGAAAAATGAATTCGTAAATTCAACAAATTTTTTGTTGGTTCGACAAATTTTCTGTTGGTTCAACAAATTTTTTTGTTGGTTCAACGAATCGTAGCGAACAAAATGAAATTTGTTAACCCAAACGAAATTTGGTTCATTCAAATACTTAATTTCTCACCACGACAAAAATATCGTTGAATCAACAAAAGTTTTGTTGAATCAACAAATTTAATTTGTTGGCCACAATTTCAAATTTTTTTTCTCAGTGTGCAAGTCCAACAAACATCTGAATGTAACTGCATTGATCAGATTGATGGTGACAAAACTTTTATCCGGTTGTTTCTCGTTCAATGAAAATGTTTAACTTCCAACGGATGGTCGAATGCAGAAATGAAATTCGTTGTTTGAGCACTGATAACACGGGCTAACGGATGTTTGATGTTGTTAAAGGTTTCCAGAATAACTAACATGTACAAAGTAAAATCTGACATGAAAATTTGATGTATCGGAATCAATGTTCACTTACATGGATGGTTACAAACGAAAAGTCAATTCGTCAGCATCACATTTATTCGAGTAGCCATTTTTGGGCTTCGAAAAACATGAATTACCCATTTTTTTTCTACGAAATTTCATAGAAATCACTGGAAAGTAGGTATAACTTTGATGATGAGGATAAGCTTGAAAAATCATTTGATGAAAATTTATTCCTAATTTTGAATGGTTTTCATTCAATGGTATTTAAAATCATTGAGTCGTTTTTCATTTATTCAAATATTATGAGAATTTTTATTCCTAATTCTTAATAGAGTTCTTGTAACATTTGAATATATTATGAAAAATGACACGATGATTTTGAAAATATGAATGACTCTCAATTCTCAATTTATAATTCATGATTACTTTGTTCAGTGATTTAAGTCATTTTTGATGGAAGACATTTCATTACTTTGAACTACATTGGGTGTCTCTATAAAACGTCTCATGGTAATTGTATGTTATGCTCTGTCATGTGATAAGTATTTTCTGAATTTCGCCATATAAATATTACACACATATTATTGACACACGTTTCTATTATCAATAGCACGTTTTTCAACGTGCATTTGATGTTTAAAAATAACAAAAATATTTGAGATTGAAAAAATTCTAAATTGTTGTATTCACATGTCAGAACCCGGATAAAAGAAAATCGTCTGGATGTTTTCTTCAATTGTCAACTATGGAGAAGAAAGCTTTATAAAACTGCAAACGTAAAGTTATGTTAGGGGGTATATTTCTTTCCAGCGTTCCATGTGAAATTCCCGATGTGCTCGAAATATTTCCAGTTTCCGGAGCTCACAGAAAATAGTGAAACGAAAGGAGTCGCTGGTTTCAAGATTTTGCCTCGCTTCTTTGAATTCTATTTGAAGAATAATACTATTGTGTATCTTGTGAATTTTCGCTAAGGAAATTGGGTATGAGATACCAGTTCCAATCCTCACAGGGAGTCAACCAAACGTGCTGTTTACCGACGTCACTTATTTCACTGAGATCCTGATTCCCAAGGATTTCAAGTTTAAAGTATAAAAAATGTCCATCGTTTTAATGAATAAGCGCATTCGGAATAATATTCACGACAGGGACGTTATAGAGCTAAAATAAAGTTGGAAAAAATAATTGATAGAAGATGGAGAGACGCGGCAGCGCATAAGTCTGAAGACAAATATATTCTGAAAAATATTGTTCCAGCTTTTATCAGAGAATAGATCCAGGATTTTCAAGATTCCGGTTGGAGATTAGACTGGAGAGCAATGAATGGAAGCAGGGTTAAGATGCTGAAGAAAACAATCCAGGTATCCTTCATCTCCACTGCAAGCGTAGGATTTGTCGGTGACCCGAAGCTTTCTGAAAGCAATTCCCACCCCTAACCCTTAGTGTCCCTCCTTTTTCACTATGCTTCCAATCTCCCGCGATATTTTTCTTCAGAAAAGTGTCGCCATGATTTATAAAGATTGGAACTCGACCTTGCTTTTTTTTTTTAGCTGAAATCTCTCGTTGCGCGAACTTATCGACACACCCTGCAGCATGATGAGACCTTGTTATCGCTGTTTGTTTGATCCAAAACAGTCCTTAGTTTTTCACGTCACTTTCACGATATTTTTTAAGCATGATAAACGTCATCATTGTTCGCTATTATTTATATTTCCAATGCTGTAATTTTCAATGATAAATTTGGATTAGCTGCTTGTAACTTCAAATGTAACAACATATTTTTAGCCAAAACTAAATCGTGATAATTTCGATCCTTGAAAAAAAAAAAAAAAATACATATTCGACTGACCAAATAATAGTGAAGTTCTGATTTATTTTTGCAACATTCCAATTCCTTTGTATATATAGTTCATGATTCAAGAGGAAAATAAATTTTGATTGGAGAACTGGTGCACTACCGAGTTATTTGTGTTTGTCGATAATTAAGCCTGTATGAAAGTGCCATGTACTTTCTTCTCACGATTCTCAGCGATGTTTTATTAAGGATCGTTAGTTTATTCAGGCATAGAAGTATTCATTTAAATGTTCCTCTAAAAAATATACCAGTTCTGAATCAATATAAGTTTCATTCTAATGTAAGTTATAAAAAAAACTTTCGGATGAAGCAAAAACGCCACTCTTTTTAAATCCCGATGAAGTAAAAGTTATTTCTCCCTAGAGATATAAACCTAGGACTTTAGCTGACACTTTGACAGATGGATTCATAGATGAACGTTGATACAGACTAACAGAGAGTTGAATGGATAGACAGAGGCAGGAACAGACGAATAGATGTAGCGATGAGTTGTATGAAGGAACTTTCATATTCACGAGGTAAGGCAACCGTGAAACCTATATTTCAACGATAATCCGACATGCAGTTTTCGTTTTATCTGGAACGTGTATGAGTTCTCTCTTATAGCCTCCTACAGAAGATTATGGAAAGGCGAAAGGGTTTTATTTTTTAAACCGATATCGAATTCTAATATAATCGAAATGTTTTTCGTTTTAACTACCGCATTTTTTGAAGTGTCACAACTGTCTACAATGCGAACTCTTTCGGCAGTCAGAAAGAACATAAGGAATAAGCAATCCACATTTCATCATTTCTGTATACTTATATTTTGGTCACTCAACATTTTTTTTTGTTGACGCGTGATAAAGCAAATAAACAAACACCCATGTACTCGGCTATGAATGAATCTTCGTAAAATTTCGAGATCGCGGTTGATTTTAGTCAAAAATAAAGTTTCAGCTCATAAATGACCAGAACGTGTAAAACAGTATGATTTCAAATTCCTGAAAAATATTCACAGCATTCTCTCCATTCGTAATCGTTGAAAACGTTATTACGGTAGCGACGCGGATTAATAACGGCCGAATACTCATCAACAATGGATAACTGTAACACCTCACACAAGAAAAAAAGATAGTCTCGCCGTGACGCTAGCTGAGATGTCCCATGGGGACGCTCGCGGGGAGTCGCTGGTGATCTACTTTCGGTGACGCCCACTGAGACTCTTTTCAAGACTTTTCAGAATCCGTTCCGATAGTCTCGCAGAGACTCTTTCCAAGACTGTCAAATGCTCCCCGAGAGCCTCCCTCGAACGCTTTCATTTTTTAATGTTTCTTTATGACAATAATGTTTTTATTAAGGATTTTTTTTTTTTTTTTAATATTTCAAGATGTCAGGCACGTCAAAGAGCATTGGTATCAATGTCTTTTGACTCTGAGAGCAGAAGGTGGCCTATGAGTTGAAAATATTGAGTTGGGATGCGTATGAGATCGTAAAAGAATCGGACGACTATATCCATAAACGTGAATGGAGGCCATTTGTCTAGTAAAATTGGAAGATCCGTGAAATGTCATTTTTCCGACCGGTGGATGACGTCGAGGCCTTTATCATTCGTGTCCTCGTGTAGCCTGTCGGACTCATCGGTTAGAAATTCAACTTCATATAGAATCGTGTCGCTGATCCGTCTTGTCTGATCTTGTACCGATCGATACTAACATTTTCTCTAGCCTAATGAAATCTAACAATTTTTCCATCCCGTAATCTTTGAAGTGTTTAAATTAAGCAAATATATTCGAGCGATTTACTCTCGATCGTCGAAGTTTCAAAAAATGAGCCTCAGCGACGATCACAGAGACAGCAGACCATCAGCAACTTCCGGCGAGCCTCTCGCTGGAAGTTGCTGTGACTTGACAGTAACGATAGCAAAACGGCCATCGCTATTTTATGAAAAATCACAAAATTTTACCACGCCGGAATATTCATGATGCAAAACGATGTCGTGGGCTTGACAGCTCGAGATGAGAGCTTCGAGCTAGGGGTTCGGCGTTTGGCTGTTTAAAACTGTGAGCTCTCGTTACGCGATTGACGAGCGTGTTGAGGACGCGACGTGTAAGCTTCAGGGTATTTCTATAGTGCAACGACGAAGATCTCTAGGTGTGAGAACTCGAAATTTGAATTGTAAACTTCGTCACGATTTTCCGAACGATTCCGCTGTTGACATCAATAGCTCATCGTTCATTCAGACTTGTTTACAAAAAGTGAATTCAAAAAGAAATGAAGAATAATTCAATTATATTTAGCCTTGTCAGATTGCTCAAGAGAGATTCGTGGACAACGACGCATTGCGGAGCACTGATGTCGAAAGTAATTTTTTAATGAGGACGAAAAAAAAAAACCATAACGCAATGTATGAAAAGAACATGCGCATATGTTTGAGGTCTATTCATGGATAATAGTGTAACATATATACATGACGAAAATTGTCGCGACACTTTTTCAGGACAATTCATTTTTCGCTTCGCTATATCGTTCACCATCTCTCAAGCCTTGCTCAATTTCCTTCTACCTGCACAATTCCTCGTCGTTCCACTTCTTTTCATCCCGTTCACAACCATCTCAAGCTATAATTTGCCATCATTTTTCTACTCTACTTCTTCACGCGCAGATCCCGGACGTGACCATATCTGTTCCCTGAGAGCTTCAACGATGGAAGATAGAAAAAAACATCCCACTCCCATCTGTACTCCCATCCATGAAATAAGCATTGTGATAGTCTTTTGTTTCAACAATGCAGGAATTTGCATCTTTATATGTAACAAACCTCCTCCCGTTGTTATGCAAAATAGTTTACATTTTTTGTAGGGTTCCATATTCCTCTATCACGTAGCCAACGACTTTAACTTGTTTTATCACGAAAACTGCTGACACCTCGTAATATTGAGGTGCATCAAAAATAAACAAATAAAATCTCCCACGAATTTATATCGAGGTTTCCCAATTATTTTATTACTATTTTTTATTTTTTATTTTTATTCTTCTTATTAAAAACTGATGTCTTCCATTATACGGTATCAACGTAACTGACAAAATTTATACTCCCAACCTTCGAGCTATTGACCGATAAAAGTGTTGCATATTTATTTGATGTTCATTATACTTCGAGTTTCAATTTTATTAATACGAAAGTACCGTTTGATTTCGACTTTTAAACAACATCTCGATTCAATTTTTGTTTGTATCAATGATTTTTTTTTCCTTTCTTGCTCCTCGATATTATGATATCCACTCGAATAGCACAAAGCATATCTAAAAAATATAAAAACAAAAAGACACACGCATTCAATGGTTGGAATTTTTCCAAGATATTTTTTTTTCAACATAAACGGCTTGGTGATATCCTTGTAGGTGAAGGGTACAAAATGAAATTGAAAGCAACAATATCAGAAAGGATATCACGAGAGCGAAAAAAAAAACAAGAAAAAAAACCCGTGTGAAAAGGTATAGGAAACAGACGAGACCAGAAAGTAGAGAAGCTTAGAAAAAGTGGAATAGGCACGTTTCGTCCTGATCCACGTACAAACTTCCCACGAGAGTTTCAGTTTCTTTCTTCACCCCAATTCTTTTTCTCCACCATTCAACTCATCAACTGTACCAGAAGCCTTTTATATCCAGTCGAAGCCGCAAAAGTAAAGAGCCTAAATACCCATGAAAAAGTAGTAAACTCCAAATTATATACAAAGTTTCACCGAGAAGTTCTTCACAGATTATTGGTATCTAACAAACGTTCTAGAAAGAATTGAATCGTCGAACTTGTTCTCGTCGATACATTGGAGAGATACGTGGTAACGTGGTCCCTGTCTGCTACCCTTTTCTCGATATATTACATTATCGAATAACGCCACAAACATTTTTTCGTCATATCTGCCTCGAAAGTTTGTTTTTCACTTTATGTGAATCGTACGAAGAATGACATGTTTCTCAACAATTTGTGTTTTCCTTACTTTACAGTATGATGAACGAACTGAATACAACTTCACTTACATTCTCAATTTCAAATCAAACCTTCAAGAAAGGAATAACAAAGAATATTATATATTCTAAAAACCCGATTCCGTTGAAATATCGAAATATTTTATTGGACGTTTTCAACGAAATTTTAAATGTTTCAAAGAATCTTTGTTATACCGAAGCGAAGCTTTGTTGGAACGATAAAAAATTTTATTTCCTGTACGAAATATTTTTGTTTTCGGTCGTATCCAGCAGAATATTTAAGAATTGATATACCATTCACTGGAATTCGTACCGTATTCCAGTGACGTAACAAGCACTGAAAACAATCAATTTGATTGAACGTTTGTCAGACCAACTGTCAAATATTCGCATTTCTACTCGTACGAAAATAAAAATTAAAAAAAAAAAAAAACGAATTGAATATCCATATTCATATAGATTGATTGTCTGCTGTGATCCACTGCATCACAGCAGAGAAGATGTCTGCCAGAACCACTTTGGTGTGGTCATGCTTGACCCTGTTCGTATCGTCTTGGTCGAAGATTCATTAAGGTTCGACCTTATTTTTTGTCAAGATTTTTGTTCGTTGCAAAAAAAAATCTGTTTAGTTAACCCTCTCAGACCGAGACCCATTTTACGTTGAATAAAAATGATTTCCTTCACAGCTTTATCTCGAAATACCTTCTAGTTGATGAATCCATCGTGACATTTCAATTTTTTTTTTGGGAAATACGAATTTTTGAATGGTGCGTGCGCACTGCACCAGCCACTTGGAGGGTAAAATCAGGAAAAATGACGATAAAATCTAACGAATATCACTGTAAATACATCATATCAACTTCCAGTTGAAAGGATATAACGTTTGGAATATGAAAAACAAATGTTTACGTGCTTTTTTTTTGCGATCACTGAAACACGTTTTCACATCACGCTAATTTGACACGGGACGCCGTCGCGATATTGATATTTTGACGTGTAAAAACAGTTTAGCTCAGGGTTTAGAAGTATCTATGGTACCATCTTACCTTGCTTGATAAAACTAGGCAGCTAGAATCCTGACCTTGACGACCGATGCAGTTTTATGGGGCTTCAAAGTGCGTGTTGCGTAGAAGCAACATACTGTCCGAGAGGGTTAACTACAATTAGAAATTCGCAATAAAAGCACCCCTCCATATATCTCTTCGAGACGAAACGTTTCTTGATCGATTGCGTCAAAATAATCTTATTGAACTTTGTAATTGTGTAATAACCAATTGATTCCACATATAACGATAATCATTGATTCGTATAAATAAATCCATTCAGATCTGTCCATTGAAATAATTATGCTCTTCCACATCTATCCGTTCGTAGCTATCTATGCACCTGAATGCTTATCGACGATATGTATTCATATATATGGCTATGTATAGATATCATGTCGGATTATATATGCTCAGCTTGTGAATTCTCAAAGCAATCATCCGAGTTCACGGCGAAATCCTCCAATTTCACTTGTTTGCACAGGGATCTGATATCCACTTATGAGAGAAAAAAAAACGAAATTCAATTTATCCCATTTCCGAAATAGAACAATTCGCTTTTCCATATCACGAATTGATTACAGAAAATAAAACAAAATGTTCGCCAGTGATCGTAATTACTGATGCATATAAACCTTACAAAATCAAAAAACATACACGGTGCTGGAGACCAATTATGAGCGTCATCAGAAACAGTGATCGAAAAACAATTATTATCAATCGAGCATAATATTTGTAATCGTAATAACAAAAACACAATTCATTATTTTTCTGAGAATACTAAATAAATTATAAAACATCATCGGTTCGGTTCGTGTATATGGGTTTAATCGTTTCGTTTGAATTTGCTATTTCAAACATTTGTCATTTTTAATGTGGTTTACTCTTGCAAGTATTCACAAATCAAAGTTCGATCAACATAATTATGAGTGAATGCTCGGTGCAAATATAATTTCACTGTATAATTGACCATAAAATATTTAAATCTTGGTACTTGACCGAAGTTTAACTCGTCGCCAGATGAAAGATTGATTAATTCAAAATACGTCTCATAGAATTCTCATAATATATGAATCGGAAAATAATAAAACGCAGTTTGTCATTCGAAGATTGATTTCTGAAACAAAATACCAACGATTCGTCGTCTCATCAATGTTTTTTCTCTCCTGAATGTGGAAAAATACTGCTGTTCTCAAATATGGCAATAAGCATAACATACACTGTAATAACTAATGAATATAAATGCATGAACGCACTAAAAAAATTATATATAATAGTTATATAATGTATAACAAATTAAATATAATAAATAAAAATATAAAATGTTGAAAATTGGAAGGAAAATGGGATGAATTTATTTCACAGAAAATGTGACATCAAACGCAGAAGCAGCAGTAGCTGGCTCGTATCTGTTTACCCCGATGACATGCAGCACTTCGAATACTTGGGGTTTATCAAGTATCAAATCGACGTCGAGAGGCTGAAAAGTGAGCTGATACAAAAAAAGAGCAGTGTCTTAACAAAAGATTCGCAGCTCTACAACATTCAGCAGGAAATTCCAATATAACTAAAAAAAACTAAAAAAAAAAAAAACACTCGAAGCAATAAAACTCATTTAAACGCAAACATAGTCGATATTTCAACAGAGAAATGTCGTACTGAAAAAAATATTACTATATTGGAATGCTCTAGACTGCACTTTCATTTACTCGACATTTTACATGGTCAAAATAAATATAACAACGCGGAGTTCATTATTCCTCCGATATTTCAAAATTCCTCCTGGTAGTTTTTTTTAACAAGTAGAATTTTTATGCCACATGTATACCAGTGTATCGAATGACCTTAAGTTTCACGTTCTATAAAGGTATGCCCTGACAAATTTGTATTTCGATTCGACACAAAAATTGAGTTGTCACTGAAATTAATATTTCTTTCTGACTTCCACTGATATTCATGATTTTTAGAACAGTAATTCTGTAGAAAGAAGTATCGAACCACAAAAGCCATTCAGCGCTTGGGGACCCCGCCCTATCTATCCCGCTAGTTCCTATTGGCCTTATCACTAAGCGCTTAAGGGATGCTCGGTTACGTGAAGAATGTAGTGAAAAAAAAAACACTTTGATCAATACTTATGCATGCTTTTATCTCGTAAGGAGAGCTGGATAAAGGTTAAGGAACGCGAGAGCAAGGAAAAGTGTCATAAAATGCATCCTGTGAAAAATTCATAGTCCATAAAACACCTCAGCTTTTGTGGTGAAAAGGATCATGAAAGCTTTGCACTTTCAAACCAAACCACTTTGAGATTGTTTTTTCATTGAACAGGCGAATAACAACAGGAATATTCTAATCTAATAAGCTAATCGAGTACTGATCATGTTTGAAGTAACATTTAAAACGATTGTGTTTTTAAGGAACATACGTAACAGAGTCACCCTCTCGTTGGTGTTGTACGAAAATTCGTAAAATCAATACGGTAACTGCAGTTGTCATCTAGTTTGAGGGAATCGCTAACGCGGTTTCTTTTAGAAGAAAAAAGTGAAAGAAACCAAACAGTAGTGAATTTGCAAAGAGAAAAAATACGCACTGAATTTTGTATGGCAGCTTGTACGTGACCAAGCTATCGAGAATATTATCATATATAGAGAGAGAATGTTTCGTTGAATCAAATAACTCTACGCTGAACAAACGCGGTGGACTTAAAAAAAAAATACAAAATTATTAGCCATTTCCACTAGCTACGTACTTTAAGCGTAATCAATATCTTGTTTTCCTTCAATTTTTTTAGATTGTTCGAAAGGCTGATTGAATTTCGGAAATTAAAGTGTAATGTTTGCCATGAATGCAAGAAAAAATGTTTAGAAATTCAACGGTATCTAATAATTTTCCATCATACAGAAGCCATTGCTAAATGGTGTCATTTTCAATGTGACAAAAAATCATAATCACTTTTCTTCAGAATGTGTACTTGTATCGATTACGACGTTACCACGTAAAGAATATTGTCTGCAGGAAATGAATAATTTATGAACCACTTTATTTGCCTCGACAATTCATTAATTTAGGTGCACTAGTTAAACTACTTCGGCACAAAAGGCCCGAGGCTATAATTGTCGGTAAAGTCATTTGACGTACCCACCTTTACATTACTCCCCAGTAAGAAACACAGGAACAATCACAACCAGGGTATTTCAAGAACTCTACACTAATCATCAATTTTCCTTAACGACTTTGGATATTTATATATATCCGGCTCAGCGTTTAATGAATAATAATTGTACAGAATAATGAATAGATTATTCTGCTAACTTATAATTTCGTACCCAAACAATGTTTTTTTTTCTCACGTATACCTCTGCAACTTTTTACGAGATCAGACCTTTCTAGCCTTACTCCCCCCCACTTCAGTGTTCCTGTAAAACTTGCCAAAATGTTGTCCAGAGCCACGTTTTCGAATGCATCACATTGATCGAATGTATCGCATTTGTACAAGGGCCATTGGAAACTCTGGAAAATCCGACAGTTAATTTCACTGAGTTCCAGTTGCAGTGCATTCAATTAATACCGTATATGGAGTAATGAACATGATGATTTGTTAAACTATTCAAAATATTTATTTTTCGTTGAATGAATGGCTCACGCAGAGCTGAATAACAGGCGATTATATAACTAGATTCGAAAATTTGTCATAAATACATGTGCACACTGTAGCGGAGGGTTGCCGAATCGTAATGAATGGTATAAATTAATGAGATTATTTATAACTCCAATTGAAAAAGGGTCCACGCGTTTCTCATTTCACTCCGCAATATTTTGAAGTGGAGGGGGAATTATTTTGAGCGTACGAACCATTATTCATATCATAATTGAACTCGCCCCACAAATGTGCAGAATTCTGTAACTCTGTCACGTTTTCACCTTCGCCAGTAAAGTTTTCATTCGTATGCGTTTCATTATTTCCATGTCGCAAGTTTGGCTAGTCACAATAAACTGATAGCAAGAGCATCAATCTCGCTAAAGACAAAGCTGGAAAAATATTCCTAAAAATGATTTTGGGAACAATATTGTATTCAGTTCCTAATGGAACTTTTTGGCAACACTCACAATTAGTATCGCAATAATGAAGGTATGCAGAGGTATCTAATATGTGGATAATAATAATTTTCAAAATTATAAATACGTGGAAGCTCAGTTTTTAGTTGAAGACTGCTGACGTGATTACCGAAAACGAAAAATTACAGGCTAAATAGCTATATTCGTCAGAAAAATATAGAACATAAGAAGCATAATTGATCAGAGGCATTTGATAAGTGGTCTGCATGCAGCGTCCACTCAGATATCACTGCAAAAAATTAAAAGAAATTACGGGAAAAAGAGGTCGTGAGAAATGAAGAAGATGAAACAAAAAAGTTGATTAACGTAGAAGAGATGTCTGGACCAATGGCTTGGCCTGATCTTCAGATATACGTCTAAACCTATTGAATTGGAAATTGTAAGCTACAACAAATTTCGAATTGTGGCGTAAACATCTCTTGATTTGAGTGCCTGGATATATTTTCGTATCTGACAGGTAAACAGAGGTTCATCGACAAATTAAGTGTACCATTGGACATTCGCTTAGTCATTCGAGTTGATGTAAGCCAAGGCTCAACGGCCATACTGAATGACAATGCAATTCCCGTTGAAGATATTTTGTATGCATTTACGAACGCACCGGAGTGTCACTTTTGAGCTGTTCATGCGTTATTATCGATGTTCCATGAGTTCACTACTCGAGGCTCTAATAATATTAGCTCAAGCGTAATTGTGCCACTGTCAGTCGTTTGCTGGATAGTTCAGTAAACATAGATTGACGGGGTGGGGGGCAAAGAGAAAGAGAGAGACGACAACATCAGTTTACATATAGGTTTTCAAATAAATGGTTATTTTCTGACGATGCGAAAATCATAGATCCGTTGTCATCCGGATTTATCGAACCGGTATTAAAGCGTTTCGTTTTTTTTTTTTCATCCAGCATTCGTTCATTCATCAATGTGATCATACAGGCAAAAAAATGTTCCGGATTCTAGCAAATCGATACAAGAAAGGTACTTGAATGAATTCAATTATCGGCTAATTCTTGAAGCACTTCCAAGCTATTTAGGATCTATTAGTTTTTCATTACTGACTTCTACGCAGAAAACTGTGATTCTTTTGCGAATATGAAGAAAAAAAAAACATTCCGCTGGGTTCGCGATTCGAACATATCACACATTCTTCTATCCCTGATGGAATTTATCTGGGTCCAGCGAATTCTGATGTCTCTGAAGTCATCTTAGAGTGATTTTAATTGGCGAACTTTTTAGTTATCGAATGACAGCGTTTCACTGATACATCTCGAACTTACTCGTACTTGTATCATCGGACATGGATTTTGTTCGTTTCTGCCTATATCCTCGCGTTCTACCCCATAAACTCTATTTGACTAATTTTCGAATTTCCATGTTCCTAAGATCCTTCGGAGTGTTGCCCGCAGCCATGCAAGCTTTCCTATTAATGTTCTATACTATAATTACATTAACATAATGTACTACAGATTTGTACGAGGGCCGCTTATCGAGTTTCAATTGATTAGTACCATCAATTGATTAGAGCATTAGAAAAACCGCATTCCACTCGGCGATCGATGCACAGGCCGGTGCATGCCTATAAGCAGTCACTCAATCAAGTTTCAGCCTCGCTGAGATCTACTCAATTCTAGTGATTGCCGAAGCCTAATACCGATTGCACCCTCATTGCTGACGGGATTGGATAAAATGTCTATGTCTGTCTTGTTTAAAATGTCTTCGAAACAAAAATATTAATTCGAATCGTGCTTACACAGATTTATCATACGTGCATCTAAGGAAGTTGCGAGTCGCTCAACGTAGTCCACTAATGGAGCAAGTTGAGCTTTATCGTGAGATATTTTCTTCGCCGTTCATCATAAATAAAAACTTTTTGAAATTTTTTCACAAAAATTTCCTTCCGAATGGAAGCAATTTGTCATTTTCAATACATGCATGTAGAAGATCGAACCCGGAACCTCTGGAGACGAATCCCACAGGACGAAGAGAATGAAAAGGTACAAATTTCTGCGACATCAATAGAAACAGGAGACAAAAGTTGGATGCTTGGAATATTTACAGTAAGAAGTATAAATTTTCATAAATATAAAAATAAATCTCTCACATATTACAGGAGTTTTTTTCATGAAATTTTTTTATGACCACCTCTGAAAATCACGTATAACCAACAAAGAATCGAAATAACTTATAATGTATAATTCTGTGGGGTGCGATAAGCAGCCATTGCTAAGCTAATTCTGACCTAATTTCTCTGAAGAAAAAAAAAACATTTCGGTCACGGTACAAACATTGAACCTTGGACTTCGTATTTGCTGAAAATAAAAAAAAAAACCAGATGAACACATGCGCTCTCGCAGATGAAAATTTTTCTGTCAATTCACGAGATAAATGAAAATGAACGTATTTTTACTTTTTCTCTCTCTCTCTCTCTCTCTCTATTACTATTTAAATTACTATTACTATTAAAATTACCTATTACTGTTTAAATAGCGATTGCGTTGTGGTTATTATTGTATTGAAGTTTTAAAAATTATATGAACCGTGCGTTTGTGAGATCACTCATTTGGTTCCAGAGTGATGGTTTTACTGATGTTTTTTCATTTATTCTTTGTATTATTATTTTATTTTATGTTATATTATTGTTATCATGTTCATTTGCCTCAAGGTTTATTCCAAGGCATAAATATATCTATCAATCAATCAATCAATCAATCAATCTCTCTCTCTCTCTCTCTCTCTCTCTCTCTCTCTCTCTCTCTCTCTTCTACTCCTTTTCCCTGAAAAAAAAACAAAACATGATAGGACATCTCGTTCGATCTACGCTGAACAAAAGATGGTCGCGAGATCAGATTCCTCCTCAGTTTGGCTTTTTTTTTTTAGGCCGTTAAATGTGTTGTAAGGTGAAGTTTTCGAACTAGCCCTGTCCCCTCATGAAGTCAATTTTACGATGCGTCGCTATACGTTTACCTCTTTGCCACGTATAATCAGAACTCGAATCTTTGTCCACCTGTATTTATTATTTTAACATCAATTTAATAAGAAAAAAAAATATCATTCAGTGCGAAATTACAGCAAAAAACGTTGTAATACTTTCATCCATCGTGTTAGACATTTTTGAAAAATTGAATACGTCACGGACGGTTGATTTTATTGAATAAGCCTTTGCACGACTTTTGACAAATGCTTCTTCGTGTACAGCCTTTATAGAGAATGAGAATCATGATAAAAGCTCGCTGAGTTTTTTTTTTGTCAAGCGGCCGACCCAGCTACCTCACGTTTGTCTCGTTCTCCAACTTCCTGAGAAAGGTGAAAAAGAGATGTAAGTCCTGGACGAAGCGACGACGCGAGTAAAATTGCAGCGGGAGGTTGGCAATTAGCTCAGTTAATGAATTTAGCTTGAGTGCCTTTCGTACAAAGTGTATGTGTCGACCACTCTACTTTCATACCTATTTTCTTAATTCTCGTTTTTAAAACGAGTAAAATGTATATTTCAAATCTATCAATTTGTTCCGCAATTGTCTCAACGTTGTTCCGTGAGATATAATTAACAATCGCCAGTGCTAATCTTATTTGATAAAAAAAAAATTTGTTTCTTAGTGACTTTTCTATATCTGTAAAATACATTTCGATCACTTCATCTTTCTATTAAAATAAGTAAAATACATTTCGATAACAAATCATTTATAACGGAATTTGATCGGACTGGAAAGAGCTTATCTCAGTCAGCCAAACCATATTCCATTCGATATTGTAGTGCGTTATTTTTCTGGAGAAGCTCCAAATTTATTATATGACGGATACTCTTATGAAACCAGACAGTTGTGAGTGTAGAGTATTCATATTAAGGAGGGTGGCTACATACGACAATATGATAAGAATTTAATAAAATTTAGTGATAACATTCTTTAGCATCAAATGCAATGACACAAATTTTTTCAAATTTTTCGTCTACATAGTTGTCGAATAATTGGAGTTTACAATATGCAGAAGATATACCTATATATATCAGAATCCTATGCTGACGGATGCAAACTCTAGTGTTAAATTACTCGAAAACTATGTAGAAGAAAAATCTTAAAAAATTTGTATATTTATATTTAATCCAAAAGAATATGCTCACCAAATTTCATTAAATTCTAATCATTTCGAATTTTCCTATGCTTTTAACATGGCAACATTGTTGTGTGTAGCCAACCCCCTTAAAACTCACTTTTGACTCAAACTAAAATCATTTGTATTGCGCTTGTGTAGTAGCGTCACAATGTTATGGTCGCATTTGTGACTATTTCATGATTACTGTACCGGAAAAATCAAACGTTGTGTCACTGTTTCGTGGATACGTTCGCTTGATATGTGTATAAAAAGTGGATTTTCAAAGCACTGGTTCACAGGGGTGTATCAGATATCCAATACATGTCCTCTCCATCCGTCGGATTTGTACAGATTTTTACTAAAGGGCAATATGATGTTGGATAAACATCGATATTTGAAATTCGACGTTTATTTCTTCGAGTATGCCTGTTAAATTGCATTCATTTATTTTTTGTATTGACGTTAGACCGGCGAACAACATCTAGGGATATAAACAAGAACGTTTAACCTCAGAAAAAAAAAAGTGAAGAAATTATTTTTAGAATAGGAAACAAAAGGGAGATTAGAAAAAAAATATGTATATTCCAACGAAAGAATTCTTACTCTCATTACGAGTTTAATTCTATGGTAATGAAATTGTCTATTGATAAAAGCTAATAAAAAAATATTTTCATACAATTAGAATTCTTGGCACACTTTCATCATGATCATTGATTTGCTACGTGACTTTGATTTATTGCCATGGATTTCAGAAACATGGAATTTCATAAACATCCCATAAACAGAGTACTTCAATTTACTTCGGTGAAGATAGTTACCAAGCGACTCACGAGAGATCTCAGGAAGAGCGTCGACATGAAGATGCGCAGTGAACCTGAGCACGCGTGTAACAAACGACTTATGGTGTTTATGGACCAGTGAATACGACGACCCTGATGATTTATAAATAAATTTTTTTGCTGTGGTTACGAGAACTTTATTCTTATCCACAACCGCCCTTGATTTCCAGAATAGTTTATTCAAAATATTTGGATATGGACTTTTTGGATACTTTTTTGAGTTTTTCGTTTAATGATTTCTCGAAATTCGATTTTTTTGCATACGAGCCCACCATACGATATCACTGGTTGACTACCTAACAAAATTTACGAAAATCGGTAATGAAATGTCCTTTTTAAAAAGAAAAAAAAATAGTTCTATCATTCTTTCAAAGTTCGTCAGAGCTTTTTATAATCTTTAATGAATGTCACATTATTTCACTTTTTCACACTTCACTTCTGACACTCACTCATCTCACAAATATCTCACCAATAATCTGTGATGAAAAAAACCGACAGCCATCTTGATAATAGAGTAAAATCTCAAGTTGAACTGAAGTTGGATCACTTCCAGACTTCGTGAACTTTCTACAAAGATCGTCATCATGTTTTTCAACGTTCCTTAGATTTTACAAACGTGACTTTAAAGTGATCGCGACTGCTGCCATCATTACTAATTTTCTCAATTTATCTAAGACTACACATAAACTATAGTTTGTAAGTTATTTTTTAATAAAATATGGACAGTTCGTTGAATCCACCATCTAAGATATCGTCTGATTTCGTCTCGTTACACTTATAAGACGTTGTGAGGGTGGAGTTTTAATCTGCATCAATCTTGTAGTTAACACAGACCATAATAATATACACTACCGTCGGAAAGTTTCCGGACAAAAGTCGGAAAAAGTTGCCACACTATTTTTCATGTTATTCCGTCGATAACGTAGATAAATTAATTTAATAAACGGCATTTTAAAGGGGAGAAATCCCATTTCATTTTGCTTTTTTTGAAAAATTTTTGCGATTTTTTTTACGACTAGGACGTCATTTTGAAAACGACCATTTTTCGTCTTTTTTTTTCCTTTTTACAGAGCGACCGCGTTTTCAGTAGAAATTTTTTTTTCAAATTTCTTTGACCGGATCTTGAAAAGGCAAAACTCAAGCTTCAATTTCGTTTTTTATAAAATCCGTTACGATTTTTTTTGAAAAAGTTATCATGTTTTTGGCGAAAAAAGACGGAATTCAGAAATTCCTGCGTAACACGAAAACTATCACATTTAGAAAAAAATCTCAGAGGAGTGAAAAGTTGTCTTTGGGATTGTTCTAGTCACTCGATTTTTTCCAGATTTTTTTTCCGAAATTTTTTTTTTTTCGTCGATTTTAGTCGATCTCCAGGTCTATAAATTTCCGTAATTTGAAAACTATGGGTTTTTTGACCAAAAGTCCAAGTACAAAAAAGTTTTATTTCTTCATTTTAAACATTTTGGAATTTTTTTAGATTTTTTTTCTCCGATGATGTTCATCATCATCGTCAACATCGTCGGATAAAAAAATCCGAAAAAAAATCTGAAAAAATTCCAAAACTTTTAAAATGAAGAAATAAAACTTTTTTGTCCTTGGACTTTTGGTGAAAAAACCCATAGTTTTTAAATTACGGAAATTGATAGACCTGGAGTTCGACTAAAATCAATGAAAAAAAAAAAATTTCGGAAAAAAAATCGGAAAAAAATCGAGTGACTAGAACAATCTCAGAGGCAACTTTTCACTCCTTTGAGATTTTTTTCTAAATGTGATAGTTTTCGTGTTACGCAGGAATTTCTGAATTCCGTCTTTTTTCGCCAAAAACATGATAACTTTTTCAAAAAAAATCGTAACGGATTTTATAAAAAACGAAATTGAAGCTTGAGTTTTGCCTTTTCAAGATCCGGTCAAAGAAATTTGAAAAAAAAATTTCTACTGAAAACGCGGTCGCTCTGTAAAAAGGAAAAAAAAAAGACGAAAAATGGTCGTTTTCAAAATGACGTCCTAGTCGTAAAAAAAATCGCAAAAATTTTTCAAAAAAAGCAAAATGAAATGGGATTTCTCCCCTTTAAAATGCCGTTTATTAAATTAATTTATCTACGTTATCGATGGAATAACATGAAAAAGAGTGTGGCAACTTTTTCCGACTTTTGTCCGGAAACTTTCCGACGGTAGTGTATATCAGAAGAAACTTAAATTGATGTGGAGTCTCGTGGCAAATACATTGACAGCTCTGTCGTCTGCTGATTTTTGTTTCCAAGTAACTCGATCTCGAATTATTTAACGTTTCATGTCAGTTGCGATAAACTTGAAGTAACTGGTCAGCTTTCTAATTCATTTGCATTATCATTGGAAATTGAAGTGAGCAGAGACACAGAAGAGCCAGAAATGCGGTCTGGAGAGTGAGAAAAATTGTCCATGTGAGCTTATCATACACATCTTTCTGACAGATTCCATTATTTCGTGACCTGTGTGTACCACTACCGACGTCTGATTTTTGGTTAGAAATCCAACCCAACTACAGACTGAATTTACTTTTTTGCGTACAAGTGTAAATTTCTCCATTAAAATTGTGAGAGGTTCATTCATATTTATCATATATGAACATCGCCTGTTCATCATTCTACATTTATTATTGAAATATTCGGCTCAACGTAATGAAATAGAGTTTGAGACTCATAGAGTTGTTGATTATGTTGAATCACTTTTTTTTTCTTGAACTATGATTCCAATTTTACTTTTTGGTCGTAACAAACTTTCCACACTCATTTCAACTATTCATTTTGCTCGTTTCGACCGCTGAAAATGAGTGAATTTT
Source organism: Campoplex capitator (assembly GCA_037576405.1). NCBI lineage: Eukaryota > Metazoa > Arthropoda > Insecta > Hymenoptera > Ichneumonidae > Campoplex > Campoplex capitator. Next base: position 4,342,014 of record JARBWI010000015.1, read on the forward strand.
TTTGCACTGCGCACCCAAATTCTCGATTTTTTCTGACAATAATTCAGTCCGCGTTCAATTTTGGCCATCATTCAATGGCGAAATGGTACGGACGGATACAAGTCCGAAATTCCGGAAATAATATGACCCAGCAGTTGGTGAGGTGAAATGATTGAGACCGGATGAAATCGTCAAAATTAGCCAAAGGGCACGCATGATGAGGGTTTAATAAAAGTGTGCTGACGGAACGAGTATTTTCTGCTGTCTCCTCTCCAGACTCATTATGACGCACGTAGACCCGCCCTGATGCATCCCCGCAAAGAGATCAGCAATCATGAGATGAGAATAAAAAAAAGGCGATCAATTTCACACTAAAGCAATAAACGACTTTGCCCTTTGAAGGAAAAAAAGGTAATCGTCAACAATAGTTGACGAATTTATGAAGATATTTAAGAAATAAACAAAATTTATATGTAAATATGATTGATCACAATATTTCTATTTTCGTTGGATGAAATGTGTCAATTTGATAAAATAGTTGCGGGAACTATATTTTATTTCTTGGATCGTTAATGATAAGAGAACATTTCAACGATCCTATGATCATGTGGACGTGGACGGACGAACAAAAGCGATCTTATGGAGTGAAAAAGGGGATGAAATAGAGAGCGAAGCTCGGGCGATTTTCACCCCTCTACATCGCCTCGTTCATTGCTCCCAAAATCTCCACCGATAAATCTCGATTCAATAACCTTGGTTCGGTTTTCAATAAAAAAAATTTAGAAAAACCATTCATAGCAGAAATTTGTCCGTCTTCCACGACATTCTTCCTAAATTCTTATAGAGAGAATTATTACTAACATTAAAACCTTCAACCGAAAAAAGAATAGATGAAAATTGCTTATAGAATACCATAAGAAAATGGGGTCGATCTTCAATTTTAAAAGCTTTTTAAACAATAATTGACACTTGTCATAGCTCGAAAGTTTACACTGTAAAAAGTTACAAATTCTTTGCTTTTTAATTCCGGTAAAAAGACGATCGATTCCCAAACTGAACTGGAACACCATGAAATTCAATCGAAAAAATATGTAAGCGCACGGATGTAAGAAAAAGATTGGCGCGTCGTATGTATAAGAGAGTTGAAGATTATTATCCAGTTAAAATAACAAACAATTATAAAAGTTCACTCGATGAAATTCTCAATTTCTTTTGCGTCGAATGTTCTCCGTCCTTAGTTTTGCTTTTTCCCGTAATACAGTTACGAAAACGAGCGAAATGAATGTCGGCTTTCTTTTAGGCCAGTACTCCCTTGACGACGACGACGACGACGCCAAAACTCAGTTTCGACCTTCTCACCCTCTCGTCGCGAAGAAAGCAACGTCTGAGAATTTTACTGACTGGAGAAATAGGATTAATTCGGTGAGTTCGGGAGCCCGCGCGAAAAATTCGGATCCCCTAACACTGAGTCGAGTGATAGTATTTAAATGTGCTTCTTGACTTCAGAGGGGAAAACAGAATGATTCACTGATTCCAGATAATATCCCCTCCGTTGAGCACAATTTCATGCGTGAACCCGGGGTTTAAACTTCTGGTTATTTGTATCCTTTGTTAAGGGATCAACAGAGATAGAACACCGACTCAACTCCTTCCTGTACGAATATATCGCTCGTGAAGCAGCACACCATAAATATTCTAAAACTTCCATGAAGCTGGATCGAGTAATAAAGGATTAAAGTAATTTACCAAAGAGTTGCGATGTATTTCCAAAGTATTCAAGAAGATGAGGAAGTTTGAAGAAAAAATGTCGTTTCGAATGACTGGAATTCCTTTCGTAGCTGGAATTCTCGCGATGTACAAACTTTCGTTGCAAAGATTACACGCACCAAGTCCCGAGGTATATATACGAGCATTGAGTTAAACGCCTACGAAGAGGAGAATATCCTCGTTGAGTATTAGCGTGGATTTATTTATTATCATTTATTCGGAAAATAAATGAAACGACGTCGTTGGATTCCCGTATTATGATAAGACATTTGGTAAACCGAAAATTTTTTTTCAATCGTTCGAGAATGCGGATGAAAATAAAAGAAAAACAAACAAGCTTCGCGTATATACGAGTGGCAACTGTCGTTATTTCTTTGTATTTTCCTTCGGATAAAAAGTTTCCCGAATAGCTCAAACGCGGTTCGCGTACCAAACCCAACTGAAGAAGTAACGTTCTTGTTCCTACGACCGCGCCTCCACTCCCTCCCTGATAACATCCCTGACAGTCGCGCACGCGTTCCGACCTACGGTAAACGCAAAAGCCGCGATCACTGCACGATCACACACTTGCACGAAACAGCAACTTTCTTTCACATTTCTACTTTCGAGAGGGTTAAGAAGTAGTCGAAAGAATGAATACCGAAAAAAACATCGGTGCGCGCTCTCACCCCTGCGGTGATAAGGCTTTTCAAGCAAGGTCGTTTCATTCATGGCACCTTGAAATCGTAACAATTTGTCTTGCCCGATACGCGAGATACGCTTCGCTACAATGTAATTTGGTTGTAAACATGTCTCTAGAGTTTTCACTGATATTACGTGTTTCTACGATGGTAGGATGGACTTGCAATCCGAACCTGCAAGTTTCAAGCAATTTCAACAACTTCCTTTTTTATATCAAAAGGAAATTCACAACCTTATACTTAACGGGCTCGTAAGTCTGTTCAGAAATCAAAACGCTCTGAGTACCAGTCTTGATGAGTTTTCGAGGATCATATCGTTCGCTTTAACCATACTTGTGGAGTTAATTTTTTTAGGTTTTCCATCTTACAGCGTATGCGCAGTTGAAAAACGTGAATCATTATGTTCCCTTAGTGTATGCTCAACCCTATTTTTTTTTCAAGAGTGGAACGGTAATGGAGGGTCTTTTTAAATCCACATGCGTTCCAGTTAATCTCTGCTCCATCGTTTGGCAGGTTCGAATCTTTTGGCTCGTAAGCTTTTTCATATTTATTACCTTTAATATTCGTTCAAGGATAAATTTTTTTTCTCGAGGCAAAAACCAAGATCGAAGCGGGCTTGAAAGCACCGAGCTTTTCGTTTAATGCTTCTCAAGAATGGAAAAATTGAGTTATCGCGGCGAGTACTTATCAGAACTCACGTTAATTATGAAGCTAAATTTGATGATTACAGAATTTTTTATTTAGGATAATGTAACTTATGAAATGAGTGGACAGTTGTTTTGTATTAGTGGAAAATTATACCAATCTCTAAGCGATATCAATTAGTACTTGACTCGACTCATGAATAAGTATGATGAATATTTTTTCCTACAGACGAGCTGTGGTTCATGTTTGATTTCTCGCTCAACAGCAGCACACATAAAAATTCATGTTTTTTTTATTAAAACTCTAATCCTGATGATTCACTTTTTACAAATTCATGCTGAAAAAAACATCTATGTGATAGATAAACGGTCCCTGTGTGTGACCTCCCGTGGAAGGTTCACACTGAACGGATGATCGCTCTCTAGCCGCATGCTGTCGACTGGTCCAGTGCATGACAACTATGGAGAGATGCCTGTTTAGAGGCTTGTGTCAACAATCCGTGATCTAGCACCGAGTAATGTCTCCCTCGTTTCTGTTATATCTCTCCCTCTCTCTTTCTACCCCTGTATTATGTCTTAAGGTAGCAACTATCAAGGCTCGAAAATAAAAGCAATCAATCAATCAATCAATTTCTCACTGTCTCTCTCATCTCAGTTGTTGTTAGTAATTACACAAGAGCAATGTAAAGAAGTCAACAGTAACAAAAAAAAAACTAATTCTTAATATTTAATTCGGCTGTTAACAGAATACGTTATAAAAACCGTAAGTTAACCTTAATTCTAATTGTGATTTTCGAGCCAGTAATTTGAACGAATTTGTGCTGTTTGTTTCCTCAAAATAAATCGGAAGCTATCAATTTATGTTGCAATGGCACACGCCGAGTCGTGCCTATATAACTTGGGTAATATAAATCAACGCTGTTTGCTGAGTGAACCGTGTACCGATGAAATCCTAGATATTTTCTCATAACAACATAAGCAGTTTCTCTCTCGATAACAATTCAGAAACTCCGATGCCGAGATTTATTTTCAAGAATGCTTATTGAAGGGGTCTCGGGTATTGCGATCGCGTATCAATTGTTTTATATATCAAATCAACTCTCACCAGACACTCGTATACTTGAAATTGTTCATATTAAAGTTCTCAAATATGTTCCCATAATAACAAAAAAAAACTTCAAAATGTCAAAACTTCGCATCATATTATCAGTTAGCAATGAAATTAAATATCTTCTTGTACAATAAAAAACTTTGATAAACATACAAAAATCTTCCTTCATTATATCATCACTATTTTTCAAATAACTCGACAAATAGTTTTGACATTTATGATAATGATACAAATCAACGTTCATTGAAGATATGTGCACCTCGTGCTATAATCGTTTTACTAATTTTTCCTTCAGCAAAAACGTAAACAAAAAAGTCACGTAACCTACGTTGAAACACATTACTCCTGGCTTTCACCCTCGGAGTAATCTGAAGTGACGAGATTGTTCACGAGGGCTGACGTAAGGTTTTTCCCGTTGCCTGTTGTCAGGATTTCACAAGTAGTTTTCCTGAACCAAAGAAGACACTGAAAACATCATTTGTTTTTATCGTTATCGCGTACATGAAAAAGTAACGGTTGCATGCTTCGGAGAGGCTGTAACCATTATTTAAACAATTCAGAAAAACACAAGAAAAATTCTGTTTCCTCATGATTCGAAGTCCTTGTGCTGATTTTCTAAGAAAATAAAATTTCAGCGACGACAAATAAAATGTTTTCAGAAATTTATCTTAAAATGGAATATTATTCTTGTAATTTCTCGTTATTGTATAACAATGATGTTCTGAGCTACGAAAAATGTAAATATATGCATTCTTATTCTATTCCAATAATCTTTGATACACCGAGAAAGAAATGACTTTGGTTTACTTCCGCTCGATGTTTTACCTCGTACGATTTCAATTTTCTGCACGCTGCCGAGGGAATGCGAACATTCATTAAATGAAACAGCATGATATACGAGACTGAAGTGGCGACAGGAAGGTTAATTTAGAAATATAATTAGTCAGACGTTTCAAATGAGCTTACATTCAATCCCTGACCTCTCAATGGCTGCTACACCACCAACTCCTCATTAAATCCCCCTGCATGGTATCCATGGTTTAAATGAAACAGATTAAATCATCATTCATGTGAAATGACGGGAACGATTCCGCAGGTATTCTATTCATGCTGTTTCATCAGTGTAGAAATTTGTGGCACGTTCTTCATAATAATTCTGAGTAATGATGTCTCGAAATGACCGTCTATTACTTACCTGCGTATGGAGGGAAACATTTGTGACGATTTAATCCTTCGTTTATGAAAGTGATATTTTTAGTGCCTTGTAACGGAGAGGAGATGAGGAGATTCTAAAAATATGTCCCAGCATATTTTAGTACAAGTTTTTTCAACGAATATTTCTAGCAAAAGCTTGTTTGGTGAAAACGTTTCATGTATGGAAACGTTTTTTTTTTTTTTCAAAACACCATAGAATGATGGTTAAAACGGATTTCTATTCGAACAACTTGGTTCATCGAAATACGATTGAAAAAAAAACTACTAACTTGGACTGTCAATTTGCAAAAAAAAAAAATCGGGTTGTTAGTACTATGAATTTCAATAATAAATGCAGCGAGATATTTTCCAACAATCGTACCTCTTCTCTCAGTTTTTCCATGCATGGCAAACAGGATCAAATTAAACGGAAGAAAACCAAAATCCCTGGAATTACTGACGAGCCTCAGGAAGACGTAAGCTCGCGAAAATTCGAATAAAAATTCTACTGTTTCCGTGCATGTTTGCAACTCGTAGCAGCTCGCCGAAGCGAGAAGGAAGAGACCATGAACCAAATGGAAAGCTCGTACCTATAATATTTGGAATTCTCAGAGCGTACATACAGTAAATACATGCAGGGCTTACTATGCGGACATTGTTAGCAGTCTTCGTTAATAAGGCATGCGGAAATTGTTGGCCAGAACGCTGCAATTCCACATACAGAAACCCGCGAGGGCCAATCATCAATGAATATTTGATACTCATAGTCCTTTCAATTACCATTCTTACATTTCCCTTTATTTTTCCAAAAACATGAAAATAAGCATTCAGAATTAGTATCCGATATTCCAGTTGACTGTTGTTGTCGTTCTCTCAACCGATTAAAAATCTTATCGATGCTTTTACGGTTATACCGAAGCCTCGGAAAAAGATCATTTCATTCATTTGACTCACTCCAAAGTTTCTAGGAGCGTCTTCAAAAAGTTACTGAACAGATTCAGATCCCTCGAAAAAATCAAGCTCTCAACCAGTTTCGGAACCACCGGTACCAAATCATGAAATACATTCGATTTCAATCGAGCGAGGCAACAATTTAATCCTAGCAAAACTTTCATTACGAATTTATGAAAAGTTGCCCGATTGATTGAGATCTGAATCAACATTGTGTTTAGTTAAAAAGCGTATGACTGGTAGAAGCCGAGGCTTGAAATTTCTTAAATAATTAATAGAGTAAAGGATGATAATTGATCGAATCGATTGGCAGGAACAAGTGATTAGATTCTCGCGAAACGTGATGTCTGTCTGAAGCTCAACGCTGAATTGAATTGACCGGTGGAACTTGCAGTTTCCATAGTACGAATTCGATACGTTAGAAAAACTAAATTTCAGCGAGGAAGATATTATTTTTTAGAATAATTTTAATATAATTGTCAGAGTAAAAAAACCCGAATCTTCAATGTTCCACTAAAAAAAAAAAATGAACGAAAAATCATCATGACAATGATAGCAACAGTCGAAAAACAACAATCTTTCAAGACTTCCATTGAACTAAAGTCAATACCCTAAAAGTGTTTTCATCGTAGTCAGAGAAAATGACTTTTTCGTTGATAAATGAAGGTTGAAAACAAAAATGGAACCCATGTATTGCCACCCTAGTATCAGCTCTAGTCTAGAGAAATTTTCCCTATGTTATTATATGACTATCGCCAATGACAAAAGCAACTGGAGCTCTGACTCAATATGTTCCCAAGATACCCGTTACCACAAGGAACAAGATTGATGGGCGGGATAAATCGGAGTGACGCGAAGTTTGAAATAGTGAATGCTTCAAGGATTCCACTTGTCCTTTCGAGCTATATTTTTCTCAGTGAAATCACCGTCCACGCTTGTGATAATGGCACGTCGAAATTCTCACTCACCGAGATTTGATATTTTTTCATACAGTAATAGATTATCCAATTACTGTATACTGTAACAGTAATAGCTGAAAAAAAATCCAAGTGACATATTCGAGTTTCAAATATGCCATTTTTTTTTAACAATCTGCAAATATCATGAAATTATCGTTGTTCATAAAAAAATTTTATGTGACACGTATTTGCAGCTGAATAACCATAATTGAGATATGAGAAAAATGTGAAATACAATAAATATTTTTCCTTTTCTGTAAGAAGTGGGGTTTTTTTGTTGTTCTAAAACTTATTAAAACATTTAAATCATATTCAGGAACGATGAGAAATTAATTTGAGGGGATATTTTGACAAGCAATTCGTGTGAAATTCCGATATGAGATTATTACCCCACGCTTCGATAATTAACTACATCGGCTAGTGGCTGTCTATATTGGATCAACCTCGACTACAGAACACGCTATTGACGTTCAAATATCTCCATAATTGGATTCATAGACATTGATGTTTTGAAATCATTTTCTGGAAACGAAATGATGTGTCTGGGTATCAAGTTTTATCCTGCGACAATTTCTTTATCTATAACTGGCTATAAGCAAAATTAATTTAATAAGCTATTCGATAGTAACAAATATTTATTATAATTGTAATAAAAATCCCCAATAATTTCTTATATTAGTAGTGACTCGATTCAACTTCAATACACAAACAAAAATATTTAAAAAAAAAAAATGTGCAACTTTAAGATTTATGATACATGTATGCATAGTAAAGAATACTAGCATGATTTGTCTTCCTCGTGATCCTTCTGCTCGCGGAGTAACATAAAAAACAAAATTAAATCATTAATTGTGTATGACGTTGAAATTTGAGAAACATAATTCGTTGTCTGATTTAAGCTGTAAGCTATATCTTATGGCTTTTCAATTACACATTGACCAATTATTGGTGAATAACTGAAAAGAAACTCTAAAACCAATTTGCAATCATAAAATCAACCACCAAAAAAACAAGAGCATGAAAATAAACGCGTATAAAAGTAGCCGATAAAAAGGAATGTAGTTTTCGCAGTAGTCACGGTCACAAAAATTCCGTGCACGAAAGCAGCAATAAGCGTCAGACTCCGTCCTCGTACTGAATTCCCGAATCGATAAACATTTTCTTTCGTTTGTTTTTCGATTCTGAAACAATTCTTGATCAACAGATCAGTCGCATATTTCAGAAATTACCATTTTTAAACTAAATGCGTGTGTGTGTGTGTGTTTTTTTTTTATTCTTGCGTCAATCGAACCAAATTTGGATTACTATAAAATGTTTTCCCCATAATAAAATAGAAAGAATTCTCAGTTCCGAACGTCAACTCCAAATGGATCAATTTTTTTTCTCATTCCCGAAATTTATGTAAAAAGTGTTTCGTCATATTTTAAGGAATCGGATTGACCACGGTACACGCTCTCTCATACCGTGAGACACACGGACAGACTGAGTAACAAACGCAAACACGTGATTGGAAATTCATCCACAAAACAGCCGCATAATCTACCTGATATTTACATACCAATGAAAAATGGACACATTGACGTTTTACAGTAATAAACGCCGAACAACGATACTATATTAGCATCGACCCAATCAACGGGAAGCTGTCAATGAGTCAGTTTAGCGAATAAATAAAGGCATCGTTATCTAGAAATGTTTGGCGTCACTCTTCTCTCTCCATCTCTCTCGCTCTCTTCACCAGGCAGTAATCAACCGGTCCAACCCTTTCAATGTCTCAGCAGTCGAATTCACTGAAACGTACACCAGCTGCAAAAAGTTTCCGGACATAATTACAGAAATGTCGTGGAACACCATTTTCAATTTCATTTTGCCAGCAATGTACATAAATACATTTAGTGGACGGCATTTGAAACGGGAAAAAATTTCTCCATTCTCTACATCTGGTACATTATTTTCAACCGAAATATTTTCTACATTTTACTTTTACCTGTAAAAGTGCATAGCATTTTAAAAAGACTTTTTTCAAAATGAAAAATACAAATTACGAGTACGATCAACCTAAACAATGTGAAATTCATTATCGTAGATAATGTCAAAGTGATATACGAACCTGATTACATTACGTAACTCAGGGCTGCGTAACCCCATTACTTGGGTAACTATGTACTTAAAAAAAAAAAAAAAACAACCGTTGAGGCATCGAAGAGAACTATTCAAGTATAACCGAACTATCACAAATGCATTTCTTTCTTCATTTATGTACAATTCTTCGTGTCAATTTTTCTTCAGCTCCACAATTTGGTCCATAAATTTGCACGTTTGAGGAACAACGTTCAAATGCATCAGTGTATTCGTAAGTTCTTGATGGTACTAACTAATTCAAACTGAGCGGAAATATAGCCCTTCATAATAGCCGGGTCATCCGTAGTTTCCGTTGGTCTCACAGAAACATGAAAGTTGGTGAAGTGAGGAGAAACTGGGGGGATAAATTGATAGGTTGGTTTTGTTCAACCGGTTCACGGGTACATTTTTGTTTTTTCAATTTCCCCGCCAACACTGGTGGAAGCAACTTATTAACTAGAATACACAACAATTTGCTTGTTGGAGTTTTCGGGGCTGCTGATTCTATTCTCAAACTTAGTTTTCACTTTGCAACCTGAAAAGTATTTCATCAAAGTTTCTCGATAATAAATATACACGATGCCACTCTGTGAGGCTAATATTCTGAGATTTACATACTGATAACGGTTTTGTACCAATTTTTGTCGAAGTCAGTTGAAAATAGAGAAAGTTATTCAAATTTAAACGTATATGATACGATAACAGAATTGGCAAGATATTTTTTTCAACATATATACGATATTATAATAACGGTCAACCTGTTAAGCCAGGTAGCATAGAACCAGGACCATTTTAAATAGCAAATGAATCGGTTGTTGACGATTGTTTATGATAATACCAGTTATGTAACGATTGGACAATAGCCAGTTATAGTAATTAAAACGTTTTGTTCATTCCTGGATCGTAAATAATTGAAAGACTTCAAAATATGGGATGAGATATTGTTGAGCCTCACAATAGACTTTCATACAGACCGTAATGGGAACCGCAGAGGAATTATTACGCTTTTACCCTTCGCAACGTTTGACTTCGATTAATACGATATATAGCTACACAAGGAATCCAACAGTGATTTCGGCTCCCCTTGATTATTGCTGCGAAGGATATATCCGGACGCACCCCTTACTCACAGTACAATGCTCATGAAACTGCTAGGTAAATGAATGATAGTGGTAATAAATTTATCAGTAAAATCTGCCATTATTAACAAAATTTCTCGATGACTAACAAAGATTCTCTTTCTCTATCTTGGGAAAGAGGAATCTTTTTTCGAACTCGTCAGGGGTAAACCTAAGGGTATGTTAAAAATTTGAATTTGTCACGCTCTTCGTCTGCTACAACGATTTTCTGTATCTTCCCTTCAGCTACACTTTAAAGCTTTTTAATAAATATCATTCTCCATCTTGAGTTCTTCTTGGGTCTTCTGAGTACCCTTATCAAGTGTTTTACATTCATGAAATTTTACCTTTCCCAAACAATACTTTGTGCAGACTTTCAACCATTGAATGAATGATCATTTTCTGTGAGTTATGTTCTGAAACGATTAATGAATTCCGACAGAGATATAGTTGGATGACTAGGGGTTGTTACCTCATTTTGTATTCCATATACAGTCGAACCTGGATAAGCGAGAACTGGGTAAGCGAGAAAACTCTATAAGTGAGAGTAATTGTGAGGTCCCGTGATTTTACCCCTTCAAAACCTCTATGAGTGAGAAACGAAAACCTCTATAAGAGAAAATCGTTTTTCACTCATGGACCTCTATAAGTGAGACTACTACTTGCCTGTACCTCTATAAGCGACAGTCGAGCGTATTTACTAACATTGTTTTTGTATCGTTTTCTATTCGAATGGCCAAATGTATCGACTTTGTTGTCGAACTTACTACAGTTGATAAGTATTAATTGCGAAGAAAGGTTCAGCACGTACTCATAATGTCGAAACGAAAAATCAAAGTCTTGTCTTTAAGTGCTAAACTTGAAATTGTGAATGCGTTTGAGTGCGGCAAATCGCGAAATGAAATACAGAGCGAGTTTGGTTTACCAGAATCTACCTTTTATAAAATTATAAAATCAAAAGATGCTATAAAGTCTCAGTGCTCCGAGGGACATGGAAATATTAAAAGGAGTCGACTTTCCGAGTTTCCCGACATTGAAAAGTGCCTTTTAGAATGGGTAAAACAAACCCTAGATAAGAACATTCCCATAGATGGACTTTTGTTGAAACAAAAATCTAAAGACTTCGCTACAAAGTTGGGAATTCAGAATTTTTTAGCTAGTAACGGCTGGTTAGAGGGTTTTAAAAAGCGTCATGATCTAGCTTTCAAAAAAGTAGCCGGGGAAAGTAAATCCGTGGACCAAGGTGTGTGTAACCAATGGACTGAAGATCTGCCAAGTCTTTTAGAAGGATATGATCCAGAAGATATTTACAACGCGGATGAAACTGCTTTGTTTTTCAAGTGTCTTCCGGATAGAACATTCATATTTAAAGGCGAAAAATGCCATGGAGGAAAACAAAGCAAGGAACGTCTTACTATTCTTCCATGTGTAAACATGACTGGTACAGACAAACTTCCGCTTTTTATCATCGGGAAATCAAAGCGACCTAGATGTTTTAAAGGTGTCAAGACTCTACCTGTTGATTATGCCAGTAATACTAAAGCTTGGATGACAAAGATATTATTTAAAGATTGGTTGAAAAAAGTGGATAAGGAAATGAAGATAAAAAGAAAAAAAATCATGCTTTTCATTGACAACTGTGCTGCTCATACAGACGTAGAAGCACTCGAAAACGTAAAAGTCATGTTTTTGCCTGCCAATACCACCAGTAAACTGCAACCTTTAGATCAAGGTATTATACACACATTTAAACGCTTTTATCGCAGAGAAGTCGTTAAACATATTCTTACGTGCCTGGAAGAAAACAATAGCCCTGAGATTAACGTACTTCTGGCCATGAAATTTGCAAGGAGAGCATGGTACACAGTAAATGACGTTACTATCAAAAACTGCTTCAAGAAAGCTGGATTTTCGATCAGTACAAATAAACAAGACGTTCTGCCAGAGGAAAATGAGGTTGAAGATGGACCTAGCAACGAGGAATGGGCCAAGCTTGTGACTCACGAAACTGCTGGTAATATGTTAACGACAACCTTTGAAGACTTCGTACAGATTGACGACGACGTGGCTACCACCGGAGAATACACTGATGACGATATCGTTCAGAATTGTATGAGCACGTGTGCTGATGAAAATGACAGCGAAAATGAAGATGAAGCCGACCGATCACAGATTTTTAATACAGAAGTAGAGAACATTCCAAAGAAGCAAGACGCTTTAAATGCACTGGAGACGGTCCACAAATTCTTTGAACATTCGACGGTAGTTGATAAAACGATGTTTGATAAAATTTATGAACTGGAAAAACATATACAAAATGTAAACACAGAAACGCAGAAGAAACTAACGGATTTCTTCAAGTAAATATTTGTGTAAGATTTTTTTTTTGCAAGCATTTATATCACATCCTAATGAATAATACCTTTACAATAAATATGGATGTCTATCACTACATACATTGTCTATCACTACATGTATTTGATGTATTTTTCATAAACCTCTATAAGTGAGAAAGGCCACTCCTGTACCTCTATAAGCTAGAAACTCGGGTAAGTGAGAAACCTCTATAAGCGAAAAATAAATCGCGGTCCCTTGAACTCTCGCTTATCCAGGTTCGACTGTACATTTCAGATTATTCGGGTCATGCGAAAAAAATTTCTACAACAAAAGAATTTAGAACACAATACAAATTCTTGAATACCGTGACTCCAGTCTGAGTACAATATATGACGAATTGATTAAAATTTATTCTGAAAAAGTGATATGCATAAATAATTTGAAGAAAATAACACAATAAAAAATATTCTGTAATGTGAATTATATTATCTCCGGAATGAAAGTATATGTCATATAATTAACAATTTGCGAAATCTCCAGATATGTTCCTTAGTTCTCTCGTTAAATCGGCAAATTCCAATTTCTATGTTACGTGTCGGAATTTCAGATCACCAGCATACCTTTCCAGCGTCGTTTCTGGATGATTGCTTAACGAGCTTCCATACTTCACAGATTACTCGTTTTTTTCCTCCGTCTCGAAAAACGTTGTGTTTCAAGAAAATGAAGATATTCAAACTCGAGTGCTCGAAATTTCTCAAGTAGATCACAATGGTTATAAAAAAATATTGAATAGAATATATATTTTTAAATTCCTGTTTTTAATTTGTTTCCTTGTTTTTCTTGCCAAACGGAATTATTTAGACGATAAGTGGTAAGAAATTAACTTGAAAATTAAGCTCTTCAATCGATTATTCTTTAACTACAGAAAAAAATTTAAGAACGATCGATGAATTTAAGTTTTGCAGGACAAACAGCTGAAATCCGAATAAACACATTGATTCATCAATATTTCGAACTCGACCGCCATCCCCGATTTAGTTTGGCAGTAAGTAAGTCGTGAATATAATAAACGGTTCGGTGGTTATCATTTAAAAAATGTTCTTCCTCAATTCTTGAAAGACATCTACTATTTCCAGTATTCAGATAGATGCTGACTAAGTTGCGCCGTCAAGCTTTAGAGCACTTACGATGAGATATTTATAAAAATGCAAATCATCCACTGATAATTAAATCAGGTGAGGGTTGAAGCGAAATTCTTTATTCGAAATAACGAAAAAAAAAAAAAAAGCATTTCATCTCGTCTTCACACTCATTGCGTACGTGAAGAAGAGAGCGAGATTTACATTTCTGATCTCCCTTATTTTATGAACGACAACCCATGAAAGAAGAATAGAAAAAGCCAGTCAGACCTACCCCTTTGTATACCGGATAGAAACGGATACATAGATAAAAGAATTCCGATCAGAATAAAAGTTACACAAACTCTTTTCTTGAATCCCCCTTTTTTGTTGTATTCTCATTTTCCTCACTTGCCCAACTTTACAGAAACGAAACTCGCAAGGTTTGAAAAATCTACCAGATATCCAAGAAATTCTTTCAACCGTTCATTCGTGAGAACTCTTTTTGTTTAGTTCGGTTGCACCACCTCACAGTTATATGCTCCACTTTTTGGCTCCTCCGAACTTTCCTATTTTTGCGTTTTATGAACAACCAGCTCTTTAAAAGAAGTTTCTGGTATTTTATAAGGTTATTGCTCCAACCTTGTGGGAGATTGAACCCACGGTTTGTTCAGAGCCCGATTTGGGTCAGACGTGACGAGGGACACAAATATTCCTTGAGTAATGAAAGGAATCCTCCGGAGAGAGACTATGAGAGAAGAAAGTAAGGGCAAGAGTACGAGAGAAGAGCCGGGTCGATGATATTTTTGTTTTATTTTGTGGTAAAAGCATAAACGGTTTCGTCTGTTTTGTCGCCTTGTAATGACTATTTTTGTTCACCTCATATGTTTTGAAAAACATTCAAAAATACTGTATAAATGTGCGTGGTTCAGGGGGATTGAGATACTACAGACTTGGTCAGAATCTTGCTAAAGTCTCATTTTGTTTCTCGAAATATTCTTTACGAGATCACCATATGGATTTCTCCTCAGCTTAATTGATTTACTGTTGCAACTGATTGTTTATTTTGTGAAAAAATCTTTCATAAAAAAATTGCCATAATTTTCCGAAAAGATGAATTTAATAAAGATTTACGAAGTGGATTCGTGAAGGATCACTTTGAGTAATGAAATAAGACATGGTGCATTGAAATCAGTCAAGATATATTATGACTAATTATAGTTTCATTATTCACAGAACATTTTACATTAAAGATATTCACAGTAGAGTTGTGGTATACTCTTCTAATCCAGTTTGATTACCAGTTTTCGAAGAAAATTCTTATTTATGTATCACCACATGCCACTCAAAAACGTCTGTAAAAAATTACTCATAAGAAGAAAAGAGAGTGTTGCCGAAAGAAAAAAAAATTGAGACAACGGCGATCATTTTTACGAAGTGAAAAAACTTCGCGAACCCTTGGATCGATAGAAAACAATTTTTCAACGTTGAGATTTAATAACAGAAAATCCTTGATAAACTATAAAGATTCACGTACACATATTGAAGATTAAGATGAAAACCGCCTGCCGAATTTCGATCGACCCACAAAGCTTACGATACGACGTAAAGACCCTTCAAGCGCCCTATGTCAGGTTGGATTTGACGGGACTACTACTACAATAATTCACTCGGGAGAGCCTCTCGTGGTTAGTAAACCTGAATAGCCTTTTCTGTTTGGAGGCTGCTTTTCAGACACATAGCATACAAAACCGCGTGGACAGTCCAACATACCAAAACATATATACGACATCGATTTTTACTCGATACGTTCTGGTGAGAGAGTAAATGTACGTGTATTTCTGGAACCTCGCAAGCTGGTTATTGCTCAGGGACTCTCTTGTCGATCACATCGTTTTCCCTTCAACTTCATGTTTTGCCGTCGGTCCCTTGTAAAAGCTTCTTCGAAGAAGACTTCAACAGTTACAAGAGCTTTTTCATTGATTGAAAAGAATTGTAGAAAAAATTGGTCTCGTAACACCATTCAAGTGGCTCGATTTAACACCAGAAAAACTTGTTTTTAGTCCTTAAAATAAGTTTCTTTTTTTAGCTATAGAATTGTATTCTTTCAAAAATGTCCACTGTATTGAAAATCATTCTATTGTCCTTTCTGTAATTAGTATTTCTGTTACCAATCTTTCAATTCAATCTTTTATCAATCTTGTCTGATCTTCATCAAGCACAATGTTTTGAAATGTAACAAAAGATTCTAGCGATGGTGGTGACACTCCTAATTATTGTTAAACTAATTTCAGTTTCCTAAATTACACAGTTCTGACTTTATAGTTTCTAAAACACTACTTTTGTTTATACGTACATGTAAAGTAATGTAGACAAAGATTTTGATTTAAGAAACATCAATTTAAGCAACCATCCTCGCTGAGCTTCTGTTGGATCCATTTGCTCGGCATCTTTGTTCTCTGGAACAAAGGTGCCGAGAAGTGAATTGGAGCCTGGATCAGAATCCAGGATCCAATTATCTGTAATGGTGGCACTACTAAACGTCGAAAACAAAATATTGACGACTATCCGTCGAGCGATTTAACGCCAATGTGACATCATAGCCGGGTACTAAACGCTATGCTAAAAAATATGGAAGCTATGAGAAAAAAATTATCAAGACTTGAAACTTTGCAAATTCAATTCTTGATAAATCCTTTGGTCATTCTTCAATTGAATAATTCTTCTTCCAAAACATTAAAGATGAATAATTATTTTGAAATTAATGAAGTAAAGTAAACTTACAAAATCGCTGGCTCAATAGGATAAAAATCGAGTTTGTCGTTGTAGTTTAATCTTCTGTAAACTTACTTACTGTAAACGACTAAAATGATTTCATTTTTTTAATATTTTTCTTCTTCCCTATTGTTTGCATTCACAATACACAACAGATATCTCGCTGTTTTACTAACAGACCATCTACAGCATTTTGTTCACTTCATACTATGCCTACCACTGTCCCGATTCAACAAAGAAAAAAGTGCATCTGATTGGTTGAAGAGCCCTTATGTGAACGAGGTGAGACGCGGGATGAATAATGTGTGATTCTGTGTGAAATGAGCGAAGGAATGTTTTGAAATGGAGAGTTTTAGGAATAAAATATTATTCCACGCACTCTTAATCCATAACGAGCAGAAGATCATCGCTGTTCTCATCCTTCTTATTCCCTTCTTTTCCTCGCTCATCCAAGACATTTTCTCCACTTTTTTTCTCGCAATATATCCTCTGAACCATTTGATTTATTCATCCGGCTCTGCCGATAACTCGCTGATTTAGTATTCCGCTCATGGTATCACACCAGAAGCTGGAAAATATTTTCCTTCTTCATCCTTCCATCGTGATAATCAATCTTAATGTATCATATTTTTTACCAACCGAAAACTTTTATAACTGTTAGAAAAATAACTTTTTAGCTTGTAATTAGAAGATAGAAGTGTTCTAAAATAAATAATTTACAAAAATCGAAATTGCACTGTTCTTTCAAAATCAATTGACTTCAATCTACAGGAATCTTCGCTGTTTTAGACGATTATACTCGTTCGATTCATGCTACATTTACGCTGCAACAGCAGAATTCAACTATTCTTTTCACAATTAAATAGAATAATAAACAATGGACCATTGCCTTCAAAGAATTCACAAACACGTGAACAAAATTTTCTTTTCTCAGAGTATTTTCATGCTAGAATCACTCCTGGAAACTGCATTCTGAACAGCAAATTGTCTTGTTGACGCATAATGTTTAATATGTATTTTATAAAACTCAACTTTCGACAATTCAATTTAACGACGGCGTTCAATCAGTGCGTATTCATCGAAGTTCTCCGACATTTTAACGAATGTCATTCACGCTTACAAAATTAATTTAGGAACTCTCCATTCTGAACGTGGTATTGACACGGGATATATGGCGTTTAATAATCAATCGGATATGCGGTTTGTCTATGAGTAATTAAGTAACACCATGCAACACAGGATAGTAATTTCTAGGTGGTCTGCACTCCATCCAGCATAAATTCAATTGTAAATTAGGCTCCATTCACCCACAAATACATATGGGCAGATCCATTAATTTTTTACCGCATAGCTTACGAGATTTTTTTCTAAGAAAATAGGTTAACAATGAAAAAATAGATGATTTTTTCGGATTGAACTCAATGTAACAAAACCCGATGGCTGTAGAAATTTTTGAATTTTTTTGCCACGTCTATGGCATCATTAATCATTTTAATGTTCAAAAATGATAATTTATGATGTTAATCTGGATTATTTAAATTTTATTCATCATGATAATTCATTTTTATTAATTTACAAACTAATGTTTGTCAATACTTATACTACCATTCTGATTATTTATTTTACGAATTCCCAAGTAATTAATGGAATAGAATCGTAAATTTTGCGAATCTAAATGCTGTTTCTCATTAATAAAAACGAAATATCATGTAAAAAAAATGGCTGCTCTCATTAATTATAAAATGCTCATGATCATAACGTTCTCAAGGAAAAATTGAAAAGCAGAATTCAAACCCTAATGTGTATAGATGCAAAGCCAAAAATATAACGAGCATTTGCTAATTGCTTTCACGCATTTCTGCGAAAATCGCACAACACTCCACCTGAAGTTGAGCATCATTGCTGGATACGTTCGTTATCCCATCAAGAGTGCTATACATTAAGGACGAATCATACCATTTAGATTCGCTCACGCAAATAGATAAATAGTAGAATTAAATTGGATCAAACATTGTGATTTTTCACTTAAAAATCACTTTGTGTAGAATCGGTGATATTTCTAGAGTCAACTTTTTTCAGTACAATGTTTTAAAAAGTGATATTTTTTGTTTTAATTATTTGAACGAGTGAAACCGTTTGACCCTCTGGGATGAAAAACTTGACTTGCAGTTGAGTGATAAAAATAATCATCCGTTTCTCTCATTTTATTCATGCACACTTCTCCTCCCAGGAAGTCCAGAGAGAAAGAGTAGACACAGAGTACTAAAAAAATGTCTGGAAAACTTCTGGAAATAAGGAGGCGCTGAGATCGCAAGGACCCGTGTTGTTGTATCTCTCTAACGTCACGTTTCATATAGTTTTGACAGTTCACTAGTGGGTACGGGCATCATTTAGGTTTTAACACTCCAATAAAACGATGAGTGGGTGATATTGAACAGAGTGATGTAAAAGTCAACAGCTTCATTTGATGATGTTTATTTATTTATTATTGAACCGTAAGTAAAAAAGCTTAAATGTTTGAATGTTACAAAAAAGAGGTTCCAATTATCAGTTTTTACCTTCTCATTCGACTTGTCTGTTAGGCATTAGAAAGATTCATGTGCTACGATAAGAGATTTAATTTTTGCAATTTGTTAGTGAGTTTTTCTCTCCTTGTGCTAGCCATTTGAATCGAACGGCTAATTGTGATTCTGCTCAATTATTATTTCATAGAGTACGTACAATGTGCGAAGAAAACGAAATTAAAAAGACATTGAACGTAGTAGTTCAATCTCGATTTTCAATGTCTGTTTTATATGGTGCTCCTGAGGCGATCAGGCTGAAGTTCTTCCGTCGTTCCTCATCGATATCGTCTTACGAAGCGTTTTCTTAGCATATTTATCCCGAGGCAAAATCTCGAAACTTGCTGCAACCGATGAAAGTGTGAATATTGAACCGCTGCAAAGGGGGTAAGTAAAGATCGGAAAATCCGGTGATAAGAAATTCATAGAAATTTGCAAAAATGTAAGAAATTTTCATCTCAAACATTACGATATTTTCATTAACTGTTAAACGCCCACTTACTGCAAAATTCTAACCTGTATAATGATGTTTGTATTTTCACGTGTAACAGATTTAAATGAAATTTTTTTTCTTACTTTGCTCTTTAGTTTTTCTGGGATCGCCTGAAATATCTTGATCGTTTAGCGCAATCTTTGGAACTCGATTGTCAAATTTTCAACACGATCCACTACTAAGTTAGTGCAATTGAAAATCCTCCCTTTTGTATGCGATGCTTATGCCTCACACGCGAACGGTCTGGAGCTCATTATGAATGCTAAATCGATTCAAGAATTTTTTTTAGAAAAACACTAATGTATGCAGTACTATTATGGGATTAGTTTTGGAAAAATCAACCGGAAAAAAAAATATTAACTTCATTCGACACCGTAACGACGCCTGGCATTAAATGTATACGGGCATGAAAAATATATTGTAACAGTTTCCAACTTGGAGATATATATTGTAACTTGGGAATATATTGTAACAAGGTTCCTACTTGGAGAATTCAGGATTTATGAAAAAATTCTACAGTACAGAATCATTTACCGGTTGAGTTTCGTAATAAGCTGCGATCAAAACATTCAACAACTGATACGTGCACCTACAGAACTACCCCGCGTTCAGATTGTTTATATGACTGATTTTTTTAATAGATTACCGTACTCGCATGAAATTTAATGACTGAAAGTCAATAAGCATGCGAAGCTATTCCGAACTGGTTGAGATTCTGCGAGAACGCGAGTTTGAGTTATTCACGATACGTCGTAACTTCGATGAACTTTCGGCCAAGTTTTCGCAACTCGAAAAAGCATTTGCAATCAACTTACGGGTCCACAGAACACTCGAGAACGAACTTGCGATTTGTAAGCTTGGAAAAAATCCGAATGAGCCTATTCTAAAAGGTAAAGTTTTTCTTAAATCAATATAACAGGCTCAATATGTTAAATCTACTATAATAATGGAACAGCTCACTGATGTAAGCCTTAGTTTCTTTATTCTGAGATTGAAGAAAATCATTTTGAGTCCATTTAAAAGTCATCGAATATTACGCAATGGCTTTCGTAAAATCTAACGGATTCGAAAAAATCCTCGGATCCTCGGACTAACAGTTTTGGGAAAATCCTGCAGGAGAATTTAACGTCATCACAAGAAGGACTGGACTTTTACTACAAATTAGGATTATTATAGATGTGGGACTATACATTTCATAGCATGAAACCCACTTGGTATTCCCGTCATCGTTGCTTCGGTCGTAAAAAAAAGTACAATAACGTAAAAATTTCAATTTCAATATTGACATTCTTCAATCGTTGTTATAACTAGAGTATGGGGCGTATGATTTCTAAAAAATCGAATAGAGTAGGTCGGCCAACAATGACACGGGGTTATTTTGACTCATGCGTTAGCCAACCCCATATAAAGATTGTTATTTTTTTCGAATGTGTTCATATTCAGCAAAATACATTTTCATGTAATATGAAATTACACTTAATATTTTTATAACAAAAGTTAATATGGCTTTAACAAAAAGTTTTCGCAAGTTCAATAATCATCGAAATTTCATTCATGAACGTACTTGAATGAATTTGTTTCAGTCTGCCAACTGACAGGCTATGCAGTCATCTTTGTAAGCCATCAGAAGATGTGCACAAAATAATTGAACTTAACCCATATAAACGGTTTTTACTTTATTTGTACCAGCGAAGGTCTGAACGGTTGACCTATACTAACGCCGGCCTTCCCAATGCTTGTTGATTTGGTCTTTTTCATTTTTTTATTGTTTTAGTTATCCGTTCATTTGATCAATTATGTGGTTCAATGATCCATTTTTCATGCTATTCGTTGATTAATTCTCAACGTTATTCGATTCGATCACTCACCGTATCATTTGATCAAAAAACTTATGGTCATTTCGTAGAAACAGCGTGTATTACGTACAGAACTAAAAGAACGTTTCAACGAAAGTTTATGATGTTACAGAAGACCTGAAAGGGAATTTTGCCGCTGATAATGCGGACGAAACTTCAAAAACTCGAACAGAACTTTACTCGAGTTTGACTCGAGTCCTGATGGAAAAAGAACGATGCGAAGAAGCTCTTCGTTATCAGAAGAAAGTAGCAGAAAGGTACGCTTTCGTTACCTTTTTAGCAAAATATATGTCGAATGAAATAGGAATCAACCTTATAGCATTAAAAAACGTATACGCCACAAAAGAATGTATAGAGTTCCAAGAGCATCTCATCTTAGCTCTCTGATATGTTCCTGAGATTGTTAGCAATCAAAATTTCCAAACGCGAGTATAAAAAAAAAGAAAACAATTCACATTTTTTTCTCTTCAAGACGCACGAAATATTATTTCACTAAACAAAGCTGAGAAAATCTTCGTGGTAAGCCTTCCATGACTTACCGTCAATTATTTTGATGAACAGTCGCCGCAGAGGGTCATGTAACAGGGTTTTTTTCTGGTATGATATTTCATGTTTTGAGTATCCTTTTCCACTTTTACTTTACTTTCCTGGCATGTAAGGATCCTGGCTCCTTATCGAAATGCTGTTGTTTCACTTTTTTGAATTCTAGATTCTCTCAGTAATTATAATAATAATCATAATAATAATTCATTTCAATCATGTTCAATTTATTCAAGCTGTGCTTGCTCATTTACGCATATATATAGTGTATCATTGATGGCCAATCGAATGAATCTTGTTTCAAATGTCACTCGTGATGATTGAGTTTGAAAAATCTTGTTCAATTAAAATAAGGATGTAACCAACACGATGCTAATTCGAAAAATTGCTGAATTTTTCGGGCCACATATCTCGATGACAGTTTCGACAGAGACAATTTTTTTTTTAAAGTTGGTTGATATTATTTTAAAACGAAAAGGCGTCCGAGAATGATTATTCGGATTCCTACATGACATTTTTTATCATTGAATCAGCAATATATTTCAAATTCGACGATGTCCGTTTGAATAGTGTGCGTATTTCAAGTTTGATTTATGAAAATCTGGACTAAACGCAAGTTTCATTTGAACCGATAATTGTTCACCCTCACTGTTAGGATATGCCAACTGCAATAGCGCATCAAGCGGTTCACCGCAGCCATCAGTTTGAAAGGATTAATTACTGAATCAAAGACTTTTATTCCATGTGAATAATTTAATTTTGATGTGCAGATGAACCGTACGAAAGTGTGTGCGTACGAGTTGTACGAAATGAAGTAAAAATTTAGTTACGTCATATTATCCTTCGGTTGATAAGTGAATACAAACAAGTTGAGTTTATTAACTTTACGACACGATAGAATAATTTAATTTAAAAAAACAGTCCGATTGTTTCCTTATTATTAATTTTTGGGGCACAAAAGTTACCATCGTCGTATTTAATCCATTTGAATGATATTTTAGTTCATCAATTTTCCTTACAAATGTTGATTCATACGAATGATGAAAAGTAAATTGCCGGAAAAAAAATTATACTCAAATTCTCTGATAAAGAAAAATGTAATTCTTCTAATTATTCGATTGAAGTTAAGATACGAATGGGGCAATGACCTCGGAGCTTGTCACTTGAGAAATGAAACCGAAAAGAAAATTGTAGTACGTTTATGTATCGCATCGGTATATGAGCCGGCGGCACCGAAGTATTAATAATGGCGCCATAAATTGTCCAGCTATAATGGAGAGGATAGAAAGGGAAAGATTGAAAGAGCGAAAGTGAGAGAATAACAAAGTGAGTAAGCGAGCAGCAAAAGGGTTTGGGGTTTATAGTAGCGAGAAGCTTGAACCAACATTTTCCCCTTAGGATTGCTGAGATCGGAAGATACGGCTATGGTCGTCTCGTGAGTTCACGAGATAAATAACGAGAGGTCAAGTTACCGTCCACGATGACACCAGATAACACGAAGAAGACTTAACAAAATAAAAACTACAATAAAAATAAAAGAAGATTAATTGAAATTGAACTTATACATTTGTGAATTGTAATATGAAGTATCGTTCAATGAGAGCAATGACAATCGGTTATTGAATTATTTGATCAACTTCACAGTAAGACGTATTCTGAGTGATCGTAACCGAAACGAAAGTGTCGTCAGACAGGGTCCAATGAATTAACGATAACTTTTATAAATACTTTCGATCTATTAGCAATTTTGACACTTACAATGAGAACTGGCAAAAAAAAATACACAATAATTTGGTTTGGGGGATTCGGGAGGTTCCTGATTTCATCTCCGAACTTAGTTTTCCCTATTTTTTAAAAATTACCATAAACGACGCTATTCCGACGCTGACATTTTAATAAATAATTGAATGCAGGTAACAATATTTCGAATGTTCAATTTTATTTATGAGAATATAATTGAATATTCATGTTGCACACTCTTTATCGAATCACAAGATTTACGAACTGTGCAAATAGATTTGCACTCGATATGGTTAAAATCTTCTGAGTCGTACTGTGACTACTTTAACGCCATTGTGAACTTTATCAAATGCAATATTGGATATAATAAGGGGATAAGGTGAAGCACGAATAGTGTATCCACGTTCATATAGCTATCGATCTACCTGCGTTACCGTTTACAAAAAACCTCTTTCAAAGCGTCGACGATAACTTGTTCTCAAAAGTGAAGCAATATAAAAGCTCTCGGTTTCTCAATTGCGATATCACGTGTATTGGAAGAAGGTGCAACTCGAGCTCACTCCAGCATCCACCTGAAATACCAATAAAAGGATGAGGAAATGGAAGCTTTCACAGCTTGAATAACTCTTCTCAGGAGAGCATGAAAAACAATTTGTCTTTCATATCCTAGCGATATCGAGATCTTAGATAAATGAAAAAGGAGGTGCGACAGCCTTGGATCAGCTTATACACTCGAGCTATATTACATCTTAAGATTCTGAGAAATCGAAGTACGCTTCTTTGGCTTTTTCAAATCGACGCTTAATACTTTTCCGATAAGAATATTTTTTCCCCTAATTGCACATTTCATTTTTCTCTCTGAATTTTGCAAGTCAATCTAACCTCAAATTCCTTATCAAGATTTTCATGATCCAAGCGAAAATAATGAAACACCTTTCTCCTCTCTACTTTTATAAACCGTTATATTCGCGGATATATAAGAGTGCAGCATGGCTCTCGTTGGCTTTTTCTTTTAATACTTGGCGTCCAGCCGCTATCACGTCTCTTGATGAAAGCTTCGTTTAGCTTTATGAAATCTACTTCATGATAGAGGAAGAGATGGAAAGAGAGGGGGAGAGAACTTTGCGAAAAGCGAAATGCGTGTGTAAATGATGAGAGAATTGATAACTTGCATTGAATGGCAAACTTTAACTTTTTAGTTCAACCCGTCAACAAATTGATTCTTCTGTATGATGAAAAAGTAAAAAAAATTTTTTTACAATTTATATTTATCATTTATTCAAATTTATCGATTATTTTGTAGTCAATTATTGTATTTGTGGTTTCAAAAAAGTACAAATATTGAAAAACTGCAAGAATTATATTTAAGTTTCTATTTGTCGAATTAAGCACCGAACTCATATACATGTGTCTGGGGTCAGCAATTTAATCCCTTCATGTCGGCATTTTTTCACAACATAACCTCTTCGCAATTAGCCATAACTATTTGAATTGCTTTGTCACAGAAATTATTTAATTCGACAATTTTACATAATAATTGATTGAAATTTGTTTTCAGACAAAAGCATGAGTACGAACAATCCATCGATACAATACAGGAAGAATGTAAGAGCATATTACAACATTGTCGTGAATTTGGGGAGAAACAATTTCGAGAATTGTTGAAGATTTACAAAAATGGCATTGAAAAGGTTTGCAGTTTAATAACCCTGACTTTTGGCGAGCATTTTTCGGCGGACGATATACATAGAGTGGTTTTTTGTACGCCTCAATTTGCAATGTAAATTCAAGCGGCGGCGAATACATACGGTATTTGAGAGCAAAGCTCGCCATCACAAACAAAATTTCAAGGTCCGTTTAGGTATTCCGCTACTATGATAGATGTTAAATTCTTCATGCACAGAAAACCCGTAATCGCCTCTCAGTAAACGATAAACTTCTGTGCTCAAAGGCTTTGATGCCGTCGAAGCTTTTTCACGCTCATGCTTTTATTTTTTTTTTTTCAATCTCGCTCATTGGCGTGAGCAGCGAAAGGTATTTGCTATGAAAAATTAAGAAACTTAAAAAAACGTAATGGGAAACCGAATCATACGAAAAATCGCAATGAAATCATCTACAAATTTAAACATCGATGTACTGAATGTAGCGTCACAAAGTTATGGGGCCTGCAAAAGGGTTTTTTTTTTTTTTACGTAATAGCCGATGATCCACGATTCAATGATTTTATAGTTCCACACCGGAATTCTTAATATTTAAAGAAAAACTTTGACAACAGGTCAGAATAACAGAAAAAAAATTGAAAGCATCACGAGCACAGGAATGCCTGACAAGAGAACGAATATTCCAAGTTGCAAATATTTTTGAGAGTTTGCAAAGGATCAAGGATGTCAGAATTCAAGCGCTTTGTGAACACGGAACAAGTGGTGAGTTGCGCCATAAAGTCTGAACTTTATTTCCGTTTACATTTTTTTCTGAAATAAGCGATCCATGAGACAAAGTTAGCGTTTATACTTTCGTAGTGCTGAGGACCTTGGCAAACGGTAGTGAAAATCTATGCGCAGAGTCGATAAAAAAGCTACGTGAATTCACATGGGATGAGAAAGATGATACTGAAAATCAGAGTCTGGAGTTTCTCCAAAGACAAAATTCAGTTCTCTGCCATGTTGTCAAGAATCTCAAGAGAAAAGTAAGTAGTAGATCCCTTCCTCTGCTTCAACGTAATTTTTTTTTTCAATACCAGTGAGCGT
The DNA here is from genome assembly GCA_037576405.1 of Campoplex capitator. Taxonomy (NCBI): domain Eukaryota; kingdom Metazoa; phylum Arthropoda; class Insecta; order Hymenoptera; family Ichneumonidae; genus Campoplex; species Campoplex capitator. Next base: position 4,368,705 of record JARBWI010000015.1, read on the forward strand.
TCATCTTAAACTTAATTGAAACTCATGTTTAAGAAAGGTAACTCGAAATTTCACTTTTAGCTTCTTATATCTCGTATCGATTTAGAATTAAAAAAAAAAAGGTTGAATTTTTACATACGTAATCGATGCTCGTCACACGAAACTTCCTTAAATTATGCGTGTTTATTGAAACTGAATCATTCAACAAGAATTAAAAAATAATTGAACATTCTTCCTGCCTTGTACCTACCCTAATCATTATTCGTGAAAAATATTGGGCATAAAACATGTCCAAGTTCTTCGATGCGAGGGAAGTTTAACTTTTTATATCAGTCATTGTCAAAATTTCTCTTCACCTGATCCTTCATGAAAACTGATATTTTTTAACTATTTGCGAAAATTCAACTTCCATGAATAGCGTTGTACCGTGACAACTGACAGTTTTTCGAAATTCGTTGCACTTTGTGACAGCTTTCAAGCTTTATGCAACCTTTGAGGACTCAAAATGAATTTTTTTCTCGTTCTCTCGTATCTTTTATCCTAACCTGAAATCACTTGTGGCGAAACAATAAAAGCTTGAACCACCGATCGATCGCTTTCTGATAAAGTCAAACTTTCTGCCTGGACACTGTTCGAAAAAAGCACAGATTCCCAATAAGCCCTCTATGCCCGAAGGTGAATCTTTTTTCGAGCGCGTGTATTAATAAACATCGATACGGAATATGAAACTTTGTAAACGAAAGCGTTGCAAGTCATGTCTCCCCTCGTTGGCTTCCGCGATGATCTATATCGTTGGAATTATCAAAGCGACATTCTGCTTCCAGTATTATTTAATACGTGAAAAAAAATGCATGAGTTTTCCGTTCGAACGATTTTGTTCAGTAGAAAAGTGACTCGGTAGAAAACGAGACACGGCATGTATTCTATTGTGTCAGGAGCAACGAGAATCAATACAATGTGTAGCTTTTGACTACGGGACGACGACGACGACGCCATGAGGCGGGGTGGAAGGAAGGCAGGTTACGCGAACTCATGTTGGTGCACACGGAGTTTGAATTTTCGAGGAGATCTTTTGAACCCTCTTGATTGTAAGCAATACCGTAAAGTTATCGCATATTCGTAGTCCCTTCTAGTTCACTTCCTCACCTGTGATACACCGAAATATTCGAGTCACCGGCTCTCATGGGAAATCGAATACATGAATTTGTCACGTCTCTTTTACGTGTTACTTGTTCCCGAAATAAATATTACACAATTCATTTTTACTAAAAATATTATTTTTAAATGACAATTGTATAACGAAGAATTCGTTTATTCTATGTCTTGAGGTGAACCTTTCAATAAATCAATCGAACATGATTCATTTTTTTAGTATGTCAATAATGTTTTTGTAAAAAGTTATTATTCGCAGAAATGATTTATACTGAAGAGGAGCCTGAAAAATGTTAATCGTCAATTATCAATAATAATTTCACCATTTAATCGGATTCTAACGTCTTAAAAGAGGAATTATATTAATCGGATACCCTGTGACTAGAGTTTCTTAATTAAAAAATCATCTATGTGGAAAATTCCAACATCTGCCCACAAAATATTATTGTTTACGTCATTTTTTAGCAACAAATTGTAAAAAAAACAAATTGTATTATTTCTTTCTTCTTTCAAGAAGAGCTGTGACGTGTGTAGTAAATGGAATTACCCATAGTTTGGAATCGTTTCGACTGTGGCATATCTTACATCGTAATTGGAAAAGTTTGTGATCGACTTTATATACTCCTGGGAATTTGCGCAATTAGACGTTGCAAATAATTGACGGATCGTTAGCGACATTTTTGCTTTTCTTTTTTCATTCGTCTATTCATCCCTTTTCTTAAGTTACAGGCCAATTTCGAAGAATCCTTCAAGAACGAAGAATGTACGAATAAAATTGAAACGGGCAATAACGTCGATGAAGAATCTGTGATCCGAAGAGTTGTGGAAGAAAGAAACTACGAAAAACCGATGAATAATAAGAAGAAAAATGCGATCGTAGAGCAATCGTCTTCGTCGTTGAAAACAGCAGAGGCAGTCATGCCCATGCATGCAAAAACCCAATTAAGCGATGAAGCAATGAATGAAAAAAATGGAATTGTTCCAATTTGTGGAAATATAAATCGACAGATGGAAGAGAGTATTCGCATCGAGGCTTTCGAATCCCACAAGAATGGAATTCGATACGAAGAGTATACATTTCATCTCTTTAATGAACGAAAATTACGAGTCCGTCACTCGAATGATGTTGGTATGAAGAGTCAAACATTGGTCATCGAATTCGTTGACACAGAAAAAAAATTTCTGGAGGCACCGATTGAAAGAACAGTATTTTTTCTCGGTGAAAACGTCCGAGAAATTGTCAATTTTTCCAAATCTGTTATGCATTGTGGTGTGCAAACGGAAAGAAAAAAATTTTACGAGAAATTCGTTCAGACAACGATAACAGGATCTAATGGATTCTTCCGGTCGAACGCCGGCGTTACGGTAAGTTATCGATGTGGATGATCCCGCAAAATGTATATAGTAAGATTATTTTTTTTTCTTCTGTAAAGCATGCGCGACACAAGTACTTGTATTTCATAACGTATTGACTTTCTTCCAATCCGAAATTTATGGCTTCGTCAGGCAGTTGATGATGAATATGAGCAGAGAAAAATTTAGAGAGCGAAAGAATCTAGAGGAAAAATTTGTTTTTCGATTTGTCAAAAGATAAATACGGTATAAATACATATAAAACGGTCGTAGTATTTCCCTTAGTAAATTATGATTCCGCATCATACTGGACCTCTTTAAGAGCAACCAATTTTTTGAAAAAGCAAACCCTCGATTTTTTTATCAACAATCTTGTCCTACACTGTTGAAAAAAATTTTTTGAACCAAATAAAATTTATTCAAAGCAAATAAATCAATTACTTGTATATTATCCAGTAATTCATGATTGGTATATAGCAAATATGTTTTCGACACAAATATATGTTTTCATGAAAGCTAATATCAAATCATTAGAAACAATGGACCTTTAATAGACTCGACTGCACGATTACTACAAACAATCGGTCGATTTAATTCAGTTGAATAAATGAATAATTGGATAAAGATTTTGACTACATAGTTCCATAAATTGAACTGTTTCATCGATCTCAATAACTATTTGAACTGACACAGGTCATTCACTATTATTTTTATTATTTCGATCGGAAGACTAATTATTTCGATTAATAGTTTTATTTTTGTATCAAACAGAAACACACTGAATGTTTCTGTTTGATTGAATGAATTGATTGAATGAACGAAATTCAAATATCGATAATTAGTTTCAAAGATCTCGATTATAACGACCAATCAATGGCTATCAAGAAAACAACTTACTAAACCCAACATGTGATTTTATTCAATCCAAATCAATATAGCTTAGTCTCCAGTAAATTCGATATCAGAGTGCGGCAGGGCTCGCGCTGGCATTTTTTCTTTTAATACTTGGCGTCGAGCCGCTACCGCGTCTCTGGATTCAAATAATTTGAATTACTTGAGTCGAGAAATTTTTTTTAACAGTGTACGATCATGAAATACTTTTGCAGTGCAAAAATGATTATTTGTTCATTACAAAATTTACTTCGGAAGATGTTGAACAGCGAGAAGAGAGCGATTGAGCGAAGCCTGAAATATTTGGAAAGAACAGTGGCAAGTTTGAAGGGGAGCATTCTCGATCAAGCGCGTTCGATGATTGGTTCCGATGTCAAACACTTGGGCAACGAATTTTTCGACTGCATCCATCGATTGGAAAAATAAAAATGATGACAATGTGCTAAAATATCATCATCAAAAGAGGCAGTGAAGATGTTCAGTGAAACGTATCCAAGCTAATCAGGAAATGCTCTTTCCTCATTTGATTAAGAAGTTATCTAACTGAATTCGACTTTGATCGAGTTATTTAACTATCGTTCAATCACTGGGATATGATCCTGATTAATATCTACAATTTATAATATTTCCATTATCAAGAAGATAAACAAGTCAATTTTTAGTTGATTAGTTTGTATGTCTAAACTCGATGATACATGAACAATGTATCAATTTTAGAAAGTAGCATAATTGAACATAAATCCATAATTGAAACAATAATTAAGTAACTAAGATACAGTTACGTCAGAGAGTTCAATATGTGCCCCACTCCCAATCTACCTCTGTTATTATTTCAATTTTCAACTATTGTTCTATTTTTCCATTAATCAAATAAAGCATGTGATTTCGGTACTGAAAAGTTATTTGATCTGATAAGAAAACAAAATCAGCAGATCATTTGACAAGGGCATTTAATGCAGCGGCACATTCTGTTCGAAATGTTACAACCAGACCCTGTCTCTTGAAACTGAAGTTTCGGGATTTTCGTCACGGATGAAAATTTTGGATGCTCGGCGTATAACAACGTTGCGATTGTTGAGCCAGTATGGAAAGTAAAGGAATTTCTGAGCTAGATCTCATCTGCGATCTGCATGAACGAAACATCGTGACTGAATGACCAGATTTGTTTGCGTAACTGTATTGTTAGGCAGACAAATCCAGTACGCTTGTCGTATGAAAAGCATCACTCCTGCTGTGAGTACGATGCTACGATACTTTTCTGCAGGCAGAGAATACCAAGCAATTTATTTGTCATGCACAAACATTTTAGCCATGGAACTTTTTTACCCCTTGATAAGAATGATTAATGTAAATATCTAGAGCCCTGTTCTGTTATTTTAGATGGGCCTTTGTCTTGAAGTGAGTAAGGGTTGAACTACTGTTGAACTTAAATTAATTCGGTGCACCTTAAACAACAAATACTGAAATATTTTCTCAGTGTTTTATCTAATTTTTCGTGATGGTACATACGTTTCAGTAAAAATGAGTATGTTTTCAATTCTATGATGGTCCTCCATCCCCTATATTTATCCTCGAACTCACCGCTAATGTCTTGCATTCTTAATGTATTCTGTGCGTGATTGGGAATATAATTCCGATCTAATTATAATATCTACAATCTCTTAAACTATTTGCAAAGAATCTTTCCATTATATAAGCGAACCAAATTAATTAGTTGCTGGTTTGGTCTTGGTAAACCTACCGATTGTATGACGAAAACTGAAAAATGACTAGATTTTCATTAGAATTTAATCTTTATATGGTTTGGATTGTATTTTATAAAAAAATGATTCAAGACTATTCATCTAATCATATTGGAATATTGAAAATTGAAAAATTCTACCGAGCAAAAAAAATAGCGACGGATACATTCATCATTTCGTCGATCAATCTACAGTCGGTAAGAGAAAAATTTTACTGGATATCTCCAATTCGTACACAATCACTTGCTCTAGTGGCGCTAGATTCGGAAAATTAAATTTCCGCAATCGAGGAAATAACGATGAACTTTCTTTCCTCTGAAGATTAACGATTAAAATATAAAATTAATTCTTTTGAAAATAACAATGAAAATCAATCAAGGCCCAACATTTTGATACTGATGAGCACAGAAATGAAAACAATAAAAATGATAAAATTACTCACTCGTCGATGTTTTGTTCCCCTCCTCAATAATGAATCGTCCATCTTCGACTTGTGGCAAAACCATTTGAGAATTTGGCAGCGGAGATCCATTTCCGATGTAGATAATAGAAAAACACTAGATTTTTTTCGGTTGAATGAGTTTGAAAACATTTTGCACTCGCGACTCGCACCAAATTTCAGAATTTAATAGCACTGATTGAGATTAATATTATTGTTCACATTTTAAAAATAGCAAGCAGAGTTGAGATCCACTTCCGTTACAGAACACTCATTGCAGTTGATTACTTTTCACTCGATTTTGCGCAAATCTATGAGTTTGAATCTAAACGAGCAGCAGCAGCAGCAGCAGCAGCAGCAGCAGCAACGTTCATCGTAATTTAAAATTCAAACGCACTGATTCCGATTAATATTTCTTTGTTCTGCTATCTCGAAAAAAGTATTTTTCTTGTGTCAATAAACTGTTTTTTCGCAATTGAATGAGAGTTCGATGACAAGTGACAGAAAGCGCAAAGGCAACTTGTGCCACAGTTTCGGGGATAATCGTGCGTGCTCACGTGGATGCACGCGTGCCCGAGCGCTTGCGTTCTATTGTAATAGCACCTGCGATAGTAAAAACCATTCGCAATGCTGTACATAGCTGCGGTTATACATGCCTTGCGTGCATTGCTTTGCGTGCACCGTTTGCAGCATCCGGATTATATGCATGGATCTTGCCTGCGCGACTTCGCAGACAAGGTCCATGGCTTTATTACGGCCTGCGTGCGTTTGGTGCTATGCGTTGCGTTGCGCGACTCGCATGTATGGTTGCATCTTAGCTCCGCTTGCGAACGAGCGCGCGTGCAAGCATACACACGATTTTCGAAACTGTAACACATCCGTCACTAGGCCGTCTGTCACTCAAAGCCCTTACTCACGCTGGCATTTATCGTAATTTGCTCGAATATTCAAAATAATTCATCTTCTAATTTAGCACGAAAAATAAAATTGTGGGTAAGAGGCTTCTCCACTGGCTTATCGATTAACATTTGCGAGAAGAAAATTCATTGACGAAGGAAAAAAAATTGAAAATTCATTACGATTGACAAACGAGAGAATCGTGTTTTCCGACTCTAATATTCGTTTCTTCGCGTTTTCGTGCGTTTTTTTTTTTTTTAAGAAATATGGCATATTTTTAATTTCTATTTAACGGAAATCGTGATGAAGAATTATGTAAAATTTATAGGTAAGGATGGTTTGAATAAACAAAAATAATTGTTACTACGATTTTCCGTTTATTTGTTTCTTTATTATTCATTATTATATTTTTATTTGGTTCAACGATAATTCAGACCGTTTCTAAGTATTTTTATATGTAAAGATTTCCGTCACTATCTGACGATCAAATGAAATTCCTCTTCTCTTATTCTGCGCTTAGTTTTATCAATTTCGTTGTAATCGACGAACGATAATGCGCAGCATTGCATTAGCCGACCGACCCTCATGCTACGCTCTCTAAGCGCTTTCTTCGCCACCCCGCGTCCCGCGGGCGCCGACGCCGACTGAATAAACATAAGCGCGCGCTCTCTCCCTCCTTGCCCCGCGCATGATCCAGTCTCGAGCCTGCCCCTTCCAATCGCCCCGACGTGAGCTCTCCCCACCATTCCCGCTACGGAACGGCTTAGCGGGCCAAGCGTGAGAGCTCGTAGAAAGTAAACAGAGTCGAGGCTCCACGAATGTAAACAAATCAAACAAGCTAGCGACATTTATTCCGCAATATTTAACGATCAAATTTTCGTGCACCGAATGAATATTCGTTCGGAAATATTTTATAAATATTCAACATCGTTTTAATCACTCTTTTTATCGACGCATGAAAATGCCAGTATAGCAACTAGAAAAGATCATTGATCAAAATTTATACTTTTTTTCGCATCTAGGAAAATTCGTTCCCATAAAATTCCGCAAGACAAAATATACAACGAATTTTCCAGGAGACAAATTTTCTACGAATGAATTTTTTGGGAACGAATCTTCCTGTCAATGTTTTTTTAAATCGATTGAGAAAAAAAATTCGAGGTGATTTCGCTCGATCGAAATAGCGGAGTTTTGAAAAATATCAAATGGCATATTTTTTAAATCAATAATCACGTTGCTTCGAATAACATTAGCAAATCTCTTTGACATTTTCGAAGAGCTCATAGAAAAAAGGTTTTGATGGTAACATGAGAAGATTAAGATCTTGTCATTTATAGTACAAAATTGTAACTGGTGTATTTTATTTTTTTCCTCGCAGCCAGAATAATGTTGTTAGACAAAGTCGAGTTCAAAGTTACTCATTGCTTTCTTTTTACGCGTCTCAATGTACATAAATACATACACAATTACAATATACATAAATAAAAAGCTTGTGTCGTCATTATTTCTGCTCGTCATCTTTTCAATCGCTCATATAATTCGTCTTTTTACATGATTATATCTCGATGCAGAAGAATCCTTAAATGTTTGATCTAAAAATGAAAAAATGTCAACTACGAGGAAAACTTTTTTGTCACAAAAACAAAAGATTTTTCGATGCATGTAAAGAGTGCTCCATCATCAGGCTGATCAGCAAAATTTGCATTATCAAATTGCAATCGATAAAAATAATTTCTTGAATGAAAAAAAAAAAAAAAATTTACTTTTATCATATCCACAGACGAATAGATTGTCCTCAGCTATTAAACCTCGCTAATTACACATTGCTCATCGTGAAAAATTATTATTATTATTGTTTTTATTTTTATTATAACCGCTATTAATATATATATATATGCATGTATAATTTAATAACGCTACTTAATTACGCGCATTCAACGAAACTTATCGACTAATTGTCTAATTAGGCTGTTCGAGAGCCCGATTTAAAATGTGTTATTCTTGTTTCGGTCATCTGGCAAGATTCACGTGCGAAGATAAACTTTTTTTCATTATTGCCAGACGCCAAAACTCTACGTAAAAAAGGCAGAAATCTGGAAAATGTGAAAGAGCATATTAAAAAAATTCGTAACATGTCAAGTATTTTTGTCAAAAATGGGAAATTCGATTCAATACCTAAAGATCTGCATTATAAATTGGGCGGGCTTTAGATCGTTCATTTTTTTTTTTTTTTAATGGGGAATGCTCCGCTGGTGTCAACTATATGTCAAGCGAAAACCGGTAAACAGCTCAAAGAGGAATGTGTATTCATTGGATTACATGAAAAATAAATTTTCTTAGTTCATGATTTTTTTTTTCAAATCGCTTTCTGTTCCGAACGCAATTTCCGCTTCGAATTTCTGGAAAGAACCAGTTTGCGGATGTAAATCTATCAAAGTCGTGAAAAACGACCATTTCAACGTCATCTCTCTCGCAGAGAGCACGCAGGTTGAATCTTTAACGAGTTTTTTTTGTTTTTCAAAAATCTATCTTTTTTGCTTTTTATGCCTGTGAGAAAAATTGCGGCAATGATCGTTGAAGGGGGCCTGGCACTAGGAATTCGCAGTATTTCTTGTTATACTCTGCACGACTCGCTGTCCCCACCATGCCTCAAGATTGAAAGGCTCGAAATCTATAAAATAAAATGATCGAGGTTAACAACTCGAAGAAAATATCATGTTTTTATCTATCTTGCGATTTTCATGTTACTCGTGAGCACTACCACGACTACATTCTTCACAACTTCATTCTCAAATAACCGCATGGTTAAATAACTGAATTCTTATATATCTGCATTCTCTTACAACTTCCTTCTATTTCATCTAGAACCTGTCTTTTTCTTACTCGTAGATTCTTAATGCATGAAAAAAAAATCTTCGTTCTGATACATCTGTATTGTAATACAAGTGCACTCTGCCACAACTTCTTTCTTCCAAAACAACCAATCATCGGACTGCTCAACAGCACAACAGTTATCTTTACTCTATTCTTTTCACTCCACTTTCTGCAAACTAAAGGTTATTCTATAGCGCATTCCAATTAAGTGTTTTGAAAGCATGAAGTTGTAGCAGAATGCAGACGTAAAAGAATTCAGTAGTATCAGAATGAAGATTCCTTTTTTCATGAATTAAGAATACAGATGGGAGTTGTAAGAGAATGCAGAGACATCAGAATACAGTTTGTTTTCCATGAATTAAAAATGCTGATGTATAGAAATACAATCGTATGAGAATGGAAATATTAAAGAAAGAAGATTTACCAAAATACAGTCATTTTAGCATGCAGTTGTGAAGAAGGCCGTTCTATAGTACTGCCGTTACCAATTATCATAGTTTCAAACTACAAGTTCATTTGAATATTAACAAAATGAATAAAACAATTAAATAAGATTCAACGTGTTTATTTCTATAATAATATTGTATCAACTTTTGAGATTCCTACTGCACGATGCCTGTACTCTGATGTTCGAAAATAACTGTAATTACCTTTCAGCTGAGGATTAGGTTCCCTTTCCTGATAATACGTGACTGATGCCCCGTTCCTATAATTGGAAGAATCTCCATGACCTTGATTATGACACATGTCGAGTTCTCTCGAAACGTTGTTCCAAGCTGAAAAAAAAATTATAGGTAAAAAATTATTTCTGGCAGAACGAATGATTTTTTTCGTGTTTAATTATGTCGATAAAACGAATTTACAGACTTTTCAGTGACTTACACTCGTATATGTATTTGATAATATCAAAATGCTGAGAGGAAGATTCTGAAGGTGGTTGATGCCTTCCAGGAATCGACGAAGGCCTTTTCCCATTCATCGCAGTCATTTGTGACCTGCTGCTGGTCAAAAAGAAGGCATATCAATACATGAATATTTTTCTAGGGTTTTTCTTGTATTTTATTGTCGAAGAATAATTCTGTCTGAAAGAAATTTCTACACAAAGTAAATTGAGTTATTAGCAAACTTTGATTCCAATAAGAGATGTAATCCTTTCATCCATTTTTTCATGAGCAAAAACTTTTATATATTTCTATAGCAACAAGATTCGAAATAGAAATGGCTTAAGATGGCATCATCCGGGCCTCCATATTTGTTTCCAAAGTAGACAATCGTGCGGGACTATGTTTTATTTCGAGCTAGATCAAGTTAGACAATAATAGAACGAAAGTGTTCTTCACCACCCCCACTACTAATTGTCTTTCGAGATGTTGTTCGCTTTCATATATTTAGGAAATAAAAAACCGCCTACGAATGAAAACTATCGGTAAAAGTGGCTCGTAATCTACTGACTAGGTCAACGATACTCGAAACCGTTGGAATCAAGTAATCTACATTTTTTGAAATCTTTCCTCGAAGACAAAGAATATTCTGGTAGAAAGTGAGTCACCAATTTTTCAAAAGGTACAAGAACAAAAAAGAAGCTAGAAAAGTGACAATTACCAACGGAGCGGTCGGTAATCCAGTAAATAACTCAGCAGGCGAAATGAGCATCTAGGCCACTCGTGATTCTAAGCCACGTGAAATTTGATATCTTGAAAATGATCCGCAATCAGCTGACAGTCTTTTTTATACAAGCCTTGATAGCAGTATTGAAACGAAATTTCGGTCAAATCAACGGATTTCAAACTTTCAAAATCCTTACATTCGGACTATTTTGACTTCAATAAAGAAAATTATCACCGTAGGTAAAATAGAAAATGGTAAAACTACAATACTGCATCTTCAGAAAGAGAAAGGACAACGAAACGTCAGTGGAATCGAAGTATGGGATTGAAAAAAAAATGGCGGATATGAAGCGCATGCGTAGTGATCGTTTGCATGCACCGAAATCGCTTCCTTTCTCTCGTTTCGTGTTGACGCACAATGGGCTCGAAATTTTTACCGAAGACGCCAATTCGTCGAGGGAAAATTGGCGGTGATCCAGCCGGTAGAGGAAAATAGAAGCAAAAAGAGAATGACCGAAAAAACCGGGAAAATGGAGTAGGCCGCGTGAAAGCGACACCAAAGGAACAGGGAACAAGAGAGAGAAAAATAGAGCTAGAGAAAGACAGATAGAGAAAAAAGAAATAATCAGACGAGCTGACTGCCAGAATCGTGCAAGAAATGTATACAAGTATGGGCGAAGGCATACATCTGTGCATCGCGTGGCTGCTTCTAATCGCAGGACCAATATTTTAACTTATTTATATTCGTAAGAATATCACGTTGCACCAGAAATACTTTTAAAAAAAATGCATTACTTTACCTCATTTTGCGTCCTCCTTAAATAGCTTCACGATAATATCGTGGTGCTTCAAATGAATTTCGTGAATTTTCACGATACACCACGAAGTTTACGTTGTGCGATTTTCCAGTTCACCTTTTTATTCTTTCCTCTACAAAAGATTTTACTCCTTCGCAGATCTTAAATACCGGATGAACCCTTGATTACTTAAATATTTATAATTCATTAACGGTACAACGCGAAATAATGAAAAGAGCCCCGAACGATAGCAGCAAAGTGAAGAAACGATGAAAACGAACGAGATGCCACATAAGAGTAGCTTGACAGCCGCGCATACTCCCCCTCTCCCCACTCCATTCGCAATTCCTTCATCATTCCATCTTCTTTCTTTCCTCGAACTGAGTATATTTTCTTTCTTCGTTCGGCTTACATGCCAGCTGACGGTACATTGCTCGATCAAGAGCAAGGAGAAGGGGAAGCCACGAGCAATTGACAACTATGGAGACCGATAAAGAAGGTGAAAAAATAAACAACAGTGACATTACCACGATATTCAAATCACCTGACATAACCTGTGCTGATAACAGTTTATCGACGATCGATCAGCAGGAAATCTTCTTACTGACAGATGATTCTCAAAAAGAATTTTTATCAAGAGAGTAACGTTTGAGCCACTGCAGATAATATAGGTGCCTTCTTCAAGGTTTGACGCGTATCCGCATTTTTTCGAACGATTCTTCTACTACAAATTTTATTGCACAAACCTCTTTGTTGGGAGACATCTCCTGCATCTATTGTGCATCGTCTTGGAGACGTCTATTAACATCCCCTAAATTTCATATCAGCTGTCAAAATTATCGTTCAACTATTCCTCGATGAACCTTTCCAAATTATAAAAACTAAATCCTGAAAGAATAATTGTTTTATTATGAATTATGTTCTTGTTTTTTATTTGACTTTTTTCAGTTTTCGAGCTGCCATTTCGCAGTCGGGATCAGGAGATTTTCTTTTTTTTTTAAACAATTTTCAATGGTACTATATCTAGATACTGTAATTGCGGTTGCTGGCAGCCATGGCTTGATTTGTCGAATATTTCCTGTACCATCGGGTCAACACGATTCCGCATTGCATCAGTATTCTTTCAATAACGACTACGAAGGGGTTCCCATGTAAAATTTGACAGAATATTTTCATACATTTTTACTGGTACAAAGAAACAGTAGTCTTCAAGTGTTCGCGAAAATAATCCAACGGCTTTCAGCTCAAGATAACAGCACGCCAAATCAGCAAAATTAACATCTGTATCGTTTGTATCAAATGCACGTTTTATTTCTGAATTTTTTAACCACATAATTGAGATTCATTCTTTCCTTTCGTACTCGATCGATGATCTGGTTTTATGAGAATATCCATTTTTTTAAAATACATTTACCATTAATATTTGCACATGCACATATTCGTTAATACGTAGAAGCTAAGAATAGTATTACAGTAAAATCGATTATTGACAAACAGCAAATACGCTATCTATATAAAACACTCGCGGGATCAATAGTTCCCTTTTTATATAAACACGATCCTATAAAAATAATATTAATGTAACGATACGAGCCGCTACCGCGTCTCTGGATAATGAATTTTGTTATTATTCTTCACTACGTCATTGGGCAGTAAAAAGATGAAGAACATCAGATTGTAGAGTAGTCGAAAATAATTAATCAAAAGTTTCGTTTGTGTTCGAAAAAAATTATTTGCCCACATCTGGTGAAAAAATTTCTGTACAAATGTTGGAAAGAAAAAAATGCGAAAGCTCATTCAACGCGATAGTCGAAATAAGGTAATTATTTCTTCTTTTCGCGGCGAAAAACAAAGATGAAACTTTCAAAAATCAAAGTTGAAAACACTGTTTTTGATGTCTGGTTAACGAACCACATCTCGATGATAGGTGGATGAAGCTCAGAAAAGAATAAGTCTGAACGGGAATTGTATTTTTGAAAATCCACAAAATGAAGTAAAAAGGACACTTGTGAGATAGACTCGGTTGACTTCCTGGTTGAAAAAAAGGCAGTTCAAACGAACGGTGAGGTAATGAATCCTGGCTTCTTTTACTCTTTTCAGTGTTCTTTCGCTATTGCGTGACACATCGTCAAATGATATCGTGGCAGCATGCCATAAATGCGAGTTGTATTACGAGCGGTGAACGTGACGGCGACGTCTCTTCCTCTCCTCTCCCTCCTGACTTAACCACCCCGCGCCGCCCGTGTGAAAGCGAAAAGAGCGGTGGGGGCAGGGCAGGAGGGCGAGGGGGATGGGTGGGGGATGGGTGGGTTCCCATTAGCTGTTATTATATCAAGCTCGGTGAGATGGCTCACGGGAGTACAGACAATGAAAATAAAAGGGGACAGGCGACGACCTCGTAGAGTGGTAGTGTCACCGGTGTCACCCTAACCTCGAAGACTCATCTTTACTTCACAACAAATACATGAATCTCATAAACATCACACCTCACTTCAATCTCACTTCCCTAGAGCTGGACATTCGAATTCCATCAGCTATAAGTCATTCAGAAGATTCAGTTAAGACGTCTCCCAATCATAAGTGACTGTCACAGAGAGAAATGCCAACAGATTTTCTTCATCTGTAACCACTTTTCGAAGCGTTTTTTTTTCTTTTGAGAATCGATCCAAGTACGGTTTGTTCGAAATTTCGGTATTCCTCCGTTTAAAACAAAATAAGGAATCGGATCATTAAAGGGCAGCGTGAAAGAATTTTTAGACTTCTATTGACCGTGCAACCCCCATCACTTGGAATGTTAAAAAAAAATACAATCCTGCTCGTAACCTTTTCAACCAGAATTAATCACTTTCGGGAGTCGCGTTTATTCTAAACGCGATATTAAAAAGATCGTATCTTGTCCCATCATGCTTTTCCGGGCTTATCCTTTTGATCTTAAAAAGCGTATGGCAATTAAAATGGATCTCCATTCACGGACCCGCCTACTCATTACCTTCCGAGTTTCTTTACTATTGTCGGTTCTATAGCATTCCTATTATTTTGAGAACAAGACACTGACAGATATTTCCAATTGAACTACATGAACACCCACGGGGTTCTCAGGATCCGGTATAACCCTTCCAGTTGGACCGTGTACACCATGAGTGCTACAAGCATAATTTACATCCCCAAATGTACATAACTATATGGCTCTTTGACCTAAACAGGGGTTTGCGTATGTTAAACCCAAACATCATACATGTGGTACATTCACGTATGTGAAGTTTTTTTTTATGGCACCGGAGGTGACCAATATTTTGAACAGTTTATTCCTTATACCACGTGGACCAATAACCCTGTACATTTTTCTCCCCGATGTACAATTAGCTGTAAAATAATGAAATTGGTAGATCCCATCTGGCACACTGATTGAAAAGATGGACGAAGATTTATAAAATAATCATGACACCTAGGTCCACGCCTATATGCCAATAACTTAGACGCCACCCTCTTTTGTCCGATCGCATGGTGGATTGAGTAATACTGAATCATTAATATAATCGATGCCTCCACCAGGAAAATGCTCAATGAAAAATTCTCTGGAGAAATTATTCATCTAATTACTGATTGTACTCTTCTAATAGTTAAACTGAATGGAACTTTGAAAAATTCTGAATAAACCTTGCTGTAGAGCTCAAGCCAATACGGATGACCGCACTAGAACGACGGCCACCACCAGGTGACGATGATTCGGG
Organism: Campoplex capitator; assembly: GCA_037576405.1. Lineage (NCBI taxonomy): Eukaryota > Metazoa > Arthropoda > Insecta > Hymenoptera > Ichneumonidae > Campoplex > Campoplex capitator. Next base: position 4,384,167 of record JARBWI010000015.1, read on the forward strand.
GCAAGCCAATACGACCGGACCGGGTGAATAATTTCACGACTTCGACCTACCCTTCTACGTATATAGGGTGTCCCATTTTCCTCTATGCAAACTATTTTTTTTCCGGAATACACGGCTTATTGAACAACGCGGCTCACAAATAAAAATTACTCTCTTCACGTTGATTATCTGGTTACGGATCTGGAACTCAAGTCATCAAAAATACCTACCAGATATTTTGGTAGGATTTCGGCTGGACATTGTTTTTTTTAGAGTCTGACGTATTTGACTGGTAAAAAATTTGTAAAAATTGATTAATTTTGTCTCCAGACATGAAATACTGAAAACTGTCAGTTACCGTTACCCGTGTGTAGTAAAATCGGTTGGCTGACAAACTATTATGCTTGAGATCTAATGGGACTATATTTATCTTCTGCTAATAAATATGTGCACGTTTCGGGACAAATGTAACTTGGCACTTATATGGTTGTTGGTGTATATCAGAAGTCTTGATGCTATCGAACCTCAACGATAAACGGAAAGCGTATGAAATGTTGCGCACGCTTGCACGGCTATTCCAGCACATTGACAAGTTCTGCTGTTACTGGTACGAAACGACGGTACATGGCTTCGCCTTTTATGTCAATGCGCCAGGTGGTACCACCACGCGTCTTCGATCCCAAGCAATATTCCATCAATAATGGAATATGGAGGAAGACACAAAGAGAAAAGAGACAGTGGATTTTAAGACTCGGGCATGGATAAAACTATATTCCACTGCATTATTAAAACCTTGAATTTTTTCGTTCTTCTGTATGCGTGTATCGAATCATATCAATTGCACTTATGTATTGATGCCCAAAATTAAGAATTGACTTTTTTTTTTGTAAAATTTATGTCTTAATCGACGAACTTTTTCCTATGTTCCGAAACTTGAAGTCTCTTGCTTCCGAATCCATCTTTGGGAAAAAAAACATTTTCGAAACAGCATCGTTCTTCCCTGGGGATTGAGCGAATTAATATGAAAGTTTCTCGATAGATTTTGGGAATGTACAGAGCGTCTATATATTTAGCTTAGAATCACTTTTTTCCTTGGTGAAGATTACTCCAAAGGATCGTTATCCGGAATCAAATCAAACGATGTAATTATGTCAAAAATATCAAGAGACGCGGTAGTGGCTTATAATATACTACTAATATAATATAATATAATATAATATTGTAATATAATACAGCAATTTCTATTCCCTGTTCGGCTCTCGTGCTTTTTTTTTTCACTGGACGAAGGGTCTGCTCATGAAGGGTGCAAAGTGTTTGAATCGTTTTTCCATCTTCTGCAAGAAATCTACAATTTCTATAATCCATCCACTCAACGTTGGTAAATTCTACAACACCAGTGAAACCGAAACGAAAGAAGAATGAGCAGCAAATAACTAATGTTTCGCTGCCCAGTTGGTTAGCAGCTCAGTGGTCGAGTTGTGCAGATAAACGTAGAAGCTTTTATATTAGTCGTGATATCGAATTCTTAGATCATTGGATTGTATCGAAGAAGGGAAATCGAATTAACTTAACTAACTCACATCAGCAGAAGTAATAAATGAATCAAAAAAATTGGAAATGACTTATAATCCTACAGATCTTGAATACAGTTTTGCCGACGAATGCCTCTATTCTTTTACGTATTATCTGTCGAGTAGTGATAGATGGAAAACGGGTACACAGTATTGAAATTCTGTGCATCCAACTCTTGATATTGCTTTTCTCGTGTGTGTTTGTACATCTGTAACAAACTTCAACACAACTGTGCACAATTCTGGATACATCGGGTACATCGAGTGAACATTTTTCTTGGGGACGTCGAGTGAAAATGTGATCGATACCCTCGTAAATAAGAAATCAAAGCGCGCTGTATTGAAGTGAAGCTGAGCTTTCATCGTTATTCCGATGTTTTGTTTATAGTTATTTGTGTAGTAAATAAAATAAAAATCACAGCAGCCGCGAGATTATCGCCCCGATACTTCAGGAACCCGATTGGGGAATGTTAAATTCGTCAAAATCATTAAAAAATTATACGTTTGAGTTCATTTTTTGAGAATCTAGTCCATTTTCATCCGAGTAGTTCTCATTGAAATAAATTGTAATCATCAATATCGAAACTTTTGTGGGTTTATACGATTGGATGGGAAATATAAATCTGCCTTTTTCATTTCAACTTACAATCGAACATACATTTTTAAGAGTCATCGAGCTCACGTGACCAACTCAAAATCGACGGTGGCGCCTCTCATAGCAAAGTATATCTATATATAGTATAAATATAGTCGCTGACACACGTCAGACGCCTCGTGTGTATTCTACCGGATTTTTCCGTGAGTTTTCATTGAAATCGCAATAAATAAATTTCGTAATGTGCACGGAAGTGGCGTGAATCCGGCTCTGGTCTTTTCAGTTGTGGCAAATGTGTGTACAATTTGTAATAAAATAATTATTGTGACGGGACGAAAAAGCTGTCATGGCGCGAGCAAAGTGCGCCTTGTATTTTTGTTAATTAATTGTGTTGATAAGAAATATCTGATTTCCGAAAAGGGAGCACAGCCGGAACCAGGTAATTGAACCAAATTTTTTGATATTTTTAGTATTCGCGTAATCATAAAATTCACGACGAAATCCGGTAGAATGGAATTTTAGTTTGCTTTTTTGGTACCTGGCGCTGCGTATGCCATCGCTCGATGACTCTTAAAGCAAATACGTTTTGCTTTGGAAAATTTAGTTTCTTTTGAAGTAAATTTATTAAAATAATAAATTTGTGCACTTCGTGCAAACCCAATAAAAAAATATAATTTTCATTTTAGGTTTTTTATACTTCATCGTGAGTACAAAAATGCTATTCTAAAAAATCAAAGTATTTCCAAATGCTTTTTCATGTGAAACGAGATTGATGTGAGATTGAAACACCAGTTGAAACGGAAATCTGCAAGCTGCACAGTATTTTAGGAAAAAAAATCAACTTTTTTCACCGGAACACTTTTATAACTTTTACGATCAAAACTAAATATCGCAAGAAATTCAGGTCTTCTTGATTTTTTTTTTGCACTAGATATCAGGTATTCATTTGATGTCTAGGAATCTACACGGAAGGTTATCTGATGTAACGAATCTAAAAAATTACAATTGATGTTAACTCGAACTCCTTACATATTCATAGCTCAAATCGTGAACATTGATAACTTCGCCACGTGCCATCTGCTCACAGTTTCGTTATATTTGCAGACAGGCTGATCTCTTCCAGTAGCCTTATTTCCGCTCGTTCAAGACCTTTTTGTTGGGCACTCGTCCTGCCCGGGAAAAGCCACCTGACGCGTATTTTCCATCATCCGAACTATCTCAACATGTCTCCCCACCACTCGTTCGAGCAAATGGTACGTGCAAGCCCCCTTGACTTTTTCTCATCAACACAAAAGAGCGTGTGCCACAGGCACCACGCTTTTCACCTGCAGCCTTTTAACACGTCATCGAAAATATCGTCTACCTGCACCGCGTCCCAATGTAAGGTGCCCTGTTGCATTCTGGGTATACTGTAACACCTGCGATTATGAAAAAGATAACAAAGAGACGCGTACCATACTAATGATATGTCAATGAAGCATGGAGAAGTAAATATTCAATACCGTGTCGATGATCTTCTATTTAACTAAATTTCGAATCCAAAAAAACTTAGAGGCCAATAAATTGGTGGGAAATAAACAAATTTGTTTATTGTTAAAGTAATTTTTACAACGGTTTACGGTTTAAATTAAATTAAATGTTTACCGACAGCAATGGATATGTGATCGGTGTGAAAATTCGGCGATTCTTCAAATTGAACAGCCTTCGGTGAAGCTAACACATGGTTAGGTGACCGCCTGGCCATGCATCGGTTCGTGCATCGATGGTTTAATTGTAGATCATTTTTGTGAGTTCTTGATGGTTCTCACCAACTGAAACTCAATAAAAATATAACTGCCTGTGTCAGCTAGATTTTTGTCAGTTTTTCTTAGCCCTTAATGTGCAAATACGATATAGCAGTGCATTAGGAAAAGGGCTTATTCTTCATAAGCTGATTCCCAACAAAAGTAGCTATTCTTGGAAAAAAAATTACAACTTTAAAAATCATCCAATACCCTTTATGGAGACGACTACATTTCTATTCAACATCTGAAATATCTCATATCAAGAGACGTGGTAGTGGCTCGGGGCCAAGTATTAAAAGTGAAGGGCTTGTGCGAGTCCTGCCGCACTCTCATATGCTCGAATACGACGGTTTTCGAGTGTTTCTATTTATCAAATACCCCAAGATGTTTGATGATACTGTTCTTCATATTTGATAAACTCGAAACGTTCAACGGCAACGATAAAAAAATCAAGAGTCAACGAGACTGAAGAAGAAAAATATTATGATATAATTTTAGAAGAAAAGTGACTCGCAGACGAATTCTCGTAACCATGATTCTCGTGGGATTATTTGCTCATTGACGACGTTTTCGTCGCAAAGCTTTTTGTTGCCCAACACAAATCAGCGATCATCGATACCAGAGTCACTGCAGACTTCGTACGTAGATACTTTTTCAACTAAGAGAGCGAGAATTCTCGAGACTTTGTTTTGAGAGCTCTTAATAAACAATAACTTCAATCCATAAAAAGTAAAGTTATCCCTAATGGATGAATAAAAGAAATTCAAATAAAGAAGAGCCTTGATGCATCGCAACTAATACATAATGAGCTTACGAAGTACAGTAATAGGTTTATTATGACCTTGGAAAAATATATTCGCATTACGTATGCATGACGCGTGGCACAAGAGTATACAGTGCAAAATTTTTGACGCGCATAAAAATTTCACCTGCATCCTCGCATCTGTACAAAGACTTTGCGACAAAATCCTGTTTCCAGTGAAGAAAAATGAGAAAAATAAATAAATAAGGTGAAGATCACTCGGATCATACTCCTTCTTGATCTGTACTCAGAGATATTCCCTCGGTTATAAGAAGGAAAAATCCGTGGATGCAACTCAAGTCATTTATATGCAACGTCAGCGTCACAGGCTTGAATACAGAGGGAGAAATGATAGAGTGAAGGATGGCAAGAAGTTGTGCACGAAGATATGGAAAAGGTAGTAGTCCTAAAGTCGAGGATCGACGGCGTCGTGGTTTTCTTTGGCGTCGGCGCACCTGACGTCTTCTCCCACTCTTCTCTTCGCTGCGCCTCTCGTCGTACTCCTTATGCCCCACTATTGCATTTTCCTCCATTCTCCACCACTTTCTAGCTCCCTCCTGACCATTATTTCTTTCTCGTTTCCTCTCTCGGTGGATGTGCCTATCTAAGCAAGAATGAGGGTGATTGCACACTGAACAGTTCTTTTTTTCCGGTCACCGAATCTCAGTTCAGAATTGTACGGTTACTTTTGCGTTAACGTTCTCTTTTTTCATGCAGAAAACTTTTAATTAACACCTTTTTTTTATGTCAGTAGCAATCTGTATGAAGTTTTCCACAGCTTTATTTTCTGACCGTTATATTTGACATGTTTTCTGTCCATATTTTGTCAAACTTTTTTTTCGTGCGGAAAGATTACCACAGCAAGAAGGTTTGACTTCGATAGAAATATTCTGAGAAAATTCGTTTCTAAAAATCCCAAATCATTATCTCTATACCTCGCTGAAATAAAAAACAATGATCTCAATTTTTTCTACGAAAACCAAACTTATCAAGACTGTCGCATACTAAAAATAGCTAATCGCTTCGAATCCTCGATTGACAGTCTGCTGAGAAATATATTTAAACTAGTTTCTACCCATGGCCCCGCCCGCGTGCAAAGTGTTTTTACGATATTAAATTTTCTTAAAAATTCATATTTATAATATTAGTGGGATATTAAAAAACACAAAACCCCCAACTTACAAATCCTGAACATCTTCGAGCCTCGAAGTCTGCTGCTCCAACTAAATCACGGTATCGAAACGATAACGCGATCTAAATCAACGCCAACGCCATCTAGTAAAACAATCGAAACTAAAATCTCAATATACCAAAAAAAAAAACACAATTGGAACGATAGGAAACCCCAAAATCAGACGTGCTAGCGCCTGAAGCAGCTTAAGAGCCGAAGTTGTCAAAATAATATTAAAGTTCATCTATCTCATCCTAAGGGACTACTACGATAAAAAAAAAAAAAAGTATCACATGTGTTGATCCAGAAAATGGCCTATCTGTATGCCAAGTTTCATTCAAATCCCATCAATGGTTCACGTGCGATTGAGTAACAAAAATCCAAACATCTTGACAAACTTTCACATTATCTAAGTAGAGTAATTGCTAATTGATTTTTAAACCGAGGTGTCAAATGCTCCATTATCCTAAGTCAGTGATGAAAAAACATTTTAAAAAAGTAGTGTTAAAATCCATTAAAATTTATGAGTACATGTACATTTATTATCCATAAAAAATGGTGTTATTGCACTCAATTAGCTTATTCATTATCACCTATTCTCTTCGGAGGTGCTGAATACGAGCGAACCATAAACTCAGAGACATTGGCATATGTAAATTTACAAACATCTTAAAATAATATCAGTTTTCTTCAAGCATTTTCAATTTTCTTCCAAATTCAAACAGAATATGTCAGATGATTCCAAATGAAATATAATCGATACTTTATTGACGATGCGTCTGATAAAGAGGATCCGCATAACAATTGTGAAAGGTCCTTTATCATTGTCTCATGTTATATTCCTCCTCCCTACAATTCTATAGACGTGTCTTTTGGTTTCTTTCTTCCTCGATCCTTCCTTGGCCGTGTCCGTTGAGTTGCCTGGTCGTTTCACCTGCGTGGCTCCCTTCACCGCCACACCGGCAATCTAAGAGAGCCACAGAGCGCGCACGGAAGCTCCATGTGTATGTGTGCCCGTGCGCTCGTACGAGTGTGCTTGTCCGTGTTGTGTGCATGTGTATGTGCGTACACATGTGTGGGAAAACACATGTACGCGACGAGCAAGAGGGACGGAGGGAACCGTGCACTCGCGCACTCGAACGCCCTCACCCCCCACTCTCGTTGAGCTCTAACTCCCTCAATCCCCCCAGTCACAGCTTGGAGAACGGTAGGGACGAAGAGTATCGTATGCCTGTGTTGGAAGAGCGCGAGAGGGCTAGCCGTCAGTCAGTCTATCGGCAACCTGCGTACTAGCCGTTTCGCAGCGCTTACGTAACATATCATTATTGTTCCCTTACTTGTCAGTATTTCATTTACCGTTTGATTTTTGGCACTTTCACGGGAGGAAACAGAAAAAAAATAAGGAGGAGAGAGAAAGCTGATACCGAGAAGCAGTTGAAGTTATAAAAACGAGCGATAATTTACTCGGAGCAAAAAAGAAATACGTTCGAATAGTTGAGTTAAAGAGTATAAGGAAACACCTGAAAATTGTACTGATGATTGATTCCGTGCAGACTAACCATTGCCGGGCAACCTTTTCATGAGTGAACTAATCGATTGAATTTCGAACGCGGGTGGTGAAGACGGTAGAGGAACGATTTTTTTGTTTTTTTTTTTTTCCCCCCCGTTTAAACAAATGACCGAGACTATATTAAACAGGTGAAACAGTGAGCGCGCGAGAGAGAGAGAGAAGACCAGAGGATTATGCGGTCAAGAGGGATGAAAGGCAGCGATTAAACAGTCATTCGAAAAATATTTTGTGCTAGTGAGTGAATTTTTTAATTCTGTGCAAATTCACGTTAAAATCGCTTCGTATATCTCCGACGGAACGAATAAAAGCTTTCACGACAGTACCCGGATCACCTGAAATTCGAAGAAAGTATATTTTGAGTGTAATCTTACTTGGTCACCGTCCGGAAATCAGCTGAAATTCAAAATCATTTCTTCGTTGACTCGAGTAGGTTTCAAGACAAATAGTAACATCAGTTATCCTGGAGGAGAGTTTGGAACAAGAGATTCAGAGACTTTGAGGCAAAATTTATTGGAATACTGAAAACTCAAGAGCGGCTGGAAAAATTGATCGAAACTTGGACAACAACAAAAGCTTTGGAGGAACAATAGCAAAGGTTCGAAATTGATGTACAAGAATATCACAAACGTCGTTGAGACTTTCCTGCAAGGTGAATTCCGGACGAAACGGTAACACGACTTTCGAAAGCTTTTTCAAATGTCCTGAATTTATTGGAGTAAGATTGTAAAGGAGCTGAATATTGTTTGTTGATTCGCCGATACATCGACAGTACCTGGAATCGTCAGGACTCTGATTAACTTAGAAAAAGCTTTCTACACTATTTTGTTGTTCCTGCCAGAGATTGTCTGGAAGAAATCCAATCAAGAAAAATCGACCGCGGACACTCGTTACTGGATAATAATCACTGTTCCAGCAAACATCGATTCTTTCACTCTCTTTCTCTCTCTCTCTCTCTTTCCCTTTCTCTCTCTCTCGCAAGCTCCGATTGAAAGCGCAAAAAAAAAAAACTGTAAGGAGGAAAAGCTCGTGCGATATTCGGTCGAGCGCTTAGTACGTCAGGGCGCGCGCTTCTAGCTTTTTACACGGGTCGCGGTCGTTATATCGATTACTTTCGAAAATAGAAGGCGGCAAGCGTGCGCGGCCGGAAACACCTGCTCTCCCGTGGTGTGCAGTGTCTTTCTTTCTCTCTCCTCGAGTCGTACGGTCTCACGCGCGCGCGGAGTAACCCGCCTTTCTGGGCAGTTGTTTAACACTTTTCTCTTTCTACCTCCGCGTGTGTGTGTGTGTGTGTGTGTGTGTATGTGTGTCTGCGTAAGCGCGCGTGTGCCTGTGTGTGAGTGCGCGCATGTTCGTGTGTGTCGAAGCGCGTAAAGATAACTACAGTGGCGACAGGTGCTGTATGTGTACTGGAAAGCGCGCCTAATGAGCGTAAAGCACTTGTAGCAACGAAATATAAAAGGAAAAAAAAAAAAAAAAACAAGAAAAATATATTGAGAAACCTGTCTTTTTTTCATCTTTACTCAAACCATTCGTTCCGATAATATAAAAAGAACAAAACGAAAAAGAAAAATCTGTACATCGTGCTAAATAAATAATATTGTGATAAATTGGCTGAGAATAATAGCGCAACGCTGAAGAAATATTTTGAATACGGCGCAACGGCAAACTACGAATCAACGGGAAAATTACACGGTGAAAGGAAAGAAAAATTTGGCAACAGAGCGAATCCGTTTTTTTGGCAAAGGCTCGAAACGGGGGGAGGTACCGGGAGTACAGTGGGGGGGCTTAAAAAATTCGGAGTTAATAAAGTCGTGGAGGCGCCCGTCGTCTTCGCCGGTACAACCATAACGCCGCCCGCCCTAAAACGCCCGAGACGGGAAACGGTGGACTCATCGCCGCCACCCGCTCGTATCGCAACATCGTCAGGCGTCGTAACAACGTCGTCTTCGTCATCCGGTAATCCCGGAACGTCCACCGACCTCGTCTGCATACACGGCAGCATGGACGCACCATTGTCCCAGAGCATGGACTCCGTTAATACGGTAGCTACCGGCGAGGACGAGGTAAGACTCTTTACCCCTCATATCTTTTTTTTTTTTTTTTCCTAACTGAACGGATCCAATTCACGACCCAACATACACTAAGTTCCTATATTTCGAAAATGGAAGGAACTTTTTTCAAGTAGATTAAGATTTTGAGGAAATCGTCGAGAAGATTGTTTCGATGTCGAATCTACAAGAGTTCGAACCTTTCAAGTTTTTGTTTTGTTTTGTTTATAGAACTCGATAATAATTATTCTTCTGGTTTTCATTACTCGGAAAAACGAGCAAAAACTACTGAACCGTTCGCAGATGGTTCTTTTTTTTTTTGAAGTTGTATTCGCTACTAGGTTTTGGAGACTCTTTCCGGAAGTATGAGTTTTTTTTTTTCAATACTCAGCTACAAGCTGCTGTTGCGACCCTTTTGATAATAACGTCATCTCAAACTCCGCCGACAATGGCAAACTGAAAAAAAAAAAACGACACAGTTTGCCGGAAAGAAAATTACAACGATGAACGCAACTCCGAGGTTACGTGCGAGGATTGTCAGTAGTTTACGAAATTACACGAGAGAATAATGTCAGAAAGAGTGAAGGGCGACAGAAATTTGACGTTACGTTTCTGAGCCAGCCACGAGCTAACCAACCCTCTGGTTTCACATGATCCTTACCGTCATCCCCACATCCCATTCCCTTTTATAACCCTCGTTCGACCCTCCGCTATACACTCCCCTATGGCGCCAGACGGGCTTCGGCCATATGCTTTCGGTTGAGCGTGCACGCAAGCTCTTTTCCTTTCCCTCTGTCTCTCCTTCTCTCATCGCCTTCTCCTATTTCTCTTTCGTCGTTCGCACTTACCATGAAATTTTCGTATTTTTCTTATCTTTTCCTATTACCGTTATTCCATCACCCTTGCGTTTTCTCGGTAATTTCTTTACTCGCTTGGCTAAAACCTGATATGCAAATTCTCGAAAGCGCATCATTACCAAATGTTATTTCGATCACAATCTATAACAAACATCAATCCAAAATGACTTTTTATACTTTTCAACTAACCCCCAATCCCTACAACGGTAATTCTCCCCGTTTTTTTGCCGCTGCTACTGCTGCTGCTGCTGCTGCTTATCAACCTCTTTTTTTTCCTCTTTTTTCTGACTGTCACAACATTCATCTCTATTGCGTTCGCGTAACTAGCGACATCTCTCGCCGTGGCGTATTTATTACTCGAGAGGGGTTGATGGCGCAAGCGGTTCGTGTGCGACGCTCTCCTGATGGCGCGCCCGCGCACTTGAACCTTCGACCCCGCACTCGTCAACCAACCTCTTGCCCTCTCACTCCAATCTCATCACCGCGCATAGTACGAACAGTTTTTTCGTGTATACACATACACCTTATAGGGTTATCCAATTACTATTTCCACCTGACATCGTACCTCCTTTATTCCGAGTTCTATGACAAGCTGAAACAAAAAAAAATACGGGATAGCCGCGAGTGGCTATATAAAAAAAAAAAAAAAAAAAAAAAAAAAAAAATTGTTTCTCGTAAAAAAAACACACATCTTCTGTCTCTACATCGTTTGGGTTTTTGTTTTTTTTTTTCGCAACATGGTATCCACCAATGCGAAGATTATACATTCAATTTCGGCGAAACACGGAGATATTTTTTGTTTCCAAATATTTCCAGCGTTTTTCTGGGATTGCGGAATTGACTTTTTTTCCTTTGGATGGCAACGATCCTTTTTTTCGGCGAATCATCCTCCAACGAACATTGACTGAAAATTGTCTTATTTTTCGAGTTTTATTTTCTCTAATGACACGTATCACTTTCATTTCAAATCCTCAAAAGCTCCTGCTTATGCTTATTTTTTGAGATACTCCGATTTTGATAATTTGGAGAAATCAACATAATTTCGAACATTAAATGCAAATAGGAAACCTTGCCCAGGAAACTGGATATAAATCGTATGCAAATTCTACAATTCATGGCAGAATGAATACAGAATCACTTATTCGATGATTCGGACATTATTTCGAAACATCAACGTCCTATTTTATTTGTTTTCGACTCGATCGAACAACTTTTGTCCGAAAAGTAAAAGCTTTATACCGCGTTCCCACTATTGATTTCCAAATGAAGCGAGTTTTTCGGGATCAGTAGGAAAAATCACTTTTTGCGATGTTCAATAAATTGAAAAAGTAAAAAAAAAAACAAAATTGAATATTTCATTCTATTCTCAAAGGTACTGATCCCGACAGCGGAGCTTTTCGAATACATAAAAACGGTCGAGAAAAAACGAAAGAGCCATTTTGTAGAATTACGATTAGAAAAAATATCTCATTCAGAAGCGATGTTACGGACAACTTTTCTGGTGTCAGAAAGAATCTGTTTTAATTTACTTTTACTTCTTTTCGTGTATATAGACACAGATATGTATAAGTACAAGTAGGTACATGATAGAATCGTGAAATCAGCATTCCTGTGGCAATCGTGCCCGAGAGGCGAACGAGTGGTGTGATAGAAAAAGAAAAAAAAAAAGAAAAATAGGAAGATGAATCATACTCGTACTTACGGACGTGTGGACTCGCGGCGAAAAAGGGGGCCATGCAGGGGTGGGGGTGTGTTAAAGTCGAAGAAACTATGAAAGTCTTGAAGGCACGTGCGCGCATGCGGGCTGAGAAGAATAACATCGTCCGTGAGGTTTGGAACATGAAAAACCTGGGCGAAGAAGCGGGAAGGCCGAGGGGAAGGTGGAAGATGAGCACGCACGCTTACGCATGCAAGAGGGCGAAGTAGAAAAAGACGGTGAATGATGCACGCACGGACGTCGCAGGCTCTCGCGCGGGAATTCGATCGGTCGGTGCTCCTCCTCATGCGCTTCTAAGCCGCATGAGGGCGCTCCAGGTGATGTCATGCTTGAGCGCGGGTCAGCGAGCTCTACGAGACTTGTTGGGTTTTGATGGCACTCGAGTCGCCTTTTTCAAGACGACATATCCCACGCAACTCGAGCATTTAGATTATACCTTTGGATGTTTCTATGTCAAAAGAATTCTTCTGATCTGAAGCTTCCTTTATCTAAGGTCGAGCCTTTCTTCGTACTCGTACAATTCAACAACAAAAACGTTCCAATTTTAGCATCTCTTCGTAAGGTTAAGCTATATTCTTTGAGCTCAAACGAAATTCAAATTCTTTTCGTTGCATTTCTTGCTGTATGTTTCAAACGGTGCGGACTGTTCGAATAAAAAGTCATTTGCTCTCAGACAGCTCAGTCTTTGGATCCAGAACACACTGCCACGGAATTAATGATTCTATGCAGACAGTTCGCGTTGTCGTTATGATATTGTGCTTCTACCCAAACGTTGGAAACACACATGATAAACAAATCCATTTTCATCCATTGCAAATTTTTCTATAATCAGCACAAATACAAATAAACTGAAATGCGACGAGTTTTATAAATCCGCGTATTCAAACCACCAATATTTTGGTCATTTAATCAAACACATTTTATCTTTCTGCTCATCACACGAAAAATCATGGACCCTCCAATGGAATTCGATGCTGTTGAAACATTCGGTTGATTCAACTGCAGTGCTCTCGGTCAGAATTAATGTGCGGTTTGATCAAAACCTCTTATATTGGTTCAATACTTAACAATATTTTTCGACGATTATATCATAGGTTCCCCGTGACGAGATACGTGTTCGGCGTACAACGTTTTCTTTTCAACTCGATCCACGTTATCCAGATCTGTTGAACAAACATTTCCATTATATGATCAATTAATTCATATTTTTCTCCCTCCCCAGAATAATTTTCCACGACAAATATATATTTTTCATAAGTACAGACATTCTGATAGGTTTAGCATCTTGAACTACTTTTTTTTTTTGGTCAGGGCGAGTTCCGAAGATTATGCTCACGATATTCAGCTGTGCGAGGACGTGAGAAATTCGTTCCTTTCTCACTCGGTCTGGCGAATGAAGTGTGCTCTTGTAACACGAGCTCCACACCTATCGCACATACAGACGTGCACACATACGCACCGCCTAGAACACCACACCATTTTCTCTGACTATGCTTGTTATTGATTTTTTTTTTTCCCTGACGAAGGGAAAGCGAGTTACAGAAACAGCGATAAAACGTGAAGAAAAAAATGAGAGTATACGGAGAGCAAAGAAGATTATTGATTGAAGTTTAATTCAGCAATACGAACACGAAAAACTAACGATAGGTGTGAAAATCAACACGCGCTTCTGTATTGATTAATGAAATACAGATTAAAAGTTTCGGATAAACAGAAATGTCAAATGATGGAAAAGCAAAGTCGGGATACGACCGGACGACATCTCGGAAAAGTTGTTACGTTGAAGCTCATTTTTTTTTTAAATACAAAATATATGAAAATCTATTTTTCATTCACAGGTCATTCAAATTTTGCAACGTAAATAATATAGAGAGTAGCGTGAACAAGATTCAATTGCGATAATTTATGAAACGGAAATTGTTTTCGTAAATTGTATAAACAGAATTGAGTTAAAAACATAAATTCACTTTTTTCTCACGAATTATTCAATGCATTTTTCATTTAGAGAACTACAAACGAATTGCATGTACGCGGAGAGAAAAACATTACAAAAATTATCGGGCTCTCTACAACAAACTGAACGAAACATTGAATTCCAGTCGATATCATGAAATTTGAGAGAAATTCATCAATTTTTACGCTGACAACTATAAAAATTTATTGTTGTCTTTCAAAATGTGTGATACGGGCTGGAATTTTTAATTTCATTTTCTGTTCTGCAGACAACGATGTAATTACCAATTGCACGACCAAAAAACCGGGGGGTGTGGGATGGATGAACATGTCTCGTCGGAATAAAATTGATCATATTCCAATTCTTCTTATTTATTTTCTTAAACATGCACATGAAAACAGCGTGTTTGGGAAATAACGTATTGTAGAACATCCGCAGTTGCAGTTGCTCGAATATACTTGAAAATTGCTAATCGATTTCCATATTATTTTTCCTTCGTTTCGAAACATTTTTTATAACTACGACGGAATAAATATCGTGAGCATAACTATAAAGAAATTACAATTAAACGGTATAAATAATATAACGTTATTTTAAAAATTATCCTGGAAAGAAATGGAACTGTTTTTTTTTAAATACTTAATACAGTCGGGGCATATTAAATCATCATGGTCCATGGGCCGCGGAGGCTTGAACCGGAGCTCACGCGGTGTAAGCTTGCAACCCTGATACCTCTCAACTAGCTGTGCTTGAAAAAGTACGGGATGCTACATTTACTTTTTAAAATTGGCTCCTTGCTTTCATCCAATAAAATACCCCTTTGAATAAATTTATGTATACTTGTATGGATCGTTTCCCTTAAATTTTTTGCATAATATTCTTCTAGAATCAATAAAAACTTCATTTTTCTATTTAGACATTTAAATACAGCAATTTTTACGTTTAGTATAATGACAAAAACAATTTGATGAAAAAAAAAAAAAATTCAAA
This sequence comes from Campoplex capitator, assembly GCA_037576405.1. NCBI lineage: Eukaryota > Metazoa > Arthropoda > Insecta > Hymenoptera > Ichneumonidae > Campoplex > Campoplex capitator. The sequence continues at coordinate 4,399,205 of JARBWI010000015.1, forward strand.
TAATTCACCAGCCTTATAACACGAGAGGAAAAAAGCTTTTTAAATCATTCATTAGACTGTTAGTGAACAAAATTTTTAGCCGATACCCAACCCTTGCGCGTGGCTCATATTTCATCGTGGAGGGTTTAAATTCGTCGTCAAATCATTAATTAGCGTCGCAACAGTGTCCGAGCTGTCGAATCGTAGCAATCGATACTCCCATTGGCAAATATAAAGTATCAGTCGTATATATAGTTGGTGAGAGGGGGGGGGGGGGAGTGGAAAGGTTCAGTGGAGACAAGAGAAAGAAGTGGGGGCAATTAACTGTGAAACGTGAGCATTTCGACTGGCTGGTTCTTGCTTTTGTGCGACCAGAATTAAATCCCTAAAAGTGTCTTCGACTTTATGCCGCAGTGTGGAAAATTTATATGCTCGTTCAGCCGCGCACCAACGGACGACTGAATTGAACAAAGAATTATAGTACGAAAAACAAACATTTATTGAAAATAATTTGAATAAATTCGTAAAAATCTTCAATTATTATTCATCGTTGTTTTTACACACTCAGTAAACAGATATCTATGCATGAAACATTTTCAGACTCACTCCAGTAAATTTGCAGTCGAAATGCTGTCAAATTTCTACTTAAGTTTCATTGCCGTGATAGTAATTGAATATCACATTCAATATCACTTAGCAAGACTAAGTTTAATCGTGAGAATTGGCCGAGTTATTGCGGTGCATACATTAGAATATTTGAAAAATCGATTTGACGACGCTCGCAATTCAGTTTTACTTCTTTACTTACGATACCTTCCGAGAAAGCTATGCGATTATCAAAAGTACAAAATGTTACTTTTCTTTCGCGTTTGGGATTTAGATACATGAAATTTTAAGCCGCGAAATAACCATTATTTTTGCAAAACATATGACTTTGAAATATGGTGAGCATTCAACAACGAAGTCTGACATGTATTGAATTAATTTCTTCGAGATATTTATACAGCTGATAAAATACTGATATACGTAACACGAATGTGATAAAATATAACAGAATATGACGATACCGTGACTATACACTCGGAAAAAAATGTGTTAAAATTTTTTTTTTCTTTCCAAATTTATTGAACGCCGTCAAGTAAATGAATGTCGTTTATGAGATAAGTCTGAACAATCGTAGCTTTACAAGTGTTTGGAAAAATCATTTCGTCTTTATCTTGGAATCAAATAACTCGAGAACATATTGTGTACACGTAAACAGGCATTTCCAATTTATTTTTTCGTCACGAAAATATGCTACGAAAAATTCGGAGCAGTTTTGAGCCCGAGCCACGCGCATGATTCCACGGAAATCTTTATTTTTTTTTTCTTAATCAGTCTATCGAAAATATTTAATGCAATCATTTTTCAAGCTATTATATTATTCCCACCCTGTCAAGTGTTTTGAGACGAATTGTTGTTGATTTTTTTAAATTTACCCGATCGAATCCTCTTCCGTTTGTGTGTCACTATAAATCACACATCCATTATTTGCCTTCCGGCAAAATTTTTACCGACCTCTCATAAGCTCTTGCATTTCGTTTTTTTTTTCTTCTCCATCCTCTTCTTTTTCATATACTCGACGAGTCGCGAACCTACGAGGAATATTAACCTCCAGGCCTTTCTCGTGGGGCCAACTCTCTTCAATGGCTCCTCGGGTCGACGAGCGACGTCGACGAACATGGGTAAAAGAGGATGAAGTGGAGGACCGAGCCAGCAGAGCGAATAGAGCGCGAAGCGGTCCCACATCGACGTCGACGTCGACGGTCGCCGTCGTCGTTGTCGATCGATACTCCTGAATACGTATAGAGTCAGCCACGCGCTTAAATATCTCACGCACTACTCGACCATACATAATGACAGTAATATAGACAACTGAAATATACGAGACGAATTTGTTTTTTTTTTTTTTTTTTTAATTGCGATGAAACAGATAAAGTGGTAGACGATTTATTTCGGTGTTCATACTGTCATTACTATTATTGCTGTTTTTATCATTGCGGAGTTTGTTAACTTTGCCGTCGATCGAACCAAATGTACTTAAAATCTTCTTCATCCTCGAAACACTGAACTCCCTAAGGGCCCTGGTATCACTGTGGCATTGAATTGATTCAATTGTTAATTGAACGAGTAACTTAAGTAAGACCATTGAAACCGACAATGTTAGAGTTTAACATCTTTTGCAAGTTTTTGATATCAATGACATCAGTTCGAGTGTTATTCAACCCTCTTTGGGGGTCACAACCCAAATTTAGAATACGAATTTTTGAACTCACAATTTACTACTTTTTTAATTTGAGATTTTATATAAGGGGCAGTCCGCGTCAAATCAGTCACTTCAGAACCTTACAGTTTTTAAATTTGCTCAAATTTTTTTATAATGTTTTATGTATTAAATGAGCCTTTCTTGATTTTTTTCGAATTTTTCCCTCGACTGCCTAACGAGATATATTTTTTTCAAAAATTCGATGATTTTTTTTTTTCAAAAGCTCACAACTCTTGGAAAAATGGACGGAATCGAACTTTTTTTTTCAAAATATTGGTTTTTCATTGTACTTTTTAAGTTTGATAACGAAAAAATTATAGTTGAATTTTTTCTTTATTTTTATTCAGGTTGAAAAACAAAATCGACGATTTCAAGATGATCACATATTTTGATTTTTTTTTCAAAAAATGTTCAAAAAAACTTTGATCAAATTGAAGATTTTTAAGACCAGTTACATCGTGGGCACGCTATTTCTTCGATTCCATTTTGTATTTCAAAATTTTTTTTTTCGTTTTTTCAGTAAATTGAAATCAAATTCAATAGTCACACAATCCAAAATCCTGTTCTCCTAACACTGGAAATTTTCTCCTATCAAGAAAACCAATATTTTGACAAAAAAAAGTTCGATTCCGTCCATCTTTCGAAGAGTTGTGAGCTTTTGAAAAAAAAAATCATCGAATTTAAAAAAAAAAATATATCTCGTTAGGCAGTCGAGGGAAAAATTTGAAAAAAATCAAGAAAAGTTCATTCAATACATAGAACATTATAAAAAAATTTGAGCCAATTTAAAAACTGTAAGGTTCTGAAGGGGCTGATTTGGCATGGAATGCTCCATAAATAAAACAATCATTTTTATTTGTAGCATAATAAAATGCTTTCGTGGTATAAATTTCAATATCAGCAGATCCGAGTCTATTCATCGTTTGTCGTGTGTTTCTCGAGGATTTTGTCCATCTGTTGAACTATAGCAACTGTTTCCCAGAGGGGTCGAGCTTTGTTCTAATTACGGCAATGCACTTTTCTCACTTACGTGCTGATACGGACAAAGCATTACTCCGAATGATGATCCAACAGCTGGTAAAACGTTTTATTGTTACAAAACATGAGATGAAAAAAACAGGGCTTGAAATGGAAGAAAAAGGAAAGCGGTAGATAGTGCCATTCGCATTTGTTGCCCATCCAATGAGCGATATTTCGTTGTACTTTCGATCGATACGTCTAATGAAGAGTGACAGTATCGGAATAAATTGTAAACCAAACACTTTTTGACTGCAACAAACTGGAAAGAGTGCACAACGATCTTTATTCCCAAATGTCACGTTTGACCAACCGAAAAAAGTAATGAGAAAACAACACTATCAAAACGAGACTATCAATTATCAATTCTTTAGCTCAACTAATCATGTTCTCGACTCTTCGTTGCCATGGTTATTGAAGCATATTAAAATAAACATTGATATATAAAATACGGAACAAAACGTTAGGATAAATTGCAGTGTTTATTTGTACTCTGTTTTGCTGTTGTACTAGAACTACAGGAAAGTTTGACGGTACTTTATTAGATATATACAGTGGAATCACGAGCAAGTTTCTTTCGTGTCTTACACGTTAACAACAGAATCTAATTATCGAGTCGCAAACAATCATAATGAAGCTATTTACTTCGAGATCAGTTATCGCCGAATGTTCCTGGGCAACATCAACACTTTTCAGATGATATAAATCAGGAAATTATGAGCACTTGTACAAGCCAAAACTTGAAACAACTGAATAGATCAACGTTGAGTAAAAGAAAAGTCTGTCTCTTGCGGTCGGGTTTGAATTGGTTCGTTTCAGTACATAGATATTTGTATCGTATATGATATACATTTTCGTTTCATGGAATTGTCCTGGGTAGCGAAGCGAAAGGACAGATAGCGAGGAATGATTGTATAACGATGAACAATGGGAAAATAGAAGTTGGTACGTGGTGGTGGTGGTATTATGACCAGCAGTCGCGAGGAGTAACGTTCATAGCGTCTATTATATATAGTAAGACATAAGCGATATGGCAGGAGCGAAGCAACAGAGAGAATAGCAGGGCAGAGCGGATGTTGTATAACGGTTAGCCAGCCAAGAGGAACGGCGTTCGGTACCAAGAGAAAAAGACAGAGATAGGCAAGGCGAATTAAGCTCAGCAAGCCGTGAACGCCGAACCAGAACCGGCGCATATATGTATATCTATCTCGGAAACCTACAAAATTTTATTGCTCCTAGTAATAACTAAAACTTTTGTCACATCAACTCGTTCGAATTGTAACAAAGTAGGATAGTTGTATATACACATTCTTTTTCGTATACTTATTGTTACAGATTTTTTTGGTGGCAGCTCGACTGACATGAGATCGGAACGAATAAGCGACTCATGTAGCCGATAAATATGACGCAACGATCTCATTTCATCTTATTATAATCGTAGAATTTATTATTTTCAGCACAATTGACAAGAATGATATTTCATATGATTGAAAACAAATTCACTGACATGTCTGAGCTTTCGGAATTCGCATGGTCCATGCGAATACATATTCAAAGAATAATCAACCTCTAAATATCTCATGTGCAAGATACTTTTTAATTCTTCTGTAATGGTGAGCATGAGTAAAATTGGGTGTGGTTTAAACCGCAGAGACTCCCTTATGTTGATAGACCGTCACCGAGTCCTGTATAAAGACGCAAGAAAATTTGAGATTCGTTGCATTGGTAACTGCATATGAAGCCTCCTCCCCCCCTCTCTCTTCCACATGCTCGAATATGTTTCAAATCTCATAGGAGTACCCTTCAATCCTTATTAATACTCATTTAAGGAACGAATAAGTAGAGGACGTGCACTCAGAGATTCTCCAAACATCAAATCCAAATATTTTGGACTACCTCCACTCCCATATTCTCGTATTTCTTTGAAAAACTTGTAGAGAACTACAATCGCTCGAATCACTCATAAATCTAACGGTTAATGACAAACAATTAAAATCAGTAGTCCGCAAAGTTTATTAACCTTCAAACTGAAACTGGCTATATTAGATACGCACTGAAAATCATAACTACTAGCAAACGTCTGAAGACGCCGCCGCATAGTCCCACTCAACACTCAAAAATACTTTGAGAAATTATCTAAATTGCTCATAAAAAAAAAGAACCATTATATATAACCTTAATTAACGCTCAAGATTACTCAAGTCCACTCTCAGACCTCACACACTTCCGTGTACACTTCAATCCTCTTTAGGTGATCTATGGTCATCAAAACATCGTCAGAAACCATTATATGCGTAGGCTCACAGTCGAAGGAACCTGAATAACTTTGATTGGAGGATAAAGAAACTTAAAAATGCGCGAAACATATAATTTCATGATCTTCAATTACAGTCCATTCACTGCTATCCAATTTATGTATTTTCAGAATCAGAAACGGCGCTCATCCATTAACGCTATAATCATTGGTCGATATTTTTACACTTCCTGTCAGTAACTCAGAATAACATTGGTAGCAACAAATTAACGGAAGGGTCCGATGACCGAATTTTTCTTATTCTCAACTCCGAACTATCCTACGGGCCAAAACCAAGAATTATGCGTATGACCGCCATCAACTATATTCACTGATTTTTTGTGCAAACGAATGTTTGTGGAAACGATGGAGCTGAACTTACTAAATTCGGTGCCTACTTTCCATCATCTTTGACAATAGTTCTGAGCCTTAATGTAATGCAATCATGGGGTTATTCATTCAAATAGTCGCATCGCAAAAAAAGGTAGTCATTGTTAAAATTTAAAAAAAATCTCCCAATACTGCGAACTAAGACACTCGAAAAATGAAAAGCATAAAACTAGGAAAAATCCATTGAAAAGATGAAATAACTTGACTCGGTAAATCTATTTTTGTTACAATTTCATGTTTCCAATCCGAAAATTCTTTAATAGGATAAATTAAAAAAATAATCATTGCAGCTAATACGGATTAATTAAAAAATATACGTATGTAGCCATAAATCAAAATTGGATTAAGGGAATGTCTCGTTCATCTTTTGTAACGATTTTGAAGCTGTTTCCCAACGTTCCCTGAATTCGATTACGATCATTAGCTACATACGTTTTATTTGTCGAACTGCAGTGACGTTGGCCTCAACAAAATCGCTCCAATTTTATTAATTTTAATGTTATAAAAACTCCTTCATTTTTCTTCCTTCCTTCAATAAATGTAGCATATAAAAAGTAGATTTCTGGAATAGCTGTTACATATGGTTGATCAGTAATCTAATAGGAGCAGAGCACGCGAGCATCCGGAACATCAATTATCTTTTTATTCATTTGGGATTGAAGCAGCGCATACTTACCACAAAATTAATTCACGCGTAAACATCTGTACGTGTGTGCTAATGAATCAGTGAATTTGTGTCGTCACGTGATTTCAATGTGAACAAGTGCTCGATACAGAGACAGTAATGGCGCGAAATCAGAGAACAAGATGGCTTAGATGTTCGTAGAATTTGGCCAAGAAAGGCTAGAATGTGTTTCGTAAATGAATGGGATATCCCGACCTACCATAAATGAGGCTCTCTCTCTCTCTCTCTTTCGTTGATTTACTGCACGCCCAAGAAAATGCCTCTTCCCTTTGCCTCCTTCGCAAAGTAATCGCCGTGATACTGAAGCTTAATAGTCTACCCGAGGTTGTTTGAGATACTCGAATCACACTACTCGCGACGATAAATTTTTGGAAAACAGTTTACGAATAACGATTCTCGTGACTTTAATATGTGCTTCTTTCCCTGATATCATGGTCGCCGATTTGATGAAATATTGGACGTTAAAGCGAATGAAATTCTCGATAAATTATTCTCTTATGAACCTTTCATATTTGGAGAAGATCGACTGGTTTTTCCGGAAACGGATAACTCAAGGAACAAGGATTAACAGGAAACAAGAATTACGAACAGACATTTTTATTCGTAACGAAGATTCTTTTTGTTTCTTATTTTTCTACGTATAATAACGTTGAATATTCCCAATGTGTTTTTAATCAATTTTGTACCATAACTTTGACTCGGCAGAACACATTTTTTCTAAGACGTTTGACACCTCGGGGTTCAAATTTGCCACGGCCAAAAGAGACTGCAGAATTACTTTGAAATTTGCAGTCGATTTGCGACAAAGTTAAAACCACCGTATGAAATGTGTGCTCACGGAAACACTCAGATATCGAGTTTCTCTTTCTGAAAATATTCGTAGATACGGAGATAGACTGATTACAAAATATAATTCAAGTCTTGCTATATTGAGTTTGCCACAATTACTCATGACATTTGGATTCTATTCGAATTCACTTCTGTATGTTCCGAGCAGTCGTGCGTCATACCATCTGGATTCACTTGAATTATTTCCTCGGGAGTTCAGCTACCTCATTCATTATTTTAATCAATAACCTTTCGCGCACCCTTTGTGTCACCTCGTTTCGTTGAAAGCCCACATTTATCCAGCCTCACACGGAATGATAAAATCCTCGTTTTTCAAACATCTGAATAATCCAAATATTCAAAAAGATCTGATAGATTTCAAAGTTTGTTGAATAAAAAAAAAAAATTCTTTTTTTTTTCTTCGTGTCCGATGCATCACGTTTTTATTCCTTTCTTCGCGGATCAATTTTGGCTTTCCAATGCGCACACCATTCTTATTCGAAATCCACAGTCGCCACATGTACGTATTTCTTGTAACAGCTGTGACGGAAGTTTTTTTTCCTCTTTTGTCGGTGAAATTCATCGATCGACGAAAAGATAGTGAGAAAAAAAAATTGGAAGCAAACGTCACAAACATTCGATCGTGATCGTATTCATATCGAAACCAGTCTGCAAAAATATTTTCCTCAGTCCAAATATTTCTCATGAAACGAACTTAAATTCACAGGATACTCGAACAGAAATGTAACTAACTGCAAGTGCTTTGAATAAAATTGTTAATTGCAATGGGGAAACAATCCTGATGAATAACATTCATTTTCACTGTGAAATAGTCACTCTGCTAAATTTCCCATGACAGATAATGAACTCGCGATTAGAGCTAGAAAGTATAAACCTTTTTTCTCAGCTCCTAAGGGCCGAGGCAAAGAAGGAAAAAATATGCGACGAAACAGGGAAAAGCTGAGCGAGAGAATGAAAAAACTGAAAAGAGAAAAAGATAAAAAATTTTGCTACCATTGTAAAACTAATCACAAGCATATTTATTGCGACTGGCTTTATCGACTTGGCCCTCGGCAAATTGCGATAAAGTTGAAGATGAGTCAGCTGCACCCCAAAAAAAAGAGAAAGTGAATAACGAAATGATTATTTCAATCGACAAAACGCTTACGCGTAGCGATTTATTCCCGACCATTTTTGCCGATCGAATTTGCAAACGAATCACAACCTCCGCGACAACTACCGATCTAATAAAAAATTGAAAAAAAAAAGAAGAAACGTACTACTGTATTTTACATTGAAGGCCCGAAGGAAATCTACGAGAGAGGGAATAAAGAAAAGAGAGAATAATAAAGAATGAGAACGAACGAGATAGATTAAAGCCTCGTACAACGAAGCACTGAATCGGAAGATGCATATGTATAGATATATTTATACATAAAGGCAGACCTGTGTGCTTCTAAGGCCAGAATCATTTCTCGGAGCATGAATAAGTGATCGGCGTGCACCGTGTCTCTATATCCATCTTGCTTTTCTCCCCCTCGCCCTTCCCTTTCACCCCCAATGCGACCCTCTTGCAGCTCGATCGGAAGAGAGCCCCAGACTCGCTGTCGCCGTTCGAGACGCGCACGCGCTCCCGCCCCCACCTCGCCTTTTACACAGCACCGTAGGCCGTGTATGACGTTCCCTTACACCGCATGCTGCAGCGAAGATTTTTTTGCCTGCATTTTCCGTTTTTCAATATTTCCATTCATTACTCTCGTAAAAAAAAGAAAAAAAAAAGGATTCACCGATTCTTCATATATCGAAATCTCGACGTTGCATGCGCGATCGAACGCATGAAAAAAAATTTCAAAACCCAATTTATGGTCGCGACCGAAGAATATTTCACGTTTTGATTGAAAAAATCTCTCTACCGCTTCCAAATCATTTTTTTTTTTTTTTTATCCAGATCGAATCGTAATCGAACGTTCTAGACATGTTCCAATAAAAAATTTTTATTAAAATCAAACTGTTTTCGAGTTCAAATGTCCTGAAATTTCGAATATCAACGGTTTGTACTAAATCATATATTCGAGGATTCTTCAAAATACGATTAACGATCAAGAAAACATACGATTTAACGTTTTCTGTGGAAACATTATTCGAGGACAAGAATCTTTCAACCATTATTTGAGTGGGAACAAACAAACCTGTAAGTTCGATCAATCAGGAGAAAACTCATGATTGCTTGTCGATGAATAAGCCATTCCATTCGTGAAACTGTGATCCACCCATCTTATCATATTCAAAAATATTTCTTTTGTCCCGATATTTTATTGTACAAAAAAAACAGTGTATACGATCGATTTCAAATTTGGATGACACGTCCAGTTTCTTTGACGAATATACTGTGCAAATTTGAAATAAATTTTACCACTTTAATCCTAAAACTTCATTAACTAATTTATCGAATTGGATAACGCACTTGATTACAGAAATTGAATGATAATGATAATACTTTTCAACCACATGTAAAGGCCATCGATGGATTAATCCTGATGTAAGCTAGTGGATTTGATATGACTCAACCGTTAATTTCGTTGCAAATGGAACTAGATATGTGCTATCCTATTTCATGAAAAAAAAAAAGAAACTGTTCATAGCAACTGGCTCAGCGAGGTCCCGAGTTCACTTGATATCAAAACCTCGAAGATATCGATCCTGATTCGAATCCGTGGTAGAAAACAAAATTAACGTCCTACCGTATGAGCAACGTTTCCGATGTGCTAAAATATTCATTTGCTTGAGAAAGAGTCGCTTGCATAGTGCACGAGGGTGTCACAGTTCTCGGACAGTTTTGTGGTCACCGCGGATAGAGAACCGCGCAAGTGACACCCTTTCGAAATCGTAATGGCCTCTTTTTTTTTGTTATTAATACCGCAAGCATATAAATAAATTGAGAAAAGGTATAAGTGAAAAATTCAGAAGAAAAATAAGACGTAAAAACATTTTTAAAAATGCTTCGAATCGAGGTAAATTTCTCCCCTTTAACAGGACTACAGATTTTTATTTGCAAAAATGTTTACGCTTCATGAAATAAAGCGTAAAAGTTGTTTTGACTGTAGAAATACTTGAGAATGTTAATAATAAAGAGAAAAATCTACCGCTGCATTCGCTAATGGTAAGACAGCGTTGAGAGTGCGAAAATTTTTTCACAGTGGAGTACTCAGTGAAAATTATGCCGCGAGCTCTCAAAAGCTACAGCCAAGCAATAATAAAGGTCGGAAAAAATTTACAGGCTTTCAACGCTCAGGCTATTTTCTCTAAGCTTGGCAAAAAAAAAAGCACCGCTGAACGTCCAGCAACACTAATGAGGATGGAATAATTTCTGCATAATTATTCGCTGTTTATGTAGTACATTTGCTACTTAAATTCAAATAGTTACTAATAATAATTTTAACGCTGCACCGGTGCAAGGAACTGCCTCTCATTTGAATTACCAACAATCCTTTTGCACCTCTGTGCTCTGAGCCACGAAACGTGGACAAATGTTTTGAAATATTCATTGAAAATCTACACTCTACATTTGTCTCATTAAAGATTCTCAACTTTTCAACACTGATATGAAAAGAAAATCAGTTGAACAAAGAACGTTGATTCGCGTTTAACGACGATTGCTGATTAAATTTTCATCTTTTTTTTTTCTGCAAACTTAAACGAGAGTTTAGCGGAAATTGTAAACATATTTTCGACATAGAATCGGATTGTTCCATCGATACGTGTTCGACAAATAATGATTTTTTAAATATTCGTAGTGGAAATTAACGCTGTGATTTGCAACGAAATCGTCTTACCGATCTTCCCACATAGGTGTTGTACGAAAAGCGTTTTTACCACAAACAAAAACAACGATCATGATTAAATAGAAACCCAAATCAGAATACACGTAAGAAACCACAGATTCCAATAACACATTGTGGTCAATCTCATCTTCATCGTCACGAAAACTTATGAGATTTCGGTTCCATAATTACACGTATTTCCTATATTTTTTTTCGCTCATGAAACCACAATTTTATAAGCACTTTTTGTTAATTATTCGAATATAGGAAATGTTAATTTCAATACAGATCATTCGCCTAAGTTCGCATGTAACGCTTCGCGATGATTCAACGCAAATGTCAGTTTCACATAGTTTTATAAATATAATTTTATCTTAATTTTTATTCTGATGAGAATCGAAAGATATTTGTCAATTCGTGTTTCAAACCTAATCGTTACATTAAGGGAATGGATCAGTCACCTAACCTCACTTCGAATTTTCGAAATTGAAATTCTTCCGTACAGTTTAACCGATTACAAAAAGGCTCTGTCAGCGGACGCAGGACGATGGCAAAAATCCGCTGACAGGGCCTTTTTGTAATCAGACAAACCGTGTTGAAGGATTTCACTTTCGAAATTTGCAGCTATCTCTCTCGCACTCACGGAGACAAGATACTGACTGATCCATGCCCTTAAATGAATATTTCTTCTTCAGTCGGTTGTCGCTGTGATCTTCAATTAATATTTGTTTATTCAACGATTTTTTTCTGTATTTTAACAAATGGAGTACCCGTAAAGAATATTGTGCACCACGAAATTATTAGCGAACTAGCCTCGGGCGAAGCCCGCAGGCTCATCAATTTTTCAATGTCAAAATTAATTTTCCAATTTTCCTTCCGCTACAATACTAACAAAAACAATTCTCAATTTTCTAACTTTTTCTCATTTCATTGAAATTGTTTTAACTTCTTTTAGAATCCGTCATTTCGATTAAATTAATCAGAACAGTTCATTTTTTTGTTTTCGAATTATCGACAAATTGATAATTGCTTTTTTTTTCGTTTATCGATTATTTTCAAACACTAACAAAAGTTTGAAATTGAAAATTGAACAAAATGTTTAAACGTTTTTTCTTCGTAATCAATTCAGCGGTTTTTTTTTTTATTGAAAAACAGCCAAACTTTTTTTAGCCAACAGATTCATATATATAAAAAAGAGAAAAAAGATAGATAGTCCTGGCTGAGATTTAGACACTACTCAAGCGACATTTTTTATCCCAGACAATCGTGATTTCCCCTATGGGCACTATGCTGTACGAAAAGATTGCCTGTATCGAAGCGAATTTTCCGCACAGTTTCTCTATACCATAGCGCCATGCGAAGACGATGCAGTGGTAGAGGATGAGACGACTGCAGACATATCTAAAGGTATAGGGATGAGGACATTCGCAAAAAAAGCAACGAAACGCAGTAAAATAGGAAGGTTTATTCCATACGCCTGTTTTCAAAAATATAATAAATAGTGATAACGAAAGCGTGTCCATTTCAATTGTTAATTTAACAATAAAAATTCGTACTTTCGAAGCTTCATTCGTCATGAAAATAATGAAAATCTAACATGAATCATGTTTCATGGGAACAGTCGACTGAATTTGCTGGTATATATCAAGTCTCTTACTGTCAGATAATTTTCTCTGCGTTTCAATGTGAAATTACAGAAACATCGACCCTGGGTCGATGTCACGTAAAGCGTAAAGGAAAATTGTCAGTAAATTTTCCGACGCAACTTCGAAGGTATAGCTTAAGAGTAACCCTCTGCTCCGTCGCTAGAATATTCCAGTTACCTATGCGACAGGTTATAGCAGCGGAGGTAACATCGAATTTCCGCTTCATGCATTATACCGGTGAGTACAGACCAGGTTTCATGACAGCTGGCTTCGCTCCGTTCTTTGCTCATTTTTAAACGTTATACGATTATGACAAAATGCTGAAATTATTTAAAGCACAATGGACGATATATTCCAAGTTTCTGAGCTTTTTTTTTTGTCACAAGTTTTATTCTAAGGATAAGTCTCAAGGGAAGTTGTTATGAAACATGTTATCTGTATATTCTCAAATCGAGATAAAATACGACTTTGAGATTAATTCAAATGCAGCATAACAGTTTGACATCGAGAAATGGTAAAATGAAATTTTCTTCAACGAACTGATTCCTCTCTTGAGTAGTACAAGAAACTGCGAATACAAAAATCGTAAAGTGGTAAAAAAAAAAAAAAAAAAAAAAAAATAATAATAATAATTCAACCGTCAAAGAAAAATATCCCATTAGAGATCGCAGCAGTTGCAGTAGATAGAGCTTGTACTGCACAGCCTCATGAACTGTTTTTCCTTGGTGTCTGTACAACAGCACGCTCCGGGGTTACCCGCGGTTATACACTCCATTCTATACAACTCGACAACAGCGAGAATGAACTTCTCTGTGGTAACACAGACTCATCTTCACAGAGATTCTTTTAACTGTGCTCAATAACTGCTACACTCTCGAAGTTTTACAACGCAGCTATCAACTGGTTTACGGATTATTCGGAATCCTCGCGTAATCTCAGAATTCCTAGCTTATCGTGTTATATCGATAGAACACTTTTTTCTCATTGTATTTTCGGATGAACGGTAAAAAAAAGATGTTTAAGAAAGAATAAAGACGTTTTTTATGTTGGACAAAAACGAAAATTTGGAGTGCGGAAGATTTTTTGATTTTCAATTATAAATACAATTATGAATCGAAGTTGAAACTCAAAGTTCAGAGAGTGCTTCTCGTTAAAGCACCAAAGACGAACATATTTTTTAAACATCAATCACGATAAAATCGAAAGAAAATTCAAATCGAATCGAATATCGAAGACTCACGAATGCTCACCAGCAGTTTCATCAAATTTTTCAAATACTCAACGATTCGTCAAAGTTGAATCATCATTATCCAACTAAAAATGTTTTTTATGCACAAGTTTTGTAGTACAAAGAAGCTTTTTTTGTTTTACTGAACTTTAAGCCTCTTGCGGTATCACGAAATAGAATTTTTTAACTCGCGAATAAAATTTTATAAACGCAAAATGAAAATAGCAGCATTGCTTACAATTTCAATAGCCTGTTATCCGTATTAAATATAATTCGTTCTCGTAAGGTCTCTCTAATTTGAAAAGTTTTCATAAAAGTTATGAAACAAATAAATACCTGTCTTGGTGCACGTTCATACAGTGTGCGGGAGGAGAGGGGGCATAGATCGTGTACTTGGACAGACGGCAACACAGCCCACTATCAATAATAAAAAGCATGCGAGGTCAAACCAATTGTAATGTAGCCAGCATAGTATACTCCAGTGACTCCTGCCACAAACTTGCCATCGCCCAGTGCATATATATTCACATTTATATACGTCGTTAATGCATATACATACACCCATACAAACAGTGAGCTCTAGAACAACTTTACAACACTTTATGCTGTTCGGCTCTAGCTAGAGGTCGGCATATAGCACAAGTGGCACTGGTAAACTCGTCACTTCTTCCCACCGTTGGTTCGTTCACTCGGCATGTGCCTCTAAACTCACATGCATTAACATCGTTTATAGAATTCATTTCCGAGAAACATTTCCTTTGTTAACCATGGAAAAGCCATTTTTCACTGGATAACATTGCAGATACGAGGTATAGATAATAAGCGGAAAAAAAAAGGAAATCAAGCGTTATCGTTTATTCATTTTTACGAATAATCGATAACGTCCGATCTGCTGAGAGATCTACTATTAATATACTCTCAGCATAAAATCATTTGATCTCTCTGCTGAAATGTATTTGAGCAGAAGATTTCGATTTACAGAGATTTCTATCGATATTGAGTCTGACTCGATATTTTCAGAGGATTTTTACATGCCCTAAAACGAGAAATGAAAGAATTTTTCAATTGTTATTCAAAGGTTCTGGAACATCGAATTATCCAGTCATTTTTTATTCTAGTTTGTTGTGTTGAGAAAATAAATCACTGGAACCGTCGATCGAATGAAAATTTCATTGTTATGTTGCGGTGTGTATTTCGCATACATTAACTTGATCCA
Organism: Campoplex capitator; assembly: GCA_037576405.1. NCBI lineage: Eukaryota > Metazoa > Arthropoda > Insecta > Hymenoptera > Ichneumonidae > Campoplex > Campoplex capitator. The sequence goes on from JARBWI010000015.1 coordinate 4,414,613, forward strand.
AGTTCATATGAGTTCTACATAAACGGTTGCGTCGAATGTCTATAGAAGATGATCATTCCAGTTGTCATTATATTCAGTTCTCATGATTCTGCATTCACAATACAGTCGTGTCCAATCAAATTTGGTTCTCAACATCCTTTCAACCAGAGACCCTTGATCGTAGGACCTACAACCTCGTACTACAATACAGTTGTAGCAATACGAGTTTCATGTGATTAGACGAGAATTTTAACTCGCACATGGAATTCACCAACATTGCCGACGGTATCGAATTTCAGGTGGATTTAGTTTACCAGCGTGTTGGTTTAGTTTCATCGCCGTTGTCGTCACTTTACCACCAAACGACTTGGTTAACTCTCAAAATTGAGAAAACGTGGTTGTTTCGACGGAGCTTTACCAAGCGAATAGCGAGAGTACGAAAATTAAGGGAGCTCAGACTCGGAGTTGATTGGTCGTTGATAAAATAATTGGAAATTTGACGCCGATACGGTTCAACCTTTCGCAGTTATGGCGGCCTGTAAAGTTCTTTGAGAACCATTCGATTTATTATTATTCTCAGCGCAAATGAATTTTAACTGGTATCAACAAAGTTGGCTACTTGCTAATTATAAATTGAAAGAAACAAACAAAACCATCATCGAAACAAGATTATAGTTCAAAGTTTTATCGTCATGATCCTATGAACCGAATAGAGATATTTCTCGTTTTCTGACTGTCTATGACTCCATATTTTTTCTTAAGCGTGTAATTGAAAAAAAAAATGAGTATCTAATCTCTAAATCTAATCTAAATAAAAAAAAAATAAATTAAAAATAAAATCTAATCGAATAAATCGGTTTCGTTTTTAACTCATTCACAGCTGCCACATATTAAAAAAATCGGTAAACTCGTTGTCATATATAAATACCTAATGCAGAGATTCCCAAATTGATATACTTCAAACCTAATGTATGCGAGTAGAAAAAAACATTTTACAAGATTATGTAAATACACATGTAACAGCGATTATCATTCTTTTTCTCCAATAAATCAGACCAAAGAAAATTGTTCGTGTTTCCTTTGACTCTAATCCCCTCTCTCTCTCTCTCTCTCTCTCTCTCTCTCTCTTTCAACACCACTTTTCAAACGGTTTTTGTGAACAACGTAAAAGAAAATCGCAACTTACAGTCTTTCATGAGAATTATTCATTTTTAATAAAACCACGAAACGTGAATATTTGTTAATTTCAAAAAGTGATGAAAAGCATCAGAATTCTAACAGCCAGTTTCAATGAGATTCATCAAAGACTTATGTAGGCGTTTATTCGTGGATATTTTGAAACTAATTACAAATGCGAGATTAAGTGTAAACAAACATTATTCTTAACGATGAACAATTGCATTGGATTATTCAATACACAAACAGTTGAGCGTAAATAATTTGCATGCGTGGAATTAATGGAGAGCGAACCTCGGATATATATAAGCAGATTATGAATTAATTGGTTATGAGCGGCAATTTCGTGGGCAAGTGAGGAGAAATAATGATAATACGAAAAGAGGAAGGTGAGGGGGGGATGGTGGGGAAGAGTTGAAGAGGAACGAAAACCCGAGAACCGTACTTCCGGCCGTCGGGACAAAATAAACGACCGGAGCTCGGCCTCGATGAGCACGGACTGGTTTACAACGTGACCAGAGGCCGCAAAAGCTCGCTGTCTTGATGTACCTTATTGTCTTACAAATTCTTGCCGGCTACTCAAAAAATTTTGTCCCTCCTCGTTTGGATTTCGAACACGGAGGTGGACAATGCCTTTTTTGGGATAAAAAAAAAATGTTATGAATTTTCGTCACGGTCTTTATTTCCGATTGAAAATCAAGCTCTCTTCATCACACCCGGTACAAAAATTTATGAAAGATTTCAACAAACATAAATCCCGATTGTGTCATGACCATGGCTATATATTTTTAATATTATTTAATGAGCACGAAGTTTTTTGATCGTTGATAAAATTATGGAATCATATCGAACCGATTAAATCTTTTTTTCAGATCTAATTGAAAGTTCCGTACAATATTTTTTCGAAATAGAAACAAAATGAACAGTGATTTCCTGAAAACGATAAATTTTACGTAACCTCGAGAGAAATAACCAACGAACCAGTGTACAGTCACCGCGTCAATCCTAAAGTTGATAATGCTTCAACTAGTACAGTAAAACAACGAATCCGGATGAAAATAAATACAATTAGTCCGGTATAAATTTGAGACTATAATGAAAAAAAAATAAATTAACAAACGAAAAGAAGTGAAGGGGTTACGAACAGCTCACGGTTCGTTGGTAATTAACATCCGAATGAACCATTCCCGTCTCATTTGAGAGTAAACAAACGTTTGATGTAAACTCACCCATATACATAGCGTGTGCAATCTGAAAGCAGTGGATGGTTGTTGGATCGATCCTTTCGCCCTTTCAAAGCCGCCTATACGTACGTGGCATTTCATGTGAAATCGACGAAACAGATAGCACTCATGAACTTTGTTGTTTTTCATTGTTTTCAGTTTTTTTCCTGAACAACAAATTGCATGGTCTTATGTGCACATTTGGTCTCAGTATACACATTAAATGGAACAGGTTAAAACTATAAATTACCTTTGAACTACGAGATTCATATCCATGAAATTATTCACAAACAAAACTTATTGAAAACGTTTCAAAAAAAGTTTTATTATTTCACACGCATGAAATTTTTCAGAAGAATAATTTTTTTAAACCCATCACGAAGTTTTGATATTCCACGCTTCTAGAAGTTTCATGAAACGTAGCTGTTTATTCAACTGTACAATTCACTTCCATAAGCAGCCTGTATAGTCATGAGATACAGACTATTATAATGAGAAAAAGGTATTCCAGTAGTGGAATATTTATTTCCTCACCGTTGAAAGAAAAAAAGAATGAACGATATTTGTGCCAAACATTTATGTAAGGAAAATTTCATTGTTTGCTTGACGTCCGATATGAAAGAAGATAGAAAATTCCATTCAAAGCATTGTCTAGAGGAATTTACTCATCCGGCTTTCTTATTTTCGTGTTGAAAATGAATTATTTAAAAACTCCACTTCGAATGTCTTTGACATTTGATCTGGGAAGCTCCAGTGAAATAAAGAAGAGCTTTAAGGGGCGAGAAAAAATGAAGATATTTTCATAACTACACGTATCCATAAATCGTAGAAGATTATCCTAATATTAATATTTGAACATGTTTATCCGCGAAAAAAACGTTCAAATAAAACGAGAATTGAAGGTTTAGTCAAAATGTTTTATCCGCGAACGTTGATGTGAAGTGTTATTTCGTTTACAAAACAAATAAGAGAAATGGGTGGAGTGGTTTGTGGCCGACATGATTTAACATTGAATGGACTGTACGTAGCATAAACTGAATGAGTGAACACAGGAAAGTACTGGCCGAGTGTGAACGCTCGAATTGCTCGAGGAACTTCTAGATCCATACTGAGTACACCGTTCCTTGTTGTTATAGCAATGCAGTATATTTCCAGCCCTCGTTGGCAGCTTACACCACTTGAAATTATATACCCGAGTTTCATCGCGGCAAGCCTTGACTTCGGATTAATTAAACCCTCGCCACCACGATTCTGCGTGTACGAAGCAGAATGCTCTTAAGAGTTGGCTGTATACGATGAGTTCTTCAAATTTATAAAGGCAGCGTTATCAATAGAAACGCTAAATTTATTCGCTGTATTTGTCTGTTCATGTGTCAGTCATTAAATATTTCCCAATTATTTGCTTGTATACATTTTCATTCAGTTAATAATATAACATCGATAAAATAATTCGTTGATAACCAAACATTTAAATTCTAATTTGGGACATTAGCAGATCGGATTTAGAAACGATTTTGCCTTCTTTGAATGGATATTTTTCAAGCAGACAGGTCATGCTACAGATTTACGAGATAAATAGAAAATCCAGTCCAAAAAAGAGGACACTTTAGTCTTTTTTTATGAATTAGGAATAAACAAACCGATGTGCCATGAAGTGAAAGCATGAAATCTGATCACTTCAACTTAGCGAACACACTCGAGCGTAAACCCTTAACGCTTTCTCTGCCCCACTATGTTTTTTCGGCACTGATTATTTCTGTATATATTTTTATGATATCTCAGGTACCTTGCAACGAAGAAAGAAATTAGTGAAGTTTTATTCTGAACATTTAACCAATGAGATCAAGAGGCTCGTAATTTTTTAAAAACATATCGATGATAAAATTTTTTATGAATCTATCCGAAACACGATAACGATCGACTTCAGCCTTCAGTCCGGATTTTGTGGCAAGAAAAGGATTTTTGTTTCCTGCAGGCACAGCTAAGCTGCAACGTTGATTATTCTAGTCTTCCTGACATCATTTTTTAACCGCTGTGAAAGGACGTCGAATTATAGAAAAAAAAATCTAACGGTACAATGAGACAGTGAAAACTGTTATAGTTGGACGGTGCGCGTTCAGTACACGCTAATTCCATCTGCGTTGTTGCGGTGCTGGCCTCGTCGACAAAAGAAAAACAATAAACGAATCGTCGAGAGTGACGCGTGTCCCCAGTCTCCGCCACACTTGAAACAATTACGCTGGTTATTATGCTGCCTCAATGATAGAGTGAGGAAACAAGATGGAGTTAGAAAAAACATTGGGGATCGCCATAACGATGACAATATCCCGATTTACTTTCAAGGAAACAAAAAAAAACTCATTTCTTGTTGAAATTCTCTTTACAATGTGTATTCGATAAATTTAATAATCCAAATGTTTATCCAGTGCACTTCTTCATAAATATCTCGTAAAAATTTATAGAAATGCGAAACATCAACATCTCAATAGACAGTTGTGCCAATACTAATTTTCTTTCGTTATCGTAACAAACAGAAATTTTTTCAAGTCCTATTGAATATTATGGAAAATATTTCTTGCGAGCAGCTCTTAACACGCTTTACGCGCATTGCTCTGTAAAGAGTCCACAAATTAAAAAATACAGCAATGTGACGTTTTGAATTCAAGTGATTTCTTTATATCCTTTCAGTTTATTATTTTTTAATTAATAAAATTTATTTTTTCAACTTTGTGTATTTTTCTTACTTTCAATACTTATTGAATTTCAAAAAACGACCAATCGATGCTTTCCGCGAAGACAAAATTTTTGAAAGTAAAAAAATAAATAAGAAAGACCGTATGCACGCATTTTTCCATTATCACTTTGCTCGATTTGTCGATACAGAAAAAAAATACAATCGAAAGTACAATTTTTGATTTCATAATAAAAAATGGAATACTATATTTCGCCTTGTCATTTTATTTCTAGAAATTCAAGCCAATAACGCTCGCCAGATGTTGCATTGTCTATTCGATTACTTATGCATCAGCCTCTTTACTTCTCTATTTAATGTAGAAGCAAATTTGTTGTAAAAGGATTTAACGGTTCTGTGATTCGACTCACGTTATTTGGCAATTTGAAAAAAAAAAAATGATCTGACCACAAATTCCAAATAGTACGGATGAACAAACAAAGTTGACAAGTATTTTATTGGAGGATTGACGACGTTGGTATTATTCGATATGACCGAGCAAGTTTAATTCTGAGGTGCAGTATGATGATCGATTAAAGCGTGAACAATGAGAATCGAACGGCATGGTCAATTGAACCATTTGTATATACCATGCATAATTCCATAGAATTACTCATGGGAACGGATCCAATCATTCAGCATCCTTTGTTCTTTTTGTCTCTCGTTTATATCATCGTTCTTCGTCATTCGTGCACACTGTTCGGATATATGCCTCTGGGAAAATCCCATGAAGATATTTTTAAACTGTATCTTTTTTATCGAATTAAATTCACAAATCTGATGACACTAGAAAAATTAAGTTTCTTCGGGGAAATCAATGCTGATAATTTGCTACAGAAAATTGAGTTTTTCTTGCTCCGAAGGATTCTCATATATTTTCAAAACGAATCTTTCCAAGTTATCATTGAAATAGTAACTTTTATTGCATCGAAATTGAGAATACGTCGTTGAATAATTTTTCTACAGTAATTTGACGTTTTTCTTTTGTCACAGATAATAAAATTGATTTTGTAATGAATTTATATGAATTTTTCATGAAAATTTTACGCATCGAACCATTTTCTTTCACCCTTCAGACACCAACTCAGTTCATTAACCGATTGAAAACGAGTCAATCAATTCTTCGATGTACCGGAAATTGAGCGTATAGCTTTAAGGAGAAAGAAAAAGAAAATGAGACTTCGACTTATTCAGTTCTTATTAAACTGTCGTAGAATCTCTCGTTCTTCCCGTTGTCAGAGCCTCCGCTAATTCTCTCTATCCTCGGAACTACCTTCAATTACCTTAATTAACTCAATTATCGTTTTCTCAACTTCTGGATGTTTTTTTTTTTTACAGGTGCGCACCTTGTTCGTGAGCGGTCTGCCGATGGACGCCAAAGCAAGGGAATTATATCTTCTCTTCAGAGCATACGAGGTACGTGTCATATGACTATGAGCAAAAACTCTGAAATATTATTTCAAGCAAATCACCGGGATTGTTCAATCATGCACGGATTAGAAAATACATTTATAAAAATAGCGCAAATCTGTCCTCAATCCGTTTCCAATATGATGAATAATTGAAGGATCTCTGATTCACGAACTTTCCTCAGTAATTATTCTTCCCAGCGAAATTTTCAATTTTTCCGATCGTTATTAGTTTTAATGCAAACTGAATTTAAAGTCAGATATTTTTGACATAATCTAATGTCAGATTCCATTTTTTTTTTTTTTTTTTTTTCATTTTTTCCAATAAAATTTTCAATGTTTCCGATCGATATTAGTTTTCGATTACTGCAAATGATTGAAAACTCAAAACTTATTTTTATGCGTTCCAATTTTATACTTATAATTCTTGAAATCAATGCGAACTAGATTTCAACGAAATTCCTAATTTTTTCAATCAAGATTAGTTTTCAATTACTGCAAACAATTGGAAAATCGTAACTTATTTTTGTACGATCAAATTTTATCATTATAAAACGATAAAATCCAATGAGAATTGGATTTCAAGTCACAGTCTCCTTTTTTTTTTTCATTTTTCCCAATAAAATTCCCGCTGTTTTCGATCGATATTAATATTCAATTACTGCAAATGATAGGAAAATCATAGCTTAGTTTTATATATACGGCTCGATTTTATAATTATTATACTGAAAATTAATGCACACTAGATTCAAAGTCAGATATTTGGTAAAATTTAATGTCCGATCCCTTTATTCTCTCACAATGGATCACAATTAACCCATCGTAACCCCTCGTAGTAGGCCATATGGTGTCACGAGTTCTTCTACCCACGCGTCTGGTCACACTTTCAACAGTAGTAAGTGGTATAGTACCATTAAAGGCAAGTGTGTATGAATTGATAAAAACTGCATGCACCCTGACCCATACTTCAGATAGTACGGTATTCCATGGTGCGTTAACTCGATTAATTATTCTCTAATTAATTCATGGCCCGAACACGTTTTTAATGAGACAAATAGAGATTCGAATCTGGTACAAACGAACTCTTTTTAGTCGCGATGAACTTGAAGCTCTGTTTCTTCGGTATAACCAACATAATTTTTTTTTTTCTCTCTTATCGGAACATTCAAAACGGAAAGGACATATGTAGCAATCGAATGAGTGCTACCGAACATTGCTACGATTAAAACATGTATATTTCTCGACTCTGGACTATTGAATCATTCATAATTGGAACTAATGAAATTTCATAATTCGTAATTGTAAGTCATAAGATTCTAACGCACGAATCCTGAAAAAGTGGGACGCACCAATTAAAAGTTTTCTTAAGTGAGGGATGTTTAATTGAACGCTGCATGCTTGGTTCACGACCTGATGATGTTCGATGAGTGTAATATAGACGCACACCCGAATTGAGCTGGTCAAATATACAAATTAAACACGTCGAAAATATATGAGAAGACAAAAATAAAGATTCGCATTACTGTAATAAAAATAACACCCGAAAATCAAATCCGTCATATAAATATGTATTATTTTAACTAAATAAAACTGTTATCACAAATACAGATTTTTCCTCAAAGTTAAAATGAACCAGTTGCTTTTCGGATACATTTTGTTTGTATTGTATAAAAGGAAAAAAAATTGTTATGCGAGACCAAAAATTAACTGGTCTTTAAGAGTTTTATCAAAACGAAAGGATTAACTGATTCAATGAAAACTTTGTATACTTTTCTTTCGTAATCCGATCCTTCGTGGGTCAATCTTGTAAACAGAATCTAAATATTTTTCATTGGAAATTTTGCAATGACAAAAAAAAATCTAAAAATGAAATTTCACGGGAATTTTTCTCGTGCTCAATTACTATTATTTTCTATGGGCTTATAACTAATCTTATACGAACCATCTAGAGTTATCAAACAGTCATACAGTTACGAGTCTTGCAAGAAAAGAATTAATTCATGTATCCAAATCGTGCGGGCCAATGCACCATTCGCACATCAGTTTTAATCAGAACAAATTTCGCATGATAAAATGAAAATCTTCACTGAATTAAACATGAAAATTGAAGACTGCAAGGATATTAAATATCTTGAAATTTGATTAAAAAATCGAGCACGGTAAAGATGTCTGCGAGGCGTGTAACTTAGAGAATAACTTCTGAAAATGTATATTCTCACAAGATGCGCAATTAGGTCGTGCTTGACATGCAGAACTTTATAGCGCGTATAATTTATTATAATCTTTAGAGCAATCAGTGTGCTCATACTAATAATAATAGCATAAAGTATTAATGCACATGCAATGTTGATTATCCGGAGCAGCCAAAATGGCTTAAGCATTAGCCGGAAAGGGAGCAGACGATTTAGTATCAGCGGTTTTCGTGTCGCACGATCTTGGCGCTATTTTCTCTTTGGCGCGGCGATTTTGAGGCACTGCCCAGAAGCCATTTTGACACGAAGTTTCCATCACGAGATTTAGATACTGATTTTTTATATATCATAATTGAAGAATAAACATTCACGGATCAACAAATCGTGACGAACAAGGAGCTCTCCAGGTCCATATTGCGATTGAATATATTGCTGTTTCCTTTCTGCTCCACATTGTACATAGATCTTGAAACATAATTCCATACACGATTCATTTTTATCTCGATTTCATGAGAAAATTCGAGTATTTTTTCTGTTCTTTGTGAGCAGTCATCGTGAACACCTACACACGCACGCTTTGTGCGCTTAATATTAAAGCCACGAAAGTCTGTATCCTTTTTTTCGCGTTGTACGTTCACCGTGATACATAGCGTGGCGTGCTGCAAACCATATAGTAGAAATAAGAGTACGTAGCGAGAAGGAATTCGAAGCACGAGGGATCGGACTCTTTTTAACCCCTTCTCCCTCCTCCTTCCGTTCCTCCCACTTCATTCCCTCTTTATTCTTCCTTTCATTTTCCCCGCAGAGTCAGAAGTGTATACGGACGATTATACTCCAGTTGTAAATACGTGATGGGACGACACCTATATGTATATTACTTTATGGAGAATGAACGTTACGAACAGCCGAAGGAAAATACTCGGTACGATTTACGAGACGTTTCAAGATTTAAGGAAACTACCTCGAGTACATCAAGAATGAGTTTTATTTCTTGGTATTTTTTTTTTATTTATTTTTTATCATGAAACATTGAACTAAAGTTTTTTCAGTTAATATTGTCGATCTCCATGTCGAGACTTTCCAGAAATCTAGCGAATCATTAAGCGCCAAATGTATCATCGTGAATACGAACAATAATTACGATACGAAATAAAAACACCATTTGCAATGTTATATAATTACTTTCATCTTTGAAGAGAAAAAAGATAAGAAAATTCACTTTGAATTATCGCTCGAATATGTTCTCGAATTCTTTCGCAATTAATTCAACGTTTCGTTACTCGATTGTCGAGCAGGATAATATCTAACTACGAATGAACGAACACGACCTCGTTTTTAATATTCCAATGCGAATAAGTCGTCCGTTTGGTATGTTGCTGGGTTTTTTGCCCTCTTAAAGAGAGGAGAAGAGTTGGAGCTTATAATCAGGCGATTTCATCGTTCTCGCGTGTGAGAGCCACGTTTTTATTTTTATTATAACCGAATTCATTTGCATTTTCTGGCGTAAATGAAACAAAACATCGAATCATTGATTGTAACGTTGAATAACTTCTGTTTGAACGCAATTTCAAGAAATCAACTGTAAATTCATTGGGAAAGATTTACTCATAAATTATATTCTATTATTGAATGAATAAAATCTGTGGACGATTTATTCTCATCCCCAAACTCTCTTCCTTGGCCTGTGGATAGTTGAGTTGTAGAATTTTGGAGAGAGTAAGTCCTTATCAATTCTTATCTCGCATCCATCGTCGATGAAATATTGACTAATTGAAAATAGTCGATCCGCGGTGGCACGATAAAAAGAAGTGGGAGCGACAAGAGTGCAGAGGGGTTACGTTCAAACCTATTAGCCTCGGCTTTCCAATCTCACGCACCTGTTCTCTCTGCACTAGCCTGAGTATCGCCAACGAATTATTATCGCATCAACGGATCGTCAGCGAAAAAAAAAAGTGTTATCATTTTTTCATTCGAAGCTCCACCACTTACTAAAGCATACAGAGATTCGTAGCCGCTTCCGGGATGCTGTGCACGTTACTCCGTGCACTAATATAATTTTCAAAAAATTCGATTACGTTCTCAACTCGTCGTCAGATTGAACTGGCAAAGGCATTCATGAAACGTTGTCATCGGCTATGCTTCTCGTTTCTTTTTTCATTTTAGAAACTCCTCGCGAACATACGTTTCTTCGACTCCGAGCTAAACATCAGGAAAAAAATTGTGTGCCGACAAATTTTTTTTTAGTCTTTAATTCCGATATTTTCTCATATTCGGTCCCTCATTGGGACTCAATCGGAGTCTCTGGTTTCGAAAATAAGATTCCACCTCAATGTGTACCGCGTATGCACACACGTTCAAGCAGCCGCTGTCTTTCGAGAGAATTCTTCAAACACTTATATAAACTTGACACCTGTACATAGGTCGACGCTCACTCATCAGATCGGCACGAAATTACAAGCTCAATAGCAGCGACTTATATAAACGAGCGACTCATTATATTATTGAATCAGAAAATCACAACTACATATTTACGAACGCAAAAAAAGCGTCTTAAACTCATTAATTATAAGGTCACTGAATCAACATCTTATCAAAATGAAAATTTAAAAAATGATTATTCTTACGATATTATCATTACTCGATTCCGCGTCGATATGTGGATTAATTCCCATTTACTTAAACCGCGTGCTCATTAAAATTATAATCCTCTTTTTTTTAGCTTCAAAACTGCTCTGAAACTCTTAATTAAATCAACGATCCACCGTAGCGAGTACTTCTATTTTTATCCTATAGCAATGATTGCAGAAACTGCTTAATTATCCGACTTTGGTGTGCAGGTATATATTAATATTTTGAAGTTAGCACTCGATTCGGCATGATGCCGCGTCTCTAAAAAACGACATAAAATGCAAACACGTTTCTTGCACAGAAATGTTTAATAGCATTTAAATATTTGGTATCAATGAGTTTTCATGCTGTTGGAAAGATTCTTTTATACTCGTTCTTTTAATATGCCTAAAGAGTCGGTCGCAATGAGTTTAATTTGGAATACCGGTAACCTGCAATATATTCCGCAGCTTTTTAATGAAATCGGACACACGAAATTTTTCAAAATTAAATATATTTAGAGATTGTATAAAAAATCATGAACGGAGTATCAACTCCTTAGTCAAAATCCTTTTTCCAATGGAAGTCGGTGTAAATTTCGTTTGAATAAATTAACAAAAGTAAACAATCGTCTTATTCACCGCGGAAAATGCTTCGTTCAACTTTCACGATTCACTTTTCGTAGTAACTTCGAAAACGTGTGAAGAATTTCGAAAAATTCTGTTTTATGAAATCGATCTGAATCCAGGTGTTGTATGAAAAGGTCAAACAGATTGAAAAAATGTTGCAACTTTCAATAGTTTGAAAATATACGGCTCGTGTAAAGGAGAACTAAAATTGTCTATACAACGTGCAAGCAGCCAACACCAGAAAAATATCAGGCTCTCGCATTTTATCCCTCTCAACCGACAACTGATTTGTTACAATTAATTCAGGATTTCAGTTTCATGTATATTACGAAGATATATTTACATTCTTAATGTTCCTTGGAACATATTCGGTTATTTTGATAGATTGAAGCAATTTCAAACTCAAAAATTTTGATAGTTGAATTGAAAAAATCGTGGAAATTTCAACGAGAACAGTAAAAATTAAAAAACAATACATTTTCATCAATAATTCAACGATAAATGTACCTTGTGTACCTTTTTTTCTACGATAGTATCTCTACCGATCATCTTCAGCGAAAAAAAAAAAATTATCAACTATAAAATTTAATCATGAAATTGTAAAAATGACGAAATTAATGAAACTCATGCAATGCATATCCAATTAATTTAAATTAACAATGCGAAAAATAAAAAGTTCCATTTCAATGCGATCTTACAACAATGATCGTATTATCATGGCGAGAATCCCATGAGTTTTATACTATTCTCATACAATGACGAAACTGTTGTTATACGAGATTACTGGTCGTATAATAGTGGAGGTTGGCGTAACGAGTTCTGTTAATGCATTGGATTGCGGTAACTCCCGTACCTTTGAAGAACGTCTGAGAGTTTGCCTGAAATGTCGGAGTGAGAATCGCGTCTCGGTAACAAAAGGGACATTTATGTTCGCATATATATATCCAACTTCGTTTCAACAACATGCTTATTTAACTATATATACTTTCCTCGTTATTCAAGAGTGTTATGAATTCAAAATTCACTTTCAAAATTATCAGAATTCATTATATTTTTCAATGTGACAAACGGAATATGCAATTTGAAGGTGTGCATTAAAAAAAAAACACTAATTATATTTAACCAGTATTTTCACTGCGAATATTTCGCGTCAAAGTTGATAAATCTCAGAATTGTTCAAATTCTATTGTCAAGTGGAATTTTTTCTGTTATTCGCGAGAAAAAAAAACACTGGCTCCAAGTAAATTGTCGGCTCTTCATTCCTCATCGTACCGTCGATACATTCTTGCTACATTCTCCAAACTTTTATGAGTTACGTCCAAATACTTCATTCGTTGATGGAACTGTAACAAATTCTCAAATGTGATAAATCCGTTTGCATCCAAACCGAGTAATACGCTAGTAACGTGCCAAAAATTATTCTGCATCAACGATTTACATGACAAGTTTATCGGGGAATGCATTTGAAATCGTTTACAAAATTGGATATGGATACATCGAATGATTTTACTTCAAATCATTGGCCGGATTGTCAGGGATGAATTTCAAAATGCAATTAAACATGGAAGACTCATTGCTCTTCTTCATCAATAATTAGATGAGGTATAAACATGGTGAGAAAATTATTTCAAATTCCAATTGGAATGTGGTCGAAATTAGGCTGATGATTCGCGAATTTCTAGATAAATTGAAATGAGAAATTACTACGTTTTTCGTAAAAATTCTCAGACCGACATCGATGCTGGGTGCGCGGTCGGTGTGCGGTTCCACCGATCACCAAAGTAAAAAAGCCTCGGGCGTGGTCAATAGTTCGCGCTTCAAACGTAAGCGGTTTTATTCACTTTCTGATAGAGCCGATCAATTGAAACGCAATAAAAAATATAGTTGCCTGTATCGGTTGAATTTTCCGTGGTTTTCGTTGGCTCTCTCTCGTGCTAATAAGACGGAGTAGTGCATTAGAAGAGAGTAGCCATGGGCTACACTCTTGTAGGGTCTCTTAGGAACATGGAAAAGAGAAACTTGAGAGTTACTAAAGTGGGAAATCGTAGGGTTGAAAAGATGAGAAGGGCTCGTAAAAACCTGCGAAGGTGTACATGGTTGAAACGACAAAAAAATAATAATTTGAAAATAATAAAAATCCTCCATTAGTCATTTTTTATGTAATTTTCTTTCTGCATATATAAAGGCTTTTCTCAGCGATAAAATTTAGCAACGAATCTGTCTCTCCGGCATGGCAAATCGATTAATCTTCGACTATGATGGTGAGGAAGGGGGGGGGGGAGGACTTTCTCGAATAACAAATTTATCGCAGTCAATTTATCCTCTGTTCTATCACTTTTAAGAATATTCCATTATCAAAGTTTGTCTCAATTCATATCAGAATAGAATTACTAACGAGGAACAATTATTCAATAATCGCTATACTCACTGCCGACTTCCTTATCGAAGATTGGATAACAACGATTCCATATCCGCTACCAGGGGAGGATGATCGAATGAGAAGAGAAGAAGTAACAAGATGCCACCGATCTAGAAATTACGGAACCTGTATACAAAGAAGTGAAATTCAGTGAGTGATAATCCAGTAGCTGATAAAAATAAAATATTAAAGTTTGGAGATACTATTAACGTGAATGTTTTATCAGCATTATCAAATAAAGCATAAACAACATTTTCAATCTCGCATTGCCAAAGTTTTCACAAGATAAATTCATTTTATAACTTGTTTTTTGGCATTTTCATCACAGTTGAAAAAAAATAAAATAAAATAATAACCAAAACCTGCTCTTGACAAAATGAAGTTTTTGAAAAGCCCAAAAAAAAACGCCTGTTAAATATTTCTGTTCAAAACCAGTTCTCATATGGATCGGAGCTCATAGACGATCATTATTGATTAATTCAATCGAACCAATTAATTAACCGTAAAAAAAAAAAGATGATTGTGACTGTTCGTTCGGAGCTAATTTTCAATCTATTCTCGTGTATTTCGTAGGATCGATTCACAAAAATTCTTAATTGAAAAAAAAAGAGAACTCATGAAACTGCCGCGACTGGAGCATGCAAAAATACACAACCGTGATAAACGTTGCCTGTCTGTGATGGTAAATTGCGTTGGTCTCTCAGTTTCGAGCAAACATTAATTAAAACTCTATAAACCTCACGATGTTTTTGTACATAAACGGGGCCCCCTGTGCGCTTCAACCATCGATATTCAATTGTCATTGCTGCGTCATAATGTGTTCGTCATTGATCAACAGGACGAAAATTCTTTTGCAGTCTATTTGCAATTAACAAACCGAAACATTTGAACCGAAACGGAGTCAAATGCAACTTGTTTCATGATATAATCGCTATCAATGTTGTAGTCAAAATCGCCACATTGCCGAATAAGTCAACAATTAAATACGTTAGCACTCCTCTCGCATAGCAATTGATATCTGGCTCAAAGTTATCGACAACCGAATCCACCGTACAACATTTCGTACTTTTACATTTTTCCGTCAATGGATGCCAGTTGGATTTCAAACAGTGTGACTGAAAGAATTTATTTTCCATCCAATTCGAAAAGCATCATTCACCAAAGGACTACAACCAATAATTGTCAGAATGAAAACAAATGTATAAATGTATTGAAATTTCAAGAATAATCAGTGTTATCGGAGAAAATGAATTGACTAAATGGCGTTGAATGTCGTGAAAAAAAATTCTTCCAATCAAAGTCCATGAATGTGACCACGAAAATGATCTAAACTTCGTTTTGAAGATGAAAATATTTTTTTGGCACAAGAACTTCGGAATGATGTTTATAGCAGTGCAGTGCAACGATTCTGCAAACCACTGTGTATGAGATGTACCACCGTCCTCGTTTCAACCCCATGCACCAGGATAAAATGGATTCGTCGAGGCCAGTGCAGTAATAGGTACTGCAGTAACTTCTGCGCTACCGAAATTCGCGGCCTACTGCCCTTAAGCCCGACCATCCTGCGTTAACATTCTCTCTTACTTCTCTTCCTTCGCGTTCTCAATGTTTTGTTCGACCCCTTGCACTCCCAACACCCCTATCCCAGGGAATCATGATTTATTAGCTCGGTTATCCCAGATTACATATGATATGGGGAATAACCCGAGCCCGAACATTTTCCAAAAGCATTTAACACTATCATGGAAAAATGATTGATTATTCTTTTACAATCTCCATTTCAATAGCGTTAATTAAATTTCATAATATTTTTTTTTTTTTTCATTTCACAGACTTTTGCACAAGAATTTTTATAATTATTTCCATTTGCGGGTATTTGAACCCGTCGACAAAAAAACAATCGTGCAAAGTCGATTTTTTTGTTGCAGAAGATTTAGAAAAATGCGTTGAATAAGCTTGAAAAAAAAAAACTGTGAACCAATTACTGATGAGGATTGAAAATAATGTTTGCAATAAACTATATTTTTCGTCCAACGAGATTGTTTATTTTGTCGTAATTGGGAATTATACAACGTTCGTTAAAAATAATTCCATGACTAATATTTTTGTTTATTTTTCATTTTTCAGGGGTACGAGAACTCACTGCTCAAAGTGACTTGCAAAAATGGAAAGACTGCATCGGTGAGTATATTTTTTTGAAAAACATTTATCAAGTCTCATACGCAAAAGGATCAATTCAATTCTCATTTCGTCGTATTTTTTTAAATTATATTCAATCGCGTAAATTTAATATTTCTACTCCTTCGTGTATTGTCAGATCGTATCTCAGAAATTCGATCACTCACTCGTTTCACTTGTACTCTTGTCAAAGAGATTATATTTGAAATTCGCTGCTTTCAAACTCCTGGCTCAAAGTTGCTCAGGTAACTAGAGGAGGGAACGGTCCCTTCAGCATTTCACAGCACTTGTTCGAGGAGAGCATCTCGAACGACTTTCGGAGTGGACGAAAAATCAACGAAAGAGAGAAAGAGAGAGAGAGAGAGAGAGAGAAAAGTTTTTATATTAAATTTTCCATCTACTAGAAGGGAAATTCGAGAGAGATGAAAATAAAAAGCGAACAACAAAACAAATGGACAAAAAAAAAGTCCTCGCATAAAACGATGGCGAGACTATTCAGAAATTCGTTCAATTCATTCGATACGAACATCTATTCGTATCTTATTTTAAATCCATATACATTCGAATATATTTTTGAAGTTAAATTAATGAATAGCCCATCGATAAATCGTGCAAATCGTTCCTTCACGGTTGAATAATCAAACAAATATTGCACTCGGATTAATTTTCGCTTTCGCATTTTTACAAAATACAAGTACAAGATGCTTTCTGTTGTAGCAATTTAATATCGCAATTCACCCCTTTGAGGAGAAAAAAAAACGAATTATTCAACCCGAGGGGTTTTTTTTCTATGTACAACGTACGAACATAGATGTGTATATTCGTTCGTATAGCAGATCGATCGCGAGTCTCCGGGAAAAGGGGTTGGCGTAATAGCCGTTTCGATTCGTATTCACTCGGTGGTCTCGTCGATGAAACTTTCATTTCAATTATTCAGCCGGGGACAGACACACATGAAGAAACAGAGTTGAGCACACACGAGAGTTCGTGATAGCGTTTCTCCATGTTTGTTTAATGGCCACGCACGCCGGCCAGGCCGGCATCTGATTTTCTTCTGGAAATGGGTCGCCATTGAAAGTGCATATTCGTTTACAAGGAAGAAAAAAAAAACTTAAAAACTATCATCAATTCGTTGACGAGACGCGCGACACGAAACGCTCAGGAAAATAATCGATCGTAACACGAGGAAGCTTGCTTGCAAGTACCAACCACCATGTTAATGGTCGCCCCGCACGGTAACAGCGTCAACGAAGCACGAGAAAATAACTTTTTGGATTTGCAAAGCTTCGCGCGCGATTAAAACGCAGTTACGTTTCGAAGAAAAAAAAAAAAAAATACTTACAAATTCAAATATCAAAGTTGTGAGATTGAACTTTCGTGCTTGAAAGTTTAAGCGGCTGTTATATATATGTATGCCAACTTTGTAACAATTATTTCGAAAGCTGTTCACGTCAGATATGCAGACTTTCGACGTTTCGAAATTGCGGATTCGTAGTCGCCCTCGTCTCTTCTAACTTACAAATTGCGAGCTTGCAGAATGGAAATTACAAGGCTTAAAACTCAGATTTTAGACAATCGCAAATCAGTAATGGCAGCTTTCGCGGCAACGAAACTTCGGCTTCGTAGGAGAAGATTGTTCATTTAGACATTATATAACGTGCTGCAAATCTGTAGCTCTGAGCAGTGACCCGAACAAATATACACCGATAGTCAAGCTCGTAAGCTTTCGAGATGAGGCATTTTTCTACGAGCTCTAAAGGTTTACAGTTCGAAGCAATCGCTTATCTTTTAGCCGGGCGGTAATAGCGAACAGAGTTTCTAAAAAAAGCACTCTGTACGAGCTTTTCAAGCTTTTTATTTTCAAGATCCACTCGCGGTTAAAGTCACTCTTGCTAGAAGTTAAAGTGGAATAATAGGTAAATTCAATTCACCTACATTCCTTGCAGAAAGCTCTCGCTTTTCAAAAGCTCAGAGCTTTGAAGCCTCAATTATCGTTATCTGGATAAAAATAATCGCTGAATAACAGAAAACCGGAGAAAAATTTACGATCAAATTATCATCCTCGATGCTATTTTATTTACCTCGCAGTATTCGTCGCTTCGTGTTCGATGATGTTCATACGTAAAATCTATTTAAACAATTGTTAGAATATATTGCAGTTTCGAAAAACAATGAGAAGTCTTATACGATATGAATTATTCGAACCTGACAGCATTCAATTATTAACTGATTCAAATTTAACTTGTCACAAAATTGGCATTAATAATATTATGGAAATTCAGAGTAAATCGTTGGCGAATATTTCTCTCGAATAAAGAAGAAGAAAAAGAGTAAAAAAAATAATGATAGTAAGCAGGATCGATTCCGGGCTGGAACACAAGTTGAGGTAGAAATGGTGAACCGGCACCGTTGGGTACGGGGCAAGCAACACGAATCGATACTCTCGCCGCTCCGCCTCTCCCACAACCCTCGTTATTATTATACCAAGTCTACCACTTTCAATCACGAAAGTTTTCCGATGATATCAGAATAAATATGAAGAAAGAAAATCCCTTGCGTTTTGTTCAACGTTACACCGACAACAATATTCAGTTTCTTTTCACGTTTTAATCATAAACAAAATGCAATTTTATAGTGAAATTGGTACGGAAAGAAAAAAGAAAGAAAAAAAAAGCAATGTTTTTCGCAATTTTTTTCGTTTCAGCCAGTGGGATTCGTGACCTTTCAAACGAGAGCAGGTGCCGAGGCTGCCAAACAGGATTTACAGGTAATGAAACCGCTTCGTGCGAATCACGATATTCGGGAGGAGAATTTACTTTTGAACCCTCTTTCCCGTGATATCGAGAGAAAAAAAAATAGGTTTTCATCAATCGCGTTTGTTCAGTTGTCAGAATTGCGGATTAACGATGATAAATAAATCATATGAGAAAAAAAAAAAATTGCACGAAAACGAGAATTAACAAAGTTCAA
Source organism: Campoplex capitator (assembly GCA_037576405.1). NCBI lineage: Eukaryota > Metazoa > Arthropoda > Insecta > Hymenoptera > Ichneumonidae > Campoplex > Campoplex capitator. The sequence goes on from JARBWI010000015.1 coordinate 4,434,126, forward strand.
CTATTCGACTCACTTCCACCCCAACACCCGCCTCTCTAAAAAAACAAAACCCAACCCCCATGACTTCTCTAAAAATATCTGGCACTTGGGTTGATGCTGCATCGATTATATTCTCTATATTTTTATTTTTATTTTTATTTTTTTTTTCGTAATTATCAATTAGAATACCTCATTCAGTTCCACCTTCTCTATTTCTATTATTATTGTTATCATCTAAGTTTTCTCTTTTTCGAATCATGGTTTCGTTTAGTTTTTCTTAATTCTCCACCCTGTAGTCACGATTGTCACGATATTATACTTGTGGTGAGCAGCAGCGAAATGATTTTTTTAAAATAGATTTCGTTATAAAAATGATTGATCAGAATAATAATTTATACCGAAATTAAAACAATCTTAAAGACACAATTATCTTGTCCGTTCTCTTCTTCTCAACCACGACACGCAAAATTTGAAATTCACTACAAAACCTGCAACTGTATAGCCTCTCTTCTGTCCAAAAATTTTGTATTCGTAAGAAATATCATGATGTAGATCTTACGACTTTAAGAAAAAAAAAATGACATTTGTCTCAGCATCTCTGAGAAAACGAAACAAGACTTTCTCATGGTATACTATAAAAAAGAAAATACGAAAAAAAAAAATAATAATAATAATAATAATAAGAACGATATAAGAATAAACTGCAATACTCACGAACGTTCTTGAGCCTTTTTTTATTCGGTCTCAAAAAAGAGAAAGAGAGATAGAGAGACGATACTCTCGTGATTTTTTTAGTTGATACTGTACTAACCCAAACACACTGAGTTCGATACTGTAGTAGCTGTTGTGCATTACCCTCCACCAAAATTATTCCACACTCGTCGCTGGTATGAAAAAATAAAAATAAAAAATGCAACCAGAGACTTTTTTACCTGCTAGTAATATCGCAGCAACGAGGGTGGAATAAGAGTAATAAAAATATTCGAAGTAGACTGGTGTGAATAATTCCTGATCCATTGGCGTGATAAACCAAAATCACATTTTTCAAAAAACGACAAATAATATGTCAGTTTCTCCCTCTACCTGCCACTTAAGCCCACCGAACACAACCACATCCCCCCATTACTAATTTAGGGCTATCTATCTCTTCCAGCAGGGGGTTAAATTCGATCCTGAAATGCCACAAACAATACGTTTGGAATTTGCAAAAAGTAACACAAAGGTTAGCAAACCCAAGCAACCAGCCGCTGCAGCAGCCACCTCGCACCCCGCTCTGATGCACCCTCTAACCGGACGTAAGTATGCACCACCGCCGCCACCATCTTCGCGTTCACTCGCTGCTATTGTCTTCTTTCTTCTTTTTAATGACTTTTTCTATTGTCCTTTCCTACACCCGTCCACACGCTCTATTCGTCCTCTTTCACATTTTTTCTTTCCATCCACACCTCTCATATTAACCTCTTTGTTTCGCTTTTTTTTTTTCACTATTAGAAGGGGGGCGTTCTTTGAGTGAAAACGTTTTTTTCATGTTCTACTGGCTAAATAATGAGTTAAGAGAAATTTACGAGAAACGTGCATTTTTTTTAAGCCTTTCATAAAAGTTTCTCGTCTCTGGTTGCCCAGAAATGTTCTACTTTTCTTTAGAGTTGCAATCATTTTTCCGCGGTAGATCGATTCTAATACGATGGAAATCATTATCGCGTCAGTTGATCCATCCAAATTAATGTCCACTGCGAGAAAAGAAATTTGTCGATTCAACGAAATTTCTCATTGAATCAACGAATCGTGAGAAACGACATGAAATTCGTTTATTCAACGATGTTTTCGTCGTATCAAGAAACATTGATCAATGTAATTGCCGATCGTGTAATTATACATTGACATTTGGATGATCCGATATGTAATTGTCAACCGAAGAACCTCTTTGGTGTTATCATACGAGTTATTAAGCAAAGCTTACGGTGGCGATGCAGCTGCGCCGAATAGCCTATTAATTAACTATTTGACTCCGATCGAGTTACAGCGTCGAATAGGCCATTAATCTACTCGGATATTTGTACATGTGTCATCGTCAAGTGGATAAATTGCAAATCTGTTAATTAACCAGTTCCTTGATGACTTATTAGAGCTAAAATCAGAAGTAATAACTCATGATAATGAAAAGTGTCCAATTGAGTATCTCCAGCCACTTCGATTCAAATGTGGTTCGTTCAACTGGACTGTAAGTGGTCTTTGTGACTGTATTTAGCTGGCCAACAAAAATCATGCACCTTTTTCTCGTTTTATATCTTAATCTCAAAACTGTCAACTATCGGTCAGCAGCACACTCACCATATTTTCGTCCACTGTTTTTACTCCCTCGCACTTATCTCCCGTTTCTAAATAATATTTTTTTAACAAATATTTTTCTTTTCCAACCAATTTTATTTCACTCTTTAGATATCAGCTGTGTTCTACACCATTTTTCCTTTCGCAAGCACACTTAACATCGATAACTCAAAATATATACATAGAATATCGAAAGACTGGAATGCACACTCGACATGACATGATCCTCTCACCCGTGCAGTCATTTCAGGACATTTACTATATTTCCTGATACTATTTCAAACTATTATTGTTCATCTCAACGGACAGGTTGACATTTAATGAATTAAACCACAGTTTATGTATATATATGTCTGCGTATTTGATATAAACTACAATTCGGTTTGAAAATTTGTCGCAACAAGTTTTTTTTTTTTTTATCCTCGAGTAAATGGAAAGCTGCACGGAACCTCTTGGTTAAAACTAAGTTTGTATTCATACATTCCCAGAAATAGGTTTCGAGATGTCACTTTTATGAATTTTCTACAGGTGAAAAAAACTGAGCTCACGAAGTTTTGCCAACTGTTATACTTTCCGAAGAAAACTCTTGTCCCTGTCTTTTTCTGAGACGTATAAATTTTGATTATGTATGAATAAATTACACACATTCTTAGATTCAATGTTTTTATGATGTTGTTTGTGTGTGCGTGTGTATGTGTGGGGGTGGGTGGGTATCTTCAGAGACGAGCAGGCCAATTGGATATATGTTTTTTTTTTCTCATAATTCCAAACGTTTTATAATTTGCACCGAAAGTTCTTCCGAAGGATGAAAAAAAAAGAACGAATAACAATGGTGTTCGTTGTCCATAACGACGAACAATTCTCATGACGCGTTTAGGTCTCATTCCCAATTATCCTCTGAATGAATAGCGACACATGGAATTACAGATCATAGTTCTTGTGCATCGGAGTTTACAACGAAAAATGTAGTAATCAAAATTAAATTTGAATGCATTTTTTTTTTAATCTTTCATATTAATACTCTTTCAAAACTTTCGAATAGAATTATGAAAATTTATTTATCATAGTTTCTCAATATTTTTTTCACGCAAAGAAAGTAATGAAACACTTTTTTGTAATGTTTTTTTGCACAGTAGCTATGAATTCTTATACTTACACATGTACACATGCACACGTGACATTTATATACTGAACATGGTGCATTACCAACCGATAGAATTGCAGCGATCCGTTGCTCTTGACCAAGAAATCGAATAGCATTTGTCTGAGCAAAACGAATAACATTTGTCTGAGCAAAAGACACTGCTGCGGTCATATCTCATGTAAAGTTGACCCATTATAGCATCATTAATTTTCAGGTAATCACAAAAAGTTTAGAAACGTGCCTGATCGGATATTATTAACGGAAGCTTGAGGCACACATTTTTTTCTTGCAATATTAGTTTTTAATTCGTTGATAAAAACCGATGAAACTTCCGACCAACTGATCATTCGTGAAATCGAAATTTCTCGGGTTAATTAACGGCCTGAATGATTTTTTTTTTTTTTTTTTCGTTTGCTGGAATGAAAGCTAATTTATGAAATTGGCTCAACAGAAATTTTCACGTTTGCATTCGTTGCAGTCTTCAGAAACGTTCGATTTTCAACGGGATTATGATTTGATTGTTTTTTATAATAATTTTTTATTGGAACGCACTTTAGAAATCGGTCAACGTTCGACAATCACAGTTTCAATCGTTTTCCACATTTCTAACGCCGCGCGAATTTACTCTAAAATTAAAAAAAAAAAAAAAAAAAAAATACTGAAGACACTTCAGTCATGGTGGCTTGGTCCAAGAATTTATATTGACTGAAAATCAGATTTGATCCTTGAAATTTGTGGCAATTCGATTGTTTCATCGAAAATTTTATCAGCCTACTTTTTATGTAATATATTGGATTTAATTTCAGTTTTCGGTTTAGGATTTATGCCGTCTAACAACTGTAAAAAAATATTCCGTCGTCAGCTTATGATAGTTTCAACCTCTTCAAACCTTGTTTCATTTTCGTTTTACACTCAAATAAATATTTCTTGCCATAGTGTATATGCAAAAAAAAAGAAAGTAAAGAAATTCACATTTTTTATAAATTCTCGCCTGAATATAAATTCCCGCGCGGTTGAGTAGAAAAAAAAAAGAAAGATGCAACTACTCGAATCATCGACAAAAAGTATCATTTTATTTTTACAATTATATACAGACATATACTGAAATATTTATTAATGGGGAAAAATGATCAATTAAAAACTTGGTTCTATTTTAGTATTCGATATTTCTTCAAGTTCTGTGATGGGTTGACATCGCAGAACATAATTAGCCTGCATCGACAGATTTTACCATCAGCGAAAAATTGTCATATTTTTAGTCGCATCTTTGTAGTAATAACATCGAATTTTTTTGAGCCATCAAAATTTCGTACACAATTTTATTCGCGTTCTTCCGAATGAATGTGCCTCAGGAATCGCGGGTCAGCTATGTGAATCGATAAAGTACGCTTCCCGACCTAACTCTGCCGAGCTGCAGTAACGCAGTCCGAAGCTCTTATTAAACGTCTTCTCTGCCAGGAAAATTATTCGATCACTCATTAAAACCTCACTACTAAACGGGCAATTTATGCCTCTTTGTTCATGACGGATCATCGACCACTCGATTATCAATTAATCTATTATAAAAGCAAAAAAAAAATGGGCACCTCGATTGTCATTACATTTTGTGTAACGAAAAACTTTTTTATTAATAATTCAAAAGTCGAAAATTATTCAAAAATCTTTGTAGACTTGGATAACATTATTTCTGTTTCTAGCTTAACCGCAAATGAGAAAAGTACTCATTGCTAACTTTATTCTCTGCTACTGCGGCAATACGTTTTTGCGAATTTTCAGCATCGAGTTGAACGTAATAATAGGTTATTAAAGAAATATCTCGATTCATGAAAAGACAGGCACAACGAATAAATGCAATATCGTACACGACACGTATGCACGCAGCTCATTCGATCCTGTAACGCAATTGCCTCCGATGAATTCCACATAAATGTATACATCGGTGAAAAAAAAAAAAAATAAAAAAAAAAAAGATTTGATTCGCTGCTCGTGCTAAACTCGGTCAGTACCGTATACACAACTTTTGCATCAGCGCTAAAACAAAACCTTCCGCGAGCGAATGTTTCATTGGATTCAGCTGAGATTATTTTACCATACGAAAGTACCATATTCACCCAGCTATAACGCTGTCACGCACATTCGTATTGGAAACGTCCGCCCCCTCTTCTCATGCGTCCTTTTATTTTTCTATCCCGTATAGATCAGCATTCATATTCATGCGGTTGATAAAAGCTTTTTCACTGTTCTTCCGGCAAACAAAAACAAGCGTTCGATACAATCGTTTCGGAGATCGCGGCGTCGCGTTCCCGTCAAAGCCCATCGGCAATTTTGATTGATGAAGAGCCTCGACCAGCGCGTTTGCGTGATGAAAAAAATAAACAATTATATACCCGAGAATTTTTGTACATGATCGTCAATCCGATTTCGAGATACAATGTTTTTTTTTTAAGATTTCTGTTACAACAAACTTGCAGTTTTTTTTTTTTTTTTTTTTTTTTTTTTTTTTCAAATTTTTAAAACAACTATATTTGGGCTATTCGTGTCTCGATTTTATAAAATTTCGACGGCTACCATTTCGAATGTTTCTCCATTTCAGCCAAACTGTAAAATCGAGAAATTTGTTCAGCTTCAACTTATTCGTTCGTTTTATTGTTCTTCGCAATCAACTGCGATATCAACGAATCGAAAATGTGTCGCACACAGCCATTTCGTTACAAGTCTTCATGCTTTTTGATTTCGCATTCGAAATAATGTACGGTGCACGAATCAATTTTCATTAGGAACGAGAACACTGTACAACGGTTTGAATACTGTATTCCCAAGATTCATCATTCATTCGATTGATCATTGTATACCTTCCCTTCAAAACCATCATTGAATGCCTTACAAATTTCATTATACCAATAGCACTTAACCTTTTTTTAAATCTGTAATTTTCATGAAACACAACAATTAGTGTGTAATGAAAGAATGAAAAGACTCGTGAACGAAAAAAGAATTTGTTCTACTAGGCATGAAATGGGAACCAGAGAAATCGTTTTTTAATACCTTTCGTAAATTCTTCACTAGTTTATTATGCCACTTCCCTCAATTGAAGTAATCATTTTTGCTTTTTTTATCTCCTCAATCGTTCCTCTACTGGTCGCTAATGTATTGAATATTAATTTTTATCTGCACGTTAACATTAACTCGAGGATGAAAATGTTCTATAATGGTACTTTATCGAAATATATGAATGTATATGTACATAAATATTATACGACCTCAATATATTATTCTAATTTCGTATTAACTGCTGTGTGGTTCATCGAAAATCTTCGATACTCGTGCATTTGCGATTATCAATGTAATATTCGTAAATAAAATTACGAACGAACCAACGATTGTTAAATACTCAGATGCTCGAAGTGTGATTGTGATGGAATTTTTCAGACTTAGGAAGCCCTTTCTTCCCGGGTGGACCGGAACTATGGCATCATCCACTGGCATACTCGACGGCAGGTGAACTGCCTGGAACGCTACAACATGCGACGCTCGTTCATCCTGCGTTACATCCTCAGGTCCCCGTACGTTCCTATCTTTGACTATCTGCAGACAAAGCTCTGGAGCCGCCGACGAGCGCCCCGATGCACGTTAGTGATGATACATGACTATCGTTTATTCTTTTTCTTTCGTTTCTTTCTCTATTTTTTTTTTTTATTTTTCATTCTTGAAAAATTGAACTTTCGGAAATTACGAGGAAAAAAAAAACAAAAATAGACATCCGATCACGGAAATTAGGCAGTCTTTGGCAATTGATCAATTCGAATCGATAAGAAGGGAACACGATTTTGACGGAAATTAGTGGTTTCGGCTCAACTCATATTGGAATCGTGGATTTATTTCGTTTCGTTTTTTGTCTTTTTTTTGTTTTTGTATTTTCGTTCTCGGAAAACGAAATCTCCGCCGGAAAATGCGTAAAAAATAGATAATCGAGCACAGCAACGATGGAAATTGATTAAACGAATCAAAAGGGAACACGATTTTGACAGAAATGAGTGATTTTGTTTGAACTCATAATGGAATTTCAGATCACTTTTCAAAATTGAATTTTAATGCGAAATTGCAATTTATCGAATTCCCCAATATTGTTCAATGACAGTTTGTTTTCATCGTGTTCAACGATCGACAGCACACATTGATTTATCGCTGATTTCTATAACAAGGCGAATTCAAAAATGAAGCTTGGAACTTCGCTTGATCGTTTTTGTACCCGAGTGGCTCGCTGCTGGTAATTAAAATTGGGCCACATTTTTGCAAACAACACACGAATACGTAATGACATTTTGAGCATAATTAATGGAACGCACTCGCGCGCCCTCACTTCTTCAATTTTCCAAAGGGGCTCGAGTCCTTTAGAATTATCGGACAGAAAGATATATTCCGATCGGAATGAATGAGAAAAGAATAATAATACGAACAATTTCAATGAGAAGGAAATTTGCAAACGTTTGGCTTTTCCATCGGAGGTTGGAAAAAAAAAAAAGAAAAAAAATTGAATTAATATGCTTCTCTGTGCTTTGGGCGTGTCATTTCATCTGTAAAACATTGTTATTGTACGTCAGAATTGGTTTTATTTGAAAAAGTGGAGAAAATAGACTCCGGTTGAATCGAGTAATCGTTATTTTCCACTGAACGAATAAAATAAAAATGAAAAGAAAAAAAAACACATTGGTAAACACAATTAACTATCAGAAACTGTAACGATAAACACTCCAACGTGAAGCGTTTTGTATTTTTGGAAAACAGCAAAAAATCGTTAAACAAAAAAAAGCGGTGCTCTTATACGGAAACGCTTACGTTTGACTTATAACGTTTTCTACCGAGTTTTCTACTTCAAAAATATATCGATAGAGAAGAAGTGATAAACGATTCAGTGCCAATTCAACGTCTGACGGGAAGAAATTATTATTTTTTTTTTTTTATCGAATGTTTCTCTTTCGATCGCTACATGAATATAATACGGGAATAAATTTTCAAGACAGAAAATAAAACACGTTTTTGTGAAAGTATAAAGATACGTTAGACCGATTATTCGCCGCTCGATTTCGAGATTAATCAGAACGGAGACTTTTATTCGCCTATCAAACGATTTCCCTTTTCTTGTAGTTATACGGGGGAAAAAAAAAAAAAAAAAAAAACTTTACTACCGAATGGCTTTCAGACACGGATGATTCGATTCTCCGGCTCACGAAAAGAAATCAAATGAAATATAAAGAAGTTTGACCGAAGGAAAATCGTTCGTAGACGCGTCCACGTCGATAGTTTTCAACCACGTATATACAGAACGTCACAGACGAACAAAACGAGAAAAAAATAACGAAAAAAAAAAAAGAAAAAAACTCGATTCGGAACGAACGGTCAGGAAACAGTATATTCGCCTCGTTTAAGAAATCGAACGTTACAGGTGAACCTGGGGTCACGGTATTATCGAGCTTCAGACCGCGACACCGCATCACGATAAACCGTTCTGTCTCCCCACCGCCGCGCAAGGACCAATGGCCAAAGTTATTTTTATTATTAATTTAGCCACACAACCGTTATCGTAGAGTCAATTTAAAAAGTCTCCTCAAATGGCGTTCTCGAGTACTTAAAAAAAGAAGCAGTGGCAAATAAATGAAGCATCCTTTCGTCGTCTTTTGTCAAGAGATAGATAAATAGTAGAGCAAAAATAAATGAAATATGAAGGGATGACTGATAGAAGCCAAAAGGGTGAATGCTTTCGATAAACAAAGTGGTTGCCACTTGGGCGAAAACTTATTCGAGTTTCCTTGTATTCCGTAACAGCAAAATACATTCTCAATTATTAAATATTAAACCGAGTCACGTCAAATCTTTCGGAGCTATTGGTTCATGCACGAACTTTATGTTTTCGCATGTGTTATGTTATTCGATTCCCGGCTCGAAATAGTGCAGACATCACTCCGCTTTGGGGCTGATTTCTAAACCTCGATACCAAAACCAATGAAGCTGAATTTAGTGCCAAGTCGGAAAGCTCGAGGGCAGCACGAGCCCATGAAACCCTGAGACGGGCAAACTTTGTATATTCTATGAATCTGTGTTTGATGTAACGAGATCAAAGGACCGAAAAGGCAAATTAGAGTAAAACCGAAAATTTGCTGTAACTTTTTGAAAACGCATTGTAATTCTTGGTGTTCTCTGCAGTTTAAGAAATATTTTAAAATACGATGAGTAAATATGAGCATTTACAGTAAAATTCATTTGAAAAACAAAGCCTGATTCTGCAAAATATTTCGTCGACACGAATCGAATTGACGTCTGAGTTCGTCTCGTTGACCTGAGGTATCGATCGGGAGACCGAACGTTTGATATAAATAATAGGGTCGTCCAACGATTCTAAAGAATCTGTACAAACGATGTATTATTTAAATGAATGATTTTTTATGTGGAATAATCGTCGAAATAAGTAACGTGGATAGAACTTGAAAATAGAGGCTCCAATAAGTATCTCTTTGTGAAAGGAATGAGCCAGTCTATTCGAACTGCCTGAAAGAAGCTCGATCTCTCGTGCTGAATGGCCAACTCTTTTTTTTCCAATTTATCAATTAGTATATGAACTCTTATATACACATGTAAATGCAAAAAGTAATAAGAATAAGCAATAATCAGTATTTCAATGAAATACGTTTACGGAATCGTGTGACTCATATTAAAATATTTGTTTGTATCGTTTTTTTTTTTTTTCAATTGTTTTGTATCTAAACAGGCACCAATGTCTCTGCCACATCCGACAACATTGACGTCGATACACGCGACTCTGCCACACTTTTTACCATCACCGGCATTGGCATCGCCAGTAGGCTCATCCTCCTCTCAGCCCAGCATAGCGGTCAGCAACGCACCATGTTCGACTCTGTTTGTCGCTAATCTGGGACAATTCGTCTCCGAACAAGAGCTCAACGAGATCTTCAACAGGTGAGCTAAGTCGAAAATATATCTACCAGCTCCAATACTCCGTATTGTTTTAATTTTTAATCTGTACGAGTCACTTTCCGAAATGATCTAAGAAACATTGGTTCGCGAATTTCGATGTTTATTTTAAAATCATTTTGTTTTCATTACTTTTGGTTATTTTCTATTATTTTTTTTTTTTTGGTTTTCCTTACTTTTGTAAACTACTGAATCGCGAAAAATTCTTAATGTGAGAGAGAAAAACAAGATATTTAATTATCAAAACGTGCTGTTACGACGTTGCAAAGAAAAACCGGAAAGCCCGGTCAAACGAGGCCAAATTTCGGAGCCACTATAATTACAAGGGCGGGTAGTCAAGCAGCCTCCGTGTATTTTCCTCGAGAATGAGACGTTCCTTTCACGGCTGGTAAGGGTCGCGACCCTCAAATTACACGGGACGATGCACCAGCTCGATTTCCCTGTCTGAGCCTCAAAAACGCAATATGCTGCTAGAGAGTTTTTAGGGACCAGACATGTGTATATATATATATATATATATATATATATGCGTATGAGTTTGATCCGGTCCGTAGGGTGTTACAAGGTACCGCTCAACGGATGCCAAAGAACGATAAAAGGGGAGCACAAACGCAACGAGACAAACTACAAAGCCACCCCCTCTCTCTCTCGTTGTTTTCCCATCCATCCCACTATTTCACCCTCCATCGATGAATAATCGAATTAAACCTAAACAAACCCCACCTATAGCTGCTACTAATTCCAAAATAATCTTCTCTAATGAAATCATAAAGCTATTTCGATTGTTCTCACATTTCAATGACTTCGCTGATTAGTACAGTTCAAATATGCTCCACCGATCGGATTCGTTGAAAGCTCACGCAGAAAAAATATCCACGAATAACATGAAAAATTATTGAATCATTTATTCCCTTTTTCTTTTTATTCGAAACGGTCATTGGGCGACCCAGAAATATAACGAAATTCAATAACCATTAGATTTTTATAAAAAACTATATGTCATAAAACTGATTTTAAAAGTGATTAATTTTATCGATAAATTTCAAAAGAAGTAACAAATATTTCCTCGACTCTGTATCGCGAAAACGTGCATACGCATTTCGAGACTGAGAGTCAGCTGCGTTCTCACAAATTCTAATCAAGATTGTGTCAAATTCAAATTTATTGGATCTCGATGAATAATTGGTGCCTGAAAATTTTTTACCTACCTGAATACGAAGTCGAGTTAACTATGATCGTAAAAAAATAGATTTTCGAGAGTCGATATACTAGTGTTCTGAACCAAAATGAATGTCGAGGGAAGAGCTTTTCTGTTAAGGAGGGTGGCTACATACGACAATATGATAAGAATTTAATAAAATTTAGTGATAACATTCTTTAGCATCAAATGCAATGACACAAATTTTTTCAAATTTTTCGTCCACATAGTTGTCGAATAATTGGAGTTTACAATATGCAAAAGATATACCTATATATATCAGAATCCTATGCTTACGGATGTAAACTTTAGTGTTAAATTACTCGAAAACTATGTAGAAGAAAAATCTTAAAAAATTTGTATTTTCATATTCAATCCAAAAGAATATGCTCACCAAATTTCATTAAATTCTAATCATTTCGAATTTTCCTATGCTTTTAACATGGCAACATTGTTGTGTGTAGCCAACCCCCTTAAGCATTGGTCATCGTCGAACCACGACATCATTGGACTTTGATGAGAATTCGTAACTGCCCTCAACTCTATCAGAAATGAGAATTTCGTTCGCAATCCAAATCGATAAAACAATTGTGATAACAAATTAATAAAGAAACTGTAAATAAAAAAAAAAAATAAAAAAAAAACATTCTTAACAGAACCGCATAGAAAAACCGGTCATTTGGACTCGCTTTCACGAGTTACGCGGTTTACCGCGATTGTATACTCGAACGCGAAATACTCTACATCGAGCACTCTCGGTAAGACATTGTGCTCCTTGTCCTCTGCACTCTATATTATAAAGCAAGTAATGTGTAACGATGCTAAACGAACCGCGAACCTTCGGCGACGCAGCTCTACACTTTCTCACGATCGCGATTCTGTCTGCTCTCTCCACCCCCCCCCCCCCCCCCCCCCCCCCCCCCCCTCTCTTCGTGAATGCGACCGCGATCATTATTATTTCTTCATTTATTGCTGGAACAATACTCATTGTTGTTAGGTTTAGTATTTCTCAAACAATAAAATCTGTGCTGATTACTTTTTCGTAAAAAAAAAAAAAAGAAGATTAATCGCGTTATTAGGAAACAACGTTTTGATTGAAAGTCTTTCGTAAAAAAATTTCAAAACGAAATATAAGAAATAACAAGATAACGTTATTGAATAATTGCGTGAACATTTCGACGGGCGTTGCATTTTTTCAAGTCGAAATAACGTTAAAAATATAAATCAGCGCAACGTCGTTTTTAAACGTAAAGAAAATACGCAATTTTTCATTTCCCATCGTAACTCAAATTGGTTTTCCTTTATCCACGAGCATTTAAAAAAATTTCATGTGAAAAAAAAAAAAATTATGACAGTCCTTTTATCGCGGTGAACGAAGAAGGGAAACGTGGACAGAAGCGAAAACGTCGACCGAGAGTCATTTGAATAATATTACGAGGGAAATGGACAATCCGTGTATGCCCTTGGGTCATTGGGGAAATTCTCTATACATTAAATCGATACACTGTCACTCCGAGCGTCGTGCTCCTGCTTACATCTATTCGCTCTGTGCACACCCATACACCCTCACCAAAGTGAGAAAGTGTAGTCGTGTATATGCATACTGGTGGCGACGCCAATAGTGCGGGAAAGGCATTTTGTGCGGGACAAAACGTATGTATGTACACGACTACACATTCTCACTCTGGTGAGAATGTATAGGTATGCACGGTCCCAATATCGCTCAAGCTTTTTGTCGCCAAATTGGAAAATTTCTCTGTAACGAGGAAATAATTTCTGAGGAAAAATTTCTTAAAAAGATTCATCGATCCAACGATAATCCGATGAATAAATATACGACAATATGATAAGAATTTAATAAAATTTAGTGATAACATTCTTTAGCATCAAATGCACTGACATTTTTTTTCAAATTTTTCGTCTACATAGTTGTCGAATAATTGGAGTTTACAATATGCAAAAGATATACCTATATATATATATATATATCAGAATCCTATGCTTACGAATGTAAACTCTAGTGTTAAATTACTCGAAAACTATGTAGAAGAAAAATCTTAAAAAATTTGTATATTCATATTTAATCCAAAAGAATATGCTCACCAAATTTCATTAAATTCTAATTATTTCGAATTTTCCTATGCTTTTAACATGGCAACATTGTTGTGTGTAGCCAACCTCCTTAAGCCTTCATTCTCGAGACAAATTTTAATCACGAAAACTTTCAAACACGTTGATAAAAAAAAAAAAAACAAAAATTCTGTTATTCGCAGCAAAAACCATTGTTAAATATTTGTTTTTCGCACGATCGTAGATTTTTTGTTGCTTTAAATTTTACGAAATACAATTGATGCCGTTATCAATAAAAATTCCTATTTCGATAATGAACTACGAGCGCTGTGACGCTCCAAATAATTTGGCAACAAAAATATTATCCAAATGGCTGTTCGTTATATTCAGTCAGCTTTGTTCTTATCGATGTGATTGTACATATCATATGTTTTTTACATACTTTCCCATTACTCTCCATTCCACAAAATATAAGTGGCACGCTAACAAAACTGAGTCGAACGAAAGAATTTCTTTTAATTGTAAAATTGGCATGAGCATTTCTTGAGCAGTAAAAAACGAATTAGAAGGGGATTTAAGATGCTGGAAAGATTTCTTTTTGTCGGACGCTTTCTTAGTGTCTTTCTTCGTCGACTGACCGCGATTACTCAAGACCTGTCTACCGTTACTTCCCTCCCCCTCGCTTAAACTTCTCGTTGTTTCCAGCTTCGTTGCATTTATTTTTCAAGATCTCTCGCCAACACGCTCGACCATATCTGTCCACCTCTTTCAAATGAAAGCATTGAATCATTGAAAAGAAATTTTTCACCGAATATGAGATAAATTCGATTCGCATTCCGAGAAGCACGATCATCTCATTATTTTCGTTTTCATTTTTCTTCCTATTATTTATTTTCATTCATTTTTATTTTTCTTGTTAATTTCATTTGAAATTCAAGTTTGTAGCTGTTATCATAGTAGCTTATCGTTGAAACGCACTATAGACATTTTTTCAGATTCAACAAATATAGATCGTGAACCCCAGAAAATGTACGCGAGTATCCAAAATAACGATTGCAATGAAAGATGAAAGAAAAGAGATTACGAAAAGAAACAAAAAAAAAAAACATTCGAATCCTTTCTCTAAACGTGCATTTCACGACGACAGCGTATTTGACGACACTGTGGATCGTTGCTTAATTTTTCCAAATAATCCTAACATTACGTCCATTGAAAATGACTCGTCGACCATTCTGTTGTCACAATTTTTTTTTTTTCAAGTTTTACATGATTTAGATCGCTTGTAACCTAATCAAAGATGTAATGCCATGGAGTTCGAAAGAATTCAGAATGAAAAAAAAAAAATTTTTGGAGTAAAATTCTCAATACTATTGGAAACAGAAAGTTTTTCGATATGTGTCAGAGTAACATCAAATTGGTACAACAAATAAAATCTACGAGTGTCAACAAATACTTACAGTCTTAATGATTAATAGGAACGAATGAAATTTTTTTGGATCAATATGATTATCAAATTTCTTTCATCAATCTCAATATTATATTGAGTAAGTAAAAAATAAAGAAATAATGAAATACCGTATATATAGTCTTCATTAAAGGGTAAAGTAATTGAAAATTTATAAAAGTTTTGTCACTCTCGAATGGGGACCGAGTAAAAATAAATTCAGAAAAAAAAAAAGAAAAGCACGTATCTGTACGCTTGTCTTATTTGTGCACAGTTTTACTGGTTTCTGTCGGCTTCGTATGCACACGAAGGGAGGCTCGCCCGTGGCATTTGTCGAATTTCAAGACGTACGCTACGCTGCTCAAGCGATGGCAGCACTCCAGGGATCCTTACTCCTCTCCTCCGACCGGGGACCGATACGAATCGAATATGCAAAGTCGAAAATGGCCGAGGTGGGCTTTACAAATCTCTGGATCGAAGTAGGTTTTCAATTCTATCCATATTTAAAAAAAAAAAAAAAAAACAAAAAAATAAACAAAAACAATTGAAACGTTGAGATAACTTTCGAGACAACGACAGACACAAAAAATGCTTGTGTATTCGCAATGGCATATAGCTCGAGACTTTTTGCAGTGGAATCGATAAGTGACAGTTGTTTGTTCCAAATTCAAACCAGGAAATTGCTCTTCGGATGCGTGGTAAAAAAAAATTGCAATTTTGAATCCACCGCGATATATTCAAAGGATTCATCATCGTATTTGTACGAGCTGCGAACAAACAAACAGTTCGATTGCCTGGATTTTTTTCATTGTTACTCTGATTTTTTTTTTTTTTCCAATTTTTTTCTATCAAGAATGGGGATAAAGTTCGTTCGGAAGTTCTGTATTCAGGTCGTTTACTTTTGTTTATTGATTCGTTTGCGTTTCCGTCCCACCGTTTTCCGGTATATTTCAACCAAAAATTCTTATTTCGCAATAAGCCTAACCCTCATCTCATCAAAAATCCCAAAATTTGTCCAAATTCATACCTTCAACTTTACGTAAAATTTTCTTAACTTTTTATCTCTCATTGTAATTAAATAATTAATTTTAATGAAAATTTGAATATACTTTTCTATGAATCAGTGCTTTGCTCCTTTTCTCCTATGCATCTAGATCATTTTGTTCTTTTTTTTGTTTCTTTAAGGTAGTTTGAACGACTTTGCAACTAATTCGAGACGAAAACGGCCTGGATATTAAAGGGTAAATAGATTTTTTTAACCAAAACACTATTTTCTTAAATACTTTACGTAGTTTTGCGAATATTTTTCTCGCTGCATCAATTGTTTTGTATGGCTGAATCAAAGTTCAAATGAAAAGTAGAGTTTTCGATCGATGCACATTAAATTCAATAGCTTTTCCGAAGCACATTTCATACGAACGGTAACGAACAAATTTCACGAAGTAAAAAATCTTATTTTCACCACTTAGACGAGCCTAAAAATGAAGTCTTCGATATTAGACCATTATTATGATTTTTATTTTGTATGACGAACGATACAGTATTCACCTCATACAAAGAACTTGATAAAATCATGAAAACTCATGTTTTTTTTTCATGAAAAGTCATTCAAATCATCAACAAAAATGTTTTCGAAACAAAAAAATGTTCGATCCATCAATTTTTCAATATATTTTTAACACATTAATCCGCATACCAGAATGAAATAAATCCGGTGCAAATAGCTTCTGTCAGCAGCAGAAGCCATTAATAATCGTAGAGTCAAAAAAAAACAATGTCATAACGCAAAATTGTGGTGTGCATTGACTCTTTTGATAAGATAGTAAAAAAAACAAAAATATTGTTTGAAAAGAAGAGCTTTTGTGAAACTGAAAAAAGTCTCTGAAACTACCTTGATTTTATTTTATTTTTTTTTTTTTTTCCCTGTCATCGTCTCGTTCCTCATCTTCTTCATCCTCTATCTCGCCATCTCATCCTCTTCGCGTAAATTAAAATTCTCGTCTTGTCCCGGGAGTACTAAAGCACAAGAGAGGTCATTGAGAGCGGTCCGTGGGACCAGAAGCACGCAGGGTGGCCAGGGAATAAAGAGAGGGCAAAGTCTTTTGTCCCTTTTGCTCCCTCCACTTTTGA
This sequence comes from Campoplex capitator, assembly GCA_037576405.1. Taxonomy (NCBI): domain Eukaryota; kingdom Metazoa; phylum Arthropoda; class Insecta; order Hymenoptera; family Ichneumonidae; genus Campoplex; species Campoplex capitator. Next base: position 4,451,406 of record JARBWI010000015.1, read on the forward strand.
CTGTCAACTGTAAACTGTACATTATAAACTTGGTATTAAAAAAAAAAAAAAAAAAAAAAAAAAAAAAATTAAAAAAAAAAGTACGTCAGACCAATGGAGAGATAAGAGGGAGTGGAGGAAGAGAGACGATGGGAGAGGTATAGTGAAGAGACGAATGGACACCGGAGAGTCTCAAACATTTTTCCCTCAACCCTGGCCAAAAAGAGGAGAAAAAAAAACTTATACGATGGTGCTGTTTTTTTTTTTCCTTTTTTTTTTTGTAATTCCCAGACTCGACCATGAAAGAGAAAGAAGCGCTGTAGACGCTCAGCTATACGGAGACCAGAAAACCTCTTCTCGTCTTATTTGCTTGTGCTCTCCTTTACCTTCTCCACTTTTCCTATCCCGCACATTTTTGCATCTCTTCACCCTTTACTCGAGATACAAGCGTAACGAGGCTTCACGCGCTCACGCGCTATTCTCCAAACTAACCCCGCGAACCCGCTATAGCAACTGTTCTTTTTCAACTCTGTCCTTTTATCTCATACACGCGGAGAGACTTTTGTCCGAAAAATTACTATTTTTTTTTTTTTTTTTTTTCAGTATCGGTATAGTGGGAGTAATCGATGTTAACAGTGCGAAAAAGTCATTTAATTCAGTTGAATTTCATTGTAAAACGTATTTTCTGCTTGTTATACAATAAATAGAGTTGATCTTATCATTAGGCTGATACGGTCTGAAACGTTGCAATGAAAATACAGTTGAATGCGGAATTAAAGTCTCTCCGTACAGATATTTCAAAGAACTTTTGTATTTTTTCATTCGAAAACAGCCGCAAACATTTATGCTTGTAACGGTAAAAAAGTAAAATTAATTTACACGACGAGAACCGTTCCGTTCTGATTGAGAGGGAAATGTTATCTGAAAATGAATTATGCTATGAGGAAAATTTCGATCAATCGAACATTGAGTGAATTTCGGCTTTGCTAATATAAACGCGGAATTTTTATTTTTCCCGAATTCTCGATCGGTTTTGAGGGACTTTGTGATTTTTTTTTCAGGACACGTATAACCGTTTCCTCGTATTTAACGGACGTGGATTAAAGTCGAAGATTTTTTGAAAATGAATATTTCTACAACTCGTAGATTTCGACTTGACTCTTATCGATCGTTCAATTCAATCGGACTAATTTTCTGTTAATTATCACCGTCAATGCGTCGGTGTAAAAGTGAAAAATGCGCCAAGCAAATTGAAGAATTTCGAATAATTTTTATTCACAAATATCCAATGAAAAATAAGAGAAATTTATAAATTTCTCTGTCTTTCAGCAACACTCGTTGTTCCTCGCAGCAGCAGCAGCAGCACCTTGATAAATTCATTCGTTTATTTTCAGGGATCGAAGGGAGAGAAAAACGGGCAACCTTAAGATCGACATAAACGGTATGTGAGGCGAATAAATGAGACAACGAAAAGTCTACATTTCTCATCATCTTAGCAGAATGAAACAATAAAAACAAAACAAAATGTTACGTGGATCAACGGTTGAAGCGACGAGGTAAAAGAAAAAGAAAATATCTAAATTTCGACACAATTTAGGATAATTACGAGAAGACAAAACGGTGTCGTGGAAAGGAGGTAAGCGGGGGCATCCAGAGATAAATGAAGAAAATATCTTCTCTCTTCGAGGATTCACTGATTATAGCGGCGCCTACGTGTTAACGAAAAATCTAGACGAATTTTGGAGTAAACGGGGACAATAGCCGTGAAGAATGAAAAAAAAAAAAAAAAAAAAAATCTCGTTGTTTAAATAGAAAAATTGTTTTTGTGTATTCGGCGATGCGTTTTTACAGAGAGAGAGAGAGAGAAAAAAAAAAAAAAAAAAAACGACGTCGGGGCTCAAATTCGACGGATAATGGAGACCAGAACGAGGGATAACACGAAAAAAAAAAACGTGAATAAGCATTAGCTCGAAAGTATTTTTAAACGAATCTGATAAATCGTAATTGATCGATTATCGAAACGCGCAATCCATCGCTATTATTATTATTATTATTATTATTCGATAGTGTAATTTTTTAATTTTATCACCAGAGCTGTCACACTTTTCCATTAATTTTCTTCTTCATTCGACTGTCCAGTAGTTCGACCGAGTGAGAGAGAAAAAAATGAGGATCGACTTGGGACATTGTTTACGTAAAACGGCGCATTTGAAAAAAAAAAAAAAAAAAAAAAATTGTAACTTTCAAGCAGCCGGATTCTCGTAAACGATTTATTATTTCGTCATTGACGACGTATTACGTTCATGATATTTCGGGGTCCAAATGATTTTTATCATTCGTATCTAGAGCTAAATTTGAGAATGAAACTGTTCGAACGCATCACCGACACGAACACAGACGTAAATTATTACGAAACGGTTGCTTCATGTTTGGTTCGTGCGGAAGACGGCATTTTCATTAGATAAATCCGGTTTTCAGCGTGTTTTCTCCAATTTTTAAAAATAATTGAAAAAAAAAGCGCGAAAAAAGCACAGACACAAAGAAACGACTTGTTGAATAAAGCAAATTGATAATAATCGTAAATTCGAAAATATGGGCAAATCGAGAGAAAATAACGTTGCGCATATTCTTCGTTGTGTAAATATAAGGTTGAAAAAAAAAAAAAAAAAAAAAAAATTGCAGACGGAATGACGGACTTACGACATTTTTGTCTCAAGCGACCCCGACGGTATGTCATACGATTAATTAAATCTGATATACTATATATAGCCGTAACGGGATGAAAAAAAAAGAAGAAAAAAAAAAACAGAAACTGAAAAAAAAATGTCAAGCTTAATACCAAAGGTGCCCTAAGAAACGTGTATTTATGTTTTTATCATCGGCATCGCGGCAGTCGCGAGCTTATACCTTGTTAACACTAAAATTAAAGCATGAAAGGCTTTTTTCTCTTTTTAAAGAACGAAATGAAAGATAAAAAAGAAGAAAAAAAACGAATCGAATGAGTGAGTATGATCGCGAGATAAAAAGGAAAAAAAAAAAAACAAAAAAGAAAACACGAAAGTATCGTCCTAGACGCGAGGGTAAGAATGTTTCAATTAATATCTCAATCGATGAGTCTTATAATTAAGGATTAATGAATGCGAACATATCATAGGGTTAGGATGGGGACAGCGAAAGAAATTATTTAGGAGATGAAAATTTGAGTAAACGAATATTTAGGGGTTGAAAATTTGGAAAAAATTTATTTAGGAAACGAAAAATTGAAGAAAGAAACGATGAAGAAGAAGAAGAAGAAGAAGAAAAAAAAACACACACACACATCAACGAGAGATGAAAAGTTTTTTACAGAGCGCGAAAGTATTGAGAATCGAAGAGTAATATACGAGGGTCGAGTTAAAGCCACGATATCATAGAAGGAAAATAACGAAACGAAAAAATTCACGAGATAGTAACACTTTTTGTCTTGAAAAAAACCTTCGGCTTTTTTTCGTATGGCATTTATGATACAAGTAAGTGGTGATGCATCGGAGTGTGCTTAGCTCAGAGTGGGTTGGGCAAACGCGTTCAAAGCGTGCTATTATCCGACAGTGGAAATATTCTGTCAACAGCAAGACTTGAAAAAAAAAAAAAAAAAAAAAAAAAAAAAAAAATTGCAAAAAAAAAATGAAAAAGGAATAGGACGGCCAGAGTCTCGGCACATTATTTGCCCAAGTGCCTTCCTTGTTGGTCGATTCCACTGCTAACTCCACTTTGCACCCTATTCAAATGACACACACACACACACACGCACACGCTTGTTTTATCGAACCATTCAATTTTTTCAAAAAAAACCAGAGAAAAAAAATTTATGAAATTTCATTTTAAAAAAACAGTATCTACATCGACATTTTTTGTTCAAACTCCATTCGAAGAACATAAAAAAAGTCGATTCATTCAACCAAACATCCCGACCAACCCCAGCAGTTCGCAAAATCGGAAGAAAAATTAATTCATTTTCTTTCAACTTTCTATTCTTCGAAAAAAAAAAAAAAAAACAACAACAACAACAAACAAACATTCCGTAGTGCTGTCGATAAATTTTTTGAAAAATGAAAGTATTCTCAATATTCCTAAATCGTGGTACCGTCCTTGCATATTCCACAGTTTATTTCGTCGTCCATTCTTCTTCAACGTGTCTCGCAATACAGACACATAATACATGTTCGAATAGCTGTGTTCCACGGTTGACGAAAATAAAAGAAAAAAAGGAACTTTTTTGGTGTGTTAAAACATGGAATAAAAATGGCTGAATCGTGGGCGAGTAAAATACATATCAGGCACGCTTAAGAGTCTTAGCTTATTCTATCATATCGAGAAATATTTATTATATCTTAACACTATTTAACGACTAATCTCTTAGAAGGAAAGTAAAAGGTAAAAAAAAATCAGTGAACCAAAGCCGACCAATAAAATTTGTTTATCGGAGTGTGGCACATCGTAGAAGCCATTTTTTACTGCACTCCTACGAGATATATATTTCATGAAAAAGAACCGTAATAAATAGATGATGATGTTTGTAGAACGGAACGAAAGACGCGGGAAAGGCTTACTGCCTGTTTAAATAAACAACAAAACTGTGATCTTTTGTTACGGAGAGAAAGCGAGTCGCTACGAGGACTAAAATCGTTCTAAAACGTGTCTGAAACTTCGATGTCGAAATCCTTGATGCTCTTTGGGCTTGAGGCTGAATCATGGCCGACTAACTGCTGTTAACTTCATTTCCAACATTAATCTCAACACTTTCGGAGCTTAATTTCACCGGTAACTCCGTGAACGTCAACTATTTTACTTAATTATAGAGCTTTCGTTTCGATTTTTCGTGTCTCTTCGAATAACTCTATCGTGCTCTTTTTTAGTACAAACAACCGATTAAATTTACAAGGACAAAAAAACAAACTAAAACTCTGGTATAACTCAGCTCTGCGAGAAAGTTCAAACGAGGATCGCGTTAGCTGATAATTAGCGAGTCAATTTTTACCATCATATCAAGAGGAGAAACAGAGAAAATAAATGTAAAAAATTATATCGAAGCTGGATCAGTTACGGGATATTAAGTATCGACACTAACAATAGTTCGACTCAAAGGTAACGTGAAAGTAATAAGAATATAAAATAACGAAGAAAACGTAATGATCATGAAAGTATTTAGAAATATATAAACCGTCAAGTATATCTTTGAATAAATTGTGCTTTTAACGAATGAAAGTATCACAAGCTCATAACATTTTTTTTTTCTTTTTTTTTTTCAAGATTAATTAAAAACGAAAAGTAATGAATAAAAATAGACTGTTTCACACGACAGTCCATGCGAGGCCTTGAATACTCTTTTCGTGCCAGTTCCAAAACTTTACAATCGCCACACATTTTACACGATTCTACGCTCATTATTATTCTTGTGAAATACCAATTAATGTCTATTAACTACGATCATCAATCGTCAATAAACCGATCAGTATGAATTCTTTTTCAACCGTGGAACAGCCCAACTTTTTTTTATTTCGCAGCCGCGAATTTTATTGAGGCAATCGCTGCTTTTTAGTGCAACATGCTGTCCGCTCGCTTACGATAAATGTTGGTGGTCCATGAAACATAGAACAAGGGCATTTAGAAAGGAAAAAAGAGAGAGAGAGAGGCGCGAGAAAAGACGAAGAAATTGTCGTAGCATGAAAGAAAAATCTCGACGACGTAAAGTGCTGTGCTGGCAAGGAAAGACGAGAAAAAGAAGATGAAGATGAAGAATAAAAAAAAAAAGAATGGTGCGAGAGGTCCAATTTCACGCAACGATGGACCTCATGGTCTGGTTTGTTGCTCACCATTCTCCATTTTTTATTTTCTTCTTACGTCCCTCTCGTAGCCTCCTATTTTATCACTAACCTCGTTCAGCACCGTGCTCGCAATAACGCGTCGAGATCTTTATCCATTTTTCTTCATTCAAATTTATAAATCACATTTTTTTTTTTTTTTTTCATGAACGCCAAGAAAACATCATTATTTACAGTACCGTTCAATACTTTTCTCTCTACCGTACAAACAGAATGTAAAAGAATACAAAAAAAAAAAAAATAACGAAACACAATTTCCGATAATAGAGCCTTTTATTTACAAGAAAAAAAAAAGGAGAAGTTATGGATCGAGGAATAAAAAGCATAATTATTCGATCGACGGAAGTAACGCAAGGCCGACGAAAATTAAATAAAAATTAAAAAAACAAAAAAAAAAAAATAGAAAGTCCAATGAAGTTGATAATTCTGAGAAGATAATGTTCGTTTTCTATCTTAAAATTAAGACGGAATCATGAGTAATGTAAGAGAGGCTGAAAATAATTGTGAATTGCGTGTACGCGAGAATGTGAACGATGCAAAATCTAGAAAAATCACAACGTACATCTTTCTTTTTTTTTTTTCGTTATTGCCTTTGTTTTTTTATTCTCGAAATAATAACCAATTGCGATGTTTTAGAATAAATAAGGCTACATTAACTGTATCTTAGAAATTAAGAACATTCAGGGTGGGGAAGGAATAAAAACAAAAAACGAAAAAAAAACAAAAAACAAAAAAAAATAAACGATTAAACACATTCGTCAATCGTGATGAAGTCAAAAAACGAGATCATTCATCGAGGACGAATAAAAATAGGTTGGATTTAAAGTGCTTTACAAGTGAAACTAACTCATATCAGTAGATAGTAAACGCTATATATGTACATATACATATGTATGTACGTATATATGTACGTATATATATATACACATTATTCTACATACAATACATTATCATGATTATTATTATTATTATTATTATTATTATTATTATTATTATTATTATTATTATTATTATTATTATTATTATTATTATTATTAATATTACGGTTCATTATTACTACTATAATTATATTCGAATAACGTATTAAAGTGGTACTTCGTGTAAGTTTTATTAGAATAAATATGTACACACTATGTAGAGAGACGAAATGACGGAGAAGACATGAAAGTAATATCAATTCTACACGAATGACGAGTTTGTAAAATTTATGAGATAGTAAAAGTTGAAAGATACAAAAAGAAATCAATTAAATAACGGAGACACTCGAAAGGAAAAAAAAAAAAAAAATCCACGTCAATCAGATATTTTGTACCGCAATTAGCTTAATTAGACGTTGGGAGTAAAAAAGAAGAAATAATGAAATTGAGGAAGAAAAAAAAACAAAAGTGAGATATCGTCATTTCGTGCTGTTGGATAAAAGGAAAAGGACGAGTGTAAAAGGTTTGAAAGAACGTAAATAAAATGCCCGCCCCCCCCCCCCCCTCCTCCCCCTATCGGCAATAATGAAAAAACTCGTTCGACAGTTCGGTTTTATTAAACGAAGAAATGTTTTATCGAAGGGGGGCAAGGGGATGTCACGTGATAATTTATCGAACGTGATTTGAAAAAAAAAAAAAAAAAAAAAAATCTCGTTAAAAAGACCGTTGTCACCAAAGATTTATAAATATTCTATCTAATATTTATCCAAAGACTAAGTCAACTAAATAAGACACGAAGAATAAAAAGAAAAGAAGCTTCTTCAAGGGACATGAAAAATATTTAAACAACTTCGATCGAATACGAATAATCAATGGCGACGGAGAATAACAAAATTTTGCCAATCGAAAAAAAAAAAAAAAAAACAGAAGATGAAGAAGAAAAACAACATTCAATTATAATGACTCAACTCGTCCAAACGGTAGTTCTCCTTGAAAATATTGTACTTACATCGCGAATAATACAAACACATACACACACACGCAATAAGTGACACGGAAAGTGACGACGAGAAGATAGTGACAGTGAGACATAATAATTTTAGCTAAGCGGGATCAAAGACAAAAGAAATATGCCGAGGCTGTAGAATTTAATTTTTTTTTTTCCCCCTCAATCGTGATATCGTGTGTCAAGTATATTATACTTGATACGCGAAAAAAACAAAAGGTTTATCAACATTGGATTGTTATTTTTAATTGTCTCTTAAACAATATTTCAAGTGTTGAATGTTTCAATAATTTTGCCTATTTTTATCGATACCTCCGAATATATAACGTGTTCGTGTAACGCGTGATTCGTGGCATATACGTCAGGTGACAAGTGCCTTCTGTCAAGAGTCAAATGTCAAGTCACACAAAACTTATATTTCTTCGGCATTTTTCGTACAACATTTATCTAAAGCAGCATCCTCGTATGCTATTGTCGATTGGTCCGTTTGTCACTCGAACTTTCGAATTTGTCAATCCGTCATTCTGCATTTGACACTCGATTTGGCATCGAGTCCTTAATCTCTGTTACACGTTGTTTCACATTTTCATTCGTCATTATTACACCGTCATTTGTAATCCGTTACTTTTTAATCTTAAGATCTTGTCCTTTCTCAATTGGCAACGCCAAAAAATTGACAAAAGCTACTTGGCAGTTGGCAATTGATTACTTGTCATCTGTCAAATCAGTCATTTGAAGGAGCCTTATCGGCGGCTGTCATTTGTATATGTCGTGCGTCGTGTTTCCCATACTTAAAACATTTGAGTGTGCGGTCAGGGCATTCTTCATTTAAATAAAATCATATTTATTAAGTGGATCAGTGACGTCCGCATAGAATATGCTATACATATCAGCGATGGAGACCGCGTCCGAGCCGCTTGTCATAAAAACGAGTAAAAAAGAAAAAAAACAACAAGAAAATAAAATCCTAAACAAAAATATCGCCTGAATAAAAATAAATGTAAAAAAAAAAAAATGAAAAAATAAAAACAAAAACAAACGAAGAATCGCGTTAATCACAAAAATGCCGATAAAAAAAAATATTAACTTTGGACATTTTTTTTTGCTTCTAACCAAATTAAATTTTCATTAAGAAATCGAAATGTATTTGAGCTGGAAAAAAAAATGTATCAGCGTTCACTCAACGACAAAATGCATCTTGAATCGTTCGAATCTTAATATAATCAATGAACATTATTACATTTATTTACCACGAGAGTGTTTTTTGAATCTTCTTTACAAAAAAAGCAAATGACGAGCCTCTGGAATACTTCGGGAAAATTTATTTTTCAAATCGATCGACGATTTCCGGTGAGCCGTTGATATTCACTACATATCAGTGCACGAAAAGACACGAGTCCGTGATTTAATATTAAATTCTATATACGGCATGAGGATAAGTTTATAACTTCTCTTTGCTGCTTCGCTCGTAGGAGAGCCAATGAAATTGGACGACGATTTTAACGGAAACGAAAATAAACATTTATATTCCACGTGAAATTCAATCGCGAGGAAACAAAACCAAGTCTTGAGATTCGGGTCAATTGAAAAGTTAGTACTCGTTTTAGGTCGCGACAAGAATATCGAAAACCGAAATGAACGAATGTATGACAATTACTGTTTACAAAGAAAAAAAAGAAAACAAAAAATTGGCACCGGATAATTCTAAAAAAAAAAGTGCGACCCCGTTCCAACGGATACGAAAATATTGAGAATTAACGCCATGGACGAGAATGAAAAATAAGATCGTACCAAGTGCGGATTCGAGTGAGGAAAGTAAAAGACAAAAAATAGTATGAAAGTTTAAAAATACTTTAATAACGTAAAAGTAAAATTAAGCAACAACAACAACAACAAAGATAAGTAATTGATTAATGAATAATAATATTATTAATAAACGATGAAAAAGGACGAATAAGAAAAAGAAAAGAACAAAAAAACATAGTGCAGCTTTCTGTGTGAGGTTATTGTGATATTTAAAAAATAACTTTGCAGTAGTCACGAAACGTCTATGAGTGGTCTTGGGTAAAGGAATAAAAATGCTGTTAAAATGAGCTCGCGTGATTCGAGTGCGAAAAGATAAAATTAAAGGGGGGGAAAAAATAAATAAATAAATAAATAAATAACGAGAAGAACAAAATGGAGTTCGAACTAAACGAATCGGCGATGGTAAACCCAAGTCCATGAATACGATCGATCGAAAGAGCGTAAAAAAAAAACAAAAAAAAAAAACAAAAAAAAAATTCATTAAATTAAACGTTGAATAAAATAGTGTGTTTAAATAAATTTAGCGAGTGAAAATACTTCAGTAGTGGCGAGGCTTGAGTGACTTTTTTTCCTCTAATCTACGAGGAACAATATATATATATATATATATATATCCGCGTCGTCGTACCATCGCCCCCGTGTAACATCAAAAATACATAATAAACGGATGAATTTAAATCGTCATCGGGTTTCGGCGAACGGGAAATCACGCCGTGGATATAATAGCACAGAAAATAAAAACACATTAAATAGAATCACGAGGTATCGACAATCTTTGGCCTCGTCAAATACTGCCGGATGCGCCAGGCATTTCGAAAATCGAGAACGAGAAGAATAAAAAAAAATTTTCACAACAACGATATTCCGATAAATATCGTACCTTTGAATACATCGCTGTCGTGTTAAAAAAAATCGTTCCGTACTTATCGGAGTATCGTCATTTCCGCTGCGAAGCTATGAAAAAATAAATTGAAAAAAAAAAAAAAAAAAAAAAAACAATCGCGAGAGTTTCTTTGGTTTTGCTTATTTTGGAAAACTTTTCCTAAAATAAATAATTATGTATAGCGAAATGTGAGGATCTCGATGCTCGAAATGCCACTGTCAAATCTGGATTAAATCCGTCCATAAACGTGTCTCTTCAAACACGAACGAGACACCGCACAAACGTGTGCATATTAATCATTGGGACTACAAAAACATATCATCATTATGTAATTATAATAATATGATATTTTAGACCGGAGCGAAGTGAGATGAGCGGAGAGGTGTGTAGGATTCAATAGGAAAGAAGAATTAAGTATGTACGACGAAAAAAAAAAACCTAAAAAAAAAAAACAAAAAAAAACAGAAAACAAAAGCAAAAAAAAACAACAACAACGTACGAAAATGGAGATAAAAAAATTAAGCAATAAGATTTTATTTGTATGCCCGTGTAAGTCAGCAGTTAAGAATAAATTAACGATTCAATTAAATAAAGAGTGGAGAAGTATGGAATAATACTGAATTTGAACAAATGATGAAACAAATGAAGTAACAAGATTTAGAAAAATATTGAAAAGAAAAAAAAAAAAAAAACGAAATACAAACGGCAACAACGTGCATATCATTCGTGTGTCTGGGCAAAAGAATAGCTTATATATATTATATATATATATATACACACAGGTATATATATAAATATATATAAATCTATAATCTTTACTTCGTCATTGTCAGGCGTTAATGTTAAACTTAATTATTATTATTATGATGATTATTATTATTATTATATATTATTACGATTATTATTAGAATTGTGAGAGAAATAAAAACGGAAAAGACGGCAACAACAACAAATTATTTAAAAAATATATATAAATATATATATATATATAAATATGAAAAGAACAAAAGAAAAAACAAAAAAGAACGTAACGAGACCGACATTTCTTCAGGTTCTAAGCGAGATTTGGAAATAATAAAAAAATAAAAAATAAAAAAATAAAAAAAATATTGAAGAAAATACAAAGTCTCATTGTCGTTTTCTTTTTCATTGTAAACCTGCTCACGAATCCTTCGTTTGTCAATTACTCAAAATAATTTCGTTTTGATGAGCTTCGACAGCATTCTTATGTAAATCATCTACTTTCGACGAACGGCGACATGAATGTTACTACGGGTAAAGGTAAGTGAATCGATATTCGCAAAAAAAAAATTGATGTGATTGGGATTATTTGCAAAATAATTTCGATTTTTATTTCGTAAATTTTTCGACGTAAAATGAAAATTTATAAATAAATACTTGACCACGACACTGAATTTATTTTGAACTGAAACTGAAACTGAAAAAATGTTGAAAAACTTGGATTTTTTAACACGGAAATCTTTTAAATTCACGTTGTTTTTATGTAACTTTGAATTTTTGGAAGGTTTTTGAAATTGTTCCAGACGAAGCTATTGATTTCGTATTCAGAATGTATCGAGGAACTAATATGGGACTGAAAGCTTCGACTCTGTTACTATATCCAACAGTTACATGACTAATATTCAGTTGCCTATACCAATGACACGATTCTGGGCAAACGCTATCTGTGAAGCTGATGAAATATGTAACAGACTGAATTCACGATTATGCTTCAGAGGTGATGTCGGTATCATTATTTATGCTACGTAATATTTATTCATTTGATAATGACATTTTTTCGATATTTCTGCAGAAGTTTCTAAAAACGAGAAGGATCTCTCAATCTGACAGATTGTTTGAAAGAAAATTGTGCACGCTGTACATCCTCACAAATTTTATGAAATCAATTCTCTTTTCGTCTTTTACAACTCACAGTTTATGAGTTTTTTTTTTTTTTTTTTTTCGACTACCAATTTTTCAATTATGAATTCAAAAACGAAAAGATCAAAGTTTCGAAATGTTTTTTGGAAAAAAAAGTCTGCAACCGTTGTTTATTTTCATAAAAAATATAAATTTTCTCAAAGTTTTGATGGCTTTTCAATTTCATGCACCACTGTATGATCACCCCCCGCCTCCATATCGTCTATGGTAATATTTTTCAAAGTATTTTCTATATATTAATTTATATCGTACGAATCAGGAGTAAATTGACTGCACAAGTTCGCAAAAGATTTGAAAAATTTCAGCCATATTTAAAACGTTACGAAAATTTATGTACATTAAGGAGTATCGGTACAGGCGATACAATGTTGCCATGCTAAACCATGTTATAAACACAACAAATTGTCAAAAAGTTAAGAATTTTATAAAATTTGGTGAACATATTCTTTAGTGTCAAATTTGACAATACAAATTTTTTCAGATTTTTCTTCTACACAGTCATCGAGTAATTGAACACTAAAGTTCACGTGTATAAGCATAGGGTTTTCATATATATAGGTATACAGTTCGGGCATTGCTTTGAGGAGTTTCGGTACAAAAGGCAAAATGTTAAGAAATTAATGAAATTTGGTGATAATGTTCTTCAACATCAAGTACGAAAACACAATTTTTTTTCAAAATTTTCTTCTACTTAGTTATCGAGTAATTATGCATTAAGGCAGATTTCTTATGCCCGAAGTGTATACCTATATATATGGAAACGCTATGCTTATACACGTGAACTTAAGTCTTCAATTACTCGATAACTGTGTAGAAGAAAAATCTGAAAAAATTTGTATTGTCAAATTTGGCACTAAACGAATATGTTCACCAAATTTTATAAAATTCTTAACTTTTTGACAATTTTTTGTCTTTTTAACGTGGTTTAGCATAGCAACATTGTATCGCCTGTACCGAAACTCCTTAATGCATAATTACTCGATAACTAAGTAGAAGAAAATTTTGAAAAAATTTGTCTTTTCGTACGTTGATGTTGAGGAACAATATCACCAAATTTCATTAATTTCTTAACATTTTGGCTTTTGTACCGAAATTCCTTAATGAAAATGATGGAAGAATTGTTGCGAGAAATAATTATTGATACCTTTGAATTTCGTCAAAACTCGACTTCGTTATGGCATTCATACCGTAAAATCTTTTCACGAAAACATGTGCGAAGTAAAATAATGTATTGACCGAACATTCGCGAATGTGGATCGTACACACTGCACGAGTTTTCATTATTTATTAAAAGAAACTATTTTGGATGAGTGCAAATGTCTCACCATTTATTCACGATAACGAAGAGTGATGCAGTGTACCTCGCATACCGTATCAGCATATTATTGGAAGAACTGTCCAACCGTCAAGCGTTTTACTATCGTGCACTCTATTTATAAATGAGTAAAATCGATTGTTGCTATGTCTACTGAGCTGCGAAGGAAAAAAAAACACTCGAAGTGGAAGAAACCTTCGAATGAAATTTTCAACTTGGAATAAATCGCGAGCCAACATCCCCTTATTCTTGTATCTTGTATCTTCGAATATTTCGTATCTTCGTTCATTCTTTCGACGGAATCTCATTCGCTATAAATAAAAATACTGATGTCTTCCTATAACAGTTCCAATGATTTTTCGATGATTAATTAATCATATTAACGATAAACGGAAGAAAAAAAAAATTTAACAGAACTTTCGTTAAATCAATCAAAATATTCGTGTGAAAAAATATTCGTCTGAAGGGTGAAAGAAAGTCGGAAGAAAAACACACGAGAGAAAATATCTTGAGACACTTTATTCAAAGCAGTTATATGTGTTTACAAATAATTTTTTTTTTTTTTTTTTTTAATTAGTAACTCTGGATTCTTAAAACAATATACAATCTTCGAATAACAGTCTTCTCGGCTCCCTCGATTAACAAGTTGTAAAAACCTTGTGTCAAGAAATCTCGTTGCTTCATTATGAAGTAATACCTGAGCTTACATTAAAATGAGGGGGAGGAGTGATACAAAAATATTTCATCATTTGTTCAGATCTGCTTATGAATTATGAACTCAATCACTCGAGGGTTACTCGTTTTTTTTAAATTATTATTATTATTTTGTTCTCATAAGATCCATATTCAAACGAAATATTCGTAAAGATTCTATTCTGGTCACTTCGCTCTTGGACAAGGCAACAAAGCGTAGTCCCTAAAACCCCGATGTACTCGTCGCAGATGATTCATCAGTCGAATTTTCGTTTCTTCGAGAATCGAGAGCATGGATTTACGACACGGTGGCCTCGTCAAAATCTCGTTGTATTTTTCCAACAAGCTCATATCTATTTCCGGTATACCATCGAGATTTTCGGCCGTTAGCATTGCGTCGTTCACATCTTCGATCAAAGTATCCGATGTTGAATTTTTCTCCGAATTACTGAAATAAGAAAATCCGGAATGAGCCTCTAAACGGAATCGCTATTTCATGGATAAATGGTGCTCGAAGTTATTTTGAGAAAATTTTAGACTGACGCGCTTAATCTCTTCTCTCTCAAAATTTCAATTATTTTTCAATCAAGTATTTTTAAGTTGAAGCTTCAGTAACTTGAAGCGTTTATAGATCGACGGGCTCTCAAATATTAATGACTCAAACGTCAAGTGCTCGGTGAACTGTATATTTTGACAATGAAAGCTTAGAATTTCTCGGGAATAAAGGATGATAAAAAGTCTTACTGATAATCTTGCTCCTTTTCGATATATTCGGTACATTTTTCGTAAAATTTTAAACACTCGAGATCGTCGTGACGACGCTCTTGTTTGAGGTATTCTTTAAATATTTTCCGGCCACGAGGATGAGTCAGAGTCTTGTGTATGTTATCGGTTACGTGATCGAGCTCCTCCGCCGTGAGACCGGAAGTACATTTGCCAATGCAGCCAACGAGCTTTCCTGGTATCGATGTTTTCATTTTTTACGATTGTCTGGAAATACAGCAACAAAAATAATCGCATGGCAACAAACCCGTGAGAATCTCATTTTACATAGCTTTTTATTGTTCTATTATCTCCTTATTCTTCCTAACCGTATCTACAGAGTGTTACATGAAAAAAAAAAAAAAAACAAAAAAAAATACCTTTATTCCCTTCAGAGTGAAGTAGATTATCTTTAGGTTACAATAATCGTATCGAAGAAACTTCGAAGAAGTCATTTTTCAAAGCTCGAGCGAAGAGAATATCGACCAATAATTTTACGAAATTTCAAAAATATTTAAAAAAAATATTTTTAAGGTTTCAAAAAATACTTCAAATCTTTCGAGCATTTTCACAGCGTTTACAAACTTTTTGAAAATTTCAACGAACGACTTTTGTATTTTGTCATGTTCTGACGTTTTTTTTTCCACGCTACCGTTCAGAGTGAACTTTGAAAATATCCGGATTTTAAATTATAATGAAATTATAATTGCGTTGTATTTTATGATGAGATTAATATTATTGATAACGACTTTGCGTAGAGAGTGGAAATTCGAAATGGAAAAAAACTTGCTTTTTATTCAGGGTGTCTAATTTTGACCAGGACTAAAATTTCATCAATTTTAAGGAATTTTAATATTAAGGAGGTTGGCTACACACAACAATGTTGCCATGTTAAAAGCATAGGAAAATTCGAAATGATTAGAATTTATGAAATTTGGTGAGCATATTCTTTTGGATTAAATATGAAAATACAAATTTTTTAAGATTTTTCTTCTACATAGTTTTCGAGTAATTTAACACTAGAGTTTACATTCGTAAGCATAGGATTCTGATATATATAGGTATATCTTTTGCATATTGTAAACCCCAATTATTCGACAACTATGTAGACGAAAAATTTGAAAAAATTTGTGTCGTTGCATTTGATGCTAAAGAATGTTATCACTAAATTTTATTAAATTCTTATCATATTGTCGTATGTAGCCACCCTCCTTAAGAAATTTTTAGAAAAGAAAACACAGTTTGTGAACAATGAGATTTAGAATAACACGTAAAGAGTAAAAAGTCCTACTTCGTTTTGTCGTATTCTCATGAATTTTTGATTTTTTTATTCCCTTTTGTTCATAGTTAGATATTTCTAGTCGACATAAATTGATTTGTATCGTCGATCTATTGATATAATTAGGAAATTAGGAAGTTTCCAGAAAAAAAAAATCAGGGAAAGAAACAAACCTATTTTTAATGTTGAGCAGATTGAAATTTTTTCCAAAATTTTCCATACAAAATAACAAAAACACAAAAATGATCATTAAAACTGCGGAGACCTCGTAAAAATCAGGTTTGAGGGTAATTTTTCATGACATTTTATGGCTTTTTCAAGGCTGAATGTAGTTTCATGACATTTAAGGTTTTTCAGATGGTTAGACACCCTGATTATGTCAATACAGGGGGCATCACGACGAATGGAAAGAACTCCACATAAAGTTTTCGAAAAGTCAACGGGGTTCATAATTCATTGAAGCTTTTGTGTTTTCGAGAAATCTGACAACTTTGCTTAAAAAAATCTGAAAAAAATGAGTAAATCAATGACTTTATTTCGATGATATTTTGACGTATCAACATGAATTTCTTTAGCTGCACCAAAAGCTTCGTTGCTTCGCCCAATGACTTGTTTCAATATTTACAAATTCTCTTATAACAGAAATATTTCGTTGCCCAAAATAGGACTAAATATTTTGATCTTACGAAACGAAATTTGTTTGCGATCAACAACATTTTATTCAAAGTGTATAGTTGACTTTTGGATAACCCTGTACAGGGTTCTTTCGATTCGTCACGATGCCCCCTAGCGCTCGATTTGCTTCAGACTATGCTGTCATTACCCGCCTTTATAACCGCATTCGATCTTTCATGCTTCGAAAAATGTTATTTTTATAATCTCAATTATAACAATACAAATATGCAGCAAAAGAAACGAGACTAAATATACACGAATGATGAAACTCTGGCAAAACATCTTGAAGCAGGAATTGTCATTCGCGTATATTACATTGTATCGGTCTCATCAATGTCTCGTTACACAACAATTATTGTCTCGACGTTACGAAACGGAGAAGAAACAAAAGAGTCACGAACGTGTACCTATTTAGTCTTCGTTAGTTCAAGTCGTCTACGAGTATATGAAAAATGATTGCACGAAATATTATTTTCTATTTTCATCTACAGTTGACAACGACGCGATGAAAACTATTGGCAAAAAACATGTCACGTGCTGATCTATTTATTTTCTTCCTTATCAATCATCAAATGATCTACTGATAAGTGAGAAACGAGTCGCAGCAATAAATATAAATAAATTTGTGAATTTACCGTGTATTAACGAAACGAGATCAGAGCTCTGATCATCTCCACAGGCCAAAGAGGGTTGTACGCCGATAGAAGTGTTGGTAGGTCGCGAAGGATTTTATTGATCGGTATATTCCGTAACGAGTAGTACGAAACTCTTCCACCTGGTGTATTCCTACAACGCGCACACGTCGCGTCACATTTTTCTTTAAAAACGCATACAGAAGAATCCTTCGAGGAGTTTCGCGGGCACGCAAAATATTTCGTTTTCTCGTCGCATATACACGCGCAAAGCACAATCGGGAGGACGAATATTGGCGAAAAAATAATAATAATAATAATAATAATAATAATAATAAGACGATGTATATTGTACGTGAAACGACTGAAGCGTGCTTCCTAAGGGAGCAGCTTGCTTCGACTGACACGAGTTCACATCGTATATGAGTATAAATAGAGCCAAAGATATAACCAACGTTGGTGAACGCCGGCGCTCTCTTGGCCATCGTATAAAAATATACACGCTACGCAGATTTTTCAAACTCACGTACATTATGTTTCTTTGCATATCTGAATTAAAAGATCGGTAGCTCTTCCTATCGACACGAGTATTCGATTCCAATGAGTTATTAGAACCTTCGAAAGTTGGATCGAAACTTGCGAGCTTATTGAATGGTGAATACTTTCATTCATCGATTCGGCAACAGATTCGGTATCGACTGTTTTCAAACGTCTCGATCTCGTTGACAGGACACAAGAAAAATAAATTTTCTCGCCACTTTTAAGACACTCGGTATAAGATTTCTTAAATTTATTCCGCGTACAATACAACGATATTTCCTGATGTATACTCTCGATGTCTGTGCGGTCTCATATTTGGAGTACGTACACAGAATGTGTCAGGCATACAAGAGATTGTAAGAAATACGAAATTGAGCGAAACGTATATTTTGGCAAAACGGTCAAACTTTTATTATTTTCTTATGAAAGAACTTTTGACTCTTTATAAAAAAAAATTTTTTTTTTTCATTCGAAGAACTCTGACGTATTGCTTCTGCTCTGGATATGGCTCACATTAATCTCACAGTCAAATTTTCGTCGTAAAAACGAATCTTTCGATGAAAACTTTGCTCTTTTTTCGCCGAATTTATCAGGTTGTTTGATTTCTTTCTTTTTTTTTTAATGGATTATCGTTTATCATTTCTTCAGTTAATACCTTTAATTCTACATTATTTACGGTGCTACGAAGTACATCGTGAAAGTTTAGATGATTATGCGCTCTTTGTATGATCGTGATGAACTGTGTATGAGTAATTTGTGGTCGGTTTCAAGGTTTTTTTCTTTTTTTTTTCGTCTTTCTCAAAAGAACGTTATTACATTCATAAAATAAAAAAATCACGACCTCATGCGATAACGTAACGATATGACTCTTGTCGCGAAACGTTATAGCTCTCGCTCCACTTTCTTGCTATTTGGTGGTACAGTACTTAAATAAAAATGTACGTAGACCACACAGGCAGTGAGTGATTAGCACTTGGACATTTAGCGATAAGGAGCTAAAAGGCCTAAGAAATTGAAGCGCGCAGCTCGTAGCTACGAAAATTACAATTTTGCTTGGGGCTGTCAGAAAATTTATACGGCGTGTCCGAAAATAAAAAATGTTTCAAAGTGAATCGAGCACGAAATTCTGGAAATAAAAAACTGGAAATAAAATCTATTGAAACGAAAAAGTCTGAGAAAAAAGAAGCAGCTGCTCTCCTCTTGTTGACTGATTCTAATACTCAAAAATCTCATCAACGTTGCACGAGAACATGAACGATTCAGATACTTTTCACCTCAGAATTTTGCACTTCGTCTACTTCCATCGCGTTTCAGCTTACTTTTATGAAGGTATATGATAAAATTGTCCGGATCTGGAGCACTCACATCGTCTAAAACATACCTTTATTCGACATTTTGCTTTGAAATGTTCATTGTCTCGTTCCTCGAACTACGTTTGGTGTTTAAGGAAGTTTACACGCTGTTGTGATGAGTAACAAAAAGCTAAACCACTGAAAAGTCCCAAACTATCCGTTCTCGTATCAATCAAAAGTGTCCTGAATAATTAGACTCTTTGAAAAATGGGACATACAAGACCCACTTTTTTTTTTAGTTCTTTTAAGGAGTTTCGGTACAAAAGGCAAAATGTTAAGAAATTAATGAAATTTGGTGATAATGTTCTTCAACATCAAGTACGAAAAGACAAATTTTTTCAAAATTTTCTTCTACTTAGTTATCGAGTAATTATGCATTAAAGCAGATTTCTCGTGCCCGAACTGTATACCTATATATATGGAAACCCTATGCATATACACGTGAACTTTAGTGTTCAATTACTTGATAACTGTGTAGAAGAAAGATCTGAAAAAATTTCCTATTGTCAAATTTGACACTAAAGAATATGTTCACCAAATTTTATAAAATTCTTAACATTTTGACAATTTTTTGTGTTATTAACATGGTTTAGCATGGCAACATTGTATCGCTTGTACCGAAACTCCTTAAGGAGGTTGGCTACACACAACAATGTTGCCATGTTAAAAGCATAGGAAAATTCGAAATGATTAGAATTTAATGAAATTTGGTGAGCATGTTCTTTTGGATTAAATATGAATATACAAATTTTTTGAGATTTTTCTTCTACATAGTTTTCGAGTAATTTAAAACTAGAGTTTACATCCGTAAGCATAGGATTCTGATATATATAGGTATATCTTTTGCATATTGTAAACTCCAATTATTCGAAAACTATGTAGACGAAAAATTTGAAAAAATGTGTCATTGCATTTGATGCTAAAGAATGTTATCACTAAATTTTATTAAATTCTTATCATATTGTCGTATGTAGCCACCCTCCTTAACAGCTGATATCGAATTTTTTTGGTCTCCATAGCCTCTGAGACATTCATGATTTTAAAAAATATATATAATCAATAATTATTTGTTAATTGCACAAATGCCACATCGAAATAAATTTAATTTTTTCAGGATAAATATATGGCTCAATGGGTTAAGGGATTAGGCTACTACGAACAAGTGAGTTTGGGAAAAACGCATTGAGAAACTGAAGAATTCAGAAAATCGACAAAAACTTTATTATTTTTTTGACATTCGTCTGGGGTGGTAATCGACCCCAGTCCCAGATGTTCTAGGGCACTTGAAGATTCCGAACCCAAATTGTTTTTTGGGATATTATTTTTCGAGACTCTTAGGAGTCTTTTGATCGAAAGCATAATTTGGTTTGTTCGAAGTTCTAGAAGAATATTAGTAAATTTTTATCTCGCTATAAGATTTAATGTACGATCGTGAGTTTCGTCTGGAAATCCACGTTATTTTTTCGATCAATTTTGAAAAAAAAAAAACGAGTTTTCTGTCTCAAAATACTCGTAAAATGTCTAAATTCGTTGTCAAATTTGTACAATCATCAAGAGTTTCTTCCGTCATCGAAACTTTCTTTCCGAGTCAATAGCTAGCTCGAGAAAAAGGAAAATATTATTTTTAGCTACGACAACGTGAACAGTTTTGACGTTAAGCGACATGGAAACAATTATACCTGAATCCTTTTCATCAGATGCAAATTTCACAAACTCAATTATTCAAAGTATATTTATTCGACTAAGAAAAAAAAATCTCATCGAGTCACTGATCTTTCATTGTTTTTTTTTTTGAGCTTTCTAAGAGATTTCCTTCGTCGATGTTCTCCAATATGCACTCGATTATTATTTTTCTTCTAGAACTTTGTGAAAATACATGACTAATGGTTTTCGCCAACAAATTAAGATGCCAATATTATCGGAGAGGTGTTGTACTTCTCGTCTGGCTTCAGGTGCGAAAAAAATATATATTCCTAACCCTAAACCGCTGCTTATCGATGTTGATGATAATTTTTCTGATCGAAAATTGAAGCTTCGAGTCTCATATGTTCATTCATCGATTTGTTGAATTTATTTGTTCAATAAATTTTTACTAATTCAATAGCAAACTGTTAATCGATAAGGTTTTTTTTTTTTAATTCAGAAAATCCTACAACTTATGGCGACGAAGCACGAAATCGAATTATCAGAAATGCAGTATATCGCGTCGAGTTTGTCGGCAAAAGAGTGTCATGAATTTTTCAATTTACTCTCACATCGTCGAACTATTGGAGTACGTATTTTCGTAATAAAACTCATTCAGAGATCACAATTTGAATAATCCTCAAAATGTTATTTTTAATTTGAAATACATTTGAAAAAATAAAACTCTGCTTTTGAAAGGGCAAACCTTTAATTTATGAGGGAAAGGAAAAAGCGCAGGAATTATCATGTGCAAGTTTGTTGGCGAATTGGTTGACGGATCCGGCAGAAGCTGATTTCAGAAGTTACGAAAATATAGAGCTGAAACTTGGTAAAATTGGCAGAAAAGATTTGGCGCGTTGGATCCATCAAAAAATTGATTCGAACCTAGAACGAAGAAGAATTGACTCCAAATATATGAAACATCGGATCGAAGAATCGGAGTACGTTTAAAAACGAGGGTAAATTGTGGTAATTCATTGGCATTGGAGAAAGTTTTTTTTCTCTTCGATTTTCGAACCTCATTTTTTCAAATGATTAATCATCATTGATGAACAAATGTAACATCGTGCTTTATACAAAATCCAGAAAAATGCATAATTGCTGATGCAAATTCGCACCAAAGTGCAGCTGAAGGCTTAAATTAACGAACACCTGAACAAGCAATTGTTTTTCAAGATTACTTATAACGCTCTCGATCTAATTTCGAGTGAGTTTAGTCCGATAGATGAATAAAAATGAGAAACGATAACTTGATTCAACAAAATCTGCATTATTTTTAGACTAAATGATGTTCGTAATGGAACTGGAAAAAAATTCATTCCCATACACTCGTTAGAAGAAGGACCTTTCACGCATGATGCACCTGCGATTCGAGACCAGCAAGCTTCCTGCATTTTTTGGAAAATTTTCTTCAGCTCTATCTTCATTCTTCTATTAATTTTTATTCTCATTTGTTTCTACAAATTCGTGTTCACCAAGCTACGTTGTATATGTCGAAGGTATTTGTCAAATAAGTATTCACTAAAACACCAAAATTTTATAACTTTACGATTAAAATTAGCTCTCTAACGGAATTATTGAATTTTTCATCATTCAAAGCTGTTTTCTTAACCGACTGAAAACTAAAAATTGTTTAAAAAAATCGATCAGCTTGTGGAATACGGCGAAGAAAATTTTGAAGTCAAAACAACATTTTTGGCCTTTGGAGAGTACATTTTTTCGATGATATGTCATTTTAGTCATTCGAATATTCTAAAATCGATTAAAAGTTGAAAAAAATCTTTATCGTCGGATTAAATCTCTATTTTTTCGATGTTATCATTGCTCTTTCATTTCAAGCGAATTTCGCTGATCGTTTTCTTCTTCATTTTCAATTTAAATCATTAATCACGCTCCAAAGCTTGACAAAGTAATAGAAAAATCGATTTTTTCGATCGTTCTCCTTCTTTATTCGTTCAGACTCGTGTCTATTTGTATTTTTTGGAAAAAAAAAAAAAATTTCGTCTTCGTTATGTTTTATTTGAGCCAGCAGTTGGTTACTTTTTATTCTAGTTTTAATGAGACCGGAGATCGAGAATTCATGCTACCGGAACAAACGTACGGCACAGCATCTCAAGCAGATTTGACGAGAAAAAGATCGTGCGGAAAAAAAAACTGTAGACTCATTGAAAAGAACGATGACGAAAAAGGGAACAGCAGCAGAGAGAATTTTGAACTGTCGAATAAATATTCTACGACTACGGAAGCGAACGACGAATTGCTCTTGAGTACCATCGAAAAAAATCGATCTTTGCTTTGGTCCAGGGCCAGTAAATTGACGAAGAATTGTGGGACGAGAGAATTGCCTGGAGATTCGGAAAAAATTCAATTGGTCAAGCCTTCGATGGAGTCCCGAAACTCAACGAAACCGTTTTCCTCGTTTTTCAAATTTTGTGCCGAAAAGAACAATTTTTTGACAAAAAGAAAAAGCGATTTTCTCGATCGTAATGAATGTTTCGATTCGCGTAAAAGTAGTGAAAATATGCTGGGAATTCGAAAATTTAAAACGACCAAGAGAGACGATATCGAAGCAACGAAGCAAGTCAAATCGGACAATTTCTCGTTATTCTTGGCCCGAAAAAAGAAGACAGCGTCGGAAAAACGACGTATTATTTCGAATAATCACACGGTTAAAAACTCGCCCGAATCGAATAAGAGTCCGCGCTGGATTTCTTGTTCGTGCAATTCACTGAGAAAGCCTAGGCGAATCAATTCTTCAACGTCGAATCATGGAAAAAGTAATAAAAGTCCAGGTAGACCGAGGAGTTCAGAAAAAACAAGCATTTCATCGCGCTCCTCGTTGACCGAGCTGTCGGAAACTTATAACGAATTAGGAATGTTGTTTTCTCAACACTTGAAACAACGGTTGAAGCCTTGCAAACGAAAATATTGTACGCTCAGAAGAAATCTCAAGAGAAATAAAAAAATCTTTAGTCACGATATAACGAAGTGTCGTAATCGGAGAAAGAATATTTTTGGTCGAAAAATAATAATGAGCTGGGATCGGAGACCGGCGTGCGCAAGCGGAAATATTTGTAAAGACACTTACATCGAGTACGAGATTATGAGAGCAACGCGTCAAGAAAGAGATGTTTTGGCACGTGCCATAATGAACAGAAGAAAATCATTTTTAGATCAACCGTGTTTGTCGCCTGTTTCTTAATGAAAAACTTATATATCATTCGCTGAACGAAAGAGTCCAATTTTGGAACAAAAAGATTGTTGGATCGGATCGATGAGCGTAAATAAAATGCAATTCAATCATTTTTTTCAACCCTCCTCTTTCAATCTTTATTCAATTATATTTTTCAAGGACGCTCGCTCGACTTCTTGACTTCCTTAACCTGAAGACCTGAGGAAAAAACAAAAATTCCTTCGTTAACTCAAAGTCAACATTTTTCCAAAACAATATTAATAACTATTTACAATTTCGAATATGGCTCTCTTCTATTTTGATTTTTCCTACGCGAAACGATTTCAATAATAATAATAGTAATCTGTCATCAAATCTACTACTCTACTTATCATAGATGGCAAAATGTAAATCAGATTTTGTACCGATCTTAATATTTTGAATAAATATAAAACACGATTGCAATTTTCAATAAGAACGGCATCAAATTTTGAAATAACTTTACAACGTAGCAGAGATTGCATAAAATTTTCTCAAAGTTTTGGAATCGAGACCAAAATACATTTGTATTTGTATTTTTCGAGAATCAACATAACTAATGACATCGTCGTAATTATATTTTATTCGTTCATTGTATAGATTGAATTTTCCAATAAAAATATCAAACTATGAAAACCGTTTAATAATTGATCAAACCGATAGAACTACAAGTTTTTTCATACTGAAAAATTATTTGTCAAAATCACTGACGCTCCGTTGAAGTTTTTGCGCTTTGTTTATACAAATATTCATGATTGTGATTTTTACGTATGAAATAACAAATTGACACAAATATATCGAAATAATGTAAAAACTTATCAAACAACAGAAAGTATCGTTTGTAAAGTTCGGTAGAGTTATAAAAATTGAATTTCCTTATGTACATCGCATGCTTTGGATCTGTAAATCTGTGAAAGAAAATGGTCTATTCGCTAATTGCTTAGTAGCAATCTTTGATCTTAATCCTTGAAAAAAGATCCAAACAAAAGTTCTAGTTTTTGGCACAAAAAATGTGACATTTTCTCATGTTATTCATAAAAAAAGCATGTGAAACGGTGAAATTTTCGATAAAAAAACATTTTGAACACGAGATAATAATTTCTTTCGAGAGATGACACTTTTTTAAATTAATGTTGTGAAAACGTTTTTAGAATGTTGAGAAAATTCGTGCAAAATACTGGCAAAATAAATTTTGAATATACTGTTAAAAATTTTAAAAGAATCAGTCTTACCTGGTGGCAGAGATTGTTTTAGCTTTTCGGCCTTCTCTTTATCGGTAATGACCAGAGTGTACAAGAATCTGGAGCAACGGACCTTGAACTTGACATTTTCGTCATTCTTCTTTATCTTGACGGCTGAAAAAATGTGAAACATTGAATTCGGATTGGTTGAAAAATATATATGATGAAGAAACTCTGTTCTTGAAAATGGTTGAAACACTTATTACTCACATTTGGCGTCCTTCCTCCTTGCCTTCAGGAGAAAGTCCTTAATTTCCTTAATTTCACGTGGCTATAAATTAAAAAATAGTTAGATTTGATGGACAAACTGAATATTTGCGCTGGAATGCGTGTTGATGGGGTTAATTTGACTTAAAACAGTATTTTCGAGGTTAAGTGAGGTTAGTTTCAAGAATTGCCTTTCGGACAAATGACACTGCAACTTTTAAGCCGATTTAAAATTTTACATGAATATGTTGTAAATGTAAGTTCGATGTTTTTTCTAGTAACTGTTGAAAACAATGCTAAATAATATTGCTCACCATATTGTTATTGTGATAAACGGACGATGGACGATGAATGCGCAGCGTCTGAAAAAATTGTCACACATGAAAAAAATCGTGGAAAATAACGAAAACGGCGATTAATCCATGAATTGAAATAATATTGAGAAACCAATAAGATTATTCATATTGTTTATAATTCGAAGATTTCTTAAGTATTAACGGATTTATAAATATTGTTTTGCACGTACATCACTCGCCGCGAAACTCGTTCCGGAAGAAAGAAAGGATCGAAAAGACACGCCACACTCCGCCCTCTAGGCGAGATGTTTTACAACGAATGAATATTTTCCGTGACGTGTTTTCAAATCGATAGATGACGCTTCTAATGTTATTTTGACGTTCCAATTGAAATGGACTACACGAAATTTAAATATCTTGTACTATTTTTAGCAGTACAAATAATTACATGGAAGTTCTTTTTTATTTACAATTTAATCACTGTATTTGACAGTTTCTAGTTTTACGAGCGAAGTACCATTAGTTTTCAAATTTTCTACGAACGGTTTCCAATTACCACATACTTTTGAACGTTTTATCAATATGATCGAAAATCTGAAAAATCTCTG
Organism: Campoplex capitator; assembly: GCA_037576405.1. Classification (NCBI taxonomy): domain Eukaryota; kingdom Metazoa; phylum Arthropoda; class Insecta; order Hymenoptera; family Ichneumonidae; genus Campoplex; species Campoplex capitator. Next base: position 4,478,293 of record JARBWI010000015.1, read on the forward strand.
CGGGAAATTGAACGTGTAGGGTCGTAAGAGAGACTCACGATAATTGTAAAGATTTTCAGGATTTTGCGAGTAGTAAATGAAAAAAAATAATATAAGGGCGTTCACATAAAACAATCATTTTTAGTTGCAATGCTAATGGTATTGAACTTTTGACTGAAATTGTTGAAAATTTATAATCTGCGTTCTAACTCCGTACACACGAACTGCTCACTTGAAAGACAACTTTTACGAATTTTCCTGCTTAGAGTAACTGCAACACCGATAATTGAACTAATTTATAGTTCAGTAATTACACGCAATGAAAATGAGCGCTGCCTCTGCGGTGTGGGTTGTTCATTTCTTTCGCCAGCCGCCATGGGGTGTATAAATACCGTAGAGTGATCTGACATTTGTCAATAATATTTTTCATCATACGGATAAATCGAGGGATAAAGCAGAGAGGAAAGAGAAAAAATATTGTGGACTGTGGTCAGACAGTGGCCCGATGGGCTGGTTGAAAATAAAAAAAGGAAAATTAATGAAAATAAAGCACAAAAATACAATAATACGCGGCTGCTGAATTTTCGAGCTTGGTGGGCTTGCGCTGAAAAATCATACGGTATAGATAGAAATAAAAAGTAAAAATTTTGAAGTGAAATGATCGGACTGGTGTGACGTGGGAAGGTGAATTTCTTTGTTCCTCCGGTGAAAACGTGATAATATCCATCAGAATAAGACAGCAAAACAAAGCGCTAACACGTACAATAGCCACGATTAGTAAAACAACGAAATGTCTTTCATGATAAAAGACGGTTATGTTTTTCAACGGACAGCGGTCTAACGACAATGGCGGCAATGTCCCCGTCAAAGGTGAGTCTTGTCTTCAATATTTATTTTCTTAATTTATATTCGCCTCCAATCAGTACGTAAAGAAAGATCAAGAGCTTGAATAAGCCTAAAACCTTCCTCCCGTTTACCCTAAATTTGTAGAAAAACACGACATAAATACATATAGTTGATGTTTCTTTGCCAATTTTTCCGAATATGCGTTTTCTCGTCAGTATCTGTAATGACGTTTTATTGTGAAAATATTTTTCGTATCTCCCATCGATTTGTAAAATCTTACACATCAAAAACATTGAAACGAAGATAACAAGAGCTTTCGAACGTTGAATCTCCACACAATCCAATTTTTTCAAAAATATTTATACTCGTTTATTTTGTTTATTTTTATGATAAAACACGCCACTGTAATTTCATTTTAAAATAGTAAATTAAACTTTATTTTCTCATATACCTTAAAATCCTTGCAGATTTTTACACAATACCTCAATATATTGAAGCACGAGAAATTGTATTGACTTTGTCCAAGCTTCGTTACATTTTACAAAGAAATGTCGCATAATTAAAATATATACCAGGATAAAAAATCATCATCGAATAGCTTCATCCTTGATAAAATAAATTAGCAGTAATTTCCTAAAATAACCCAGAAACTGAAGATGTTTTATTCTGGAATTGTTGCTGGACATTTGATTTTTTTCACAGATGTAAAAACACATGTCTTTGATAAAATGTCAAAAAATATGATTATTTTTCTCAATAAAGGAACTACAAATTGTTTCGTCGACTGTCAATGACATGATTATTCAAATCTTGGAAGTGTTTCTTGCCCAACACTCAATAACATTATATTATCAAATTAGAAGCATGGAGATCTTAATTCATAAATCATGGGACTGGCGAATTAATGAATAGATTTGACTCATAATTGCTTCTGGAACGTTATTTAAAATAACTGAAAGCCAATAAATGAATGTCGGTGCAAATTATCAAGTCAGTCAATTCCATAAAAATGTGAGGAAAAATATTTTGTCAGTTGCAAATAAAAATAGTAGGCTGGTTACTGATTCATTTCAGTAAATTTATTTCCTAAAAATTGTAGAACGGTATTTCCGCATAAATCATTCATTCTGTTTGGCAAGTCTACAGTTGCTTATCCAACTATGAAAAGTTTTGTTGATCATAAGTTCTGTTATCTAGCGTGTTTCCTCATAAAAAAAAATACATATTCCAAAATCACAAGAGCAGTAGTCATAAAAAGTTATTTCATTTTTAAAAGTGAGTAAAACTATACAACTCAGAAAAAAGACAATTGATTTGTTCGAAGATTTGTTCCAAATGGTATGCGCTAACGAAAAGTATTTTTTTTTTTATTGCTCCTGCGTATACTTTTTTGGGTTTTTACAAGCCGATCTCATCCCTGTAACCCCACTTTTCTCCTTGCTTCACTATTCCTGTTCCTGTGAGATCCTCCAGTGGGTGCGACTCTTCCATTATACACTAATAGCATGTGCACAAGGGCTAAGGGAAACTGTGGAAAAAACTGTCCCTCGTTCAGTCATTGATGCGCAAGCCAGTGCATGGCTAAGCGGTTACCCATCCGAGTATTGGCCTTGTCCGAGGCTGCTTCGTTTAGGAAATTTCGCAAACCATACACCGTCAGCACACCTATCGCTGTCGGTTTATTAACAAAAAGTAGTCAAAATCATTTAGTGCAGTAATCTCGCTACAATAACATTAGAAGCTTCAACGCTCGGTGAATTCATGAAAAAGATTGAATAAATTATGAAGTGTCGTACGATAGTGTTCTCATGGAAGTTCAAAATAAAATTACGAGTTTCTTGGGAAAGTTGCTTGAAAAAAAACGACGATTCTTCTTATTCGGCATGTATCGGAATATTTCGAAAAAAATAGAAGTTCCCCCTCGCTCTCTGTCGAAAGGAAAACAAGGCGTAAATTTAGTTTTTCTCGAAAACTCGATTATGTCCGAGAATAACGGGCTGCAGTAATGTCAACACTATATTTAAAAAATTGAACTGATTTCAAACCGCGTCGAAAAAAAACGGTCATCAGTCGTTAAATGCTTTACCAATTGGCCTATTATACTTCAATAATTCGGACTTCAAACTACACAATTTTCTCAATTAAATGCAATAAGATTTCCGTTACTAAGAGGTGCCTTGGACTTCATTGCAATGAAGACTTGGAATGTAAATACCAAGTTAATAAAAAAAATTAAAAAAACTGAACTTCAATTTTTTATAAGTAAATAACAGGAATAACAACAAAGACCTAAGACAATGGAGTCGGACAATAACCTTGCTACACTCGTTATCTGTTCAAAGTATGTTGTTTATCTACTTAATTGTCCACCGTGAAACGTGACGGTGTAGATATGCGACATTTTTTTCTCCCTTCGTATCCTATTTTAATTTTCTATTTTTACAAACCTTTTTCAGATATTCGATATTTGTCCACCTCATATTTTCGGTGGGTCCTAAAAACATTCATTGTTCGCACTGTGTCAATCAATTTTCGCTCAAACAGTTTCACCGCCGTTTTCTCTGACGCGAAATTGAAACTGAGTTCTATTTTTTTAATGTAGTTTTGACATAGAATGAACTGAGTTTAACCTCCGATTGATGTTTGAGAAAATGGGCATCAGTGTTATAAAGTTGTCAATAAGTCAGCGATTTATAAGAAAAAAAAACATTGTTTTAAAGCCGCGGTTGACACAAAAGTGGAAGAAAAACGTTCGAGACACACTGAACAATCTATTCTTTGTACAGAAATTTTATTCTCCAACACACGGTATTCGTTTATATTTTTTAAGGATGCGATAAAACGCTATCGACGGGGTCTATAAACTTTTGAACACAATTTATAAATGGAAAAAAATATTTTTTGCTGCAATTGACGAAACTTCAACTTTGTCTTATCGATAACAAACTACGAATTGGATTAATAGGTCGAGTAAGAAAGCAATTTGTTTTAAACTGCAAGTCGGACAATACGAAAATTCAATTTTCGTAATTGTATATTGAAACAAAGAAAATGAAAGAATTGAAATCTTTGCGGGATTGAAATGATTAGGTTTCGACATTTCATCATGCGTAATGAAATACTCGACACAATCATCGAGATTAATGAATAAAGAAATCCGCATTGAAAACAGGTTGCTCAATAACTATTGATTTAAAAAAATTACAAGTTGGAGGTTAATACGAGATGGAGATGCAAACCGAAGTTTCCACTGTATGCTGTGTTAAATACATAATTGATGATATGAAGCGCGACGTTTTTACGTTCTTTATCCACTTGAATACCTGTTTGGACTGCTTTTGTGCTAACCGCCAAGTACACCGTACCTATTCATACGAAAATAAACACGTTGTTGTTGTGTACTCGCAGTCAAATAACGCGATTGATCTACACGTCGAGGTACTCCTTGATTTCAAGCTGTCAATAATAGACATTATTGAACGGTCAATTACAACATCCTAGTTGTAATTGAAAAATCAATATTGAATTTATCTAAATGAGAATATGATTTTTCAATGAATCTGAAAACACAGATTAGAGAAATTAACCAAAAAAGTGGTCACAAAATAGTTTTATGAAATTCGTAACAGCAGTTAGGAAGGGTTTTTCTTTTCACGTTAATGTTTTTTTGGTTTGTTTCTTTTTTTGTAGTAGTATAGTACTTTTTTTTTGTGTAATTCTATTTTTTACCGTTACAAAGTACAGATTCATCAGTTTGGTGTCCTTAAATCCTTTGTTATATATTTTCGGATTTCAACAACCCTTGGTCTGATTTGTGTTCTGTGTGCGTTAATTGGACAAATAAATCTTGAATCAATTCATTCCGACTCTCTTTTTTACTCTAACGTTTATCCGGAGTTTCTATTTTCCTTTGATCTTTCTTCTTTGACAATTCCGTTAAGTTTTCATCTCTGTTTCTCACAATTTTGCTTCGCCTACACGACATTGACCTTTTTTTTTATTAATCTTTTCAACAGCCTGTAAAATGGCAGGAATCTTAAATGCGATGAAAAAAAAATTTGTCCGAAAGGTAGCATATTGTGATGGATGCAGTCAAAAAAATATCATCAGATAACCAACAAAAAAATTTGAATAAATTCGATAATCGCTGTGTAAACTATGGAATAAAGGGAATAAATGTATTTATTTGATTTTCAGCGACGCTTACAGAAGGAGCTGATGGCCCTGGTGCGTGAACCACCGCCAGGAGTTCAGGTTGACGGTGAATTGGCCGGTCAAAATTTAACCCAGTGGATTGTTCACATGGAAGGTGCAAAAGGAACACTCTACGAGGGCGAAAGATTTCAATTGCAGTTCAAATTCAGTTCGAAATACCCATTCGATTCGCCCGAGGTGACTTTCATCGGCGGTAACATTCCCGTTCATCCTCATGTTTATAGCAACGGTCATATATGCCTGTCGATCCTCACCGACGATTGGTCACCGGCACTTAGCGTTCAGAGCGTTTGTCTCAGTATCGTTTCTATGCTGAGCAGTTGCAAAGAAAAAGTGAGTATTCGAAAGAAAAAGCATTTGACCTTGAACCTTTTGTTCTGGTGCGAATGGAGCGAATGTATTTTTATGTTTATTTGTTTGGCCAAAAAAAATAGTCCCAGAAAAATATAAATTGATGTAATTTATCATTATTCCTTATTTGCAGAAAAGGCCACCGGATAATTCGTTTTATGTGAAAACCTGCAACAAAAATCCAAAGAAAACAAAATGGTGGTATCACGGTAAGTTGAGTAATCGGTTGGTGTTATTTTCTCTTTTATAATAAACAAAAAATCCATAATATATTGTAACGATTTATTGGGTCGCAGATGATAGCGTTTAATAGCAACGTTGTGGATAAGAACGAGCGTGGATCACTCATAGCCTACTCGAGACGAGAATAAAAAAAACATTCGTACGAAGATGTTGGAAGGAAATGGCCTTCCCTTGCATTGCAGCCATTCGGCAAATACGAAAAAAAAAAAAGAGAGCGAACAATCCAAGTTGTTGGAGTAGAAAACAAAAAATAATTATTATTAAATAGGTAATGAATTAAAAACAAATCCAATAAAATCTAATGTAACTGAACCGGAAAACGGCAGGCCGAGTGATAATGACACGTGCTACCCGGACAAAAACGAAATAACAAGAATGAGAAAGAGGATAAAATTAATTGCAAAACTAATAAGTAAATACAAAAAAGAAACTTATTCGATTAATGAAATAACTTCAACGGATTAATATCGAATCGAAATGAATTTTATGCAAAATAAAAATGCGTACCTCTTATCGGATAAAAGGTTAGATTTTAAGCGGATGGAGACACGAGAACGAGATAAAAAATAAACATTTTAATAAAGAAAAAAAAAAGCAAAACAATACCGGAAATGGTCTACAAATATATATTGAAATGAATATATTTACGGAACGAGATATGAGAATTTCGCGTTTGAATTATTAGCGTAGTAAATCCGTAACGTGGCCGAAATAATTCTGGATTTTGCGCACGAAGAAAGTTTAGGTCTGTATTTGTTGAAAGTGCGATTGCCGTTCGAGAAACAACTCTATTGACATAGCGATGTAGCACAATGTCCTTAAGAAAACAACAAAATGGAAAATATTTCGTTTCCGATCATTTTATCAATGTTTTCATTCAGTCGTTCTGTGTTTGCGATGGTGGAGTGAATAAAAAGTGAAACTATTTTAACCACATATTTTTGTCATTGATTTTTATCCGAAAATACAATAGTTTCAAGTTTTCCAACGATAATAAAATTTCTTCGATATCCAGCTTTGCCCCGGTTTTCGTTTACGCGTTAAATAGTTGTGGAAACTATATTCCATCGTTTTTATTACACTACGTGTTGTCAAAAAATATTCCTCTAAACCTTTTCTTCCGAAAATGGATGAATATATTTTTTTGAAGTTGACAATTTCAGGTTTATTCGATATCAAAACGTAAACTGACAGTCACTGAAGAATTTTGAACCGAAAAAAAACGATCTTTTCAAAGTACTTGGAAAGAGGAAGCTTTTTTCCTCAAAATTTGTTTTATAATAATCATTCCGGTTTTGTTATAAATTCTAAAATTTGAAAAGACAAAAATCAATTCATTCAAAAATTATGAAAATAAAATCATCAGACCTTACTCTACTTTTACTGGCCTAACGTGCTTTCTTTACATTTTTTCTCCATCCAGTATCAAAAGAAGGGCATTTTCAATCACGCTTCAAATATTCTATCGAAACCTTCGCTGATTTTCACACATTTCTTCAAATAGTTAATCTTCTGGTAAGCAAAATTAGTGTGCAATACATGCACACGTGTGTTGGATCATGAGTGACATGTGAGTGTAGTTGTCCGTGTACATCTATGTATTTTTGTATGTAATTCAAAATTAACACCGGATGTCATTTGAACTTTGGTCAAATAATCCCAACAGACAATGCGTGCGTGCGCATCCGCTAAAAGAGTCACTTTAACTTTAAAATGGCGGGAGGTTAACTATAGCATAATAAAATGCATGAAATTGGGGAATAGAAAAAAGTTCAAATACCGTAGATTTATTGAAATTCAATGACAGCTGCTTGTCAGTAAAGAAAAAAATGACTATAAATATTGGTGCTCATTTTCGAATACACAGACTCGGTCTGTGTATCATCGTCGTTGTTCTGATCGCATTATATCTTTATTCGGTACGTCAATCTTCGTACTCTCAAATTAACAACAAAGAAGTTTCATTAAGAAATCTTCTAGCTAGTGCAATAAAAGCTGCGGAAATCGGTGGCATCGAAGTTGTACGAGTTCACGATAATCCAAAATATGCAATCGAAAGTAAAGGAAAAACGAAAGAAGGTACTTATTTTATTTTATAATTTTTTAGGTTATCTCCCCCGATTTATGACCGCAGATTCAATTGAAATTGTAGTAAAAAATTGAATCGGTTTACAATAAAAATTTAATTTGAAAACCGAATCAAAACAATCCATTGATTTAATAATATCCACACAAAAAAAAATGTTGAGCGAAAATACGTAAAATATTACGAAACTTCAAAAAAATAGTTAATTTTTTGCCAAAATATAGTAGCAGCATATTTTCAACAATTAACTGGGGAGGAAAAATTTTGTTCCAACACTTTCATTTTGTACCTTCATTATAACAGTACAACAATCGATAGTTTATAGATAAATATTTTATAGAATATTTTGTCCAGATTAGTCCTGTTGGTTTCTTGTTCTTCTTCCGGTATTAGTTTTCGAATAGTGAACTATTTGGGGGAAATGTATGTTTTCAAACACCATCCAATCATCCGATTGCATAACTTAATTTTTTTTTTTTTTAATAAAAACAATATTTTTATTTCAAAGGAGTCAACGATCCAGTCACACTGGCCGACTACCAATCGCACTGTGCAATGTATCACTTTTTGTCGAGTGTCTTCCCCAACGTCAATATTATTTCGGAAGAACAAGCGCATAGCTGCGATCCCATGGAAACTCCAGACTTGAACAGAGCAAATAAAAATTCTGAAAACTATAACACTGTCAATGATTTAATTGTACAAGCTTCGGATGTTACGGTGTGGATCGATCCCCTCGATGCCACAAAAGAATTCACAGGTATTGTTATTGTCAATCATATCTATTCGCGAATGTTTTACATTCAATTGTCGTATGTTTTTATTGCAGAAAACCTTCTCAGTTATGTGACCACGATGGTTTGTATCGCTGTTAAAGGAATCCCGATTGTTGGTGTCGTCCACAAACCGTTTGTCCCAATACAGACGTATTGGGCGTGGGTTGATCATGGAGTTTCTACAAATTTGAAGAATATTCTATCTGTACGCAAAAACAATTTACTTTCTCAATTTATTATTGTAGACTTTGGAACAGATTTTTTGAAAAAATTGGTTACCTTGATGCTAAAATATGTCTTTTCAAGAAAAGCTCATTGAAAGTTTTAAATATCATTCTCAAAGGTACACAAAGTTTTGGTACGATTTCAACTTTACAAAATTTTTAATATCGGTCTAGGTGTTTTTTACTCAAGATTTTGAAAATCGTGAAACCCTGCGATGAGAAAGAAATGTATTTGTCTTTCGCTGCTGCTCTGATCGAAATGATTTTTAGTATATTATATTTTCCACAGCCAAAAGAAAAAACACCGGTTTTGATAGTTTCTCGATCCCATGCCGGACGAGTGCACAATGCTTCCAAAACTGCATTTGGTGACAATGTGAAAATTATTTCAGCGGCTGGTGCAGGTAAACCAATGCTTTTTATTCATAGAAAATATAACTTCTTTCTTCTCTTTGTAGATTAATTTTAAAAAATGCGTCATTTTAGGCTATAAATCACTGGAGGTTGCATCCGGAAATGCAACAGCATACATTCATATGACAAATATAAAAAAATGGGACGTATGCGCTGGCGCAGCAATAATCAAGTGAGAATTTATGCTCTATTTGAATTATTTACTTTTTCATAATTTGTAACTATGGAATATTGTTTCAGCGCACTCGGCGGCACCGTGACTTCGCTCTCCGGTGAGCCGATGACGGATTTTGGTCCTGGCAAGTCGAAAGTTCTCGAGCATGGTTTGTTAGCCACTATGGCGGATCACAGATGGTATCTCGATAAATTTCATTATCTTTAGGAGAGAGAAACGAAGAAGATACTGAATATTATGTTTTCGCAATATTCATGAAATTTCATTTGAAATGCAACATGCATTTTTCTATAAAAACGAAAATCACGATATTAATTTTGAGAAGTAAGTACAAGATTATACCGAGTGTCTTATTTAGAAAATTCTTCAGCAAGCTAGTCAAGCATTTTATTTTTAACGATTCTTTTTTGGTTGGTAAAATTGACCCATGTTTTGTCTATCTTTTTATTTGGCATAGTTTTTTTTAAAAGATCGTATTCCATTATAACAAACAGTCGATCGAGAATAAAGCACTGGAAAAATCAACGATTTTTTTTAACATACTTTGTGAAAAATGGACATTTTTTCTCTATACCTTCCCATCGCTTTGACACTTGGAGAATTTTTTTATATTTGAATCGTAACAAACCATTAAAGGATAAAAATATTTGAATCAAATCATGAATTTTACACTTTTTTACCGATTGAGCAATCAAGAAAAAAATATCATATTTTATGGACAATAACGATATTTCTTCAATTTCTTACTGGAACATATTCGAATAAAAACAGACTTTTTAACTCATCTAGACAAAGGTTATTTCAAGCAATGGTCATAAAAAATATGCTTTAACTGTATAGCCCTGCTTAAAAAATTCTATTGAAACCTAAACAAAAAAATTATTCGTGATCAACGGCGTTATTTGCTCAAGAAATAAACTATTCAAATGTTCCTTTTCGCTAGACTTTTTCAACGGGAGAGCGCGCTATTCAACGACTCCAATTCCATAAACTTCCTGAGTGACAATGAATCGGTAAAAAAGAAAACAATTCGAAAGTATCCGATTGCTTTACACTGTAAAAAAAAAGTTTTTAGCACCAAACAAAATACACTCGAGACAAGTAGGTACGGTTAGTAAAGGCAGGTGTAAAATTATTCAGAGAATCCTGACACTTATTTTTACGAAAAAGTTTTCCTACTTAGACACGAGGTTTCGATCCGACTTACCATCTAACCAACAACCAAATGATCACGGACGCTACCTGTTACACCATCATATTACTATTTTCTTTAAGTTTCAATTTTTATTAGAAAATTGTTCAATTTACCAATTTGCCAACGCAGTCAAACTGCACATTTTTCTGAATATTTTCAATTAGAATATGAAACAGCGCATTGATAATAATTTTGTTGCTAATCAATTCAAGTTGTTCAGTCATCGATGATATTGTTATATAAATAGAATTTGTACGTGACAATTCTCGAATTTGCGTTCGTCCCCTGGGCCATCATGTTGACTCATAGATTTTATTTTTAATAGCGCGAAACGAAGTCGCTTTTTAGCTATATTAACAGAGAATTAGTCAAGGAAATAAATAGTCAAATAATTTAGACAAAACGGTTGGTTGCGTGGACATTAAACAGATAATTATATTCTCAAAAAAGCATTAAATTAATAAAACGAAGGATTACATCGAGCTCCATTTTTAACATAAACTCGGTGAGATTTTATTCCGAGACACCGCTAATAAATCTACTTCACACTCGCGCATGTGCGCATACGACACAGACATGCACATTCAATACAACACTTGAATTAATTAATTCGGATCATTTTGAGTCTCACTATTCGTTTCTGGTCTTCTGTAACGCGATCGAGTTCAGCTACAATTCTTCCTGTTGTCTGGGTGATGGATAATTGTTTTTCTATCGTGTATCCATTTCTGCTGTTAATAAATCCTGATCCAACGGAGTCCTGGTTGATTAGAAGCTAGCCAAGTGAATCCTACATATCATAATATTCAATGTACGGATTTAACCAACGCTGCGATAAAAAGTTGTTGAAAAGCTTCTCCAGTAATTCCAAAAACTGTGTTGGATTAGGATTTTTTTCTGTATATTCTTTTTCCAGCAAATTCCGTACTAGAGTGGGGAATGTGACGTCAATTACGTGATCCGCGCTTGGAAAATCGTCATCGAAAATCCGCGCAGTATCTAAAAACCCCATGATAACATGACGAAACAAAGACACCATGCGATTTTCCCGAATAGCTTGCATCAGGAGCTTGAAGTCATTTTTTTCAGAATGGGTAACAACTACCACTGGAACTCGTGCAAACTTAAAAAAAATTTGGAAAATCTTCAAAGCAGCTTCTAACTCCACACTCGGGACTTTTTGACCATATAGAAACAGTTCGGAATTGATAATTTTTAATCCATCTATTTCTGGTACATCCGAATATTCGATTGATCTTTGAGGCTTGATCCAAAGAGACAATATGCCATCGTAAGTTTTTGCTGCTAATTGTATGATGTTCCTAGGCGGTTCGAGCTGTCCCGTTGATATTAAGCGGAAGAAAACTATTTCGCGTTGCCGGGCACTCATCTTGGATTTCAGCTCCTACATAAAAAAATTTGCATATTTATTAAATTCGGTCGTATATTCATAAGTTGATTATTGTTTATCAAATTAAAAGGGATAATGCAAACCACCTAGCACGGGCTTCGTATTCGTATGTCGAGGGTAACAACTTGCAACGATTTTTATCCGCCAGGAGACAGGATTCTGTTTTTCTTTTATTCCTTGGATACTCTTCAAATAAACGGGGTTCAACCTTCTTGGACGGGTTTCACGGGTCGCTGAAATATTATCTGGATGTCGATACAGGAGTGATATTTTTGGTGAAGATAAACCGATGATCGACTGCTGACTGGAAGTCTTCGGCAGTTGCTCAGTCGCGTTGAAAATTTTAGTGAAAGGGGATGGGGGGCAAATACTCTTGATAGTAACAGTGAATATTACTCTCAGAAATAGCACGATTGAAATACAGCTTCTCAGGTTGAGATAATGAAAAGTTTCAGTTAAAATTGCATGAAAATTGCAAATCGACCTTGATTTTTTTTTTTTCTTTTCAATTGGAAGAGAACAAAAGACTCCGATCTCGCTTACAGTAATAAATTATAAACGATTATTGAATATGTTACAAGATTCGCAGTTCGAGCGGATACTGATTTGGCCTTATTCCGTAACAACGAAACTATACGATAAAAATTGAACTTCAACATGGTTGATCGAAGTTCAATCCAAGTACATATTCTATGACGAACCAATGTTTAAAAAATTGAATAGACTGAATTGAGTATACCCCTGACGAATCAGCGAGTCCCAAAAAAATTCGAAAAAAGTCCCAATTGGGACTCGGGACTTAAGTGGACAAGTAAGACCCAAAATAAGTCCCTAATAGGACTTTTTTCTGTGACGTCATGAATCCCAAATCAGGAGTCAGAGTCCCAAACAGGGTCTTTTTTTGCGACTGACCTTGGACAAAATTCCCATCTCGCACCAAGTGAGGGGAAAAAGTCCTATTTGGGACTCACAAGTGAGTCTTACTTGTCCACTAAAGTCCCAAATTCCGAGTCCCAATTGGGACTTTTTTCGGGACTCTTTCCAGAGACTTGCTGATCCGCCAGGAACCGAATTCAATCCGAGGTCTTTTTTCATGACTACATTTTTTCAGTGAAGAAAACTATTATTTGCAATTGAAAACAGAATTTTAGGTAACAATACGGTCTTTAATCGTATTCTGTTTGAAATTTTCAAATAACTAATTCAACATCACGACTGGCACGACTGGTTATCAACACTGCCACCCTTACAATTAGCAGAAAAGCAGATAGACACGTTTTTCTTGAATATCCTTGATATTTCGAGAAAAATAAAAGTTACGTAATCTCTCTATCTTGTAATGTAAAAAAAAAAATATATAAAATTAACGTCAAATTTTGATTTTTGTTTCATTTTCAAAATCGATAATTATTGTTTGTTATTGTTCAAATAATTATAAATTCAAAAAAAGAGTAGAGTCCCAATCGAACGACAAATTTTATGTAGCTATAAGAAACTGGCCATAAACTAAGATAAGATTGAAGCAAAACGCCAACTGCCAATCTAGAGTCGTGTACAACAATCTCATATACCATAATGTCGAAGACAAAATCACTATTCCAGAATTTTAACAACAAGCAACGTGGTTTTGAACGATTTCCAAAAATTTCGAAATATTATTTTCTCGGTGTTTAATCAATTGCAGCATGTTTGTAGATGTTAAGGATTCCCATATGTTTTATTTATTTTTTCCCTCAGATTGTGACTAATTAATAAGTAAATGAATAAATAAAAACATGTTTGATCCTTATTTTTAGTCCCGATTATCCAAGTATTATTTACTTGAAGCGCGCAAATGTTTTGAGATAAGCTTTCCTCTGGACTGGACGAATAACACTCGTATCTTGGTGGAGTTCGTTAGAAAGTGACAGAATATCCCCTGGGATAAAGATAGAACGAGAGTTCTTGGTATCGGGAGTAGATGGCTTTATTATTATGACCGATATACATATAGTTCTCGGTGAGTGATACTACTAGAAAACTGGTAACATCTGTATGTAACACTAGTTAACCGTTTATTTTTATACGAAGAAATGTAAACACACAACATAACCTCTCCCACATATTTAAATGATTAAATGATTTTACTTTTCGTAGTGAATATTCTACGGCTGCTTATTAATAGACAATAGATATGCTGCATTGCTTTCTCGATCATGTCGCTATTATTTTCGCTGATTTAACCTGGTTCAACGTGTTCAGTACTCTTATTTGTTTTTCCGCTGTTATTGCTACCATCTGGGCAGGTCGATTAAATCGAGTAAGAAATTATGTTCTCAATGAAAAATTTTCTTTTTTACAACGGTGAATTCTCATTCCTCTTGATTTTAAAATCATTCGATCTTATTTAGGAAGAGAACAAAGATTCCGAAGATGAGGAAGACTTTCTTAAATTTGGATATCAAGCAAGATTTAAATTGGCTAAGCAAAAGCTAATAGAAAAAGATCTTACTCCACAGCAACGAAACAAGGAAAAAGAGTAAGGCCGATTCTTCATTTTTTTTTTTTTTTTTAATCCTTTATAATATAGTACCGGTAAGGTGAATAACTATTAACTGAATTATTTTATAACTACTTTTATGAAAACTATTTTTACAGGTCTGAATCGGAAACTCTCAACGCTGTCCTCAAATTAATACAAGAGCGTAATGATATTTTCTCATCTCCGACAATGGATGATCTTAAAGAACAATTGAGTTTATACAGAGCAGAGTGAAACACGGGTCGGATATTTTCAATTAAAATTTCATCGAATGACATTAATAATCTAATGTATGATTCAGCACGAATTATCCCGCATCGAATTCTCCTTCTTCTATCCTGCTGCAAAGAGTAATTTAGAATAACGTTTTCTTCTTTTTTCAATGACAATATCCTTGGTACTTGAAACTGCTCTAACAACAGCACGTTGCTCTGTCGCATATTCATAAGCAAAAAAAATTCACAATTTCTAAGAAATTTCAACAAAACCTGTAAAATGTCACTATTTTTCTGTAATTTTAAATCTAATACTTTTCAATTGCGTTGAGTCAACAATTTTCTGAGTATCTAACATATTACATCGGACAAAATTAATTTTAATCGTGTATTTTTAACGATTATATCATGCAGTAATAATAATACTCTTCTGTAGAAGAAAAAAAAATCGGAAAACCTTCAAATTTTTCTAAAATATTTCTCAATTGAACAAATTAATGGATAGTAAAAACGTGAAAAACTTGCTCCATATCTAATTAATTAATCAATCGTTAATTTTGAACGTTTATAAAATTCAATCTTCTAATCACAAATATTTGATAATTATAGATAACCTTAAAAACAATAATACATTATTAAAAAAAAAAAAAAAATAATTATTGTTACGTTTGCCTAAAATCGACAATGATTATCAAATAATGTGATAGGTGAAAAACCAATCAATCTCATTGAAATTATTATACACACATCAATCATTCGTTATAATGATTGAAATATTTTATTTCATTCAAAGGAATTCTCGGATTCCCGCCACGTCCGGTAAAATTTTAACCTCAAAATACAAAAAAAATGGTTTTGACACTGAACGTCCGTATCGTATCAAAGCGATATTAGAAGTTTATATTTATTTCTGTTTTTACGAATAATTTTTCATTTGTGTTATCAATGTGATCCGCGAATATGGTGCGATAAAGAATAACAAAAAAGCTACTTCAAAAATGAATACGACGAACACGATAAATTCGAATACTTGGAAAACAAAAATATTTGTTTCAAAAACAAAACAAGAAAAATGAAAAGAAACCAAAGATTTCCGGCATAAGAAATCATGTTTTAGATTCAAGTAGCAAACGATATAATTATCGTTAATGAATAATTCAATAACTACGGCTTAAAATATAATTCGTTTTAAAGTTTATCGATGCAGAATGTTAATAAAAAGTATTTACAAATTTGTTCCATCGTACAATATGAAAAGGATAAAGGATATTTGATGAGTCAATAAAAATGCATTGAAATTATTACAAGGAGATGTTGTTGGCGATGTAATATTAAAATTGCCGTCATGACAAGTGCTGAACACTTCATTAGTCTGATTACTGTAGCAAGTGCAAAAAAATTAGCTACGCTGCTGGTGGTCTGCTTTATTTTTTACCATGGCATAATCCACCTAATTTATGGTAAAATTCATTTAAATTCGTTAATATTTTTTTTATGATGATTGATTGGAAGAGAAGCTGGAAGTTGAAAGAAAAACAGCACAATTCATTAATCCAAACACTGACATGCATTAATTTTTTTATTTTGATTTTTTAATGAACCAACAAATTTGGTGATAAGAATTATTCATCTGTATTGAATATTTTTTTATTCTAGGCAGCGATTCTTGTAAATGGTTGTTACAAGAAGGTCGGTACAAAGGAGACAAAGAATGGCAGCCATATGGCTGCATGATGCATCACTATACTCAAACGTATGAAAAAAAAAAATCATAATATTTTTCACATACAATATTTTTTAAGAAACAGCCAACGATAAAGTTATATTTTAGTGAAAATTGTCGTAAAAACTGGTAGAAGTATCTGGAACTAAAATCTTTATAAAATTTGATATGCATTTTCAGGAATGAAAAATATCTGGAAGATTCTAAAAAAAGACAGAATACGGTGAAATATTACACAATTTTGAGACACTTTATAGACTATTTGAGAATTTCTTGTGAAAGAAAAAATCTCTTTTACCACATCTGCACGGAAAGTTCACTTTTCGGCTCCACGAAAGTTGAAACTTCCACAAAGATCTGGTGAAAAATAGTATACGCTACACGGGAGTAAAAAAAGACTATTTCAAATTGTGTGCTAGTCAATTTTGCCCATGATTTGAAATAGTCTACTTTGCCTTCTTTGTGGCGTAATTTTATACTATACAGGCGAACTAGACTATTAGAAGATATATTCTGTGGATCAGGGAATGTTCTTAAATTTTATTCCAGGATATTGGAAACTTGTGACCCTCATTAGATCAATTCAAATCAAAGAACATATAACAAAATTTTAGTGAATGAAACAATATTTCTAGATTTTTTTCGAACGTAGCATATTTTTCCAGAATAATGGAAAGTTATATAAGTTTTTTGATATCTCAAATAGAAAAGTTGACAATAATATGAAGGAAATTCGAAAAACAGATCTCATGATTATGAAAGAATTTTATAAACGTGCATCAGCTGATGATAGAATATTAATCTGTTTGGATTCATCATTTAAATTTAAATTTTAAACAATCCATTTTTTACCCTTGTATACAGGGATAACCTTTTTTTTTACTTCGAAAAGTAGGAGTAAAAATTATGGAGTAATTAAAAAAAAAAACTATTTGTATTCATCTGAAAAAAACTGTACTTATAACCTTATCTGAAATGAGCATTTTTACTGCAAAATTAATCAAAATCCTAAGAGCAGTATTATTTTTTTTTTTAAGTTGAATTTGCCTTTAATTCCAATTGACCTTTAATATTGTATTTTAATTTGTTCATTCTTTAAAAAAAAGGGACAGTCGAAGATGCCTCCGATATTTGGCTTTTATGGGCCACAGAAATCACTTCGTCTTCAGTGGAGATGCAAGAATTCGGCAACTCTACAAATCCTTTGTTTCCCAATTTGTGGTGGATGGAAAGCCGTCCGATTTCGCTGATTTGCCGACCCGTTCGGATCTTAATTTCAACGATGCACAGCTCAGACTTAATGTACAATTTCTTTGGAGGCCCAGACTAGATGATTCGATGATCGAAGATTTTCGTAGTTGGATGGTACCGCAAAACATTTCTATAGTCATTTTTTCCTTCGTGGTTTTACTCTCGAAGAGTTCGAAAATGCTGAACACACCTTTAAACATTATTTCGATTAACATTTTGTCATTTTCCAAAATTTCTGAATCCAACAAAAATTTGACTACTTTCTGTCATCCAAAGTCAGATAATAATTTTGAGCATAGACGAAACATTTGTCAAATGTGAAAAAGTGTAATGATACAGATTTTATCGTTCATTTATTTTTTATACTTATTTATTAATTCAATACTCGTTTATTAATTTGGTACTTTTGATATTTATTCTTGCGGTTATATTAATCTTTGTTCAACATTCACTAGACAGGAAAAGCACCGAGCATGGTCGTCGCTGGCTGCGGAGCGGAGGATATTCAAGCCAACAATGCAAGTGATTCTCAATTGTATGCCGAATACAGTACAGGTCTTGTACGATTGGTTCAACCAGCCGATGAATTAGCGAGAAAAGGTGGCCGATTTTTGTGGATGATACAAGATCCCATAGTCAAGGAAATATTGCCGGCTCATCTTTTAGGCATAGACAATAGACAAATAAACGTGTGCAACAAAGCTGCCAAAGAGGTGAACAATTTAGAGAATTCTAAACTTGGAAATGCCCTCAAAAATTAGTTTAATATTTAAACTGAAAATCCACCATTTTTATTTTTGTACGCAATATTTATGATAATGAGGAAAAAACAATTCAATTTGAAATCTTTTCAAATCGGGCTTGAAATAACGAAAATTTGAAATCGTACAATTTAGATTGTTCATTACTTGAATATTGCTTTAGATTCTATTGCACAGTGGAGCTCAGCTCTGGGAGAGCAGTCGTCTAATCGGAAGTGGAGTTCTGGAACAAAGTCCTGATGGATATCTTGCTAGTCCTCTGTCACTGCGTCACAAAGTTCAAATATTATTAAACACCCATTGCAACGATCATATGAACTTTGACGATGGCAGTTGTTGCAGCTATCCAGAAACTGCGACAACGCTACAACTCCTCACTTTATCGGCCCTAGCGATCTGGTAATTTCTTTGTTGATTTGAGAGAACTCTAGCTGCAGTACTAAAATTAAAATTGACCGCCGTACGAATAGACTTACAAATTATCTTACCATGATTATTATCTTATTATGACGAAATAAATCAAGTTTACCCAGGGAAACATATAATTGCATTAAACAATTGTTTCTTTGTAATATTCGCAGCATAACGATGGGTGCGAGTATCTGGTTGTATAGAAAGCCATGCCATCAACGTGCGGAAGTAGCTTATTCGCGAATGGCATCCGAAGACATCGAAGAAGCTGAGGAATCAAATGTGAACGAGGTTTCGTCGAAAACAGAGCCCGTTCCTACCCAAGATTTTTATACCTTGATGACTTCACTAGCGCTTTTGTCAACGATACTCGCATATTTTTACCTGTGCGATCGTACGAATTTCTTTATGAAAGAAAACAAGTATTACAGTGAATTCAGCTTTTGGCTGCCTCTCGGTTACATTCTTGCACTTGGACTTTTTTTCACGGAGGATTGCGAACGTGGACCACGAGCACTGAATCGTGAACAGACCGACGAATGGCGTGGACTTATGCAAGCCGTTGTACTTATTTATCACGTTACCGGAGCCAGTAACGTATTACCAATTTACATGCATCTTCGGCTTATCAACTCCGCTTACTTATTTCTATCCGGATACGGACACTTTTGTTACTTTTGGCAAACCGGTGATGTCTCGCTCGTAAGATTTGCGAGGGTAAGTTCGGACAAAAAAATGTCGAACGACTGTAAACACAAAAAACAAAGAAATGTAGACGAATGTAAAACTTAATCAATGGAAACAGAATTCGGATTGAGAGATTCAAATCAGATGTTCATCATTTTCATTTTCATAACTCATTATCGACGAAAGTAAATTATTTTAATTATTTAACAAATTCAATCAATTTCATTTAATCATTTATTATTATTATTATTATTATTATTATTATTATTATTATTCTTATTAGTCCAATTATTGATTGATTCAGTCCTAAAATAACAGAAATAGAAATTCGAAATGATAACCGAGTACATGTTTTCTTGATGAGATTCTGAATGACTAAAGGAAGGAATACGTTTCATGTTACAGGTTCTTTTCAGATTAAATCTGCTCACAGTAACGCTCTGTCTTTGTATGAATAGACCATATCAATTTTATCACTTTGTCCCGCTTGTCTCATTCTGGTTTCTCGTCGTTTACATACTGGCTTGGTTACCGCCACGAGTACATTCGGGAAGTCTTGCAGAACACGGTCCACGAGCTTTACTTTATTTGGCATTAAAGCTTCTGGGACTTGTGTCGGTGATAACGGTTCTATACATGTCTGAGGTAATAATTTCCTTATTTTCATGAGTCGAAAGTCTTTCTCATAGCAACAACTTGAAGCTCAATAGAGAGGAGAAACTGCCCAATCTTGAGTATGAATATGGAGCGTGAATTGCCTTTATTTTAAAAAACTATTTTTATTTTTATTAAACTACTTATATGTTTAAGTTTTGCTTTTTGGTCGGAATATTTTAATCCAATAATACCGAACTTTTTATACTCAGATTTTTAAACAGGATCCAATGATTAATCGTTTTTTTTCCTTGTCTTTCAGGTCTTTTTCGAAAAAGTTTTTGTAACGAGACCGTGGAAAGCTTTGTTCGTAACAGTGGACGACGATATACGCGAATGGTGGTCACGCTGGCGCGTCGATCGGTACAGCGTCGCGTTTGGTGTTGCATTCGGCGCTGCTCTCTTGGCACTTCAGAGAATCGATCATGTTCCCGGTACCGCTCTCGCACCGTTTCTGGCTCTTATTTCGCTTGCGGCTTACACCACTTTTACGATTCTATGCTTTTCTGTTTCTGAATGCGAGGAAATTCACTCTTACGTCGTTTTCATACCGGTAAATCCATGTTTCATTTTTCCTTCATGCAACGAGTATTTTTCACACGAGTGTAAAATTTGATTTTGAAAAATCGATATAACCGTTTGTATTTTCAAAGATTTGAGTTTTTTTTTTCCCCTTTATTTTTATCTATTTAATCAAAATTTTCTCTTAATATTCTAGATCGTCGGATACATCGTGCTCAGAAATTCCTCTCTAGCACTTCGTGGTAAACACTCCGTCCTCTTGGCGGGACTTGGAAGAATAAGTCTCGAAACTCTCGTCAGCCAAGGACACGTATGGCTCGCTGCCGATTCTCATGGTGTCTTAGTTCTACTGCCTCGTTTTCCAGTTCTGAATCTCCTCGTTACATCGTTTATATTCATATGTGCCAGTCACGAGGTATTATAGTTTTTCTTAACTGTTTGCCTGTACACCTTATTTCCAACACTCTTTTTAGCCTGCACGATGTTGCGAATCTGCAACGACCGTTGAAATTGAATATTTCATTTGATTTTATTAGTTTTTGTCAATTCATTAATTATTAAAAAATTATCCTCTAAAGGATATGGAAAAAAATTGATGAATCACTGAATTGATGGATCTCAGTTATTAAAATTTCAATTTATATTTCAGATTCATAGGTTAACGCACATATTAGCACCGTATGCGGTGCCAAACGACTGGCGACTAGTGGCACGGAATTTGCTGCTTTTCATCGCGGTCCTCGTACCAATTGGGATTCACGATGGCATGTTCTGATCTGATCGACTATTCAAAACGTTCCGACAAGTAGGCGCAAAAAAAATGGAATCTCGAGGAGCAAATCACTCAGAAACAATTCTATATATTTATTTATTTATTTATTATATACAAAAGAGCAAACTAGGTAAGGTAAAAGGTTGGGTGAATGTTGATATTTATTGAATTATTGCAAGACTTTCAGCGCGTGATCGCCATTTGGCAGTTGAAAATCTGTCTTTAGATTTGAAAAAATGAGATCCCATTGGTTTTTCATGAACTACGCCGACTTGAAGCATCCATTTCCTTTGAGCTTGCACCCTCAATTGTTTATGAAATGGAAAGTGCAAGGCATAGAATATAACGATTTTTTTACTGCGACACTTTCAAAAATTTGGGCGACTACAACGTTGCATTCTAAGGATGTGAGTTTCAATACCGAAGCTTAGGCACAAATAGTAGTGGGCGCAGTACAAATATTGCTGCAATTTTTTCACACTTCATTTATGACAAAAAAATTCAGGCAGTGTTTTTACATAGAATTCTGTTTTTCAAGATGACGTTAACCCCTTCACTGGTTGACGCGCCATATGCCAAACTTAGGCTTTTAATCGTATACTAAATTGAATACCAATGGTATTCCTGAGTTTTTTTACATCATTGATTGAGATATTGACAAGATATTCCGTACATTTTTATTTCTTCCTTCACAAGTTCGCAATATTTTAACAATCCGGAGTGTGCTACGAAAAGGCTGCGCAAGGGGACTTGATTCTTTCGTTTTGTTTTATTTTTCAATTTTGCAACACTTGTTTGGTTTAAACATTATTTTCAAGTTTAAAACGATAAAAACGATTGCAACTGAGGATAAAATCATTTCTATTCCTTGATTGATCGCCTAGCAAATCAATTTTGATGACATACGTGTTTTTTAGCGTACAAAGTAATGCTTTTTTGAATGTTTTTAGGTCTTCAAGATTAGTAAGAATATTTTACGGATTCAAAAACTTTTTTTGCAATATTTTCATCTACCAAGAATGTCGACCTCATTCTCCAATTGATCTACCAGTAAAGGGGTTAAAAAAAGAATAATAAGCTGTTCGAGTTATTTTTCTGAAATCTTGTGCATATATTTAGTGATTCTTTAGGAGTAGGTACGAATTTTTTGCGATATAAAATATTTATCAAGAACTTTAGGAACGTTTTTTGAAGATTATGTTTTTATAGAAGTGATCACGATATCTCAATAACCAACCTATTGAGTCGAAACGATTATTACTTTTTTTTCTAAGACCAGTGAAAAACATAGTAAAGATCGATAGTCAGAGTTTATCGTGCAATTTCATGCGAAAATACCTATTTTTTATCTGGTTTTGGTCCCATTACTCACAACACTGATGCAGCTTAAGAATATTTTCGTTTTTTATATTTCGTATGCATAAAATGTCCGGCAAGCTGGTCGCCAATCAAAAGTTTTTACCGTGCACAGTTTTACTTAATCGCACAATTTTTCTAAAAAAAAATTGTACCTGCTAAAGAATCCGTAATCACGTGAACGAAATTTCAAAGAGAAAATAAACTGATTTAGAACTATCTTAAGCATATAAATTTAGATTAAATTCTTTTTTCGACATGGATAATGATTTCGATATAGGAAATTCGAGGAATGACTTGAAATGTGGTGAGGCATCAAAACAGTTCGAGCATTTTTTCTATCTTACTCTTTTATTGATAATTTACTCAGGTGCAAAGTGATACGTTTTCATGTACAAAAATATTGAAAATAAACCAATATTCGTAGAATCTTAGCGTATTGTATAGTTATTTTTTTTTTCTGCAACCCTGTATATAAACTGTAAAGATCTTTCATATACGTATGATACAATTGCAATTATTTAAAATAATAACGCATTTTCTGCCTGCAGAAAAGATAATTCTCTATTTTTTTTTGTCTCGAATATTTTCAAACGAGTCAACAAATTGGAGTAAGTTTTCAAGCAAAAACGTTTAAAAATTTAGCTGCATGAATTCATTTCGATTCAGCATATTTATTTTCAGACAAAACAGAAAAATGATTGAAAAAAATGATATTCCTAATACATAAGATTAATCAAATGATGCTTTTCGGTTTGTCGTGTTTAACTTGACTAGTGTAAACGTCGTAACCCAATGATATCGTGTTATCATACAAAACTCTATATCTCGTTGGTAATATGTAAAAATTGATTAATTGAGCAGGTGGCCAAACTACCCATTCAGCAATGTATAATCTATGAGCCTTTTCACGTATTTCCTCCTTAAGCTCGGACCAATTGCTCTTCTCAAGAATACCAAGTGTTATAAAAAACATCGCGATGCACAACGGCGAACAAACTAGTTGGTCTATCACTACTTTTTTCACTACGATACCGATTGTACGTCCCGGCAATCTTTTGTCCAAGTATCGGTACCAATGATGACAAATTATTCCTACGGACATGCCCGATATCGCCATGTTCCTCGTGCGATTCGGACACCATCGTTCCCACTCACCCTGCAAATAGAGGATGCATTAAGTTTATTATCAAATTTTTATGAATCCCATTAGTACTTAATGATATAAAATTTTGAATCCAAGTTGCTTCTCCTATACTTTGTCAATCCACCTTTTGTTTATTTTCTTGAGAAAATTTTTTGTCAAAAATCGACAAGTCAAATCTTTTATGAAGAATAAATAGTAAAAAGTAAAACTATGTTACGAGAGTATTTTTATTTTCTTAACTTCATTCAACCTTCAACAATTAAAAGAACCAGCTGGAAAGATTTTGTTTTTCGCTATTGATAAAATATCAAATATCATATTGTATTTGGAGTAGAAATAAAATCTGAATATTTCTCTTCTATTTTAAGGAATGAATGATAATGTTCATTCAATGGACTTTGAAAAAAAATTCCCATGAGACAATTTTTTGGCCTTGAACATGTGTAATTTCTCGGTGCTAAATATTATTCTTATTTAAATAATTCCAAAACTATTTTTAAACAGTACAATCATCATTTCGACACATTGATATAAAATAGCATACCTTAAGAATTTCATAGTGTTGTTCAAGGATATCACCGACAGCGGACAAAGATATGGATATTCCAACATTTGTGTAGAAAAGATTTTTTGGTGAAAACAATTGTTCCTTAATAACATTAACTCTCGTTAGAAATAATCCCATACCACGAGCGATGTTCATTTTCTATAATATCAGACATATTTTTTGTTCAGCGATAGGAATTTAAAAAAATGTGGGATCATTATTTCTTCAGAAGATATCGGAGAAGAGCAAAATCATTGATCAAAAGGTCGAAAGGTTAATGTTCAGCAAGATTCGAACGACACGTTCTAATGAAATTGATGAAGGGAATAATTTTTCAGTTGCATTTCTCAAAAGTGGCGTTGGGTTTTACATTTGATAATAAAACGTTGAAAGATAAATATATACGTACGAAGAAATTAAAGCAAAAAAAATTGTAATCGCGCGCGCGATTCACGCGACATTCGAGGACAAAAACTTCGCAGTTCTAAAAGTCCGTCATCAGGATTGTTGACGCTAGTACTTCAATTTTTTATTATCTATAAGATATAATGCTAAAAAATTGCATACTTATATAAATTATGTCAATTGTAAACTAAAAATAAATATAAAAATCCTATCTACTGTTTTTAGAGGTTAGAAGCATCGTGTTAAGTCGTCACTAGACGTCGCTACGTTCGCAATTTTTCGAATAAAGTAATCCTTATCAAAAACTCTGTTCTTGAATAGTTATACAGGTTACACGAAAGCACTGATTACATAAAAAATGCACCGGTAATCTAAACTGCTATTTCTACAAGTTTGTTTTTTGTTATTAAAAAAAAAAAACTGTGCGGTGCGAATACTTCATCTCTTTGCGTCCACTTTGACCGCAGTTATTTCGGGTTATTTGATTGGACAGTTCTTTTGGTACAAACGGTACAAACCAATCAAACAACGCTACCTCGCATTTTAATGAGAGAAAGCATAAATAAATTGAAAAATACCTAAACTGGTTTTTTCCACGCGTGCTTCTCAGAAAAATCAATAACTTCATCCAACAAACTTAACAAATACATTTAAAATTATTTTCATCTATTTGTTGACTTATTTAAGTTGGAAGAAATTCTGAAGCAGCGTGATCCGTTTACCGGCAGGTGTTCGTAACTTGACCTACGTATTACGGGAAGCCATGTTTGTTCAGTCAGCGCCTTTCATCCGGTACACGCGGTGTCGTCACGTCTTTGGCACGACGTTCTTATCGCGTTAGATTTTATGACAAAAAAAAGCGTTGCGAATATTCGTGAACTTATTGTTATTTTATGGTGATCGAGTGAATTATTACGAAGGATTGGACGATGGCGAGATTTGCTCAGCGTCCCGAGAACGCCCTAAAAAGGGCTAACGGTAAGTTTCAATCATAAACGCCGCATCACACCCCTTCGTAGAATTTTCATGTCCGAAACGCTTTGCAACATGGCCGATATTTCATCTTGGCAAATGGAATAATCTTTCTAGCTTTGTCAACATCAGTAACACCGAGATTTTTCCGGTTCCCGTTTCATTGAAGTACCCTAACAGAACATTCCAAGAAATTCATGAACTTGTAGACCTTTTTACTTGGCTCATATTTCTACTTGACATATGTCTAATTTCTCTAGTAGCGTTTTTTTTACTATTTCGTAACAACATATTTTTTAAGTTTTCAAACAACTCGGAAACGAAAAAACCGTTAGCTATTATTTATTTGCATTACAACGAACTTTCAAGATTTTCACGGTTGTCATCGTTTGAATTCCTTTTTTCTATTGTGAAATGTATTTGATATCCTTAATTAGTGCATGCTAAGCAGCATCTTTCGAATTTTTTTACATTTTCACAAGAAGATGATTGATTGTTGCTGAAGACATTTTTGTTAAATGATCTGTAAAATGAAGGAAAGATATATTTTCAGGGTGGTGTTCAATGAGACAAATAAATGATTGTATTATAGATATATTTCTATTTATGTAACAACTTAATAGAACAATGAATCTTGATTTTATAATGCTGGTTCATATTAACTGAAAGAAAATGATGCAGAATTCTCCAATGATTTGATGCAATCAAAAACCAAATGAGAAAGAATCTTTAAATATTTTAATAATAATTGAGGCTACAAATTTCTAGATACCAAAGCAATTATTTGATTCCAACAAAATATTTTGTTTATAGAAATCCAAAATTGTCATTCCATTGGCATTGAAGCAATAACTTCCAATATTCATGTTTAGAGTTGTCAATGAAATTTTCAATAATTTTTTACCTTTTTTTAGGGTGTCTATTTCGTGGCACTAATGCATTCTATAGAAATGTAATTAGCCAGGAAAATATTTGTTTCGTAACATGTCCAAAAGTGATCAAACATGAGACATTAACTGATTCATGCCCATAAATATGATTAAATAAAATCTCAAGAACATAATTTCATATCTAAAACTGTTTGTTGTGTTCAAAAGTTTTCCTAAATCGCTTTCGAATGGGAAAACTCGTTTATTATGTTGAATTTTATATCCTTAGAATGCAAAGAAAATCTGTACTGTCATTGAATGCATCAAAATATCTGTGGAGTATTCGGTGAAGATCTCCAACGATCTTCTTTGGAAATAAAAAAACTTAATCATATTCATTTGAAATAATATGAAATGAGTAATTGATAATCAAAAACATAATCTTATTCTTCAAGTATGAAATTGTTTGGTGATAAGTATTGTTGGCTGTGATAAAGTAGTATTATTTAATTCTATTCCCTCATTCAAATTCTATATGGAAAGAACCTAATTGATATTTCAATTGACAGATACTTCAGTTGACTATTTTTATGTCAGAAAGTCTGTTAATTGTAATCCGAGATTATTAATGGTGGTTAACAGGATTTATCATCGACCAGTACTTGTAATACATGAAATTATTTTGCATAAAGACATTTACTTCAAAATTTCAACGTTTCCACTACAAATAAAATTTAACTGATTCAATAACACATCGTTGAATGATGGGTTGTTTTTTGTTCTTATAGAGTTCATTGAAGTTGGAAAACCTGCGAGAGCTTTGGACACGTTGCAAGAGATATTCCGGAACAAAAAATGGACGTACAGTTGGTCGGAATCGGTTTTGGAGCCGATAATGTTCAAATATCTGGATTTGTGCGTAGAGTTGAAAAAATCGCATATAGCAAAAGAGGGTTTGTTCCAATACCGCAACATGTTTCAATCCGTGAATGTTGGGAGTTTGGAAAATGTTATCCGTGGTTACTTGCGCATGGCGGAGGAGAAAACAGATGCTGCACGGAAGCAGAGTCAACAAGCGGTAATAGACATCGACGACCTCGATAATTTGGCAACACCGGAGAGTATTCTATTGACGGCGGTGAGCGGTGAAGACGCTCAAGATCGTAGCGATCGCACGATTCTAACTCCATGGGTTAAATTTCTCTGGGAATCTTATTGTCAATGTCTCGAGTTGCTGCGTACGAACGCTCACGTCGAGACGCTTTATCACGACATAGCTCGTATGGCTTTCCAATTCTGTCTCGAGTACAATCGGAAGACAGAATTCCGCAAGTTGTGCGAAAAGTTGCGCAAGCATCTCGAGGAAATATGCAAATTGCCTCAATTGGTTTCGAACGTATCGATGAACAAGGCGGAAACGCAACAATTGAATTTAGAGACTCGTTTGAATCAGCTTGATTCAGCTATACAGATGGAACTTTGGCAGGAAGCTTATAAAGCGACCGAAGACATTCACGGTCTAATGAATCTTTCGAAGAAGCTTCCGGTCCCTAAGACAATGGCGAATTACTATCAGAAGCTTGC
Organism: Campoplex capitator; assembly: GCA_037576405.1. NCBI lineage: Eukaryota > Metazoa > Arthropoda > Insecta > Hymenoptera > Ichneumonidae > Campoplex > Campoplex capitator. Next base: position 4,506,605 of record JARBWI010000015.1, read on the forward strand.
TATGGTCTTTTGGAAAGCAGGAAATTATCTGTTCCATGCAGCAGCATTGTTCAAGCTGTTGCAACTTTCCCGGGAGATGAAGAAGAACATGTCGCCAGAGGAACAGCAGAGAATGGCCAACAGAGTACTGTTGGCCACACTCTCGATACCGCTGCCATCGGCTCATCCGGAGTTTGATCGTTTTATCGAAACGGACAAGAGTCCTTTGGAGAAGGCCCAAAAATTGGCTGTTCTCCTCGGTCTTAGTCAACCTCCGACAAGGGTCTCACTTTTGCGCGACATTGTTCGTATGAATGTCGTCAATTTAGCCTCGCCTCAGCTTCAGGAGCTTTATTCTTGGCTCGAGGTTGAATTCCATCCCCTTCAACTTTGTACTCGCGTAAATTCCGTCATAACTACGTTGCAAGTCGACGAAACATCGCCACTGGCACAGTACGTTTCAGCTCTGCAAGATGTTACTCTTGTACGTCTGGTGCATCAAATTTCGCAGGTTTATCAGACAATCCAATTCGCCCGGTTACTCGAATTGGCCAAATTCACTACCGATTTTCATCTGGAACGTTTGTTGGTACATTGCGTGCGTTACAACGACATGCAAATTAGAATAGATCATGGAAAGCGTTGCATACACTTCGGAGTCGATTTGAGCGAGGCTCAACGCGAAGATCATCCGGATGGACCTGTTTTACAGGCCATGCCTTCTGAGCAAATCCGATGTCAGTTGGTCAACATGGCGACTGTATTGCATCGTGCGATTAACGTAATTTGCCCGAACAAGCGCAAGCAGGAGAGAGAAAAATTGAGGGCATCCCTGGTGGCTCTCTATCACGAGACCAAGGTAAAAGAGCATCATCGTGTTCTTGGACGGCAGCACATAATTGAGAAACGCAAAGAATATATCGAGCAGATAAACACGATAAGAGAGGAAGAGGAAATGCGACGACAGGAAGAACTTCATCGTCAACAAGTTTTAGCGGAACAGAAACGACTGGAACAGGAGCGCGAGGAGAGGGAGAGAAAACGCCAACAGAGCGAAATACAGCAGATCAAGGATCGTCATCTCAAAGAAAAGATGCAACAAATATCGCAAACTTCCCACGGACAAAAAGTCCTTAAGAAATTGGACGAGGACGAGATTAAGAAATTGGATGCCGAGCAAATCGCGGCCAGGGAAGCCGAGGAATTGCAAAAAGAACGACGCGAAATGCAACAAAAGCTCAAGTCCCAAGAGAAGAAGGTGGATTATCTCGAGCGTGCCAAGAGAATCGAAGAAATTCCTCTGTTGGAAAAAGCTGTTGAGGAAAAAACCGAACAAGCTAAACAACGTTGGGAGCAACAGGAACAGGAGAGAATTCTTGCTGCGATTGAGGAACGTCGACAGGCCGTTGCTACGCGCGAAAGAATGGCGCGAATGAAAGAAGATCACGATCAATTCTTGGCTAAAATACTTGCCGAACGTAAGAGCGTTTATCTTGAAAAATTGCACGATTTTGAAAAAATGCTCAACGAAGAAAGAGCCAAGAGATTGCTGGAACGTAAGATTCAACGTAAAGCTGAAAGAAAGGCCAAATGGGAGAAGGAAAGGGCCGAAGCTGCTGAACGTAAGAGACTCGAAGAATTACGCATTCGCCAGGAAGAGGAGAAGAAACGAATGGAAGAAGAAAGGGCCAAGAGAGAGGAAGAGGATCGTGCTAGACGCGCTGAAGAAGAAGCTCGCGAGGCCGAAAGACTCGCTAAACTCGAGAGACAGGCCGAAATTGTCAGAGCCAGAGAGGCCGATATCGAGCGAAAACTCGAGGAACAACGTCTCAAGGACCAAGCCAACGACTCTTGGCGACCTGGAAGAGGATCGTATAATCGCGAACCTCCTTCCTCTAAAATTTCGAGTATGTATTATATCAAGTTTCCTTTTCCATGAGTCGAAGATCCTTCGTAGCGCGACTTATCCTTACCGTTTGAAAACTATCTTTCTTTGAACTTCATTCCTATGACGCATAAGGCTATCCATAGATTTTTCGAAACACATTTTTCTAATAAATTTTGCTCTTACTTTTCAAGCCGCTGGCCCCGGAGAATCCGGTGTCTCTTCTTGGCGCAGTGGGCCGAAAGAGTCTGCGAGGGACGACGATTCTAAAGACACTTCCGACGATCGATTCAAACGCAATGAAGATCGTTTCAAACGCATCGATCGCGGCAATAATCCTGATGACGAAGGTCGCAGCAAACCGTGAGTTCATGCTGTTCCAATATTTCACACCACAAGTGTTTTTACCGCGTTTGATAAATTCATTTGTTTTCATTATTTCGATAATTAATTTCGAAAAATGGATAATAGTCATACAATTTTTTTTCTCAATGGTCTACAATTTTTTTCACTTGTCGGTTATTTTAGTTGGTTCAACGCACCGAAATCCAGCGATCTGAGAAGCGAACGAGGAGAACGAGGCGAACGAGGAGAACGAGGAGAGCGAGGAGAACGAGGCGATCGTGATCGTGGCAGGGATGACAGAGGCAGAGATGATCGTGATAGACGAGACGATAGAGGAACCAGCAGTTTCGACAAACCATCCTCTCGAGGAGCAATGGTAAATTCAACAAAAATAAAGAAATAAACAAAAAGCGTGTTACGAATGAATTCGACATGACAGAAAAACTCTTTTTCGACTTATTATATTAAAAATGTTGAAGTTCGTTTGATAACATGCAAAAATTGGGTATTTAAATTATACTATGCGAATCTCATCTAGTGCAATTCTCAATAAGTAAAGAAAGAAACCTTTTTGATAAATAGACTAATTTTGAAGTAGAAAAAAATGGAAAATTTTTGGCTCCTTTTATAATGCTTCTTTGCTTTTAATTTTTCGTAATACATAATTTTTTTACATTCATTTGGTATTGTTTTTTTTAGGGTTCTAGCAGTTGGCGCGATTCCCGTGGTGCGGAGCCTCGTCCACCGATGCCGCGTCGACAGGACGATCGTATGCAACGTCCACTTGGTCGCGATGATCCTGACAAACCGAAATTCCAGAGTTTGCGTTCTTCAGGCGCATCCGAATGGCGCCGAGGTCCTGAAGCTTCGCAAGATTCTCCGAAAGAAATGCCGCGTCGCGATCAACCGTAAGTTTGTCTAATTTTTCTTGAGAGGTCATAAATTTAAGAGTTTTAAAAAAATCCAATATTCATCAAAAAGAAAACTTGAAATTTTTTTTTCACCGTTTGCACAATAAGTCAAAATGTTTCTTTCATTTTGTGTATGATTTGTATTTTCTCTAACAATTCTTAACTCGAACAAGTAAAAAATAAATTGAGTTTGAAAGGAGAAAGAATCTTGGTGAAAAATTGTAAACAATAATGAATTCCTAAAAAATAACTGGTGCAAACATGAATTATAGGCATCCCGATGAGCGCAAGGACGAAATAAGATCGAAGCCCGTTGAAAAGTCGGATACTCAAGCACCGGAAGAAGATGGCTGGTCCAAAGTTGGAAGTAGACGTTAATAAAATATCGCACTGTAGACATTCATCATCGTATTTTTTTTTTCGCGATCACTAATCGTGCGCAATTATTCTCCATTATAATCGGAGGTGACGATCGAAATACTAGAAATTATGAGGCCGATATCGATTTTTCGATTTTCCAAGGTAAACCCTACGTATATATATATATATATATATATATCAACATATATATTTTTTGTTTTTCCGGAACGTAAAGATGTCCATCAATGTAAGATTGGTTCATGACTCGAAAACAATACCATTGTGTTTTATTTTATGAAAGTATTTTCGCCCATTCGTCAATTTATAAGAATTGACATGACGTTTTTTTAAATTTCGTACGCAGCACGGCGAAAATAAGCACATAAAAATAAATCGTCGAAACCATGATTTTTTTTTACGTATTACATATATATATATATATGATCGAACGATGTTACGGTTATTGGCCAGGAAAATCAGCAGTAAATGTGAGAACTGCGGTTTATCCTTCGAGAGGATTTTTTTGAACGGTTTTCGTATTTGTAAGAATGAAGAAAAGTCATGTCGGCTGCTCCATCGGTCTTGGTATCGCAGCTTTGTGAAAATGAGCCTCGCGATGTTAATAAAGTTGTCTTGTATCTTAAAACATACTTTATCTCATTGAAATTTTTTTTTTTTTTTTTATACGACCTTTAATCCTGATATTCTTATAATGAATTCATTCAATGACAAAATATAGTACGAATGCTATGAAAACGAAAAACTGGATTATTATTGTGTACCTTTTAGTAATTGAAGATCCTTGTTTTAGAGAGTTGAGAAGCTGAATCTTCAATCAGAAATTATTTCGACCTATCTCAAAAATAATTTGTGGCTGTATCGAACTTAATATTTGGTCAAAAAAAACGACATTTTTTCTGGCCAACAAATTTTTTTCTCAGCGTGTTCACATGGGGTCAGAATGACTCCATTTTAGGAAGTATTAATCAGAGTGACAACTTGCGGCTTATAATCGAGTGGTAAAACGAAAATCTTGTGGATGTGGACCTGGGGTACTTCGCACATGTTGCTCAAGAAAAAAAAATCAAGAGTCAAAAGAGAATTGACCTTGAAGGAATATCGAGCGGTGGACACACGAATTCATCTCGAACATGAAAAAATAAAACTTGAATAAGCGTATATTTTTATTGTCAGTTGTCAGTTTAATAATTCACTCGAAAAGTCAAAAAAATCTTGCATCTCTTTCATCATCATTCTTACAATTCAATCGCGTAATAAATAAGCATAAAATATACGATACATCTCCCGTACAAAAGGAACCTTCTATGTACACGTTCTTTACATACGATTAAAAATACGTTTGTTTACATTAATTAAATAGAAAGGCGAGTGAAATTTTGAAAATTTTCGATACAGCGTTCTCTGCATCAGAGCGAGCGTTCTCCCCGCTTAAAGAAATATATCAGAGTGAAATTTTATAAAATTTGTTATCACCTTCAAAAGCTTCGAAATTTTTTTATTGATATCAAGAATATCGTTAATTTCGGGTTGTTTCTGTAGTGAAATTTAGCGAGTATAATTTTTAATTGGCTTATGTCTTTCTGATAAAAATCCTGTACTAATAAAACTTCGAGTACAGATAGAGTATTTCGGACTTAATTTTTTTTGCCTTGCTCTCGCACAAGCTAAATTGTTATATACGTAGAAACACAAAGATAAAAAATATCTCATCCATCGTACGTTCAACATTTTAAAAAGTTTCTTTTTTTCAGTTTTCGTAAGCAAAACGGGAAAAACATTTGGATTTCATATATGCCAAATCTGTTACATTATAATTGAGGATAAATGACACGTGTTTCTCAGCCAAAAATTTGATTCGATCAGAACTCTGAGACTTCGCAATCGGATGAATATCTGATAAAATTCAGGCATCTTTCAAGCTTTTAAAACTTTGATTATCATTAACAATGATCCTAAAAAGATTTCAATATTTCGTTACAATGAAATATCATTGAAAATATAATCAGACAATTTTTTGATAATGTGCAATGAGTTTAGTGCTTCAGCCGAATTAGTGGTTTTTTGATTTAGCTGAATTTTTTCAAACTTTTTGCAATCTACTAAGCACTGAAAATTTTATGAAATCGAATTATTGGAAATATCATCAACTACTTTGTTGACTATGGTCCATGAAAAATTTGAAAGAGACCTGTATTTACTCTCACGGGTTATTTTTATTCGACACTCGTTAAAAGTTGACATTATTAAAAAAAAAAAAAAATGCATTCGACCGAGAGTTGTCTTAACTGATTCGTTTAATCGGAAGAATACTCTGCATGACGCGGCTTCTGTAACCGGAAGTTGCAGCTTTTTCTAAAACTCTCAGTATATTTCTATCGTAGATCTAGCCTTGAGGAGAGTACATGTACACTGGAAAATCTTGATTTCCGCCATTCCGTTGGAAGCATCTCGTCAATTGTTCGTTGCTAGTGACACAACTGATATCGCATAGAATGGGAAAATACACGTGTTAATTATTTCATTTTCGACAGTATATAACTTTATCGATATCTCTTCCTTCACAAAGTTGAAGAGCGAAATATTCGACCCGGAAAAAATATCAATCCGTTTGTCGCATTTTTGCATTGATTTATCAATATAGCATTATGGCCGCTGCTGTTTTTTCTTCCAGGGCTGGTATTGGCTCGAGCCGATTATTTTTGTCTCTTCCGGAACCCCAACCGACAAGAGCTATGCTTATTAAATGAACGACTCCGGCGCTTACGACCAACCTGTAAACATGAGTATCCGTTTAATCAAAAATTTCTTTACGTCATTATCATCATTGTCAAATTTTTGTTTCCGTATCGAGTAAGCTATTTGTCGCACACCGAATGAAGTTTTCACGGAATATTTTTTTGCTTAAATTCGATAAATTTTCGGAAAATAGTAATTATCACTTCAAATATTTCAAAATATTATGTCGCATGGTTTGAGAATATTGCGATTCAACGAATTATTTTTATTCGTACAGAATTCAATTTTGAATATCAATTTTTCTTGACGCTTGATTAATTTTTAGACAAAATCCTTCGACTAGAAATTTTGCCACAACTCATTTAAAAAAGAATGTACATCAAAACGAACAAATGGTAAAAATTTCTTTTCTTGTTTTTGCTTATCATTGGTAATTAATATGAATTAATTGGAGTAAAGTTTCTCACCAAAATGAGTAACCAAGTTCGGCACTTCCTTCGCTAGTCCACATATTGTCGATGTCCTCTTTAGGCAACACATTTGTGTATAATTTGGTGTAATATTGACCGAGCCAAGTTCCCGCACTCGTTATGCACAGTAGAACTGAAAAAAAAAAATTATTTATACAACTTCTTTCAGAGCTACTAACAAATAATCTTGATCGGATATAAAATTGTAAGAAAAACTCATTTTTTTTTGTGCGATTCTATGAAAAACTCTATTCTTATAGATTTCGACAGAAAATCTATAAAATTTTGATATTGAATTTGAATAAATTAGATCTTATTAGACATCGATTTGATTTTATTAAACATCAAATAGAAACAAAGTTTGTTATTCGAATAATTTTCTGTTTTGTTATTCGATAACGAAGCAATTATTGATTAATAACGATAACGGTCAATTATAAGAAAAATTTCAAAATGTATAATTGTTTTATTTTTCATTTTTTGAAATTCAGCGGGTTACAGATAAAAGAAATGATCTTCGTTTGACTTACGGGTCAAGATGTTCATTACGTAGATGCCTGGAACAGAAAGAACTTTCGATCGTGGAGATGTTGCTGTATTCAGAACGGCCAAAAGAGCGGCTAAACCTGCAGCAACAAGGGCACCTGATGTAGTCGCTAACGTTCCAATCCACAGACTGTAGGACATCACCGCTGGATCCTGTCGAATCATTTGTGGCACTGAAAACAGAAAAAAAAAACTTTTCTTTTGAGCAGATATACAATACTAATCGTTCATTAACAACTAAGCTGCATCATAACGAATCATCTAAAAATATGAGAAACTATACGATCAACATTTTACAATCAGCTTACGATTATAGGCTCGTTACAATTATCACCGTTTATTCAATGAACAAAAAGCAATGGAAAATGTTTTTAGTCCAAACAAATCTGAATTTCGTTTCCAAAATATTGACAAACTTTTTGCCTATTTTTCAATTTAACAATAAAGTTGTAGGAAATTTTCATGAGATTCTGTGATATTCGCGAATGAACTGGAATTTTGATGAGTTTTATTTCTCAATAAATTTCTAGAATCAATTATTTTGGACAATTGAAGAATTATTCATAAGATCCGTTGAATACTGGAACGAAATTAATTGAGAAAAATTCTGTGAAACGGAATAAGTTTTCAAATAATTTAAAATTTCCCTTCGAACGTTTTCGTTCGAGAAGATTCTGAATTAATGTAGAAAATCGTCTGAAATTTTACAACACAATTTCGAATGTTCTCGCATTTTTCATTGCACTCATGCCAACAAAATTTGTATAATTTCCGTTCATACATTTCAAACGATCAGATTCAAATGTCTTAAACTCTCTTCAAATAGTTACTGACGATAAGTCTTTTATTCAATATCAAGACTTCAGCACGTGTTTTCCAAGATGATGGTTCGAATAAATTACAAAAGAAAAGTACCTCGTAGGTAACGAAAACAGCAGTGGGAAGTTACAAATGGACATCTGTCGCTATTCATTGACGAAGATTGAATAATTATTCGTCGCCTCAGCAACGGGAAACGAACACGTTATAATAGAACACGTACGCGATGATCACTCGACGTGACATGTTATTTTGTGTACGTGACACCGACGAGGATCTCGGGGATCGCCCTGACCTAACTCAATGTAAAAACTCGGTATCGGAAGTAAATTTGTCTGTCTTTTAGGGCGAAGTCTGCATACAATACTTACAGCATGAATAATCGAGTTTTATCGTGAGGCATAAATAGCTATTTTCTAAAATATTTTGAATTTCATGCAGTGAATAATGCAAGTAATCAAGTTTTAGATAACAGTATTTTATAGAAATTTTATTTGCAATAAGAAAGTTTAATAATTTTTCATTCATCGGTATTTAGAAATGTTGAGATTTGAATTTATTGAAAAGGAGGTTCTTTTGTGAAAATCGTTTACTGAGTTTCAGACGGCGAGTATATTTTTTAATTTGTCAGCAGTAAACAATCCTGTAAATATGACTTACTCGGGTGAATCAATTGGAATAATGACACAGTTTCATAACAGTCTATTGTCCGTTGTTATTCGCTTTGCATTTTTGATAAATTGTCACGTTTTTAATGTCGATTGTGTATCCGAGGATAATGATGAGAATTTAAACGTCGTTATTTGGAGTTTTTTTGCGGCGTTGAGTTTTTCAAAGCTGATGCCCTAAGATGTATCAGCTAAAACTTACATTCTTGGAAGTCTTTATCGTGCCAAACTCAAATCGTTTTATTTATATTTCAAACAGATTAAAAATATTGAATTTCCAGTTTATTGGTGAGCTATTCATGATTTACGTTTTGATACATACACGACGTTGTTACGTCTCGCCTTGAACCACCATAAATGATCATAGACGCATGAAATTAAATTTAAAAAAAATAAATAAACGAAAAAAGTAAAACGCAGTAAGTAGCTATACAAGAATAAGGTACGCAATAAATGCAGTTCGTAAACAAATAACTATCTATCAGCAACAGCATAATGTTGATTTTCCAAATTGATAAAACTATTAAGTACGAAGTAAGAAATTGGCAAATGTATTCCAAATCTAAGACGACGAGAATCATGCTAGATTCCAATTTAATATTCCCATTTAATCATCAATAACTTTCCACCGAAAATTACGAGTGTATAAACCGAACGACGTTTACTACATCGCATATGAGCTATACAGCGAACGCTCAGCCCACCTCTTCATCTCTCCATGTCAGCTCTCATTTACTCTCCATATCGAAGACGAGACTCTCGTCCCAGGGTGAAGGACTCAATTTTCTTGACCCGAAAGAAGAATCGAATACCGTGTTTGCACACCTCACGTGGACGTTACGTCTTCGAATCGTTTGTTTATTCAAATCGCATTTTTTATTTCTAAAATCAATTTATTTGTTACCAAGAGATAAGAAAATGAGCGGAATTGTCATATAATTAGCAAAATAATTTGTTGCGACTGATTTTACGATATAATTTAAGCAGCATTGCAAAACGATGAACAAATATCGAATTTTTGAGCTGAAGAAATGGTGGTAAAACATCGTCATTCGATCGGTCGACTTTCTCGTATTGCATCCGGTCACGAAGCATCAGTGCCGCGATCTCTCGTATTTCTTTTCTTGCCTCTCGAACTTTGGAAACAACACGAGAAAGGTATGTTGCGACTTGACCGGAAATAAGAATACGAAAAGAGTTTTAAAGAAGAAATAAAGCATTTGTATTCCAGAATTTTTCAAAAATCCATAGATTTACTTTGAAAATATCGGTAAAAGATTGAATATTACACATTTAAATGGTATATTATACGGTAAAAAGATAAAACTCACAAGCATATCATGGAAAAAAAAAAATTTTATGAATTAAAAATCAAAAAAAAGTAATATGATCAAAGTATTAATCGGATTTTATCTAAACGAAAGAAAAAAAGTAATGAGAAAGCGTCAGATTTTCGTTAGATTGTAGCATCGAAGTGATTACGAAAAAGTGTTACAATAGACGATTATATACGATGCATTTTAGTGTGTTTGTGGCTGTAGCACGCTCAGGTTTTTGCCTGGTCACTCGACCGAAAAGTTTCCACCAGCAGCTCGATATGGTGGAAACTTTTTCCCCTTCGCCGTAAAAACACACCGCGATATTACGGCTAACGAACTAACCTCGGATGCATTGTATCGGAGAGGAAAGAATTGCGTTATCCATCGCGTTTACTCTCGGAAGAGACTCCTGAGAATCTACCTGATGCGTAAACGAATCCTGCACATCGACTATACGAAAGACGAAAGATATTCGTAGGAGATGAACGAAAAAACATTTTGAAAAAAAAAAACCAATTATTTTTTCTTAACACGAAAAATCTGGTACCAAAGAAATGAAAAAAGAAATTGTATTATTTTTCTGTGGAAAATCGACTTTTGATACTGAAAACAAATGCGAGTTACTCGTTGATAAATGATTATTTTCTTAAATCAATGAAAGTCGGTCAAAATATTTTGAAAGGAAATTAAAAAAAATGTAAACGCCCAGTCTAATAAGGAAAGCTTTCGAGACCGTTAAATTTTTCGCATCCATAACGCAAATGGACTGAATACATAAACGGAGTTTTTATGAGTAATTCAATAAAAAGTTTTTATCGCCGATTTAATCGGAGCGATAATGCGGAACGCAAGCGTTGTGTCAACATTTTTTCTTATAAAAATGTTTTTATGGTCACACACTCACAGCTTTCGAGCTCGAAACGGAATCGATAAATTGGCAAATATTCTTGGTACCCTATGATTAAAGGGTAATGAAAAATATTCTGATTATTCTGCGATCAAATATCTTTGTAAATATTTCATAAGCATGTTATTCTACTTTTTAGAATTTCACACTTCTTGCCCAGTTTATTGCCAGATTAAATCCAACAACAGTTTCGAACATTTTTTCAAAACTGTTTCATAAAAAATACAAATTCTTTATGAAACTCGATACATTCAGAAATATTTTTCTTTCAAACGACGAATATTTGATTGCTCCGGATATCAATAACGAGATTGAAGCGATCGAGAGATAAAAAATTTTCTCGATTGGATACGTCCTGTAAACTGTAAAAATGGTGAATCGAGGACATCTTGCGTACAAAGTCATCGCAACCGCATCTTTCAAACGGTACATAGTAAATTAACATTTTTCACATAACACTCCTACTCGCGGTACGGAATAAATATAAATATAAATATATATATTTTTTTTGCTTTCTCGAGGACGCCTACAATCTACTATTTTTATTTTTACAGCAACGGTTAACCGGTACGCATTCTCGATACGAATCGCACTGCAGCACGAACGTTCGATTGACCATTCAATTTTCACGAGATTCCAAATTCGTTGGCCGTGACTGGCGCAATGCTCTCGATTTGTAAACCACGTTGCGAGTTCGCTTGTGTCATCTTTTTTTTTTTCATGAAAGTCGAACGAAGAATTTTACAATCGGGGCCACACGAGTGACAAAACATTTTCTTTAAGAGTTTCAAAATCATGTCCGAAGGTCATTCGTGATCGATTTGCCCGACAAATAGTTGATCGATGAGCCAAACGTTCTAGATATTCTTTCAAATTCAGTCGTAGAACAGATGATTGAAAAAAAATTGTTAAAAAATGATGGAGAATATTCGTGTATTTTTTGGTCCGAAAAGAAATTTATCAAAAATAAAAACATCGATTTATTCTGAGTTTTTTTTTTGTATTTAAATTGAACACTTTCCAATCGCCGAGTCGAATGGTTACTCGCTATAAAAGTGGGTACAAATTCTCGGGGAAATGAAGAACGAAATATTTCGACTTACCGGAAATATGGTACGTTCTCCATCCGTAAGCAACGTTAAGTTCCTTCTTTCCCTGCAACAATCCAAAGTGAACTCTTCCAGCGCTTTCCTGAGGATTCGGTGTTCTCCAAGGTCTCGCCTCGATCCAGTGTTGAGTTACGAGAGCCGCACAAACCAATCCTCCGCCTAACAGCGAAAGAAAGAACGTTGCGAAAATTGTTCCTCTTCGAAACATCGACGTCATTCTGGGATCTCTTTGCTGATTATGCTGCTGATTAGGCTTATTGATCTCTACACCGTTCTTTGGAAAATTTGGTCCAACCACTGGAAAAATAATAGATCAAGATTAATAATAATATTTTTCGTATGTACATTCTAATTGAAATGATAACGAAACATTTTTCTCATAATTATTCGAAAAATGTGATCCAAAAATCGTTAGGTACAATAATAATTTTTTACAATCGTTCACAACTGTCTATTTTTTCAGCCTACACCGCGTTAACTTTTCATTTTTTGCATAATTCTACTTGAATAAATAACATTTATTTGATTAATGTAATCTACTTGATTAACCGAATAAATTTAATCGATTCAATCCACTTGATTGTTTAAACACAATCAATTCATTTAATTTAATCTTTTCGAATTGAATTGAGTGAAAATCACGTAAAAATATTATTTTCATGCTGCCTTCGATCAATAGCATAATTTTATTGAAAAGTGCATATTCAGAATCGCTCGTGCGGATAAAAATGAATCGCCGTCTTAGAATTTTTTCACAAACTTTAAAAATTTTCTGCTTCTCTCGTAAAAAGTAGCTCAAACCGATTTTGCTTGTCGAAACGTTGCAACATTTATCGCGGGATTCTTTAAGAACTGTCAAATCGGTTGTTTCTGTATTCGAATTCTAGGTGAGCATACTGAAATCGAAATGAACATTCGAATCAAGCAAAAAAAATGAAGTCGAAAAAATCGTATGATTGATGAACGTTTCAGCCATTGAAAATATTTCTTTCATTTTTTTCTGTATAATCGAACTTTCAAGCAACAGGACTATGGCAAATAGTAAAATGATTTAGTGTTGTTTTTTCGAGTCAGTACAACGATTGAAAAATAGTCAGCTCGAATCACAAATCTTGAGCTTCTTGAATTATCAGACGTTTCACAAATTAACGAAGAATACAAGCGGCCATTCAAGACTTTCGTTCAAGACAAAGCGAGCGCTTGTACCCTCGTTCGCGTCACGCGTCAAGAGACTTCAATGCCAGTATGACATTACTCTTTATCTGTTTTTATTATATACGTTTTACTAGGAGGAGTTAAACATCAGGTGTTAGTAATACTATCGCCAAACATTCAATTTACGGAAATCACATAGAAGAATTATGTACATATATTTTTCTACGAATTATTACGATGCTTGGATGAGATCGAGACATTTTTAGTAACCAAGACACGTTTCTCCATATTTTCGTCGAATGAAATATCTGATTGATTACTTTTTAGTATATAGCTCTGCCGCGGTCACGTTCAAAAGTTAATTTTCTTTCAAAACTGATAATTTTACGTGACATTTTCTGAATTTTGTTTTTTCCGTTGAAATGAAAATATCTTTCCAAATGAAATTGTACCAAACCCAAAAAAAGCCATCTCGACGATTGCGCTTGAAGGAATTAATACAAAAGATTTTATCTCGATATCATCGATAATTCAAATGATTATTAATCAGTAGATTTCGAATCATGAAACATTGAATAAAAGCAGATTGTAAAATACCTTGTCCTTCTGCCTCGTCGAAGCTGACCTGGCTGAGACTCTTGGAGAATTCGCCTTGCTTAACTTTTTCAGAAAATTCAGCAGTGCTTAATTTTTTGGAGAATTTAACACGATAATTTCCTCGTTGTTTACCGGGTTTCTGAAGGCTCGAAGGTTTTTTAGGTCTCTTAGCAAAAGTATAGGGTATCGTGTAAGGTTGAGCGACGTAGAAATAAATCGGTCTGTAATCCTCGTGCAATTGACGTTGATTTTGATGAAAATAATTGGAATTCGGATGACGATAATTTTGTACGTAACTCGAAGGAATTGAAGGGTAAGAAATAGCGTTGTATATACTCGCCGGACCACCGTTGCTGCGGGTATATGAATTTTGATAATTTTTCTGATTTTGAGCAATATTATTGTTGTTGTTATGACTGATGTTATTGTTGTTGAACGGTAGTCCGTAATGGTTAGCAGTTTTTCGCAAATTCCCTTCCACGATTTACGATTTTTCGAGGTCCTTGCCGGGACCTTTTAATTATTCGGAATATTCGCTCAAACGATTCTTCTACTTAAATTATATACTTTTTCACCGTTAACAACACCGTTCCGATTACACACCAATTTTTCTCATCACTATCAAAACACTTGAAGAATATATACCTCCAATAACTGATCCACTTTGTTCACGTTTTTTCTTTTTCACTGTATAAATAAATCTTCACTCTTATAGTTTTTCTTTGATATTTCACCGGCACAAAGTTCCACCATCGATAGATCGCTGAATTTTCCAACATTATGTATTCAGACGTTTCAGCTTTTCTCCATTCTCCATCTGGAACGTAAAACAACGTTGTTGTAAGCTTGATGCGTATGGTGAAAAGAATTTTTTTTAATTTCATCAATTGTAAAAATTTCATGTTTGGTTTGAAAATTATTATTATAAAAGACGATGGAATTTTATATTTCATCGGTAAACTTTCACTACGTAATGCTTCTTCTATTTAAAATTGTCATTTTGTCGAAATTTTGCGTCGAATTAAACGTGGCATTAAATTGCCTGCTTTCACATCGGATAAATAAACTCAAGATTCTGTATGGTTTGCGTGACGTCGTCCGAAATGTTCTTTCAGTGTAAGTGAAAAACGCATCTATGCGTATAAACATAGTGAGACTTTGGAAATTGTTTCTTTCCTCTCACATCTTTCGGACGAATGTGACCAAGCTCTGTTAAATTAGCTCTGACCATTTTATTTTTTCATGGTCCAAGTCACGTAAAACGCTGAGGAAATTCCAAGACGGTGAGACAATATGAAGAGAATTGAAGTCACCGTTCCGGCAATTTTGGCATTCCACGAGTCATTCTATCGTGAATCTTTTCACCAGGAATTATAATACCCTCAAATCGAAACATCGCATTGGTTAAACTTCCGATGAGAATTCGTCAAAAATAAAGACAATTATTATGATTTTTATCTCTTCATTAATCATAAATTTTACAGATTGCAAAACTCGTCACTAAATTTCATTAAATTATCGTATTATTTAAGTTGAGTTCTCATTTCCTGTGAGCTCGTCAGCTCCTCGTTAGTTCTGACTGATAATTAGCCTTAAAAATATTTTTTCTTAAAATAAAATCAATTCAAGTTTCTTTATCAATCTAGTTTAGTCTTAATAACTTGATTTTTTTTTTTAATGCAAAAAATATGAGAAACCGCTAGAAAGAGCCGAGTAATAGATCGAAAATGAAGAATAATAATAGAAATCAAGTATATTTGGAGATTGAATTTTCGGTCGTCGTCGTCCCTACTCGCTGACACGATTCGGACGTTTCAACGATGTCGAAATGATTTCTTGATGGAAGGCACGACACATAAGGAGTCCTTGCACACGCCGAAACGGTCGGTTGAATTGATGCGACGAGAGAAAAACTTTGTAGCTTTGTACCGCAATTTACAGCTCTCCCTCGAAATGCTCCGATAAATTTTGAACTATTTTGCAGTGTATTTTATCAAAATCCATATCACATTAAAAACGTAATCGAAGCTTGAATTGAAAAAAAAATTTCAATCGATTTGTCTCACAGATTCAACAACAAGAATCATCATTGTGCTCACGTTTGATCGATACTCGATACGATTCGGTCAAATATCTAATTCATGCGATTATCACACGCGACCAAAGATACAACGGAAAATCATAGAAAAATCTCAGTTTACCTGAATTCGTTGCAAGAAAGATTTCCAGTTCATTAATGGCAATCTTCTGGTTTGGAGGATCAGAAAAATCTATTTCTTCGCTTTAATCAACAGTTGAAATATCGAAGAATATGTTTTCTCATTTGTTGAAACCAATAAAACGTATTTTATGAGTTTGGAGAGTTAAAAAAGTGCAAGCCTCGTATGCGAGAATGCAAATGCTCATTAAAATCGACTCGGATATTTATTTTTCAGAAAATCTTTATTTTAAATAAAAAATTTAAACATAAAACTGTTTCTAGACATTTGGATTTTTTCTTTATATTTCAGATCAGATGTGTAGACACCACAGCTCTCGCCAATTCAAACCTTCAAAGGCACTTTTTTCATATGGCTTTGGCTTCAACTATACCATTGCTTCATTATATTTCGATGACATTTTTTTATTCCAACTTTTCATTCGATATTCTTCGATTAGATTTTTTTCTGAAGGCTATTTGAACACATGAAGTTGAACATTTGTTAAAAACATTTCTACCTGCTCATGTATAAAAACGATGTTAAATAAATATTCTTTTGATCTGAGAGTCCGGAAAGTTTCGTCACACGGAGCGAAGGGTATTTTAATTGAGAAATTCAGAAAGGGAAACTCTCTATAAATTTTTATATCCGATTCACCGTTGTTCGAAAATTAATTAAATTGGAACGGTCCAAATCGAGGCGCTGATAAGAAACCGAGAGAATGTCAAACGTGTAGAACGTCGATGTTCGATTCCATTTGCACTTCTTTGCTCGTTTTTCTTGTTGTTGTTATGGAAGAGCAGGATGATGAAAGAGAAGGATGATATTGAAAAAAAAAATAAAAAAAAAAAATTGTATACCGGAATGTACGAGAGTGGGAGAACCGGGACGACGAGGTCCAGGGAATGCCGTTAGCTCGTGTTATACCTTTGACTCGGCGAGAGTTTTGTACATGTGTTCGTCTATATATGTGAGTATGCTCGAGCTTGTCTCAAGCCGTGTGAAACCTACTTGATGTTGAACGAGAGTCAACGCGCGATGAACTCGCGGATCGACGTCGAGAGAAAAGCGAAGAAAATTTCTTCGAGATTCTGCGTGGACAACAACCCGCCAGTTCTTATCTATATATCGTTGAAGTTCACGATTCCCGGATCTTGACTGCAACTTGTGAAGCACGAAAAGTAATATCTCCAATGATAACTCACGATTCTTATTTTTTAATAATAACCAACGTGAAAATGCAAGAAACATTTTTCGAACTTATCAAAATTCATTTTGCACAGAAACATCAATTTTTCAAGTTGCAATTGAAATTCACGCGACAACTGTGGATTGGGAAACAAATTCTATAACGTTCCGGTAGGATCTTGTGCGAATCTGCTTGAATCACAACACCAAATAAATGTCAAAAAAACGTTTCTCCTACGTTCCTTGTGTATTCGCATTGACGTTTCGTCGCGTATTTTATTGAACAGATTCATTGAATATGTATGCCTGAAGTTCCATGAATGAATGGCTAAAATAAGTCGATTCTGATTCATTGATTAAAGCAGTTTTGCCAACGAAAGCTGTGTAAACTTTTGATGCCTGATTCCTGTTTTCAAATTATCTACAACGCCGCGCATTATATTTTCTATGTAATTTTCGATACATTAATTTTTTTGTCTAAATGACGTTAGAAATTTTAATAATGCGCCTCGGTACATAATTATTTATACATTTACGAGCAACATTGAACGACTAGGAAAAGTATCACGCGCTGCTCGTTCAACATTACGGATGTTGCCGGATCAAATAGAGAAGGGTCTATCGACCATTCACCGGAGTTGAATATATCACGCCAAGTATAGACAATTGTCATCACCGTAAGCGTTAATAATACGTAACCTTCGTAACCCGACTTTCCCAATGTGAAATGTGACCTTAGACAATCGAATTGGGCTATTAGGAAGAATAAAATAATACTCGTACATCTATTTCCAGTTATTGCGTAACAGAAATCATTGAGGAATTCATCAATTCCCTTCGAAAATGATACTGAGAAATGAATCTTGTCAATTAAACTAAATCCATTTTGTTGGACGATCATTTGGTAGATTTAACTTTTTTTTTGTCGGATGGCAAATGACTCAGTTGATTCAACTGAATCATCAAAATTTCTTATAGATGAATCAACCGAATTACCGAAACCAAATGATTTTGTTCGAGCAGCTGGTATTATTTGCTTACTCATACCTTTTAGTTGCTTCAATAAATATTTGTCTTAAACTCGATTATCAAATTGTCTAAATTTTAATCGTTCGAATGATTTAAATCGGAATCAATTTGTTTAGCTGCATCAAAGCTTTGTTCGTTCGACCAATAACTTGTTTCAGCATTTACAAATTTCTTTTTTTTCTCATCTCAGAAACATTTTTTGTTTTTTTGTCTCTCTGAGAGAGCTAGACGACGAAACTTGTTTCGATCGACGATCTTTTTCTCTCAGTGCATTTTAGCCATTTTTTTATTGATCATAATAAATGTTATCGTCTGTGTATGCAACTGCAACGAACACAGTTTCGTCGAATCTTTCGATTTTTCCTGAGTTTTATTCATCGGCGAATAAATTAATTTCATCAACTTCATTATTACGAATCCTCATAATTAGATCTGTTTTCTCGTATAATGAATCGCCAAAACTTGGTTGAATCTTAACGAGTGATCGATTATTTTGCGAATTTCGTTAAATTTTGACACTCGTATCTTAAACGGCAAGCAATAAAAAGTGAAACCGAAGTTACGACTGCACTAGCACACATCAGGCTTTCATCGGGGTCGCCAAAGCAGAGAAGGATAACTAAGCAGCTTGACTAGTTTCATCATTTTAACGGACACGATAAATATGTTAATGCAAGTTTTGCCAGATTGTAATCGGAGAATCATCCGGGCGAACGTGATATCCGTGGTTGCCGGGCAAAATCGCTGATATAATCGCGTGCTATAAGAAAAGCGCTTCCCTGTTCCCTCTCTCTGTGCCATTTCTCTCAGCAGCAACTCGATCGGATTCCCCGACTCCAAACAAACCGGTTTTTCTAGTGTAAAAAATGCGTATATGCGTACGCGAGACTATATCAAAAGAGTCCAAAACTTATTCATCTGATCGATTAATAAAAAAAAAATTATCATTTTTTCGAAATTCAAGCAGCACAGCAAAACGACTTTCTTTTCTTTACCGCAGCGAGAACCATCGATTTGACATTGAACGACGAGTGTCTAATACTCGATTTTCATTCAACTAAAATGAGGATGAATCACTTCCGAATGTTTTTTTTTTTAGATAAATAACATTAAAACAAAAAGACTTATATAGATGGTTAATCGAATGTTCTTCAACACGCTTTTGTATGGAATCCTTTTTTGTGTCGTTTTGAACAGATGTCAATTTTTTTTTATTTTGTCAACTAGTTGAAACGTATGCTTTTCACGTGATCTTCCAGGATACTTAGACGCAGACTAGAATTTTAAACGTACATGTCTCAGATCAGAGTTGCCTTTACGACCCAGTTTCTCATAACGCGGAACTGTAATAATCGTGTCTCTGGGCGTTTTTGCACGACGGGTCATTTTAGCTCACGAAGAACGTGCAACGAACAAAGCCTCCTTTTATTCATCGTTGTATTTGAAATTTGCAAATTTAAATTTAAATGTTCACAAATCATAAACAAAAATTTCACGAAAACTGGGATATAAAAATCGAAAATTATTCAATCCCGGAGTCAAAGCAACGAGTTCAAAGATCATTGAAAAAGTTGGTTCCAATTAAATCAACGATAATTCATCGAGAATTGATGGAAATGAAAATAATGAGAAAAAAAAACAAAACAAAAAACACCGAGTTTCAAATTTAACTCTTTTTTTTATATTAAATCAAATTTTTTTTCAATTTTCTATCCGTTTTAAAATTAGTTAACCGATTTTTTTGCAATTGAACATTTCACGATTTCAACCAAATTGCATAATAAGCAGATTATAATTATATTAGGCGGCTGGGTTAATAACTGTGAGAAATTTTCGACTTTCTCGGAACAATGAGGAGTAATCATTTGAAAAAAAAAAGTCAACGGTTAATCACCTCGGGCGAGGAGGATAAAAAACGTTGTGCAGGACGATACACGACGCGAAATAATGAGCCACCGAATAATGGAACGGGGAACATGAGCTGAGTCTCACGCGTTTTTTAGTACCACGTTAATTCGAGGCTATCGATGTGCAAGAATATTAACTTTCAGTGGTGACGAAAACGATCCAAACGGTCAAGATTTTTTTTCGGTCTTGTAAAAAAGCTTTAGTTAATTTATAGCATTCTTAAATTCACGTAATTGTCTGACAAAAGCTCAACGTTGCGTGAACTTCGTTATCGCTTCGCTATAAATGTCGTTTATTTTTTTTTTATACTACAATTTGAGTTAAATAATTTTTTGGATTAGTGTGGATTATGAAAATTAAAAGATGATTATAAAACAAGGATTCTCGTAAGTACCGCTTCGGCGTTGTTTCCGTTTCGTTCGCCTTTCTCACACTTCCAGGACTCCTCCTTCGACATTGTATCGGTCCGTATAGTCCTCCCACATAAAAATCCTATCATCGTTATCCCGATTACACAAATATTCATTCATCCATCTCGCAACACTTTTTGGCACAAAAAAAAACAACTTTTAATAGAAAAAATAACAAAAAAAAAACCTCTTTTTCAATAACGGAGAGGAACAAGGACGAACGCGGACACCGCGACTTCGCGACGACTGAGGCAAACGAAGGTGAGCCCAGGTGAGCTGACGAGCAGCCAGTAAAATACAGACTCCCACGTGAGGGGGAGAGAGAAAGACCGAGAACGACCCCCGCTCCTCTCATTTTAACCTTCACAAACTCTCAGGTGTTCTTCAGGTGAACCAGATGGCAGCACCCCGAGGAATGATTCTTTAACTTTTGGACTCACCGTTGTTGGCCATGAAGGATACTTACTTTTGTAACTAAAACAAAATTATTAGTGAATACATATATTCGAAAGTTTTGCAGAAATTTCGTTTCGAATCGTAAATAAAACACTTGAATTCACTTTAAAGAAGAAAAAAAACGAAAGAATCTATCTACAAGCATTCCGATGCCTGTATTTTTCAAATTCGTAATTTAAGTGAATAATCAATGAAATACTGAAAAAGAAGCGGGATAGTGGCTCGCAAATTCTAATGAGGTTCAAACGGTTTCGTCGAATATTTGAATCGTTCATTAAAGTTGAAAATAATTGGAAATCACTTTGCTGAATTTGTTCTTCATCGTATCTGTACTCCGAAAATTATAAAAACCCTACTTCTGTGTCTCTCTCATCTCAAACAACTCTACCCATGGTAAGATAAACTCCGAAATATATCATTACTCCAAAATATGATTGCTCCAAAACATTCATTACTTCAAAGTACTTTGGAGTACTGCTTACTCCAGAATACTCGTTACTTCAATTATCCTCGTGAACTGTTTAACCGAATAATTGCAATGACAAGAGTTGACGAAACAGAAAAAGAGTTGAAAAATCGTCTTTTTTGCCATTCGATTGCAGTGTAATTGCCATAAAAATCAAAATTGAAGCAAAAGTAACAAAATTGCCTCGTGATTTTCCAATTTTATTCTCTCACTTCTCGATAAACGGAGCATATATTTTTGGATTTTATATTTTCTAAAAATTTATGAATATGTCTGTATCGCAAAGTATTGAAACTGATATTCGATTCTGATTCTGAAAAAAATTTTTGCTTCGTATATATTCTAACAGAATGTCCTCGAAGCGGATAAATTAGGAAAAAAATCTGTACCGATTGTCACTCTACAAGAAAATCTCATTTCTTCCTCCCAAAAAATTCTAAAATCTACGAAGTAACGAGAATATCACCAAAAATCAAGTACAAGGAGAGGATCGTTACAAAAAAAAGGTTGAAGAAATAAACCATGGAGAAATTGTTTTCTGAGCTTTCAATTTTGACAAGAACCGTTGACTTTGTTGTATAGAATTTGCCGCTCGGTATAAGACATCGGTAAAAAAATCATTCCACAAAAGTAATTACAGACCTGTGGCACTGTATTATCCAGTTGATTTCAAAAAAAATTTTAGAATCATGATTCTGTTTTTTTTGGATCATATCAGGACATTGAAACCGATTGGATTTGGGAAGGAACACGAACAGAATTGAATTTTTTTTGTTTTTACGTGAATATCTTCTTGCGGTGTCCTTTATGTTATAAATAAAACGAATTTTCGATGGAAAAATATATATTTGCGACCGTTTTTTTTATAAATAAATAGATTCATTGCTCTAGACTCAGCAATCGTCGATGATAAATTCATAAAAAATGAATGGCATGAAATTTCTTTAAATTTTATCGTGAATTGAAATTCGAACGTTTTGGAATCGTAAAGTCAAGCAGTCAAGTTATCTCGAAAGATGCGTCAATGATAGCGCGTCGAAAATGAAAGAAATAAAATAAAAATAGACTTATCATTCGACTGCGTTACAAATTAGTTGCTCAAATTTGTAAAAATTCGTATAATCACGAACAGAAATAAATAAAAATTACATCAAATCTCTTATCTTTACTTTTCAAGATATTTTTTTTCAAAATCCTCAGCTTATTATCGACGATAAAAGTGATCGCGTTTCATTGTGAATTTGATATTTGTCTTGTTGGTGCTGTTGGACCCTTTCTCTGGGCCCATCGACGCGTAACACCTGGCGAGAACCCATGGCAGGTGTCCACCGATGCTGTCGAATGCCTCGAACCGTGTCGAATTCTTCGTTCTCCCACCAATTTCGTACTAATTCGACTGTTTTTCAAACACAAAAAAAAAACAAAAAAATTTAATTACTTTTTTCAAAAGTTACTTTCAACTTTCTTTACTAGTAAAGAAAGAGAATACAAGTAGAAATTTTGAATGATTATTCACCATTTTTCGAGCTCATCAAGGTCACGTCAACTTGATCGAATTCGCAAAGAGAGTTTTAAAAAATTTTCACAAAAATTTTATTTACTTACTGGTTTTTCGATATAAATTTTCATTATGGCTGATTAAAATAAAACTCCTGTCGCCGGAGCATCGGCCACAACATCGATATTTGTTTCGCCCCGATCTCGGTTGATTAAAATCTCTCTCATCACGATGAAAAATATTCCCAAGGCATCAAACAAACACGGTACCAATAAAATCCTGCGATTGATTATCCCAATCAATTTGTTGAAAATAATTAATTGTAATAGCTTCACCGGTTACTTCCGGATCAAAATATCGATATAAATAATAACGTTACCAGTAGGAGTAACCTAGATCAGCTTGAGAAGAAAAATCCCCAACGATGGTGTCGTAGATAGAAATGTCTTCTTTGATATACAAATGATAAGAAACTCCGTACATGATCAACGCTAAAATATTGGCAGCAAGTGCGACTCCGTTTGTCACATAAATGCCTTGTAAATTGAAATACGTCTCGATGGGGCTTATCATCCAATTTATGATCGAAAGAATTAAACTTGCAAGGAGTGCGATCATTGATAAAACCAAGAATATCAGTGTCGATACCCAGAGTCCGGCGTTGCTAAATATTCGCTCGTTTTTGTCTTCTATAAATACAATGTCGATCGAATGCATAATTTTATGACATAAATCGTCATTAAAGCTTAACCAATGAAATCTATGCGAACGACAATAGCTCATTCCATAAAATCGTTCGAAACTTTTCAATACTAATGATGTACTTTACCCGTCGATCTAAAAGATGCAACAAATTGTACGGAACTCCTTCTGCTCGTGTATGGAAGACACGCAAAAGTTGGTGTTTTCCCATCTAACAGATCTTGAATTTCACTTTCCCGCAGAGTTTTCGTTGATTGACAACTCCAGGCACATGCATTTTGGCCCCATATGCAAGTCACTATGGAAAAAAAAAAAAACGTAAGAATCAAGAAAACAAGCAAATATATAACAATCCCTGTGAAAACCAAATTTTTTTTTTTTTTTTTTCGTCACAGCGTATTCTATCAAAAAGGTACGCCACGGCGATTTTTTAGGTTTATTATCTACGTGCTATTCTTTTCAGTGTTGAGGTTCGATATTATGTCAACGAAACTTTTATTACGAAATAAATATATTCGAGTTAATGAATCATTTTTGGTCGAGGAAAAAACAACAAAAAATCCAAATGCTTCGAACAGATGTTTTCGGACTTATTCCAGGGAAACTTGGAGTCTGATTGGCTGATTTTCCTTTCCTACCGAACGTTCGTTAATAAAGTGACAGATCGTCTGTCGCTGGTTTGTTGAAATTTCGATAATTAGCATTTTTAAGATCACTCAAACAGAACAAAGTCGATAATCGAAAAATCATATGAAAACCATTGCCATTTTGTGACGGAAATTGAAAAAAAAATTAGTACGTAAAACCATAGCTGTAGATATTGAAATTTCATTGTTTTTGAATGTCAGGTAAGCCGTTGCTGAGACTTTCTTGGAACAGTGAAAAGAATTTTTTTCTCATTCATCGCATATGAGCTCATAACGTTCTGAATTTTTGATATTTTTCAACAAAATTTTTTAATCAAATTGTCGAACATATAAATATCAAAGTATCTTTTTCAGGATCCGTAAATGATTATTCGAAGGAAGGTAAAGAAATTCCTAAAAAATGACAATTCATTGGTTTGTCACAGTGGCGTCATTCATCATGTTGGGCATGTACAACGACCGATCTGAATATTCTGAGAAGTTTATATATGAAAACTCATGCTATTTTGTTATTCAAACACCTCTCAACTTTAAGACATTAGTTTATCTCAAATTCATTATAAAAATATTACGTCGTTTCGATTTGTTTATAAACGAATGTTGTTGGAAAAAAAAAATTGAATTGAAAAATTACAGCTCAAAGAAAATTAAATGACAGTTTCTTTCGTGTCTTTCGAAGCAATTCGATTTCAAGGGAATTTCAAGATAAACGAGAAATACTAGGAAAACAAAAATATATCATACGGAATAGATCGTATTCGATGGGACTGTTGAGGAGTCTTCTGGTCAGAATTCCTTTAAAAAGTCCATAATTAACGTTGGATTTGTAAGCGGTGAGATTGGATGAGTTATTAGGATTGGCAGTTGCATCGATCCATTTGGGAGTGGCGATAGAAGTGCAAACTATCGAGAGTGACACAGCGGACGTCAGCGCTATCAATAAAATGTATATCGACTGTTTTCTTCTGCTCAACGATAACGCCATTTTAATTAAAAATTCTAATATATATGAAAAATATAGTGTTAACTCTTGTCACTTGAAATATTTATGAGATCGACGCATTTTAATATCATCTAAATTCACAAACTTTGTTGATTATTATTCGTTTCAATTGTTCTTCGATATTGTTCGAAGTGTTACGAATCTGATGACTGACTGTCGATGGGGCCTGTTCGTATCGATCTTTGCATCACGTTCGACTCATGTTTTTTTCCTCATTTTCATAGTATTTCATTATCTCTTATCTCGATCGTATCTATGAATTCGATAAGGAATCCTTCTCTGTGTCGATTGGTATGAATCAGAGTTTATCACCTTAGAGACCGCGAGTTCTCACTATTTATCTCATTCACGAATTCATTTCGGACTGACACCGAAAAATCTGCTCGAACTATTTCAACGTTTATTTATTAATATTTTTGGTCAAGTGTCTTTCGTGTATTGAAACAAAACATTTTAGAAAATATTCTATCAGTTTTGTGTATCTATCGTATTGAATCTTGAGAAATTTTTTTATTTTTTTCAAAACAGTTATTAATCTCATACAGTTGATCGGAATTCTCGATGCACTGCCTGTATGAATTTTCTAAAAAAAAAAAAAAAAATCCAACGTATTCAAAATGTCTAAATAAGTCTGTTTTTTCCTTCGATTATTCCGGGTCATTTTGACCCGGAACTACATTGCAATGCAATGAGTTATACAGTATTTTTTTTCTTTTGTTAAAATTAAAAAAGCCACGAGTTTTTCATTATTAATTTATTTAATATATCATTCATCATTATTATTAATAAAATTGTTATTGTTATTATTACTGATATTAATGAATTAATTATTCATTAAAAGATTTGCAATTCCCGTTGAAAAGTCATAAATTTTAAAGATTGACAAACAATAATAAAAATAATTATAAAAAGTATTTTTCAAAGAATAATTTTTCAAAGGACAACCTATTTTACTGAAGTAGAAAATAGTCTCGTATTCGAGTATTTCAATTGAGTTGGGGATCTCAGTCGTCGAATTTGTAATCGTCGAATTGTCGACGCGAAGAATATTCATTGCGGCATATTCGACTGCTGAGCGTTCGGTCGCGTATACGACTGCGTTCAGTGCGTTCGTTGTGCCGGTTACTTTTTTTTATAACCTCAAGTTCACGTTCTGTGCAAATGATACCAGTCGTAAACTGACTAAAAAAAAAAAAAACGAACGAACGCAAGCGGTGTGAACTTGGCCCCGGCTTGAAACGACATTACTTTTCATAAGTTTTTTAATTTCAATCGTTCGTTCGTAAAATTTTGCGAGAACAACAAATAAACGTTTGTGAGATAAGTTTATCGTCGCCAAAAAAAATTGAAGATAAAAATTAGCGCGAAGGTAGCTCGTCTACTTTATTTTGAAAAGTTTATGAGTTTAATTGTACGTAAACAATCAATGCGAAATTGTTTGTAGAATAGGAATATTACAATAAACATGTTTGTAGGACGCCTACTCTTATAAAAAAGCAAAACAAAATTTGCATGAATTTTTCCGACTCAGTCAGAGAGTTTAGAGAGAAAGAGGGAATACGGCATAGGAAAATATGTGAAGAATAAAACGATGTTTAATTGTTATAAAATAATACCGAACGAATATTCATTCGGTGCACAAAAATATGATCGTTAAATATTGCTGAATGAATATCGCGGGCTTGTTTGGTTTGATTACATTCGTGGAGCCTCGACTCTTCTTCTTCTTCTTTTTTCCTTTAGGGCTGGCTCCGGTCTCAGCTGCAGCGCTTAAGACCATACGGCCATGTTTGTGTAGAACTTTAATTTCACTGGCTAGTAGCGCGCGAAGTTTGAATCAGAATGGTTGGTGGCGAAATACGGTGTGCTGTTAGATTTTGATATTTATGGCTTTTAAGAATCGTAGAATAGGGAAAAGTAGCCTGGCTGAGGGTTTGGCGATCAAGGATTCAATGTTGTGAGGAGGGAAAATTTTGAGGGAAATGAGGGCTTTTAGAAGAGGTTGTCGTTGAATAGCGAAACGGGGACAAGCCCAGAAAATATGGTTCAGGTCTTCATGAGTGTGTCCGCAAGGGCATGAAGGGGATTGCGAAAGATTCTTCCGATAGAGGCTTGCTTGGAGATTGTAGTGGTTTGTTCTCATTCTGGTAACAGTAGTGATCGATTCACGATCGAGCCGTTTGAGATTTGAGAACCAGGATTTGCGAAAGTCAAAGAAGTGTTGGAAGTATAGGATACTAGTAGTTGCACCAGAGTTTGCGAGAGAACGGTTGGAGGATACGATGCATTTTTCCCTGACTATGGGAAAAAAGTCCGAAGCAGGGAGAAGAGTTTCGAGAGGTTCGCCGTTTGCGATGGCGTCTTTTGCGAGAGTGTCAGCTGATTCGTTGCCTGGGATACCTACGTGGGCGGGTATCCAGACCAAAGAAATATTGAGATTCAGTTCAAGGGCTTTGCCAAGAGCCAAGTAAATTTTTATAATGATTGGAGAACTATTGTGGGAAAGAGGAACAGTCGAGATAGCGTGTAAAGAGCTGAGGGAGTCGGTGAAGATGTGTGCTTTGGAAATATTGTTTTCGATTATAAAGTTGACGGTGTGAAGAATGGCAAGGGCTTCGGCTGTGAAGATTGAGGCGTGAGAGGATATTTTAAATTTCGAAGATAGGTTTAACAGCGGGCAGTAAATGGAAAAACCCACATTAAAACAAGGGTCTGATTTCGACCCATCTGTGTAAAAATACGTCGAGTCAGAGGGGGAAAAAATGGACAGGAATTCGGCTCGAGGAGAGACCGAGGATTTAATCGTTGCGCCTGTGTTTATGTCGATCATAGAGGGTGGAAAAAATGATGAAGGAGGAACTGAGTAGATAGGAGGAAAGGGAGAGGTTTCTATAGAGTGTTTGTGGCACAGCAAGCGGCGGTAGGCCGCAACGAGCGGTACGTGGGAGATGTTTGCAACGGGGTGAGCGTTTCTCAAGGAAAGAGTAATCTGAGCTAGATTTGTGAGGAGCGGATGGTTGGAGGAGGCGAAAGTACGAAGGACGAATTTGTCGCAAAGGAATTGGAGCCGAAAATGAAGGATTGGTTCGTTAGATTCGGCTAGAACCACGTTGTTGGGGGTGGAATTTCGGAGCCCCAGACTAAGACGGAGCGCTCTGCGTTGAAGGACTTCGAGTTTTGCGGTCAGAGGGAGGGCTTTAAACGGAATGATGAGAGAGCCATATTCTATTGAGGTTCTGATAAGCGCGCGATAAATACTGATAAGAGTTGAGGGGTCAGCTCCCCACCATGTTGTCCGGAGACATTTGATGATATTTAGCAATTTAGTGCATTTGGATAGAAGGTTGGAGAGATGAGGAGCCCACGTCAGGCGCTGATCGAAGGTAATGCCGAGGAATTTTGCTGTTGGGGTTGTAAGTACGCGAGTGTGATCGATTGTGATGTGTAATAAGTCACGGTTGATGATCTTGCGGGAGAAGAGAATGAGTTTGGATTTGGAAGGTTCTATGGAGAGACCAAGTGATTGAAGATAAGGCGAAATGTTGTCTAGGCTCGACTGGATTGACGCTATAGCATCTTGTGGGGAGGAGGCAGAAGAAAAGATTGCCACGTCGTCGGCGAATTGGAGACAGGAGCTATTAAGATGGAGGTGTCGTTCTAGTGAGTTCGTGTATATGATATACAAGAGAGGGCTCAAGATGCATCCTTGCGGCACTCCCCTGTAGGTATGAAAAGGCCCTTTAGTCTCGCCTCCGATGGCGAAATAGTTGGAGCGGAATGAGGTGAGGTTGAAAATGAATTTGCTAATGGACCGTGGGACGCCCAGCGATGCGAGACAAGCGCAAAGAATGCCAGGGTCGACATTGTCAAATGCGTTGGAGATGTCCAGGAAGATGCATGCAGTGGATTTGTTAGAGAGAAAGCTAGTGTATATTTCGGTGCTGAGAATTGTTAGGTTATCAGCACAGGAGCGCGATTTTCGAAAACCGTATTGGGAGTTAGCTAAGAGAGAGTTGCTTTCGAGCCATTGTGATAAACGGGTTTGAAGCAGCCTCTCCATCAGTTTCAAGAGGCAGGGGGCTAGGGAGATCGGACGAAATTTGCCAGGCGTGAATTTGGGTATGAAAAAGACTAAAAACTTGCGCCATTGCTCTGGAAAGAGGCCGTGGGAAAGGAGATTGTTGTAGGTGTCAAGGATAAGGAACAGAATCGATTTCGGGAGCTTAGAAATGATTAAGAAGTCAATTTTGTCGATGCCCGGAGCAGATTTTTTGTTGCTTCTGTGTATGGCGGCTTTCAGTTCTTGGAAAGTGAAAGGGGTCTCAAGATGAGGAGCATCTTGGAAGTTGTCAGGAAAGGATGGAAAAAAACACGAGGGAGGGCATAGTGAAGAGATGAGTGCGGTCAGTTGAGAGTGGGCGTCGGTGTTGGTGGGAAGGGAGGAAGGATTGTTCAGGTTTCTGTGACGGAAGCTTTTAATCTTAGCCCATATTTTGGTTGAGGGAGTGTGGGAGTCTATGGAGTTGGTGAAGTCCACCCACGATTGCTTTTTAACTTTTTTGAAAGTTTTTTTGGCTCGCGCATCTTGTTTTTTTGCCTCTATCAAATTTGAAATGTTAGATTCTCTGCGGAAGGTCGCCCAAGCTTGTTTCCGGGAGTTGTTTGCGGTGGCGCAATCGTCATTCCACCAAATGGCTGGTCTAGATTTGAACGTTCGCGAGGGATGAGGATATGTGGATGGAAGAGCTGAAGAGATGGACTCGGAGATAGCGTGAGTGATTTTGTTGTATTGGGTAACTGGACATGGATCAGATAGATGGGGAGCTTTTTCGTTTAAGGAATGGGTGAGCACACCCCAGTCTATTTTTTTATGGGGGTATCGGAGAGGAGAATAAGAAATGGGGGAGAAGGTTATGCCCAAGTTAATAGTGATGGGAAAGTGGTCGCTCAGGAGAGAATCATTACTTACGTGCCAACTAGTGGCTGGAAGGAGATGTGATGAAATAAGAGAGAGATCTATGGCTGAGGGAGGATTGAGGGATGGGTCAGAAGGGTTGGTAGTCGGTGATCCGTCGTTGAGAAGGCTAAGGTTGAAGTTAACGAGAGAGTCTAGTAGGGATGTGCCTGAGGGGCAATTTCTTGCGCAGCCCCAGGAGGTATGGTGGCTGTTAAAATCTCCAGAGATTAAAATGTTGTTGAATTGGGTGAGAGAGTTGAAAAGGCGGTTCCAGTTGTGTAAGTTAATGCGGGCAGACGGGGATTTGTAAAGGGAAATGATAGCAAGTGGGCCTAGAGAGGTTGGGATGGAGATGGCGAGGGTTTCGAGATGGTTAGGAGAGTGGAATATGGAGTCGATTATTGAAAAGGGAATGTTTTTTTTGAGACAGATGGCGAGACCACCTCCCCTTTGAGAGTCACGGTTTTTGCATATCATATAGAAGCCGTTAAGTTTCGGAGGCGAGGCGTCAGAAAGCCAAGTTTCGTTGAGTATTATGACATCGTAAGTTGAGGCTATTTGGGATAAAAGACCAATTTTATTGCGGAGGCTTCTGCAATTCCATTGGAGAATTTTTAAAGATTCATGGCGAGCCATGGCCGGAGGGGGAGTGTGTTGTGAGGAGAGAATTTAAGGTTGCTAAAACGGGGTTAATTTTTTCTGAAAGGCCCAGCGATTGAAGAGCTGGCATGAGTTGCTGAGAAATTACTTGTAAGAGGAGAAGAACGACGTTGGTAATGGCTAGGTTAGATTCCGGAGGGGATTGAGCTGGAGGCAGGGCGAAACCATTTTCGAAGGGAATTTGGCATCTGCCATTGGGGGATATTAAAATATCGGAGTGGTCAGCGTGTATCAAGGGGGGTGAGGTGAAAGGAATGGTGGATTTGGGCCGAATAGAGCGTTGGTTGGGCGCTCGTTGAGGGTGCGAAGCAAGGGGACCAGGTTGTGGTTGCGGTTGCGAGAAGCTTGAAGGGCCTGGGAGAGGCGGGAGGAAAGCGTCGACATGGCCTGGAGGAGGCCTTGGGGGTTTGGCTATAGTCATCTGGCTATAGGAAGGGGTTTGCGATCCTGCCCGGGAGGGGGGGCGTGAAAATGTGTCCGAAGGTGAGAAGGTTGCAGAAGGAAGCGGAGGGAAGTGAGAGAGAGAGGTAGGAGCACGACTAGGATAGAACGGAGAAGGTGAGTTGGAGAGAAGCTGTCTGGCTTCGAGTAAGGAGATGTTCCTTTCGGCAGCTGTTGCTTTAATGGCTTTTTCGTGGAGAAATGCAGGGCAGGTTTTTGAGATCGGGAGATGATCGCCTTTGCAATTGGCGCAGCGAGGAGGAGAATTAAGGTTCGGGCACGTTTCGTTTAAGGGGTCATGTTTCTTTCCACCACATCGCATGCATTTGGATTGGCTCTTGCACTGGGTGGAGACATGGTTGAACATGAAACACGAGTAACAAATCTTGACGGGAGCAATCCATGGATCGACCGGATGACGAACTTGGAAGAGTGAGACATATTCTGGGCGAATGCGACCCTCGAATTTGAGATAGATGGATTGCGTGGGGATTAATTCTGAGGTTCCGTTTGAGGTTATTTTCCGGTTTTGACGTCTCACGTCAAGGATGCGACACGGAGAAGCTACGTTTTGCAAAATTTCCTCTCTAGAGCAATCTAACGGGACTCCCCTTATGAGTCCTTCACAGGAGAGGAAAGAGTCAGGAATAAAGGCAATCAGCCGGTCGGCGATGAGCTCAGGAAGGGAAATAATCTGATTTGCGGATACGGGATCAGCCAGGACTACCGAAACTTGCTGTCTTCCAGAGTTGTATACGTTTAGGACCTGTTTATTTGAGAGTTTGCGCAAAATAATTTTTCCAATTTTTGTGGCGTTGATGCGAGGAGTCTTGTTGTCAAATTGCATGGGCTGGATGAGAATAATGTATGGTCCAGTGGATTTGTTGTTGTAACGGTTCTTCGACAGTCGCTGCGGAGTGCTTTCTTTCGGTGTCGGAGGGTTGGTGGCGGTCTGGGTGGTAGAAGTTGTAGCCGATGTAAGTTCAGGGTTCGAAGCATTTTGCTGCTGTGAGGCAGTGGGCGTCTTAGTGTTTGCAATTTTTTTGAGGTTCTCGTTGTTCATTTCTTCCCCGGATCGTTTCCTGCAAGTACCTGGAAAAGTTTCTCTCTTCAGGTCTTCGAGTTGAGAGGCAAGGAATTCCGGGTCTTCGTTAGTTATAAACTCTGGAGGATTGTCAGGATCGTCCTCTTCCATGCTGTCTAAATTTCCTGCGGAAGCCATGTCTCCGCCCGAGGGGGAGACCGGCCGGAAGGGAAACGACGACAGAGAGGTTATGGACGGTAGGATGATTGAAATTGTAAGAACTACAAGCGAAAAAGAAACACTGAAATAGAAAAATCACTAAGAACGGTAAAAAGGAAACACAGGTGGTAAGAAACGACAATTCGGTTGAGTAGAACGAAAATATTAGTAGAAAAGGTTAAAAAAAAAAGGGAACGAAACTCCGACGATGCGTACTCGGCGCGTGTTCATCCAACACTCATCGGAGCCTCGACTCTTCTGTGTTTACGTTCTACGCGCTCTCGCGTTTAACCCGTAACCCGTAAGCCGTTCCGTAGCGGAGATGGTGGGGAGAGCTCACGCCGGGCCGGGGCGAATGGAAGGGCAGGCGCGGGGCAAGGAGGGAGCGTGCGCGCGGTTACGTTCGTTCGTTTGTTCGTTTCGGTCGGTCCGTCGGTCGCAGTCACCCGTCACCCGCGGGACGCGGGGTGGCGAGGAGCGCGCGGAGAGAGCGTAGCGTAGCGCGTAGCATTAGCATCGGTCGGCTAATGCAATGCCGCACATTATCTATCGTTCGTCGTTTGCAACGAAATTGATAAAACAGAGTGCAAAATAAGAGAGACGGAATTTTATTTGATCGTCAGCTAATAATCGTCAGCAGATGAAGATCTTAATATAAAATACTTTGAAACGATCTAAATTGTCGTTGAACCAAATAGAAATACAATGATTAATGTTACAGAAACAAATATAAACGGAAAACCATGATAACAATTATTTTCTTATAAAAATCATCCAAACCTATGAATTTCACATAATTCTTTAACACGATTTCCGTTAAATAGAAGTTTAAAATATGCCAGATTTCTAAAAAAAAAAATGCACGAAAATGCGAAGAAACGAATATTAGAGTCGGAAAACACGATTCTCTCGTTTGTCAATCATTATGAATTTTCAATTTTATTTTCTTTTGTCAATGAATTTTCTTCTCGCAAGAGATAATCGATAAGCCGGTAGAGAAGCCTCTTGCCCACGATTTCATTTTTCCTGCTAAAATTAGAAGATTAATTATTTTGAATATTTGAACAAATCATGATAAATGGCAGCGTGAGCAAGGGCTTTGAATGCCAGACGGCCTAGTGACGGCTGTGTTACAGTTTCGAAAATCGTGCGTATGCTCGCACGCACGCGTGTTCGCAAGCGGAGCTAAGATGCAACCATACATGCGAGTCGCGCAACGCAACGCAAAGCACCAAACGCACGCAGGCCGTAAAGCCATGGGATTGTCGGCAAGAATGACGGAACGAAAGCTATAAACCTACTCTGTAGTCAGCTGATTCCGAACACGATACAGTTTCTGTATCGTGCTATCGAAATCGCGCAGGCAAGGTCCATGCATATAACCCGGATGATGCAAACGGTGCACGCAACGCAATGCACGCAAGGCATGTATAACCGCAGCTATGCACCAGCATTGCGAATAGTTTTTACTATCGCAAGTGCTATTATTGCAATAGAACGCAAGCGCCCGTGCACGCGTGCACCCACATGAGCACGCACGATTTTCTACGAAACTGTGGCACAAGTTGTCATTACACTTTCTGTTACTTGTCACCGACCGTATTCAATTGCGAAAAGACAGCTTATTGACTCGAGAGAAATATATTTTATGAGTTAGCAAAACAACGAAATATTAATTGGATTTTTTTTATTTCGTGCAAGAGTTTGTTGACGCGCAAATGACAAAAATCTTGTCGTCTTCTTCAAAAGTGTCGTCTCGAAAGTGTAAAAAGTAGGGGTGTGCGAATATTTGAAAACTTCGAATATTCGGCATCAAATCAAATCAAATTGTTTGATTCGGATTTCAAACCGAATATTCGATATTTTTGAATATGTAATATTATTTCGAATATTCGATTTTTTTTCGAAAATATTGGAAAAAAAATCTCGAAAGGATTTGCGAAAATCAGCTATATTTCGGCTCGTCAGTATGACGATACCATAACGAAAAATAAAAGTCGTCAATAACATCACGGAGAACTGGAACGTTTATTTAAAAAATATTCGAGAGAAACCTTATTCAAGATTCAAGGTTTTTGTAGAAAAAAATCAAATACTCGACGTTATCGGGAAGTAATTTTGTCCGTTTTTCGGTGACGATATCGCCTGCAGAAGAGAACAATCTTTCGCTCTCAACCGACGTTGCGGGTATAGGTAAATATCGCCTTGCCATCAATGATAAATTGGGGAAGTTGCCCGACGCCTCTTTCCACCATGAAAATGGATTGCCGTGATGTTCAAGCAGCGATCCATGAACATACTTGACCATTTCTTGTTTAATCTCCTTCCATAGGTCGGATTGCCCCTTGTTAGGATCGTTGGACCCTGGTGGCCGCATAAAGTCCCAAAACGATGATTTTTCTTTGTCGTTTGTCTCTGTCGTTTTGTCGATTGCGTTCGGAGATAATTTCTCTCGATAATTCAGATTCTATCGATTTGAGTGTATCCGCCTCGAAGAAGTATCCGCGATATCGAGGATCTAGAAACGTCGCCTTCTTGTGCAGATTTTCGGAGTGTAATTCGGTAAATCTGACATCCAAAGCTTCGCGAATATTCTCTGAAAGCTTGTCTGCCATCTCACCCAGCTCGACGTTGTCAGAGGTTTGGTTTTGCAATCCGTGTTTTATTCCGCTTAAAATCGGAATAACCATCGATAGGGTCGGGTATTTCATCCCGCAAGATATTACGGTAGCGTCGTATAACGGCTTCAACACTTGAATCAAGTCAGAGATATTTTTCCAGTCGCTTCCCGTCAGGGGATCCATAGTCGTTGAGTTCGCCAGAACTTGCGTGAGGGGTCCCTTCAGCTTCTGCATCCTCGCTATCATCTCGTATTCCGAGTTCCATCTAGTTTCCACCATCTGTATCAGTTTCAATGGTTCGCGGTCGCCGATTTCCCTCTGAACAGCTTCGAACTGCCGTCTCGAAGGATCAGAGTGGTGGAAATGAGTAGCTATGCGACGAGCCTAAATGGTAAAGAGACAGATAAATACAGATAAAGATAAAGATGGAGAATACGAAATGATGAGAGAATGTCAACAAATTAACCTTCACAAGTAGTTCAGCCATTCCATCGGTGCCCCGCTTAGCATCTTTCACTGCTAGTTGAAGTGTGTGTGCGAAGCAATACACGTGGTTCCAGTATCCGTTGTTTACGGCCGCTGAAATATTCCGGGCGTTATCTGTGACGAAATACATCGGGGTATCTTCGATCTCCAGTAGCCTCCAGTCGTCCATCATTTTCTCAAGATACTGCCTTAGTATCCCAGTATGTGGGCCTTCGAGTTGTGCCATGCCCAATGTGATATTTTTTATTTCGAAATTTTTGGACATGTACTGCATCGTTAGCGACAGGTAATGGTGGTCACCCCGAGATTTCCAACCGTCAGTGGTAAACGAAAAGCTCAATATGCCCGTCGCTACATCCTCACTCAATGATCTTATTAGCGTTTCCTTCGTTTTGTGGAACAAAATCGGTAAGAGACTTCGAGAGAAAGTTGTTCTATGGGAGGGCTCGTAATCCGGTGCTAGTTTTTTTAAAACCTTGAGAAAGCCACGATCTTCTATGCATGAGAACGGCTTCAAATCCACGGCTATCATTTCCATCAAAAGTTCGTCCAATTCTTTTCTCTCTGCTCCGGACATTTCTATTTTGCGACGTTTTTTTCTCGGATCAGCGCCCTCATCACTTTTTCTTTTTTTTATTTTTGTTTCAACGACTTTCCACTCGTCTGTGTGCTTCGCCTTAAGATGATTGAACATCGGGGTCGTTGTACCTGCGATTAAAAAATTTTTGAGCAAAAAATCAAAAAATTCAAAAAATGTAAGAAATTCAAAAATAAATTCATATGACTCGAGAAACCCCACGAGTCGTGGGGTTTCTCGAATTCATGCCGAACCATCGGTTCACCGCCGCTCGTTACGTCCTGCCCAAAGATGTTGCCCATATTTTTATCCAAAGTGTCGTTAAGATTCGGGTCTTCATTTCTTTTGTTTTCCCCTTTTTCCTTATTTGTGTCTGGGATTTTGGTGCTGGAATCGGGCGAGTTTCTACAACTTGTCGGTACGGTCTGCGTCAAAACGTCATGGATATCGATATCGTCCAACACGACTTGACTCTCATCAATTTTTTCCTCCGGGATCATCCACCGATTGGGCATTGGAGTGGAAGTCATAACGTTGAGAATCTGAGTTGGCACGAGATCGAGGTCTTCATCGTCATTGATGTTACCAGCAGTTGTAGAAGCTCGAGAAATATTTTCATTCTGTGCGTTAGCTCCTGGTTTTGATTTATTTGTCGCTTCCGATGAAACTGGATGTTTTTGAGGAAGATTTCACTTTGGTTGCGATGTTAAAAGACAGAGCCGCAAACTGGTTTTCATCGTCAGTGACACTTTCATCGCTAAGATCGTTGTCTTCGCGTTGACGCGACACGCCACCAGTTTCGTCATCTGTTCTCGATTCATCGTCTGTCTCCGCGATCACTGATGGTTCTTTCGGAGCGCTTTTCTCAACAATTTTTCCATAGTTCGAATCTTCATGATTTTTAGATTGTTCTTCGGGATCTACAAGAATTTGAGTTTCTGCTTCGTAAAATCTGTCGTCCGCATCGTCGATAAATAGCTCAGCAGATCTTTCCAATTTTGGTCTTTTCGGAGCGAGAAGCGGTTCACGATTGAACAAATCTTGTGTTTCCATGTCGTGAATATTGCTCGAATTGACATTTTTCAATGATATTTCAGGTTCTTTGACTCGTTTTGACGGCCCACTCACTGTTGTCTCGTTCTTATTTTGCAATGCAGGCTCTAATATATTCTGCGTTTCCATATCGTAAATATCCCTCGGAGGCTCCATATTTATCGAAGATTTTTCAGGTTCTTTGACTTTTTTTGATGATCCACTCGCTGTTGGTTTGTTTTTATTTCGCAATGGAGGCTTTAGTATATTCTGCGTTTCCGCGAGTGCAAAATGTATTTAAACTCATTTAATTGAAAAAAATGTAGTGTTAACCTACATTGAAAACGGATCTCAGCTGCCAAATTCTCGAACGGTTTTGCCACACACAGGAGATGGACGATTCATTATTGAGGAGGGGAACAAGACATCAACGAGTGAGTAATTCCATCATTTTTGTTGTTTTCATTTCTGAGCATAGTAATTTTCGTTATCGAAATGTTGGACCTTGTTTGATTTTCTATTTCAATCGTTATAATCCTTGGAGGAAAAAACGTTCATCGTTTTTCTTCGATTTCGGAAATTCAATTTTTCGAACCTAGCGCCACTAGAGCAAGTGATTGTGTACGAAATGCAGATGTCCAGTAAATTTTTTCTCTTACCGACTGCAGATTGATCAACGAAATGATGAATGAATCCGTCGCTTTTTTTTTGCTCGGTAGAATTTTTCAATTTTTAACATTCCAAAACGATTAGATGATCAGATGAAAAGTCTTATATTATTTTTTTATAAAATAAAATGTAGAGATAAACCAGCGGTAGTATTGTAATAATACAATTTATAGAATAACGAGACAGAGACGACAGGAAGGGGGTTAGAGCCCTCTGCCGTGATTCAAGCAGCTTTTCCTTGAACATGGATAGGCACACGTCCCGTATCCGTGCCCTATTCTTTACATCATTTTTTAAGTTCGCGTTCGCGAACTCCACAACCGACGTACTACACGACTGGAATTAGAAAAAATACGAAAAGTCAATGTCGGGGAGCCAAGTTCACATCGATACGATAGCACAATGGAGAATTTGCATCGTACGTTTGATTGATACGTACATTGTCTGATCTCACGGAAGTATGCAGCCGCGAGTGCAATTTCCACCGCAAGCGCAAATACTGCTCATAAATAATAAGGGTCGTTTTCTCCGACGCGATTTGAACTCAGTTTATTTTTTTTTAAATACAGTTTCGACGTAGGATAAATTGAGTTCAAACTTTTAGATTAACGCCGGAGAAAACGAACTTACATCTTTTCCAGAGTTCAACAAAATACGAGTTCCATGGTCTACGTTGTTTCAACTTCCAGCATCTAATGGCTATTGAATGAATACGAAATTTTTCAATCAAAATTCAAAAAGTGCTTTATTGAAAACAATCTTTTAATACATATATTTTTTTTTATGTTTTGAACACACACCATTATGAATAGTTTTATATTGTTAGAATAATTACTACAAATTTTAATAAGCCGGCAATAACAGTTCAGCCGGTATACAACCGGTTTTCGGGTTGAGTTCCCGGCAACAAGGAAGGTATATATTTATGTCT
Organism: Campoplex capitator; assembly: GCA_037576405.1. NCBI lineage: Eukaryota > Metazoa > Arthropoda > Insecta > Hymenoptera > Ichneumonidae > Campoplex > Campoplex capitator. The sequence continues at coordinate 4,545,557 of JARBWI010000015.1, forward strand.
ATTCAATTTCATCGTTCCGTGTTTTTCTTTATCGCACACAAGTTTGTAGTCAACGGAGGTGGTACGTGAAACACGGATGGAAATGTTTTAGGTATTCAACAAATCTATAAAAAAAAATCAATTAAAAAAATGAAGTCGACGTCGTAAATTATGCGGAGCTTTTTGTACCGAATAATCGTATGGCCAAAGGAATAAAAAAATATTGAGCTCGCCAACTTCACGACAGTGCCGATTCGTCTTTTTTTTTTATATTACTGGGCATGAAATAAAATGATCATCAAAAGGGATTCTAAAATTACGAAAGTAAAAGAAAACCTAATCGAAGAAAAAAAAATTAATATTCTGTAACCAAATAAAAATTGTTAAGTTTGAATTTTATTAGAATCGGTTGTAAATTTGTTTCGTGACTAACTTCGCGATAGTATTGCGCGGTTTGTGTTTTGGTAGTAGCCATGAAATAATGGCGGAACACTGGTTTTAGGATTCGGTGTCTTGCAGGTCACAACACGCGATATTATCGTGACAAATGACAGAACTGGAGAAACGTATCTCGAAGTACAGTGCGTTGATAACGACTGAGCACATGTGTGATTCCTATCTCGATATCGTTCAAAAGTAGTGAACTGATTATATTTTGGTGGAAAAAAAAGTAGCGCGGTTCCTCGACAGATTCTCTGGCACCCTCTCTTCCTCGTTCGGCGCCCTGGCCCCCTCTCTTCCTTGTTCCTCCACCCCCCCCCTCTCCTCTTCTCTCCTCCTCCTTATTTCGTGTAAAGTGTAACAGTGTGAAATTGCACACCGATTTCGGTGTTAAAACACCATTAGCTTACGCAAATATTCGTCTGTTATGTTGAAGCACGAAAAGCGGGGTTTTAATGCAAAAACGCGACGATGATACCGGAATTATTAAGGAATCGGCCAATTTGCAAAAAGTTCGAAACGATAAACAGCGCTCGCTAAATAAATGTATTAAAAAAGCGTCTCATAAGCACAGTCGTCGTACATTTTGCGACGCCAACATAGGATTTTTAACCCCCAAATGAAAATAAAAAATAAAACAAAAAGCCGAAACTTCGTTTTAGGTTAACCAACGCGATCTTAAATCACATACATATACATATATACGTTATTTCAATTCACGTACATAAAAATTAATATGTACATATGAATGTACGTATACAGACAACAGTGATAAATCAAAGTTTTTATTATTCAAATAAACATGTTTAAATATTACGTGACATTGACCTTCCGAGGTTTAGCCAATTTTTCTAAAACTGTCGTTTTATTCAATTAATATTGTGCGACGTTAGAGAAAAGGAAAATCTCGTTCGGAGCATTTTCAAAAATGGCTAATTCCGAATTCGACGTCGAATTGTTTGAGCGGAAGCTGCAAACGTTGAAAGACTCGCAAGAGTCTATTCAAGCCTTGTCGTCATGGTGTCTTGAGAGACGGGTACATCACAAAAAAATTGTCGCAGCTTGGCTCCAGGTGTTGAAGAAAGGTAATTATCGTTTGCAAATTATTTATTTTCTAATTCAATACAAAAATTGCTCCGTTACATTTTCCTCTCATTCATTCCAATCATTTTGATCGATCATGTTAAATTAATTTTCCGTTAAGATGAGAGATTATAATCCGTTGACTGGAAGAGTCTCCTGTTAAATTGACAAAACTGCAAACTTGTGCTCATTAATTATGTTGCTCAACTTCAGTTGATCATCGCTGATTTGGAAAATATCGCAACACAGTACAAAACTGCTTGTCGAAACATTAACTCAATTTTGAAGTGCTTAATTTGAAGAAGGATTAACATTCTGGATTTGAGATACTTTGTATAAAAGATTCCGCAGTTTTAAAAGCATTTCTAATGGAGAGCAATCTAAAAATTGTTATTTTCATGACAACTTTTAAACTCTGATACAAATCTTTGAGAAAGTTATTAATTACAATGAAACATGTGACAGTCTTTCAAAATGAAACTGAGGTTTTGACTGTTTTTTTTTTCTATAGAATAAATAGAAAGTTGTTATTTCTGGAACTCTCAAGTTCATATCAGACATTTTTATCCGTTACTTTATAAGTTGTCGTATTCCACTATGATAAAACAAGGCAAATTATTAGGATATTTTCCACAGTATACAAACTTTTTTACATTAACCGAAGAGTCAGCTTTGCAATATAACGGTAGCGAGCCGTGAAATCTTTCACTAGCAATGAATATTGAAGGATTCGAACAAACTCTATACATTTTATTTTCTGGATACATGGTGCATATTCTTCCTTTACATTTTCTACAAATACATTACAGTCATTTTCGTTGCTCATATTTCACATATCATTTCAAATATTTAAATAAATCATTTTCAATGAAATTTAGAAGTTCTTTTTACTTTGCTGAAAGTTTATGACTATGAAATATTCAATTACTCTACATGATTTTGAAACCATTCATACAAAAATTGTTCTCCAATCCGTTCAGTTTTAGTTTTCGAATCTGCAGACATCTATTGTATGAGTTGAATGATTTTGAATTACCGATGAAGGGATTATCTTTGTTATTTGATTACTGGTTTCATGTTAATTTGGTACAAATGATAAGTTTTCTATTTGAGAATTCATAAAATATTGGGGGACATTTTTCTTGTCGAATATACCAAGAAATTGCATTTCCATTCTCTTCATTTTTCATTTTTTGACACACGAATAATTTTTGGAAATCTGCCAAAAAAATTAGCAACAAGTTTTAGAATTAAAAAAATTTGATGTACAATAAAATATTTCATGTCGCATCGTAGCGTTGTAAACTGCGAAACAGGAATATTTCGATGTAAAAAATGTAGCACGATGTATCTATTATTTTCGAATTTTTGCAGTAAAAGTGGAGCATCGTCTAACACTGTTCTATCTGGCGAACGATGTAATACAATATTCGAAACGTAAGAATTTCGAATTCGTCGAATCTTGGGGAACAACATTACAAAGAGCAACGACGATGGTGAGGGATGAAAAAGTGAAGCATCGTATTTTGAGGATTTTCAAAATATGGGATCAACGGCAAGTGTACGACGAGGAATTCCTCGCGGATTTGTCGGGGCTGTTGTCGGCTGCCCCGAAGAAAAAAGTCGAACCACAACCGACGGTAACGAACGAAGAGTTTCAAGCGGCTTTGCTCATATCGACAATGAGATCGTGCTCGAATCTCGAACAAGCGACAGACGCGAGATTGCGTGATCTTCGAGACAGCAACGTTGATATTGACAACGCTGAGGAATTGTGTGCCTCCCTTAAAGATCGGAGACACGTCGAGGATGCCGAAAAAGAGGTGGAAACTGCGGTTCAAAGTATCGAAAATTATGTCAAAGCGCTCGAGGCTGAGATACGTGAGAGAACTCAAGTTCTTGATCTGCTCGAACAGGCCGATCAATTTTATGAAACACAGCGTGGCGAAGTCAAGATCGTTACCAACGTAAGCGATCGCCATTTTTTTCATAGCTCTCGGTTTGTACCGACTTATTTTTCATCGATGAAGATTCGATAGATCTTTATTGATGTTGAATCTGTAAAGATTCGATTTATTGTAGAGAAAGAGAGAGAGAGAGAGAGTTTGCGGTAACGCGATGAAAATTTTCGTACTTTCCATTTCAGTTGATTGAAACGTCAACTTTTTATTTCAATGGCAATAATTGTCACGTTTTTTTCCGAATTTGCCCAAAATACTGACTAATCTCTATTTACGGATATTTCCCAGGCTTATCGAAACTTTGGGAGCCGCGTGAAGAACTTGAAGAAGAAATTGGACGAACTTTTGCCCACGCTGATATCGCCAATTCCATCACCTGATATAAACGCTCCATCGCCGAGTCCGGACAGCGATATCGAACTTCCGGGTGAGGACGGGTTGTCTGGTAATCAAACTGATTCCATGATGGCAGACGTAGCGCCACCTTCGATGTATAATTCTTACGGTCTGGATTACGACCCTATGCCTGTACCAGCTCCCGAACTAGCATCGGGGAACAGCACGTCCGATTTTACCAATAATTTCTCATCCTTCATGGGAGGAAATGTTGATTTCGACATGGTGAGAGCATTCGATAAGTTTCTTAAACAAACTGTATATTTTTGCGTTCACCATCAATTTTGGATATTTTGAAGGGTTTCATTCTTTCATAATTTTCGAAATACATTCCTTTTTTTTTTCATTCACGTTGACTATTGTTTTATGCATCAACTCGATTTCTTTTCAAAGATTGTTGAGTAACTTGTGCTGTTGAGATTCAAAATAACTTCTATCGATTCTAATTATAATGATATTTTACAGAGAAATTTGTTTAACGAAAGATCGGAGACCCCCACTAGTGGAAGTCAAAGATATAATGACTCTTCCGAGGTAAGATTGACAAGTAAATCGTTTTAATTGTGCGTATCACGAGCTGCAATAATGATGAACCGAAAATAAGAAGAGAAACTTGATGGAGGATAAATTTACGTTTTTTAGGCAATGCCGATCGAGGTGATAAATATGAGGCCATCAAAGATCGACACGTCGAACGATGACTTCAGTATTTCGAATTTTCTAAAGACCGTACTTCCCGGTATTGGGAGTGCTGGCACGGTGACCGAAAGTGCTGCAAATCCTAGTGGGATACCAGGCTTGGGCCTCGACTCCGTAGACGCCAGACCCGAATCGCCGCAGCGTCCAGAATATGGATTATTAGCGGACCAAATGAACACACCGCCATCCATGAGCGGCCGTATGATTGGTGGATCTGGAACTCCTTTGAGCGGCATAAACAACCATCAATTGAGCCACAGCACACCTTTGCCACTCTCGCGAAGTATCGCGAGTGATTCACATACACCATCTCCGTACTCGAGTCAAAACAGTCTGAGCAATATGACAACGTTACCCTTTATTGACACGTCAACGTTAAACACTTCAACGGTGAATCCACTTCCCCCGCCACCTCTTCCACCTCCAATTTTCCTTGACGAGGAAAATTGCTACAACAAATTACCACCGAAATTCCCAACTTGGACGTCCGCCAACGAAGCCACTAAGAATGAAAGCTCCAAATGGAATGACAAAGGTAAAAACGTAACTTTATAACAATTTCTTATTGAATTTTTCGCTGCACTGAAATAGTATATTACGCCATTAGGGAGGGAAAATAGATTATTTCAAACCGCAGGCAAAATTATCACTCGAGCCGTGCGCGAGGTTCGTTACTATGTCAGCGTTGATACTGCAAACAGTTCTAATATGTTATAACGATTTTTAGGTAAAAACAATACGAATCCAACCTGGTCGGAGGACGATATTGAAAAAAATAAATCACAATGGGTCGAATCCGTTGACGATCGTTGGGATTCTGGTAACGAAACGACATGGACGGCTGGTATGGATGGAAAGAATGAAATTCTTTCGGAAACTCCGGAATCTCCACCGATATATGAAAAATCTAGTTTCAATACGCCCATTGAGTACAACGATATCGATTCGAGACAACCAATTTTGAGTAGCGATGCCGACGTTGATCATAGGTAAAATTCATCAGATCAATTTATCCATTACATAATAATTGATAAGGAGGGTGCTAAAATCGGTGTACGAAAACCGCTGTAAGCAGTTTGGAGCCTAGTTCTCGTGCTGGAAAATGGTTAAAAAGCTCTACTTGTAGCGAATACACACCATTTTTTTCTGGAACAAGCAAATATTCCGATCCAAAATTGATTAGATTTGTATACTTTAGATTTCTTCGGATCATGACTGCGCCGATTCCCCGCAGATTCCACATTGCCAAAACTTTCCACTTTCTACGGTTGTAACGTGTATAAAAGAAATTTGATATGAAATATTTCGAGTTCGAAACAATCCGTTACTAAAAAATTTCGCGAACGATTGTATGTTTTATTTATTGTTCTGACGTCAATTTAATCCACAAGCAGTTTAAAGGAATCATGCCAATAATACTGCACTACGATAAACAGGGTACGAACAATACCGATGCCGGAGGAACTACACGCGACCCATCGTTTGATGAAAGCCGCGGATGTTGATCACCGAAACCTCATAAGCCTGACGGGAAGTCCGGCAAATAACGCGTCCAACACTAACGAAGCTACAGATTCTCGTCCAAATAACAACAACGTGTGGACGAGCGCGGATCAGAATTATCGGTATCAACATTTTTATTCATATTTACATTTTGTTTTTTTTTAAATTATATACAGTTTATTCAATCAAAGAGAACACGCATGTGTTGGTATGTGTGAAAGTGCGAACGTTTCTGAGCAACATGTTTAAGGAACGTATTGCCTGATGAATGTTTCTCCGTTATCACAAGAAAAAACTAATTCTTTTCTAACGGTTTTGTTATATTTTTATAAAATTCACTACTGCAAGGGAGTATGGTTCTCTCATATGTTCTTGAATTTATTGATGCTTAAATCTGAAGGAATTCTTTGCATAATTTTACTCACGATGGGGTATGACGATATGGCAGTGATCTAGTACCCCAGAATCTATTTTTCTCAATGTAAACCCTACTCTGGTAAATAATTGCCACAATTTTCCATTTAGCATGGAATATTATTCGTATGACATGATAAGGTTTAATTGTAGACTATTCTCTTTGTTTTTTGATAAAGTCGCATTGTGTAAATATTCAATGTTTGATTTGAAATTTGCCATTTTTGTGATCAAATAACCCGTTGTGCTTAGCTCGAAAGATCGCTGAAGCAACTCAACGCTCGCGTTCTCATCGTCGTTAATGTAAAAAAGTATGGATACAAATTTTTTTTTCGATTTTGCACTACTTTTTGGGTTTTAGATTAAAATTTTGTCTAGATTCTCTCAGGGCGGAAGAGACTCGTGATCGTTCTGGTAGACATGAATAACGATTATTTCGTTACTCTGAAATATTTTTGACAAGACTCGTTTGAAAATTCCAGACGCCAACAAGGTGACATAGTGGAGAGCGTTGACATGGAAATGTCGGACGAAGAAGGCGATGGAAAGCCGAAAAGTCGTGTTTTGGTTGACGTTCGTACGCAGCAGGATCGGGACATGCGTTGTTTGATTGGACCGTCGCAACCGATGCAGTTACCGCAGTCTGGACATCGTCAGGATCTCGATATGCGAATGATACCGCTTCCTGGCAATCCAATGGCTCGTGGTGGTCCTGGGTTGCAGGGAGTACGTTTGCCGCCACCTCCACCGTTGCCAGCTCCTCAACAGTTTCATCGAGGTCAAGCTGATTTTCATGGAATTTCAGGGTCGGATTTCCGTCAGGATTATGGACCGCTCCGTCAGAATTCTCAACAGTCGGTGTTTATACCGAATCAACAGCACGATTTTCACTCGGTTCCTCCGGACTTTCATCAGAATCAGGTTCAACAAGCTCAGCAAGATTTTAATTTATCACGGCAGCAGCAACAGCAGCAGGAATACGAGTTTCAGGAAAATACGCAACATTCGCGGATCGGAATGCCACCGGATTTCATGGGTGGCGATCCGGCACTTCACGGAAGGTATCCAGGTATGAATCAAATCCCGGAACATCACATTCATCATTCTCAACAGCAGCAGCAGCAGCAGCAACAACAACAGCAGCAACAACAACAACCGCACCAACATCCTCAAATGCACCACAGAGAATCTCCGATCTTCCATAGAAACGAGCGAGGCGGTCGAGGTCGTGGTTTCCCACGCCGCGGACGCGACAGATTCACCGAGGAACACGCTCAGTCACAAATGCGAAATACTCCGAACAGAAGATTACGAAATGTAGAGAATGCCACGGATATACCTGGAAATAATCGGGTATCGCAAGGTCTCCTCCAACCGCCTGACACATGTGTTATCCTTGACGATGACGGATTACCAATAACGCGACCGGATCTTGACAGCACTTCCCTCAATACGTCCAAATCGGACATGGAGTCACTCCTGAGTTCAGAAAATACGGAAAAATCGATAAGCGTGAAATCAATGCCACAGGATGAAACGAGTCAGGAACATCGGATGGCTTCGTCACCGAGCAGTACGGATAATATTCCCGGACACATTATACCTATCAACGAAAACGTAACCCCTTCGTTGTGTCATTCGAGATCAGATAATTCCGGTCAAATAGACAAAAATGAGGACACTTCCGGCGACGTTATTTCCGGTGATACCGAAGAGGCGACTAGCGAGGATCGTTCGCAGGAAGGCTCAGTCGCCCGAGCTGACGAACCTCCTCGACAACTTTCGGAACATCTCGAAGCTCTTATGAATTCTGGTAAAACGACTGGTGTCAATGAGCTCAAGAGACAAGCGTCAAATGGTAATTTTGGTGAACAACAGACCGACGAAGATGCAACTACGATAGCAATGAAAAAAAGGACTCTTTTGCCAAACGGTCCAGCTTTACTTCCTCCACCAGGAACCGATCTTCAACCCGTCGTTATCTACGACTATGACACTCACAATCCTCTCGCTAATTTTCGCCCTCGTATCCCCGGTATGCCTACAGCTGTGACTGTACCGCCAGGCGGTTCTTTTCCAATTTGGCGTGGGACAGGAGGACCTTTGCGAGCTCGTGGAGGTTTTCGCGGCGGACCGAGAATACCCTGGATGGACAGAGGCCCGCGAGGTCCACCTATCGGCAATTTTATTCCACGGGGTAATAACAAAAGAGGCGGGCAATTTCGCGGCGCTCCGGTCTTTCGTGGAAGAGGACGGGGCGGTACCAGTTGGTAAAGGAGAAACCGGTGGCAAATTTAAAAAATAATATTTTAGGAAAGCTCACTAGCGGGAAAATAATCAACGTGAGCGCGAGCGTTTAACACTGATTTTCGTTGGGCTACATGAGGCTCGACATTCCTTCAATAAAATATTGAAAATATGCGATAAAATGATCGAAGAAAAGCTGTAGAATAAGACCAAAAAAAGACACACGATACATTGTGATTGAAGATGCTTTACATCTCGAGTTTTTTCGTTCATTATTCGCAGGCTTGTTCAGTTGTATCCCCCCCCCAGTTACGTCGCAACGCGACCCCATAAAGGCAGTTGGAAAAATCTGAAAACAACGGGGTCTTTTATCTCTTCAATAGTCTCTTTCTATTCGACCCTTACCAGCGAAACTTCGGGCTATCTCGACCTCTCATCCACAGCGGCTTTGCACGCCGGAACATGCAAAAATTTGTAATGAATATAAATACTTATTTTTCTTTATTAGCGTTATAATATACAGGGTTGTTCTAGTTATTTCGACGAGTTGTAGCTACTTTCAAAATAAAGGTAAAACAAAATCCTAAAAGAAAAATTTTTCTTTTTTTTTTTTCTCGACAAGAACTTTGTACGCAAGTATTTTTGTTTCGAGGCAACGAGCTAAGTTTCAATAGCATCCACGCTTCTTGGTCAATCGTAAACGTATTTTCTGACGCAATTTTATTTTTATGACGACTTTTCTTTCCTTTTTTGCAACAAAATTTGAAAAAAATACCTCAAAATTGCCTAAAGAAGAATCAAATAAAATTCTGGAACCAATAAAAATTGCTATCAAAAAAATGGGACTGACTGCAAAATAAATGCTGCCTTCTTCGAGGGATATGATCGTTTACGAAAAACCAAAACTTGGTACAAAGTTAGTTCTTGTAAAAAGAAGAATCATTTTCTTGGCCGATTTTTTTTTACTTGCAAAATAAGAGCTCGTCGTATCACCGGCATTGTGAAAAATTCTACAATTGTTTTTCTTTTTGTTATTATAGTTTCTTTTTTCTTTTTTAATTCTCTCCCAGACCAAATTTCTAGTTTAGACTGAATTATACTGGAGTTTCATTGCATCAATTTAAAGTAGAGACATCAAAAATTACAGGTTCGGACGTCTGTTGATTTGACGATCAAAAATTTGCTTCGTCACAGGACAGTGCTTTGTAATTTTGTTTTCGGAAGAAAATGTTTGTTTCCATCTCGTTTATTCGAAATAAGAGTAAAAAATTGGTTAAAATCTCAATTTGATAAATTCATATGATTCGGAATCACGGGTTCAGTTAAAAGTTCCTATTATTTCGCTATCAAACGCACACAGATTTATCGAGTGATAAATTTTGTTCTTTTTTTACTCTCGCCACGTCGTTTTCGTCGATTCCATTTAAAGTAACGCAGAAATTTATTTAAATTACGTTCACTCGCATTGGTCTCTTCTATCATCCATGAGACGGCAATAATCACCAAATCGTTCTTACCTTGTTATATTTGTCGTAACTTTTTCTAAACGAACTTATCAGAAACCCTCATGAATCATAATCGTTGGAATCCGTATCCGGCAATAACGAGAGTATTTTTTACCGCACTTTACGTTTCCAACTGTACTGTAACTTGTTGAAAAATGTAGCACAGCAGAAAAGAAACGGAGCTCTAATTAAAATGAAATTAATAGCAATAATGGTTGTTTTTCGAAGCCATACGTGACGCAAATCGAAAAGATGATCGAATACAACAAATTCGAATACTCTTGTCTCATTATACCTGGAGTCAATAGTATTTCAGGCTTTTAGCTACGATTTTTCGTGAATTAGGATCTCAGAATCGCTACGATATTGAAGTGGTGTTATTGAAATTAAAAAAAAAAAAACTTGGTTCGAGTGGCTCTGAAAAAAAAATTAACAATTCAATAACTCGAACAAGATGTTTGAACACTATGCGTCGTTACTGTACGATATCGAAAACTGTTTGATGTAAAAAATGTGTTATAGGTATGTTCATTTATTTATGTAATTTGTTTTTTTTGTCTGCCTGTATCTCATGCGAAGCATCCCTTTCGGACAAGACGATCTTGCAAGTATTAATCCAACTGCCAAATCCTTCGATTCGGATAATACTATTGAACCTACATATTTCTATTGCTTTTATCTCGAATAATGAAATCAATGACGATACACGATTGTGAATCGAATATGTGTGTCCGAAATTTTCGAACATTATTGATTTTCAAAACGAAACGACTTTTCTTGAACATCATTTTTCATCGCATACAACGCATTTACTTATTGGAGAACCAAGATAAACCGAATGTAGCCCATTGAAAATATTCAATTGTATTGACGAATTCTATTTGGTAGAATTGAACGAGTAAATTGAGTGAGAAAGGATTATATGTTTTTTTTTCTTCTTTTTCTTAAAAGACTAAACTGAGCGGTGCTCAGATTTTCGGTACAAGATGACAGAAAATAAATAAAAAATTGAAATTTTCGCTTGATAGAGCGAATCTTTGTAAATATTAAAAAAAAAAAAAACCAACTGACACACGTGTGCACACGTGCGTTTACTGTAATTTTGAGTGACAGTGTGAAAGGGTAGACGATGATTTTTTTTCTTTGTCATTTTTTTTTTTTTTTTTTTTTTTTTTTCATTTCGCAAATATTTGCAGAGAATTTTTATTCTCGTTTCCGTGAAAGAGTGAGAGTGAAAAAAAAAAATAGAGAGAAAGAAAAATAACAAAAAGTATCGATGTAATGTATTATATTTAATTTCGTCGATTCGCTATAATGTAAATTTGGTAAAATAGGATTATTCCTGATTTAAGAAGACAGGAGTTAAAGAAAATTTGTGACCGATACAACTTATTGGTGACGAACGCAGAATTGCGTATCGAGAAGGATTTGAATTTGCCGCTTTTCGCGTCTTGCGTCGACGCGATCCAGTCGCGGGCAAAGATGATTGATCCAAAATTTTCGAAATATGAAACACACATGAAAAAATATGTTCAATAAAAGAAAAGATAACAGTGACCTTCTGAAGGGAAAATAGTGATATAAAGAAAGGGAGATAAAGAAATTTAGATAATGAAAAGAAAAGTGTATTAATAAAATACAAATATTTACGTTCCGCTCCACGTTCGTGAAATGTCCCCACACTTTTTTTTTTTCTTTTCTTACAATCTCAGTACCATTTGACACTTTTTCTATTTTTCAAGTAATTTCGATCGCGATTTCACTTTTCAAACGACTAAATAATTGAATGAAGAGTTTGAAAGAAGCAAGTTCTCGAAACGATGCTTCTTCGAAGCTATTAGTTTAAAAAAAAAAAAAATACATTCTTGTTCCAGTTCAATCAAACGAGTGCTCGATAAAAATGTTTAAATTCCGAACGATTATACGAATCGGAGAGTGCATTCTTCCAACACGAATAAAACGATGAAAAGTCCGAAAACCATCATATTCGAGTATATAAAAGTGCGGCAGGGTTCGCGGTGATTTTTCTTTTTTTTTTCTTTTTCCAATACTTAGCATCGAGCCGTGACGGTGATTCTTGATAAGAAAATCGCGGTTTTCTGTCAACGTGAACGATAGACTCGATTCATGCTAATTTCAATTTGGAAAAATGAGGGGAAAGAAAAGAATCTGATTTCATTAAAATGGCTGTGATGCATGAGATTAAATTATAGTTATCATTATATTTAGCGGAGTCAAAGAAAAGGGGAGAACCAAACTTTCGTGTCTCGCAGAACCGGTATTTGAGAAAAATATGTGATTTAACAAATTTGTTTTTTGTTTTTCGACTAAAAAGTCGCGAAAATAAACCTTGCCACCACGTTATCCTTCGAAAAGCCTCGGTAGTTCTTATCAAAATAATATCCATATACTTAAAAAATATTATTCCTGCAATCATTCCAGAAAAACTTTCGTTTTTGAATAAGGAAGAATTTTTTTGAATGGAGTAGAATGAAGTAGACCGACAGATCAAGTTCTTGACGCGAAAAAGAAAAAGGATTATGTGATGATCATTTTAAAGGAGACTTCCAAGAATTACTATCCTGATTCATTAGATCGTGAATTTCACGAACACGGGTATGATTTTAATGTGAAACTTTATCCAAACGAAAAACTAGTCGAAATTCTTGCAATCTTAAAAATACGTCTTCTCTCATTTACGATTTTTTAGCTTTTTTATTTTTTATATTTTTATTGATATTTGCGACAGTATTGAAGTAACAGGTTATCTAAATTAAAATGAATTTTATGTGGTAGCATCGAATGCATAGGGATATTGATGACTTTTTATAATATTCGAAACATTAGAATAGTTTTGTATTTTTTGTTACTTGTTTTATCGAGAAATGGATAATGTTCTGCTTCCTGTTTCGAGTGAAGATCGTTAGCTTGGAAAATACCATTTTTCCCAAGAGTCAGCGATACATTTATTATGTTTTTGTTTCAACAGTAACATTGAACTGAATCTTTTATAACCGCGTGCTTCCTACTATTGTAAAATAAAGTTCCTGAACAAAATTGAAAGGTCAATTGCTCATACTCGGCTTTGAAAATGGCGCTATTCGAGTTGCTTTTCCAAAAAAAAAAAATAGCGCCTTATTTGATTGAGCGACGAACAGAGAGTTCCAGAAGTACGAAAACAACAATAATTTATTGTATTCCATACCCCTAGAGTTAATTATTGTTCCTTGGCAAAAAACACAAACTGTAGCTTTCAACTACATCAGTATTTGCAATTCGTTTTAATAATACGATTGAAAAAAAAAAAAAAAAAAAAAAAAAAAAAAACAACTTTTGCCCCAAGATGAGCTGCTCGTTATGGAGCTTTCTCGACACCCGGAAAGCTCGCGCACGCGCGTTCGCGCTTTTTTCCCCCTCCTCTTCATAGCGAAAGGTCGTCGGGTATCGGGAATGTATGGGCGGAGGCTCGTCGATGATGAATCGTGGTGGAAAAAAAGGCAAAAGATACGAAATTTTTTACTTTTTTTTTTTTTATATAAAGCTACATGAAGAAATAGCAACAACAGAGTTCAAATAAATTCTCATATCCGGTTCTTCGAAGCATAATTGTTAGTTCCGTGTGAATGAACAAGAGGACCGAGCTCTTTTACAAGAGCATGTCGCGACTCGATCGATTCTAAATGCCTAGACGTAGTAGGTAATAGTCGACGAAATGAGGAGGGCTAACCACGACACGGAGTAACGATAATTCAACTTCGTGGTATGGTCTCCATTTGGCCTCGTGTTTGTTCATAATATTTTGCGTACCATGTATGCCACAAAGATTTTATACATCGATTCATAAGAAAAGTGATGAAAAAGAAAATATATATATAGAAAAAAATGAATGGCGAAAAAAATGCAAATCATTGAATGAATATTTGTTGTAAAATGTACAAATGAATTAAAACACAACAAATTATATCATCTTTGCCGTTTTCAATTATTTTTCCATACACCTTTCTCTAACACCATTACTTTTGTTACATTTTCTACGATTGCTACTTTTATTATTATTATTATTTTCATTTCTGTGCCCTCAATTTCAAATGAAATATGACATTTATTACGACTTACTTGTGATTATCCGCTCCTTACATTGCCTTTTTCTTCTCTCTGTTCACCTCATTTCCGCGGCTTATCCGGATCTTCAATTCAGGACATTTTCGAGCTTACCGTTTTACCGTTGTCACGTAATTTGTCATCGCTATGAAAATATATATAAGGCACGTACTCCAAGATTTTTTGTATCTCAAAAACATCAAAATCGAAATGATTTTTCGTATCCTTTTTGGAACATGGCTAGAGCATTGAAAATTTGACGATATTATAGAAAATATTGTGGCTCATTATGATTCAGGATACGATAACGAGTTTATAAAAATACATCGTGAAATCGCTTGAAAATGACGAAAATAAATTTTTCTTACTTTTCTATGAACTGTTTTTAAATTTAAAAAATCATTAATATCCTTCTTGGAATAGAATCGATTTCTTTTAGCTATTCATGACTTTGTCGGAAATGGAGAATAAATGTGCGAGACAAGATTATGTAATTACTTCAGGAGCTCGATCGTAAAAATATGCATACAACGGTAGGGGTGAATGAAAAATAACTCTACTGCACGAAAGAACCAGGATATAACTGGCCTCGAATACACAAGATGTGACTAAATCTCAATTCACGAAGTGCTGAAACGGAAGAAATTTTCGAATGATTTGGGTTTGGGTGCATTTAAAACACGCAAATGCATAATTTTGTACACGTGATTTGGCAACTTGTTTGCTTCCTCGAATTACTCTATTCAAGTGTTCCTTTGTAACAGATTGTTTTTTGACTAATCGTTGTTTCTGATCTCGTAGCTCTAATTAGAAGGAATTGCTCAAACTCAACGAACGTTTGCCAATTAGCGGTTCTGCACTAGTTAATTTAATTAAATGCTCGAAGTTGATCAGTCCCAGGACAATCGACTATTGAAAATTCTCAGTGGCTATTTCTGAATCGTGATATTTTGTGGAATCCGCGGTCTGAGTATTTCAAGCATTTTCTACTGAAACAATGTGGCTAACATCAGCCAACGATAATCAGTTAGTGCTTCGTTGTTTAGTTAATTACTTATCAGACACCGAAATTTTATCAGATTAACAGACATGCAGAGATTTCTGTACTTATTTATCTCACAATTGATTTTAAATCGAGGAGCTTTCAAAAGTTTGCTGTTCGTTATGTCACAAAAAATTGTGCTATTTGGAAAAATAATTTTAAAACAATCGTCTTGCAAATGTTTTTGTCAATTTTTTTAACCTCTAAAATCTTGAGGTGAAAAATAAGTATTGAATCGCTGGATTCAAATAAAAAATTGTATTTACATTTTTCATTTGGAACTTTTTTCGACAACGTAATCACCGAATATCGCTCGTCTGCATTTGAAAGAAAGAGTTTCAATGCCACGCTGAAACTGACTGTCTGCGATAACGATTCTTTTTGAAAATGCATAGTGACTTAGTTGTCAATACAATAAATCACTTTGGATCCAAATGAACAATTGTATTTTCATTTTTTATTTAAAATTATTTCAATCCATAAAAACATACCGATTCAATAAATCAAATTTCCATGTATATAAATGCGTAGCACAAAAAATACTGTTCATTATTCAGAGTTTATAGAAATTCTTTAAAAAAATATGTAAATTTTGAGGAATATTAGCAAAATTTTTAAAAATATTTTGCCTAAATTTCATTATCTGCTCTATGATAAACAAATTTTTTACAACCAGTGTTTCTGTGGATTCTGAAAAGATTTTACAGAGCACTTTGATTTTCACGTATCTTGACCAAAGAGAAATTTTCTCAATTGGTAACAAAAACAATTTTCATATTCTTGCCCGGATTTTAATGCGTCTGACGGAAAATTTGCCAAGATTGATGAGCGTAATATACTTTAGAGTTATTCCCGCGAGGTATGTCAAGTATTTATTTCGAATGTTTCTGCGTATACCGTTGTCGGTTACTTTACGAGCTGATTCCACTACTTCAACCCCACTTTTCCCCTACTTTACTAACTTTTACGTCCCTGTGAGACCTCCGAAGAGAGTTGGCCAAAGCGACTCGCTTTCCTAATGCATCGCATTTGTACGAGAGCCACGAGAGACTTTGGCAACCGGGCTGATACAGGCGACTATATTTTTACTGAGCTTCAGTTCGTCAGAGGCTTAGAAATTGCTGATAATTTTCGATCAGTCCCAGCAAATTTTTCATTTCCGAACTGTAAATGCTGCAGTATCTTTCCATTGTCATCGGAAAACAATTCAACAACGATGAGTAAGCAGTCGGTGTATGACTTTGTCGATCTCCCAAGTTGAGCTGCTTTGAGAAAAGCAAATGTTAAGATGAAGGACCACTTTGCCATGAATCTCTGGAGCATCGATCATTGAGCCAGAGAGACAGTTGTTTTTCAAGTTTCTAATCACTTCAACCAATAGAAATTCACTGAAAAACCTGAATCCCCCGGAATTTTCACAGTTCTGACAATCGAAGTGAGATTAAAGTGATGAGATTTGGAACAAGAAAATTCGAACCGACTGAATCCAAGGTTTAAAAACTATATCGAAAGTAATAATTTGGTTTTCAAATTCACAAGTTTAGGTTTCTTTCAGATGGAAAATGTTCAGTTCTCCAACATCTGAGGAATCCTAAAACGTTCTTGGGAATCGAAGCATGCCTTTGAATCGCGATGATTGAATGAAGTTAAACAACTTTGAAGCGGCTAACACGTGGCTTGTCCTGTGGCCTGGCCGAGGTTTACCTGAACTACTTCCTCAGATTCAATTTCATAAATATATATATATATGCAAGTATATATAAATAAATACGCTCCGAACCGTTGCAGATCTGTGTTTTACTACGATCCCTCTCGTAAATAGTAGTTGACAACTGCAGAGAATAAAAGTGGATTGGTTGGAAGAGCATTGAAGAGGTTTGCTATTCTAGAAGACATAAAATCCTAGTACCTTATGCTGTGCGTAACAGACGAGGAAAACTGGGGGGCAGACGGCTCTAAAATAAGGCGCCGGTATAAACAACCTATTCGTCCAACCAAGGGTGAATATATGTTTTAATAAAATCCACGTTGTTTTCATCATGGGATGTAGGAGTGCAGGAAGAACATAGAGATAAAGAATCTTGAGTCGTCGAAATCTCTCGTATCTGAAAAAAAAAAACACTGTTCATATAATGAATAAAGTTATAAGCAACATTTGTTTGAGTCCATCAGGAGAAAGGGAAACTTCACTATCTACTTGAATCCATTTGCAACACAAGAGCAGTGTTTAGTTTTTCTTGCAATCTCCAAAGACATCAACGAATTTCGATCTTTCAAGGTGTTTTTACAAAATTCATGTGTGAAAGATTCGTTCTTGCTTGACCGGAAAATCGAGGTTTCGAAAAGCAATAACCTTGTTGACGTGGAAATGACGTCGGTCGCGCTGTCAACGGGAAGAAGTTTAATTCGTATATTTCCATAACATTTTGACTTTTAGTTAATAAGCGGCGAATAGCGTGTCTTGTTTTGATTATGTTCTCATCCCCTCAAGAATCATGAGGCTACAAAAGAGAGCGCACCAATCGCGGTAAAACTTGGAATGAGGATAAAAAATAAAAAAAATGCGTATGTTTTTACGTGATGAGAATGTGGGAGAGCTCAGGGGGTTGCGTACGAGCGTTGCCAGGTTACACACTGCGGAATAGGGTGGGGCAGGCTCCTCTGGAAAGGGACACTCCTCTACATGCCCCTTGCATGACGGAGCTGCAGGGGTCATCATGTAAAAGTTGAGCACACGGACGGCACTACATGTCGGGTTGTCATCATTCTTGGTAGCACTTTCCTGATGGTCGCTCGATCGCGTGTTTTAAGAGGCAGCAAAAATACCCTACCCTAACGTGGCGCCTTCCTTGTCGATATTCCAAAGACCTCGTGACCATCGCAGCTCGCGCCATCAATCCATTTTAATAACATGCCAAAGTGATGGGGAACAAGATATTATTTTTTTCGTTATAAATACAGCAACTGAGCCATTACAGTCAACCATTTTGGTATCCAGATTGAGCTTCAAATAACTCTCAACATTTTTTCTCTCTCATGATCCTTGATAGATACATGTCATTCGTTGTATAGATATGACAGGCCAGTTGTATACCAGTCGAACCAGTTTCACCGATTGTCAGAAAACGAGGAAACCCCTAACGACTTTATTAATGATTGATCAAATAAATTCTCGTCGTTCGATCTTGAATGCGAAAAGTTCAGAACAGTTTCTCGGATATTATATAGTTGGTAGCAAATATGTGTTCGCACAAAGATACTTGAAAAGGGGATTTTGTTTTGCCCCCAAATAGGAGTGAGTTAGCAGAGTAGTTAGTTGAATCAACACTGCGTCGTTTATCCACATAGAAATATGTCAATATTGAACGTTTTTCTGTCAGCATGGTATGACTTATGAAAAGCGTTATATCACGACCAACAGAGTGTACAAAGCGCGACTTTCCGTATACAAAGCTCTAACGAACGATGAGATGAAGTTCTTCGGTGACGCTTCCGGAACTGCTCATAACATTCCTTGAATCCTTTTCAAATCTAGAATAAGAATAAATGGTGCTTTCGAACCGCTTTTCTTTGGGTAGACAAGTTTTTACGTCGCTCAAGAACCACGCGTTTTGTTTAATCGAAAAGTTTCAAGCATAGAAACAAAAAGTGTTCGAGCTTTTTCCTGGCTATCTGGCGCATTGGATCAATCAAATCTATCGATCGTCTGATCACTGGTCGTCGAAGTCGAAATGCTATACTGAGCGTTATACTGAGAGTTCATGCATGCAAGGGCAGAACGTGGTCTAGAATTTGTCGACTTGTTGAATCGTTGGCAGCGCACATTCGAAGAAGGTCGGATATTCGTCCTGATCGTGTTCTATACTGTTAACGGATGAAAGGGAAGGTTGCGAATTTGTTGGGGTTACGTCAGACTTGTTGGATCGTTGGCAAAACATTAGAAATGTGGCTGCTCATCTGTAACATTTCGCAATTAAATGATGGTGAGCAGTTTTTCTCGGGCTTTCTTGTTTTCCTACCATGAATATGCATTGAGTTAAAAAATGAATATCATAAGACTGGGCGTGGATAAATGAGAATCTAATATTTTTGGGATTTGAATAATTTTTCGTAAAAATTCTTATCCAATGAATTTGGTTTTTAGTTCATAAATAAATAGGATTGAGATTTTAGTGCTGAAAATCTGTGGGGAAAAAGGTGTTGCTTATAAGCAATACCGTGCATGGAAGGGTCAAGCTCTACTTTAGGTTGAACCTCTACAACCTTTCACGTTGAACCTGTTAACGTATTTATGAAAATGTTGTAATCGTTTGTAAACAATGTGGTATAGCAACATAACAATGCTAATTAAAATATCACCTCATGAATATACTCAATTGTTACATCAATTAACCGGTAATCTCGATTCATCCCAGCAATCCATGAGCGCCAATATTAATATAACGTGTTATCCTGTGATGAAAAGACATCGCAGTGTCTCCACACCACCGTTAAATCAATTTGAAAGTATGGCTCGGTCACCTTCAATTTTCGAAGTTAAAATTTTCCAACACGGTTTGATCGATAATAAAAAAAAGCTCTGTCAGCCCACGCAGAACACTGGCAAAAAATGGGTTGACAGAGCCTTTTTGTAATCGATCAAACGGTGTCGAAAAATTTCACTTTCGAAAGTCGCAGCTATTTCTCTCGCACCTATACAGGAGCGAGATATCGATTGAACCATACTCTTAATGGTCTTCATAAAACTAATCACCCTAAACCTTTTGACTGTACGTAATGAGCAGTAATCAACAACATTTTATCGGTTCAATTTTCACAGCTTGAATTATATTCAAATACTCGTGTTTAATGGAAGACTTTGTACCAAAAATCTTTTTAAATATAATTAAAAGATCGGTAAATCTTCGATGTTTTTCCTCTGTTCCATAGCCTCTAATTCTATTTTATTTTCACTTCCTCTCGTATTTTATTTTATGATTATTGGATTCTGCAAAGGAGGTAGCGAAACAAATTATACAATGTTTAATCAGAGCGATTATTCCTTTTATTATTTAGGTAGTTACCATTATTTCGGTGTCTTCACTAAATGAGAGCTCTGGAAGAACGTCGGAGTGGCCAAAAGTGACACGAACTCAAAGAACAAAAAGGTTCTGTGTCTTGATCGCTCTTATTTCTTTTCTTTAGTACAATTAACATTTCGTAAACAATTTTATAACCATTTCCAGAAAGATTTTACGTATTTGTCCAAACAAATGATTTTGACACTTCTTGTATTATTTGAACATTCAAACACGTGTGTTCACTGTATCCAAAGACTCTGATCATTAACTCAAAAAACGTTCCAAAACCTGATCGTCCGTTGCGTGCTTCTTATATTCTATAGAAAATGATTAACCGAGTCGAGCTAACACTGCGTTGAACTTGCACTACTCCCATTTCGGAGCAAATCAAAATGTTTTGATTCATCAAGAAAACTGTACGTGTCAACGTTATTCGTTGCTTTTGTTCCAACCCCAATTAACCTGCAAATAAATACGCAGTCATTGTCTCTCTTCGTGCGCTTTAGATCCATCAGTTGTGTTAACACTCGTTCTGCAGAACAGAGTTGGAAAATGGGTCACAGTAAATACGAGTCACAAACAATTACGTGTAAAAGTAACTCTCGCGGCAAAAGCACAGAATGACGCAGAAGATGAATGAAAAAGCTTGTCACCGTAATAACAGATAAAATCGTTTACTACTATAATGAACTTTTTCCCATTATCAGCAATCCTTTGTAGATCAGATCACAAGTTTTTTAACTCGCATGTTTTGTCTTCAATAATATTTATGACATCACATTGATGTTTACTTCTCATTTTATATTCTTTCACCGTTCTGTCAAAATCTTTTCAAAAGAATGAGGTCCTGATAAGGGGCATTCACAAAAACGTTTTTGAAGCCAAAACTCTTGAATTGTTTTACAGTAAATAAAAATGATAAATCCTGTCAGAAATCTTATCGAAACGAGTCGTTTGTATCAAAGTACATACACTCCCGCTCAAAAGTATGGGTTCACCCATCGAAATTTTCAGCCTCGGTATAAGTTCCATATCTCAGTGGGAAAAGGTCGTAAGAGGATTTAATAAGCGCCGTTTTAAAGGGGATAGTTTTAGCTTCACTTTACTCATTTTGGATAATTTTTTACAATTTTTTTTATAGTCCCCATGTGCTTTTGAACAGGGCAGTTTTTCGACGATTTTTTGAGCTTTGGAGATGGGCTGCTCATCCACTAGAAAATTTTCCTTACAATTTTATTTATCATAGTTTCGAAAGGGATATCAAACGCTGCATTTTCGTTTTTGAAAAAGTATCGTGCGATTTTTTTTCGCAAAAACATTTTAATTTTTGACAAAAATTGAGGGTTTTATTAAATTCGGCGTATCTTGAAAACGGCGGGAGATTGGAGAAAATATCAAGAGGGTGGAAAGTTGCATGACATTATGATGGACCTGGTAGAATTATTTCAGAATTTTTTTTCGACATTTTTTTTTCTCCTACTTTTGGAGTAAAAATTATTTTTATTTTCTCATGAAATTTTTTTTTTAGCGGGGTGAGGCACTTTTTTTATTGTTTTTATCACCATCTTCACGACATTTAAATTGAAAATTAAATCTCTTACCTTTTTTTATACGTTTTTTTCGTCAAAAAAACTGCCTGTGGCTCTGAGGACCGTGTTGACGATTCGTGGCATTCTCTCAATCAATTTGTGGCATAAACTGCAACATGCATGGGCGAGTCTGGAGGCTGCCCAAATCAATAAATTGATTGAGAGAATGCCACGAATCGTCAACGCGGTCCTCAGAGCCAAAGGTGGTTTTTTTGACGAAAAAAACGTATAAAAAAAGGTAAGACATTTAATTTTCAATTCAAATGTCGTGAAGATGGTGATAAAACCAATAAAAAAAATGCCTCGCCCCGCTAAAAAAAAAATTTCATGAGAAAATAAAAACAATTTTTACTCCAAAAGTAGGAGAAAAAAAAATGTCGAAAAAAAATTCTGTAATAATTCTACCAGGTCCATCATAATGTCATGCAACTTTCCACCCTCTTGATATTTTCTCCAATCTCCCGCCGTTTTCAAGATACGCCGAATTTAATAAAACTCTCAATTTTTGTCAAAAGTTAAAATGTTTTTGCGAAAAAAAATCGCACGATACTTTTTCAAAAACGAAAATGCAGCGTTTGATATCCCCTTCCAAACTATGATAAATAAAATTGTAAGGAAAATTTTCTAGTGGATGGGCAGCCCATCTCCAAAGCTCAAAAAATCGTCGAAAAACTGCCCTGTCCAAAAGCGCGTGGGGACTATAAAAAAAATTGTGAAAAATTATCCAAAATGAGCAAAGTGAAGCTAAAACTGTCCCCTTTAAAACGGCGCTTATTAAATCCTCTTACGACCTTTTCCCACTGAGATATGGAACTTATACCGAGGCTGAAAATTTCGATGGGTGAACCCATACTTTTGAGCGGGAGTGTATATCGAGGAAGGTTACAAGTCATCTTTTCAGAAAAACAACCCTGACTTTCCTTCAACGATTAACCCTCAAATTGATAAAGAAAGGAAGCTGAGGGGCGTTGTAAAGAGAAAATAATAAAATGAAGCGATATACCGGATCAAGTGGCGACGAAGGTGCGCTGCGCAAGCTTTAAACGAATGTCGATATGTACACGGTATATCCATATGGGCTCGTTTATTATACTGATTTTATCTTTCAATAAAGAATGTCAAGCGCCCTCCCCGTATCGACGTCATTATATCTAACACGAGCCGTTTAGTTTGGGTTGAGGTCACGTCGTCCAATGCACGCTGTCGGAATACACAAATTTATTGGCTCAATGAAAAAAAAAAAAGAATCCGTAGAAAATGGTAAAAGATTTGTAATAAAACACGAATCAATGGACTTTTCATCTCTAAGATTTCGGATTATTGATCCTCTTTCTTATTGCAGTGTGAACTTAGTCCATCGGTATTGATAGAATCAATTAATTGAATCTTTCCCAAATTTACTCGACATGCCAGAATAATCGTATTCATCATTCATAATTAGAAAAACTAGGAAAACTTGAGCATATTGAATGATCGAAAGGTCTGCAGTCGCTCGTATCTATACATGTTTTCAAAAAAGGACCCGAACGCTGTTGGGCAGCTCAGTGCTTGCATAAAATCATTTTACTCAAAAATTTGATCGGTTGAACCGATCGAGTTTCCAATGAAATGTTATTCGATCCGTAAAATCAGTTGTTTCGTATCGATTCCTTACGGTCTGCATTCTCAGAGTTCTCTCGCAATACTTAGCCCAATGATTGAATCGATTACGCGGATAACTGGAGAGGTTCGGTGAATAGTCGACGAGAAGTCTTTGGCTGAATTCGTTATTCCATAAAATGACTGTTTCTCACGTCGATTTTGATACGAACTGTTTCTTTGGAAAATGAAAAACTTGGAGCGATATTTTATTGTGTTATGAGGATGGATTGTCCTAGGGCCCGTTCTTTACACACTGTACACCGCTGACTTACCCATAAGAAGGAATATCGTAGCGGCTACATTCGCCGACGACACCGCGATACTCGTGGTTCACCAAAACCCTGGGACTGCATCCAAAAATCTACAAAGAGAACTCCGTGAAATAGAGGATTGGCTGGACACATGGCGTATAAAGGTTAGTGAAACCAAATCTGTTCAAGTTACTTTCGCCACAAAAAGAGGCGACTGCCCAAAAGTTAAGCTGCACGGACACCCACTGCCAACCGTCAACGAAGTGAAATACCTGGGCATGCACCTCGACAGAAGGTTAACATGGTCAAAACACATTAAAACCAAAAGAAAAGAACTGGACCTAAAAATACGTAAAATGCATTGGTTAATTGGCCGTAACTCAAAGCTGTCCTTAAACAACAAACTCAACATCTACAAAATCATCCTTAAACCGGTGTGGACATACGGAATACAGTTATGGGGGACGGCCAGCAACTCCAACCTAGAAATCATGCAAAGGTTCCAATCTAAAACGCTAAGAATGCTACTCAATGCCCCCTGGTATACGTCAGTAACGCCACCATCCACAGAGACCTCGGAATAAATACAATAAGAAAGAAAATCCAACGTTTCAGCGAAAGATACGAAGAACGCATACAAAACCACTCCAACGAGCTGGCCAGAGCCGTCTTAGACCCCAACCAAATCACCAGAAGACTTAAAAAATTTAAACCGATCGACCTACGAGAAAGATTCAACTAATCTCCGTAAAACTACCGTTCTGCGAAACCCAGAGATACTAAGCATCGATGGATGCTTGCTCTGAAACCATGAGTCACCCTGGTCACCTCCACAATTAATTATTGTTATGTACATAATAGATTATAATTTGATAATAAAAGACAAAAAAAAATGAAAATGGATGTGCGCTCGGAAAAGTTTTCGAGAAAAAGCCGAGTTTCATGAAATTCCCAGGAGTTTACAGACTGTTGAAAATTTCGACTCTGACCGCAGACTTCAAAGTAAAATAGTAGTAAATTTTTAAAAGAAATGTTTTCGAAAGCAACGTTTCGTTCTTGTACAAAGAAAAAAGTCATTTCTGTGTCTACTAGAACCGTGGACACGTGCATTAAGCAAACGAAAATTAAAGCACATTACGACGTACCTCGTACGACCTGTTTCGAAATATTATAACATCGGATGAGAGTTAGCATGGCAGTCATACGGGGTTAACCATATATGTGCGTGCATATTACAACCTCGGAGAAACCTTTTTTAAATTAATTGCTGTCGAGACGCTATCGCGTTTGTGTTGCGCCTCCGGGTTTGCATTTCCGTGTACAAAAAAAAAAACATACACGGAATACTCGAAAACATAGAGCTACCGTGACACCCCAATTTACTTCCATTCGTCCACGAAATAATTACAAGTATTGAGCTACCATGAGTCTCCAAAAAAAAAAAAAAATGTATAAAAAAACGTTGCTAATGAGTTTCAAAACGTTACTTCACGTGTATTAACTTTCCGTAATCTTACAGATTGTGAAAAAATGGTAAATTTTGTCACAATTTTCCGTTTGTCATTGAATCACGCTTTTCCGCGTCGTGTTATTCTTTTTTAATTTTTATTTGAAAATTTTAGTGCTTTTAATTGCTAAGGCGCGGTTTCGTATGGAAAAAATCGACCGCAGTTACAACCACAGTTTTGCTACTCACGATTCGTACTTAATTAATTGAAAAACAGAAATTTCGCTGATTACAATTAACAATTATTGTGAAAAAAAAAAAAAAAAATGGAAGTTCACCGTGTAAATCGAGCACTACGTAAACCAAAAGTTTTGACGTTTAATACGATTATCGAAAAAAAAAACAAAAAATATGCATATTCGACACAAGTTAGCAAAGCTTCGATCATTTTAATTTTAGTTCGTTCTCGACCCCGAGAAAATAATCGTACTCCCTTAAGTTTTTCTGTGTTATATCGATCAAGAACACAAGACAACATAGGAAAGTGCTTTCCGTCACAAACAATATGGCGTTCTACATTCTACAAGCCACCCCAGTATGACTTTGCAGAAATATTTTTCCACTAACGAAACAGGCAAAGTGCACAAATCCGTAATAATATTGCCCATGCATATCTGTCCTTAAAAAATTGTTCCAAGAATACTCTTGAAGAAACATTTTAGAAGAGAATATCCACTTGAAGACTGTGGAAATTTGGGAAAGCCTTGAGGCTTTCCTTTCCAGCTACCTCTTTAAGCGTTTGAGCAATTCGCCATGTCTTAAGGCGCAATGTCTCGGGTTATAGGGTGACGTGAGTGTAAAATAGATTACTGCGAAAGGCGATTCGTGCTTTCATCACAACGGAGGTAAATGTTTTCAAAAAAATAAAACACTTTTTTGACAATATTTACCTTTGCTGTGCTTTTAGTACAATTCTCGCTTGGACGAGAAAAAAAATTGGGTCTTTTTTCTTTTCAGAAAGATATTACAAAATGCTTGTTTGAACTGGTTGAGAATTTCTTTTCACCATCTCCACGTGTCAGACCACCTTAGTGCTCGAAAAAATGGGTACAAATTTTTTTTTCACATGACTGTTAAATGGGTTAAATTATTTTTTATTTTTCACAACTAGGTCATCGTTTTATGAACGGATTCGATAAAAAACAAAAAAAAACAAAATAAATGAATGGTGGAGATACATAAATCGTTGAGTAGGAAACCCTCTTTGAAAAATGATCGCCTGTGGTGAAATATTTCTATCTGTCAGGTATCGTCTGGAAAGTAAAAATTCAAGGTATCGGATTCAGGTATAGAAAAATGTTATTTTGGCTATACTCGGAGATCAAGGTCAACCCTACGTTTACATAATTACTGAAATGACAGCTCTTTTTAAAATAATTCTAACATTCAATAAAAATCCAAGTCTTTTAAATTCATCAAAAAAAAAAAAAAAATGAACGCGGTATCCACTCCAAGAAATTCCTTTTTTCATCCTTATGTAATGTTACAAAGAAT
This sequence comes from Campoplex capitator, assembly GCA_037576405.1. Lineage (NCBI taxonomy): Eukaryota > Metazoa > Arthropoda > Insecta > Hymenoptera > Ichneumonidae > Campoplex > Campoplex capitator. Next base: position 4,572,470 of record JARBWI010000015.1, read on the forward strand.
ACGTGGTATAAATTCCATCAAAATTGGTTCTGCAGATCTTGAGATATTTGGTCCATAACAGTTCCGCCAAAACGGTTTCTATTATACTGTAGACGATTTATATCTCCGAGATTCAAATGTATTTTATTCTTCGTTCATAAAACCCTGATGTATTTTTGAGAAAAAAATAAAATTTTATATATTTAACAGTCACATAAAAAAAAATCGTCTTTAACCTAGTTTTTGGAGCACCAAATTGTTGTGTTCCCTGAATGAAATGGAAATGAATAAGAATGAAATTTTTATATTGTTGCTCTCATGCCATTTCCATGTACATCCTCGTTGTTTCCATGTATTTTTCCTTCACATTCCGAGCACATCTATCCGCACACATAATTGGACAATTTCTTTTTGTTTTCGAACGGTAAATCATTGCGTCTTAAAATGGAAAAAATTCAGATCTTTTTCTTTTTATTTATCTTAGCTAAGATCATAGTGCGCAGTCACTCGAAAGCATACGGATTTTTGAAATGTTTTTTTTGCACATAAGAAATAAACTTCTTTTTGAATTTTCTAATTTGGTCTTTTTTCGGTTTTATCAGCCACCCGAATGTTTAGCTTTCTGCTCTCCTCTTCTAGATTCAGGCTCCGAAGCTTCGGGGATTACAGCAATAGTTCTTCAGTAAAAGTCCCTTAAAGCAATCCTCAACCGTCTTTCGCGTGTTGGATTTTCTTTGTTTTTTTTTTGTTTTAAGAAGTTATGTTTCAAACTTCTGCATTGAAAAAAACGAATTGTTCACAAAATCGTTTGTTTTTATCGTCTATATTTTTTTTTTCAAAGAATGAGATTAATTTTCAACATTTTCGAGCTCAGGTTTGAAGTGCGCCAGTGTTTTTTATTTTGAAGTTATGGCTACGTAAATTCTTAAACTTAAATAAAAACATCAAAACTTTGAACAGCTAACTTCAATATGTTGGAAATGACGTATAAAACTTTTGGAATTGAATTTATTTTTCAAGGAAAATGAGAATGAAATATGTTCATGAGCATTTTTCAGTAAAATTCTTTTCTTGTACAAAAAAGTAGTAGATAAATAAGATATTTTCTTGGGACTTCTTAATTTTTTAAATCTATTTCTAAAATTGAGTACAATTCGTATTTTTCTGTCGGATTGTTATTGGGAGCCGTGCAGAGGAAAAATAAATATTAGATTAGCCATAAAAATCGAACTGAAGCCAAGTTTTTTCCTCTATATCTCTTTAAATTGAGACGAAGATAGCTCAGAAACTACACGATCTATGACAAAATATTTAACTCCGTTTTTACTCATCGTCTAAGTACTTGAAAAAAGACTAAATTAAACAAAATTTGCCATTATTTATTTTTGCTCTTATTTTATTCTTAAATATTTTGCGCATATTCATTTTTTAAATTCCACTTTGTTCAAACGGCTCCATCCGCATTTTTATACTCATTTTGCTCAAAAAGTACATGCGATTCCAAGATTTTTTATCGCCAGAGCGGAATCATTACAAGAAGTTTGGATGCTCCCATAGAAATTTCAGAAATTCGTGTAACTGCAACTTTTAGACGAAGGAGTCAACTCACTCCGAAACTGAGTTTCGATAAAGTTTGACAAGGTCACTTCGCTCGAAAAATATATGAGAATGGGAGATGCACGTCAAGAAAAATTGATGTCTTGACAGAAAGTTTCGAAATAATATCTTTGTAGGGGATCTGATCTATCGATGTCAATCCAAATCAAAAGTACCGGAAATACGTCGTTTTTCATTTATCTGCAGATAAAAATAAAGGAAGGATGAAAACTTTTCATTAGCATTAATCACAAGGGCCAAATGAAACATTTAAAAAAGTCATGGAAACGAAAATATCGTTGAATCAAACAAAAGTTTTCTTGAATCTACAAATTTAAAGTGGACGTCACTAATTGGTTGATTGGATAAAAAAATATTATTGAAAAAACAAATATCTCTTTCTGGATAATGGTGAAAGAAAAGTCATGGGCTAAGGAAAAGTTTTATTCGTTCGATAACTTTGAGATTAAAGTGTTGTTGGGGCTTGAATTAAGTATATACGAGCGCTCATACGATTCGCATTAACTCATATGAAAAATCCGGTCAAGAGCACAAGTGGCACGCTCACTACGAAATTCATCTTATCCTTACAGACTCGCGTCGAAAATATCAACGTTTAAGTGTTTTTTTTTTTTTTTTTATTAAATTTCAATAAATTGCCGGTATACGGATATCGTGTCACGATGTCGTAATTCGCGTAAAAGGGATAAACGCGTGGCCGATCGCACGTGAGAAAATCATAGCGCGGGGTAGGGCGGATTGGTGCCTTGGGTCGATAGTGCGGTGGTACACCCCGTGTGTACTCGGCTGCTATCGCGAGATTCTGCTATCCCATCAATGTTATATTGCCTCCACTTCAAAAGCTCGTTTTAAAATCTCGGTGAAAGTTTGAGATTATTTTTTCTAAGCTTTCCTGCTAGCTGAGGTTTGCGAGAAGAGAAGTGAATAAAATATGAATGAGAATTTCTGAAAGTTTCATGATAAATCTGATATTATGACGAGGATAAACTAATGGGCAACGATTTAATAGCACATGCCTTTCGGCTTCGATTTTCCATGGCATTTCATAAAAATGTTTGTCAAGTATATAAAAATATGAGAAGTATCTCGTTGAATTAATTCTTCTGATTCAAAACACTTGTATTCTCGTTCTCCCACTTTTGTCCCACAGTGTGCATACAATACTTCAGCTTCGTTCTACGACGACGCGGTCTTGCGCGTTATACACAGTGGGTTATCCGGGGGCAGGGGCCTCCCGTCACCCGCGTAAATTCCCAACTCCTCTTGTCCACAGACCGAAGAACGGGAAAAATGTTAGACTTCTGTCAGTGGCCTCTCAGACGCTCGAGAGTGTTCATATACGTATCGTGATTGAGAACCGTCGAAAGGCTCTTCCTAGTGATTGTCTCCTTTTGCTCCACAAATGCAGCCCCTTTTCGGCCATTCTTCGTGTTATTTAATATTTAATCGTTACAAGTTATATTCTTTCGGCTTCCTTCATTCCTTCTTCCCTATTCGGAGTGTTCGAAGTCTCTGAATGAACGAAGACCTAATTCTAATTGCACTCGGTTCATTGGCGGTTTTATTCGTTCATTTCAAATCGTCGTCTTTGTGTCACAAAAGTTCGTAAATATTCGACATAAACTTTGTTTTCTCGAGCTGATAAGTAACGTTGACGTTTTACGGTTGATTTTTTTTTTCTCCAGCAATATCAATGATCAGTGTTGTGTTGTTACTCGATTAGATGAAATAATTAATTATAATACAATAAACAAAAATAATATTGAAAACGGAGAGCATTGTACTACCAATAATATTGCGAAGTGATGAAGTTATTTGCCATCAATGAATCGCTACAAATGTCACACTTTGATACCAAGATGCAAATTCATCGATAGGAACGACAGCAATTAGTGGATACTACTCTCTTATGTTTCTTTTTATTAAACTCAACGACCGATAATCAATAGAGTAGAGTGCCTAGACATAGACTATTCAAAATATCGAGCGTTGGGGCTGTTGTTTCCGGAGTAGTCATAATCAATGAGTGATTGTGGTGTTTTGTTTTTTTTTTCTCATTTTGTCGTTCGGAAAATCATACAGAGATAAAACACGTGTCTCGTTATCAAAGCGCTTCCGGTTGTTCGTTACATCTAATTAGCTGAAGTGAAATAATGTGAATGACAAAGATTCGTGATAGTCCTGTGAAGGATGAAGTTTTACGAGGTTGGAATCGCGTGCGATCGTTCATAGAAGCGAGAGTCGCCACATATGGGGCTTAACCACCAAAACCACGAGGCAACAGAGAAACAGCGATTCAACTTGACCTGAAAGGCCCAGTAGTCAAACCTCATTGCAAAAGGTATAAATGACATATTATTGAATGTAAATCAGGAACAACTAGCCTGCTTCTATACAAAAAAAAATTGATTTTCTCGGTGCGTCGTTGTGTGTAGCGAAGATGATTGAGTGAATATCGTTTTGTTGACACCCCAATCATAGATTAGGATAAAACATTTGCCAGGTGTAGGATAAGAGATCTCATCCCTTATCGTCCTGCGCAAAGCATTGTTTACCCCAAAGACCTTTCGGAACCTTTCACTGTTATCCCTCTTGTGATACATGGCACCAAGACATAGGTAGGCATACGAAATACCCACGTGCTTGAAGGGAAAGGACCCAGTTTGATCATTGTCATTGCCAAAACGTTGTCAGCATCAAAAGAAGTTGATCTTTCTAAATGCACCCTCGAAATTCTTGTTGTCATGGTCGAGGCGAATGATGAATGAGCCACGTGGGAACTCACCGACTTTATTCCTCATTGTTTCACTGAAAAACCTTCATAAAATCTGAAGGTCTGTTAGCTTATCCCCTTTTGTCTTAGCCACGTCTTGAGTCTAGACGAATCATAATTGGTCATTTGTAGCAGAAAGACCCGGTCGTCATTGTGCTTTAAAAAACATACTCGCGTCATAAAGAAGCACGAAGATTCTTTTCTCTCTGTTTGTATACACTTGAAACGTAAGATGAGGAAGTGCCTGTGGGTAATTATCTAACAGTCTGTGAAGGTAACATGGACGTGGTTATTTTGATGCAGAAATGTTATATCCATAGTCTATCTATCCAAATAAATATATGCTTGATTGAGAAAAATGTAACTTGCTGCATAGAGCATACGAAAAACGTTTATTTATAAACTTTTAATATTGACAATTGAAAATTTTATCTCTGTTCAAATGTGCATGTGAACAGTTGACTTTCATACATATGAAGAAAATCCGGTGTGTGGTATCCGGCATCAGATTCCTTTGGATCAATCTCTAATCGAGTTTAAACAAATAAGAAAATTATGCAGTTCTGAAGCAACATAAGCTGCCATATGAAATGCCACCTAATTAGTTTCATTATCATCATGATTCAAATTCGGGTTAAAGTAACGCGACTGCCAACGAAACAAATATGTCTCTATCGCCAGCATGCCACGTTTGGCATCACCCAGAAGGTCAATCGTAATTAAAAAGGATTTCAATCCGGCGACAAATGTGTCGGAAAATATCTCCGATTGGCTACGAATTTCTCATTTTCGATGTGTAGTTTCAAGTATTCCAGGACTGCTTATGACACGACGGGCATTTTTATTATTATATTTATCGGAATATGCGGTCTCCCTGCGAACAGCTTCGTAGATTGAAGTTCTATAGCTCATAAAACCCTTGAAGAACACCCTCCTGACATCTCTCCACACTTTTCGATGTATTATTCTCATTTATTTTTGATCGAGGGCCAACTATACGATTTAAACGAGGCTCAGCATGAGTAATCTCATTTATCATTCTCTTCATAATAAATAAGCCGTTCTCGTAGCAGTCTTTCGTTTTATAGCACCGCGTTCACGGTGTGTTATGACGCGTGACAAACATGTCAACCCTTTGCATGGCTCCCCCTCGTTTTGTCATGCCATCGTGTGTTGCTCTACATCGATCGTACTTCAACATTGTCGACTGATTTTCGCATTGTAATAACTCCACGGTCGGCTTCAATTTATTTTACTCCAGTGCTGACAACGCTCTTGAGTTGCCTCTCGTTTAAATTTCCTCGCCAAATATCAATCTGCCTATTTCGATCTCAATAAACACTGTTGCTCATTAAATTTGTGAACATCAACTTCTTCAACTACATATTTTTAGTCCATATATTTTAGCACCAGCAGCGAAGATCACGTCCTTACCAAGGGTCTATCTCTCCAGAGAATATGCATAATTTATGAGACCCTATGACCTTTCTGGTTATTTCGAATATTCCACGTTTCACCTGTTGTCTGTTTATCGATATATTTATCTGGATATATATACGTATATTTAGAGACTTCTCTCTTGAAATCGAATACGAATAATTTTATTGTTCAAGTTACATGTTCTTTGTACAGTTTTTCGTGGAATGGGGATGAACCCTTGTAAGCTTGACCGCTTTCCTTGAAATTCTTTTATCTACAGTAGAACAGGTAAAACCAATCGAAAGAGAGGAAAACCTATTGACGAGGAATAACGAAAATATAGTCCCGCGGCCAAAAGTTCAGGTTCACCGATCGAATTTTTCACTCGGACAAAAAGTTGGATATTTCGGTCGACAGAAGTCATGAGCCGGTCTAACGAAGGGCATTCTAAAGTGAACCAATTCAGTTTTATTCAGGCTTTTTTTTTGTTTTAGGCGATTTTTATTGCGATTGCTACGCGTTTTTGAAGATGACTGTTTTCTCGAGATTTTATTCCTCCGTGACATTGACCATGTGGCTTTTGACTAATGGTATCACGACTTTTTGGTTGAAAATCATGAAAAGAGAGATTTGCAGCTTCAGTTTGATTCTTGGGGGAAAATTCTGAAATTTTTTCTCACAAACGTATTCAGTTTTTTGTGAAAAAAATGTGAGTTTTGAAAAATTCTATGGCGCAGTTTGAGAACGATGAGATTTGAGATCATTTATCCGAGCATTAAAAACTCACATCGTAACTAACACAATTCCTCGTAATCATTGGGCTTTCACAGTTTCTCAGAGCAGTCGTGCGAACGTGATATCATAGTACAATTGGAATGAGTGGCTATGAACAACACTTTTGTGAGGTCTCACAGGAGTACGGACGTGCTTGCAGTCCGGTACAAGTAGAATTGAAGTGACGGGGTGGGCTCGTAATTTCGTAAAAACTCGAAAGAGTGTGCAAAGATGTCACAGAATGACACCATTTCGAAACTGGTGATTACAAAATCGTTTTGTCAGTTGTTTAACACAAAATATTTAGGAATTGAAAAATATTTAAGTAACATAAGTGTTGTGGAATTTTTTTGATGTTTCAAAGAATTTTTGTTTTTTCTTTCATTTCAGCATTCGGGGCGCCGGTTCGCATTTTTATACGCTATTGCTCATGGATCCTGGAACTTTTGTTCTTGATGCTTCCGCCAAAACTGAGGCCCTTCAATACAACGTGTGAAAATCATCCGGAAACGAAAAAAAATAAAAATGCGACAGTCAGAATTGTTTCATGACTAACCGGACGACAGAAACGACGGAGAATCAGCTGAAATCATGTTACTCGGACGAGTACGCCTGGCTCGGTTCAAAAAACGTTTGAAGGATTTGTGCTTTGGTGCGACTATAGTCGTAGCTGTAGTCCCTCCAAAGAAGCTGGCGTTTGCACAGCTCCAGTTGGACAAAAGATGAGCAAGAGCGTCGAACTCCTCGCCGGATCGGAGGACGGCGAGGCGGTACCCGGTAAGTCCTTAATTGAATAAAACTGATTGAAAACTTTCATGCAACTGAGATTAATTGCGAGTAACTTTTAACATTCGGTAACAAAAAAAAAAAAAAAAAAATCTGCTAACGGAACTTTCACATGTAGAGCTTCAGTAGTGAGGTGGCTGGAGTTTGTAAAACAGAAAAGTAAAAACTAGAATTTGAATGAAGCAGTTCAATTCGTTCACCCCCACGTACGGTAATACAGCGAAATTTTTTGAAATTTTTAAATTCGGTACGTGTATCCATAAACATCGAATAAGTTTTGTAATGAACCTGAAGCACACACGTGTCGAACCGGTGAATTAAAAATAAACTTCGAACGAGGAAAAACGGTCGATATATCGCTTAAATGGAGGAAATTTTTCCTCAAGTGTTCCCCGAGGTCACGTTGATTATTATTTATTGGCACTTTTTCTTTTTCAAAAATGGATTGATGTTAGCTCTCACTATTATATATATGACCATAGATCAACCCAATCGAAAATAAACAGCTCAGGGAGCGAACGACCATCTTTTGATGACAGCATCATAAATTATCAGACTGCTGGAGACCCACAAGGCAAAGACACGTGTGACTGTCCCTAACACATTTTATCGAAAGCTACGCACATAATCTTTTCCATACATATTTCCAACTGAAAAAGCAAAAAAATTGAAGCGAATATCATCAATCGTAATCGTATTTCAGGTTATTTATGAAAATAGAAAAAAAAACGCAACGAAGATCCTCGCAAAGCATTATTCCTTTTTTTCAAAATGACAAAACTGTTTTTCTCATAAAAATGAAGGAATCATATTCAGAAATATCAGGGAAAGAATATTTAGGTTTCACCAAACTTGTCTGTAATGGATTTGGGCGGCCAGTAGAATGTTTCAAAAATCAAAGTTTTCTCCAAAACTTCGATTTTTTTTTTTTTTTTTTGAGAGAACTGTGTCGATGGAAACTTCGAATGAGATGATTCTTCACATCGTAGGATACCGTTGGTTCTTTTGTGCATTATTCATACATGTACAACCATTAATTATTCTACACACACGCCCCACATACGAGAAATAAGAACAGATAATGTAAGAAACGCTCGAGTTCATCATTGTTTCGGATTTAGAGATGCCCACGATCGGTTGTTCCTTGGTCACCGGGTCATTTGTATCTATACACTGCAAATCACTGTACATTCAATGTGCGACTTCTGCCTAATCATGTGCAATTGTGTTTGATAAATGCTGACCAACTCAACTCTCGCTGTTAAAACCAATTATTCCTCGGACATCGTTGCTCATTTTCCTGCGGCTAATTCTACGTCGATAAGAATAATGATATCTTCGCGAGGGTCAGATATTTCTTCGAACAACTGACCATGAACTTTAGTTTATCTATTATCAAGAAACGATGAAAAAAATCAGTGAAAACGCAATGTCAGACAGTGGTCGAAGAAAAATCTGAAGTTCCGGATTACCTTGAGCGGGAAATGTTCTGTAATTTTTCCTAAAATAGCAGATATTTCGTCGCTCTATTTCCAAGTACAAGAAATTGGGACAGTACCGCAGCTCCGTCGAATTTTTTTGTGGCTTCCAAAAAACTTCATCGAAGCACGTTCTTTTTCAACCGGATGAGTGAGGCGTGTGCTCACGGAATAAATCAAGATAAGTCAGAGATCATGAATACTCGTACTAAAATCCAATCGGTTCAGCGAATCTCAAGATCCGAAGAGAGACTTTCGAAATTTGAAGATCATAGAATCGTCTCTGCATCGTAATGCACCATGAAAAAAGTTATTAGAGCAACGAAACGTTTGTTTCAGATCACTAGCTCTAGATCAAACCGTATATTCATTCGGACTGAGTACATTGCAGTTCAATCGACAAAGCTCTTCCAATAAGGTCAATTTCAATTGAATCAACAACGTTTCTTTCTCGATATAACAACGTTAACCTCTGAAGAGGATCACATACATAGTAGGTGGGGCGAGAACGAATATCGAATATAATTCCGTACAGGTTTATATATAAGCATCGAGCTACCGAATATCATTGTTGGCCCACTCGATAAGAAGGGAGGTGGAGAAGAGCAGAAGTTTCCTTTCTTCTCCAAGCAGAGAAGAAGCAGCAGTTTCTATAGGAGTGCCAGCATCCTGCGATATAAATCGATTGAAAGTTTATACAACTTTCATAATTCCCAAAAGAAGAGTCATAAAGTTATCTATTTGCGAACTGCCCACCAAACGATGATTTTCTTTTCGAATATCCCCTCCTTCATCCTATTTCGTCGACCTACCTAATTTACGTACACTGAACTTTATAACTGAAACGACTTCCAACTTTTGAAATTGCGCGAACAAAATTGGACTATCGTATAATAATGGAATACTGACAATTATAATCAGTGCGATTAACACAAATGCAAAAAGTGTCTTCATACCGAAATTGAGAATTATTGAAGGGGAAAAAAAAATTCTTTTCAGATAAATCACGTTCGGAATCTCGATCAGGATTGAATCTGAATGGTAGTAGGCCATTGTCAAGGAGCGCTACGGAGCTGAGGGTGAACAAGCGCGAAGATTCACCGTCACTTCGCGGTCGTACGTCTCAGGCCTCCGGTGATAATCATAATCGCGATTCGTCGCGTCATCATCACCATTATCACCACCTACGTTATTCCACGGTTGCCCAGCGTACTCAAACTTTTTTCGCCACCCTCAAAAGCCGATGGGTCAGGGGTAGAAGCAAAGAGAGAAAAAAGATTAAGGATGGACTCGGAAACGTGATCAATCCGAACGACTCGCCGAACAGGAACGTGGGCGTCGAGTCCGATTATGCGGCCGATTACTCATCGGAGCACAGTCGAAGCTCGTCGGCCACGCAGAGTCCGGCACGACATTGTCTCAATCACCCAGGTACAATATCGTCGTTTTCAATCCTATTTCATTTTTCTTTTCACAACGATCGCAATAACTTTATTTCGGTATACCAAAATACTTTTTTTTTCCATTCTCACACGTGCAGTATAACAAAGGGTGTAATTAAACAAATTTATTGCATGAAACGTCGACAACGGATTGGCAATATTTTTCTTGAATTCAGTCGCTGCCATTCAGGTAAATGAACGAGTATTATAAATCTCACAGTAGTGGGATGCATCAAAGGAATTTTACATATTCACTCGTCGCGTAATATGACGATTCATCTTCTAAATATCTTATCAGAATTAAAAAATTGCCGAAATTTATCAATTTTTTTCTATCAGACTGTATAAATTTGGTTACATTGAGAAACAATGAAAAAGAATATACAAAAAAAAAATTTCAATGAAATGACACAAAAAAAAACTCCTAAGATTTGAAAGATTTGAAACGATATCACGATATCGTGATATCGTGAACCAATAAAATTTTTTTTAAAAATCAATCAATCAACAATATTGTGTGTACAGAATCTCCGCTAGCGCGAGGTAACAGGGACAAAGGGAAGAACGTTCGGGAGGATAGTCCTGGACGTTGCAGTGATGGTTCGTCGAAGGGTTCGCTTGGTTGTCAGCGGTATACAAGAGATGGAATGATGCACTTTGAGAACGAAGAAGATAAGGTCACAACTGGAGAGTCCGCTATAAGTTGTCAGGACGAAACAGCGCGGCGGCGAGAATTGGCGCTACGTCAGCACGCCTTCTTTCAATTACGACTGCATATCAGAAGAGGAGCTAATCTCGTCGCGATGGATCGATGTGGTAAGAGAGTTCAGGGTCTTTTTTTTTTTATTATTTCTTCCATCTCCGATCTTTGCCTATCTTCTTCTTTTGCTTTTCCTCTCCTTTTATCCCTCCTCTTGTGACCTGTTTTTTTTTCGACGCTCTCGTTTTTCAATTGCATATGCGATGAATAAAGAGAATTTAAAGCCACTGGAGCCGCTACATTTTTTTCTATTGTTCTCTCGAATAATGTGAATGTCTGAAAACTGATTCAATAGTTCAGGTTTGATCGAATTCGTGTTATCGGGTTTTGAGCACAAAGGTTACATCCAAATTAGCGTTGAAGGAAAATTTTCTCATTAGATCGTCCTACTTTATTCTTTTGTTTTCATGCTCACTAATTTATACTTTCACTCTCTGTCATCGTTACGATGAGTACAGAATTTTAGAATCCTTCGAAATGACCCTTTATTTGTTTATCAATTACTGTACAAATGCCTTAACGACTATTCCCCGTATAACAGGGGCAAGTGATCCATACGTGAAGATCAAGTGTTCCGGACGTCTTCTTCACAAATCTCGCACAGTTCACCGAGAATTGAACCCCATTTGGGACGAGAGTGTCACTCTACCGATCGAAGATCCCTTTCAGCCGCTCAACATCAAGGTAATAAGAGGTTCTTTTATTCATCGCGAATATTTCAAGAATACCCAATCAATTCAAGTTAAAGTAGGTGCTAAATAACGTTTCTAGACTGAAAAAAAAAAATGGTTTATTGAACTAAATTTATGTAGTGGGACGAAAGTTCGGTAGATCCAACAATTATTTTGTTGAATGACAAATGATTCGGTTTATTCAACCGAATCATGGAAATTTCTCGTAAATGAAATAACACCGAAGCCAAGTTATCCTGATGAAACAACTGGTATTACTTATTTGTTTACGGATTGACAGTTGCTTCAATGAATATTTGTGTGAATCTCATTTAACAACTTGACTATAGCGCCAATCGTTCGGATGAATAAACGAATTAGTTCATTTCAATGCTATATTGTTGCCTCAACATGAATTTGTTTAGCTGCAACAAAGCTTTGGTGGTTCGACCAATAACTTGTTTCAGCATATACAAATTATTCATCTCATCTCAGAAATATTTCGTTACCCGTATTGAACTAAATATTTTTGTTGATAGAAACGAAATTTGTTTCGATCATCAAATTTTTTTTTTCCCCCAGTTTATACGAATCTCAAGTTGTTTCAAGTTCATTATTACGTTTCGAATTTATCGTCACAGAGTTTCTATTATTATTCTTCGATTTTTCAACTCTTATTTCCATCTCTGTTATTAAGGATCGATTTAACCTTGTTCCAATGGAAAGCTGTGAATTAAAAAATCGCCTCATAACCATTATCTCTTCACTCGGTTATTCTTATTTAAACTTTTGTGAATTAAGAGTAAAAGAAGACGATAAAATATTCATGAAAATTCAAGATAACGTAGAACCGTCGAAAGTCGAAGAGGATCTCTGACTTATTCATTCACTTTATATATGCTATAGGTTGGGAATTGAAAGTATAGAACATTCTAGCTTATTATTCGCACCAAAGATAAAAAAGCCTCCATTTTTCATTACGAGGCCAAATGATTATTTATTCATTTCCATGAGTTGTTCCGAATGTCCCAGGTCTTCGATTATGACTGGGGCCTTCAGGACGATTTCATGGGAGCTGCCCAGCTGGAACTCGTTCAGCTCGACCTCGGTCACCCACAGGATATAGTTCTAGAGCTCAAGGACCCTGCGAGACCTCGTCAACATCTGGGCGAGTTGTATCTAACCGCGACGCTCTGGCCACGAAATCAACAGGAGAAAGAACAGGTACATCCGTTATTTATCCATCTTCTCATTACCAATGCGCCGCACGGCTTTTCCATAGTCGAATTAGGCAGCGAGATAGCGAAGATTATTGGAATAATTATGATATTTGATCAATATTTTCGGAGCCGAATCACCCGTTGTTTATAGGCATTTGAATTAGTTAGCACTGCTGATCTCTTATCAGATGGTTAGGATAAAATTCGTCTGGTCCTTAACTGCCGAGTTATTATCAAAAGTTTTATTGCTTTTTTCGTATACTTAGGTCATTATTCACGATATCCGATTCGGAACGAGCCACCATAAGTTATGAAATTTCATTGTTGAAAAAAATACATAGAAATTGGGAAAAGAATGAAAGTTATAAAAGTTTTTCGTTCGGTTTCTGGCTCAATATCACTGATGTTTTAAAAGTTTCACGATCCTTTGTTTTTCTTCCATGGAATATCAAAGCTTGCCTAACGAAGAATCGATGCTGGCACGTATCCTGCATCGTTATGCTGATACTAAGAGCCATTAATTATTGAAATTTCCTTTCTTATTCCTGAATTAAGCCGTTTTTCGCACGATTTATATCGTATATATTTTTAAAACAACGACTTAATGCTATTCGTACATTGTTAAATCAATTTGTTTTTAACACTGAAAATATTCATATCACTAGTTGATTGTATAACGAAGAGTTTGATGATTATTTTATTATAAATATATCAGTTTTCACTAAAAACATATGAATATTTTAATAATTAAAATGTTCTTGGAAAATTTCAATGATTCACAATTTATTTTACTAGTGTTCTTTTAAAATTGTTGCTCTTTATAAACTGCGCAATAAATTGAGCAGTTTTTCTAATCTTCGGTTGATCAAGAAAAAATCGCTTTTATCAGCACGTGGTTTCCGAAAATTTTTTATCAAGGCTTGTTTTTTTAAACTTGGTATTTTTCAATATTGACTGGCATCCGAACAAAGTTTATTAATTATTTCACACATTAGAACCCGGTATTAAGTCGACCGAGATCAGGCTATCCGGAGAGCGGCTGCACCGTGAATTCCTGGTTAAAAAATTCTATTATATTAAAAAAAATAACATACCAAAATGGTGTCGTGTTTATTTTGATCGAGAATCGACTGTCAAAAAATTGGAGGTGAGATTTTGAAGTATGCATGTATCGTACTCGATTATAAAAGATTTTTCAAATGATCAATCGCAAGTAAAGCTTGTTGGTTTTATGCCAAAAACCAGACATGTTTGTGTTGATTGGATAAAAATTTCATCAGAGACTGTGAACATTCTTTTTGCTTCGTTTGAAATGGACCGGAATTTCAGAACTATAGAAACAAACTCGTGTTTGCATTATTTATTTTGGAATCTGCTTCAAAATCATTTAATTCGTACAACGCTTCATCGTATAATGCCTAGAAAAATTTTGATAATTTACGTCGCAGCGGAAAAAAACAACAGGTAAATTCATTGTTCATTCAGCAGCAGGGTTTTGGTGAGTTTTGATGAAATCAATAGATTTCTAATTTACTTCGAGATTGTTGCGGTATATCGATATATGAATTGAAGTTGAAAGTGCTTTGAAAAGAAAGCAGAGTTTGAAAAAAAGCTCTACTTAAAGAGGAGTCTGTTGGCTCGAGTACAATATTTTTTCATCCAATCGAAAGGTAATCTACGAATTATGATCGCGACCGGAAAATTGTCTGAAATCGTTATGCCTTTTAGTATTATTGAGCTGTCAAGAATAATTTTTTGTTTTTTTTTTTCTTTCGATTTGTAAATCGATAGTGAGTTTTTACACGTTGATGAGCAACGTATAAAATGAGAGAAAAAAAGAACAAAGAAAGTTGAGGGTCATAGCGTTGTCAATTTACCGTGAAATGTCACATGCAAAGATATGTATCGCGTACATCTGGGCACGCATACACCTCGGATTGACACTTGTTTATTGTCCACGTGCATGTATATCATCCTCGTTGAAGAAGAAAAAACAATAGAGCTCAAAGTGTCTTTTTTTCTTTATATCTCGTCACTCGCTATGCCTCTGTCCTTCTATTTCTATGTCTTCGATGCCCGCATGAGTTGTTATCGGTTCAGTCGTCCATGTACCGGCCTCGCTCTTGCCACACAATTATAGAAAAAGAATAAAGTCTCCGCACTCGTTTGCATCGTCAAGCGACGAGACAGTGTATCAACTCGGAGGAATTCAAATGATTGCGTGGAGTCTGGAATAGGTTGAGATGTATGACATGTCTAATTCGATTTTCTGAAGATTATACCTGGCAATCAGAGAAAAAAAAAAAGACTGATGGGAAAAATCACGTCGTTAAATCAATTTTATTGATAATTCTGTAACTTTTTGTCCTGGCAATCAGACAAAAAAAATAGATTGATGGAAAATATCACGTCGTTCAATCAATTTTATCGATAATTCTGAAAGTGTTTTTGCCCATAGTAACATTCCATGATTCATGAAAATTAAATTTATTCATTTCTGTTATTCCATTGCCCGCTTAACTGGTATAAGAAATGGAGTCTCACGTTGTCGAATCAATTTTACTGATGATTGACAACAAATAATGAGTACGTTATAAATTTTTCTTGATATAGTTACTGAAAAAAAAAAAAAAACGTCACGTAACAGTAATTGGAATAACAAAAATGTCTACATAAATGTTAACGAATAAAAATGAAAAATATTATGTACGAATGAGCGAGGAAATGGCAAAGTATGTCTTAGGCTATAGTAGAGATTCACCGCATGCACGCGTGAGTATCGCTTTGTCCATAAACGAGAGCAAATGTAGGCAAGTTTCTGCACGACGACGTACGACGATTCGCTTACAAGCGACTTATCACTATAACTTTTATTGGACATGTGACTAGCTCCGGTGTTATTTATACATATGTATATAATCTCATTGCGGGTGGGCCTGTCAATACTGTGGGCGAGTATGTGATGTTATGTACGGACCTGAGAGAAAAAGATGGAGAAAGGGGAAGAGAGAGAGGGAGAGATGTGGAAATAGAACGAACATTTGCTCTTGACGTACTAATCAAAACTTCTTATCAATTTTCGTCCGTTTCATTCTTTTTATTTGATAGTCCTCTTCTTCATCCTCTCTGTCAGCTGGACTCAAGTGATTCTACGCGTCAATTGAACTCCCAAGGTCACATCGCATTAGTTGCCAAATTCGTTGCGTTCAGCCATTATTTCTTTTTTACTTAATTTCTCAATTGAAATCAGAACATCTGTAGCAAACTCGACCAATCTCTGAATATTTCATCCATTCAGTCCATTAACGTAATTTTCCAACAAAAAATTATTTTTTCCACTTATAGAAACAATATCGATGAAAAACTCTCCTTTCAACTCGAATATAATATTGTCCTGCGTGTTTTTTTTTTTTTCAAGTTAAAATGAAGTTTTGTCTTTCATTCACGATATTGTTCAACAAAATTCATTTGCTTGGCAAATTTTAAGCCATTCTCCTATGAGCGAACAGACATTAAAATACTGAGAGTTTGATTTTTTTTTTCATTGATCCGTTCACGACACAAACATGTTTTATATATTTATTCATACAATTGCAGAACATATCGAGTATCAGTAATTGATGGGAGGTATATAATTAAAAAACAAGGATTGTGACGCTGGTCCATTAGAGCTTTTTTCGCAGGGGCCAGTTGACTCATTTCCGTGACCACTCACGAGATTTCGAAATGTATACGTACACAAAACGCTATAATATCGTCGGTCATTAATAGGTTTACGCAGCTGGTATATTTTACGGCTTTCAGTGAATGATTTTCGTTTTCTCAAACTGTTTCGATCATTTCTGGCTCGAGCTGAAAGTCTAATGATTTCTGCACTTTATTAATATTCTTTGATTTGCGATGGATGAATGAGCCTTTTTTTTTTTTTCATTTTTTTATTTATTATTTTTATTTTTTTATATTTTATTTATTTATTTTTTTTTCATTCATCATATCATTATTTATTATCAATATTTTTGAACTTGTTTATTTGGTTACAACTGCAAAAAATCTTGAATTATGTCTCAGTTGAAGAGCAAAAATTGTCGCTTTGAACGTTGAAATTCGCTTCAAGAATAACAGGTAGTTGATTGTGTGCATGGATGAGTTTGAACCTATGTATAACGTGCCTGAAAATACACAACCGATGGATATCTCGAAAATATATTGAGCAAACACGATAAAATTTCAAGTTCGTCCGAACCAACGAAAAATATTTTGTTGCCGCAATCTTATTTTGAATCTATGACACACCGAAATATCTCTTGTACATTGCAATTATTATTACTTTTTATTGCGCGAATGCAAAATTTTTGTAGAATCGTGTGTATACGAATTGAATTTCCAAGAATTAAATCGACAGCCGTTCAGTTTTGTATGTTTTGCATTTTCACGGAAGAATTTTTAGCTCCGTGAAAAAAGAAAAAAAAATTGCGATGTATTTTTAGCAGGTTGATTATATCGAGAGAGAGTAAATTTATCGTCGTATAAATACACCAAAGTTAAGAAAACGATATGTCAAGTACAGAATTTAAAAATAATCTCGTGCGTGTTCATATTTTTTTGTTTGAATTCGGATAAAAAAATAAAGTATAAAAGTTAAACAAGCATGATTTTGGAGTAAAAAGTATAACATAATTCTTTCCTCATTGTGTCATCACACTCGAAAAGTTTTATCCACGAATAAATCATGGAGGAAATGATTTTAAGGGAGATAAAATAATTTTCAAGCAAAAAATTTTCGTAAGATTATTTTCATTTAGCATAAAATTTTATCGTCAAAATTCGTTCAAAAGACAACCGTTATTTTCCGATGGTTCCTCGATCTTTCAGCTTTACATAACGCGATGAATAATCAGCTGCTATGTTTTTATGCAGTTAGCGTCAACGTGTGAATAATTTTTTTTTCACCGACGATGCGAAGCTATCGTTGAATTTGATGAGAAAAGAGGGGAACATTAATTCTGACATCAGTTCCGTATGTTTCCGTCAGTATCGGCAATGCGAACGGCGACGAACGTTGCTTCAAATTTGTTCATTTTATCGAGTGTGCTTCTTTCGAATCATTCTCCTGCATCGTTTTATATTCATCCATCAATTGTGCAAAAAAATTAGGGATTATTGATGAATTTATAAATTCGTCGTGCAAAAGGGAAACAAGATAAAACGCTAACTCACTAAGAGTGTGGACATTTTCGAGAAACCGTTGAAATTTTCATATTGAATATATATCTTTCGTTCGTCACATTGTATCGGTAGTATTCAAAGCAATTAAAAAATTTCATGGCAGCCAGAAATTACACAGAAATGAAACAGTCATCTTGCTTACGTCACTAAGCGTTGTGACAAATGATTTTTTTCTTTGTAGGATCAATCACGTGTCTGACAAGTCAACCATCAAAATCTTAAAAAGACGTCGACATGGACAATATTCTTTTGATATCTTACATGCTGTTGCCAAAAAAAAAGAAATCTTATTCAATTTTGACATTATTGCTTCAATTATTAAGATAAACAGAACATTTTGAGAAAAAATTTCTTCGTGTGTAGAAGCATCATATACTACAAACGGTTCAAAGTCTCAAATTGTTTCACCTCTCTAAAACGATCATTGGAAATGAAGAAAAGTGGTTTCTTTCGCTCTTATTTTCGTGAAGATCGTTCAATGGATCGTAATTTCAGTACATAAGTGATCCAAATTTACAATCAAGTTCACGCGGTGTATTATATTAACGGATCGTCGTTCCTGACCTTCTAAAACCCGTTTGTTTCTTCTTTTTTTTCCCCCTCTCTTTGATCCCACATTCGTAAGAGGCACTCCTACTCACCGGGTCTTCTAGCGTATCTTATCGAAACGAAACGGCAATATTCTCAAGCTCGACTCAACGTACGCCGGCTGTGTGCGTCGATTCATCGCGGAACGATTCGCGCGTGTACAGTGGTCGCCGCAACAACAAAAAAAAACAGAATCTTGAGCACGTTTTAGTAACAAATTTGGGTTTAATTTCAGTGCCAAAACTTGGGTAGTGCCTGGAAGACTTTTTTCTTATATTGTGGTCAACGAATTTGTTCTCAGTGCGTGTAAAATGGAAGTAATGTGCTTCGCACGGTAATGTCAAAGCGTAAAAATAAGTTTCTGCTGTGCGTAACAGTGTCGAATAGTTTCCTACTGCTGAAACTAATTCGCATCAGCCATCGAGCAATGGAACGAATAATATGAAATGACATTCATCAAAATTGAACATACGAATGTTACAAAAAAGTATTTTCTGTATCCGATTTCTTCATTAAGGTTCGACGTGATGAAATAAATATTTCAAAATGGTATTTATGCAAATATACCACTATCTATCGGCTGATATAAACAGTACTAGACGAGAGGCCCAGAATTTCGCGTTGTTTCAGCGGTTTTTATGACACTTAATGTGTTTTTTTTTTTTTTTTTTTTTTGTTCTGTTCGAATATTTTATAATCCATGCGGCGTTCAATAATATTGAAAGGCTTACTCGAAATATCAGAACAAACGGATCAGAACGAAAACAATCGAAACGCTGTAAAAACAGGAAGATTTCTGCTCGAAATTTTAGAAGAGATTTCACACGATTTTTCCCAATTGTATGTTCAAACTTTGAAAGAAAAAATAAAAATAAAAAAACTATTTTTCTTCGGAACATCTGTAAACTTTACTGCTTTGCAAGCCTAATATCAGAGCAGTGCGTATAAACATAATCAATATCATATATCAGACTAAACAATCCCTCGAGGTGTGTATATCAGTGATAAAAAAAACTGGTATTTCGAGGAAGCGAGGCCGTCACGACCTCGATTGAGGAAGAAACTAATTAGTCGAGCAGCGTATTATTATTATCTATATGAGTATATATATATATATATATGTGCGCGTATACACGAATGTTGTCGCGTTGAGTTCCTATACAGTCTCGGATAGAAAGGCAACACGTGTTCTCGTAGCCGGTGTTACCACTTACCAATTGCGTAACAACGGGTCAGCGCCTACTAGTGTGACGCCAAAGAACTAATTTTCGTGAATAATCTATGCATGAGAATAAATAAATTACAAAAATAAGCAAAAAAGTCTAATAACAAAAGAAAGAAATACAAAATGAGCTCACAAGATGATCGAGTCGCTGTGGAAGCAGTTGACAATTCCATTGTAAAAGAAAATAAAGAAGAAAAGTTGTCCATAGAGTCGTCGAGCAGCGACGATGTCTCGGTCGTGAAGGAATCTGAGAAAAGTTGCTTACATGACAATGCTGAATCGAAAGACGAGATGAACGGAAGTATGGAAAAAGCAGAGACCAGAAATGTGCTCGATGATACCGAAACTAAACGGCTAAAGGACTTACCGGTAGAAAATCAAACGGAAAAAATGTCTTTGAGAAAGAGTAAGGAAGAACGAAAAGGAAGAACGATTCCTGAAAAAGATGCGTTAGCCGTTAGATACGTTAAGATGCGAGAGAAAAAGGTGCCGGAAGCAGAGAGAGCTCTTGAGGAAGAGAATAAAAATGGTGAGGATGAAGTTACGAAAATGAGTGAAAAACTGTTGGAGGGAGTGTTGGGGGTTAAAGCTGAGAGGAAAGCAGGCGAAAGATGGGTCAAGTTGAGCGAAGGCGAAGTCGAAAGTTGTGCACAAATAACGAAACGATTGGACGAAGTCGAAGCAATCGTTGATAAAAACGAAGAAATAGAGAGTTCTGATAAGGATGCCAATGTGAAAGATGCGAAAAGCGATAATCAAGAAAAAACAAAAAATGTTAAATCAATTCCTCAAAACTTATCGACCGAGACTTCGAAATTTTCGAGAACTCGCAATTTAGTTAGGAAAGATTGCATTTCGCTGGCTCGAGAAATTCGTGCTCGAAGAAAAGCTAAAACTACAGCATTGAAGATGTCACTCGAACGAAGAGTCGACAGCATGGAAAAGGTACTCGAAGATCATGTTGAAACGATCCTCGAAGATGTGGCCGATAAACATCCGTGGCTCCAGCCCATCGAAACGTGGCTACTCGATCGTTACAAATCGGCCAAGTCCTTAAATTCGCCAAATGTTCGAAAAACCGACAATCGGATAGCTCGAAGTTCCATAAGTTCTGACAGTGAGCTCGAAATACAGAAAAATCGAGGAGATGATAAAGAGGACGAAGAACCCGAAGAAGTGAAAGATGGTGAAATATTTATAGAAGCTGTCAACAAAGTTACTAAGGAGGAGGATAAAAAAAAGAAAAATGTGAGCTTTTCAGCTTCGAGCAAACTCAAAGATTCGATTGATTGTTTGGCCGAATCGAGTGGGTCGAAAGCTCCGGAAGAAAATAAAGAAGAACGAACGAAGAGTGGTAAAGTGGATAAAAATGAGAAACATCACGGTAGTGATTTACTGGACAAACTTCGTGGAGGTTTCAGGGAAAAGGTCGAAGACGTTCAAAGGGTATAATCATTTATACAAAATATTAACCATATCTCGTTGATTTTATCGAAATATCAAAGCTGTCAGGAAAGTGTAAACAGTTGAAGAACAAAAAAATAATAATAATTCAACAATCGAAACGCCGAGTTTATTAACGCAAATTGCCTGGGCAGTCAAGAAGATTACAAAAATCGAAAAGTCAACTTCAATTATCATCGAATTTCATCGTGTCGAGACTTTTTTAAAAATATTTCACGACATGGTGGTGCAATCATGTTCGTTCAGGATTCTTTATTTTTATTTCAGTACTTCTTGTGAGTTTATAATGAAATTTATTTCTTATACATATCGGTCAAAAGTTATGAAGAATGAGTAATAATAAAAGGCGAATAAATGCCTACAATACCCGACGAATATGAATAAGAAATAACTGCCAGCTTTATATTCTTCGAATCGAACATTTTTAATATAAAATACTAATATCGAGATTAATAAGTAGTTAGAGGTATAATCAAAATTTAAACGGAACGACTTTTGCTTTTTTGTAACGGTTAAAACTTTTACCAACTTTTGTGCACTGAGAAAAAAAAAATGTTATTCATCGAACAAAATCTCATTTAGTTGGACGAAAGTATGGTGGATTCGACTGTTTTTGTTGTTGAATAAATTAAACCATTAAAAAAAAAATGAAGTTGAATCCACTATATTTTCGTTCAACTAAAAAGGATTTTGTTGGATAAACGAATTTTTATTCCTTTATCTATTATCAGTGCGTGGATTTATTGTTCAGTACCATCGAATAATCCATGACACAAGGTAAATATGACCCTATAGTAGGCCAACAAAAAATCAGACTTTATTGGATTTTGAGTAAACTCATTTAGTAATAAAAGTTAGAATTCATAGTCGAGAAAGATTTAGATTTTAGTGTACGAACAGCATCAATTCTCGCTGACGCAATACCGTAACGTCTTAAGTTAATTCGCAGTGTTACCTGCACAGTATTTTCAGCGAACGAGTCGTCTTGCCGATGTTAACAGAAAGCTCAAGTCGCAGATATGGAGTTCGGTCGTAACGATCGTACTGGTAGAGGCGAAGAATCTTTTACCAATGGACATTGATGGTCTTTCAGATCCCTACGTTAAATTCAGGTTTGTCATTAATCAATGGTTGATTATATTAGCCAAGTGCAACAGAGCGAAACGATTTGATATATCATATCGCAAATTCGATATTCATAACGTAAAAAGTCAATAATATTTATTCCGGAACATTCGATACACGTATCAAATATAATTTTCAAATTATCACTCTTACTAGCTGCATTGAGAAACACACTTGCTCTCACCCTAAATTTCTACAAGCACTCATAGAAGATCATCAAATGTTGTATGTACTTTTAAACACCTTCACACAGGAACTCACTGGCACTCGCAATTTTTACAGGCAACACTCACACCGTAAGAACTTTTCAAACTTTTAGAATCGTTTCAAACATTTTAAAAAGCATTCATCAATGGGTTCCTCGTGTTGTATTTATATTTGTTGGTTCGAAGATATATATTTCATTCGGGTTAGAATTTCATATTGATTTTCAAATGTCTTCAATGAGCTTCAGGCTTAATTAAGTGGATCATTCCAAAAGTCATTTTGTTTGCTGGAAAGATGATTAAAACGGATGATTAGAGAAAAAAAAAATTGACGAAAAATGATATTTCAGCAAATTGAAAATCATCCAAAACGTACGAAGTTGATTTACATGACTTTTACAGAAATTCACTCGAATGAAAACTATCGTTGAGAGCACCGAAATTTAAAATTTGATTCGAAATTAAATTCAAATTGAATTCAACATGAGAAATACCAGTATATCCCAATAAATATAGATACATCATGAAAATAGCTCAACAATGTCTCAATTATTTCTATCATGCACATCATCCGGATCGTCATCTTCATCTTCTTTTACGATTATTTTGTAGTAAAAAGAAAAACGTTCCTATTGATGCAGTCACATTCGTCATAAAGTTAATATTGAAATTATGAATTTCTTTGTAACAAAGACTGGGCACAGAAAAGTACAAATCGAAAGTTATCAACAAGACTCTGAGTCCAGTCTGGCTCGAACAATTCGACTTGCATCTCTACGAGGATCCGTATTTGGGTCAAGAACTTGAAGTTACGGTTTGGGATCGAGACAAAAGTCATCAGGACGATCTTATGGGAAGAACTACTATAGATCTGGCGAGTATGGAACGTGAAACGACTCATCGATTGTGGCGTGATCTCGAGGATGGTGCTGGCAGTATATTTTTACTGTTAACAATTAGTGGAACAACAGCCAGTGAGACTATCAGTGATTTGGCCGCTCACGAAGAAACCCCGCAGGAACGGGAACGTCTTCTACAAAAATATTCCCTCATGAACACCTTTCAGAGGCCAAGAGACGTGGGCCATCTTACTGTTAAGGTATCAAACGATTTTACCTTCGTGCCATATTATTATCCTGTTTACATATTAATTATTTGAAAGGGGAGAACTCACTGAACGTATATTTACCGGCATTAAGGAACATTAGCAGGATAAACCTTTTAATAAATAATCAATAGTCAAACCGTGCGGTTGTAGGTTATTTTCTTTGAGAATCACTGATGGACTTGACAAATACTGACCGGTCGATTGTAACACCTTCAAGCATTTCCAGTCCAGACGAATGTATAAATATTCATCAATTTCCACAGACACTTTGACAGACTGAAATAATGACAGTTTGATAAACACTTACGGTGACCCTCAATTTACTTTTACTCGAAGTAAAGCGTTGATACAAATATTTCACTTTGGCATTTTCGAGCCAGAAACTGGAGTCCGAAGCATGAGATATTTCTATGAATATATTTACCCAAAAGGATTAAAGGTTGAAGTTTTTTCAAATTTTATTCTTATTAATTTGAATTGTATAAGGAAATGGAGAATGTTGCTCTGGATGAACGCGTTGACCTTGAGATTTATACCTTCTTATTTACAGACTAACGTCACTATATTTGACAATATCACGTGACATAATCAAACATTTTTCAACAAAAATATGAAAAAATATATTTCGTACGAGAGAAAATTTTTATATTTTATTTACACACAATTGCATTGATATTCATCTGTATCCTGATGTTCTCTCTGTATCCGGAAGAAAGTGCTTCTGGTACTTTGCAGTTAGTTCGGTTGATAAAATGATTGGAATGACGAAATACAAATAATGAACGAAAATAAATAATACCTAATTCACTGCACGATAAAATAATGATGATTTTATAAAATTCAAATTCTTTCAACCTTAAGTTATTTTCATCTTATTCAAACGAAAAAATACTGTATTTCTCCATCAGTTAATGTACATACGAAATGAAAACTTTACTATTTGTAAATTTTTGTATTTTCATCGCTTAAAATTGCTGCGAATAACCTGAAAAAAAGCCGAAAAAACGACAGATTATGTCGTTTGACATAGTTTGATAACACAGTAATCTGTGAGGAAACATTTCCCACGCACAGAATAACTGAAACACGATGGATGTTTACGTGCGATTTCATATGACTATTCTTCAAAGACTCAGAGCAACAAAGATTTTGTTTATCAAGAATTCAACATTAACAACATATTGTTTATTGGTTTTCTAAAGGTATATCGAGCTCAGGGTCTTGCAGCAGCTGATTTAGGAGGAAAAAGCGATCCGTTCTGTGTTCTCGAGCTCGTAAATTCAAGACTGCAAACGCAGACTGAGTACAAAACACTTGCTCCAAATTGGCAGAAGATATTCACGTTGTAAGTAATAATGAAACTTTCTTATCCATAAACGATATGAATTAACTCATCAGCAGTCGCGCTATGATACTTTTTCTCACACTTCTATTAAAACGATGATTACTCGAAAAATTCGAAGGGCACGAACATTTGGAATTTGTTTGTTCCAAAACCAGAATCACTGGGTTGGAATTATTAGCGGCGCGACCGCTGATGGGTCAGCATTGATTGATACTTGGATTCTTCATAGATAGCCTAAACTTGTACCATGTACAACGTAACACTCAATTTATAAAAAATTAAAAAGCTCTTTCCACTAGTTTTTGCGATCTGTAAAAATTGAAATTTATGTATGTGAATCTGTATTCGGATTCGAATGGAGTAAAAAATGGAGTAACTCTGTTACTAGGACGATGTGATTTTGACGATTTTGGAAGATGATTTTTTATGTGATGAAAAATTGAATGATTTCAGCAACGTTAAGGACATAAATTCAGTGCTGGAGGTGACCGTGTACGACGAGGATCGTGATCATAAAGTAGAATTTTTAGGACGCGTTGCAATACCTCTCTTACGTATACGAAACTCTGAAAAACGTTGGTACGCCCTGAAAGATAAAAAATTGCGAGGTCGTGCAAAAGGAAATTCGCCGCAAATAATGTTGGAGCTCAGCGTAGTCTGGAATGTGTTCAGAGCTTGCGCTAGAACTTTGAATCCCAAGGAGACCAAATATATGGAACCGGAAGTAAAGTTCAAGCGCCAAGTTTTTCTGAGAAACGTTCTCAGGCTCAAGGCTGTTATAGTTTTCTTCATTGACATGGGTAAATACATTCAGAGCTGTTGGGAATGGGAGAGCAAGACACGCAGCATCATTGCTCTTGTCCTCTTCGTTCTTGGATGCTATTACTTCGAGCCTTGGATGATTCCCACCGCGGCGTTTCTCATTCTACTTAAGTATTGCATGGTGAGCAATGGGTTATACGAGAAAAAAAAAATTGTATAAATGAGTGAAACAACAATATATTCATTTTCATTCGTAGTTTATCAGTCCAAGTTGTTCGCATGTTGCTGGCACTTGGCAGAAACCTCCTGTGCACCTCATTAAAAACACCACCTTTTCTCACTTTTGTACCTAACGCTTACGACTGCCTTTTCTCCCAGCATTAAAGTTGCTGTTCAACCACCACGAAAACGTCTCTGTGTAGTTTGGTATTCAAATAAAGCTCAAAGACTCTTAGAGAATCTCACGACGTATACAGGAGACGAAACTTCTTTTTAGAAATCTACGACACCGGGGTCACATGCATGAACTTTCGTATGGACATGCGTCAAAACAATTCAATCTGCGAATTTAAATATATTTTACAGAACTAGGTTACGGTTAAGAATCTTTTCTTTCCAAGTTCATACTCAATTTCAATTTGATTGATTTATTTTTCAGACACATTTCACTGTCTCTGCTTTTCGTTCCACCCTCGAAGCTTTTCACTCCAGAGCACATGCCTCGTACCCATTATACTGATCCTTCAGTCTCACATCGCTGTAAATTAACGAGATAAATTATTTTCTGAATTCTCAGGTGACGATACTAACAGGAGGATCATCATCCACGTACCATCATCGAAGTCCGTCAGTCGGTGCGCTCCACGACACGGGAGATCCAGCATCGGATGATGCTCTACTGACTCCTGGAGATGACGACGATGACGAAGACGACAAAGACAAAGTGAGTCGATTCGCTCAGTTTTTTCGCACAATTTTTTTTCCTCCTATGCAATTCTTTATTCGGTGTTTTTTTTTGCTCGCAGGAAGAAAAGAAAAGCCTGAAGGAACGTCTCCAGGCGATACAAGAAGTGACCCAGACAGTTCAAAATTCCATAGGCTTCATAGCGAGTCTCTGCGAGAGAATAAAAAATCTATTCAATTTCACCGTACCTTACTTGAGCTACCTGGCGATCGTTCTCACTATTATCGGTGCCATTGTTCTTTATCTCATCCCAATGAGGTATCTCATACTCGCTTGGGGCGTCAACAAATTTTTAAGGAAACTCCTCAGGCCTCACTCCGTTCCGAACAACGAGGTACTCGATCTTATATCGAGGGTCCCAGATGACGAGGATCTATTGAGTTACAGGTGACACACGAAGTATTTCAAGCGAATATAATTAGAAAAACGAAAAGCAGTTGAACGAACAGATAAAACTTTGTACGATTTTTCAATTATTCAAAATTTTAGTCTCGATGTCAGATTTCGAGAAACTAAAATTCCTGAAATTTTAATAAACGTTGCGTTATCATTTGAGAAATTATGAATTAAAATGAAGCGATCCGAAGCAACTTTCCTCTTAAAATGAACCGTCACGTTCACGAAATGAAACGATTAAAGTGAAATGGAAAAATCGAAACTGAGAATCATCCTTTTCAAATGGGCTTTTTTTTATGAGTACAATTTTTTGTTTGCAGAGAATTGAAACCCGTATCGACAGCGGACTGCGAACGCGGAGGTACTTCATCAGCTGGTACATCAAGCGGAGCAGTGAATACGCGGAGGGATCAGAGAAAGAAGCACAAAGCTGCGTAACGGCTTTTGCCGCGGCCAGCCGAAACGAAGGCCGGTCCGCCAGAATCGCCCGTCACCTCCGGTAACATTCTCAGGACGGTGCTACTAAGAGGAAAACGGATATCCTCGTTTGTTAAGCGAAAAGCATCTACGGAGGCCCAAGACGAGGGCGTCAAAGACTGATTAAGAAAAATAAAATAATTTTTAAAAAATTCAGAAAAATAGTTGAAAAAAGAAAAAAAAAACGAAAAACCGTTGTTCGAATTCGGTGGATTGAATTTCGTGTTTGATTCGTTATGTGAATTCTACGAATTATCCAAATATGATCGAAAGGAGAAAAAAACGATTTTCAGACTTGAAAAAGAGTTTTGAAAAGACACGTTTCGAAAAACACAAAACCACGATTATTTATAACATCGAGTTTCAGAACAATATTGCAAAGCTTGTTCCAATTATGGCACGTAAAACAAACTTTGTACCACAGTTTCAAGTCTTTAAGAAAATCGATTGTCTCTCGTGTTTCCAAAGCGTGCGTTTGTGTTACGTAGCCGTTGAAAAATTCATACTTGTCTCGAAATTTCGAAAAGTGTTCAATGAAATAAACAAAAATCAGACAACAAGGTCGAAGAAATAATGGAAGAGAAAGAGCAAGCGATTTAGCGATGCACACGGATACAAATTTCTAGTCTGTATGCAGGGTACGACAGCTGAAGTGAAAATAAACTGTGATGGATTAACTAACGATTGGAAAAAAAAGAGTGAGAATTATAAGCAAAAAGTGAAAGATTCAGAACCGTGAAAGAATGCGAAAGAGTCATTTTCATTATTATTGTTTTCTTAGGTTTTCGAGTGAAATGAAAAATGTGGTCGAAGAAAGCGTCGTAAATTTTTATAAATAGATCGACTAAAGACTCACAGTTATGGATTATTATATTAATATAATTATATATATATATATTTATAGTATATAATGTTATTAATATATTGAAATTGCAATGGATTTCGATTCCGCAAAAAACCACCAGTGAGAAAGAGAAAAAAAATCTAGAAATTGCGTCCATCGTTATCGTAGGCCTCGTGTGTCTCGTTTTATTCATGAAAAACAAACAATAAATAAAATTACGATTATTGGTGAAGGGTGAAAAAAAAGTCGAAAGTTAGCTAATAATCAATTGAGTACGAAATTGCGTGCATAGAAATTTCAATGGAATGAAATCATACAGATGAGAAAGACAAATGTTGATAAATTATTGAAAATTATATATTTACACGCGCATTTGCCGTTAAAAAGCGATAAAAACTATTATCGATATGGTCAAATTTCTTATTGTTATCATTATTATTGCTATTATTATTGTTATTATGCATCAAAGTTTTATATTCATCGATATTCGTCATTGCTTATTCAAGAATTTTATCGACTTGTAAAAAAAAAGACTTTTTTCCTTCGTGTCGGATCGATCCAAGCTCTACGAATTTTTCCAACGAAGAAAAACTCTTTTCTTCTCATTCTTCCTTATATACGCTTTCAATAATAGCTCCCTTATCTTCAACGAATGTTTTATTCATTAAATTATTGTGCTATAATAATTATAATATGTCTATCGAAGAAAAAAAAATCGTTTTTCCGAAAAATCTTGGATATGCTGATCTCCAATTGTGCTCGAGCCACACGTAAGATGTATAAATTTGTACCAGTCATGGGCACCATTCGATGTAGTACAGAGCTCGTATACAACATCGTTTTACTAGCAAATAACTGATGTCTCTTGTTCGTCTCGTATCAGTTTTGACATCTTTTTGTCGAACTTGAAGCCATTTAGTTGATTTTCGAAAATTGTTAATATCAGGTATTACAAAACTGAAAAAAACGCGGGTTTTTCTAGTGGCGGTCAGAATTTTTTTTAAACTGAAAAATCAATCCTGAATCGGAATTGTCATATTCATGCATTTTCGTTGGAAGCTTCTGCTCTTTTTGTTTTTTTTTTTTATAATGCTGTTTTTCTTTTCATTTATGCTGGGAATATAACGACCTGAGACACCAAATTTCATTAGAAAACGTTTATATCTTGAAATTAGAGAAATATTCTTAGAATTAGAATAATTAACATCGAAATAATTAAAGTTAGAATAGTTTTACGAATGATGCCCATTTCTGACCAATACCGTACAAGTTCTCATAATAAAACCTCTCATTTTTGAAGATGCACGATGTAACAAGATTTTCCAAACAATCGGCAGAAAAACAACTCCAATCTTCATATCTCTATTCTGAATAAGTCTGTCGTTAATTAAACTGTATTAGTAAATAACACTATTCATAAATATCTCAATGCTAAATCATCTCTGTTTCTGGACACCTCTATGCTTGAATATCTCTATTCGCAGATATAATTCAAGACAACTCAATTCCAAAATATTTCCATTCCAAGACATCTCCATGCCTAATTGTCATATTAAATATTTATACAATATGCAGCTTGATTTTCAATGGTTTTTATCAAGCATAGAGATATCCCGGAATGGTATTGTTTCGAACCATATTTACCAATAGAGATATACATAAATATAAATATGTCTAGAAGCAGAGATAATTCAGCATTGAGATATTGAAGAAAAAAGTTATTTACGAATACATTTCAATAACCACAGTTACCCAGAATAGAGATATTCAAGTATAAAATTGTCCTGGAATAGAGATATTCGGAGCGTGGAGTTATTCAAGAATAGAGATATAAAAAATGGAGTTTTCTTTCTACCAACTAATCAAGGTTTTTGTTTAAAAATCGTCCTCACGCACTTTTGCCATTATTCTTTATTGGCTAAATTTGTGTTTCGCTTATATGATATTTGTCTTTTTGAAGAAACCGCAGACCGTGTTTCCGCAAAGCTCAGGAATTTTCTTTGTTATCGACTCGTGTTTCTTTATTTTAAGGGGGGAAACCAGTTTAGGAGGCCGAAATTTTGTTTGTTTTTCGTGAATTTTTTACATATGGAATAAATAAACAGAATTTTTTTTTAATTTGAGAATATTTTATTCATGGTTTGAAATAGACTTGAGAATTTTTTGAAGCGATTTCCGCCGGAAACAGTGTCACTAGATCATGGACGATTACCATCGGAGTATTTTGCTGGTGGGCATTCCTGTGGTTTTAATTTTCATCTGTAATCATCACAATTTTTTTTTTTCGTTAACAACATATTTCCTAAGAATATGAACCTAATTCTGGAATTATATGATTATTAAAAATATGTTTTTTTATGCGAAAAAGGTGAAAAAATATGGTATAAAAACATAACATTGTCTTCAAACACCTCAAAAAAATGCAATTTTCAATTTTTTTTTACACAATCAGGTTCATATTCTTAGGAAATATGTTGTTAACGAAAAAAAAAAATTGTGATGATTACAGATGAAAATTGAAACCACAGGAATGCCCACCAGCA
This sequence comes from Campoplex capitator, assembly GCA_037576405.1. Lineage (NCBI taxonomy): Eukaryota > Metazoa > Arthropoda > Insecta > Hymenoptera > Ichneumonidae > Campoplex > Campoplex capitator. Next base: position 4,603,662 of record JARBWI010000015.1, read on the forward strand.
AAATACTCCGATGGTAATCGTCCATGATCTAGCGACACTGTTTCCGGCGGAAATCGCTTCAAAAAATTCTCAAGTCTATTTCAAACCATGAATAAAATATTCTCAAATTAAAAAAAAATTCTGTTTATTTATTCCATATGTAAAAAATTCACGAAAAACAAACAAAATTTCGGCCTCCTAAACTGGTTTCCCCCCTTAAAGCGAGCATGAGCGCCCACCCATTGGTGAGCCGTTTCAAAAATGACGGGCATACACGATAGTGTATTCGTAATGATGAAAAATGAAAAAAAAAAAAAAAAAAAAAAAAAAAAAAAAACGAGAAATAGGTGCGGTACAGAATTTTTATTTTTCTGATCTTAGTTGGTTGAATAATGGGAACTTGAACTGTAACAACGAATAAACAGTCGAATTAAACGGTTCTGCTAGAGGTATTGTTATATACGACGATATACTTCTTCCAAAATTAATTGCGCTTCAAAAGTCTTGTATTCATGCGAATCAATCGCTTCACAAACTTAGGTTAGAACGAGCTTACTACTAAGCGCGTATAAGTCTGATTTTGAACGAATGTAGTGATCAACCCATTTTCGCCTTTATTAAACCTTTTCTTTCGATCGAAAACATAAAAATTTCAAACGATATACCTGGTTGTAATCAACATTTTAGCCTGCTGCGACGGTTGTTTTTTTTTTTTTTTTTATTGTGTGACGACCATGTGATTTAGTTGAGATTTTTCATCAGTTTTCCGCTTTTAAGTCAAATCATTACCCATTAGCGATGGGATAGACAAATCCAGAAACATGGCACCCATGGCATCCTCTTGGATGGCATCGATGCTAAAAAATGTTTTGAATCAAGGGCCAAGTCATATATAGAGTATTGAGAATTATACAGACTTATAGATTTGTATTTATTTACCTGATCTGAGCGACAAAATTTATTTTGTAAATCGATTAAATTCACTTTTGACGTGCAGAAAACAGCAATCAATTAATGAGTCGTTGTAAATAGCAGAGGCGTCTATAACATTGGAAAAAGATTATGTTTTTTGATAAAAATGGCTTCGTTGTGAAAAATCATTTGTTTATTATTTTCATGAATATATCGATAATAATGAAAGGTGAATAGTTTTATAATTGTATAAATATTTTGCCTGTAATTTTGTATAAAAAAGGAACGATAGGTTGAAAATGGGTTATCCAAAAAGTTCGTGAGCCAAAAAATCGCGAACGTATTATTCGGAACAATATCGAGACGAAATGAATGTGAAACACTGGCAAACCGATTAATTCGAGTCCTCGAAACACTCTCTACATCTACACAGCACACATTTAACAAATAATTCAGTAAATTGTGCGTGAACGTAAAGCGACGAGAAAATGTCAAGGTCTTCATACATTTATACAAATTTTTTGCTACGTGCATTATTCAATTTTTCTTCAATTTGAAGAGAAATTTTTCCGGTCATTAGACCAATTTTCTTTTTCTATCTGTAATCATGAAAAAAATGGGTTTTCTTTAACACTCGGTTGGATTTGATTAATTGGAGAAATTTGATCTTCAAAATGATGAACACGAAGTATCATTTCCGGTTGATATCAACGTGATTCTTTTGTATTTTGAAAAAGCGACAGCTACAATGAAAAATTTATTTCATTCTTTTATCCATTAGTTTTTTTCGATATAAGTTTTGTTATTCATTCATCAATCTTGTATTAAAAAACAATCACTGCAATTCGAAATTACCTGAAAATTCATGAGTTATATACTAAGGATCAAAAAAAGTTCTGCCCTCATTTACAAAATTGCCCTCATTTACAAAATTGCGCGAAATATTTATAGTGCGATAGAATAGATAAATCGATGACGGAACGGATGAGTGGAAAATTCTCTGACCTTCAAAATAAGATGACCAAAACCTGCTTAAGAAAAAAATTGCAATTTTTTTACCAGCCAAGATTAAACGTACCTTGCAATCGTAAAGCGCAGACGACCAGCAGGAGTGAGATTCGATTTATTTCATTCGACGAATAACACTTGTGTAATATTTTATCAATTTTAGTTTAAAAAAAAAATAAAATAGAAGAACAAATGAGAAAAAATAATTAGTTAAGAAGAGAGATCTTCGTGTACAATAACAGACTTCCCTGATCCGAAGACTGCGCAAAATATAATTATCTTTTTTCTACGTCTTTTTCTACTCTTCCATTTTTGTAAATCGGTATTATTCCTCCTTACCACTATCTGGCCTCGTTTTTGCGAAAACTTTGAACGAGACATCTCGAATGCAGTAAAATTATTATTTTTTTTTTTTTCAAAACTGTATGCTGGTTTGGGGGTCTTAATTTTATTTCGATAAAAACGGATACTGTCGACGATCTTTATTCTGTAGAATCATAAAATATATCAACGAATCCAATTTTTGAATTGTTAAAGTTAATCTCGAGATCCAGCATATCTGAATCGAGCTCGAATGAGATCGAATTAATCATTCTCCCGTAATTATTCACGTTACGCGAATAATTTTGGGTTCTGATTAATTCCAGGATGAAAAATAAATCGTTGAAAATGTTGAAAAAAAAAAAAAAAAAAAAAAAAAATCGCACGATACACACACACGAAACTTTATCTCACTCGATACATTCACGATTATCAAACAACGCAGCTTCAACAAATACTATGATACTGGATTAATAGTTATTAATTATTTATTACTAAGGATTATTATAATCCTATCGAGACGCGTAATAACGAAAGAGTGCGATTGAATGAATCGTCAACGATTGTATGCTTCGTTATCAAAGATGAACCTCGATGTGTTGAAAATTTATGAAAAAAAAAAAAACAAAATTAATTCTGAGCCTTCTGGAACTTGAAATATTTCTACTATTCCGATTTCTGCGTATTTCTTCTATTCGTAACTCATCATTTTCCTCTCGCGATCAAGGATATTTGAAAAATAAAAATGAAACTATGCGCACACGTTTCAGCTTTTTAAAGATTTAGTCTCTGTGTCACACGTAAATTTGTGCGTTCTATTACCATGTTCATGAGTGAAGAAATTATTAGCTTCGATTCATCGAAATTTCAATTGACGTGTATATATAAAGAAAATAAAACGATGCGTTTCATATACCCGACGGATTATTTCATTTCGTAACCATAATCACAAGAGTTATTCAAAGATCCCGAGTCTTTGACGTTTCCCTTGGGAAATCATTTTCATATCGATGTATCGATCATCGCTTTTGATATCGTTACGACTATTTAAAAATTTGAGATTCAACGGATTACTCTCCAAACTAATAAATCCGTTTCACTTTTTATTCTCGCAACGTTATTCAAAATTTACTGTCATTCAGCAATTAAGAAAAAAAAAAAAAAAAACACGCAAGCAGTTTCGATGATTAAGCATTACAAATAGTGATGGAGATTGAAAAACAAAACTCTTAAGCCCCCGCGAGTGAAAGTGGAAAGACACATAAAACGTCACGGCGACGAAGCAAAATCATAACGTTTATTGTAGTGTACGTAAATACCGTCGTCAGGGCCGGAATTTCCTGAGCATATTATGAGCTTACACATACATAGTTGAATAATCACTAAAATTTTGAGACTGTATGCGTGCCCGAAGCGATTTATTTCTGTGGTTACACGCATATTACGTTTAAACCGTTATTTTTTCCTTTCTGTAGGTCCTTCAAACCTGTCAAGATATTCAAGAAAAAAATAGACAAACACTAAACACAGTGTGGTGTTTGTTTGAGTAACGTGAGAAAGGAGTCTAATTTTCCCAGTCTTTAGATTATCTGTGCCAGTCTCATTAAGAACACACGCGTCCTTCGTAAATCATATTAAATTTATTTCATTATTCGTAAAACTTTACAACCGGACGAATCAAACGATGAATATGTGTGACGAGAAGAACACATACGTGCCAAGCTCCTTCTCCATTCAACGAAGATTATTGTAATCGTGATAATAGTACGCTTTGTATCGTGACACGTTGATCCAGCAAGCATTCGCATATTGGACCATCATTTTTGTGGTCTACTTTCACCATCCTTTATTCTCATTGCCCAGAAAAATCGTCTTATGTACCATATGAATTTTAGAATATTTGAACTTTTTCAAGATCAATTGATTAATTAATTTACGCCTGTGATTGCAGAAAGCAACATGCTGCGACGTCGATGCACTGAGAAAAATGAATTCGTAAATTCAACAAATTTTTTGTTGATTCGACAAATTTTCAGTTGGTTCAACAAATTTTTTTGTTGATTCAACGAATCGTGGCGAACAAAATAAAATTTGTTAACCCAAACGAAATTTGGTTCATTCAAATACTTAATTTTTCACCACGACAAAAATATTGTTGAATCAACAAAAGTTTTGTTGAATCAACAAATTTAATTTGTTCGCCACAATTTCAAATTTTTTTTCTCAGTGTGCTAATTAGTTAATCTGAGCCAAAAGTTCAATTCGTGATTTTTATATGGCTATTGTAGTTGTAAAATCATCATCTGTCCTTGAAAATATCGAAATGTGATTATTTTTGGCACGTTTATCGAAAAAAAAATATAATCTGAAATTTTCAAGTTATCTTTACCTTGAAACATTGCTCATGAAAGAAATGGCGCTGAAAAATTTATTTTTCTCCATACGTGCGTTGAAGAGTCACTTTTACTTGCATTGAATACAAGTAGGTCAATCCCGTGCGGAATTTAGTTATTCAAGAAATAATTGTTGCATGGTATTTCCGTTTTGGATCTCCAGAATGATAGTGGCGTTGTACCCCGCTCAACGGTTTGTTACGCGGAATGTATTCTCTACCGGAATTAGTCTATTTTAGTTTTACACGATTGTCATTTCTTTATGTTTTCAATTGCATTTCTCATAGCCAATCTTGTTCGTTTCAATTCTACACGAAGATTCAATTTATTGATTCAACGAAATTTTTATTGGTTCACCAAATCGTGACGATGAAAATTGAAATTCTTCGACTCGAAAAAAATTCGGTTGATTCGAATGAGTAATTTTCTGGGTCAAATTAATATTTCTCACCACGACAAAAACATCGTTGAATCAAAGCTCGTTGAAATCAAAGTTTTGTTGAATCAACGAATTTCTTTTTTCAGGCATTCATTCAAACCTTCAACCTTATAGAATACGCTCTTAATGATCACTCTTTGATTTGAGTATTTAATTTATTTTTCATTTTTCAACAAATTTATATTTCGATTGAATCTCGTAGAAAGTTGTGAAAACGATGGCGCGGTTACTTTTACTTCTAAACCGACAAACAGTGACACTGAAATTTTTTTCTGTTACGTTCACACATGCTTGTAAAAGTAATTAATACCCTGAAAAAAAATCGTCACTAAAGTCGCTTGCAACAAACTCAATTTACACGGAACAGCATCATATTTATCCAACAGCTGAACGTCACTAGCGCGACAACTTGAAACAAAGAATTTTAATTAATTCTTATTAAATTTGATTAATTAATCAAAGAATTTAATTTAACGAATAAAGAAAAGAAAATTATAAGAAAGGAAGAAAATAGCAATAAACAAGTTACAGTGGGCAGAGCCCTATTTGCAAGCACGATGTTTGAACATCGACCGAGGATACGAAGACTGACAGTACCAGTAACATCCGAGGTAACATTGGGAAGATAGAAGATATAATAAAAATAAAAACAAATTAACATTCTCTCATTAGACTTTGGAGATCCGTGCAAAACTGGGGCTAATCCTGGGAATGCTATTTTTCACTATCGTAATAACAGAAGAATTTGTAAAGAGCAAATATGAGTCCATTGACTGGAAAAACTCCAAAATCATTTATTTCGTTGGTCTAAGTGAGATTCAGTTGAATCCTGCAAGATTCAATCCGATCGACCATTTTTTTCGAAGTGTCTAAGAGTAGAGTCTTCCTGGACATAGTTAAATAAAAAAAAGTAATGCATCTGTGCGAAATTATTGGAGGTACGAATGAGCTAAAGAAAAAGAAAGCAACTGGAGCAACGATCTTACTTTCACCCTGGACCATGCACCTATATTCGTTTGTACGGTTTCTCGGTTCAATGCCACGCAGCGTCCTCGCATACTTTGAAAGAAGAGAGCCACAGTCGACTCTCCCGGCGATAATACGTCTGTATGTGTACAGGTGTATCAAATACAGAAAATATTAAGGCCGTAAAATCGCGTGATGCCTGTATGTTTAGATAGTTTTATTAAGGCTTTTTGGCTCCAAGTCCAATAAAATGTGATAAATCCGTTGTAGCTCGCCGGATACACGAGAGCCTCGCCTTCTACCGGACCCATTCCTCGATCTCTTCGAACCGGTCCCACAGAATATCCGAACTCGCAAACTTGACCCACATATCCCAACCCATCATGACACCGCGTGCGTTTGCATTCGCTTACCCAGGCTTGACCTACTGTTAACGTATATATTCGCACACGGCTGATGATCATATTTTTTTTTTTTTTTTTCTACCGAAGAAAGTCCACCAAGGTCGATGGTGCCACTTTCAACGTCAAAATATTTTTCGTATGTCTCTCGAGATGTATCGACGGTTCGCGAAATTCCATAGTTCCTGAATCGTGAATGGCAGCAACTTTCCCTGAGAAAACATCGCACGAGTCCTCAAAACATCGTTGAAAAATATCGAGCAATATTTCCTCATGAATATAAATAACCGTGACTCGAATATTCGACATGTAACGTTCCTCAATCGTGAAAACTCTCGCCCAAGTCTTTAATCAAGCTGTGCTCGATAGAAAAAATAATAGAAATGTAGATGAAACTTGAAATGTTAGATGACGAATGAAAGAAAACTGGTTCAGCCTGATTCTTAGGGTGTGAGCGGGTACGGATACTATCGTGTAAGGTGTTCGATTAACTTTCGAAATTTGTAAAACGCCGTTCTCGATCTTACGGATTTTAAGTTGCGAGGAATTTCGGAGGGCTTGCATATCGAAACGTGCAAATGTGATGCATCGCGCCCTCAAAAATAACGATTCAATGGAAAGGTTGGTTTAAAGCAACAAGCATCCGGCGATTAAATCGATGGAATTTTCAAGAGTTTAATAGTCTGTTTATCGCTTTACGACCTGAGGCTACGATTGACACGGCCTTATACTTTCACCGTTGAGCTTCTTAGCAAGGTCTAGGACGCTGGAGCGTACGTTTCATCTTTTTCTTTCTTACGTTTGTCTTCCAAGCATCCAAGAACCGTTGAACCTTCGGTTTCGTGTCGATTGAAAGGGAACACGAAGTTTTTGGCATGGAGCAGTGATTCCTGAAAAGAAGAAATTAATTGCATTTTAGAACAGAGTTCATCCGGATTCATGAAAAATTTCTTTTCTTTTTCATCAAAAAAATGCATAGAAACATCCAAATTCGTCTATTCGATAGCGAACTTCGATCTTCTTGCAGCCTAATAAATGTGTAAAATGAATATTTCCAAATTTTCACCCATAAAATATTCAAACGAACCTTGATAGCGATGATGATGATATGACGATACATGTAAAGTTATTTGAAATTCGAAAAAACAAACTTTAAAACGATCATAAATTTTTATATCCTTGCTGATATCTTCATTCGGCTTTCGTAATGTACAAAATCCTGGTCGTTTCGAGCAAGTACACGCGCAGATTAAAAATAAACAAAATTGTGCTGTTATTTTATCGGCGTTGGAAGTTGTTCTATGAAAAACGGTCCTCAATATTGATATTGAGATCAACATTATACTTCTACCATAGTAAAAAGTAGTCTTCCCAATCAACACTTCCTGAACTAAAAAGAAAACCAGCGGCATGATTAGCCTAAATCTATATTCACTTAGGGTTTTCTATAGTTACGAAAAAAATTAGCGATGCCTCGTGAATTTTCAGTATAAAGAAACGACCCAGTCTCGAATATAGCGAGTCTCAAAACAAAACTACCATCAACAGATTGTGCGCTGCATAATTACTCCAAATCGAGCCTAATTAAACGTTCAATATGTTGCTAAGCAACAGATAATTATTGTGTTCTTAACCAAATTTGGCTTGCGTACATGACGTCTGATTCGTGACGATGATTATCTGAGCAAGTCTTAAAACAGTGATATCTGGTCCGATAATTCCAATTAATAATTGGCTTTAAAAAAATTCGTTAAAATTCTATTATTTTTAAGCAAAGCACCGCGCTTCGCACAGCAACGTCTCATCGAAGTCAAACGAAGAAAGCCGATACACGTTCGCTCGATCAAGGGAAAACTAACCGTTTCCGTTAATGAATAAGTGAATAATTAATGAAGAATCGGAGATGAATTATTAAATTCTTGGACACCGGAATTGTCCGGCATTTTTGGAACAGTGTAATTTTGAAGTTAATGATAACATTTTGTTCCGAAACTTCTTAACGAAAAACCAATCCAGTCGTTGTGTACGATTAAGCAAATAAAAAAATTCAATGAACTTTCAGAATTTCATCTCACCATACTGGATTAGAATTTTATAATTTTCTGTCTGGGGCCAGGCACTCGTAATTAATATTATAAATAAGTCACGATAGCTTTCACTTTGACGAACGCATGCCAGACGTAGTGAAAAAAAAAAAACATCTAAAACGATGAACGGTTGATTTATCTTGAAATATAAATTTCATTAATACGATTTGAGTTCACGCTGTCCCAAATCTATGTGTACTAGTTTTTTTTTTTCATAGAGAATAGTCTGAAAAAAAAAAAATTCACCAAATCATCAATGTGAAATTGTTCCCCGAATAAATATATTTTCTCCATAATTCAATAATGTCGACAGTTTTTCTACGCAATGCTCGTTCTTATATTTATAAGCCACACTTCAGCCTTTACTATACTGCAGTGATGAGCCGTATAATTAGGCTTATGAACGAGTCAGCCTGCTTATGCGAGAGTCTCTACTACGCTAATCGCCGTATCCTATTACACTGCTGTACTCCTTGCAGAGTACTTGCCGGCTATATGGTGTCTCAAAACTGTACGATTGAAGTTGAAGCATCATTAGGTTAGACGGATGAAGAGTCAAGCTTGGCTTACCGAAGACGTAAAAAACATATTCAAGCTCGAGAAATGTGTTGGAGATACGAGCGTTCTTTAGCTCTCGCAAATGGAAAATTTTCTCTGGTATCTCTCGCGTTGACATTCATCGCAGGAGAAAAATTTCAGCGGAAAAAATAATTTCAATACATGCGCTTTTCGATGTTCGACAAAGTTCCTCTCAATAAAATTGATTCAAAGGCATTTATTTCGATTCAACGATCTATGTTGATGAAAAATATTGAAACCAGTCGATAGAAATGGTCTGTGGACCAAAAGCTGCAGGAAAAAGAAAATTTGTAAAACTAATGATATGCTCGTACGCAATAAAACGTTTTTATGTCTTCATAATCGAGTTGGAATCTTTCAGAGTATTTACAGTACCGGACAAATAGAGTCGCAGTATTTATTTTATGCACGTTCACGCATTTGTACAAACAGATTTGCCACCGATACTAGTTTTTTGATTCAGAGTACAATTTTGTATTTGAAATAAGAGGAAAAAAAAAAAATCGCGAGAACTCGTTGAGAAAAGGATCTAAAAATGTTTGGATAAAAAAGATCGAATTTCGGAAATTTATCATGCGCTCGTACAGAAAAAGTAAAAATGTCTCAAAGAAACATAAAATAAAATTTGACGAATTATTGAACGTATCTGAGCATTGGAAGAGAGAAAATAATTTATGAAATTGATCATATGTTTCATACGCCACAAAAAGACTTACAACCTCGAGAGAGAATGCAAGCGAGTTTTTATACAAAAAAAGATGAGACCCGACAAAAGACTGGCTCGTAAATTAATGAGGCAAAAACGCAACTAAACTAAAATGTTAGGAATCCAAGACGCGGAGCAAAGGTGATCCGTAGCGTGGACTGCCAGCCAGGAGATTGAGGGACTGAGCTATCGTTACCGCGACCCACTTCCGGTCAAGTTCATTGCTCATCCACTGCCTCTTGTTGTGTCACGTACTTTTTTGAGTCGTTTCTTTACTCTATGCTCTCTCTCTCTCTCTCTTTTTTTTTTTTTTTCAATCGCTTCCACTCTTCTTTTTCCTTTACTTCGCCGACTCAACACTTTTCGGTATCTTTCTTATATTATTCTCTCTCTTTTAAAAAAAATCCTAATAAATTTTTGTTGAGTTCTCTTTCACATTCGTCTCCAAGATATTCTAATGAGTTTTTTTTTTTTTATTCTTACAGTACTTGGTATAAATATTCATGTCAATTATGACACACATCAGTCCTTCAGAATCTCGGACGGACTTCGAATTTACGGAGAATCTGAATGTACCTGAATTTAAATAAATTTAATGTAAATTTGAACAATTTCAACAAAAAAAAAAACCAAAATTTATCACTTTGACTTTAACGAATTTCAATATACAAGTCCAAATACGATTCGGAATCAGAGAATGCCAGCTGACCAGAAGAGATTACGCTTGTAAAAGCTTTCGAAACTGTTCACTATTCTCAATATCGAAAATGTGTGAAAATTTAACCGAAAATCGTTTGTAGAATATGAGAAAGAATTTATTTATATCCGATGATGCAACAGAAGAACTATCGCTTGGTTTCTAATGAATCACGACCGTTCGATACAATAGAGATCATAATTATATGAGCATCCTCGGTTCCATTGCATTAGTTACAATAACACTCAGGACCTTCCTAGATATTACTGACAAACTCATTTTTTATAGCCAGCGATACGACGAAAAAATTAACTGCGGCATTTCATGAAACGACACCGTCTTTTATACGATAGAGATCGTAATGATGCAAGAATCATTTATACGATTGTATTCGTTGCATAAGTCGAAAGACTATTATCAAAACCATTTCTAATGTTCCGAACTCTCATTTCATGATTAATCTGAAATTTAAAGCTCGAAGTCAAAAGCACGTTGACTAATCAATTTTGTTTCGTTCAGTTTTCAATCATAAAAGGTATGACAATAAATAAAATAATTTTTTAATAAGCAGAGTCGAAGTCCCAGTTGAGTTTTAATAACGTGGATCAATGTTCTTCTTTGACACGCTCTTTTTAAAGTGTTAAAATCAATTTATGATAAATGACTAAAATAAAATAAGAATTTCCATCAGTGTGTCCAGCATGTTTAGATTTTGTTAAGGATAAATCGTTATCATCTGATCTAATTAAAATCGTTTTATTTTATCATCATCTATTTCCTATTTCGGTTGAGATTCGAAAATTAAGGGCTCCTCAGTTTTTTTACTCTTCTAATTAACACGAACGGTGTAATTACCGTTCTAAGAGTTAAATAGTCACGGTTTGTTTGATTTTTATTACTAACCGGTTTAATCGGTTACGAGGTGAATGAAAGATTTCGTCATCTTCACGATCAAATAGTCTTTCTCGAATAATAAAACAAACCGTCCTCAAAATGTAGAGTTCTGTGATTGAACACCGAAACTGCCGTCACCATTTCTTCAGCGCGTCCAGAGTGATTTGGTAATGAAAAAAAAAAAATGGAGATTTATTTGTAATAAATTATTACATAAAAACACCAAAATTCTGGGACGTTCTGAATCTGGTTATTCTACCTTTATCCAGATTTATTATATTTACATAATAAACGTCGTTTAATTAATATTCTTCGAATCGATTTATCATGAACCACCAGAAATAAACTGGATGTAACTTTGTTAAATGATTCCTGGTCTACTCGTTTATAATCAGATAGCGTTCAGATGTCGCGTACAGCAGTTAACATTCAATATACGTGAACGGAGAGTGTAAGTGGTGCGTTTTGAACCAGACTTTTCGTCGTAATCGTGAATATTTTTAAAAAAACGACTCGTCGCGAATTCGCAATCATGCGAATACGTAAGACGACTTGAAAAATCCTGTAACGCTCGGTGTCCGAGCACATAAGATGTGTTACAAATTTCGTTTTCTATACGGGAAGTGATCAAGTAAATGGACAAAATGTACATAACAGAAAAAAAGATTTTTCGGACTCAACGAATCAGCGATTTGTTCGGCTGTGTTTCTACATTTTGAACGTACCACAGCAATTACATGAGAATCAATAAGATGTATTGGAATTATTAAAGGCAAAAGCAACGCATTTCTATTGAAATAACTTTTAATAAATAAATTTTTCTTGGCCCAATAAATCATGGCGAAAAAAATAAAATTTGTTAACTAAACAAAAATTTGGTTGATTCGATAATTTATTTTTCTGGCCGAAATTAATATTGCCCATTGCGACGAAAGCATCAACGTCGAATCAACAGAGGTTTCGTTGATCAAACAAATTTCATTTTCTCAGCAAACAATAAAAAAAAAACAACAACAACAAATCAAACAAAATTCATTTTGTTGGATCAACCAAATTTTTTTTTCGCCATCATAAAAATTAGAAAACAACCATCATCGGATAACCATTCAATTGTGGATCTTGCTGTGGTTGTATCTCGGTAATATAAAGCTTCTCATGTATTAATACAGGCAAGCATTCTCGACGTGTCGTACGTTAGTTATTCCGCAATGATGCAATGGGTTAACGACATTCGATAAACGCATTCGAGATGTGCCAAGCTTTTTAAGTTCCCTCAATCTGTGTTTAGAAATGATTATTTTGTAATACAGACGCATCACGGCTAGTAATTAAATTTTCAGAAGGAAACCATCGGTTGCCACATCGGAGTTAAAAACCAACCGATTAAGTCGATTCTCCGAGGAATAACGTTCGTGACTGTCCAATATGGCGTTGTTCTTTGCTTTGCGAGTCTTCAACTCGAGAGCACGATTGCAATGCCATAAATGAACTATTGGTCCATCAATGATGCTTAATCGACAATGTTTCCATCGCAGTGTGAATCCACCTTTATTTTCCGAGGAGAATCACCAGAAGGAAGCCCGAAAGACGCGAGAGTGTCTCACAAAGTACCTAAAGGCGATATACTATAGTAATACACAGCGATACATCGTCGATCGTCGAGATAGAATGCATTTTATTTTATGGGCGGGTCGCTTTCTCTCAAACTAGCAAGAGGCTCGATTCTCCGGCACGCTCTGTTGCTCGTTTGCTTTTGCTTGTACGTCTCCTCGCTGTCGATGTATATAAATCTATATACATTCGTCGTCTATGTTATGTGTGTACATGAAATACAAAATACAACAATAAGAATCAACTCGATGCCGGAGATCTTCTAAGATGCAAAGATCTTTTTCTATTTGCGGTGCTTGTTCTCGGCACCGCGTGATTATGACCTGAGAAGAAGGCGGTATTATTCAATGATTAATCAGAAGACCTAAACTTTTCGATTGTTTGGGCTTTTATAAAGATTCCCTTTGGCTCCTATCGCGTAACGAATCTGTTGAAAGAATTTGATGAAATGTTTTCAATTCGATACGTATGAAAGTAAACTTCAGGCGTAGTAAGAACATTTCTGAAGATTTGACGACGCGTATAGGTTAGCAAATTCCACACAGGAAGCTTCCATTTTTCCAATCGTTGTATGCATGTACATGCATCCAATGATGCGATTTTAGCAATTTTTTTTTGTTTTAATATTTGTACACATAAGTGATCGGGATGCTGTGAAGAAACTATGTGATTGTTTTGTTTGTGAAAAATTTTCAAAAAATCGTGGCAAACGAAATGAAATACATTGATTCAACGAAACTTTTGTTGACTCAACGATGTTTTCATCGTAGTGAGAAATATTTATTTGGTCCAGCGAATGAAATGTTTGAATCAACGAAACTTTGGTCGAGTTAACGAATTACTTTTCTTCGCGTACTATGCAGATCAGCTGAACTTGAATTACCCACTGACTTGTAAATGAATCTTTGTGCCCCGAAACAAAACTAAGTGACCAACGTTTGTACAACTTTCTATTTTGCACGTTTTTTCAAGGCAGGAAATGAATCACTATTTCAATATTTTGCCCTCTGATTTAATTAAATAATATTGGTAATGACGAACAGTTATGATATATTTTGTTAAAAAGTCATTATACTCGAACACGCAAGTAGTCCGGAATTGAGGCCTCACGCGACACAAATATGCAAGTAGTTTTCCGATACATTCATTAACTAGTAGCCAACAAAAGATTGTAGACCATAGAGTGTGGTATTGGTTACGTGCTCTTGTTTCTTTGGTCAGCAATCAATATTAAAAGCCGTACCGCAAGCGTTCTGACATAGTGTATGATTATGTGTGACAGAATCTAGTACATAGTCAAGAAAAGGTGACATAAACTTTATTTTTATTCACAATGAGTATGAAAGTAATGAAGTTATCTTATAGAAATAAGTATATTGAAAGAAATCTCAAGAAAGTAGACGTTATTACATCGATTAACCTCGGGATGAAGTGGCTTTTCCCTGAGCCATTAGAGAGTTTTTTTGTCTACAAAACTGTATACATAAAAGCTAAAAAAAAGTATTCAAGAAAAGTGTATTACGTCATCATAATCGTCTCGTTCCGTTGTGTTTTTACTGGAATGAAAAACCTGCCGGATGAAACGTCGAGTGCTTTGAACAAAAATATTTTATTTCGACAGCTAATTCTATTTGTCTGATGATTTTTGTATCCATTGTTTGGATGAAACATTACAGATAAACATGTGTACTACAAGAAATAATATTACAGACTCGATGGCGATTACAGACGAATGAGATGTGTGGCATATGTCTCAATAATTCGATTTAACTTGCTTAGACTTTTCCAAAATTTTGAATCATCTCGCTTTCCAAATTCCGAATTCCGAAAACAGCCAAGTAATTTCTGGCAACACAAGTGTTGCCAAAAACACGATTCTGAGCCCCGTGTTACGATCCAGAAAAAAAAAAAACACAATTTTACGATCGAGATGCACGAGACATCTTGACCGTGAAATCACAGATCTCCTCGTCCTCCTCCGCTACTAAACCGGATATTGTGCTTTAATAAATTCCGGAGCGGTGAGAGTGTATTCGAGAGAAGGCCAACGGTAGCAGCGAGTAGCTCGAGTTTCTCCGCCTCCTCGAAAGGTTTTGCTTCGAACACCAGGCTCTCAAATTAATTGTAATAATACTAGTAGACATTGTTATACCTTACCCAGCTTGTAATTTTTCAGAGGAAGAAAAAGGAGTCATTTTGTTCATGCTTAGTACATTGAGCCTGGAGGATCACTAAATCCAGAGTTTCCACATGAAAATGAACATTAAAGTCACAGCAAATCATCGTATTTAGCGAGATCGAGCGCTAATTTTTATAGACGTTACAATAGTGACATTGGAACTCCAATGCCAACTATTTGTTCTGGAATTAAAAGTAATTTTAGGCTATAAACTAAACCAGCGTACGTCTTCAGGCGTCTGATTGCTGCTAATGACCTTAAGATCAAGTTTTTTTAGAGCACTGTATGCCTCGAGCTGTCAAGAATGTATGGAAGGCTTCGAATGCCGTTGATAATTTAAAGGCAGATGATATTACAACCACAATCATCATGTGTATAAGAGAAGAGAGCGTTTTTTGCGTATTTTACTTTTCTTCGACATTACAAAAATTCCGAAATGATGAAATTAACGTTATCTTCCGCTACATCAAAAGAAGAACAGAATGTCACCGCAGTCGTTTGCTCGGCATGTTGATCATTTAGCAGAAAATACGAACACGCTATATTTTCACCAACGGAAACTAGCTGTTCCGGGTGCCATTTCACCTTACTACTTTCATTATTTTATCTATGAGTGCAATTGATTACAAGTATTTTAATGTTTCATGTGCAATAAAAAGTCAACATATCAATATAAATGAAAAACAAAATAGCTTTAACTAGAGCCTGTTCTCATAACGAAATAGGTAAACGTGCGGTATCGTGCGCACTCCCAAGACTGAAAGTAGAATCACATCGAATTAAAGTTAACCCTTAGAAATAAATATTTTTATCTCGATGACCACGCCATTTGCTTAAGTTTCTTTCATTATTCTTTCGTTCGCGTGACATATCGATCGTGCACGCTCTAATGTTATGTTCCAGTAACACGAGTTCCACCAGAAGTATGAGGGCTAAGAAATAATCAATGATTCTCACGTTTATTCGTACGTCTTTTTTTTTTAAGTGTAAAATTAAAATTATGCTTAATTATTATTACATGTCTACATTATAAGGTGAAAGTCTTCTGAAATTATTGTATATATTCCATGCTTGTATTTTTTCACATATCACCCGGCTCATCTGCAAAAAAGATGCGAACAATTTATTAATAATTACGCCGATGTGAAAGATGAAAAATCTTCCCCAATTCCGACTAGTTTTTTGTTTGAAATAGGCGCGTTCGGAACTTACATTTGACGCGACCACGTTAAGTGTGATATAGTATATTACACTACAAGGGCAGAAAGTTTGATATTCCTGCACTGCGCGTCACAATGCCCGAGGCGAAGCCGAGGGCATTTGACGCGCAGTTCAGGGCTATCAAACTTCTGCCCGTGTGGTGTATACTATTTTTCTTTATAGCCGGTCGAAAGTACGGAGAAAAATTATTACATGTATTGCATCAAAAAAAAATTGATGCCTGCCCCCGACATTTGCAGCACGAGCGAAGCGAGTGCTGCTGGTCGGGGGGGCAGGCATCAAATTAAAAAAAAACCAATGTAGATAATTAAACATTTTATCGGAAAAATTTTTTTAATTTAACAAACATGAAAATTTTCAAATTCAACAAATGCGAAAATTTTTTAATTCAACAAACATGAAAATTTTTAAAATTCAACAAGCATAAAATTTTTTCAAATAAACAAACAAATTTTGTTTGGATTGAACAAACGTAAAATGCAAATTAACAATAATATTGATGCGTACATTATTCTTTTTATATAAAATACACAAATAAAAAAAAAAAAACCAATGTTGACAATTAAACATTTTATTAGAAAAATTTTTTAATTTATCAAACATGAACATTTTTAAAATTAAACAAGCATAAAAATAAATGAAACAAACATACATTTTTTAAAATTAAACGAACGTAAAATGCAAATTAACAATAGTATTAATGCGTATATTATTTTTTTTCATTTTTACCATGGTCACATGCATAATAAAAATTGTTGATTATGTTACCATGAAATACGCAGTTTTCAAATAAATTATGTGGATTTTCATTGAGACAGATATTTTGATTTTTGTCCATTTATATGATGCTTTAAATTATGAATAACTAGCGTAAACAAAAGAGCAGCTTTGACATCAGAGAAAAAATTGGTTAGGGACAAGTCACCGGTGACAGTTGCGGGAGCCTCACGTACAGCCGGGCGTGAAAAAAATTTTTGCTCCCGCCGTCACTCAGTTGTTTTACCAATGCAAGAAAGTCGGTCTTTCTGCATCGAAATTGAGGCGGAAAGGACGTACTTTCGACCGAGGTATAAAGAATTAGTATATTACACAACTAGGGCAGGAAAATAAGTAATGTCTCAGATCACATGTAATTGTCGGCCGAGGCGAAGCCGAGGCTGACAAACATGTGATCTGAGACATTACTTATTTTCCTGCCCTAGTTGTGTAATATACTATTGAGCTTAGTTTGATTTTGAATTTTCAAGATTGGCTGAAGAATCGTGAGAACTGACAAACCAACAAGAATCTAATAGCGCTTCGCAGGTTTCGGAGAAAAACGACGAAAAAAACCGTCATTTCTTGTCGCGAAACGTTGCCACATTAGCGTTTAACGCTTCCAATACTTCGCTCCGGAAAAACACAGCAAAGATTCGAAGGCAACATCGAGAGAAAACCGATGAAAAAGAAATACACTAGCGGTCGGGGGAAATGATATTATGCCATGCAACTAAAAGAAAAAAATTACAGTTCGACACATTTTTTCCTTTTACGAATTGATTACTGATCAACACAAAAAAAAAGATGACTCGGAAGCGAAATTCGACTTCCGGCGAAGGAAACTTGCCGGAACTGCGAGTATAATTTGATAAAAAATTCAGCATTCGTCGACAGGGCTTCTTCATCAATGAGAAAGGTACGTCGAGAATAAGAGCTTTTCATGTGAAGAATACAAGATTTGAGATTCGAGAAAAACCTCCGTCCGGAAGCAAGGGTTTCCGGGTCGAAACAGATCCGGACATCGGGAGTAAATTATTGTTGATAATAGAGTAATATTAACCTGGTTTTTCCCTTTTTACCACGAAACAAAAAAAGAATCAGAATGAAGAAACAAGATTCGTTTCTCAGAAAAAAAAATTATCAGTTATCCTGAAGGAAAGAAAAATTCAGAATCAGAAACGAAAGTCATGTAAACAATTTCTATAAAAAAAAATCTGTAAGCCTCGAGTCGAAACCACGCTTGATATCAGCATTTCCTGTTAAAAAAAAAAAAGATTATGACTTCTAGGGCAATATTTGCAAATAAAAGAGGAAGAATCGTCTGAACTGAGTTCCTGAACCGAATGAAAAACGACGATAAGAATACGCGAGCTCCAACCACTCGAGCTCTTTCAACGATGGAAAGGAAAAGACTCACGAGAATGTTCATTCTCGAATTAGCATATGAATCGTTGATTTTTTATCTATCTCAATATCATCAGTTGAATACATCGGTATACCCATTTAATGGATAATTGAAACTAGTGAAATCTGAAGAAATAATTTTGAGCAAACAAAGCGAAAAATTTACAGGCTTGCAGCTCATTTTATAGTACAATCTTCAATAAAATTGGAGGTTTTTAAAAAAAACTGTGTGACATACCTCTACCATACAGATTTTTTCAAACTTTATATATTGTAAAATCGTAACATATTTGTGCATGAAAAACAGGCAATTCCAACGATGAAATGAACGAAAGGTTTCTATTCTATCCGTCAAAATTTCATTACAATTTATTATAGAAATTTGGTGCATTTCCCTCATCCAATCTGACCCTTGATCAAAAACCGTTCCGCATTTACCATTTCTAGAGGAAAGGCAGCTAATTTGGGATAACAATTAGTGGGTTATTTTGTATCCCAAATTAGCTTCCTTTCCTCTAATAAATATTTATATCCAGCGAGGACTTTGGTCGAGAAAAGTGAACGGCGTTTCAAGTAGGATGTATTGAGCCCGGGTGGGGTTTTGTTTCTTCCACCACAACGATATTACCGGTCACGTTGGATAAATTTCTCACAGCTTCAGTGATAATAACTATATGACTGCGTTTATACGAATTGCATTGAAGCTAAATCGACAAGCGTACGTTTTCATCTCAGTCTGTAGTATAGACAAAGTCAAACATAGGATACTCGGCCAAAGCTGACGCGTTGACTTATTTCGCATGACTCACGTGCAATGCCCTGCTCTGACAATCGCATTTACGGACCCATGAAAAATGAAACAATCCAAGATATTAGTCATTTGTGCGGGAGGCCTAGTAACAGTTCAATTTGCATACTCTTTTCCTGACGAAATCAATCGAGTGAACCGGACAGAAATACTGATTAATTTCAATTGTTCTGAGGCTCCATTGAATCTGCTTGAAAATCCTTTTTTTTTCTGGAGTGCAGAATGTAATCAAAAACTCGAATATCTAATTT
Organism: Campoplex capitator; assembly: GCA_037576405.1. Classification (NCBI taxonomy): domain Eukaryota; kingdom Metazoa; phylum Arthropoda; class Insecta; order Hymenoptera; family Ichneumonidae; genus Campoplex; species Campoplex capitator. The sequence continues at coordinate 4,623,277 of JARBWI010000015.1, forward strand.
TTAATTTATCCGCATATATTTTCGATTGCATAGTATAGCTCAGGAAAGAACTGGCCCGAGTCGGTTGGTCTACGATGAGAGCACGCCATGATCGTGATGATGAAAATCGACCAGAAATAAATCATATAATTCTTATAAGATTGGCGTAAAAAAATCCTGACGCTTCGAGCTTATCATCCCCTAATTTTCTAATTTATTTCATCAATAATTTTTTTATTGTTAATGTCACGTCGAAAAATTATTTATAAAAGTGACAAGTCTGATTTATCTCGACAACGGTGACGCTAATAAAGAATCACCCATAGACTTCTTCGTGAAAATAAAAAGAATTTTCTACAATAGAGTCTTCGGACAATTCTTTGTCTCGTAGTTGTCGGAAAATAATGAAAAAAACTCATTGCACCCTTCTATTTAAGATAGCGGTCAAATGGCTAGAACTCTGACCCTGAAAACTCAGTTTCACACTCATGGTTGACACCCAAACACATGAAAAAGAAAAAAAAGAAAATTGCTGCCTACCCAAAATGCAAGGTTATATTCCCAATTGGCTTCCAACTACTTCCAAGTCCGTCGAGATTCCGTTCATATATTAATGCCTTTGAAAGTCATTAACTATCAATAACTCAATTAACGATGATGAGATTGAACCAACAGCTTGTTGATGCCATCTTCTATTCCCGTGAACGTTAAAGCACGCATGTACACAATTAAATGAAAGATCGTGTTTAATTCAGATTAAGACATGAGTACCACAGGAGGGACACACTATTGACTATTGTATGCGGAGACGATGAATTTTGACACGCAAACAAAATTCGTGAATAAAACGAATATGATTATTCATCTTTCCCAAGCCGAACGGTTAGATAAACAATCGAAAAAAAAAAAAATAAAAATAATAGAAAACACAAAATGGAAGATATCAGTCTGCTCGAGACTTCGTTACGCGGGCGTCAATGAAGAATCATATCTTAAAGAGATGAAATCTCATCTCACGAACAAAGGTCGGACTTAAATTCACAGGTGAAAAAAGTAGACATCGAAACCGAACAGGGCAGAAGGAAGATGAAACGGATTGTTGATTCCACGCGATGCGGCACCTCTCAGACCGATTACGCGTTACGAAACATCCCCGAGTAATCTGCCGGTATACTGTACAGCTCGAAACGATGGGACGTATACACGTGAATATAAAAGACAATGAAAGGAGGAGTCCGGAGGAAGGAGTCTTTGAAGAAGAGCCCCTTCAAAACCGACAGTTCTTATAACTTCTCTTTCTTTTTTTTTCTCCTTTTTTTACTATACGAGTGTGGCATGATTGTCGAATTGAATGCCCGGATACACGGCGTCTTGATGTTTGCGTGCCCTCATTTCCAGACTTGTACTTGTCGCTGCAGCGAAGAAGAGGTACTAAAAGTACCAGTGGATGGTAGCAGATCTACTAAGACGATCGGTTCCATCATTCAAAGTTTTGAGTTTTCAAATCATCATCTTCGAAATCAAGACAAAGATTTCTGCCTTAAAAAACCACCAGAGACTCTATATATCAGAAAACAATTCGGTCCACTGCAAACGAATGAAATGTCATTTGAAACCAATAAAATTAATTTCAGGAACTGATACTTGATCTCGATGTTAAATAAATTTGAGTAATCCATGATCTATTTTTAGCGAGGCTTGGGAACCGTCAGTTTCGACTAATTGGGGATTTGGGAAGACTCTGCAGTAAAACAAATCATTTTCGAGCATTGAACCCGTGATCATTCGTTCAATCAGGAGATTTTTTTTTATGGTTCAAAACAATATAACTTTCCAGAAAATACCAGGCTCTTCAAAAGTTATGAGCACGTAGTTCTCTCGGTCATAAATTTGCACGGAAATAATGACCGGATCTATAAAAAAATTAGTAAAATGAAGTGGAAATTGGCATAAATTCTTGAACGCACTTTCAAGCATTTCGATCGTACAGTAACAGATGCGAAAGCCCGAAACGTCACTTTTCCCTTGCATTTGAGAGTCATCCGCGGACGTTTTAGAATTGCAAATCAAATAGAAAAGGGGAAAGGAATTGAATCATTCTGACACGGAGGTTAAACGTTACATAAATATACATTATCTGTTGCAACGCCGTTTCGCCGGCTTACTCAAGTTTCTTTTCAAACCGGTGAGTTACATATTGGTTATTAAACATTTTGCAAATATATCCGTTTATTTTGAACATCCTACTTGTGTCATTCAACTTGAAGCACTCATTGGAAAGATTATGATGTTGACTAATACGATAAGACACATCAGAGATCATTCCAGGGTATATATAAGAGTCGTTGGATATCCAAAAAGTACTTCCGGCACTATGAAGAATCAAAGGAATAAATTGAAAACTAAGAACTAATCGTGATAGAGAACGAGTGTCACTAAATTAGATGCTTAAGAGCATTGAGTGTGCATATTTATTCGAAGGGTATCTGACGAAGAGGAAGACTCAAATATCCAGATACGAAATAATGTTAGAAATATGAGGAAAATATGCGCGTATACGCGGAGTAGTAATACGTGTTCTGGTCTAATGGATCTCTTGGTTCACGCGGACCCATACAACGCTGTGCCAATTTTTACTTCGATGGTCTCTGCTGCATATGTGCGTTATACATTTCTTACCCTGGTATTCGTAAGAAAATGCTTGATGTATATAGTCGAAGTTCGCGCAACTGAATCTCACTTTTTTTGATTAACCAGCAAAAATGTTTTAATGATTCTTCATTCAATATTTATGATTTTGTAGTGGCGTAAGAAAGAATTGTCTCGTCTAAATCCATAACCCGACAATTTCAAATTGTCGATCGAGACTCGAACATGAAAGATAGAGTTCCAAAACACCATTTGTGATTACGATTTGTAATGTATCCAAATGATAAATTGTTTCAATAAAGTGAAAATACTGAACCCTTGTTTGTCAAAATTCTGCTAATTTAACTATCATCCCAACAGTTTATACTCTTTTCAAAAAGCTTGGGCGTTTCCAACGTGGAAAATCAGTGACGTATAAAATACTCATTGGACCGTACACGTTTATGTGCGCTGACCACGTCCCAGTGATGCACACGTATGTAAAAATCATTGAACACAACAGAAAACGCGCTGATTAAAATATGTTAACGGTGTTGATCGAATATTAGTTAAATTGTGAAAACTCGTACTGTATTTTACCTCCTACTGCTATTCTGATACTGTTCGGTAGTGAAAGGGAAGCAAGTATATCCTACAACAGCACACAGTCCATGCTGGCGTGGTCACGGAGCTATGGAGGCCTAGAAACTACACGAACAAACTCCTTTTGATAATCCTCGATATCTTACCTTTTCATTATTGATTTCGAAGTCTACCGAATGGATTATTGTACATCGTAGATGAATTGGAAAACAAATTTTAGCGGCCATTCTAACGTGGGAATGGTGCTGAATTATCTGCTTGAGGGAACTAAATGCTCGCCATGTTAATAACGAATATTAATCCGGTCGAAGTTTAATTTAGGACTGACGTCCAAATCTTTACTGATTGTAAAGAAAAACTTCAGAATATAATGAAGATCCCAATGTGCCGTTTCGAAAGGATCGTAAAACCGTTTGACATACTGAAAACAGAAAAAGCTGGTATCATAAAGTTTGCTTGACTTCAGTGATTTCGTATCGATTCATTATTTCAGTAGAATCATGAAATTTCAGATGTCAAGATTAATTTCTTAGCTCATGGTATTGTTCGCCATTCAATTTCTTAAATTTCTGCCAACCTAAAAAAATATGACTGAGCAATAAATATGAAAACTCGGACTTTATTTGATTGTAAGTTCCATTTGAATAGAGTATGATTTTGTCATGGCATAAATTTCCCTGAATTAAATAGAATTTTATTTAGCAGAATTAGTGTAGTTTTCAGTCAATATTGATGGTTTATGTTCATGTTGTTTGCTTCTCTCTCTCACTACGGTTGCAAGGTGTTTTGTATTTATGGTACAGCAACAGCATCAAACACCGTGGTAGGAAACTCGCCTTCCCCATGTATGTTTGCCTCTGTTGGATCTCTCGTAGCAGCTTCGTGTGGTGGGGAAGTCTATATAGGCTTCCGAGTTCCTCGAAGCCCCTTCAAACTATCCGCGATACCTTAAGCATACGGAGTGTATAACCGGAGAGTCTTGGCGTCGTGTACGCTTAATTTGACGGGAACTGTTGTTCCGCGGCAACGAACGCGAGTTAACTTCCGGTTCTTCGACGAGAAGCATTTTTCATAAACGGCAAACAAAAGAAAGAAATTCACTTCCGGTGTGAAACTAGCGACATGAACTGTGGATTGTGGAGAGTGCAAGGGTGAAATAACCCGGGAAACACACATTTTTTTAACCCTCTATACATTTTGTATTTATACATACAAGTTTATATATATATATAACTCATATATATATTTGAAACGTTTGTATTGCAAAGCAACACGTTTCTCGATCTCTGGTGACCGGATATACGTTTGCCACGATGGTGAGTGAATACCTTCGAGTTCATGCAGAAGGACTATTTTAATCATTGTGAAGCTTTTTTATCCCATTGCTGCTCTTACAGAATGGTGCTGGTCTTTAATTATATCGCTGTAATTTTATCCTGAACCCGTGTGGTATCTAAGAAATGTTACTATCTTAAGTCGAATTCAAATCTCAAATAACTCGAATTTTATACAATCGAATGGACTTCATTTAGATATCAAATACAACTTCGATCGGCAAATTAAGCAGAGATTAATCCACTCAAAATCAATGGTTGCTGGAGGAAAAAGATACCTGACATATGAAAATTTTTATTCATCTTATGAAGCATTTGGAAATTTTGCTCACATAGGAAATGCAAAATAAAAGAAATCATTAACAGCTTCGATCCGCTCGAAAATTTTGTTTTTGAATCACCACTACAATCGGGAGCAAACCAAATTTTTGTAACTCTACAAAAAAAAAAACTGAAACTCTCTAATTCTCTCTTACAATGAGATATTCTAAAAAATGTTTCAATTTTTATTTAAATTAATTATTTACTTATAAATAAAAACTGTAAATACTACTCGTTGAATTTTTCCTCTTGACAACGACCGTGAAACAAATTTCGTTGAAATTTTCTATTTTCTATTGAAAAAATGATTCAACGAGATTTACATTTTTATCCTGCACAAAGTTTCCATTGATTTGGAATTTTTGTCGACATCTAGTTTAAAATGGTAGAAACTTATTCTCTTCTCGAAGTCAAATAACAAAGGAGCTGAAAAAAAGAATGAGATACAGCTAATAAGATCGATAAATCGTCGAATCATGAAATCCATGAGACAAAGTCACGCGAGTATCAGGAAAACTGTTGAACTAGTGTGTTCTCTGTAAGATATCTACTCCTATATCCTTCTCGTCTCTATATAAGCGAGACTATAGTGCTGAATGATGTTTTACGTAGCACATCAGAGGATGAGAGAAGAGCGAGAATGGAGGTCAGTATGTGAGCAGCTTCGCTTCCACTCGATTGTATATGTTCCCCACATTCAGAGTTCACCGACCGGTATCTCTGATTCTCTCTTATTCGAACTTCTCTACCGTTTCATCACGTATTAAAATTTCGTTTCAACGTATTCACCTTTTTTTCGACCCCTTTTCCTTTCGGTATCTAAAACATTCAATCTTCACGAGACATTTCTGATGAAAAGATATAAGGTAAAAAAATTTTAAACACCATCCGAGATCCTCGTCTAAGAAGATCGTTTAATTTGAAGTGTTATTTTTTATCGATTATCAATCCATTGGTTGTGATATTTAAAAAGTGAAATTTCATTCGTACGTACTCACCTCACTGTACGTATCATATTATCACCTAAAGTGCTACGCGATATCATCAAATTGCTATCAATCGATAGCGAGAGTAAATTATATAAATATGTGGTCTTTCAACACTTATCATTCAATGTATATATCCGTTGCTGGGAATTTTTTTCATCCTAAATGTATATTCGAAAAACCAGCGATACAAATTTCTTCCATTCGAACAGAAATTACTAGACAAAAAATCCTGCCCCATAGTTACCAATTTACCAGACACGTTCCGGATTCCAAAGTTCTCTATTACGCAAAACCGTTACGGACTTTCTTCTGAATTCTGAAACTACTTCCACGTTTAAGATAAGTTTAACCGCTCCATTGGTCACCAAATTTCACGATCCTCAATCCCAGTGCAGTTCATGCTTCGTACTGCATTCATGCCGTATACAGTATACATCAACATTCGAGGCGTAAATTAATTGAGAAAAAGTCAAACGTGCGAGAATTCGAGTATTTTTCTTGTTTCACATCATTGAAACGATTGTATATTGTGAACGCAGGCTTTTCCGTACATTGCTGACTGTTGATTCGATCATTCAATGGTATCGAATTATACGATCACGAGAGAGATCGTGAAAGAGATGAGGTGAAAAAAAAAATTTGTGCAATTTTGCCAGAAAAAGTATTATCCTTATGTATATTTCTGTCTATGTAGACCACTGTTTTTGAGCGAATCATATATTCATCGATATGCAAGAGCAGGAAACGGTCAGCCTGAGAATCATATAAGTAAACGGAAATTAGAAAGAACATCCGCTGTTCTCCATTACACCAGACAGCTCGCAAATTAATCATTTCATTTAAATTTTGGCCATGGATTTGTTCTCCTGGTAAAACATTCTGACTGACAAAAAAAAAATTTTTAAACTTTCTTTTTAAAAAATACATACTAACTCCTGATTTTTAGACAATGAGGAATGTACCATTAATTACAGAATGAATGTTAATTTCTCAATAAAACGAATAAAGTTTGGTTCGAAATTATAAAACTTTCGAGTCCAATTATTGAAGTTTCGTAGAGTTTCGTAGTTTCGACGCAGTGCCGTTCGCACTTTGAATACAGGCAAACATATTTCTACGTTTCAATGATTGTAGTAGTGCAAATTCGTTAATAATTAACCCGCCAACGTATCCTTATTAGGCAATGGAAAAAATGCAAACACAATAGTTCTCAGAATCATGAAAAGTTATTTTTTCACACGAAATAAAAATACAATAATTCTGTTTTTTTTTCTTTTTTTTACACATTTGCGGACAGATTATCATGTCTGATTTATCAGCAATAACTTCTACTCGCCCCTTGCTCAAGTGCATTAACATAAAATATTAAAATTTCACTGACCAGCACGAATTAGCATTTCGTTTTTTTTTTTCTTATGCGCAAAACTAGAGGATAAAATTAACAAACGAGAAAAGACACGGACGAATTAACAATGAATGCCGTAAGCTTTCGTTTCACGCCTGTTGCATAAACAGATCCTGTACGATGTTCGTACACTTCTCACATAACCCGAAGAACAATAAAAAAAATCAAACTTCCGGTTTTCCCATGTGATCCTTCGCGTCTGTATCAAGCTGAAAATGACGAGAGAGGATCACGCTCGGTACAGGCGCAAAAAACCTAAGTAAATAAAATGTCAAACTGAGCGACTGGTGGGAAATAAGGAAGTGCACGGTGATGATCCTTCGTGCCAGTAATTTTTCCATTGTGACAATTAAATTCAACGGTGAATTAAATACAGCGAGCTGTACTCGGTCTTACGTGAGATGTTTTTATACCTTTCTCTGAGTATTTTTTTTTTTTTTCGCTAAGAAAGTGTAGAGTAGTCGAATAGGAGGTGTTCTAATATCCAACTTTACGGGGACCAGGTACACGACGAATTGTCGGAGGCGTTAATGAGAAACGGAAAGAAAGTGAGAAAAGGGAATGGTAAAACAATATAGTAGTTGGAAACTTCTGAGAGTTTTTAATTCAACGCGCTTTTTATTTAAAAAAAAAATATGCTCTTAATTTTTATCCGCATACTCGTTCGCTCCATAGCTTTTGCGCTTCTTCAGAGCATATATTTTAAGTCATAGTTCAACGGAAACTCGAGTGTTCTACATTAGTACAAAAACGAGTGGTCTACAATAGTAGAAAAATCTGCGAATCTTTTGCTCATGACGATTTGACTTTGATACACTGCCAAATTAATTTGTCCATTAGAGCATTATTTGAAAAAATCACGAATCCTCCGAAACGTTACTTCTTACTTTCAAATAAGCCATTTCACGATAAAATTGACTCGAATGCCGCTTATTTCAGAAAGAGAGTGTGGTTTGTATAATGATGAAATAAAAATCAGATGTTTCTGATAAAAAATTGTGTTCATGAGAACCAGCGGATTAACGAGCCTCGTAAACTGTGGAAACATTGTACTCGATTGAACCCTGAAATCACGCAATCTCTTTCGATCTTACGATTGTTTTATAAATAACAAGGAATTGACGGAAACTCATCCAATTTCGATTTAGCAATGAAAAGGATAGCAAATCGAAAACAGCCACAAAAGAGAATCTTCTTGGTCGTCTAACGGTAATCAAACAAATGACCGGAGCACGAAGGCATGCAAAAAAAAAACGCAAAAACCGACAGTATGTAGTGTGGTAGAATATCCGAATGACAGACATTGGAGAAGAAAGTGGATGTCGTAAGGAGTCTGAAGGAAAGACGGTGTTCGAAAACCTCGTCTTCAATTTCTGTGAGTAATAAAATTTGCGGTTGTGCTTTCGTTCGTTGATCGGTTAACGGTGTCTCACGAAATTGAGTGCGGGGACCGGTGAGCGCGAGCGAAGGTGATCGTTGTCGTCAAAGACCTCGAAGAAAGTTATACTCGAGTAAACAGCACCTTCTGCCAGTGGGCAATGGGCCACGCCTGTGAACCTCTAGGCCTGTGGCACACCGCAGTAGATCTAGAGGAAAGGAGAACTTTGGTGAACGTCGGGCGTATGGAACAATCACCGAGATCAAGATATAGAATGTGAAATTCGAACAATCGTTGAGAGTCAACCATTCGCACAAATCCTATAATTGTGGATCTTTGCAAACTATCGAGAATCTTTGAAACTCGCGGGACACTGCAGCAGAGTGTCGATGATCTTAGCAAATTAAAAATTATCAGCACCATGATGTGCGATAAGAAGCATGAGAAAAAGATTTTAAAAGATTGAAATATTTAAAAATAACCGATGGAAACTTTCACGTGCATAAAAAATCCATTAAAATTGACTTCGCAGACCGTATTATTTAATAATATCTAATTATAATATCAGTAATAATATCAGTTATGATAAACACTTTTAGTAATTTTGATCACTAAACAAAATTATTAAAACTAATATGCTAGAAAATGTCAAAGAAAATTTTTCAAATACGTTCAGTAATCATCGATACGAACAAATCATTCTAGGTATATAACGGAGAATTCAATGTCATTGGATTTCAATGTTAATAAGTATTAAGAGTGTGAAATAATGCAGCAGTAAAGACAAAGAAAAATAGTGCAGAAAATTACATTAGTTATTTATGGGAGCTCGATATTCATATCAGTCTCATAGAAAATCGTCTGAGATATTCCATTGAACTGTTATCACTGCTTATGGAATCATCAGTTCAATGTTCCTATCCCTCTATAGCAAGCTTTTTTCTTCATTCAGTTCAGAGTCGTTCAGAGTGCAGGTAAAGAATACTCCTGGTACCCACATGAATTATGAATTCGACTTTATACAACTCTTTCTATCGTCAGTTCAACTTCTATGATCAACATTTACCGAGTATATACTCACCGCAACGGAAGTTTAATGGCCTTACGATCACCCGATATGATTCCTGACTATTCCGCATGGAATATCATTTGAGTTATGCTCTACCTTATTTCCAAATTTTTTCAAATTCTTATTCATTCGTATCAGAATCAATCTCAAACGTCTGGGAACAGAAATCTTCTTGGACAACTTCCACGAGAGAAAAGGATTAAAAACTTTCTGTGCTTGATGGAAGAAACTTCTGAAAATTTATGGCACCGCAGTCTCTTTGGAGACTCAAGTGCTTAAAGTCTGAAAAAAAAAACGTAATTATTTTTGAACACTGATAATTAATATCGAGTTTTGCTCCCATGTCATGTTTTTGAAAGTTTGAATTTATGCATATAAAAATGAATCACAAGAAATGTTTCAATCATTATTGCAAATACTTATATGAAACTCGTATCTCCTTATAATAAAAAAAATCGTTTCACCAATGCTACAAATCATTTCGAGAAATAAAAAATAAAAGTATATACAAAAAAAAAATTTTTACGGATGATTTATAATAGAGAAAATTCTGCTTTCGTTGAATGCGCATTAACATTCTTCATGAACTTCCATCAAACTATTGCCGTAAAATGAGCACGAAGTGAAAAAAAAAGGAAATAAATCTGACATTGACCCCGTACACGTAAACAACGCGAACGTTTCGATAATGACGTATAACAATACTTTCTTTATAAATAAATGTGAGAGGCAATTGTAAAAGTCCGGAAGGTGGGTGCATCTGTCGAATGTAGGCGAACTGGAATCTCAACTAGACGATACAAAGAATTCGAGTCCCTGAGAATTGAATTATCGGAACAGAGCAATAAGTTGCAACAGAAAAAGAGGTGGTGATGACCTCTTTCGGATACGTCCGGTATTACACACTTGTGTACGCCTCATACAGAACACCCACACATGTTAATACGCATCCAGACTTTGTGGTAATCATGGTTGCATACCTTTAAATGCGAGCACGTTGTTTATTACTCGATTTTATTGTTCGTGTGTTACCGATAGTCAATGGAAATGAAACAAATGTAAATGTAGCTATTCATGTCGAAAACATGCAGGTGAAGTTCCGGCAGGAACAAACGGTTATGATCATGAAGAAAGAAAGAAAGAAAGAAACTCGGCCGCGTACCAAGACGTTTGTGGACCAGGTATCACACAATAAAGAGAAAGTAATTTCTCCGTGCTCTTCGAGTTGGGCGTGGAGTCTTCGTCTTTTAAAGTGGCCAACGGCGCGTTTTGAGGATACCTACGATTATCTCGGCGATATTAGCCGAGGGGGAAAATTACAAAGCCTCGTCATCATCAAAGCTTTAGAAAGTAGGAAGGGGCATATCGCATAGCAGCATTCTGTTTATTTCTGCCGCTTGGAATAACGAGATGCGTATATACAGAAACTCGTCAAATAGTTATTTTCATATCTCTCAATTATTTTAATAAAAATTATATAGTTTTAACGGGAGAAAACCATTTTTTTCTTCGATGTCATGTGTTCTGAAGCACAACAAAATTTTTTAAAAAATCGAGCGATTAGTGCAGTTTTGCACTCGCATACTCCACAGTGAATAGCCGCCATGGAGACATGGATATTTTGCAATATCGCCAATATCATAAAACCGGTAGAAATCATGAGATTTTCGATGCTCGTGAGAAAAACTGATGAGTTGCGGACGGTTAATATACAATCTCAACAACCTCAATTCGATGTTCCACGTGGCTTATCAAATATTAATTGCACGTGCAATCGTACAGCTATATTAACGGGGGGAAAAAAAGGAAATCGTGCAAATAAGAAGGAAAGCCTGCTTGTATATACGCTCTTTCGTGATGAGATAGAAAATCGGAAATTAGCAAGGAAAGCAGAAAAAAAAGAGTTGGCATGTAGCGTGACGTGCCGTCAAGCACACGCGATATATATCATAAAAACATCGTTCGGGGATGCCAGTCGTCCCGGCACGTAACCCATAAAGGATGTTAGTGGAGTAAGAGCTCTCACTGCTTGCACCACTTTTTGATCCAGAATCCACTGATACCGAATACTAATGCAAATGCTCTCTCCAAAATCTCTTCAAACATTTTTCAGATGATTCTCATAAAAAATTATGATTGAAAACATATGTGAATCACGGATGAGACCAACAACCAGTTACTAAAGTCAATATTCAAAAAACCAAATTTCATTACACTTCGAATTTTTTGAACCTCGCAGTCGTATTCAAAAATGCCCAAATATCGCGGTTTATTCTACTCTGTTATACCACTTTCCAACAGCCAGATTTTCTCATCTCGCACTGAAAACAAAATTTTGTTGAAAACTTAAAATATTTTGTTGAATACGTGCAACAAAAAATCTGAATATTTCAACAAAATTTTGTTTTCATTGCACAAATTTGACACTATTCACTTTAAAAACTTCAACACTTAGCTTCCGTATATTGATATCGTGTATTTCGAGATGAAGAAATCTCGAATAGTTCACTCGAGAGACGATCCAAGATAGAAAACACCAGGAAAACGACCGATTGCCGTATTTATTAGAAAGGTTCGCTTTTGCTGTAGTCGAAGCCACAGCATCGGAAACATATCGTTGAAAGCCATAGGATATAGTTCCGATTTACAGTTCGTTAGGTCTCACGGTCTCACTCTAGATCCTCCTCGAGAGCTGGCCTTTCCCGCATCGTGGGATAAGGCCTTGACGCGATTATTCCTAAGTACCCGTTTGCTACGCGTCCATATACTTATTTATACACACATACACACATACATGTATGTATATATAGTTCATGTACTATATTGGTTACGACACGCGATAAAAACACGATTATCATCTTACGATGCGTTATGCGAGAGTACAAGGGAACGATTCGAAAATGAGTTCGAGCTCCTGCATGCCGGATAAAATTCTTTTCTCTCATTCTCATTATATCAATTCCATCACACTCATTAAATAAAGCTCCTACATCAACGGCCTTGTGGAGGTTTTTCAAAAACTTTCGATCGGTGTGGTGAAAATGGACTCTTCTATTTGGCAATTTTTTCAATATACACGTAAAATACATTATTCCTTGAATGAAAAAGTACCATTCATCTTGCCAAAGCCAGTTCCATATACATTCTATTTCATTCACTGTTCAGAATTTTAAATGACGTAGAAAAAACGCCGAGGTTTCGGTGCCAATCGATCTTTTGAATTAACTGCAAATTCAGCTTTCTTCACAATAAACAAATCCATCAAGGAATAAATATCTCCTCCGCTAACAAACTATCTCGATATTTATGCATGTTGTAGATTGAATCCAGAAAATTCTGCATTTTTTGAGAAATCTAATCAATTCACTATTCTACACTCAAAAATTCGATTCAATCTTAAACAGTGGTCTAACAGCCGAATAAACTCATCAATAGTTAAATAAATAAAAACTTCGAATACGTTTGGATGCACGATGTGAATCATGATAAATCCGTGATATTAGTTAAACTTTGGGTAGCGTTTGGCTAAACCCGACATCATAAGTTGGAAATCTGGTTGAACTGCATTTGCACAGAATTCTCAATTCTCTTATTTCATTTTTACACAAATGTCCAGAGATACCATTAAGAAGAAAGATAAAAAAATTTTATCATCAGTTTTCATAGCCCCTTCGTGCGAAAAAATGTCATGTAGAAACGTGCAAGTATACTTTCCAAGCATTCAAGAGTAGAGTTGAGCGAAATAGAAGGTCGACTACATTCACCAACGTACGAAGAACTGGCAATCTTAGAACTCGTTGAACTCGTAAGTGCGCGAAAATGCGTGTATTAGAAGAATAAAAATCGACTCAATTTCTCAATCGAAAAAATTTAGGTCGATCCGACGAAAACATCGTTGAGCACATGTTTTACCAAAAACATTACGGATTATCGAGTGCAAGAGACAAGAAACACGAAAACATTACATGATTCGAGTCTCAAATCTTTCGAATTGGCGCATTTCACGCATGTGAAAACGAATAATTTGTCCCGCCAAAACCAGGAGAATAATTTTTCAAGACAAACTGTTACGGGTTTTCGCGATTTTTCTTGTACAAGTTGGTACACGACTTTTTATCTCCGACGAAAGTATAAAGACATTCGATCGGGATAGACCGGAAAGTACCGAAAAACCAGTTGTATGATTCTTGTATCTAGTCCAGATGACCGATTCGCGACGCTTTGGTACTTACCAAGGGGAAACCCGATCGCTTTCCTTTCGCCAACAGCGCATGGCTGCCGGACCCCCTTATCCCTCGCAGCTATTACGTCGCGAATAGGTCACGCTTTTTTTTATTTCACGGACCACCAACTCCTAACTGCTATTATAAGCTACTTTGCTGTCTCATAATTGTTTGGATAAAAAAAGATATCAGTTGTGGTTGCGTGCACTCATGTTGAGTCCTCTCCTGAAGCGGATATTGGTATGAAAATATGAAAATCGAACGAATATGATAACAATTAAAAGACATTCAATATCAAACGTAATTTTTTCATTGTGGATAGATTTATATGAAGATAATCAATTTTCAGAATCTTAAAATTAAATAATAATGTGAATCGATGATGTTTTCTATGATTTCAGATCGGTCGAGCGAGTAATTCGCTCGTGCTGGCCATCTGGCTCACACTACTCGCCATTTCGGGACTCACGGGGGCCGAAAGATGGTCTCGTCAGATTTCTAATAGCGAATGGATTCCTTTGGCCAATCCACGGAATCAACAAGGACACAATCAAAATCTTGGACCTCAACTTCTTCCTCAAGTTCATCAGCCATTAATTCCTGGTTCGTTGCCACCTGAACTGCGACAGGAGTATCAGCAACAGTTGCTACAACTTCAGAAGACACAAGAAAGCATTCAAAGATTGTTGCTGTTACAACAGCAACTGAAAGCGCAGTCGCAATTGTTGCAGGTAACAAAACTTGTAAACTCGAGAGGAAGAAAAAAAATACGGTAGCTTATTGGCAGTCATTACGAATTGATATTATAATAATGTAAATATGTACAAATGATAACTGTTTGATCAAAATGTATCAAAAAATCCAAAATTTCGAATAAATGGTCTTTGTTCACAGAATCAAGCATATGTGCCCAATGGATCACCCGAGAGTGAAGAGAATAAACAGGCTCTACACCAAAGTGCTATTGCTAATGCTCAAACGCTTCCCGGGCTAGTCCCGGAGGTTTTGGTACCACCCCAACTTTCAGGGCATCCAAATCCACCGGTGTATACGTCACAGAATTTCCATGAATCCCAGGGTGAAGATGTAAGACAAGAGCAATATGAGGATTACAGTGATCGTCAAACATCGGATTATAGAAATCCCGAAAGAGTGAGAGAAGAATTGAGGGAAGAAGATAAATACGTGCCCGAAACTCCTTCAGGCCAGGGAAACGACGGTGAAAATGGTGACGATGGCGAGGAAGAGGTAAACTTAAAATATTATTCAGGATCATTTCCCATCGCGAACCATTTACTTTTGAATAATGAAATTCACTTTTCGAACTCATTGACTGTACCTACTATTGGAATAAAATTTTATGAACTCCCGAGATTTTTTGAGCAGTTCTTTAGTATAAATTTTTATCGTGTTATGCCGAGGATAATTTCATGAATTGATCAATACGTGTATGGCAAACCGGTGCTGAGGTAAATATTATTTCAACCTACTGGGTCCAGTCACTCCAATCGAGAAATCAATTTAAAAAATGAGACTCCGTTATAAAAAGTTTAAAATGTATTTATCCTTTTTTCTAAAGGTGCAAGTAGTTTACGTACCAGCAGAAACTTTGGCTCAACGTGGCCACGCAAAGAACCAACAACGTGACCGTGATAGAAAACATTTTGCTAATCAAGACACTCGACAACATCGCACACGTCCTTATGCCCATCAGCAAGAATCCTTGGAGAGCAGTAGTCGCCAACGTGACAATGATCATACCACGGTGTCTCCAGAAGATGACGCTTACGCGCGTGAATTTCTTCAACAGTTGCAGAGAGAACACGAGGGAACTGACCGTTTGCTGAAGGAGGCGCGTGAAAAAGAACTTGCACGTTTGCGCGAGGAAAGAAAAGAAATTCAGAGACGTGCCAAGTTACAACAAGCTGCAGTACAACGGGAACAGGAAATCCAGCGACAGCGGGAAGCCGAGAAAAAACAAAAAGAACTTGCCCGACTCGAAGAAGCTGCTAAACAACGTGAACTCGAAAGGATTCGTGAAGCAAGGGAAAGACAAAGGTATGAAGAAATGGAACGATCGAAAAAGGCGCAAGCACGAATTAACGAGGAGAAAAGAAAGCAAGAAGAAGCTCGACAGGCCGAAATCGAACGCTTGGCAGTGTTAGAAAGACAGAAAAAAGCAGAGATTGATAAAACAATAGCAGCACAAAAGAATTTAGAGAGGATACAGAAGGAAGAAGAGGAACGGGCGAGAGAAGCCGAAAGGAGTCACTTGGCTCGGCAAAAAGAATCATCTAAAATCCGCCAAGATGAGACCGAAGGTGTCATTTCACCCCAGGCCCAACCTCTCATTAGAAATCAGCACAATCATCCGCAGCATCTCAGCCAATCAGGGAAATACAACAGACATGGAAGAATTCGCAACAAGCCACGACAGCGCCAACATCATCAAAATGCTGATAATTCTCAAAAGATTGTCCATGAAACAACAACAATTACACCACCATCACCCAATCAACCGCCATTGGCAGTGTATATGAGCAAATCGGTTGATGATACACGAGTCATAAGAATAACCGATGTTTTAAAAACCTTGAAAGGTGCTCAAACTATAGATGTACTTGATAGCGTTGGCCAGAATTCCCCTCAGGTTTTTGTAGGACCATCTAATCTGGAAGTACCTGAGAGTTATGTGAAATTCGACCTCCCTTATTTGTCCTCCATCGATAACAATAGAGTTGAACGTCGTGTCGATAAATTGCCATTTTTCGTCGCACCATTGAGCTTTAATCCTCCCCCCGGTTATTCCAAAATTCCATTCCCCGCACCTCACATAGGTTCAGTCGTCATAAATAACCTCGATTCCAACATATCCATCACTCAACCGGACGGAAGTCTCGAGGAAGTCAATAAATCACAGTTAAATCCTCTCATAGAACCCAATTCCTTCAGTGACGATAGTAGCCAAGGCCAGTCATATTCAACGAGTTACGATTCTTCGTCGACGCCTAGTTACACTAATGTTCGCCATGAGGAATCTTCCAGTACGCCACAATATCAGACAAGTCCTTCTTATTCCACCGTGGAAGCGAGTGGGCCAGGTTCGAGTTACAGATTCCGTCAGCCTTTCAATGCCGAGAATCCTTCTGAGCCGCAAGAACAATCAAAATTAAACTATCAAGATCAGCTACAACAACGTCCTGCCTACCAGGAACAATCTCATCTGCCGCTGGCACATGAGAATCCTCCACAATACAATGATGATTCCACAAGATCAACCACTGCAATTTATAGACGACCCAACGTAGTAACTTCTTTCACTTATCAGGAAAACTCTCAGCCCGTATCGTCTAGCACACCAATATATGAGGAGAGTTACTCCAACATACGCGACGACTCGTCGAATGGTCCAACTAATTCTCAGCTTGCCTCAGTCAACTTGGACCCCCCGCAACATCGCGAAGTCGTGAATCGTTATCAACTGACGGATCAGCGAAAGGACCAACGTGGCCAAGAATATCCAAGTGTTCAAGTTGATTCGAACGCCGTTCGATATAGAGATTCTCCTACAGGTCCTACTCAATATAACCTCCCTGCTGAACTTCCACCGATACATCCTCAGCTACCTGGGCTCGTAAATTCACTTTTGGATGAAAATGAACAAACTGCATTTATCAATAAGGAACCAAGCGTGCCTGCAACCACGAGTACGACCACCATGCGAACAACTACAACAGCTCACGTACCGTTAACGACCCACAGATCAAGAGGACGTCAGAGAGGAAGAGTAGTGGCTACCAGACCAACCACTACGACCGCTATACCCCCAAGCTCTTCAGCAAGGTCTCGAGATACTGATAGAACGAGGCGGCCTTTTGGAAGAACGAGATCGAGATACACCACGACAACAGAAGAGTATAGGGAAACTTATGAACCAACAAAAGCGAAAGCTTCAGTGACAACACCACGATACACAACTCAGGAAAATTATCGACGACCGGTGTTATCGAAAACGCAAAAGTACAAGAGCCGTGAGACGGACGAAAACCCTCATAGCTCGAAAAGCCAGGTGCACGATGTTCAAGCTCATGAAGCTGCAAACGCTAGGAATCCACCTTGGGATCCGAATACCCGACAACCTGAAAACACTGTAACTGATTCAAATGTCCCAGTTTATTCACAGTATGACTTTGCATCGGCAACGACGAGCCGAGAAAATTATCCTATACCTGATAGCGATGGATCGCAAATCCCAAGTACAACAGGCGAAGTCGAATATTCTAAAGCCTCAATACCCCTCCGAACGAAACCTGCCGCATTGAGTAGCTTGCAGGATCAAGAAGATTTAATTTCACAGCAGTTTCAAGAACGTTACCCAACGGCAGACTTCAGCCAATCGGGTCTGGACGAAGCACCCATAAATGGATTCAACTATCAAATCAGAAACGAAAAAGCTCCAACGACACCGATTATTCCACCTTCATCAAAAGATTTTTCATACTACCAGAACAAGCAAGAAGCCTTCGATAGCTCGCAGCTTCCTCTCGTATCAACTAATGCACCTTTCAAGTCACGAATCAACGACTATCAACTTCCTCCGCAGTATGAAAACTCAGGCTTCCGCGTAGTAGACCAAAACTCCGGCTTTAGAGGGAATGATGATGGTCTTTACGATCCCTACTCACAGGACGTCGAAAGTAGACCTGGCGCCACAGGAGCAGTTCGAGAACAAGCACCACCGGAGGTAAAGTTAATCCAAGCAACTCATAAGTTCAACTCTATATTAAAATAACGTTAATTCGCGTTATTACCTATAAATGACGGATTTGATGTAAAATATTTTATCATATTCCATCACCATCAGCTGTCGAAATAAAAATAACTGATAGAGCCCAAAACTCAATAAACGTATATTTAAAGCTTACAACAGAGGCTCCGACGACAACAACGACCACCACAGAAGCGGCGCCAGTGATTATCCGTCAAAGAGTTCGTGCTAGATTGGGAGGACGAGGTCGACCAGACGCTGTGGTTCAGACGAAACCACGAGGTGCCCAAGACGAGTACGTTCGCTTCAGCGCTGTAAACAACCAAAACACACCGACAACGGAACGTCCAACATCTCGACATCGTGAAAGTCATCGAACAAAGCCAAAATCCCGTCAGCAACACCAAGCAGTTCAAATACAAACAGAAGGCAATGATTACGTGAGGATTCAATCCCCTATTCGGACATATCAAAAAACGATTGTAACACCTCCTTCAACTACTTCGAGAACTACCACAACTCAAGCACCGATAACTACAACCGAATATGAGACATCTAATGACGAACTCGAGTATGGTTTCATTCGACCACCCAATTTCACTCCAGTTCAACCAGCGGAAAACCAATATGAAACCTCTTACAGACTTGGCGACAATCAGGTAAGAATAAGATCTTGAATTAAGTTCCATAGTTAGCGGTCGCGCTATGAGACATTTCTTGACGCTTCTAAAATGACATCTATTCAAAAGTTTATTCTTCTACATGATGAGAGGGTGAAAAAAAATTGATTATTCCTTAAGATATCCATCAAGACAGTGTCAAGATTTTATTGATTGGAAACTCGTTAAGGCTAATTGAAGTCGCAGGGTTTTTCGGTTAAACTATAATCGAACATCTCACGTCACGCCTATTCCATTCAAAGACGATAATAGAAAATATAGCATTTCATTTTCTATATCTTGCAGGCCCAGTTACAATCCATTATTTCATCGGATGAAACCGCCGCGGATTCGATTCCTAGTCATGCGCAGGTGTCTCGTAATCGACCAAAGTATCAATCCCCAAATCGTCGTCCGACAAACAAAGTTGTTTCGCCAACAACACTTACCACAGAAAATTCACCTTACACTGAGCGACCTCGTACTCGAATTGAAGAGCCAAAGAACAATCGAATCCGGGTTCGAGGTAGAAAACCTGGAAGAAGACGCACAACAACCACTACCACGACCACAACGGAATATATCCTTGAAGAAAACAACGATTTACCACTTGACGAAAATTATCCTCGGCCCATAAAAACTCTCGAAGACTTGGGCCAGGATAGACAAGAGTTTTACAATGAAAAGTTGGAAGCTCTGCCGCTGGGCTCAGGATCATTGACAAATTCGGCTCAACACAGAGAGGATTCAGTAAGTGTTAAAAAAAATAAAATTTAATATATCAAATGCGACCATACTGTAAATGTTTTGTCATTCATTTCATTACGATTGGCTCCTCACTGCAGTATAAATATTTTTCACGCGAATAGTCGGATCAATAATTTTTTTACGTTTCCTTCCCCAAGTTCACGAGTCAAGACTTCCGTCTCGACTTTGGATCAGAGCCAGATCATCTTCTAAATCCAGAAGTAGATCAGACACAATTAGCGAGCGAACCCACCCGAAAATACGGTCATCCCAGTGGTACACGTTCGAGAACTCATCAACATAATAGAGAAAATCAGGACCGAGATATTTACGGTTCGGAATCACAATGGTCGACTAAATTAACAAGTGCCTCTTTCCAACCAAGCGCTCATGTCAATGGACTCGCTGATAATGATAAAAAAACAGTAAATCATATAGAAAACAAAAAAAATAAATATTCGAACGACGAAAGTTCGGCTGATGCACCAGAAGTTATAACTGCCCCACCAGAAGAATCTTACGTTACTATAATGGTCTCTTCGGATGAAATTCCCAAAAAATCTGTAACTTCACAAGCCGACACTTCAGTAGAAGTCTCACCCATGGAGGACATGAATTTCGGAATGAAAACAAGCGTGGAAAACCAACAAAACTTCATAGAAAAAACTACTCCTACTCTTAAACAGACCACATTCGAATCGAACCTCAATGGAACTATGTTGAATAATGAAGAAGGAATGTCTGGAAGTCCCGGCCAGGTGAATCAGCCACCGCGAAGGGTAAGTTATAAATCATTCAAGATACCCAAACAACTGGTTGTTTTGTTGCTGCTTCACGCCTATTAGTTAAATTTACTGAGTAAAATTTTCGTATTGGTAGTTTTATCGATTATCTACGTGGAGCGGTGAACTGTGTTGAGAAATATTGTACCGGATAAAATTTGAATTAAACCATCCCATGAAAGTTTTAATACAGATTAAATGTCAACGCAGAGTTAGACCTTTCCTCTTCCTCTATAAAAAATTAACTACCATTCCTAATTTATCGCACTCATGAGGAAATGATAAACTACATATTGCTCCATTTCGTTGAATGATAACCCCAAGTTCTATATTTCTGTACCCAGTACGAAGCGTAAAGTGAAAAAAAATTTTTTTTTTAAATTAGGATCATGTTGAAAATGTCATAAAATTTTCTAGATGGGTGGACGAAGACGAAGAGTTCGAGTTCGTGTGCGACCAGCAGCCACCGACGACTTTGTCACTGCAGAATCTCAGCATTTTAATTCCGCAGTGAACAATTTGCTCCAAAGCAGACTGAAATATCGTGGCCGTCAGGAGGAATCCAAAGAACCGGCAACGGCAACGTTATTGCCAAATTACAATGAATATGTTAGTACGGAATCACCGGAGAGAAACATATTCGAAGATTTGTTGAAAGAAGTTTTCACAAATGACAATAAGTCGAATGCGGATAGTGAAGTTACAACTACAACCAGTCAGACCACTTCTCAGCAGTCTGAAGTGGTTCAGGATCAACTCAATGTAGTTTCGCAAGTACCT
Organism: Campoplex capitator; assembly: GCA_037576405.1. Taxonomy (NCBI): domain Eukaryota; kingdom Metazoa; phylum Arthropoda; class Insecta; order Hymenoptera; family Ichneumonidae; genus Campoplex; species Campoplex capitator. The sequence continues at coordinate 4,644,942 of JARBWI010000015.1, forward strand.
CAGGAATACACAACAGAACCGGAAGTGGTGTCGAGATTACCCCAAGTTTTTTCGGAACAATCCAAAATCGCCAACCAGTCCGATGTTGCTTCTGTGGCTACCAATCAATCCGAAGTTATCGGAACATCAGGCAATTCATCTTCTAACGTGCCAACAGTTGATGAAGCAACAAATTTAACTGAGGAGAGTTCGAGAAATGCCAACGTTTCGGATTTGAATGATCTGTCAACGGATACTCCTTTAATGACGACTATGACCATCCCGAGAAAATCCTGGGATTCCACAAAGCCTTATAAAAACTCCGCAGCTTTGAACAATAGAGAGGATCTATCTTACTCGCAGAAGAACACCGAGAATGAACTTTTTGACGAGAACGCAAGGGGACAAGGTAATCAAATTATCGAAAATGATTACAGAGCAGAAATGGCCAAGAACGAAAATAATTTGTTGAGCGAGAACAACGAAGAAGAAAATTATCCGAAAAATCATCGTAGTGAGTGGAGCGAGGTGCGTTATCCGACGAATCCTGAATTATACAACTACAATCGTAGGTTAAATGTAACGACGACCCATTTGCCCGGAATTCCGACGAAATCCGAGGGTGACACGAGCGTAAAAACTCTTTCTGATTACGTCAAAGCAATATTCGATACGATGAAAAATGCTGACGAGCAGAAAAGCGAAAACGAAACATTTTCCAGTGGAGATTCGATATCTCCCGACGGTGAACGCGTCTCCTCATCGACCGGGAATCATTCATCCGGAACGAGTGAAAATTCAGAGAGCGTTCCGACCACAATTTCATCAAGCTCCGATTATTCGACGGAAAAAGTCGAAATATCAGAATATTCTTCAGAAAAATTGGCTCCGAATTGGTTGGAGAACGAGAGTGAAAATGCAACAGAGGATGAAGAACAAACGTTAGGGAATACAGAAAATTCTGTTGAAAATGAAAAGGAAGAGTTTACTGAACCACCGCAGAGTACAGACATTGTCGAAACAACAAAATACGTCGAAGAAACAACGGAAGTGGCTACAGAAATAAATTCCATTGGCACGACAAACTCATCCACAAGTTCACAACCTTCAGAAACGTCCGCAACCACAGATTCAGCAAATCCGATCGATTACAAAACTACGACTACGACTGAAAGTTCACTTCCGGACAAAAATTCGTCTCAAACGAAACTCGGCGCAATACTTCGTACTTCGACTACGACCAAGGTTTCCCACATGACTGAAATATGTTACCGAGGCAGGTGTGTCATGACAAAGCCGAAAAAAGAGGTTTATGCGAGATGATTGGCAGAGAAATGAGATTTTTTTTTGCAGACGATTTCATGCGAATTCTTCTCCTCTCATTACGTGGCTCAATATCTCTGATGACAACAAACAAAAAAAGTGTAAAAAAAAAATCACGAAAAGATCAATATAATCATATGATCGATCATTCGTAACATATATAAATAGCTGATAAGAAAATATGCGAAAATATCCCAATATTGCAAGTGTCCAAGCAAATGTGAACGATGTATTTATACTGTTACTATGTTATATGTAATATACCGGAAACATAATGACGGTATATATCAAAAATATCTTTTTGCGACAAAAAAGTGTATATTTTCGCATATTTTTTTCGACGTTCGGTGTCCAACTTTTTATACAGCGAAGAAATTCGCGAAGATTTTGGAGATATTCTCTAAAAACGTAATTTTCTACTTTTACTAGCACTCATTTAAGAAAAAATGCAAGTGAAGAATCATGAAATTTTATATCGGATTTTTCTACTTGAGCGCATTTTTTTTTCTTCCTCTATATACATTCTTCATTCTTTTTTCCATCATTATTTATTCGACGATTCTCCTATCGTCACACTGTGAGTGCGCATGCGTCAAATTAATTGTATTCATCTCACAATAACGAAATGTGTTTAATTATAGGGGCAAATTTGCATTACGTCGACAACGAAACGACGCTAAACCTTATTATCACAAATTGCCCTCGTTTGATATATACATGTAGCCCTTTAATCGTTTATGATACGCATTAAATTATTTTCCATTATGATTACAGAAAATGAGAACGATTCCAAGTTTGCTAATAACTGATCGTTGTTTTATGAACTTTATTATTTTTTGTAACAATTCTGATCACATGAGAATAGAAATATTCAAAGTATTTTTATTACTGTATAATTTTTATTTAATTATCATATTTTATGAATTTTTGTATCCTCAACTTACTTGTAATATACATTAGTTCGTTCCTAGATTCGATCGAAAAGTTATTTCGAAAAATAAAAATACGTAAAAAATTCTTCTCTGACTCGCGTTTTTATTCAGTCTCCTAATTTGAACATTGCAAGAACAAGTAATTTGCAATGAAAAAATCTGATTAAATTCGTGAACACTCTTGAATACTTCTACTTTGAGGGCACACCATGAAGTTTGCAAAAAAATTGAAACAAATATTTTATTTTTCGTCATAAACACACCCGTCTCCCAAAAATGTAGAAAAATGGCTAGGGTCTCCGGCGACCCACGATAACCGAATCGGGTTAATAAATTTAATACATATTTCTTTCGTCAAAAGTATAAAGATAACCTATAAAATATTACCTTTACTTTTCCAGATCAATTGGATATTTACGATCGATCTCTAACAAAAACTTATTAAAAAAATATAAAATTTCATTGTTATATACACTGCCGCCGGGCTTTTTTAATTTTCAATCCATTATTCGCAAGAGCGATTGAAAAATGAAAAATAATAAAAAAAATAAAGAAACTTGATCCTGTGGCACATTAAAGAGCGGCAGCTTTAAAAACAGACTGATAATTTTTCAGAAAATAGAGAATATGAATTCAACAATATTTCGATAAGCTTTTGCCAAGCAACAATTGAAGCAATCACAAAACGGTAAATGCAAAAATTCTCGTTTAGTCCGAGAACGGGAATTCTAAATGAATTCGAGATATTGATGTATTGAACTGGTTGAAACGTGATGGATCATTCATATATATGTAGCTTGGGAATGTAAATTCTGTACTCGTCAATTCCACGAGGTGCACTCCAATGACCAAAAGCTTACCAATTCTGTATGCTCAACGCACATCTCCACTATTGAAATAGTCGACTTATGAATTTTTACCAAATATTCCAACTGATGAAACGATACACAAAATCATCGTGCCTGAGGTCATTCAGCAACGTTTGTTGCTGAATCTGCAACTCATTTAGACTCTGCAGCGAACTTATAAAAATCACACATATTGAAATATGAAAATAAGTCTAATTCCAGCATTTGATTTTTCGAGATACTTGACACAGTTGATTGTTCTAAAATAATAATCATCCAGTTTCAAAATACATGTAGAATAATTATTAGAAAAGTGAACACAATTTCAGAAGGTTGAGGTGGTCTACTTATGCAGAAGTCAAGTTATCAAGGATAAGCCAAGTGTAGTCCTTATTTGCAAGGCCTAAATAACAAAGGAAAATAAATGTAAAAAAATATCAGGCAATCTGTTTTGTCAATTTATGTCACAAGTCAAACTCGCAATAGTGTATTTTCCATATATATATGTACTTGAACGTTTACACTCATCAGCAAATTGATGATTCTCAATAAAAATAGCTCGACTGCTCTATAAACGAAAATAAGACCTGCGCAATCGACTTGGATCGAAGCTCGTGCGTGATACCACATACTTCTTAGCATCTTAAGGGTATATCATGTCGACCTATCATCTTCCGATGGCCTTAATGATTTCCACGGTCATGCATAAAAGCCCTGCGCAGGTTTCTGATAAAAAGAGCCGAAGGGCAAACGGTAAACAAACGGTTTTTTTTTATTCAATGCGCTCGTGTGTGCATTTCAAATCCTGCGACTACACGTCGCTCTGAAGATAGCTGAATTAGTATTTATAAAAATACACAAAGTTCAGTTATGGTTTTTTCTAAGGACTGTATACCCGATTATACTCTGATTGAACACTTCGTTATCTTCCAGTTTCTATCGCGATTTCTTCTGTCGATTGACTACTTAAGGAGTTTCAGTACAGGCAATGTTGCCATGCTAAACCATATTAAAAACATTTAAAAAAATCAAAAAGTTCAGAATTTTATAAAACTTGGTGAACATATTCTTTAGTGACAAATTTGACAATACAATTTTTTTCAGATTTTTCTTCTACACAGTTATCGAGTAATTGAAGACTAAAGTTCACGTGTACAAGCATAGCGTTTCCATATATATAGGTATACATTCCGGGCATAAGAAATAATCTGCTTTAATGCGTAATTACTCGTTAACCAAGTAGAAGAAAATTTTGAATAAATTTGTGTTTTCGTACTTGATGTTGAAGAACATTATCACCAAATATCATTAATTTCTTAACATTTTGCCTTTTGTACCGAATTTCCTTAAACATGAGAAATATAGAAATTTAAATTCCTTTTCCTTCCACATCAAACTGAGAGCGATATAATTTAAGCGCTCAGCATGAATTCAAGTATGAGCTAAAGCGTTAGAAAATCAGATCAATAAAAAATTAAAATTCCGCACAAGTTTTATTCGCAAGATTCATTTGAACTAAAGATTTCAGATTTCTCACTTAATATCCACGAAGTTATTGGAAAAATCTATAGCGACTAATGATCTTAAAACGCAAGAATTACATATAAAAAGTAAAATACAGAAAGCGAAATACCGAAGGAAGAGGAAAAAATCGATCATCGATTTTTCACATCGGTAGCCATCCACAGAAGGCAAAACCCTTACTTAATCAAAATATAGTTTCTTCCAAAATAATAATCTATCGATTTCAGGCAAAAATAAATTTAAAAAAAAACACGAATGCCTGCCTGGAGGTACCGTACAGTTTGATAACTCGTGAGCGGAAACGAGGATTATGCCTTTCACCAACTTACTGCACCTCACTGCACCATGATATGAATGACGATGTATCTCTCTCATCCAGCCGTTGGTAGCACAAAAGGTATTTTCCTCAAGTCTATACATCTGTTTGACGTCATCTTCGAGAGACGCGATGGAACAAGCCTAATTTTTAGTTTCAACATTCGAATAAGTGGCTCAAACTTGACTTGAGATCAGAGCTATGTAAGAGTATCGTCATAGTGTGGCAGGTTATAAATTACAAAACTATATAATACTTCTCAGAACATGCCCTGATTCCAGTGTTGAAAATCATTTCCGGAAGAAAATAATGTTTCTACCAAATAGGACAATGCTTTTCAAGAAAATAGAAAATGATTATAGCGTGAATATAATAGCAGAATTTGATGCATGAAACGTTACATCTCACACTGAGCATATCGTGAGAAACAACAAGAGCGAAACCTTAAATTGTTTATTTCTTTTCGAGAGACACAAAAATGGAGAAGCGTGAAGATTGTTCGGGGTGTTGCAAGAAATGGCCGCAAAGTGCACGTCTACGAATTGTGGCTGTACCACAAGAAACAAGAGTAAATAGAAATATACGCGTTAGCGGGTAGACGTTATGTACAGATACAAACCCTCGAAATGTCCGGCTGTTACATCAAAGATGGTTGAAAGAGGGAAATAGCGCGAGAGAAATGAGACCGAGGGAGAGGGAGTTGAAGAGGTCTTGCTCATCGATCGTAACGGCGCATGCTTCGAGTTCGTAGGGTCGTAGCGTAGATGGCGCATGATCGCAAAAAAGTTTAGCCCCCAACCCCCGAGCCTCGATCGTCACACGGCCCACGGCGGCTTACGAAGCTCGAACTCGTGGACAAAAGTGGGAGCACTGGTCTTGTAGTTGAACGAGTGAAGGAGATAGTCGATGCAGGGTGGAAGTTAGGGTAGCTGAAGGGGGTATTGGAACGAACCTACAGTGAAAGGCGGAGGGGGTGGACGAGAAGACGACGACGGCAACGCCATGCGGCCGTCAGTACAAGCGCAGGGGTCCTCGATTAAGGACGAGACAGGAAATTCCTGCCCCGCGATCGGGTTTCCCATTATGCCAGGCGGCGAGGGGTCAAATGACCCTACAATCGATTTTCATAACGATTTAAGAAAAGTTATAAATAAAGTAACGAGTTATACTACGGATAATCGCGAGCGAAGTGGCGTGTGCGCGTCTACATTCACGCCGACGTCTGAAACAACCACAACGAATATGACAACCAACAGTACTGACCATGATAACGATCCCGCCACGATTACCCTAATCTCGGGCGACGGCCTCAGGCGGAGAAAGGTCATACGCGCGGCTAAAGAAACTTTTGACAAGGGTAAGACATCGCTGATTTCAACCGATCGTTTTCCACCTTTTCTTTCAAGTAAATCCCAAACGCCCTTTGCCTATCATTGTCAATTTTCATGTAAGAAAAACTACGGTAGAGAATGACAAAGGTAGCGATATACAGGAACCGCTAGAAGCTATTATGGCTGGAATCTCGTGGAATTATCGACTCAAGGCGCCTTTCTGACGTCCGGGGTCATTGCCCATGAATGTAACAGCCAATGACGTTTGTGATAAAATTCAGACATAGTCGGATCAGCCGTTACTCAAAACATTTCCGTAATAATAACCCAAGTATTGCAACACTATGGGAGATTTGACCAAAAAAAATCTCTAAGCTCTTTGGAATCACGTGGCATACATAGAAAAATGTTGTAAAATCCCTCACACGATTGCCGTAACAGAGTGTGCTTTTATCATGTCTGTCATTCTAGTACGATTATGTATTATCCTAAACATAACATTCTCAAACGCAATCACAATTTTTCACCGACTGCGAAACAACATCGATGCATCCTATGAAATGATGTTCACCAGGCTCCTGGTCATTCACAAAACGTTTTTAAAAAAATCCCACAACATTTACAATGTGTCGCTGGTACGTGCTGATAAAACCAGCCCAATCATCCTAATTTGTAACTGAAAAAGAACTTCAAACATTATCAGGACATCTACCCAATTACGACGCTAGACCCAGTTTCAGCTTTTCATTCCCTATGTATGTCTGGAGTTCCATGACTTATCCCCCACCGCTGACGTTGCCCGATCACGTGGCTTGTTCGTACAGAAGCATCCGTACCAAATTCTTTCTACAAGGTGACCACAACGGAATATTTGCATCGTCAGCAAATTTTGGAAAATCAGATATAGCGTCGAACGTCAAAGTTGTGAACTAATGGCAGTGAAACGAATGAAGGTGTCGCAAGAATCCTCGATCGAAAAGGTCAAACACACATAATCCTAAGCGGATTCCAGGCGCCATATAACACGTTAGACTTTCCTGACGTCTGTGTTTACGATTCTCGACCTTCTTCATACATAAAAATGTATGGTCAATGGCACGTGATAATCAAAAGTTCATTTGGTTCTTGTTTTCAAGCTTTCGTTCATGTTACTTGGCGGATTTTTCTGCTCATCCATTTGTTTTTCTTCGACTTCGCTGAATTTCCAGTTCCAAGGTATCCACACTGCAAAAGTGTAAACCGCAATCGCTCTTTCCTAATACTACTTTATCGCATTCGCACGATGACACGAGAGAACTATACAAATCTGTGTGCCAATGTAGATGGCTTTATTTTATTGAGTTTGCACTTGTTTACTGAGCCCTATCGCTGTCGCAAAATGAAACTTTATTCATTTTTATCAATCTAACTGAAAAGATTAAGTTTGAAATATCACAGACAATTTGATCTTATAAACTTTGATCCTGCTATTTTTGCTCTGTCCAAGTTACGATTCGTAACAAATTGGTGGTTCGTAAAAATGTTCAATAATCCAAAAAGATCGTAAGCTTATCTTATTTATGAATTTTTCAAATATTTTAATTTCACAAGAGATCTGTTTAGTGTTGCAAAATTTCCTGATGATCATGTATAAGTGGTAAACTTTCTCAGTGGGGTGAGGAAACAAAATTGCTTGGGAATACGAAGATTTTAGTTACCTCTGAAACGTGAAATATAGCCTGGAAATTCAAACGTCTTGCTTGATTGCTCTAAGCAGAGATGATGTAAATTTATGATGTAAATAGCGACGAAAGCTCCATTCATTAGTGAACATAAAACGAATGGCAAGCGTGTGGTTTTCACAAGTACAAAAATTGAAAGTAAAAAAAACAGTTCTACGGTAGTGGATGTAGATTCGGTGCGAGGTAAAAAGTTGAGAAAGTCTTTGTGAAAACTTTATCGAAATTGCAGAATCCATTTCGAAAGAAAAATGTCTTCAGGTCAAATATAACACCGATCAAGTAGCCAGAATTGCAAGATAGATAACGGTCTATTTTGAAAGTGAAAATTTTTCACACCGTCCGTCCGATCGGCAAAAAAAGATCTTCGAAAATCTTCGTTTTCGAAAGTTCGAAGTGAACGGGATGGCCTAATTTGAACCCTAAAAACAGTCATTGTAAATTGAATGAAACTCTGATAAATACAGGTTTATTTTATTTACTTAAGTATTGGAAATAATTCCATTCGCCTGACATAAGAAAAGTTTCTTTCTTGTTCGATTCCACTTTTATTTATGAGATTAAAATATACGACTCGAAAAATCACCCAAACTTAGCCATTTTAATTTCTGTTTAATTCGGTTTAATTAGCTTGTCTACGCATTGAATTTCGAGCTATCGTGTACCAGATGAGCAAACTCGTATTTCTTGCGGACTAGCCAAGAGTATCATACTTCAGTTTTGTCCTTCCATGACTGGGCGTAATTTGCTATAATTACGGTACATAAAAACCTCGAATCTCTTTCAGAATACTTGCAAGACGTCTTAGTTTCTGTGTAAATTTATTTAACATCCACGAACTGCGTGATATCGGAGTAAAAACTTTTGTCCAAATCAATTCCAACAGATCTTAACCTACTTACGATTACTGATGACTGAATTCTGTATCATGTTATAACGCGATGATTTTTGTAGTTAAATTACTGGAAACTATTTTTACTCATATCTTTAGTGGGCATGGAAAACTTTGACGAGTCTTTTGCACCCAAGAATGCAAATCGCGATGTGAAAATCTTAGCAGCTACAAACAGAAACGTTACAGAAGTGGTTGCCAAGTTTTGTTTTTGAGTGTTTCCTCAACCAGTAAAAGTGCTCGCTCTCTCTCTATATATCCTTTACTTTGAGGCCGGCTAAGCAATGTGATTGAGTTTAAGGCAAACAATCGTACAGGCGCTATAAAAGCCTTGCCAAAAAAATTGCCAATTTTTTCTTGTCCGAACGTGGTCTCAGCTGAATTTATTACATCTATGGCTCACCTCTAGGATCAAATCTACGTAAGAAAATCTGCTGTTTATGTATTGTTGCTGCAGTCGGTGAATTTTCTTATTCACCGCACGTGTCATGTATTGAATTAAGATTTTTTCATGATACAGTTCTTACACAGATAAGACGGAGGGTAGTAAAATCTGGTAGTTACGTTTAAAAAAAAGTACGTACGCAATCAACGGACTCTCCGAGAACTTTTAACCGCACGTTTTTTTTAATGCTGTGACAAGACAGTCGTCTGCATAGAAAAGCAGACATCACGTTCTCGTTGGAACAGTCGATGTTAGCACTTCGAATTTCTAAGAGTCAGTGAAGAATCTTTAAGTGTGACGTACGTCGATTTCTGACTCTATTATGTCAAGCCTGAGACCCCATAGAAGAAATTCTTTTGAAAAAATCACGTGAGTCAACACGTTTGCACCTTTTGTTAAAAGTCAATATTCTATTGGTTACTGCTGAAGGGATTCTCTCGAGCCGAGGTTGAAAGTTGTCGAATTGTTCTAGTTTTCATGCTTCCACGGCCACCATTGTTACACAACTTCATGGCTTTGGTTCGGTATTATGTCTGATTATTGATGCTGATCCGAGAACATGCTTATTCGAAGTTTTCAATGTCGAGCTAAATCCCTCCACAGGTTTTGGTCTCTGGACATATTCATCTGACTTCATCAACTTAGATCTTGCAAACTTACGTACTAAGGATTACAAGGGATTTTGGAGCTAGCCAGATACTTAAGTTCGAGCGATTCGACCATCGAAAACTGTGGCAAGATTGACCTGGATTTTGGAAACTTCGAAGTGAATGGCCTGGACATCAATGAGTAGTAATAAAACGGATCTATGTGCCAAACGCAGTTGAGATACGGACTTAGACACTGAAAATCCTTGCTTTATTTTTGTGAAAAGTATCTCTGCACCGAATAAACTAGTACCAGTTTATCTGTTCCGTAAAGTCAATGAATCCAGACGTCCGGAATAGCTATTTGTCCGAAGATGATTATTTTTATTGAAAAAATGTTGTCCAGTTAATCTAAAAATCTAATCATTTGCCATTAAGCTCTATTGCATCTGATAATGAAAGAATGTAAACTAATCGAATAAAAGCAATACCAGGGCTCCGATCCTGAATTATATCAAATTCAATTAATTTCACGTAGAAACTATTTATGGAAAAAGGTAGATGGAATGTCATTCATTTCGCAATTAAGACCGCGTCCAATAGAAAATATGAACCGTAAATCAATATCGTCCTCTATGTTCTATTTCAATCCAGATACATACATCCGTTCTTCCATTCCAGTTAGTAATACTCGAAATTTATTTCATGACGTTAAACTCGTTATTCATTATTAAATTAGAAACGAAGCTTAAGAAAAATTTATCGATCAACATTAATTTATTATCTAATTGTTTGAAAAAAGCCATCATTTTGACATAGACTTGGACGAAAATTCAATTATAACTCGTAATCAAACTCAATGGAAGTTTATTACTCTTGATATGCATAGAATTTCTACAACAGCAAATTCTAGTGCTCTTTTCTGTACTGTCTCATAGTATCATTCCTAATGTTTCATGTATACCACCTTCGATTTTAACACGCGTAACTTCATCATGATTTCATGGTTCAATTTTTAATACATTTGTGGGCCATGCTTTATATTCTTTGATTGCGTGTCCAAATGAACGATACGATTCGGTCAAACAGTACAGTGAAAAACCTACTTTTGTTTGTACTGAAAACCAATAATTATTTTAAAACTGCAAAAAACTTGTCCAATAAATGACGACATTGATGCCAATTACTTACAAGACGTCATCATATATTTTACATTTATTCATTGTTCATTCAGTTAATCAGAGAAAACCAATGCCACACGAGGGCAGCAGTGAGTACCTGTTGACTTATTCTTGTATTTCAATAAGCATTTTCAAACAACACCTTTTCACTATCCTCGATCCTTTTCTGGACAAGTAAAACTTCTATTTTATGAATAGTCATAATCGGTCCGTTTTTAAGACTTCATTTGTCCTTCGTACTTTTTCGAGATTCCTAATGGACAGTGGCAGGCAACGGATAAAAAAATTTTTTAAACGAGATTTGGGAAACACAAAAGTGTCTTTTTGTACAGCTGTCAAAAGCGTCATCTATTGCCATTTTTCCAGTGTATAATTTAACTTCGCTCTCGACCACACTGTCCCAGCCATCCTCGATTCGTGTAACCGAACCGCAGGACCAAACCTGCGAGCAAGATTGAGGCAAAATGATCAGCCCAGAAATCAGGTTAACACTGATTGAACACGACCCTGAAACTTTGCAAGTCTAATGTATATGTACGCTTTATAACAACACATGCAAAATGCATGACCCCGCTTTGAATTTTCATCAGGTATTCTTCGATTTTGACTATCGACACGAGTAACTTTGCAAAATCTGGTAACTTTGCGATAACTAAGCTCATAGTGAGCGCTGAAATCCACTGTGAAATACTTAAAATTCAGTACATCATTGTCGAGAATAAACTCTGCTTCTTCGCTTATCAACAAAATGTTCTTTTTTCTTTCACGAGGATGGTCTAATGTGTTAAATTCTTCCAAGATCTCAACGGCTTCGGTTTGCCACTTATGAGATCTAAAGAACATTCACGAACGCACCATCTCTTTCTCGAGAAACGAAAAGCTCTCATGCGCCCATCTTGAAATTAGCAGAGCGAATACGTCCTGCTCCTCTAATACCTCGCGTCCGGAAAGACTCCGGACGAAGAAGTAGCAGAGTAAACGAGAATAAGAGGTCCGCTAATTAGACAAATGGAAGAGTCCGTTTACCAGGCCCTGGAACGTGATCGTAACCATTGTCATGGGAACAAAAATACCCACGACACACGAGAAAAACTATGCTTGAAAGAAATGAAAATAATGAACGACCTTATGGTTTATCTATGCAAATCAACCATGCTATGCAATTAGGACCGTTTCGTAATATCTTCTCTGTACAATTCATTGGAAATCGTTAAAAATTTATATTTTTCGCAAAATTATCACAAGCGAATCAAACATCAGGTAAACTCTTTCGTCTCAAGGAAAAAAGAAAAAAAAGAATTCCTCGTGCAGTGTGATCTTGGTATTGTCCACAAAAACGCGGTAACGAACAAATGCTTTCCACTGTTCTGACTTTTTCCATAATACAGCTTTCTGACCCTTTATGAATCTTCATGAAACTTGCCAATTACAGAGATATAATGAGCCTGTTCCATATCGTTCGAGGTCAGTTTGCACAGTGAAATCGCTTTCGTCCCTCTTTTTTCATGGCCCATTAACTCTCCCGAGAAAGAATTACATCAAATTTGAGTTCAAAACATTATTGTTCTCCGGCAAATTTGAACAATTAGAAAATGGCGAAAAATTCAGAGGCTGCTGATAAGAAAGTCAGAAAAGATTTTTTCACTCGACTGATTCTTATTGACTCTTGTCAGTTAGAACATTCGTCAAAGTACATTTCGGATGATACTCGTTACATAAAGCATGAATTTCGTCACAATTTCCTAATCAGAATCGTTACAATTCCTTTCCTTCATTATTTTACACATTCAACTTTTATGGCTCGATTTTCTCGTTTTTTTTTTCCTCTTTCTCATTATTTTTCGTTTCTTCTCCCACCTCGATCCATTCTCGTACCGGTGGAGTTTCTGCATCCTACACGATCCATCCATCTGAGCCTTTCGAATTCCGCTCTCAGCCAACCCACTTACGGTGACCGAGTTCGTCCGATATGGAGAACGAGAGGGTGAAAGCAAACGGGAAAGGTGGTGCATCACCGAAACTGTCGTATATATATATATATATATATATGTATACTCCATATCACCCACGTCGTTTTGTCCTTTTCGATCTCATCACTTTTCCGTTCATCTCTTTTTAACTTTTCTCTGCCATCATTCATCACTTTTTCTAGACACGTTTTCTCTCATATTTTTCTCAATTTTTTTTTTTACATTCCTTTTTTTTCCTACTTACCCACCAGAAGCAATCGGAATGTGTCACACGACATTTTTAACCTCTCAATACTTCGAGAAAAGCGTCTACAGTGAGTAAGTAAGCGATGAAGAGAAAATCACATTGAACTTTACTCAATCGTAAAAATGTATGGAAAAATCAATAATTATTTTACGAGAACTTGGAAAAACTATAAAAGCCGAGAATAACTGCCAATTGTTTTTTATTCAGTGAAGCTCTGACCTTGTTCATATTAGCACGACTAATCATTTTACAATCAACTTTATTCTGTATCGAAAGCTTCAAGGTGTTCAAAGTGGATTTTTTTCTTCAGTGAACATTCCTTACAAAGAATGTCCCTTATTCATGGCGAACAAAAGTAACAGAGATTCCAATGAAAAATACCGCTCAAGTCCAATTCAAATGGAATTGAAGAAAATTTTCGAACAAATTCCTATAAATAAAGTTCCTATAAATTAATAAATAATAAAATTTCTATAAATAAAGTCCTATAAATAAAGTTCAAATATTCACGATAATTTTACACCGAACGGGAATGAAAACGGTGTGACCTCACGAAACAAATATCCTGATAGTAAACGTCGATGAAATCGTTTGAGAAATTCAAACCGAAATAAGAGGTTTCGGCTTGAAGCTATCTTGGGACAGATTTACATTCTATAATTATGAGGATGAATAAGACTTACCGACGCTGACTGTCTCTATAGTGAGAGTCCTCCGTCACTCAGACACATCTTTTCAAAGTTAGAAATATGTTAATCATAAGTGACATTTCCACTAAAGACGTTCAGCCCTCCCGTGGCTAATTCATTATTTCTTCCTGTGCTGGATAAGTGGTCAAAATTTTTGTTGTTCATTTTTTTTTTTTTTCTATCAGCGCTTAAGGGAGTCACTGTCTTTGAGGAGAGTGTTGTGAGATCGGAATTTCAGTGTTAAAATTGACATTTTCGATTATGAAAATGCGTATTTATCACTGTAGACTGCAATGAATATTTATTTTTTCGTTCAAATCTATGTTTCATCATAAATAATACTCAAAGCTACTAGAACAACTGTCATATATGCTATAATGACACTAAAACGTCAAAAAACAAAAACGTGCAGCTTCGCCACAGTTTTTATTTCACTGCAGCATAGTCATGCCTGCGACTGAAAACTTTTCATGTTTTCAGCATTATCTAATTTGTTGTTTGAAAAAGTTAAAATAAAAGTTTTTGAATTTCTATGTAATCATTCACAAAAAAAGATAAACATTTCGAAAAATCTATTGACACATCTATGCAATGTTTCATTTCCCATCAAAGCTACTCATATGTAGTACCGACTGATTCGGCATTAGAGCAATAGAGATAGCTGTGAATTTCGAGAGTGACAATTTTCCACTTCGTTCGACCGATCGAGATACAAAAAGTTTTATCTAACCTCCACCATTTTTCTGCATGGGTTGAGATATTTTTTTCCGATCGGTTAAACGTTGTCGAAAATGTTCACTTGGCTCAGTCAGAATGTACATTTGCGATCAATAATATTTCTTTCCACAATTTTCTTTTTACGATCGTTCGAGAGGAGAGAAGAGGGGAAGTTCATTGGTAGCATAAATGCAGAACCGTGACCAGATTCTGCTCCTGCGCCAATGGCCATCACGAATTGGAGGGAGAATTTGTTATTGTCGAATAATTCGCTCATTTTTGGCTTTTGAATGAACTGTTGATTGAAAAACTCGTAGGCAATGTAATTCTCTACAACTTTAGTATAAACAATATTTTGTGCACAATCGATACTTTACAAGTAGAATTAAAATCTACAACCTTGGAGGCAATGAAATTTTCCACAATTTTGGTTCTTACCCTCTGCATATTCTAGGATCAATACTTGAATTCCTACGCCTATGCTAAAGAAAAAGAAGGGTGCAAAGTTTTTCTCTCCCCAATCATTCGATAGCTGCGTATCTTTTCATAACACAAACTTCAAATTTCTCGAATTAAAAATAAAGTTTTTCTCGCACCATCGTGAGGGTTGAGTTTCAGACCCCTTTTTCTGATCTGATAACCCCTGTAGGCCCACACTTCATTAACTGCAAATATATTTTGTTTTTTTTTAAGTTTTTTTTTATAAGCTGTTGGTACCTACAAGTTTTACAGGCTCCAAAAAAATTTTCTTATTTTCTTACTTCTAGTTATTATGAGTTTCTGAAATCGGAATTACTCTTTTTTTACTTCTCTGCAAGATATCAAAATCAGGAATTTTTTTTTTTTCACGATTTCAGAACTCTTTTTCGTTCACAGCGACTAGGACTCACTCTCAAAACTACAGAACAAGCACAGCATGGGTGTTAAGTGTTTTGTTAAAAAAAAAAGAAACGAATTTCAAGGCGTAAAATACTATGAATTGTATTTTTAAATTATTTCTAAATTTTTAAGCACGATACAAACAGCAGGAATTCGTAATTTTCCTTTAAATTTCGTTAATGTCATCGATTCGTTAACTATGCAACGAGACCGAAATACATTTTTTCCTAAATCAAATATCCTCTCTGAACAAGAGAGCCCGACAATAATGATTTCTCTGTCGATCAGGTGTGATCGTATATAATAATGATAAAAAATGAACATGAGTCATTAGAATTGTGACTCCAACGACCTACGTTCATTTTTAAATGAATGGTTCAAGAGCCTAGGTCAATACGTAAAGCTTGATACCCACAGGTCTTTAGCACAGTTGGACTGGGAATGCTCCAAAGGTAAATTCGACTGTAATGTACACGCATGGACTTTGGTCTTCAAGTACGTGCATCAATCGATGGATCACCCTACTCCCTTCCTTTCCGCAATATAATCACAAACAACCGGACGTGTTATAGTATCACCGAGTGAACGCCTCCATGAATTCAATGTAACTTGAATCTAGGACACGTGATAATTGCTCCAGGAGACAGCTAATAAACTTCATAGTGAATTTACGTCGTGGTTCATGTGTTCCAGACCAAATGTCAGATGAATGAACCACTTACACGCATTATATTTTGACACTGAAATAATTATTAATCATTTTTCAAATAGTCTTCGGAGTTTGGGATTAAATTTCTCAATGATATGTTTATTTTCAAGTACAATAAATTACTAAATCACAATTATACCGAAGAAAGTTTTTCGTGAATTGATGTCCAGAAAACAAGAGGAACGATGAGAGAGAGAGAGAGATACGAAAAGCGCTGTGAAGCATGATTGCTGGCCATCAAAAGTAATCACGAAAGTACAGATGGATATATGTTTTATTGTTACAGCATCGCGCCTTCTAAGACGAAAAATACCGTGCACCGGCCACCTAATGACCCCCCGCCGCCTATGGATACAAAAGGTTCCGACTCAAGTACGTATATCAATCACCAAAATCAACATGTCAGGATTCACTTTGTAGCAGCGATATTCGCTATACTGTTGAATATCGCTTAAGGTGTCACGATATCAATTACGGAAGATCAGTGACAGCTACATGATCTTTGCGATATCCATTGTAGACCAAAATTTACAGATGGCCAACTGGTTGACTGTCAGACTGTAAATTACCATCTCGAGCTATTTTTATTATTTTTCATACTTTTAGACACAAAGTATATGAAAAACTAGTTCTGTGCACCAATGTCAAAGGTTTTTTCTTTTTTTTTTTGCAGAGGTAAACCAAAATGAAATTTTCACTGGGATCAAAATCGTATTCGTAAACGAGACAAAAGTAGAAACATGTTCAAAAGTATTCTCATTCGTGTTATTGAAAAATGTAATTAGTAATGATTCATATACATAAAAAAAAACTCCATAGAACAATCAGACGCGATATTTGATAAAAGACAAATTACTGAAATGATGAAATCACCGAAACAATTTTGGCCCATTGACATGAAGATTTGCCCGCATAATTTCTATCTTTCATACTAGTTCTCGTTGCAATTAACGATACAAATAAACCACTCGTATAAACAGTTTTCAGAATATGAAAAATAATATTTTCTGAAATGTTTGGTTTCTTACCGAACTTTGACTATTTTTTTTTTTTTTTTTCGTCCTTTGATTATCGGTTTTAGTCGAGTTTTTTCAACGTCAAAACGAACAACTCATTTCAATCATAAAATGCTATGCCCTCCTATACCTTCTCGCGTCTTTACCACATTTATTGATTAGGCCTGATAGCCGGGCGAGCCTTATATATAGACGACCAAAAGTGTAGTCACAACTACAGCTTTCAAACGACTTTTTAGAGGTGGTATTGACTACCCTTTAAAGAAAGCGCCTATTTTTTTTTTTTTTTTTTTGAATAGTTAAAGTTGCGGTGCTCGCTCTCACTCATTTTTTATCCGGCTACTCGAAACTCAGTTCGCCAGATTTATGTATAACCGAGAGGGTTCGTGAGCCCCCGACCTTTGTGGGTCCTGGTAAATATACTAAAAACCGTGTTTATATACGTAAAACACTCGAAAAAGCAATTTTGCTTGTTCACCACCGTGCACAGTCCAATTAGTATTACGTGTTACGTATCCACACGCGAACTTCCTTAATAGACCCAACTTCGCTTGTGTATATTTCAAAATTATTCAAGGGACATGGAAAATGGAAAAATAATTAAATTACCTTGTAAACTTCGCTCCGATATAGCAATAACGTGATATCCAAATATACGATTTATCTGATCGAGTTTAAGAATCGAAATAGTAAAAAAAAAAAACGTAAAGCCTGAAAGATAAATGTCCAAAATCGTAACGTATATACAAGTGCATAAAATTTCTCGTGCAACATTTCCCGAAATACCATTCGAATGCATAAATTTCGTGTTTGATACATTCGAATGAGTGATCGTAAAAAAATAGTACGTCGAAACTCACTCAAGGCTCAACTGCCTAAAATAAAAATACATCGGCCTTCGAATATATACGTGCTGCCCCGCATGAAAAGTTCACAGCGCACGCATTATTACGAGTTCTTTCTAACTTTAAAACACTACAAAAAACTATTTTCTCTTTTTTCACATTCGCTATAGTCTAATTGGAATAGTAAATCATCGATGGATCAAGATTTTACCTTGTTCGAATTGTTTTTTGTTAAAGTGTTTTTTCAGTTTTCTCATTCCAGGAAATTGCATTATTGTAATCCCAAAGTTTTTCAATGTTTTCTTATCATTCGAAACGAAAATTGAAAAGATTCATACAACAAATAGATAAAAGCTAAAACAAACATTTTATTTCACATTTCTAAAACAGTACACGCGATTCAAACAAAGATTCATGGAACAAAAAAAAACAGCAGAAAATAACGAAAATCATAAAAAAAATTTCATAGTTTTATCGCACCGCTTGCATCAAACAATACAAAACCGAAATTGTGAAAGGCATTTGAAAATAGATTTGCGAGCGATTCGTTCTACGTCAATAAGAATAGTATGATTGTGTACTTTTGTAGCCGGTTGCAAACTCTAGAATTGTATGACAACAAAGACGTGAAAAGAGAAAGAAAGCATAGAAAAATAAAGCGAAAAGCGATGTAAGCTTTAGCTCCAAACGGTAACGCTCTTCATTCGTGGTATTTTACAGTGTGTGCATTCAATAAACTTTATCCAAGATATCGCGCATAAATGTGACAAGTACACAGTCTTTTCTCGCATTATTCAAGCGGCGCAAATGGTTTTCTTTTCTCTTAACGTCGCTCGCGTTATCAAGACCATTTTCCGACTCTTATGCTCGTTTGAAAAAAAAAAAAAAAAAAAAAAACATCGTCTACGACGATTAAGGTCAATACTTTTATTGCGCCCTAGGTATAAAATCAACGCTCAAGTGAATAAATAGAACTGTCGGAGTGGCTGAAGAAAAACGCTGTCGCGTGTCAGCAAAGTTGTGGTCTTAAAACTTCCCTACAAAAATTAATTACATCAATTTTTTTATTATGAAATCCTGTTGTTTGCATCATTTGTTCGCCTTCTATAAAATCGTCGAATAGAACTCTCGAAACAAATTACAAAAGTAAAAATAAATCAATTTTTCTATTCAGTTCAATTTTTTAGACTCATCTATCAAGATTTGGTTGCTTCAATGCTTATATAGATATTCACTCTATAAAGAGTCAAATGTATTAGTAATAATTGGTCATGAATGTTTTCATGCAACTAATTTCAAAGATATTATTTTTTGGTTTTATAAACGTAGTTTATTTCATTTCATTTTCTGTATACATGTTTTAAGTAATAAACATCCTTATCGAACTTATACAATATTTTTTTTTTTCTTTGTTTATTTGGCTTGTCATCTAGTGATGAGTCTCACCAATTAACTATATTTTAAATGTAAATTTATTTTTGCTTATTGTGCATATATATAGTTTTTATTATTGTGCATATATATAGTTTTTATTATTTCAAAGATATTATATTAGTTACGGGTGGTCTACGGATAATTAGTCAACCTGAAACCTGCTAGAAATCTCTATGCGTTCGTTGTACGCGATTGCTAGTAATTTTTTATCCAACGATGGTCAAATAGCATAGTTAAATATCCGAAACTAAATTACGAGGAGTTGAACTGTGTATATATCGTGATAAATGAAAGAAAAAGGGAGAAGAGAGAGAGAGAGAGAGAGAAGAAGAGTAAGAGGGAGCCTGATGGAACAACTTGGATCGAAGCCAGAATAACGTGCTAGTCCGTGCCAGAATTCGGTAGGCAGAATCGACCCTGCGATCACCCAAAAAATACGGCAGCCGCTTTTCTTCGTCCTTCTTCTTATAGGAATAGTAGCAATGGTTATTTACGAAGTAACAACTCTAAGAAAGAAGTATTCACACCAGAATGGTCTATCATTTTTCAGCAATGCGCTGGACGATTGAGAATTCGTAAACAGTTTTTATTCAACAATCGTTAATGTTGCTTTCAGTAATAACTTTTATTTGCTATTCACTGTTCCTCATTCAAGACTTCTCCGATAATCTAATAAACCGAAAGTACAATAACTAAACGTGACAATATTTCGAGCCAAGCTGAAGATAACAAATTTTATGAGTATCAATGAATGTTCTCCAAGTGATTTTCGAACTAGTCGAATACCAGAACCATTCAGTCTACTCATTTTTATGTGAAACAGACAATTCGCCGTCTTTTTTGGACTAAGTCAATTCTATTGTAACTGAAACTGGTCTATCCGAAGAATATATTTGTCTCTGGACAGACATTGAAGAAAGTTTTGGAAGGTAGGGAAGTCAGTAGCAATAAAAAAAATGTCGTCTTGTTGCCAGTAATGTGAGCCTACGTATCAAGTTACGAGATGCTTTGAAAGCTTTTTTCTCCCTGTTCGAAAAAGTGACTTTACGTAAGCTTTTCTACACGGATCACATTTCCATGGAATGTGATACTTCTACATTTAAAATCGAGAAGCTTCTTGTCAAAATTCTGTTACTTGACTATTTATTCCGAACTCAACAAGCTTTGATTTTATGAATTTATGAAATTCGAAAAAAAAAAAATGTAAAAATCTCTCACATTCATTTCTTCAAAGTATCTTTTTTTTTAATCCAACATTCCTCGAAATAAATATAGCTCATACGTTTTGTTCATTTCCAGTACAAATATCAAGCTAACAAAAAATAAATCAATTTTCTTCAATTCAACGGTTGAAAATAATCATTTTCTACAATAGCATCAACTCCCATTGGAAGTACAAATATTCCATGGAATTCCATTGCAAGTGCAGTATTCCGTTATGAAAAACGTTAGTATAAAACATCGTAACCGGAACGGAGTTCACTCTAGCCAATTCATCAAGGTTACAAGCATGCACGGATTGCCTTCCGGATTGCACATGGAAAAAGCACAGAATAAGCTGAACCCTGATACGATTGAGGGCATTTCTTTTTGTCTGTAAATGACGTTATTTCTGTGTTTCCCTTCGATCAAACCAAGAAATGGGATTTCATTATCAGCAGACACTGGATTTTCACCATCACATCTTTTCTCTCCAGAATATATTTCGATAAAAAAATTGAACAGGAACACAATTGCAGAAAACTTTTTCATTTATATATATTTTAGCACATAAATTTCAATATCCGTGATAACGGAGTCGTAGAAATGCTCTCGTACAAATGTATCGCCATTTTCATCGCTCGTTTTGCCCTATTCTTCAATCATTCACGCAACATATACTCATAACAACGTAATGGAAAACGATAATTGCCTTTAGCCACATCCATTAAACATAAGTTTAATGAATAAGTAACAGCCATATACGCGTGTTTTTACTCAGCCACTGTGAACCAGACGACGACCGTTACGAGGCGCTTTTGTCGGGCGCCTCGAGTTCACCGACACTCGAATAACGAATCGATTCTTTTTTCACAACACCTCTTCTATACCAACCCTGCTATCGTCGTATACCGACTTGACTTTATAGCCTACTCGGGAGTCACGACACTTTCGATCTTGTTAATTTAAATGCATGTGCGCTTCTATTTACAGTTTTTTGCATACCCTCTTGATCCAGTTTGCCGAAAGAACTTTCTTTAACTACTATTTGGCTTTGAGGATTTGAGGATTTAACCAACTCCGAGACAAAATCTGTATACTTCGGACCGAAAAACCAAAAGAAAATTCTAATCGAAAAATTTTGGTTTTTCTTTCCAAATTAAAAATTGTATGAGATTTGTTTCCGACCGTGTAACCTCCCGGAAAAATACTGTACAGCCGCTCTGTTTTTTTTAATTAATCCCAACAATTTTTTTTTTTTTGCAATACATTCAAAATGAAAGACCCAACGGAATATGGAATTGTTCCATAATTCGGTTGAAAAAATTGATAAAATAAACCACTATTTTACTTGCTCTACAGTGGTGCAACCCCTTGATTTGAATATGAGAGTTCTCTTGTGTCTTATTTATTTTTTAGACAAGAGCAAAGCACACGAATTACAGAAGCTCCAATAAGACATGAATAAGCTTTCTAAGCGATTCTCAGTAAAATTCTTGCTCGATGTCACTACTTTCCAAAAAAATTAACACATAAATTGCGAAGATTGATGAGATTGCAAAATTCTGAAGCGAAAACTCCTTATTCATTATTGATGATGAGATATTGTTGATGAGATATCAAATAGTTGGAGATGGCCACATCCAGTGCGCTGATAAGAGGTAGCAGGAGTATAGCAAGTGTCCATGGCGATAACGCCTATCCATTCTGAGAGAAATGCTTGAGCCTTACTCTTCTTTTTTCATTACAGCGTTCTAAATTGGCAATTGCTGTACACATCGCAATGTTCAAATATCTAAAATTTAGGAATTTAGTAAATTTGATTCGAAAATTAGAATGTTCTTGCCACGCAGCGATCGAGTTTCATTCAATCTTTCGGGTGGTTCCGAAGCTAAGAAACGTCATCTCATAATGGTTTACATTGTTTAAAAATTGTTCTTTTCCTTGGTAATCACATTGAAAAAAGGAAATCAAAATTTCGAATGAAAAATATACGACGGTGTACGTTTCAATAGATTGTTTTGAATTCTGCGCCTGATTCGAGATTTTTTAATCGGTTGGCATACCATTGATAGAGAAAAAAGCGATATTTTCTCCGGTAGCTGCTCATGAGTATATCGCCTGTACACGTCGTACTTATGTACATACGTTATGAATAATAACGATGAACGAAATTAGACGTAACAACAATACATAATGACTATAGAGATGACGGAATGTGTTTTGTGTTTGGTAGGAATGCGACGTAGTTATGATGTTTCCGAGTGGCGCGAGCGATGAAACGTTAATGTGGCTACTCGGACGACTAAGAGCTGGAACCCCGGGCCTCGTTGTTCACGTGCGTCAACATACATCATCCGACAGTTATGGGTTTTATCTTACAGCCCCATTTCCCATGTAAGCTTAAACAATAAAGAAGCCGCTTAATTAAAAGCTCGTCAAGGCCAATTTGAATAATGAACTTTTGGTATGTTCAAAAGCCTTCTTAAAGCTGCGGAGGAGGTTCATTTGCCAAAAGTTTTGCGCGAAGAATTCGGTGGCGGGCTAAAGGAATTCGTAGGTTCCGAAGCAAGCTGCTTCGAGGGAAGTGACGACGAGACCAGATTCTTTACGACCCAAGAACGCCAGTCCTTGGTACTTCATCTTCTTCACACCCTGCGAGCAACTTCACACGATCTCTCTAGTCTTCCTGGTCTTAAACTCGTCGAGGGACAGGCGATTATTCCTAAATGTATCTCAGCAGGAATTATATCACAGGTAAACGAAGAATGTCAATTTTTCAGGATTAGCAAATCCGGCTGGCGATTCAAAGAATTGCTGTCAAATTTTTGAGAAATCTTGTCTCTCGCAAGCGTCATTGAGCTTTTGAATCAAAATACCAAAATACGTGACGAGGCAGAGAAATTCAATGAAGCATTAAAAATATGTTCTTTTCAAATGTCACGAGTTCGCGGCGGCGTCAAAATGTTTCGTTGACACTGAAAATAACGAATATTCATTTTTTCAACGAAGAAAAACTAATCCGACTGCCCTAACGCTACGTACGCGGTTCACCATCGCCATTACCAAAGCTCATTCACTGCTGAACGTTCGAACGAACACAATTTTTACAGGTATTTCCTTTGCACGAACTGCCAGCCTTGGAGAAATTACAGAGAAGCTGGGTCCGTGCTTTTTTATCGCCACAACCTCTCGACGACATTTGCAATTATTTCGGTGTTAAGATCACCATGTATTTCGCTTGGCTTGGACACTATACCACCGCCCTCGTCGTTCCAGCAGTAGTGGGTGTCATATACTGGGTAAGCATATTTTTCTTTTTTCCAATATCATCGTCCCGTTTATCCTCTTAGGTTTTTGCTTACCCTTTCCCTTTCACCTCGCTTCACTAGATTTTCCACTGTTTCTAAAAACATCGCGACTCTCGCCTACAGCTACGTTTTTCTTGCGTATAACTTGAAAGAACGAACGTGCCACATACCGTGCGCGTATTTATAAATTATATGAAATGAAATAGAAAAATGATAAAAATGATTTCAAGAGCTCATTTCATCTCTTTTCGATCTTATTCTTCCTAATTCAATTTCCTTTCATATACTCGACCAGTAAAATCTTAGTTCACACTTGATTCAACCGTTGGTTCGAACAGGTCGGCATCATAGGTAGGAACCAGGCGGTGGAAGACGTGGCCTACGTTCTATTTTCTATTTTCAACGTAATATGGGCAACGGCTTACCTCGAAACTTGGAAAAGAAGAGGAGCAGAACTTGCGTACAGATGGGGTACCCTTGATCAGAGAGATGATTTATTGGTTGAACCGCGACCTCTTTTCGTGGTAAGCCTCTTCGACTTTCCTCGAAGAAGGGAGCTTTATTGTGCTCCCATTCGAACACCGAAAAGCTTGATTCTTACGTTATCATGTTGGACATGTTGGAGCGTTGGATACAACGCTCAATCTCTATTAGATAAAATTAGTTCAGCACAAAATGATGACGCCGAATCTTTCGAAAATTGCAGGGAACTTTGCAAATATCACCTGTAACGGGACGATTGGAACCCACGTATCCAAACTGGGCGCGGAACATAACTCGTTACTGTTTAACTGTACCTGTTATCGGAGTATCGCTTTTCTTCGTCTTCGTCGTCATGATTCTCAGCTTTCAAATTCAGGTCTCTATATTTATCATATTCGTTCCTTAATTATTAAATTTAGCCATACATTTATTATTTCGATTACCTTCCTTACACAGAGAAAAAAAAATGGTTGATTCAATAAAAATTGATGTTATTGGAAGAGTTTTGTTAATTGAAATGCACATTTCTTTGGCAGAATGAACGTGCAGTCTGATAAAAAATTTATGTGTTCGTTCAATGGTTTATGACATTATGATGATCATATATTTTATTGGCACTCCGTAATGAGGGATTTTGTTGTTCCAATAACTTTTTTTTCTCAGTGTATTAGGAAAATCGCAAATTGAAAGAAACTGTCAAAACTTTCTTTTTTAATATTTTTTTAATTTTTTATAGCTCAGCAATTATAATCACGAATTAATGAAATGTTCAGAAAGAAAAAACATACCGATCGATCTCTTCAAATTGAAAAAAAAAATATTAGTCTCATAAGTAGATGGAAAATAAAAACTGAAATAAAATCAAAAAAAGTTCTCTCGTTGGTTACAACGACTCATGAAATTTCGAGTCAAATAAAGAGTTCTCGAAGTGGCTGATTAAGCGTGAAACGATTTTTGTAAAAGTGACTCCATAAAACGATTACAAATGATTATTTCTATACGAATGATTCAATGATTCGTATATATTTATTCAAATTGAGCCCGAGAATTCGTTCTTCGATCACTAGCCCTCGATTCTTCAAAGAGATGCCCCTGCATAGTTTCAATTTATCGAAACATTTATATAATGAAAAAAAAAAAGAGATCAATATGTAACGAATTAAAAGAAAAGACACGAGGAGAAAATACTGGTGCATTGAATTGATGCCAAATGTGATACAGGATTGGTGGGATGCTCGTCTCGAAGCTGCAGGCTACGGTTTTTGGTTGAGCTACGTGCCAAAAGTTTTGCTTGCCGTTGTTATCGCGCTCATGGACGAGGCTTACTTCAAGATTGCCGTTTGGTTGAACGACGCAGGTAATCCAATGTTGAACAATTATATTTCAATCGCTAAACTCTTGTTGTACATAACCAATCGATATGACACAAAAATTCATTATTTATCGCTACTTTTCTCGCTACACTCACTTCGCATTGTAACTATATTGAGATGTTTCACGGTTCAAGACGATTTTTCGTCGAGGCTGAACAAATTTCGAAACATTTTTTATTTAATTTTTTTTTGTTATGAATCTCAAGATCGTTTCATAATTATCGGTTTCATTTCGTATTCTCACAAATCGATGAGTAAAAATTAGTCTAAAGAGACAAAACTTGTAGAAGAAAAATAAATCCTGACTTATTGTAACACGACGATGACAAAGATTCTTAAGGAGTTGCTAAACAAGAGTCAAACCATTTACTTCAAAATTGCACACTATATTCTTTCACATTTACTGGATGTGGGATTCAAATTTTAAATCGATCGTCTATATTACTGTTTTCGGGAGATTAAATACAAAAAAAAAACAATTTTGCCGAAGGCATCTGCCGTCGGTCATTTTGGTGAACGACAGTTTAACGAATGGAATATCGAAAAAGAATGATGATAAACTTGTTGAAAAATTGTCAAACCACTGAGCATACAGTTACAATTCTGATGTCCAAAGACTCCTCTTGATACATCGTCTTCATGGTTTTTTGAAAATTTTCGAAAAAGTCAAGCTCATTAATCATGATGTTTCGATCGATGAAATATTCGATAATTCAGGTTATGTACTTTCGTTGAACCCTTCAATTAAAGAAGAATGATACATTCTTTGAGAAACTCAATATTGAATGATTGAAAGATCAACAGATCTCTCAATATTAGAAATCAATTTTTGGACGATGAAGATTATAATTTTGGATAGCAGAATCATAAAAATTGTTGATCCTCAATCGTCGATTCGCCTAGAGGCCGTGCAACATCTCTTGAATAAAAGTTTCTCGAGCCACGCTAATTGAACATTATTACATGCACAACTTTTCAAACTCTATTAAAAATTTAATTGAAATTAAACATTCGCAATTTCTAGAAACATTTGTATTACGCGAGATTTACGGAACATACGGCGATGTATGTTTTGTGTTTCCTGTATAAATTCAATGTATTTTGGAAATTAACTACGAAACAATGAAACTTGCCACGAGAAAAAGCGTTTCTGCATATTATTTGCTCCATCTCTCAACATCTTCTCTCTATCTTCCCGCCATTATTAGATATTCCATCGATATTATATGAATATACGACGTATTATATTAATGAAATACTCTATATGCACGATTAGACGACACAATATAGCCAAATTTATATATTACATTCTTGACTATTATATCATTATTATTTCACTCCGATAAAAACAAAATAGATTTGCCGATGTAATAGAGAAAGTACAAGAAATACAAACTGGAATTTTGACAGATGCGCAAAAGCTGTGAATTCGTATTGTTCCAAATGAAAAGAAAATTGCCAAAATTTTTTTGTGACTCAGCATAAAAATAATACCGCTACGTTTTTCGCGCATTCGGAGATATTCAGAAGCTTGAATTTCTTGTTGTAAATTTTTTTTTTCCATTCTTCGTGAAAAAAAAAAAAAAACTAAAAAAAAAATGTATTCACTCAAAAGTAATTCGGTTTAGATATAGAATCTATGATTTTATTTATGTTGGACGCAGAAAACTATCGTCTCGACACCGAGTACGAGAACCATCTGATCTGCAAGGTGGCACTGGTAATAATGAAAACGTATAATATACATTATCCAAACCGAATATTTGACCATTGAAATATTTGAAAAACAAACCTTGAGATGAGCAAGGTACTACACGGGTCATCCGTCAATACATCGTTCGATTTTTCGTTTCTACAAAAAAAGAAAAAAAAAAACAAACAAACAAAATTAATTACAGTTGCAAAATTCGCTTTTCCGACCGAGAACTCTTCAATTCTTTGCGTAAAAAAAGTTCGTGATTAAAAATGATAGTTCTATTATAATAGTAGAAACGATGCGTAGGAGACACTGAAGCCCGATTTTACATCATACACAATAGCTTTGATTTGTCTCTATGCTTGCATGAACAATTTTCCTTCTTCCTTCTTTTCAACCCTTCTTTTATATAATTTTTGATTTTGTTACGATTTAGTCTACCTAATCGATAACAATGATGCCTTTTCGAGGAGGACAGACGACACGTTTGGAAAACTATTCGACTCGTGATCCACATTCATTATTTGGTTTAGAACCTTATAACATACACGGCACTTGATTCCCTGATACGATTTTTTTGACAACTCTCCCCACCCCCAATCAAATTAGAAGCCTCCCTTATATTATGGAGGCTGAATCGATTGCTTGCTTCATTTCTGTATCACTTCTTTTCATTGAACCCTTGTGAAATCTTTATTTCATTCTTCTATTCGTTATAGAAAAATTCGAAAAATCATATTTTCAACTCAATCAACAACAAATATGTTGAATGAGGTGACAAAAAAAAATCGTTAAGAGCAATGTACGTGCTCGATTAACGTCGATGGAAAATAAAATACGATCGATTGATCGCTCAATATTTCATTATTTATTATGAATACACTGAGAAAAAAAAATTCTCTTGATCGAAACAAATTTCGTTTCTCTCAAACAAAATATTAAGCTCGATATGGAAAACAAAATATCTCTGTGATACGACAAAATAATTAGTAAATGCTGACACAAGTTATTGATTGGACCACGAGGCTTTGAGGCAACAAAAGATCAGCCAAGTGAACTGATTCATTTATTCATTCGAAAGATCACCGATTAGTCAATTTGATAATTGTGGTTCAAACGATTATTTATTGAAACAACTGGAAAGTGTATGCGTAAGCAACTAAATAATACCAGTTGTTCGAACGAAATGACTTGGCTTCAGCGATCTGGTTGATTCATTTATAAGAATTTTTTTCATAATTTAGTGAAATAATATCGTTGTATCTAGAAAAATTTCATCCAACTAAATGAAATTAGTTGAACAAACAAATTTTTTCTCAGTGTATGAGAGGCAACAACTTTCAGTAGTACTTTTTTTTCTCTGAATGGCATTTTCGATTGGTAGCTTTATTCCACTTTTATTAAATATCCGTAGATTGATCTGTACATAGATATTGAGCGAAGCATGCCTCGCTATTTACTAGTTCAAAAAATCAGCACGCGTGCCTTTTATAAAAAGAGACAAACCTAAGAATACTTCTAACTATTCCGTCGTTTTCAGTTTCAGTTCGTCAACTCCTTTCTCTCGCTGTTCTACATCGCATTTTATCTTCAAGATCAAGAAAGACTTAAAGAGGTGAGTCACTTTTATTCACTAATCTCCTAGAAGAAAAAAAAACATCGTTAAAAAACATGGCTTTTTTTCGACAGCAACTAGCAGCACTTTTGATAGCCCGTCAAGTGATCAGCAATCTGAAGGAATCGGCCATACCGTATCTGATCGAGCAGCTCCGATTGGCAAGACTGAGCTTCGAGCTTTTTGGTGCACTGAGTCCGAGCGAGGCGAGACCAGCCCCGGGCGAAGATTCGTCGCTTCCGGCGGGTGATCAAACAGATTCGAACGGCGGTGAGGAAAATGGAAAAAACGATGAGAAGGATGACAATGGAGGTGGGACGGACGGTGCCAAAGGAATAAAACAACCGCGAAACGTCAGCCAAGCTGAACTCGAAAGTTCACTCTACAGAGTAGGACACCCTGCTAATTCTCTACTTAGTGACGTTACTTTCAAGGTTTGGTCTAGATTTCGCGGTTCCTCATTTCTTTTTGTATCATTATTATTATTTGTTTATTAATTATTTTATTGTATTACACTTTATGTTTTCTGATTATCGTATTATCATTATCATGGTTAGCAACAGCATTATTCTTATCACTACAAACTACAAAAGATCCTGCAATGCTGAGGAAGAACCGTACTGAAGTAAATTTTTTTATTAATTTTGCCATTATACGACTGTATGAAACTAAATAATTTCAATCGACTTGAGTTTCATTTTCATTCTCTTACAAATATGCCGCCTTTTTGCAAAATAAAACTTTGCTCACTCACGTGGAAATTACCAGGTGAGAGCATATGCCGCCGCCCACAAAAAACCCAGCACATTCCACCTGGCTGCCTTCAAATCCCGTCTCAATTTTAAAGAAAATCATACGGTTCTCCCTCTCGACCACGGAAACACCAACACATGCACCACCTGCAACATACATAAAAGCGATCGATAACTTGGTTGAGCAAAAAAAAAGAAAAAAAAAAAAAAAAAAGCGTAATCCACAAAGTTCCTTCAACGTCAGAAAACAATTTCACAACCGTTCGTATTTACCCCTACCTTGATTTTCCTCTCGTCATATTATATGTTGTCTTGTGTTCGTGACCGTTTCACTCGTCGACAAAATCATTTTTTAACCATTATTTTTCACATTATATTCCGTCTCCTCCATCAATTGGTATCCATCGTCGAAGCGCAGATATCAATGAAAAAGAAGGTAATGTTTTACATGGGTCCACCAATATACATAAACCAATAATCCAATTCAAATTTCTTACTCTTCAATATTCGAACGGAAACTCGAACTCTTACTCGTTGATCCACGATTCACAAAATGCTCAACGCATATTCTGTCACTTCTTTCTTTTGCTTCTTCTTCTTCTTCTTCTCCTTCTTCTTTGAAATATTGATGTGTTCACAAAGGATTCTCTGTATGGATGTGCGTGTTTGTGAAGTTGAATTTTTGTTTTGTTTTTACTAATCCTTCTGTCCATCTATAATTTCATCATTTTTCGTTACGCAGTACGACGGTGCATTTTCTGAACATCTGGAGATGCTCTCTCAGTTGGGTTACGTTTGCCTATTTTCCTCGGCATTTCCTCTCGCTGCTCTCGCCGCACTGCTCGGAAATCTTCTCGAACTACGCGGCGATGCTTTTAAACTCTGTTTCGTACTTCAACGACCTTTCGGACGACGAGTCTCGAGCATTGGAACTTGGCAAGTACGAAAAATAAAATAAAGACTATTTTTCTTTTTCAATTCCTGAATCAGATTCGTCGAAAAATTACAGGACAAATGATTGTTTATCGTTTGATGCCAAAATCAGGCCACGTCCATGTCGCATTTCAAACATTTTATTAGTCAAGCAGCTTGATTACTGTCAGTTTCGATGAAAAAAAAAAGTCGAAGGTTCAGTGTTTTGTACGAAAAAAAATTTCTGCTCAGAACGCAATGGAAGCTATGGGTCTGGTGGCGATACTTGTGAACTGTGCCCTTATCGCCCTAAGCGGACAAGTACAACGAATGTTCCCGGAAATGTCAGCGACCCAAACGATTCTTTTAATCGTCGCTCTCGAGCACATTATGCTCGCTATACGTTTCGTCATCATTTGTGCTATTCCGGATATACCTAATTGGGTTGCTACGGAAATGGCGAAAGTGGAATTTCTTCGACGTGAAGCTGTTAGAAGACTCTCGTCGACTCCGTCCCCTGAACAACAACCACCAACTGTTATAGGTGAGCGTCAAGATCTCTAAACCATATATATGTGTCATGAAGAATTGAATCAAATATTGTTATACGTTTATTATCGACTGAGAAATCTGCAGAATTTGAAAATCTTTCGAAAAACTGAAGACGGAGCTTCTTTCATAATCTTGAGAAAGCATTCGGTATAACTGACGCACTAAAACCATTTCGTCCCGGGCGAAATTTCATTTTGCCCATTTTAACCCAAATTTATCCATTTTTAGTACGAAATATAATGACTTTCATATACAAAAATAATCTTAGATTCACATTCTAAAAGGATTCAAGAGTATTTATGAATTTTTTTAAATTTTTCAAAGCGCTTATGACACGCTAAAAACTGCACGTGGAAATGTTCGTCCCAGTGCAACGGTTGAACTAGTGAAATGAACTTCTAATGAACTTCTTTTTAATCATAGAATATTTGAAACCAAATCATTACATTTGATAAAAATTTGTTGTTGCTAGTTCTTGAATTAACAATATTTTCCAAATTCCGAAATTCCAAACACGAATATTTCATATCTGCAGTAGCAAATCAATCGCGTTTCTCTATTATCGGATTCCGTCGTCATTCCTGTCTTTCCACCCCATTAACTCGACTCGAACTCAGGGAGGTTCGTGGTACATCCAGCAGACGGTGAAGGCGAGGAGGATCCTGAAAATCGAAGTGCCTCAGAAGTGCCCGGTGATGCGTTGACCACCGAAGGAAATAACATCGAAATATCATCAGCGCTTCCCAGTCAAGTTGGAACTCCGACTTTGGTATCGAGAACCCAAACACCTAGTTCTCCGCCGACACCAAGCGGGGTCACCGTGCCTCGGATCGCAGAGACTCCACCGGCTCCTGATACTCCTGGTAGCGTTAATAGCGTCACCGAAAGTGCTAGCCCATTTTTGAGTGGTTACAATATTGGCAGCACACGAGATATTCACAATACTCCGAGATGTTCAATCCCCGGAGGGGAGAAAGGTTCGTTTTACCTTTTCGTTGATATTCGAAGTAGAGAACGTTCGAAAAATGTTCTCAAACAAAAAATTTTGATGTTGAAAACTACTACTGTATGAGTCGATCTGATGATGTTGAAATTGGAAATGCGGGATATAAAATCCGGGTAGGACAGATTGGGTTAACAGTTTTCAACTGCTGGAAACCGGATCATTCGAAAAACGGATGTCATTCTATTCAGCGTGTTGAATTCCGACTTTTTGATAATGAATTATTCAACATATATGAATCCAAATCGAAAATTGATAATTTCTTTACTATTCAAAAATCATTGCCCGTTGCCGAGTCTTGAAAGTAGGCTTATTTTTTAATGGAACTGTCTCGACTCTTTAAATTTGATTTTCAACAACTTATTCTTCAGGACACAACTGTCATTCTCGAATCCTGGAAGCCGTAACTTTTGGATCCTAGATTCAAACATAAGTTGATAATCTTTGCAGCTAACAAAGATGTCTTTGGGTGCAATAACTTTACTGACAAATTGGTTCGCATGCAGGAAGACGATCGAGAGACTGGTTAACGAGCGATCATGAATCATCACCGGGTGTCGATCAGTACAGTCATCATCTGACGATCGGACCTCATGGAGGAGTCGACTGGGTCAGAAAACTTGGCCTCGATGGTTCCGGCCGGAAAGCTAGTGACTCCGAAATCGGTGGCACTGGTACCGGGAGCAGTAGCGGCGACGAACTGACTCTACATCGATCGACCGATTGTATCGCCTCAAAAGATCTCGCCTCTTCATCGGATAGCGATTTACTTCGGTATGTATCCGGTTGGAAATCATAAAAAATAATGTGACTGAAGTCACGATGTTTTCATATGGAGAAGCAATGCATTCATAATTGCTCTAATTGTCCGTAATTAAAAACCATTTTCATTGATCATTGAATTCAATAGTAACAAGTTTGATGGGACCGTCAAATCAACATTTTCATAGAAATACTAAATTTTAATGGCTAATAATTTTGATGATAATAATGGTGAAGCACTAAATCGCATTGAAATGTGCCAATGAACTGGATCAAATTACTACATGAAGCGTGGAAAAAACAACAACTGCTTAAAGCAATTTTTTTCCCTAATTTCGTAGTAGGATTTTCGATATGGACAACGAAATCTCATCCGAAATGGATACATATTTGATTGGCAATCATTACGTGTATTTAATTATTGTTTTTTGGTGAAGAAAAAAAAGAGTGTCGCAGCTCTCACTGGCCTCGATACAAACTTCATCCCCAGGCCCTTTCTGTAAACTGTCACCTCGGCAAGTAGCAACACTGGAGATCACTCATGGAGAACCCCAAGTACTCAACCAACGATCCATCATTAGTTGAAATGTTGTCTTTCCACTCTAAAATGCAAATGAAAAAACCTCGAACCTCTATCCATCTCTCAACTCAATCTTTTATGATGATTGAGTGATCGATTTTCAGTGTTGCCAACGAGTGTTGACGCCGTAATAATATTGGAATTCATTCCTTCGCGCTTTTGCGGCTGTTGGCAATTTAACCAGAGTTTTTTATTTCAACTGCTGTTTCAAGAATACCATCCTGATAATATCAATGATGTTGAGTTTCCGATGAATCGATAAAAAGTTTATTTTTATTTTTAACTAATGAAATGAGTAAATAGACTATCAGTCTTTTCATTATATTCCAGATCCGCACCACCTTGGACAATGGCTCACAAGAATCAAAAGTTTCGTTTCTCGCCAGAAAAAGAAAGAGTCCGTGAACGGGAGAAAGAAAAAGAAAAACAATTGCAACAGCAGCAGCAGCAACAACAGCAACAACAGCAACAGCAACAACAGCAGCATCAACATCACCTTCATCTCCAGCAGAGGGATCATCAAGATCGACGTTCCTCAGGGCTCGAAGCAAGTGGAGGTGGGCTCTCGGACTCGAGTCGAACGATCTCGAGTCAAGAGGATGAGAAATCAATCAAGGAAGAACGCGAAGCCAAAAAGACTCGGGTCAAGCAGAGTCTTATGAAGAGAGCTCGTTCGGTAGCGATATTCTCGTTGAAATTGAAAGAGAGAAGGGCTCGCGAAGCCGAGGTCAAAGCAAAAGAGGCGGAAAGGGAAGCGAGGTGGCAACAACCCCAATCTTGCGTTGGTGGTGAACTCTCGTGTATACCAATCGAAAAGCTCATATCGGTCGACGACATTGCCGCTATGGAGAGTCGCAGCAGAATGAATCATTGAACTTCTCATGCCTTTCTTAGTTCATCTCTAATCTCTTTCTCTCATTCTCTATCTCCTAGTCCCAAATATATTCGTACGTAAATATACTTAGAATGTATGTTGAGCGGTATCTTTAGTACGGATTCTATAAACATGAGTTCACGGAAGACAAGTTACTTCTATAAAACGGCAGCTGGATTTTTAGTCAATTAAAATTAATTCTCGCGAAGAAACTATTGAGAAAATCTAGGTGTCAGTAGCGAGTATCTGTCAATTTGAAAATTAGTTCTGAAGGCAGAGAGAGAGAGAGGGATCGTTGGAACTCGTAGATAAATTCAATATGGATTTGGGACGAAATGAAAAGCCTCGGTAAGCTTTATCAAATCAGACTTGATAAAATATTTTTCGTCAAATCCAGCTGTGAAATTCCATTTCATTTTCTCGCCCTGATGACAAGGTGATTATAATCGAATTTTTTTGTCAATACCCGAAATGTTACTACCAGTGTCGATTCACCTCAAACGCTTTGAAATTCGTTGCAGATTCATTATTTTTTCAAACATGGACGGGCTGTGATATCCAACTTGGAAGTAGCAACGGATTTTTTCTCATTGAATTATCATTTTCTTAAGAAACTAGTGAAATGAAATTAAGAAATGAGTGCTCTTTAACTTGCTTCGAACGTACAGTCGGAGAGCGCAATGCAATATTGAATACAAAAAACAAACGGTTCGGTCGGAATCAACAAAAAAAAACCGGATCCTTTAGACGGGTTATTGCGACGCACAAAATTATACAAGAGTTAGATCAATAAGAAGAGAAAGAGAGGAAGAGAGGAGAAGGAGTGAAACGTCCATATGTAAGCTACCCTGCCAAACTGATGTTAGCCCTATCGCCATCCAAGAATCTCGGTCGATCATGAAATACAGCTCTCCCAAGGAATTTCATTGAATAAGGAATTGCTCGAGCTTATTTATAGCCTTTCTTTTTCTTAGCTTGTTCATAATTTCTTGGCAAATGTTGATTTTTATTTTTCTCGAGTTTCAAGCCGATGATAATCTTGGGTATGAACGAAATGTACAAAGCAAACTATTAAACGACCCTCGTCCAAATGAGCTTCAATATTTTTAAGTTGTCCATCAATTCTAAGAACGACGTAATCAACTGGAACGGACGAACCAAACGATCGCCTTTACAAATGTGTAATGTGTTATGAACATAATTGTGACAGCGACAGGTATTTAGGAATGAAGATTACGAAAATTCTAGTTCATTCGGAAAAAAAAATCGATACGTAGCGAAACTCACACCTAGAAATGATGTAGATAATATAATATATCAGAGGCATAGAATAAATTTGCATACTTCCTAGGGAGAAAAGCACACATTTTTGTAAAGTACTGAACAAATTTCAATTGACAAGAACGCATAGATTCTAAAAAAAAATAACTTCTCAAACGAGCGACAAAGAGAGAGAGAGAGAGAGAGAGAGAGAGAGAGAGAGAGAGAGAGAGAGAAGGAGGGAGGAGAGTGTGAGAGAAAACACCGAACTAAGATTATGAGCCAGATAAATACGTAAATAATCATTGTTACAGTTGTTGTTGATGCTGAAGATGTAAGTTGTTAAACGCTGCTATTGTTGATTAGATGAACAGGTGAGATCGAGATCGATGATTGAATAGTATATAGCGACTATTAATGCTACCGCTAACACTAATTGACCGTGAAGTACCTGACGAATTCGCGGATAAACGAGCTGCGCAGAAACCCAAACGAAAACATCTTCCTTTTGTCATTTCCTCTGACAACAAAATATTGTTCTCACCGTCATCAATACTTACTTATGAAATTTGCGGTATCATATTTCGGTTTCATTTGGCCATTTCATATTTTTATCAACACGATTCATAATCGTGATCAATTTTGAATTCATAAAAAACCTATATTTACGAAAAATCTATAGTTCCAAAAATATATTTATTTTTCAGTCATGAGTCCGAACGAAACTAAGGGACACTGATTATAATTCACAATTTTTATACAACTATTTTTCGTACCACATTTGTTTTCGCAACGAGTTCAAGTTGGAGACTAGAAAGAATGATCCGTATAAACTATTTTGCAATTTCATCCATTTATTCATCCTGAATCCCATTTTAATGTCAAAAATCGATGAACGAACAATTTATTTTAAAATTTCAGTTGATTCCATCGTGACTAAATCAAATTCAACGAAACGTACTACGCAATTAGAGCATTCAAATTTGGGCTATCGAGTTCAGTTCTGTCTGCAAGAATTCCGAACGATAAGTGATATTTTTTCATAGCTAGAGCGTTCTGTAAATAAAACATGATTATAAGTATGTAAAGATTGTGACACGGTAAATTAGATAGCGGTCTAAAAAAAAAAACCTTGCTTCGAAGAATGTGTTGAGTTTATATTGCATCCGTAAAGCTTCGTTTTTCTAAATAGAATTTTATTGATTTCGTGAAGCCAATGAACTATCAAAGTTCGATTTCATTGAACTTGAGTTGGAAAAAAAAAAAAAAAAACACTCATGAAAAATTGATTGAAACGTTTTTATTTACTGTAATATGTGTTGTACGCGGAAAATAGGTAGATGATAATTGCTGACGTTGCTACTGCGATACCCATTAACGTAAGTAAAAAGTACGTGACGACGAGTAAGAGAGAGTCCTGAAAATGTTGTCTAAGCCCATAACTATAACGATGATAATGATAATAATAATAAGTAATACGTGTTTGTTAGATGTTTTGTATAAAACAGAGAAACGAGCAAATAGATGAAAAAAAAATCTACATGGCGTGATGCTCTGGGTATTTTATTTCCGAAAGAGCAACAAGCATTCCGGAAAACTATTCACCATGCATGATCTCTTCATTCTTTGCAATTAAATCATGGGGACTATCGCCTTCGATTCAGTTTTTTATAGCACAAAACGAGAAATAGTTCTTTCTTTCGAAAACATTTTTTTATTTTTTTTTTTTACAAAATTAGACCCTCAGCCACAGCTCATTTTCTTCGTTTATCAATACTCTTTGTTTACTGAAGAATTTTTGAGTTTATTACTTGAACGAAATATGAAAACTTGTTTTTTAACATTCTCGTGAAAAACTAAACATCAAAATTTTGTAAACCACAAACATAGTTTGAATCGTGATTTCGTGAGAGATTCATTGTAATTAGTTCAGCGATTTTTTATTGAAAAGCAACCAAACTTTTTTTAACAAACAGATTATACTAACTGTGCCTGACGGCTTCGCCCGTGGCATCTAGCTAGGTTAATTTTGTTCATTTTCCAATTTTTATCTTTAAGTTGGTAATTCGATCTTTTCATTTATCGATAGCGTTTATAATTACCGATGAATTTTTTCAATTTGGAGATTGAACGAAATCGTTAAATCTTTTTCTTGCATTCTTGTAAAAATCAAGATATCGAAATTCCTTAAAACCCACAAACACAATTTGAATAATGATATTTAATCTCGTGAAAGATTCATCATGGTTTTCGATTGAAAAACGGACAAACAATTTTTTAGCGAACAGATAGCAAACAAAAAAGATTGTGAGAAACGGATCTATATAAATCCTGAAAGAAATAACGACACATTGTCCATCATTTTTTTCATTTAAATAGATTTTTACCAAATTTTCAAACCGCGCGTTCGATTTGAAAATGAATCTCGAAAATCCTGAATTCCATGAGAATCCCACCAGTGGCAATGCGACCACGTGTAAGCTACAATTGAGAAGGTCGCGTCAACGACAGGCGACAGCGACACCCAATGCTAAAAGTCTGAAGTTAGTGTGCTTGGAGTTCGCACACAAATTCCTGAATGGAAAAACATTTGATATCGTCTCATATGAGAGAGGATATCTAACAAAAGCAGTAAATCACACGCTCTTGAGGATCGTCGTTACCGTACCAAATGAAGTGTATATTTACTGAACGAAAACATTTTACACTGCCACTGGCTGGTTACAGTAACAAAAAGAGGAAATGCGCGCGCAGCGAAGCTCAGAGAACAATCATACTTCTGCATCCTACTACAGTCAATGCTACAGCCTTGAACGTGAGCAGTGTCAAAGCAGTGAAGCAATGGATACACTACGTTTATCTCCACGTCAGCAATAACAAATTTTGTTACAAATTATTTTTAACACGTGTCCGCTGACTGATTCCAGGTTCGTTAAAATTCAATTCACCTTATAATGCGAAAGTAAAAAGTCCAATTCGAAATTATTTAAGAATTTATTGCAATCAAAAATACTGTTTTATCCTGTGCTCGTACGGCCGATCACTTTGTTATCGACTGACTCGTGTGAAATTCTGAAAGACCTTATTTTCTAAATTTTCTACTTTCGTATTTGATCATTTATTTTCACCGGAATTTAAACGTATTCGATGCAGGATGAATCACCCAATTGACGACCCTCAACCGTTAGTCGGCCACTACCCATTAGTTGTACGAGTAGGAAAGGCCCGGAAGATATATTCTAAACTCTTCCCATTCATGCAAGACCGACTATTGATTAGAGGCTACTAATTGTGTGGTTTACCCTACACGAAACAGACTATTATGACCCAGTAATTCTTCGTGTACCCACATGAGTGACCCAGACCCACATATAGTAAAAGACCGATTAACTTCTAAGACAGTTATCAATGTGTACCGAGGCTTTAATATAAAAGACCATGAATAGAAAATCAATCTTTATAGAGAAAGGTTTAACAAAGATATGATTTCATCGGAAATTAGTTGAAAGAATAAGAATTTCGGGTACTTCAGGTAGAGTTTTATAGAGCATTTTTTTAAATATTCAATGCCTCTCAATTTTCGCTCAAGAAAATCTTCAATTATTGCTTCTCTACAAAGATGTGGGTAGAAACTTTTTGTTACGAATTCGAACACAATTTCTTTGGTAGATGCGAAACGCTCCCTAAAAAAGTAAGTGAAAAAGGAGATTTTCTGCTTTTTCCTCAGTTTCTCCGAAATGGGCAAGGATTTATATCTGCTGTCTGGTGTTAGTAAATATTTCACCGAAGAGACATTGCAGAAAGCAATGCAAAAATCGACTGGAAGTAGCGATATTACAGTAACGGGTTGGACTTTCAAGCCTCCTCCTACTAAAGGCGACAGCTATTTAGCACAAGTGGACAGAATTACGGTTGATGCAAATGCAGATGGCCGGTACATAGAGAAAAAACTGGTCGTTAAATCATTGCCGAAAAATCTTGGAAGAAGAAAAACTTTCAGAAGCGTCGAATTTTTCTACAATGAAATAACTTTCTACAAGGAGGTATACTTTCGGGGATAAACCGAATTTGATAAATTTTCGTAATTTTCTTGGATCTGGTTGATCGAAA
Organism: Campoplex capitator; assembly: GCA_037576405.1. NCBI lineage: Eukaryota > Metazoa > Arthropoda > Insecta > Hymenoptera > Ichneumonidae > Campoplex > Campoplex capitator. Next base: position 4,685,007 of record JARBWI010000015.1, read on the forward strand.
CATAACTCCATAAGTTTTTCAGTTTCAGGAAATTTAATGGAAGTTTCCGCGTAAGGCAATATTATCTATATCTTTTTTTAGGTGGTACCAATTTTTGAAAAATTTCTTGAAACCAAAGACCAAAAAGGTTTGTTATGCGTGCCGCCTTGTTTAGATGCCTTTGTTGACGGTGAAAATGATTACCTGATCATGGAGGATGTATCGGTTTATGGATTTGGGCCCGTGAGCCGCCAGAGTTGTCTGAATATGCAAGAGATGAACGTTCTCTTAAAGGCCATGGCTAAATTCCATGCGATATCATTCGCCTACAAGGATCAATTGAACGATAAGTTTGAATACTTGGTGGACAAATTGAGAGAAACTTTTTTCGGCACTCACTGGGAATGGTACAAAAACCTTCGGGTGAGTCTAAAAACTTGTTTCATGTGTTGCAGAAATAAAAATAAGCAAAGATTATTCATTTGAAAATAAAGCGACTATACTCGCCCAGCAACTGTACGCCATGCGGAAAAATTTGAAAACCCTAAAACCACCTAACACTTGAATTGCATATATGTGTATAAAAATAACGATATTTCGAGAATGGATGAACAGAGAAACTTGCAACAATGACCAATGAAAAGAAAAAAAATCGTCCTCTAGACATTCAGATTTTCTATACTCAAACCATTCTATCGTGACAGCAGTTTGAAAAACAAGAAAAGCCCAAAAACCGTCATAATCGCGTATATAAGAGTACGGCAGGGCTAATACTGACTTATTATTTTAATACTCAACGTCGAGCGAATAATTCTTTTTATCATTGATTTTTGCGATGTAAACATATTGCAGTTCGAATTAGTTCATTTATTTCCAAAAAATATGTTGAGAGTTTCATCAATCGATGTATGACTCCACGACTGTGTTGCAGGCAAGATTAATAAGCGTTGCGAAAGATGCATTAGCAAAGGAATACCCGGGCCATCCAGCAGAGAAAAAATTCAACTCATACGAGTCGAATAAAGAACTTTGGGATCGAAGTGCGGATTGCTGTAGTAGATGGCATGCCACGACCTCAGTTATAAACCAAGGTGATTCCTGGGCACCGAATTTCCTCGTAAGAGCAATCGAGGGTTGTGACGAATCCGAGGCAATGTTGTTAGACTTTCAACTCGCCAGATCTTCCAGCCCTGTTCTCGACCTATCGTTTTTGATATACGCTTGCAGCGACAAACAACTCTTGGATGATCATTACGACGAGATACTTGAAAATTATCATTCTATACTGTCAAGCAGTATTAAATCTCTGGGCTCAGACCCTCAAAAGTTATACCCATGGAATGTGTTCGTTGAAGAGGTACGCCATGCATTCAAATTTAAAAAAAAACCATCTTTCTCGATATTCTCTGATGTAGTCCCTCGAAGTTTATCCAATTCATTAATTATTTCAGGTCAAAGAACAATCAATTCACGGTTTAAATTTTGCTCTCGAGTCCGTGCCATTTAGCGTGATGGATGAATCAGAAGCGTTCGATCTCGATGAACTTATCAAAACCGATGAGGCCGTCGATGTCGCCGATATATTTGCTGTAGAAAACATCAAAACGTCTGAGGGCAGACGCCGACTAGCCGATTTGATAATTCATGCTTATTCGAAAGGATTTTTTTGAAGAAACCATAACCCAGCTGAGCTGAGCCAGCTGAGCAGGCGCATTTAACTGACGTGCATTTACGAAAGTATTTTTTTCTTTTTTTCGAAGGGGTTGGGGAAATTCTTACATGAAACACGGAGAAAGATTCGCATCACGCCAGTGTGTAGGATTTTTACCCACTGAAAACCACACACCTTGATCACATAAAAAAATTGAATTCCTTAGAAGTTTGTACAAAACGAAATGCTTACAAAACAAAAAAAAATTACAAAAAGAAAGGAAAAGTTTTTGAAAAATTTCATTTTCGTACAAACAATTAAAATCAATCGCATAGCTGTGACCTCGACTTCGCTAACGTCCGGATATTATTAAGGGAATGGATCAGTCACCTAACCTCACTTCGAATTTTCGAAATTGAAATTCTTCCGTACAGTTTGACCGATTACAAAAAGGCTCTGTCAGCGGACGCAGGGCGATGGCAAAAATCCGCTGACAGGGCCTTTTTGTAATCAGACAAACCGTGTTGAAGAATTTCACTTTCGAAATTTGCAGCTATCTCTCTCGCACTCACGGTGGCAAGATACTGACTGATCCATTCCCTTAAGTTTGCTAAATTCATCCAATTGCAAAATAATGCTCGCAGTTTCGCTAAGTTCCCTAGCGTACATGAGCCGTTTGAGCAAACTCACTAACAACTGTAATCACTCAAACTGGACTGATGAATTGCTAGGTATAATTGAAATTTTACATCATTGACTGGAACCAATGCTCATTCTTTAAAGCATTACCACTATCCTGAATGAATCAGAAAAATTCTAAAAAATTTTATTCTGAAAAAAAAAATGTATTGAAAAAAAAGGTGATAAAATTGTATCTTCCAGCTCGAAAACTGGAACTTTTTTATACGTTTTCTTGGAATTTTGTTAGTTCATCGACTGTGAATAGAAGGGTGAATTAGAAATCTTCTTCGTTGTTTTATTTTTAGTAGTAGCTATCATTGCTTAGTTGTATTCCGGAGGAATTTTTTTTTTTATGTACTATTGAAATGTGAAATAAAATGTATGCAAGAATAATCTTGTTTCTGACTTGAAAAAATCCTGAGAATTACCCTTTCATTCACCTTCTAAACTAGATGAGTACCTTAATAGCAACGATTATTCTACGAAAAAAAAACCCCTTTCCGGCAATGAAGGCTGTAAAAAGACCAAAAAAAATTTTTCAATGCTGTTATTTTCCATCATCTCTCACTAACAACTCTCGGAATGTGTGGGTACAACATTGGCCAAAAGTTTCCTGCACCCTGTAGTTTTTATATCTGGACACGAAGCTGGATAATATTATTTATTACTCAATTCAGCGAACGCAATTTCAAAGCGAACATATTCAGGTTTTATTCAATCTTTCATTCAAATTATGCCTGCATTATACGTGCTAACAAGAAATTTCAGAAAAAACGTTTCACTACTTTCATAATGACAAAACACGCTTTTCACTTTCCTAGCAAAAAGTGTCATAAAATTTTTAGATTTTAATGATTCACTGATGAAAAAGTTAATTATTCATTTCTCCAAAGCTGCATACTCGATTTTACCAAGCTAAAAAAAAAACAAAAAGAAGCCATTTTCGGAATTCAGAATTGTATGTCAAGTGCAAGAGATTTGTGTGCATTTATCACAAAGAGACTGGATACATCCGATTTGAAACCCCGTTTGCTAAATTAGTCTGTGAGCTTTTTTGCTCGAGGTGTAGCGACTGTTTGTTCGACTGGTAAAACTACAAAATGCCTCATACTTTTGTTCACGTCTGTATATTGAGAAGAATTTATTGAACGAGAGATAACAATCGATAGCGCAATCTTTACAAGGAAATACTCGAAACTTGAATTACGTGGACGAATGAGCGAACGAGAAACTCCGACATACTGGAGAGTCAATATCAAGCATTCAAACGGGGTTCGAAAAAAGGTGGAAAATGCTTTTTTTTCGTTGTCCACTGAATCTCTATAAAATACATAGAACACGAGCTGTTCTATTCTGTACACGATTCAAACACGACGTTGCAGTGTTAGTTCACTTATTCGACGTTACTCCCTTACCATCTTAATAAACGAGACAACGGACGCAAAGAGGTAATTTCCGCTTATTCGCCTCGAGTTACTCTAACAAATTATTTTATCGATGGTGTGTCGAATGTCAAAAATGGGCTACTCTAGAACAAAACGACGAAATATTTCGATGGAATAATCAGGGTGTCTAATTCTGACAGGACTAAAATTTCATGACTTTTGAGAATTTTTGAGCCAATGAATATGGATTTTTTCATGACATCATAGATGAATTGCTGGTATGAAAATACGAAAATTTTCAGAATTTTAATATTTCCATTCTGCTATTTGATAAAAATGTGTATGTTCTACGCTAACAAAAAATATAAAAATATTAACAATTTTTTTTAAAAGAAAACACACTTCGTTAACAATGAAATCCCTTTTTATGAAGTAGGGTTGTGACGCGTGAATTCGCTGTTTATTGTCATCGCTTTTCCGCAATTCTGATTGATTCGCTATGTCATTACACACGTAGTCCAAAAACGACTCTGAAGTTATTCTGTCTGCTCTCAAATGTTACAATGACAGCTGGTTTTTCAAATGTTCATGACAACTCAGATTCCTTCTTGACAAGTCATGCATCGGAATTAACGATAACGAAGAAAAATTATTCTCAATATATATCACAAAAGAGAAATTTTATTAAAACTTGAGCAATTGATAAAGAATAATCTTTTGTGTATAATTTATTTTTTCAAATTCAATTAACGGTTCGAATAATGTTGAGGTTTGTTTCATAATTAAAAATAACGTCAAGCAAGAAGTTATCGCGGGCGAAGCGCGCGCTTAAATCGCCTAGTACGGAATAAAAAGGGGTATTTCATTTTTTTTGTATTCACTTAAACTTTTTTAGATTTTTTTCCTTTTCTTTTATAGTTAGGTATTTCTAGTCAACATGAATAGATTTGTCTCGTCGATCCATTGACATAATTAGTAAATTACGAAATTTTCAGAAAAAAAAATCAGGGGAAGAAACAAACATATTTTTGAATTTGAACAGATTGGAATTTTTTCAAAATTTTCATATAAAATTATAAAAACACAAAAATGATTATGAAAATTGTGGAGACCTCGTAGAAGTCTGGTTTTATAGTCATTATCCTTGCAACACCACTTCATTCCTTAATTTTTTTTAAATATACCCTGTGGCTTTTAGCTCATAGGATTAGCATAGAAAAATTTAATACCGTTCTTCGTGTATTATTTATTAATCTCACGAAATTTCAGGACTGATTACCGACCGATTTAGAAAGAAGAAAATTATTGAAATCAGGAGTTGCAGGGTGACATAGAAAAACCCGACTACCGGTCGCTACAAAAATATATATAGCGAAAATCCATAAGATACTTGACAAAAAACAGATTTATATGTACTTGAAACTTATAGCGATCCAATAGTCCCGGAAAACAGCGATAGTCGGCCTATTTTTTATGTAATATTGAGTTGAAATGACACTTCTGGCATTGGGTTTACTACGCTATTGCATCGACGTTGTTTTGAAACTTAAATTTTACAACATTACCATTATATGGAATGGTATACCAACTAAATATTTTTGCAAAGGTACCCATTTTTCCTGTATATATCTTATTTGAGAAAAAAAAAGAGAATCATATATAAAAGAAAGTCGAACATTTAATGTGTTACTTTGTTTATAATTTGAATAAGTAAACAAAGATTGCGTCGGGCAAACCCGATTATGATTGAGCTCCATTCTCATTTGAGGATATGTAACCACACAGCGACTGTAGAGCCATAATTGTAGTGATTGACAGTTGGTTGAGTGTAAAATGAACACTTGAGAAGTTGACAATCTGTGTTTTTCGAGTCAAAGAACATTGATTCAGATGGCATGGAACAACAGAGTTCATACGGTATGTGCTCTGTTCGAGCTACGTTCCATCTATGTAAAACCCATTCTACTCAACGCATGATCGAAGTGAACTTGACCCCCTCACCCCGACATTAACTTTTCGTTCTATTTCGATACTGAAAATTGCTATGGGCAGAAATAAAAACAATAAAAATGATGAAATTACTCACTCGTCGATGTCTCCTTAGTAATGAATCGTCCATCTCTTACGTGTGGCAAAGCCGTTCGAGAATTTGGCAGCTAAGATCCATTTCCGATGTACATATTAACACTAGATTTTTTTCGATCAAATGAGTTTAAATACATTTTGCACTCGCGACTCGCTCCACAGTTCAAAATTCAATAGCACTGATTGGAAATTAATATTATTGTTCACATTTCCAAAATATTAAGCACAGTTGAGATCCACTTCCGTTACACGACACTCATTACAGTTGATTACTTTCCACTCGATTTTTTTAAAAATCTATTAGTTGAATCTAGACGAGCAGCAACAGCAGCGTCGTTTTTCCAATAATGAAAACGATAGTTCATCGTGATTCAAAATTCAAATCCACTTATTCAAAACGTTCAAAACCAGCGTTAATTTTTTATACTTTCGAGATAGTAAACGACTTATTCGAAACGCACATTAACTTTTTATACTTTTGAGATAGTAAACGAATGATGAAGACGTCAAGATTTTTGTCGTTTCCGCGTCAACGAACTCATGCACGAAATAAAAAAATCCAATTAATATTTCTGTTCTGCTAACTCGAAAAATGTATTTCTCTAGTGGCAATTGACTGTCTTTTCGCAATTTAATACGGTCGATCAAAGTGACAGAAAGTGTAATGGCAACTCGTGCCACAGTTTCGTGGAAAATCGTGCGTGCTCGCGTGGATGCACGCGTGCACGGGCGCTTGCGTTCTATTGTAATAGCACTTGCGATAGTAAAAACTATTCCCAAGGCTGTACATAGCTGCGGTTATACATGCCTTGCGTGCATTGCGTTGCGTGCACCGTTTGCAGCATCCGGGTTATATGCATGGATCTTGCCTGCGCGACTTCGATAGCACGATACAGAAACTGTATCGTGTTCGGAATCAGCTGACTACAGAGTAGGTTTATAGCTTTCGTTCCGTCATTCTTGCCGACAATCCCATGGCTTTACGGCCTGCGTGCGTCTGGTGCTTTGCGTTGCGTTGCGCGACTCGCATGCATGGTTGCATCTTATGTTAGCTCCGCTTGCGAACACGCGTGCGTGCGAGCATACGCACGATTTTCGAAACTGTAACACAGCCGTCACTAGGCCGTCTGTCACTCAAAGCCCTTACTCACACTGCCATTTATCGTGATTTGCTCAAATGTTGAAAATAATTCATCTTCTAATTTAGCACGAAAAATAAAATCGTGGGCAAGAGGCTTCTCTACCGGCTTATCGATTATCACTTGCGAGAAGAAAATTCATTGACAAAAGAAAATAAAATTGAAAATTCATTACGATTGACAAACGAGAGAATCGTGTTTTTCGACTCTGATATTCGTTTCTTCGCGTTTTCGTGCATCGTTTTTGTTTTTGAGAAATCGCGCATATTTTAAACTTCCAGATAACGGAAATCGTAATAAGTTATCATGATTTTTCGTTAATTTGTTTCTAACATCAATCATTGTATTTTTATTTAGTTCAACGACAATTCAGATCGTTTGAAAGTATTTTATATGAAAATCTTCGTCATTAACTGACGATCAAATAAAATTCCGCCTCTCTTATTCTGCACTCTGTTTTATAAATTTCGTTGTAATCGACGAACGATAATGCGCAGCATTGCATTAGCCGACCGACGTTCACAATACTTTCTGTCCGCGCGCTCCTCACCGCACCGCGTGAACCGCGTCCCGCGGACGAATGAATAAACGTAAGCGCAAGCGCATGCTCGCTCCCTCCTTGCCCCGCGCACGATCCAATTGACCAGTTCTCGTCGTGCCTGCCCCTTCCAATCGCCCCGGCGTGAGCTCTCCCCGCCATCCCCACTACCGAGCGGCTTAGCAGGAGCAGGCCAAGCGCGAGCGCGAGAGAGAACGAGTCGAGGCTGTCGAGGCTCCACGAATATAAACAAACCAAACAAGCTAGCGATATTCATTCAGCAATATTTAACGATCACATTTTTGTGCACCGAATGAATATTCGTTCGGTAATGTTTTATAAAAATTCAACATCGTTCTAATCTTTATTTCTGATTTTTTTTCGATATACTCATCTCACAAACGTTTATTTTATTCTCACAATATACTCTACAAACAACGCACAAAACGATTGAAATCAGAAAACTTTTGAAAAGTTTATGTCGGGGGGGGGGGGGGGGGGGGGGGGGCAAGTTCACACCGTTCAACTCATGCGTTCTATGCACACGCCGGTGCTTTGCAAGAAATAACGTCACGAGTTCTAATAAGCGGCTCCTCTGTTGCAAATGAGTGGGGCAATTAAAGCATTCGCAATCAAAATGGCGGTACTTTCGAAAAACGGCAAGCTTTATGTTCATGCTGCTCAATTATTGAAAAAATCAAGAATACAACGCTTGCCTCTGGGCCCAAATTTTGTACAGCCGCATTGCTGCATAACATTTTTTAATGCCCACTGACGTTTGACACGTCAGCAATGACGTTAACAGAGCCACGTGACACAGTATTGTCGGCTATTGCGTATCCTTTTCGACCCTGAAAGTTTCGCGGCGTCTAAACGCCCTTAGTTAGTTTTCCTGTGAGTGCCAATTCGATAGTTATGATAAAAGAATAAAAAATGATTTTCATTATTGTTCAACGTTTCTCCTTATCGTTCGGATCAATGATAAGGAATTGTTGACATTCGTAAAATTTCTATATAGTGATCGTGAATATATATTTGCTTTTTATCGCTTTTTTACTTGGTTATTGGTCGTTGATACTTTTTAATAATTGTCCTGATTTTATTCAATTCAGTTTTGGCAAGATGGAAAAAGATTTATCGCAGCTGACGAAAGTAAGCAAACTGTTTACGGAAGCAACGCTCCAAGAAATATTAAGACAGTCGAGCGGCGAAAAAAATGTCACAGTGACAGGTTGGACATTTGAGCCAAGAGCCGCCATAGGTGACAGTTATTTGTCAGAAGTTGACCGAATGACTGTTTACGGAGAATCCCAGGGCAAAGCAATCAAGGTCCGACTTGTTGTTAAATCATTACCAAAGAATATTGGTCGGCGGAAAACTTACAGAAGCACAGACTTCTTCTACAATGAAATTACTTTCTATCAAACGGTAACAAGAAATTTATAATTTCTTCGAAAGCCAGTGCTATAACGTCCAAATGTATTCTGTGTTAATCAAACTTGTTACAAGACTCTACACCAAGAGAAATCATTTTTACATCGAGTGCCGAATCTTTTAATATCTCAGAAATTCTAAAAAACCATAATACTTTAGTAATTTCATAACAATCCGGTTGACTCTAATGTTTCATCGTCTCATTGGAAATTTTGTATTCGTAAAAAATTCTCCATTAATGAAAATTTTTGACGAATTGATACAAATGAGACTTTTTTCAATTTTTGAAAAGTATGTTTACTAAAAATCAATATAATGCTGAAATATTTTCTTCATTGCAGATAGTACCTATATATGCTCAATTCCTTGAATCCAAAGGTCAAGAGCACATGCTAGTAGTTCCACCCTGTCTATCCGCACTGACCGACGGTGAGAATGATTATCTCGCCCTGCAAGATGTTAGAGACTTTGGTTATGGACCGGTCGCACGTTTGGAAACGCTTGCTCTCGAAGAAATGAAGTTTCTCCTGCAGGGTATGGCGAGATTCCATGCAGTGTCGTTCGCATATAAGGATCAGAACAAACAGAAATTTGACAAGCTCGCTGATAAGATTTTTGAGACATATTTTAGCGATAAACAGTGGGATTGGTATAAGAACTTCCATGTAAAGTTGTCTACCAGATTGAATAACGGCATTGAATAGCAAGTGAAGATTTTTTCATTGAATTGAAAACGAGGAACTACGTTTTGTTTTCAGGCAATTTCAATACGCGTCGCTAGAGATGCAATGGCAAAAGAATACCCCGATCATCCGGCAGAAATAAAGTTGAAGTCTTATTACGAACCTGCGAAGAAACTTTGGGATAAGAGTGCCAACTTTTGCAATCGCTGGCATGCACCTACATCAGTGATTAACCAGGGGGATTCTTGGGCACCAAATTTTTTGATGCAGAGGAATGAGGATGGTAGCAAAAAACAAGCACTACTGCTCGACTTCCAACTGGCCAGAGTTGCCAGTCCGGTACTAGATTTATCTTTCCTCGTCTATGCCTGTAGCAACAAAGAACTTTTGGACAATCACTTTGACGAAATGTTGAAGGTTTATCATTCTGCGCTTTCGAATGGCATCAAAGCGCTTGGTTCTGATCCTGAAAAAATCTATCCTTGGTTTTTGTTTGAGGAGGAGGTGGGTAATTGGCAGAAAAACAATTCTTGTGATTTAACATTTCGAATATCATGAAAAATTAGCTACATTGATGATTGGTTATTTAAAAAAACGAATACAAGGATTAGAATGAATGAAATAATCATTATTTTTTGTTCAGGTCAAGGAACAATGGATTCACGGGATGAATTTTGCGATGGAAGCAATACCTTTCAGCATACTAGACTCTTCGGAAGCTTTCGATCTCGATGTTATAAAGGGCGATGAAGCTGTTGACATTGCCGACGTATGGCAGGTTCATAACATCAAAACAGCCGAGGGTAGACATCGCCTAGCTGATGTCATTGTGCACGCTCATTCAAGAGGCTTCATGTAATAATAACGTGATGGAAAAAAAAGCTGACTCAAAAATGATATTCAACCTTTTCCTGCTGCTCCAGTATTGGAACTCATACGAATTCAGGGCAACAATCTAATCATAAGGTTCAACGATTCACAAGAACAAAGGGAACAATGTTTATCATCAACGAAAGAATATTTTCGAGTAAATAAATATAAACGATATTGTATTTGTATAATCTTACAACAAGATAAGTATCATTGAAAATATAATATATGTGTCGATAGAAAATTTCGTAGTGCCTCACGGAATTGTATTTTTTAATGCCGTGCTCATAACCATAGCTCTTAAATTCAAGAACAGTCGAGGAAATCTTCACATTGAGTTTTACGAGTGGGTCCTCGATGAAGCTAATCCACTTACATCGAACACCGTTGTGTCATCTTCATCGTCCTCATCCAATGGCAAAGGCCGCATTTCGATGTCTTGCTTGTGCGCTAATATTCCATACTTTCGAACCATCTGAGGACGTTGCTTGTTCACTCCAAAGCTCCGAAATACCATGTACGCTAACGCTATCACACTCAGTCCTCCCAAAACATATAAGCCCCGCAGCAATGCTCCTGCATTCACCGCTGGTTGTGGATGCCCGACTATGCTGGGCTGTTCAAAACATAACGAACTATGATAATTGATGTTTTAGCAGGGAACAAACCAATCTACGAAATATGGTAATGAAGTTAACCCTTTGAAGCATAGTGACATACTGGTATGTCACCTACTTTAACTCTGTTATCCTTCAATCTTCAATGAATTGAAGGAAAACAGAGTTAAAGTAGGTGACATACCAGTATGTCACTATGCTTCAAAGGGTTAAATCAATGAAAATCCATGGAAAAATATCTGCCGCATCAGTTTTTTTTTGTTTTCTAAATAGAGCCAATATTTTTCAGAGATTTGATTTTTTGGTATTGGAAAAAAAGATTATTCGATCGACGCAGCCAAAAACTGCATATCAATTTTTGGCTCTGCTACAGAAAGATGAGGAATTTTGTTGCAGTTCCGTTTTGCATTCTTTCCACAGGATTAGAAAATTGGGAATTTTTAAATATTCCATTTCTCTGATACATATCGATTGAGTTTTATATAATCCTGTACTCTATTCCTGACTTGAGTTTTTTTCATCACTATTTTGCCATAAGGTTTTCAATTCTCATATTACACCGGATATATACCGAATGATCTTTGTACAGATATACTTTAAAAAGGGTGTTTATTTTGCATGATTATCTAGAGTCACTGCAGCCACTTGGAATATCTAATCTGAAATCTTTACAATCAATTTTTCTCAAAATCCATCCTACAAGAGGATCAAGAATGACCCCAATCTTCTCGTTAAGATAAAACTTCCGCGCATTTGCAAATAAAGTTTATTTATATACCATTCTCTTTGTTTCCTAATATGGAAGAGAATGGTTTATGACAAAGTTGCATTCAGAAAAAATTCTGTGATGAAAACTAGAAAATCAAGAAAAGTATCAGAGAAATGATGAAAATATTTTTACTAAAAAAATCAAGGTTTTTTTCAATCCTGATGTAGTGACTAGGGTTAGCGACTTTCAAAATTTATATTCTTGGATCGTCATAAATAAGTAAGTGGACAGCATAAAAACTTTTGTTAACTTTATAACTAATAAAAGGAATTGCACACAGATTTGTAAGAACAAAATTGAAAATTGGAGAAATCAATATGTTTTATTGAGTTTCAATGATGCCAACTTCAATACGACATGTGTTTGTAATAATACAAAAACCATGATTTTCAATATTCGAACGTTTCTCAGATAATTTACCATGAAAAGAAAATTTTGGTGACAAGTCAGATACCTCTAAATTTCGTAGTTCAAACATTATCAGTATATTTGGTTTGATCATAAATGGATTAGTTGACTGAATCTAACATGATAAAAAATACAATAACAATATATTGGTTGAATCGGACTTCTCTAGCAATATTTCTGGTTTTTTCCAAATGCATTTGTTGCGTTTTAATATTATCGATAAACCAACAATCAATGTTATCAGAAAAAAAGAATAAAAAGAAAACATTTTTTATGTAAAAGAGAAGTGAATCAATTTGTGCAATCATAATGACGTGTCAAAAACGTACCTCGGACGACGAGATTTGATCAGTAGGCGATTTATCTACAGCAGTTGTAGCTACCGATTGCGAGGTTATGTTCTTGCCGGTCTGTTGTACAGTTGGTGCTGATTTATCTGTTTTATTCCGATCAAGTTCAATCACACCTTTACCGACATTCGCAATTGGTTTTTTTTCTTCCAATTTTGTGCCATTGCTAATGACACTTTCTTTATTAGTGCTTGGACTTTCAACGCAGATCGTTGAACGAGTGAGGCACATAACACACGTTGCAACGATAATAATTAACGAACTGCGAGTCCTCTGCATGTTGCAACGTATTATTTAAATGTGAGCTTCATACGGCACGGTTGTTGTTTGATTTTTATGACAGTCGTACTGTCAGCGAAGCCTATATAGATATATAAGTATATCTATAAATATGTGTACACAAGTCTTTCAATTAAAAGTTCGACTGGATATATCGTCATGTTTGGGTTTTTGTCACTTTGGTCCACGCGGGTGTATCGTAAAATCTGGTGCTATCGTAATCCGTAAATCAGTGTGTGGAATCGTGGAAGTGTGAGATAGCTCTATGCTGCAAACTTTGCAAAACAAGCTCCATGCTTCCCCACCACTTCTTATGTGTCACGAAACAAACAAGTTACGAGGTTTCCACGTCATCTGAAAATAAATACCAACTCTACTGCCATGAATATTGCAACGCAATAAACATGTAAAAACCATCAAATAATGTTTCAGGGGTTTTCCACCCACAGGAATAGGATACAAGACATATAACGAAATAAATTTTGAATTTCAATAAACCTACATATTTTATGATAAGGAGCGCACTTACCGACATTTGTGTTCAAGATCGAACCTCGTAACCAACAGTAGGTACTGTAGCTAGGATTCTTCCGCGATAACGGGTGGGGGCACAGGAGGACTTTACCACTCTTCCTTGTCACCTACTGGGTGGGTCAGAAGCGGCGGGGGGTTGTCAGTCGCGCTAACGACGTTTGGTTCGGCGGATTTAGTCTCTCAGTCTTTTTCTTACTTCCACTTGTTCACTATCTTCTTCTCTCTCTCTTCCTCCCTCCCGCTATATTTCTCTCTCCCTCTGACACAGACCTACACACACACCGTTGTTCTTTGTCCCTTGAATCCCTTTGCTCAGTGAGAGTTGTGTTCGCGTTTTAATCATGGTACCGAGATAATCTCGCTCCCTGTCGAGAAAGTCTTCGGGCTTGGTGTGAAAGGAAAGGATAACAAATATAGGAGAAGCAGAAAATAGGTAGATTATACATGACAATAAAATATCAAATCTAGTGACGTTACGAAGAACAAATCAAAGTGAAAATTGTCTATTGAAGAATAGCCAAATTATAGAGAACGTGAGACTAACGGAATAGCTCAAATTACGTTTAACCTGCTCATATGCATTACATATAGAAAATATATATTCACATACATATATTTAAATATAGAAATATATGTGTGTATCTCTCTGTTTTTTTCTCTCTCATGCATCTACACGCACACACCCTCACATCCTCGATGGGAATGTGAAATACGATCGTGAACAGCTGTTCGTTATCGTTCTGTCAAAAGTTTCAAAGAACGCATATTATTGTTCGTTGCGGATAAGAAGAGTGTGATACAGAAATGGCGCAACAGGATAATGGCCCTTGCTGGGACAGTCTACCCAGTGTTATAATGCTCGAAATTTTTTCATATCTGCCACACCAAGACAGGCTCAAAGCATCCGTGGTAAGTTTTGTACTATGTATTTGTGTCTATGTTCGTTGCTGCTTCTCTCCTTCCCTTTCGCTCTGCTCTGCTCTGTGCTTCGTCTTTATTTTTCTTTGAAACCCCCCTATAACCCCCCTTCTTCCGATAGCCTCTCATCAACTCGTTTATTATATCTTGAATACAAGGTGAAATATTTCATCTTTCTTCGAACTGATATGACTAATAACAAAAACCGAAGTATATCGTTTCTCTTTTATGTATACAAAAATCGATCGGGTGCTCGGGTCAACTTTCAAGATGTATGTTCTTGGACAAAACGTTGCGATGATATTGACTCGTGCTGGAATTAACGTATCATTAAGAAATTTTTATTTTTATTTTCTAATGCCAATAAAGGAGAAAAATTCATGAATATAGGTGTGTTTGACTTTATTGCGAACTCGAAGCAAATTCTCTATGCACATATGTATCGCTTTCGTTCGAGAAACGGACAACGGTCTTTGAAGGAAACCATTTTCCAGGCTAGCGGAAAAACTTTCCAATGAAACGACGAGTTTAAAAATTTAGCATCTCCATTTTAGTTTTACGGACTGAAATTCAATTTTTAACACGAGATAAACCGATGATATAAATTTTAATCAAGCAACGAATATTATTCGTCTACTTCATTATCACGAATTGTAATAAATATTCTTATCTTTTTCAAAGATTTAAGGCGTGTTTTAAGACTTTTTTGGCTCAGATTTCGCTGAAAATAAATTTTCTCGTATTCCAATGATGTAAGCTATTATACACTTCGTAAATTGCAATATTAACGTGCATCATTTCCAACGATGTTGTCTCTGGTCTGCGTCGCTGGAATGCAACGAAATTTGTTTTTTTCTTTTCACATTATCAAGTTTAAAATCTAATCGACAGTCTTTAGCTTCGATCTTGGGCCAATCGTTGTTTCAGATACGAAAACTAAATCTGTAAGAAAATCTGAAATCATCCGAATTATGATTCAATATAAGAATGAAAAAATAGTTTTTTTTTCTTTCTTATGACGTGTTTATTTATATTCAAGTGATTTCAATTAGTTCGAGATTGATCGAGAAAAAAAAAAAATTTCTCCTTCATTCATGCGTTATGGGAGAAAGCTGGTTTCTCGTCGCTTCGAAAGGTTGAAGAAGAACAGTAGAAACGGTATTAGACCATGTTAATCCAGGGTCACATTTGTTGTAATCAGCGTTATCATTATTTTCATTATCGCATTATTATCGTTTACATTACACACAGAACAAGTACAAATGAAATTACATGTTATTGGCTTTGAGAATCATCTTTCGATTACAGGCATCTTCAGAGACGATTCTGAAACCTACAATTTCGGTATCTTTGATAAATTTTCGAAACTTGACGTTAAAAATAAATTTTAAATATATATATTTTTTTTTTTTTGCATTTCTCCAAAGAATCAATGCTTTTAATAAAGTTTCAAATAATTTGAATAAAAAATTTTGCCTTATCTTTTGGGTTTCATAAGCTTTCTGCCTGTGAAGATTCTTTTTTACAATCGATTCAATGGTTCAGTGATTTTATAAATGAACAGGAAAACTCCTTACTTGCCTCATCTCTTCTCTATCCATATATATATAAATCTGTTCGCTAAAAAAATGTTTGGCAGCTTTTCAATCAAAAACCACTGAACCGGATACGATGAATCCTTCACGAGATTGAAGATCATAATTCAAATTGTGTATAGAAATTTGGTATAGAAAAAAAGTTATAACATTTTTAATGAAACGATGAAAAATTGAAAAAGTCATAAAGTGAAATTCTTAGATTCGATTGGTTTATTCAGAGGACAACTGAAAAATTATTTTTTAAATTGAAAAAGAATTGCAAGAAGATTGTATGAGTGAAAAAGGCTAGATGGGCCTGCTAGATGCCGCGGGCAAAGCCCGCAAGCACAGCTAGTTTTATATATGAGTGAATTTTTTCTAATTGCAATGTTCAAAAGGAATTCTAATAGTAACAAATAAAGTTGAAATTTATGCAGAATTTGATGGTTCGTAAATCAGTCAATTCTCGATCAAATTCAATTGCTTCGCTCATGATTCGCAAAAACTTTAGGATACAAAAAAGTTATAACAGAGTTAGTCTAATGACCTGAAAAGTCATGAAAAACCTTAAACCTCATGAAATTACGTTTGGTCCTGAAAAAATCATGAACTGTCATGAAGAATGATCATTAAACCTGATTTCTACGAGGTGTCCGCACTTTTCATCATCATTTTTGTGTTCTCATAATTTTGTATGAAAATTTTGAAATAATTCCAATGTGTTCAAAATCAAAAATAGGTTTGTTTCTTCCCCTGATTTTTTTTGTTTTTCTGAAAACTTCGTCATTTCCCAATGAAATCAATATAGATCGACGAGAAAAATCAAAAAACGAAATACAACTTTTCTAAAAATTTCTTAATACTCGTATATCTTTTTGTTAGCGTACAACATACACATTTTTCCAAAGTGCAGAATGGAAATATTAAAATTCCGAAAATTTTCATATTTTCATACCAGCAACTCATCCGTAATGCCATGAAAAAATCCATATTAATTGGCCTAAAAATCTTTAAAAGTGATGAAATTTTAGTTCTGGTCAAAATTAGACATCCTGCGTATAAACGTTATTGCAATTCGAAATTTCCACATGACTCGGGAGTCCAATTCCAAAGTACTGTTCAGGAATTAGGCCACTCTGGATCGTTCTCAATTTATTACTATTAACCAAATAATTAATAAAATAATGAACCAAATAAAACAAATATAACAAAATAAAAAAGAATTCTTCGGATTAATAAAAATAAAAATAGTGGCTACACAGCATTTTTCTGATGAGGCTCCACGACCGAAAACCCTTCGCATGCAATTTTTAACCTGTAACCCTATTTGCGGCCGACCCTCGTATACACTCATACACCAGACTCACACATACCAACATTTAACATCAATAAATTGGAATAAATTCAACTCGTCAGCGGTCGAGCTACTTGTACGTTAAACATTGATCGGGCGATGAGAAATTTTGTCACCGGTACAGACTCAACTGTTTAATTCGATAAATAGAATCTTGAAAACAATTCAACTGCAACAATTGTGGTTTTGGATCATTTGTGTTCGTTTGAAACAATCGATGCAACGATCATTGACACTCTGAAAGAAGAAATGAATATGAAATGATAAAAAAAACTTTTATTCGTTCTTTGATTTTTTTGAAACATTTTTAAGGAGTTTCGGTACAAAAGACAAAATGTTAAGAAATTAATGAAATTTGGTGATAATGTTCTTCAACATCAAGTACGAAAACACAAATTTTTTCAAAATTTTCTTCTACTTGGTTATCGAGTAATTGTGCATCAAAGCAGATTTCTTATGCCCGAAGTGTATACCTATATATATGGAAACGCTATGCTTATACACGTGAACTTTGGTCTTCAATTACTCGAAAACTGTGTTGAAGAAAAATCTGAAAAAATTTGTATTGTCAAATTTGGCACTAAACGAATATGTTCACCAAATTTTATAAAATTCTTAACTTTTTGAAATTTGTTGTGTTTTTAACATGGTTTAGCATGGCGACATTGTATCGCCTGTACCGAAACTCCTTAATGTCCGATCTATCGAAATGCAGTTTTCCAATGGTTAATCTTGGATTTTGGGGAAGAAAAACCGTGTTCATGGCACTTCCGGTTGACCGTCCGCATGAGACGACTAGTTACAGTGGCTCGAAATGCTCGATTTTGCAATTTTATTACACAAAAACTGGCCGGTCAATGTAATCCAAATTTTGGCAATAATCGCATTGAATATCCGTTTAAATCATATAAAAATGTTCAAGTTAGAATCTTGGATTCGACCTTACAATCGTACTTGCTTAATCAATTGTTTTATCGAACACTCAGGTATGCAAAAATTGGAGACAAGCATTGTTTCATCCCAGTTTTTGGAAAGAAATCACGTTCGCGTTTGAACACAGCGAAGGAGTAACCTGGACCCGATATCTCGCCGAATGTTTCGCTCTGAGCGTTCAGAACGCAACGGTCCGATGCTGGACACCACAAAGAACCTCGGACTTCGACCGGTTACTCAAGCGCTTTCGAGGCAATCGGAATCTACGAAGGTTAATAATGGAGCCGACTTCCTCGAGTCTTGAATGGCAGACAAATACTCCTGAAGATGGTGATCTGTCGGAACGGTAAGAATTACAAAAAAAAATTAATCATGAATACATGAACTCTTCCCAAAGTGCTGTAATTTATTGAATATTACGATAAAAATTTTCAAAAGTTTTCGAAAACAGTTGGAAACGCCTCGGGGTAAAAAGTCTGGAGCAAAATCTCTTCTGAAAGTACTCGCTTCCAATCGCTACTTTCTCTTACGTTCTATCGATTTGAAATTTGGTATTCGGAGATTTTTGGGGTCACTGATTACGAATCTGAACGCGGAATTGGAAAATTCAAAATAGCAGATCCAGCATGACGGATCTAAATATTAAAAAATTGGTTGACGATAACCTACCCTAAACAAAATTCTAAAACAAATTTAGAAACGAATACAAAAAATTGTCAAAGCAAAAGATTACGATGAATACAATTGCTCGTTTGGATCCAATGCAAAAAATTTTGTTTTTTTTTTTTTTCTTATTCCCCCAAAGCAAAGTCATCGCACGAAAATATTTGAATAATCTCTGTAAAATTCTTCAAAGTATCTGAAGGTTGCAAAAAAAAAAAGAAAATGCCCTTCCGACATTCATAGTGGTTTAGTGTAAAATCATTTACGAAAAAAAGTTCAGCAGCTTACAAAACATTTGTTTTTTTTTTTTTTTCCAGCTGGGTTCGTCCGATTTTGGATTCTTTGGTGAAGATAATCAATACATCGAAACACTTGGAAGCCTTGACACTGGGCTGTTTTGAAGAACTAACAGCAAGATCGGGTGAAATCGTGTCTGCATTGTGCAGCAATAATCATGAGAGATTCATAACACATCTTGGTCTTGCATCGGTGAAAGATGATCCTGAGGATTACGAATGTGCAATTATCGATCCACCAACACTTCGTTCTTTCAATAGGCTCACAGTGCTCACGATAGACTACGATAATCTCAGTGATTCCTTGCTCGGAGCTCTCGCTTATGGCGTACTGAGAAGACTCGTTGTTCACGTACACAGCTGGAACAAAAATTTACCAGGTACTACGAATGCAGCTTGGCAAACTTTCACTCAAAAGAAGTAAGTATTGACGTTATTTTTTCGTATATAGTTTAAAATCCTGTTAGATTGCAATGTAAATAATGAACGATTCCAACAGTCCGCAGTGCACACTACGATTGAATCTGCTTCATGCCTACGTCGCAGTGAACGTTTTGGACACGGAAATTCTACGCCCTGCGATGCCGCTAACGCGTTTCAAAGCACTTTTCTGCGAAAGTGTAAACGTCAAAGCTCTCCTACGAATGTCAATCTGGTACATCCGCACATTAAAATCCATCGCGTGGATAGATTCGATAAGCGCTGAAGAAGTTGTCCCCCCAACCCACGAGTCATCTGTGGCTGATAGGTAGCTATTACTTTTCCTTACCTTTTTTTCAAAAACATCAAGTAGAGAAAAAAAAATCAATAATTATATTCGGAATATGTACCTGGATTTTTGGTGTAAAAAATAGAGTTTCCCTAAAGACAAATGCCGACAAACTTTCAGATTTTTATCTCACGTCTTAACAGAGTTGAAATTTATCCAAAGATTGGATTTTTCAACTGATCGATACGAGGACAAATGTCAATGCGTCGATTCTATCAAAACTTGCACGAAAAAAAAAAATAGAACGATGATTAATATTGGAAATAAAATCACTGATATTATTAGAATCATATTCGATCTTCATAAAATATTTCAAATAACAAAGGTGAGGAGTTGGCCCAATGGATAAGGGTTCGGGTTTGCACGTTCTTTCCGTGAAATTTTTTTTTCGAATTTAATTCAATGGTTTTTGGGTTGCGAACAACGAGGCTTACAGACAGACAAATGTTTTTTGTTTTTGCATTTGAGTACTAAGAGATAATATTCAAAGATATTCCAACGTGTGAGCTAATTATAATTTTGTTTGCAACACTGATAACAGCCCGGATGCTCTAGTTCTGATCGCGTGGAAGTGTACGCGTTTGCGTGAGCTCATCTATATCGGACACAAATATTATCAGGAAAATATGCTGGCGATAGCTCGGCTTCGAGGGAAAACACTACAAAAGTTCGAATTTGCTGAGAGCGATATAATTTGCGATAAAGATTCGCCATACGAGTCTAAACACATTCGAAAAGTAAGTTAATATTTCGTGCGTCATACTTTGAATCAGAGGAATAATTACATCGGTATTTTCAAATGATAATCATAATAATCTGTGGAAATCGATCTTTTTCAGGAGCTAAAATGGATCTTTGGGGACGAATGGAAAACATTAGCGGACGACGAGCTCGCGACGGTGATAACCGATGCTATACGAGGAGACAGCAGAGACGTGATAATGCCACTTGTACTGCAGGACGCGAAGTAACGTTCCAAACGTTTGTTTTGCCATTCAAATCGTGATATCGGATACTACATACCATCCAGGCATGCAGAAAAAAAAAACAAAGAATGAGCAGACTCGACAAGAAGACGCGTAACACGAATCACCGAACGAGGGAGAGATTGGAAAGAAAAGAAAAATACTTGCAACGAGAACGGGTCGTACACGACGTGTGAAAAAAGGCTACAACTTTTGGGTAACCATCGACAGTTTTTCATGCAAAGCCACAAAGAGAAAGAGAGAGAGAGAGAGAGAGACAGAGCAAAATAAAGTGATAAATATTGAAAGAAAAGGGAAGAAAGAAAACAAAAGCCGACGACGACGAAATTGAAAGACTGACAAACAAATTTCGTCCTCAGTTAATTTTTCCGGGTCGTTCGTCGCGCGATCATTTTCTTTCCCTAAATTAGTCTCTCATCTTGGTAAACAGTTTGCTAGTCGAATGGGCGTTGCATCAAATGCATTTATTTGTAATATCCCACAAATGAGCTCGTTATGCGCAGGTTACCATGACGAAAATGGCCGGACCGCATATGCACACTATGTCCACAGTAGCCAGATTCCATTGTGCGACAAAAAACGAAAGAAAAAAGTAATTGATAAAAGTGAAATATCGATCGAAAGCTCAGCGAGGCTTGAAAATTGACGAGATCCCGACGAACTCCGCGCGTTTACGTTTAAAAGAAAATGGAGAACGAGCTACATATATTAACGAGAGAACGAGATTTTCGGGCGAGATTCTCCAAGGACTGAAAACCGCAAAAAGATTTTCATTGATTGAATATTTTTAGATAATCGAAAATCGATAAACTCGAATCAAATATGGAGAAATTTAATCCGGATTAATCTTCCATCGTGTCGAAGAGCGGACAAAATGATTGAGATTCCAGAATTAATATATATGGATGTATATATAGACGCAGGGAGAGAGAGAGAGACAGAGAGGATACGATAATGAAGCGGTACGATATTCCAGCGACTAAGGAACGAAGGAGGAACAAAATACTTGCCTAGTTTAGCAACGAGATTGAAGAAATAGCGGAAGGAATGCGATCGCGCTTCCAAATATCGAAGAGGCACGAGAATATTAAGCAAAACTGTTGAAACAAATAATTACGAAGTGCGTTCAGAACTTTCCGTAACAACAGTGACGACGAAATCGAATGATGGAGAAAAAACAAATGGTCGAGTACGTAATTTGGAGCGATCGAGATATTCGCAAAAAAAAAATATCGTAGAACATTAACGAGCGTGTAGAAGCTGTAAAAACAAACAAACAAAACTCCTCCTTAACTATTGAAAAATCGAAGTTTAGTTTAGTGAGATATACGACGAAGAAATAATACAATCGCGACTCAAGACACAAAGTCAAAGCCTAAAGCGGAGAGCGAATATCGGCTGAGATGATGGAAGAAGAGGATGATAACATTGCGGAGCTCGTAAGTAACATACAGCGCGTAGACCGCGAGAGGAGAAACATAAGAGAAAGCGAGAAAAAAAAGCGAAGAAATAGCTGTTTAGCGAACCGAGGTTATTTTTAATACGAGAACCAATCGGGCCGCACATCGTCGTTTTTTTTTTTTTTTTTCAACTGAAAAGAAAACGTATTTCGCCAATATTGCGGCTTTGTTCACTAAGAACAAAACCGCACTGTGTGATAGGGGCTCAGAGTTTCTCACCGGGGATATCGCGAATAAGAATTTCAATTCCCCGGCATATGATTCCCTTTCTCTGCTCCCCCTGTATTAAATAAATCGAGTTTGTAGCGGAGGCAAGATTATCGCGAATTATCCGTTGCTCCACATCTTCCAAAATCGTATTTAATGTTGGGAAGAAAATAATCTTATGGAAAAAACAGTGTCTTTTTATATCGAGTTATCAAACATTCTTTTTATTTCAACGTTTTTATTTGTTTTTGATGGATAATGGTGTATCGCTGATGTTTAAAAAACCATAGCCGAAATTATAAATGACTAGAGTAACGCAGCGATGCCAAATTTTTTTTAAATCGGCATCATTTCAACTATTACTTCGATTATTTAGTGAAAAAATATTGAGATTCTCGGAGATGAAAGATCAGCGATATCACTGGTTATAAACTATTGAATTTTTGCCAAGTGAAATTGATTACCATCCTTGGAACTGTTGATAACGAGACATCAAAATGAATGTCTGAAACTTTTTTCATTGACAACCAAAGAAAAAGACATAAGTGAATGATCAACTTCCAGCGAAGAGCGAAGTTTGGTAGCTCTGATTGAAAGGCACCGTTTTATCGATCAACGATGTTCCTCACTTTCTTGATGGAATGAAAAACAGAAATTTGGGGGGGGGGAAGTATGGACATTAGATAAAATCTTGTCGACATTGTTTCGCAGTTAAATAATCGTGCAGAATAATTTAAATTTTTGCAAAGTAATCCAATTTATCCATGTAATGTTATTAATTAGTCGGCGAGACGCGTGTAGAAGAAAAAAAAACAAAATGAATCAAGAAAACATTCAAACTTTAATACATAAAAAAAATCTGCGTCACTGTTATTGGAATTTTTTCTTGACAAATTTTCGATAAATTCGCGAATTAGTCGACCATCTGTACAGAAGAAAAAAAAATCTTAGAAGAGCTAGTTGACTGTTAGATATAAAAACGAAAAACAAACAACAAATTTTGACGACTACATTGTCACGATATCTCAACGCACAGGAATGCACCCCTAAGCTTTGTGAACAGTTTTTTTTTTTTTTTTTTTTTTTTTTTTTCTCGAGGATACAAGTATGCGAGACAAATGATCTTGCACGAGGAAACAAAAAAAACTTCATTTTTCATATTTTTCTACTTTTCAGATCCTAATGATTGTTGCATCATCGTTTTATTTTAATCAAGACTTTTTCTCATGAATCTTTTGACTGTTTTACATTTGCCTGAACAAAGCAACTTCGAACTTTTTTTTTTTGTTAAAACCAGTGAGAGATTATGTGAATGTTTGGAAACAAAGATTTGATTTTGTCCATTCTCATTTTCGATACAATATCCAACGTTAGATTTACGCTCGTTTCACAGATAATGAATCAACAGTTTTTGATCATGTTTTGAAGACACAATTAAACGTGTAAATGATGAGAAATATTTATAAAAACTGATTATGATCCAGTTCAAAAACTTAGTTATTTAAATCAAAATTATTCAATCCATTCATTTCATTTATTCAAACTCGTATTTAAAAATTGTTACTTTTTTTTTTAAATCATTAATCGATGTCAAATTCTGTAAATTTTGTCAAATTCACAATTCCCTTAGTTCTTGAAATTGTTCTAATTTTCGTTGAAGATCAAGTTTTTACATTTGGCAAAAGAGCGAATATTCGTAACGCTGTAAATAAAAATTGGGTCCTTTTAGAAAGAAAACATATTTCTCAATATTTCAACGATTCAAACTGGAAACTGGCGCCCGATCTGCAAACGATGCAGACCGAGCGCTTCCCCCTACCGAGTACAAATCGATCGTTATGGGTCGCATAAGAGAAATTTAGTGAATCGAAGTTTCATTTATCGAGATCGCAGTGTTGGGTTCTGCTGTAAAAAAAAACCTTAAAACAGAGGCAATGAAAACTTGACAACTCATTAAAAGGCTGTAAATTTGGCTGAAGAGCGTTAGAAAAAAATATGAAAAGGGTATATAAAAGTCGGGGAATCACAAAATGTAGTGATTGAAAACACTGTTCCTAAAATCTCATTCCATGTGCGAATAGCTCAATAGTGACGTCAAAACCGATGGAATGATTGAATAATGCACGCGATTAATTCGTGAGCAATTCTGAGTAAATGAAATATTTTCTTTTTTTTTTTCGTACAGATTGGGTTATCGAGGTAATATTATACAGAGCATATGTGCTTAGTTTTTCACGTCGATAGTAAAATTAACAAGCAAATGGACGAAGGCATACGAGGGTCCATGTGTACAGAAGCAATTTATAATTACGATCGTTTCTCTTAATTTTTCGAGGAATGCGAAAAGTTTTTCTTCGGTTCTGCGGATACATAACCTTACTTTTACTATTAATTTTGATGTTTATTTCGTTCGTAGATCCAGTGGTAGTGTGCAATATCGTTTTTTTTCTCAGACATCTATCTTTTCACGTTCGCGATAAATTGAACAACTAGTAAAAGGTCCCGCTGGACCCAATACGAGTGTGTTAGAGCAATGGCCAGTTGTATGAAGAAACAAAAACAAACAAAAATATATTTTTAGTGGGCATGTATTGGGTGTGACGATATTCGTCACAGTGAAATCGTTTCTTTTTGCTTTATTTCGCATTCGTTGCAGAGTTCATCAGAACCTCTAGCATTTAATCATTATAGTAGTTGTTTTATTTAACGTTTTACCACTTAGTTTCATACGATTTTACGATTCCAACCGATTTCATCAGAAAAATTCTCGGCAACCGCGGTCGAAACATCTTAGTGAGACTCTCACCATTTCGTTCGAACATCGCATGCGCTTCCTCGTCCTTGTATCCCCGTTAAAAAAAAAAAATGAAAATATAAAACATTTGTAAAAAGTTCCGCGAGAAAGGAGATATAGTGCGTGACAACGACGAAGAACGAATGTAGCGATAGAACTGACAGAGCCCCCTCGATGACTAGTAAAAAAATTAAAAAAAAAACGAACAAACGACGTTCCCATACGACGAAAGAGAGTTGATAACTTAAGAAGAAAGATACTGTCAAACTGTCAACAATCAAAATGACATACCACAATGTAAAAAAAAAAAACACAATTAATATCAAACGAGCGTCGTAGCACCAAACAATGAAATACAAATAAAGACGAAAAAAAAAAACGCGCGATGAATAAAGAATGATAATATTAAAACAACACGAGGCAGAGAGCGAGAGAGAGAGAGAGAAAGAAAGACAAAAGCCGATGATTGCTGGAAAGCTCTAAGATCTATTTTTTAAGCAAAGAAGCGAATACACAAAAGAGGCGAAAAAAAATAAAGCGATCGTATATTTTTTTACTAAGGCAGGCCTTAGTGTACGACGAGCGAGAGAGAGAGCCCCCTCACAAACCGCGTATTATTAATCGAAACTAGCAAGAGATGGGCCCCGGAAATAAAAACAAACAAACTGTGATGTGTCTGTCATCGTTAGTGCAGATTTTCAAGGGGTTCGGGTTGCCTGGATCGATTTGATAATCGTGGAAACATCAATTTCCAAGAATCAAATCGTTTCGTCATCGAGAAAGAACATCGCGCTTCAATAAAATAGAAAGCTTCGAATTTTATAAACTTCTTTATTTTGTTTTTTTGTACTGTAACCAATTCGTGCGCCGAACGCCTTGAAGATGGAGAAAAAAAAGCAAAGAGCTCGATTGTAGCAACGATGACGAAGATATAAGAAAAAAAAAAAAACATTAAAATGGATTGATGTTAAATCCATAAAAGGGCATATTTATAACATAGAAAACAAAAAGTACCGTTATTATCTGGTGCACCATACGCATATAAATTGTACTGTACGATCGAGTGAACGAGAGAGAGAGAGAGAGAGAGAGAGCGAGCGAGCGAACTCGGGCTAATAAAAATGTAACAAGAATAAAATAAAAACGAGCGTGTGTGCGTGTGTGCGGAAACGAATATACGAGGGGAGGGATCGAAGCGAACGAAACATCTGTGATACCAAAATAATAAAATCTTTAGAGGGATACGCGCAAATAAACAGAGATTTGAGGGGAGGTAACAAAATTGTAGCCAGCATGAGCGAAAAACTATAGTGAAACGAAAAAAATAAAAATAAAAAAACAAACCAAGCGCGCGTTTGTGTCTGAGAAGAAAAGGCTGTTTTCTGTGCATTGAGCCAGTCCATTCAAAATAAAAACAAAAGTAACAAAAACAAACAAAATGCAAGGTTGTTAGAAGTTAACTTAAAAATACTTACTAAAAATTAATAATACGATTTATTGATGAAAAATACGACGAGAAATTTGAACAAATGAAGGAAAACAAGAAAAAACCATTTACCTGAAAACTCTTCTAGCGATCGCCTCTTTCATAAGTCATTGTACTATACATGCTAATAATTGTAATATCTATATTTCCAACGATCCGTGTGCGTTTGTATGTGTGATTTGAGCGTGTATTTGAAGAAAAAAAAAAGGAAACAAAATCACAATCGTATGAGGACGAATAACGATCCAAACAAAGGAACCCAGAGAACTTTCGGTCCGACAGGTTACACGTTTTAATAGCTATCTTGCTGGATCTGCCGAATAATTTTTTTTTTTCTGCCGATCACTAGTCTCGTCATTCCAATAAATAAAGACTCGATAATCGGACTGTCGAACCGAGAATCTCTGAAGTCGCGTGTGGAATAAAAAACAACATGAAACCCAAGCAATCCAAACCAACGGGGGAAAAAAATCGGAAAAAATCTTCCTCGACTAATGGAAATTATTTTCATTTTCAACTGTTTTACGCCATCTTGATTTTTTTTTCATACAATACTTGAACGAAAAATCAGCTGATCGCGGTCCTTGACCATTGATGCACAACTTTTTTTTCGTTGCTGCTATTTTCAAACGTCAAAAATAATTCCACTGAGCGACATCACGAACAGTATTATAAGTTCCTACAAGCAAGATGAAAAAGCGATTTTACGTTTTTCACTCAAATTTTGAAAAAGAATTGTGCGCTCTACGTGTGAGTGCGTATGTCTATTGTATGAGAAAAAAAAAATTGAATTCAAAATATTGCGATAGGTAAAACTGCACGGAACACAATTATTGTACCAAAATGTATACACACAAAAAACAAACAGAAGCAAGAAGGAGAGAGAGAGAGAGAGTGAGAGAGGATAGAAAATCGAAAAGGAACAGAAGGACATTTCTAACCCTACTTTATGAGCGTCAGGTCATTCCAGTTGATGAGTCGGGCGGACGAATGGCGATCGATTTCAAAAGAAAAGTCACAAAATACACAATAACATCTTTTATTTTTAGTTGGTATTATCCTTATTCTTATTATTGTTAGTACAATTTTACCATTATTACTATTATTGTCAAACGTTTTATTTTATCGAGAGGAAGATGAACGGGGACAATCGAAAAAATTGATCGCGTCGTTCAAAATGTCGCACAACTCTTCACAATATAGTATATACAATCCAGATTTACTTCTTTTGTCTCTATATTCGTTTTAGAAACGAGGTGAAAAAAAAAAATCAGCGGAATGTAATAATAACGGAAAGCCGTTGTTCGAGCGAAAGATCATCGCGAGTACTGTTCGAGTGATGATTTAATAACGTATTTCGGGAGAATAGAAATAACAAAGATCGATAAGTAACGTCATCAAAATTATTCGGCGACGACGAAAATTCTCACTTTTTCACACCTTTCTTCCTCCGTCGTTTAATCTGGGGTTTTTTTTTTTTTTACATGTGGCAAAAATAACAATCACGGTCCGAAAACTTTATTCTACACTTTTGACGAAACATTCTCGATGTCGTTGTCGAAAAATCATCATTTTTTGCGTACCGCATTAACCTGAAAAATTATACGCAGCGCGAACACAAAGATATTGTACACTGTGTTGACGAAAAGTGTAAGAATAACACAACAATATGCCACGATCTGCAGGCGGACCGCGGTTAAAGCCCGCACAATCGCTGAATTTCAAAGCGTCGACCATCCAAAAAGAATGAAAAAAAAAAAAAAAAAAAAAAAAAACGATCTAGCAAAATATATTATTATATACACAAAAATTTTAGTATATATCAAAATATATGATATATTATACGTTGATATATGTCACGTCCTGGTTACAGGAATGAAGCGTGTTCTTTACTGTATACAATAATGTCGCGTTCTCTATCACGTTTAGATGTTTTGTTTTTTTTCTAACTTTAATTTTGTCCATTTACGCGAAATCTGATGTATGGGGTGAAGCTAGCTTTAACCAAACTGGCCGACGAAATTTTATAGTGTCCAAGTATCGAGTAAATAAGAATACAGCATAAAAATACAACCTGTATAAATTTGTTTGGGATGAAAACTGAAACAGCTTGGTCGAATCATGCAATTTCCAATTTCGTTGCGTTCCATGGCAATAGCACTTATTTTTTTCGAGTCAAAAGTCAACTTTACGACGGCCACTTTGAAGAACGATATCGTAGCGTCATCATCGAAAATTCACTTTTACTTTTTTTTCTTTTTTCATATTATGATTAACGAAATTTTGTCCAAAAAATTCTACGCAATTGTAGCACACGTAACCGTAACAATTTTTCGACCTAAATATAGAAATACAAAAGTGAATATTCGTCACTGGTGTTTATTGTCGTTAAATTGTTCGCTCGTAACTACGTGTTTAGATTATATTCGATTAACGATACGTCTGATGGGTCGTTCGTTGGGCAAAATCATCGTTGTCACTTTGCAATGACCATTTTCTTCAATAAATCACACATATAGATGAATCGAACTACAAAACCGTCAGACAATTGAAGAGAGTTAATCGTTGTCTATCGCATCACTGAATTTGTGGATGGAAATTGAATTTAAAAAAAAATGGAAACAAACAAAAATAAGAGATTATACCATGTGTGATCTGCATTATGTTTATTCCAACGTAAACTTCAGTGTATACGTCTACAACAGTTATTGAAAACATGCGGATCCATCAGTGTATTCTGTTATAAACAAAATCAACCAATAAATATAATTCGTGTGTGGCAAAAGTGAAAATAAACTTGACGCAGCGATTCTTTTTATTTTGATCTTTAACCCTTCGCACTCACGTGTGTGCTTTGAGCGAATACTGCATTATTTGTTTTTTCATTAACCAACAAAAATTGATGTTTAAATTGTTTATAGATATTTCTGTTACGAATAACAATGGGTACAATTGTAAAATCATTCCAAGTTTGAAGAAAAACAAGTTTGAGCTCGAAAAGTAATATAGATTTTGGTCGTGGCGCTTCGAGCGCTTTTATTTGGGTGGACGATGTTCACATCATCAGCTGATTCATAAACAAACTGTCTTGCTGTCTACGCTGCGACGACAACACTGCACGTGTTTCTGTCCTGTCGGACACTACAGTCCGCGAAAATCGCTATTTCTATAACGTTTAGTCATTAATAAAATTAAAATATAGCAAAGATGAATGAAGAAGCAGCAGTTGTTGTTGTAAAAGCTAAACCAGTACGAAAAGTGTTCAAAGCTCCTGTTCGGGTTAACAAAATACCTCAAGAGTTATTGAATGACCCACTGTTGAACGCGGCTATTGCAGTTTTGCCGAACAATTATAATTTTGAAATTCACAAGACGATATGGAGGATTCGAGAAACGAAGGCCAAAAGAGTAGCTCTCCAGATGCCGGAAGGTTTGCTATTGTACGCAACAACTATCGCTGATATCATCGAAGATTTTACGCAAGCCGAGACTGTCATAATGGGCGATGTGACATACGGTAAGTTCATTGTTGTTTCTTTACGTTGATTTCTCACAATGCACGTGTTCTACATGAAAACAATAATTGAACCTAAAAGCCTCAAATTATTGGTTCCTCCTCTATTACTGTAAGTCTTCAACCGTATTTATTTTGTCCTACGAAATGAACTTTTCGATTAGACTGTCAAATTTTTGTGGAGTTCTTTCACCCTCCTCAAAAAAATAAAACGATTGAAAAAATGCTTTTCAAGAATTTCGTATTTAAGAAGCTGTACATGGTGAAACTTGATTCATCAACATTTTTGAAAAATTTTGGACAAAGGGAAATCTTTAAAAAATCCTTCCTATTCAGAAAAATTTCTCAACTTTTCTCCAGGCAACAGAAAAAGTTGTTTCATCTAATGTCACAAATATTACGTTTTAATGATTGGTTGGAAATTGACGTAAAGTTCCAAAGATGTCTGAATTCTTGCAAATTTTTTTTTACGTACATATAAAAAGAGAGAATGTTTTAATTGTTTGAAATCACACCAACTAATATTTGAGTTACTGCATATATAATATATGTGTGTCTATTTTCTCACATTTTAAACCCATTTTGAACGTGGTTTTGAACGTGCATTTTTGTTATCAATTTCAGGTGCCTGTTGCGTTGACGATTTTTCGGCACGAGCGCTTGATGTTGACTTATTGGTACATTACGGACACTCTTGCCTCATTCCTATCGATCAGACAGAAGGGATTAAAGTTTTATACATATTCGTCGACATTAAAATCGACACTGTGCACTGCATCGAGTGTCTTCAAATGACACTACGTGTTACCACAAAAATAGCGCTTGTCAGTACAATACAATTTGCAGGGACTCTCCAAGCGATAGCTAGTGAAATGAGAAAAGCAGGATACGAAGTCAATGTGCCTCAAAGCAAACCTTTGAGTCCAGGCGAGGTGTGTTTTTTCAATAAAAATCTTCAAATATATTTCTTTGCTCGTTTGAATTATCATCAAATTAGACAAGATCTGAGTCCAATTAAAATTCCGTCAGTAAAATAGTCTTATTTTTTCCTCATACTGTTCATGTTTTGAGAAATATAAATTGAAAAATTATACGATGCATGATTTTTAAAAGGAAAAACTTTGATATCAATTTGTCGATGAACATTATTATCAATAACTGAATTATTTTTCATTAATCACTGTTTCGATGGACAATTTTTTTTACCGATAGATATTGGGCTGCACAGCGCCACAAATTCGATGCGCCGATGCGGTTATTTACGTCGGTGATGGTCGTTTTCATTTGGAAGCCGTCATGATCGCAAATCCAAAGATGCGAGCTTTTCGTTATGATCCATACGATAAAAAACTCACCGAAGAGTTTTACGATCACGAGCAAATGCGAAAGACAAGACGCGAGGCAATAGAGTCCGCATCAAGAGCTGATACGATTGGTCTTGTGCTCGGAACACTGGGCAGGCAGGGCAATCCAAATGTCTTGAAATGTCTGCAGCGACGAATAGAATCATTGGGAAAACAGAGCGTCGTTATTCTACTCTCGGAAATATTTCCAGACAAAATTAGTATGTTCGATGGCATTGACGCATTCATACAGGTGTTTATTTTTCCATAAATCTCTAAAAATGCCACCCTTCAATTATACACAACCTATAAATGATTGAGAGATTAGGAACAAATATACGAAAATGAATATTTATTTTAACCACCAAAATAGAAAAACTTGTTACTCTTTTTTAATTCATTCAATTCATATTTATCTTGACTTTAGCCTCGTTCAACATACTTTTCCGAACGTAAACCTTACAACGCGGTCGGCATCCACTGCCTTATAGGGCGATGAAAACATTCATAATTGATTTATTTCTTTTCGTTTTACAGGTCGCATGTCCTAGATTGAGCATAGACTGGGGAACGGCCTTCAAAAAACCTTTTTTAACACCTTACGAGGGTGCTGTAACGCTGAAACTTGCCCTAAATGACGAGAGCAAACCGTACCCCATGGACTTTTATTCCTCGGCGAGTCTCGGTCCCTGGACACCGAATCATAAACCATCCGAGCTCGAAAAGCAAAATGACGCGTGTTGTGGAAAATGCAAAGAAGGAAAATAGTAAAAAATGTTGAAAAACGACAGACCAATTTGTAATATAAAACATGAAGCGAAGGAACAATTTTACACATCGTTTCAGCGCAGTCTGTTTCAGTTCCTATAATTTCGCTTATCGATATTTTCAGCCGATGAGACTCTATCAATTATTACTTTTACGTTTTATTGAATCTATTTTCGAACTCATTTTTTCAAAATATTTGCTCTATTTTTTTACGTTTTCAACTCTTAAGGATAATCGAAGCATGTTTCACGGCCAAAAATTCCACTGAGGAATTCTCTTTGAGCCATTTTAATGTGTGAATAGAATATTTTTCAATGAATAATTCGACAATTCGTTCTTTATTGCATAAAACGAGTTCGACGATCCTTCTAGTGTATCTTTTCACAATGTTTCGCTAATTTTTCGGATATCTACAATTCTATGAAAAAAAATTACGAATTTCGCACATAATTTTGTAAATTGATTCATCAACATTTACATAAAATTTCCAACGCATTAAACGAACAATTTTGGAAATATCGCTTGCAGTCTTTACAAAAAAAAGTTAAAGAAATAATTACAAAAAAAAAAAAAAGTAAACCGAAAGTAAAAATTCCGAAAAAAATTAGAAGTTTTCTCGAATATCAACTAATTTATTTGATTCAACGCAGATAAAGATGTAATTGGTTATTGAACAATTTCCATTTGAATAATTTCTTGCCCATTTCATTATTGCAGGTTCAAAAAAATTGAAAACGGCTGAATTTTATGAAATTATTTACGATCCGTTGAGCACTGACATTTTTATAACATAAAAATCATTAGCATCGACATGTGTGTAATAAATTCTTCATAAATGTTTCTTATGAAACAAAAACGAAAACAGTAAGCAAACCATAAGTTTTAGCAATTTATACAGATCCCTCAACTCCAGTGAAAACTCGAATGAATAAAAATGACATGAATTCAGACATCTCCCCCCTCTCCCCGCCTTTTTATATACATTTTAACAACTCAGAAATTTTCTTTCATTTTCAGAAGAAAAAACATATAATTTCTTTGTAAATATTCAATTACGAAATATACGCTCTTGGTATCAATTTTCTAATTAAAAATACAAAATAATCATATAAATTGTGAATTAATTTCATAAAATCCAACAGCTCGGTTCGACGCTTTTCAAAGTAAATAGAAGCTTTTTTAATGTCCTTCTGCTTTACAGCAATCATGTTCTGGAGCTTTATTCATCGAACCCATTGAATTCACTGGCTTTGCAGGAGCAGCGGAGTGTACCTAATAGCAGTCGCTTAAATAGATTTGTCTGTCAAATTCAGAGTACGGTATGTCATTGATATATATCCGTGAGACTCGATACGGAATATGATAAAACCGTCAATTCAGTCATATGATTTAAATCGTTCATTGTACCGAGCAATGAAACGACAATCACTTTTTATACCGAAACGCAAATATACTTCGTGAACCGAGAAATAAGGGATGTTATCAGTGATAAAATTCGAAGCTCATTCACAAGTGGACTTTACCATATACCAAAATGGATTCAACGAACCAGCGGGGTGGTTCAGATCCTGATAGGAAAGTAGAAAAAGAAGGGGAACGGGGAGATAGGAGGGAAAGTACGAGCGTTTCGTTGTGTTGCAGTAATGGAAGGAATGAGGGATGTTGGGGGTCCTCGCGTGGGCGAACTACGTCATCCGCCCACCTGTAGCGCAGCAACACGCGCATTGAGACCACTGTGTGTATGTCGCGTTGGTATAACCTGTGTCCTCGAAAATAACATTTCCTCTTACCGCCCACCACTCTTTTATTTCATTGATAAATTGGGTTTTTCTTTTTTTTTTTTTCGCGTTTTGGTATGAAGATTCTTACGCACGGAACATTTTTTACGAACGTTTTTCCTCGAGGAAAAATGTTTTGAAATATTTCGTACTTTTTGCACTAGTTTTCAATGTCCTTTGAGGGATTTTGATTGAGTTTTTTTCCTACGTGATGATATTTCTAGCACAGGGATTTGAATTATCTCTTGAAATTGTGATCGATGCTCTTTGCTAGAAACTTATATACTAGTTCCGCTTGTCATTTCCTCGACTTCTGAATTAATGAATCTCGCAGTTTTTTCAATTATCTTCCGAGGATTAGAAGGTGAATTGATCGGAAATTTTCGAACAAATTTTGTCACACGCCAAAATCTAATCCAACGAAGTCTTCAATTTCATGAGATGAAATTACAAATGTTTTTGGAACTTGAAATATATATTTTATTTTTTTTTGTCGTCGTAGATTATTTGCAATCAAACGATATCACGGATGTTGAAAATAAATATTTTCAAGCTAATTTGGAGAAAAATAAATATTTACTTATGATTTCATTTGAATAAGAATTTGATCAAATCCTATCACGAATGATTCCATTAATATTAAATTTTCATGTCACGTATTTGAATGTCAATAAGGGTGAAAAAGTGCACCGGGTATATGGGAGCTTCATGGAACTGTTTTTAAGGGTTGGAAGTAGGCGGAACGGCGGCGCCGACCGCACCCCGGCGCCTCGCCACTCTTTTTTTTCTTCCTCTCCCTCTTTCTCCCCCTGTGTCAGTAGTCGTCGTTCCAACGTGGCTCAACAAGTACGTTCCGCTCCGTGGCTGACGACGAACCAGATAAATAAACTAAATTTTGAATTTTCATTTTTATAACAAAACAATTACGAGATTATTGCCACAGTTTTTTTTTTTTTTTTTTTTGTAACGAATCTTCTTCTTGCAACTAAAATCATTTTAGTGCTTTCAGAATAATATAATTTTTGCAAATTTACAAATTTTCTACGAAACAAGTGGCGAAAGTATTAATCGAAGAAAATTCGAAGATAGTGAGATTTTCCGGCAAATCCGATTTAATTACGGTGATTATAAATTTCAATATATCTGTGTGTGATGTTTGACACCTGTTGTTTTTTTTTTTTTTTTCATATTTATTTTCAAATGCCCCATTTTAATAATGCAACAAAATTGTTTTTCAACTTCACGAGCAGGCATTTTTTTCGAATGCTTTAAAGTAAAATTGTTTATGATTGACTTTCATTCGTTGCACTGCATAGAAAAATACAGCATCGAAAAATACAGTACTTTCATTACGATTAAATGAACTTAACTCTCTGAAATAGTCGTAAATCTAAAAAATATAAATTAAATGATAGTTTTTTGTTTAATGATAAAGTTTGTCAGGATTTCGAGTTTTATCGGCAAATTATTTTTTATTTGTTTTCAACACGCTGTTGTTTTAATCGCCATGAAATTGCGTTATATTATTAATTGTATTATCAAATTTTCTTGTTACTATTCGAACTCCATAAATCATTGCTTTTTTGGCTGTTTGTTTATTTATTTATTTCCATTGTATAACGTATCCGCTTTTTACCTAGCAACCATCCTTAATTCTGCTGTTTGTTTTTGGAGTATTATTTATCTGATAACGATTTATCTGATAAAGTTCATAGCAATATTTGTCATGAAAATATTGAACCTTCACAAAAATGTTAATTATAGAAATAAAAATTCGACATGACGTCTACAAAACTTGCCTTTTAAATTAGTAAAAACAAGGACAGGATAAATAAATAAAAAAACAGTATTGATTTCGAATTTGCCTAAATAAGATATTTTTTCTAAAAATTTGTTGAAAATTTATAAGTAACTCGAGTTATTTAAGTTCAACCATATAACAAATAAAAAATTCGACAAAAAAATCATATTCAAAAATTTCAGATGTCGAATACAAGCATTTTTTTCTACCATGTAAATGAATTGTATAAAAACAGATAAATGATCGCTAGAAGAAGAAAAATAATGTTGAGAATGAAGAAACATTTAATACCGAAGAAATGAGTATTTAATTTCATAGAAGCTAATATAATTCGGTTATACGGTTCGTTACGGTAAACTAACTAATAACAACATTAAATAGGTATGCGTTCGGAAATGAGCAGTGAGGACTCATTGAGCAAAGATTGGGACGAGCCGGAAGAGCCCCAAGAGAAGCAGCGCTCGAAGCGCCGTACTTCCAAGCGAATATCCCGTCACAATTTACGATCTTCCAAGTCATCACGGGTTACAACCCCGAGGGAGAAAACTCTCAGGAGACTTGAGAGTAACGAACGCGAACGCATGAGGATGCACAGCCTCAACGACGCGTTTCAGGTGAACATCAATTTATTATGTTTGCGACTCCCTTACCAAGCTGGAAATCTCATAATTGAAAGAAATATTGAGCGATGTTCCAACAAAATCGATACGAGTTATAAAATTTAATAAGCACCCAAATGATGAAATTTTTTCTACGTTTTCAATATACGGATTTTCATAACGTGTCGTGTTTTATCAAGATTTCATAAGCATATACATGTCATGAAAACATTTTATACTTTATAAAGTCAAGTTAAATTAATCGATTAATTTTCGATACATTTTATATTATAAAACAGCTCACATATTAAATAAGAAAACAAAACTAATCGTCAGTCACGTCCAGACCTGAGGCCAGTTCTAATTTATTGTTGTATACTCGTCACTCGTGGAAATAAATTCATCAGATCTTTTTCTCATAGTCAGGATTAGGCCCTAAGTCTCATTGAAGATTGCGGCATGAATTTTTTTTATATCGAGTATGTACAACATTTTTTTTCGTACAACGTCAAGTATAAAAAATGTGACATAAATAATGATCTGTTTGCAGTCTCTGAGAGAAGTGATACCGCATGTTAGTAAAGAGAGACGTTTATCGAAGATCGAAACTCTGACGCTTGCGAAAAATTATATCGTTGCTCTGACGGATGTAATTTGCGCGATTAGAAGCGAGGAACAATCGGACAAGACGAATGTCCACGAACCGGATGAAAAAATCGTCGTGGAGGAATCGTCCGAAGGAATAACGACTGTTTGTCTGAATATGAACACACCAATATCGTCAAGATCTTCCAGCCCGAGTGAGAATTTCGCCGAAGTCGATAACATAGTAACGTGGAAAAAGAACGTCGGTAATGAAATGAGCAATAACTCAATGAGAAATCGCAGCCTTTGAAGGCATGTCCGGCTCATTCGTCTAGCCGGAATTTAAAACTAACGACGAACAAAAAGTACGTATTTCGTTCGTTTGTTTCATAGACACATGTTCGAAACGAAATCAGGCTTGTTTACTGGAACATAAAGCGATTCAATTATCAAACGATTAAGAAATCAACGAACAGACAAATATACGAAATAGAGAATTAGAAAACCGTATTAGAAAATTTTCGAACTTTCTGCCAATTGTTTTTGCTGTGCTTAGATTAGGCTCTCTTACTTTCTCGTAATTAAGAAAACTCGAAAGTATTCTGTGTGAAAACAAAAAAGAAAATATGAGAGCGAATACATGAAATGTTCAAAAAGCGATGCCAAAAATCTACCAAAGTATTATAATACGAGTATTATTACTGCAGTATTACAAAATAAAATAAAAATGTGACAGTTCTGAATCACAAAGATGATTTTAAAAATCACTATTCAATGGTAATTGTTCTTAGAATTATTTCTGTGATATTCAGAATAAACATTGCTCCACAAAGGCATTTTTTTTTTTTTTTTTGGTGTAGCATAAATTTTCAGCTTATTATTATATTTTTAGATGGAGACTGTCACGTTTATAGAAATATAAGTCATTTTTAAGCTCCTGACGATAATAATGAAATAAACATGAGGTTCGATGCTGAGATAATTTATGCATAAGTTCGAGATAAATTTAACATTAGGAATGAAGGATTTTTCTCCCTCCAATAATCGCTTCGGAGATCGATGGCATATCAATTATCGATCGCGAAATATCAAGTACTAAAATTCAGGGTATTAGAAATCAATTGAGCATGGAATAAAGAGGCATATTGCTTACTGATCAATTACGATACCCGCTTGATCATTCGTCATGTAGGATTGAGGGGAGAATTATAATCCATTAAAAAAGCAAGGAAACGAATCTTACACTAAATATCAAATATATATTTCTAGATTATGTATAGATAAATACATAAATATAATGTACGATATGATACAGAATTATATTTCAAGAAGAAGAATAAATTATATATTTCAAGGGTAATATTACGCAGTCTTTTGAATATTACGAACCCATATCGCCGCCAGTGACGTTTCAACGTAAATAAACAAAAGCAGCAACAGTTAAACCAGGTCAGCTTGAACCGAACGAAATAGGCCAAGTGTCCAATGAATTTAAATCAACGAGAACGGCGGTGCCTGTTTTGGCGAATTTTGGTATACATATTAGTCTTACCGTTTGTCCTTCTTCACCTGCAATCAAATATTTCCATTTTTCATTATGCATTTTTGAAAATTCTTTCATCGTAAAGACTACAAAAAAGTGAAAAGTATTAAAATCCGGAATTTCTCGGTTAGTCGAGAATTCCTACTTGTTATCATTTTCAAAAGTAATTACTGTTCTGACTTTATAACTTCAAATTATTCACTTCAACTCACCAATGTACACTTTTGTAGCGAACTCTTCCATGTTACCAGCAAAATATATATCGGGGCATTCGATCATAACAAACGGATCTGTGCCGAAGTATGGATAAACCGGAAGCGTATCAGGCGCAGTGGGTGCAAAATGACGCCATATAAGAGTCTTTTCTAGCCATTCAAGAGCCGTCGATTCCTCGAGCCCTCCAACTTTCGTAATGTCTTCAATCGGTTGTCCACTTGAACCTGATACAATTCTGTTGTCTATTTTTCCAATCCAAGGATTCGTCGCGCCTCGAACCCTTTTATATCTGTAAAAAAATTTGTATTGCAATTATGTTTTTTCTTCCGTTCTCGTATGAAAAACTTGCCGTTTTTATTTTACAAGAATATTTAGACAACAACTTTAGGTGAATTGTTGTTAAAATCCTTGTTTCTTTCTGTTACATTAAGCGGTGACGTAAAGTCAGAAATTGCAAAATATCATTCATAATTTTGGATACGAATTTTTTTTTGAAAAGGAGCATTTTCCGATCGCTTTTGTTTGAAAAATACGAAACTGTTCTGTACATAAGATACGAAGCTAAGTCTGAAATCTTATGTACCTTGAAGATTTTGGTAGCATGCAGGGATGCAATGATTGTTGCGGTAAAGAATGATCCGAAGGATCAAATTGTCCAGGCATCAAGAGTACAGGACAATTTTCAGCTATGCTGCTGAGATAAGAATCGAATCTGTATGTTGCCAAAATTGATTCGACGGCTGCTGGATTGGCATGAGATTTTTTGGATTCAAATCCGTATCGAGCGTATGTTTCGACCGTAGACCTGACACTGTTACCAGCCACTAGGATTTGAATGACCGATGCTCCTTCCTCCTGAGCACTAGGGTCACCCGCGAATCCGCTTATCCACTCCTTCAAAAGTTCAAGACTCAGGTTGTCAGGAGTATTGGCAAAATCGAAACCAGAAACTAGCAGTAATTTTCCCCCATTCTGTGACGGCATTCCGGAACTCGAGATACAAGGACAACATCCAGGAAAACACCAGTCATCTACCTGTGGTAGAGAAATTCAGTTCTTGGAAAAATTGTATGATTCTGTTCAATTTCAACAATACAAAAGTGACCTGTAAATAGAAAAAAAGTCTCAACTTGTGCGGTGCGCCAAAGCTAAAAAACAATTCCTTCAAATGCTGTTTTTTTTCTAATACTGAATTTTTCCAATTCATATGTGACATGAGTTACTAAAATTGCGTATTCAGAAATAACTTTACCATCTATATTGGCTGTCTAAAAACTCTTCCAAGAAGATACTATCTGTACTATTGAAATTCATAATTATGTTTTTTTCAATTTTTTTTTATCGAGCAGAACATTTCAAATACTGAGAAAATTCTTGAGGGATTTGCAGCAAACGTTGGGATCCTTTGACCGAACCTGACAATTTTAAATTTCCTAGGTGTTCCAAATTTTTTGAATTAATAACTTATCTTGAATAATTTTTAATATATATGTCACTTAGAGGAAATGAAGCAAGAAATGAGATTAGCAGAAAATATTTCAATTGTTTACCAAAAGTGCTCCATCGTCAGTTTCATGTCCCAAAACCGCACATATGAGTCCAGTAACAACTTCTCGTGGATTGGGATGATTACCCAATAATTTTGCACGTATTAATTCATTTTCAAGAAACAATTTATCCTTGTCAGATGCATAATTTGATCTTTGAGACTGGTAAGGCACTTGGAGCTCTTGGCTAAGTTCCTTCAAAATTGATGGCTTGAGTTCTTGATGTTTGTACAAAGTACCAATGACAATGAATGTTTTTTGATCGTTGAATTCGGCCAGACGATCTACACTCAAGATTGGATACTGACCTATAAGATGGATTGTTCATTTTGGCGGGAACTCATAGTAAAATCCTAATAATGATAACAGTAATTTATTATGGATAAAAATAAACATTGTATACCCCATTTTATCTTGGCTGTAGCAACGATCGAATCCTTCAATGCCGCTAATCTGGCAATGTAAATGCCACAAAATTGTTTATGATAATTTTTCGTACCGATCTTAAATCGACCGAAATCATTGATCTCAATATTTTGCCTTTCGAGACTCAATGACTTAGCTTCTTCCAGATCTATCATAGATTTTACAACTTTCAATTGATCGTCGAAAAATGTTTCCACAATTTATCGGACTAATGGAGTAAATTTTATAACTGAACGTCAAAATTTTGAGGTTAACTCTCTGATTGGTTGTTGTTTATTCGATCCAGCTGTGATCTTGAGACCGAATCAAACCTCTCTGCTATTGGTTAACTCCACGTGACGTAACTCAATGTGTACAAATAATGAAATTTAATTTATGAAAGATAATTTTCTGCATTTATATTTATTATGCTTTAATTAAATTTCTAATTATAATTGAATATCAAAGTGAAAGATGTCCTAAATACGTCCCATTCAAATTGTTTATTACAAAAACGGACAAATAAGTTTAAAAAAAAATCGATAGAAACTTTTAAGTTAAATAAAATTATAATAGTGCATGGTCCCTTTTTTATAATTATCATTGACTCGGTAACGATACAAGTCATATAACAATTCGTCAGGAAAAATATCCAGTTCTGCTCTGCTATTGGCCACCTGAAAATTAAGTACCATACCCCGACGGTCAGACAGTATCTCCGACAGCGTACGAGTGTGTACGCGAGAGTGGAAAAATGTTGTCTCCTGCGGTCATTTCGCGTAAGTATTTTACTGCTAAAAAAAAATCGAGAAGTAAATTGTTGAAATTTCAAAAATCCTTCGTTTACAAACATCGTTTTATTAAAGTCAACGATCCATCTCACGTCAAAATTAAAAAAAAAATCATAACCTCAAAACATTGTTCCCATTCTTCTAGAATTACTCAAGAATGAAACATTGTACATCGTCATTAAAACTGCAACAAATAAAATATCATGTAATTACATAATCGTTTCAATCGCATACAATACGTCGAAGAAAAAACTTAGCCGTACTACGACGGAAAAGATCGATCTATTTTTACAATCATTTAACATAACCTGAAAGTAAGATTAAGGGAATGAGGAATTTCTGAAAGATACTCCAAAACATGAACTTTCCTAACAAGATGACAATGTACAATTGTTTCTACAAATTGATAAAAGTGCCTGTTGACGTTATTTCAAAAATATATGCTATGGCTTGTCTTTAATCAATGACTGATTATTACTTTACACATCTCTGTCAAAAATGATACAATTACTTCAATCAATTAATTAGTTTTTCAATAAGAGATTTCATGATGCAAATTAATAGAGGTAGTCGTTTCACTACAGTTCAATACTTTCAAAGTTGAGTTTTACCTGGAAACTTTGATATAATTTGAAATATAGGGTAAATCACCCAATGAGTGTTTACGTAAGGCCAACTCAAATTGAACTGAATCGAGAAATTTGAAGTGAGTCCTGAATAGATTTTCTGAATTTATGCTTCCATCCATGAAAACATTAACAAGATGAAATATAAAAAAAAATGTATTCAAAATGAGAAGAATTGAAAAAAAAACGTAGATATCTAATCAGTTAATTAATTAACAGGTAATGTACAGCATGGCCTTCGTACTTTGGTGCGAAGCAACGGAGGTGCAATTGCCCCGATATGTGGACGATTCCAAGGACTGGCAACAGAAGTTAAGGCACAAGGCTCCAACGAGTCTGCAGCGGCAAAGACAGAAAAAATACCCTACAGTCCATTTCAAAACACGACCAATATGGCCGAATATGCGCTTGCAAGAGCCGATGATCTCTTGAATTGGGGACGCAAAGGTTCCTTATGGCCATTAACCTTTGGCCTCGCATGCTGTGCTGTCGAGATGATGCACATTGCTGCACCTCGTTATGACATGGACA
Source organism: Campoplex capitator (assembly GCA_037576405.1). Lineage (NCBI taxonomy): Eukaryota > Metazoa > Arthropoda > Insecta > Hymenoptera > Ichneumonidae > Campoplex > Campoplex capitator. The sequence continues at coordinate 4,727,899 of JARBWI010000015.1, forward strand.
GATACGGAGTAGTCTTTCGTGCTTCACCTCGTCAGGCTGATGTTATTATTGTTGCTGGAACTTTGACAAACAAAATGGCACCTGCTCTACGTAAAATTTATGATCAAATGCCTGACCCAAAGTGGGTTATTTCTATGGGTAGTTGTGCCAACGGAGGAGGCTACTATCATTACAGTTATTCAGTTGTCCGAGGATGTGACAGAATTATACCAGTGGACATTTATGTACCAGGTAAGATAAAGTATTTGAATCACTTGGTGCATGAATATCTTTTCTGCTCGCTTCACATTTCCAAAAATAAAATCTTATATATTGTTCGTCTGAACAGAATGAAAAAAGTTAAAGCCACGGGAAAACAACGGGAGAAATTGAGTAAATTTTTTTCATTTTCTATCGTACAAACAATGTAGAAAAAGTTCCAATTTGAAGTTTGCAGCTATCGCTCTTGTGCTCATGCACAATTTGCTTGAGTGTGAGAGGGACAGCTGAAGAGCACATTCCTATTTTTTTCAAAGACGTGGAATGTTTCGAGCCAATGAAAAATCACACCTTATTTTCTCTAACGATTGTTGGTGAAATAAGAACAACATTTAACTTTTACTTTTCTCGAAAACTCAACTGTGTCGCGGGAAAATGCGCAGTATGATTTTTACCGATCGAGCGTCTTGAATTTTTGTTAAAAAGTTCAAGATAACATTTACATCTACTTTCAGGTTGTCCCCCAACAGCGGAAGCATTGATGTATGGAATTCTGCAACTGCAGAAAAAGATTAAACGCATGAAAACGGCGCAGGTGTGGTACAGGAGGTAAAAAGGAATGATAACGTAACTACGCCCGTGCAATAATGGAGCACGGAGTGTTTGAACAAAAAGAAATATATACATAAAGGATCCGTCGTAGTCGTATATAGTCATCAACGAAAAGATGACGTAATGGAGTATTGCGTCGCCGCGATGGAAATTCTCCGAATTTGTAAACCATTGAATTATCGCTTAGACAGAACGAAAAGAGTGAAAATATTGTACAGTTATCGATTTCGTAAGGGGATTTCTCAAAAGAATGTTCTCGTCGATGAATAAAAAGAAAAAAACTAGATAATAAAGCATAACAAGACTTCGTCTGTACCATTTTTTTTCCTCTTTCTCTAGTATCTTAAAAAATACATTACATTTGTGATAAAACAGCCTGTACAAGATCGTTTAATCGATAGACTTTTCGCACTCTCGTCAAATATCATTTTTGTCTCTTTTACACATTCATTCATACAAATCACTCCAACGGAATTCAGCGCATCGAAGCAGTGCTATGATTTTTCGTTTTCATTTGTTTTTAATTTTTCAAACGTACGGAATTTTTCGAAGATGCCCGTCATACAGCCGTTGCGAACATTCATCATATATTCAGGAATTTCTACTAGTAGTTTCTAGGCCAAAATCCTGCACACCAATTTCTTTACATAAGTTCCAACGAAGTTGAAGATTTTCCAGAACTGCGGATATTTATTATATTCGAAAAAATTGACCTCCACTGTGAAAATTCAAATTTTTAAGGCTGAATATGACTTCAAAGTTTCTTGTTGTCTTCGATAGCTCGATTGACGAGCAGCTTCGTTTGAAAAATTAAAAAATTGCCGTTTACATAATTCGGCATGAATTTATTGCTGATGCGTATATGTTCTAACATACACACACATAAATATGGAAAAAATGAAACGGGAGTTACGTGATGACGATGAATTACAAAACAGAGGGCTTATTGTACACATTTGTTACATCGGGTAAAAGATTATTCTTTTTGAAATAACGTTACCAAATTTTTTTTATGCAGACTTGGAAGGAAAATAAAAGCTTTGACGCGAGTGAATTCCGGCTTCACACGAATTATTGTTAAAGTCGATTGTTCGGATGCGACAATACGACAAAAAATAAACACACATCAATGGTCGCTTTGTTCACGAAATGACCATAAATTTTCGGACGCTATTCCCCAACCATCAATTGAATTATTTACAAGACGCCGCGGTAACTCGATAGCGCACTTTAATTTAAAAATGACATAAAAGGGTTACTGCTTTTTTCGTGCAGGCAACTTTTTTTTTCGTATGCGCTCGAGGTACCGCGAGCGCTAAGGCCCCTGTGACGCCACGAAACACGCGTCAGGCTTTACCATTTTTTTTCTTTTTTACCGTGTTCACACAATTGTTTCATTCATCAGACAGAATAACCGATTGAAAATCGATATTGCTCAATCTAAGCTGTTCATGATCGTCGCAGCAACCCGCCTCAAGTCTATCGGGGTAGAGAAAGAGAGATAATTTTCACTGCACACATTATTCACAATATTTATCTAAATTACAAAAAGAATACGTAATTTTCATTCATACGATGTCTCTCTTTCTCCGTCGACTATTTATTTGTTCATAAGTTTTAATGTTCCTCTCTCTTTTTATTTTTATTTTTCTACCAATTTCCCAAACCAAATCAATAAATGCATCGACGACATAACTCGCTCGATTTCAGAACATTTAATGACGCTTTAAAATTTTTGTAATTGCAAATTTCCAACGGAAGATTTCACTGTAGAATTGATCAAATTGTTGAATCAGTTATAACGCAAAGCGAGTTCGTGTTGACGGCAATTATTGTGCTAACGCGTCTCTGCTTATAACGAAATATATGATTAAAGTCGTTCATAAAAACTGTACATCATTTGCACACTGGAAATTTTGGTTGAATACAAAAATTTAATTCTCACTTTCTACTAATCCTCTACCCTCAAGTTTTCATATGACGGTGAGCAGCAAATCTTTCTGAGAATTTACTTTCGTTGTTACTCCAGCGTTAGGGCATTTTGCAACCAAATGTGTAACGCTTGTGCAATGCTTTCGGTAGAATAGTCTTTTAATGGTATATATTCAATGTTTTGAATTTTTGTGAAATAACGACTGTAACGCGTCACTGTCATCGCAGTGACTTGGATTGTAGCTTGATGCCACGAGTATTTCAATCCTTCGTGTACAGACAGGGACAATAACATTTTGTTCGAAAGTGCTGGGTCTTAGAAACCTGGGCAACTTCGACTTGAGATATTTCAACGATGAGTCAGTATCTTGTGAACTCTTGTGAACAGCGAATGTACGAAAAATTTTGTGCCAATCTACAAGAAAAAAAAAAAAAACAAAAAGGTTTTAAAGTTATAAAACTTTTGAATTCTAAAAAAATAGAATGCCAAAGAGTTAAAGTCTTCATACAGTTCTAGAAGGTCCATGTCTATACATGAAGAGTTGAAGCAATGAAAAATGATGAATATTGATATATGTTTTCGATGTTGATTATTGTAAATTAACGGAAGCGAATTCGTCCAAAATTCTGTTTTCCGATGAAGGTTAGATTGAAAGAGTAGTTACATTAATTTTTTGCATACAGAACTTCGATTGGCACATTTTTAAAAGCACACTCACCCTCATCGTTTGCACTTTTTCTTGTTTCTAATTTATATATCATAAGAAAAATAATCAGCTGTTAAAAATCTGCCAACTAAATAATTTTCGTATTTTTTGTTTCTTGTCGTAGCCCCGACGACGGTTCTGAACTGTTCACATGCTCAGAACTAAGACCAGATTTCTGCCACGAACAAAAACACCCTTTCTCTTTAAATCATTATCTTTCGGCGATCAAAGCTAGTTTGCATTGAATATCGAAGTGATGTCTTTCTTCCTATCATTTGCTCAAGTTTTTCGTTTATTCGGTCGGAAAACCGTCGTGCAATAATCGAAAATACGATTTAGTCACTTTTAGAAAAGTGTCTCGCAACCTATCCCGATTAATCAGCAGCGTTGAAAAACTTCCAAAATTGTTCCGAAGTAAACGAAAAATCGGTGGTTCAACTTGCGTTTACAGCAAAGCGATTTCTTTGATTTCTTCATCTCTCGACACTGAGATATATTTCAAAGCCTCGAGTCCTCATCCGCTAACCAGACGCGTTATAAGATGGCCTGTGACGTCGATGGTGGCGGATTGCTCGGTAACGCCGGTATTGGACCGTCAGTCCACTGGATCAAAGCATGCTCGACCATTTGCGTACTTTGAAAGTGATCTTTTAGAAGGGTTTGCGAAAAATTACAATGCATCTGGTACGCTTCACTTTCGCGATTTGGATCCCCACATATTCTGTACAAATCTGTAAATTTTAAAACAAAATTCATTACACTTGTTGGTTAAGTAAAAATATCTAGAAAAAAGATATAAATTAATTAAATTTTACAGAAAAAAATACTCAAATGCATAACTTATGCTTTTTGAACTTTGTCGCATTGTCAACCCTTTCGTAATCGAATCATAATGAAATTATGATTCAATCATAATTTACAATTACAATTTTCCAACGTTAATAATAGAAAATTCTAAATTGAAGAAAACTACGATAATAAAGCCTTAAGTACACGAATAAATTGGATTACCTTTGAGAATTGCCGATGCCCAGAGTTGTACATGAACGTCTGGTATTTTAGATGCAAGTTGCATCGCTGGAGTCACCATATTCATGGACTCTCGACTGTTACCTAAAGAGAGAAATATGTGGCCCAGAAGAACGAGACTACAGGACGTTAGCCTATTAAGGTCTTCGGAATTGGCCATTTTGAGAGTTTCTCTGAGATATCGTCTGAAAAAAAATAATATATTTTAATATTGTTAATGATTCGAAGCATTATATATGCTATGTTTTCATGAATAAACAAGATAATATTGTACATTATCAAGTTTTAAAACGGATCATTTAAGGTAAGAAAAGTCAAAAGTGAGTAGTTTTGAGAAACGATTAGAGAAATTGGATATATAATAGAATGGAAATATGTCCGAAAATTACTGTTTTCAAACTTAAAAACCCTTTTTCCAATGACTCCAATAGTTTTACAAAAAATTTGTTTTTGACTTTTCCACCCGTTTTAGGTCCTTTAGAGTTTGCAAGTAGTGGCACTTCTTACTTGGCCTCGTTGTATCGGGCTCCGAAAAATGCTTGAAGACCTTGAACGTAATAAGCGGCCGCCCTCAAGGAATGCGAGTGCGACGGTAAGGACTCTGGATTTATTCTTTCGAGAAGGGCGCCCAATTCAGCGTCCCTTTTCGTTCTCAGGTACACGATCGCTAGATTCAGATTGGCAAAAGTCCAAAGTTCTCTCTCCTGGGATGTCTACAGAAAAATCGAAAATATCGAATGTTTATTTCTTTCACCTTGAATACATAGAAAATTTGAAGGGCGATAAAGTGAGGGCAACAAAAATATTACTCTGAGGGCAGCCGTGAATTGAGCTTCGGCAGCTTCCATGCAATTCATCGACATCGCGTAGAGACCAAGAAGAGCGTGCAACTGTGGCCTGTGACCTTGCAAGAGTCTCGATTGCCGTCTACACAATTGACACGCCTGCGATATTTCTGCCAAAGCGACACTTTTGTTTCCCATCACTAATCTGCACATGACAATGTGCTCGAGAAGCATTAATTGAAATACCGATAGTATCGGCTTATTGTCGACGACTGAAAAATAAAAATACAAATAATTTATTTTTAAGTCAAACATTCTTCTACAGTTTCATCAAATTTTTACGTTTTTAATCATTTTTTCAGACAACTTTGAACACAAAATTATTATTATTATTTCTTTTATCAATATTCTAAAAGTTTCCAATATCATTTGGATATTAAGACGAAATTCTACTCTAGAGAATTTAGAATCCTCATACTTTTCTTCTTCGTTTTCTCAAGGTACAGAGTCTCAAAAATCCCCAAACGAAAAAAAGGTCTGACGTTTCGAGTAGAGTATCGTCTCTGTCGCGATTAATGATAAAAATAATTAATACTTACTCTTTAATCTCGCTATTTGCGTGAGAGCTTTGTCCGTATACTTTTGTGCTTTCTCCATGTATCCAGCTTGCATCGAGTGCATTACGGTTACTAGGTAAACTAAAACGTACAAATGTTCCTTTGGCATCCATATAAACATATCACCGATATTCGAGCCCGTTACAACCTCGTCGGAGGGCCAATTCGGTGACATGATTGTTTGTATACTTTGTTGCAATTGTTTTAAGCACGGTTTGACGCTCTTGACTTGTCCAGCCATTAGAAAATGACAAACTTGAAGTACGAGGAAATAAACTTTGAGATATTCCTTTTGATGAGGATTTCCCTGCCAATTCTCGACGTGATGACTTGCCGAATTAAGCAACGAGTGAACCTCGCTAAATTTCTTATCGATCAACAGTAGCATACAACGGCTTAATAGAAACAACACCCGTGTATAGCTCGCGTTACTTATGTGAGAATAATCGACACCTACAGCTAACAAACTGCTCGCTGCTACGAAATCCTTTTCAGACGCGTGAATTTGCTGTAAAAGAATTTATATCGATTATTATAGAAGTTTGAAAAATTTATTATATTTTATTTTACGACACGTGTGGATGAATTACTTTGAAAATTTATCATACTATATCAAGTGTTGACAATACATTGTTCAATATTCTTCAATTATTTATTGATTATTATGTTGTGTGAAGAAATTTCTTACCGCCAATTGAAAAATGAGCCTGCAGTGCCAGTAAACATTGTGCTGCGAAAGTTCAATAGCCCTACGTAATATTGGTTTACTCAAATTGGGTTGTTGTTGTTGTTCATAAAGTTCTGCCGCAACGCTAGCCGCCTCAAACTTTACGTCGTCAAAAGTATTTATATTTTGACTGAGCCTCCACTGCAACACACCAAAACATGATTAATCATTGTGCAAAGAGCATATAATTGTATATTTAAGGTACCATTGTATCTTGATTGATTTGTCTTGGATTATAATCAAATTGAAAAAAAAATTTACTTTTTACTTTATGCAATTTTAAATAGTTTTCTGCAATTTCAACTTGGTAATTTTTTAAATTATTTACTTAAAAGTAAAACAAAATGCCAAAGCTACTTCTGTATTCTGTTCAATTAAATGAGGGAATTTGATTCAGAATTAATGAAGTGAATAATCGATCTTAATGATTCATTTAAATAGGAAATCTTTTCTCCGAAGAATCACAGATTTTAAATAAAAGCAGAAAGCAACCGCAGACCAAAGTTTTGTTCCAATAGGTATGACTATGAAATTATGAGATTCTTTAGAAAGTACATAGTAAAACAGAAGATCTGAGTTTATAAGTAATAACACTGGAAAACATTGGGTCATTTTTCTTTTCTGTGTAAACTTGTTGCATGTTTATGCATCAATAATATCCAAAGTATTGAAGTACAGAATCCGATCAAAGTAGAAAATAGTTCATCGATTCAATGACAAATTATCATTTCAACCGCTTAAAAAAATGGCTTGGTCAAATAAACTTTAACTATATGAATGAGTGGTAAATCATTAAATCCATAACAGAAATTAATAAAGTGAAAAAAATTGAAGAATTGCAAAAATAGGCTTTGTAAAAAAGTATGTTCTAAATAAAATTTGTCAATAACAAATCATGCAATAAAGAGCAATTAGAAAGATGATTATAAATCGAAAATAATGACTCTTAAGAAATGTGGTTTACGAAAAGAGCAGTTTTAGAACTCAATAAAGATGCTAGAGTGCGATTCGATGAAAATAAAACGTTTGTTATTGTTGGTGCGAAAACGTTTGCAAAGAGGTTAGGAATCGATTCTTATGATTCTGCCAAACGCAGAAATCATTATAATTTAACAAGAAAGTATGAGCGAGGAAAGCCGAGGCAGAGAAACGGAAATAATAAAATTTGTTGACATTAGGGAAACAGAGAAAACGCAACTTACCGCTTGTTCGAGATGGGAACACGCCAACTCGATGTTTTTCGTGTGCATCAATAGAATGTTACCAAGTTGTAGATGCGTTCGTGCTTCGACACGGGGCGGTGGTTTGAAGTTAAAAACTGCTTGTAAACACTGTATGCAAGATTTGATGTTAGGAGGACTTGAGGTACGAAAGTTTTCGGCTAAACCGAGCAACGAAAGATACCAAGCGTCCTGCGAAGACGCCATTTTGACATTTCTATAGTTTCCAGTGAGATAGCGCGACCGGAGCCGGAGACGAGTGTTTTAACGCTACCGCTGCTCTCCGCGCGCCACCGCAACACTGTTGACTCGCCCCTCCCCACTACAAAACACGCTCGTTCGCCCCGCCGTTAGTTAACGCCTTTCGCACCCACGATCCTTCAGGCGTAATAAAAAACAACAATGAAAGTAACGGAAAAAAAAAATAAATAACAGAAAATCTTGCCGGAAATCTCTAACCCTCGGGGATTCGTCCACTTTTCTCATAAACTTCAACACAAAAACTACGAAGACGATTATTACGCGAGACCTGCATTTATATACCGCGTAAATGTCACTCGATCACCACATCTATTACTCGGTTCATACATACATGTATATTTGTCAAATTTCTATTTCATCTGTGCGACTACACTCGCACACTTTTCTATTGCGTAATATTTCACTGCATTCGGACAGTGCTGCCAATACTTATTCGCCCTTCTCGTCGTCGCCGCAACTATATATCCATATAGGAATGCGGGGGATGAAAGCCCGCGAATGTTTGAATGCGACTTCGTCGGTCGACAACGACGATTTCGAAACCTGACAAATCGAGCTGCTTTGAGATAAAGAAATGTTGTAATATTTAATTCATAAATAATTGTTAAATTTCTTTGGACTTGACGACGATGTTCTAAAAATAATACCGATTCAAACATTCTAATCCATTATAACACAATCATTTACATGAATAAACGAGAAAATTAAGGCTATTATATTCCTGATTCTTCGCTTCTTATTCGATTTATTATGTAACATTGAAGTTCTGCCACAAAGATGCTGCAACACAGGTGCATGAATATTTGGCAATATATGAGGATGATTTTATTTCTCGAATAAGTATTGAATGAATGAAAACTTTTTTGATATATAAGTGAACTCAATGATCGCCACAAACGTTTTCGATGAAATGCTACTTTCCTATTGCTCCGTCAAAGGCGCGGGGCGCTCAGATTCCTGACCTGTCACTCGTCGTGCAAAATTTGTTACGAACAGTAGATTCAGCCGCTACCGCGACGACCGCGATGCAGTAAATGTTCGAACACCGAACTGGAAAGTGCCGAGAGTACGATGATTTCAAAAAAAATCGGAGTTATTATCGCCTACGTTTGTCTCGCTTCACCGTTTGCCTTTAGCTTAGCAGAGGAAAACATTACAGTTTCAAAGGAAGATGAACATTTGGAAACGGCGCTCACTAAATTAGTCAGAATGTTTTCCAAACCCGGAGCTTTTGAAAAGGTATAAACGAAATCTTTTAACGTCCAACAAAATATCTGAACGACAATTATAATGAAAAAAAAAAAAAAAAAAAAAACTTTACTCTCAATTTTGGCCGGTATCGTTTCCTAGAATATGTGATCGTTTTAAAAAAGTGGTGTCGACAAAAATAAAATAATGTAATTGCCCTATTTTCAAAGTATAAATTTCAATACCGATTAAGTACTAATATTTTCAAACGTTCATATTATCGCATTGGCAAATAAAATGAAAAACAATGAATCCCATAAAACTGATGATGAATCAACATCGTTTGAATTCAGCATATGATTCACGAGAATGTCAAAATAAAATTCCGTCGATGGCACTCTGTACTTCCTTATATGGCGAGTCACTAAAAATTACGAAATACAATTGAAGTGATGAATTTACATTGTCGATTCTGTCAATCGATATATTTTTTGAAAAAGGTCAATTCTATACTCGGTGAGAATGCGATTGAGGAATCATCGTCGTGTCCCGAAGGTGAAGAGGGTTTGGATTGCAGGCGATCGGAAGCTCGCAGATTGGTCGACTGTCCTCACGGTAAACAAATATTACAAATTCAATATTTTTACTAAGAAAAATTATCGTTTCTAATGATCGATACGAAATCTGTCTTCGTTAACACATCAAAATTTAATTTCGAGCATCGTTTGTGTGAATCCTACGAAGCACGTGAGAGAAAAGAATAGAAAAACAAATCGCATTTCCTGTAATTATGAAAAACGCGGCGTTACTTTCCGCATTCAACGGCAAATGATCGGCAGCACACGTCCTTGACAGTTAGGCCACTCCCAGATATAAATCCGTGTGTTGTGGGTGGCAATCAGGAATGTTCCATAGCATCCACATATATCGAATAATTCATCAAGTATATCGAATAATCATATAATGTTATAACAATAACAATAATAATTATTATTACGGTTATAATCAATTTAATAATAATCATAATTATTATGATTACTGTTGTCGTTATTTTGTAAGAACGAAGGATACTTTCCGAGAATTCTATTATTTTTTGACGAACTTCGTCAGATGTTTCACCCTCATTGAATATTGGAAAAAAAAACAAATCTGTCGATATTTTTCCAAATCAATGGGAAAAATTTTCGAATGCTCTCCATGAGACACGGATGCAATACTGCGGAAGCTCTGCTTTAAAATATTTCTAATGTGGTATCCTCGACATATCCTCTACATTAAGGTAGTCAACGAGACAATAACCTCGAAAAGAAAAATATAAAAATGTTCAGAGGTAATAAAAGAATGTATCGTAAATTTTTTATCACCGTAGAAACTTTAGCCTCGTGATTTTTTAAATCATACTGCATATATAAAAATTTCACCATGAATTTGCATAAGTTCTTCGTGAGATTTTTATACACGGAGACTCGGCTCGATGAAAGCGGAACTCGTTTGCTCGAAGCGTGCGATATAAAAAATATACACATATGTCACTCTCACTTGATAAATTTTATGTATTTATATGTGTGTATATATTCGTGTAAATGAGAATCTGTATCATAATGTAGTCTCGATTTCGAACCAGTTTTCTTCGATCTCGACCTACTAACGAACGCTCATATCGTAAGTAATTTGAAAAAAAAAAAAAATTGTCGGGTATTAATGTTATAAACTGATAGGTTTTCCTTTGAATTTTTTTTTTTTTATATTTCCACATTTTTCTAGTTGGCTTCCTTGGATTGAACTCGTCTTGCACCATCATTCGAACGCTCTGCTTCGCGTTCTCGTTACTTAGCAAATAAAATAAAAATAACGAAGTTGATAGCTCGAGTTGAATATTTTTTTCAACGATTCCAAAAAAAATCGAAATTGATTTTTTTTTTTTTTTTTCCAATGAATCCCGATCGAGAGCGGTGTATACCATTCCAAAAGTTTCGAATTTAACTGCGGTTTTCGTGAAAGTGCTTTCTTTGTTTTTTTTTTTTTTTTTTTTTTCAAGTCAGTCTCCTTTTTTCGTATGGAAAACGATTAAAAAATAAATAAATATCAATTGAATTATTCCTTGAAGTGCGAAACAAATGATTGAAAAATATTAATTGAATTATGTTTTGAGAATGACACGTTTTGCAGGTGACTGTTATTGTTACAACTGTGCCGCGGCAGGGCCCGAGATGTGGGCCCCTTGTTGCCGCGAAAGTTTGAGATGCTGTTCTCACCTCGCAGCGGCCTGCCGGAACTGTGATCATCGAAGTCTCTTTCCGTTTTGTTCGAAACACTTCAAGAAGTGTGTCACACAGCTTGCAAACGACAACACCACTGAAATCGATCCCAGGCCGCTTGCGACAACAGAGAAGATGCATTAACAAAATCAGCAATCGAAGTGAAAAAATGATTTCTGGAATTTTTGAAAAATCCTTTTGTTTTTTTTCCAATTTTGGATCTTGACGAAGATGCAAGAAATGCTGTAAAATCGGATAAATTTTTTTAAACGATCGAACTAACTGTGTTATGTGTAATAATCAGTTAGTGAATAGCGATTAAACTGAATAAAATTCAGAAATGTTAAACGTTTTAAAATCGAATCGGCAAATTAAGAAAATCGATATACAGAGAGCAACTTTTTTGCGTGCGCAATAGAGTTTCGTAATTTTTCCTAATAGATCAGCTTTACGAATACCGATACCTTGTATCTCCATAGAGAGGTAGACAGCGGTTTGAACGTTGATTTTCTGCATTCTCGACGAGTTTTCACCAGCATTACGATAAAAAAATATAAAAAATTCTTCTAATCTCGACGAATTTAACTGTGTAATTGAAACTTCAATCATCGATGTCTCGTAATACAATTATTGACAAGCTTTATTTCATTACCTTGTGTAACATTAAATATTCGGTGATTACCTGCTATTTAAATCCATATCCGAAGAGGGATGATTGATGGATGGGGTCCCAAGTGGCTTTTTCAATTTTTTTTTACTCCCGAAAATGTGTGTTTTCGTACGATAATTGTAGCTTTTTTGTCGAATTTCAAATTTTGATTTCATCGAGAACATTAACAACGTGTCGTCAAGATATCGAAGGAAGAGTAATAAATAATGATTTGTTTGTTTTCTTTTTTTTTCGTACACGTGACAAAACAGCGAAAGAAAAAATTAATTCGAAAGGATTTGGTTGTTACTTGAAATATCGACCAATGAAGAAGAAAATTTTGGTCTTCGAATGAATATTTACAGATGGTCTCGTTAATTGATGCATTGGTAAAGGGGTGAAAAATGGGATGAAGGAATGAGGAAAGTTGAATATCTTTTGACATTATTATGCGATCGGAGAGCGACTTAGGACAATAGTTTACTTGTAAAAAGGAGAGCTGGGAACCATTTAATTTCTTTTCTGTGTGTCAATCCTTCGAGCACAAAATCTATTGCGACATGTACAAAGAGACAGAGAGATAATTTGACGTTGATTGGTTGATTATGCTATTATATAACTTGTACGATATCATAATGAGAAATATCGAGATTATTAGCGTTTATCTACTATTCGGTTGAAATTTTTCGTTTCGTTTATAAATTTGTGGGGTAGGGGGGGTGGGGATAATTCGGGTGCGATAGTTTACCAGCGCGATCGAGCAGACAGAAACAAATTGACCAAAAGAAAAAAAAAAAAAAAAAAAAAAACAACGGCGAGATGATGTAAGAGCGAAAGTAATAAATAAAAATTAAATTTAATTAATCAGATTAATTAAATTTAATAGCTTTGTTTATTTATTAATTATTTGCCCTCCATTACTTTTGTTTTTCTATCTGTAAACATTGGTCTCATCGTTTTTCCACGTTTATTCCTCCCCCCCAGATTCGAAGTCTTTCCTGCAGCCTCGATAAACGATCGCATTTTCTCTCAATTGCGAAATCACAAAAATAATTATAAAATCAAATTAAAATAAGAATCATTTTACAGAGGACGTTAACGAATAAATGTTTGAGAGGAGATACCCATGCATTCGTTCTTACACTCCCGCACATACACATACGCGATCGGATTGAGAGAAAAAGTCATCCAGTTCGTTTTGTCGTTAGAAAAAAAATTATATCAACATCGCGAGCTCCGGAGGTTCAAACATTTTTTTACCCGCTCATTCGCATATTTTCTCTCAACGCAGAAGGACAATTGAGTCCCTTACAAATTAATTCACAATTGGAGGAAGGAAATAAAACCAAAGCTATTTTTATAGATTTACACACAAAACGGAGGGGAAACAATTTTTATGAATTTTTTCTCTGGTAGCCTTTCCCCTCCTCCCCCTAATGAATATCAATCGGATAGCTATCAGATCGACAATTATTACGATCATCATCCTTGACGTATCACCAAGCACCCGTGGGGATGAGAAAAAAAAACACTTTCCGTCTATCATCGCAGTGATTACGTCATAGTCAATATTCACCGCTCTTCCGGTCATCTCACCGATTTATCGTTATCAATACGAACACGTTCGTGGTACGAAATTTTCGTTTCCACATTCAATATCATTGTTATATTTATAATTAAGATTAATATTATTATTAATATTTATTCTTATTATGCACATGGGACACTCAGTTTGTTTTTTCTTCTGTTTTTTTTTTGTCGTATCTCAATTTAATATATTCTCGTAATTATCTTCCTTCGCAAGCGTTGGCCGATTTTCCCATATCATTCGGAAAATAGGAAAAAAGTTTATTGTGTTGTTTGTTTTTTCTTGTTCCTCAGACTTTTTTCTGGTCCTCAGAATTTTCGTACTTGGTTTCAACCCAACGAAGCTCCTCGGTTCGTGTTTTCAGCAATAATTAAAAAAAACTGATCGCACCCGCGGTTTCGAGAGCTTTCGTAAGGTTGCGATTTTTTTGTTTTTCAATTCACTTTTGAGTCGCAACTGTCCTAGCTTTTTGTGTTTCGTGTTCTATTTTTTGTTTATTTTTGTTGCCCGTCAAATTCACGAATAATCTCGACATTGGGGCACATTCGGTTACGTCTTCCAATTGTGAGGATGAGCACGGGACGAAGCTTGGCTGCCCTGGCCCTGTGATGTCTGCGATGGAATCATATCCAATAGATATTGACGCTGAAGATCAGCCGCTTGACGCTGCAACTCGACCAAACCTTTGCCACCAGCTGCTTGTGCCATTGCCAATTGATACGGGTACAGTATAGGATTGAATGGTGGCATCATGTGAGCTGGCAATGGTTGGTGAGGCGGCAAACCAGGCGGATTTTTCGTCAATTCTGTGTCAACGAAATAAAAAAGTAAGACATTCCTATCGTTATACAATGTATGAGACTAAGAGATTAATCGTTCGTTGCTCTCTCAAATCAAAGCTGCAGGCAAAAATCGAAAAAATGATCCAACCGCTCAAATTTTTGTCTTCGCGATCCGTAAATTTTCTCGAAAAGTTTTTGTGAATTTCATTTATAAAATATTATCCATCAAAAATATTATTTAAGTTGATTTATGTAAGTGTTAGAAACTTTTTCAATGAAAGTTTGCCTCCGAATAACAATGGTTTTGGCTTGAAAATGAAAACATATTTGGAAGCAATGAATTTTTTGTACCCATTAAGATTTGAATATCAACTGAATCAATAAATCGATGAAGAATATTGTATTTCTGCAATGAATTATTGATTAATGTAATCGACGCTCACTTCTATCAGTCATCCTTACACACATGAAAGGATAAATGGGCTATTGAAAACGACAGAAACTTGAGCAGTTGGATCGTTTTTGTTTCCTTTTTCGGTAATACCGTTCGAGGGTACGATTTCTGCATTCATATCTCAATTTTTAATCAAACGAAACCCATCGTCATCAATTGGAAAAAACCCTTATGAGTTAAAAGTTTCGCAAAGGAAATAATCTTAAGAAAAATTAAAAGCTCGATAATTCAAATTATTCATATCCTTATCAAGGTATTTATTTTAGTTTTTGTACTTCCACTGTCCCAAAATTGAACTGATAATGATGAATATCAATTTATTCGAAAATGAAATTCATTGAGACGAGTATGGAAAAAAAAAAAATCAAATAAATTTTTTATGTTTCTGCGTACATTCAAAAACGCATTGATACGAATCAATGTTGAATGGACCAAATACTCAATTTGTAATTCGGAACGATATAATTGAATTTGACATTTATTTGCTTCATAAATATGGATTCCAGGCACGTAATTGTACGAAAAATGTTCCTAGCAAGTTTTGAAAAATACAAATTGATGTTACAATCTTTGACTCACCTCGCAAAAGTTGCTGTTGAAGAGCAGCCGCAGCAGCGGCATGATGAGGTGAAAATTTGCCACTTTCGGCCAATTTGACAAGAGGATGTTCTTGCATTTTTGGAGCTGGTGGAGTCGGTGCCGGAGGAGGGGCTTGCTGGACGACTGGCGGTGGTGCAGGTGGCGTCGCGACTCTTCTCGTCGGTGTAACGGGTTTAGGAACGGGCTTAGGTGGTGGAGGATCGGGACTCGGACACGCAGCTTGTGCGAGTCTTTGTTCCATTTCTTGTTCTTGTTGGAGTGCTTTTACGAACGCCGTCTTTAACCTGTTGAATTAAATTCCAATATCTTAGATGCAAATTTATACGAAAAATAGACACTACTTCAAGAATATTTTTTTTAAACTCGATTCAATATTCTATTGTTTAATTTAGATAACTCTTTGCAGACTATTTTTTTGTGAACGTTAATTGTACTCATAAAAATTCTTAAACTTTCTTAAAAGTTATATTATTTACCGATTCGTATGTTCGGCTTTTAAAGCTTTCTTCACGTTAGTCGTAACGCAGTGTTCGCATATAACTCGAGGGTCACGACCCGCTGGTGGCCTCTGGAAAGTCGCGTGTTGTCCTCTCGGTCCTCCATCCTTTTTCCCACTGTTAACTTTTTCCCATTTCCAAACAGGCGTGAAATCTGTTTTACACTGAGTGCATTCGAAGGGTTCGGGCGGAGGTGGAATAGCCGGTTCTTTCGTTATGAAATCGACTACGTGCTCGAGACCGACGAGGTATATGAATTCAGTGTTCGAGGGATTGGGGACGAAATGCATTTCCGGTGGTGGCGGTTTCGGCGGTGGTATTTGGAGTAATGTTTTCTCAAGTTGTTTACGAAGTGCCAATTTTGCAGCGGCTTGACGCTGGGCCGGCGATTGTGTGTCCTCTCTTGGCCGTTCCTTGTTTGAAGAAAAATGAGCGTATTTAAATTACATCAAATTCCAAACAGTAATTATCAAACATAAAATAACAGATCAACGATAGAACGTTCCAGTTTGTAATCACATGAATCTACGCACATACAAGAAACAAAGGATAATTCTGTATCTAGGAAAAATGCCACAAAATGGAAATGAATTAACGACGGATTCAACTGTAGTTTCATGAGGAAATTTATCAACAGATGTGTTTGTGTCATTTTTCCGGAGTACATAGATAAGAGAGTAAGAAGGATTGGTCTACTTTTTGCTGCGATACCTGCTCCGGAATTGCAGGGGGAGTCGGGTTCATAGTCGGGGTCGGTTTATTATCCTGAGGTGGAACAACGAGCGGCTTTTCCAAGGTTTTCGAACAAACGAAAGTGACGATAATTTTGTGTTTTTTTTTGTCTCTTCTAATCTTTTTTCTTTTCTTTTTTATTGTGAACCCAACGATTTTTGGAAAAAAAACATCAAATGTTCGTTGATACGATAAATTTATACAATGGATTCGATTCAATGAGAAACGAAAAATGAGAAAAGGATTGCAATCCATTTTTACCTGATGAGCCGGAACGGGTGTAGGATCTTTGGTTGATCTTTCCGTTCTATCGGCGGGCGCGTGATAACTAACGTTGGTCGTTCCTGAAATGGGTCTCGTACGTGGATGAGGCGGCTGCGGTATAACCATGTTCGGTGGCATACCCGTGCTCGATGTCGAACTCCGCGCTACCGTCGGTGGTAACAACATTCCCGGTGGAGGAGCGTGAGAACTGCTGCTGCTTCTGCTCGGAGCTGGCTGACCACGCAATAAAGGAGGTGGCGCTTTTGCTGTTCTGTGACTGAGTCAAAAAATATTAAACCATTGTTATTTACGTATAATACTGAATAAGGCAAAAGTATTCGAATATATTTCATAACAATAATTTAATTGTTTACAGAACTTTCAATTTTTAATTCAATACTTGACTCTTCGTGTACTCGCAAAGATTGAGTAACTCAATGTTTTTAGATTGTGTCATCGTGGGTTTATTTTGTCCACTCAGATCCGAGAGCCTCGTTCAATTAAATTTTTTAATTAATCACAGCTTCGTGGCTTAAAAGCCATAAAATGTTTATTCCAAGATGAATTAATGATTTCCAACAAATTGGCATTATACATTTTTAATAGATAAAATTACACACCACTATCATCGTTGATTGGTGAAATATGGGTCGTTTGGAGTTTTCATTATTAATTATTTGGAAATAGACTCGGCTACAGATGATATTATCGATTATCTCTAATTTCTCGAAAAAGCGTCAATTTGATGAGTTTCAAATGGGAAAACTAATGCATCTCAAAACGAGCTACTAAAAATTTCTTCTAATCTGTATATAACGATAAGGTTTTTGTCGGTATTTCGCAGCCCGTGAACGAACCTGTGTGATGTCTGTTGTACGGTAACGGGAGGCGGTAGTTTTGTCGGAACTTTAGCGACGGCCGCAATATTTTCCTTGAGCTGTTGCGACTGACGTAATTTTTTCAGCAATACTAATTTCATTTCCTCGGACCTCAGCTTCCCGTGCAATTTTCTGAGCGTTCTTTCCCGCTCGGCCAGTTCCTCGGATGACAATTCTTTGATCGGCAGTAACGGAGGCATTTCGCCTAAATTTAAAGAATATGCATCCTTATAAACGATATTCAGAGTTTTTCGGAATCGAAAGTGCTATAGTGCTAGTTGAACACTGTATTTTCATGTTATTTTCCATAAATCATACAGTTTTCCCGGCGTCTCATTGTACTCTATAGTCACAATATTCATTTCCCCTGCACTATTTCATTGGCTTTTTATTAAGTTTGATAAGAAAATAAAATAAACCTTCGTCACTGTCAGAAGCGTTGCCATTGAGATAACCATTTATTTTCGGCTCCTCGGGAATCTCGGCATAGCTTCTTTCCGTTCTAGGCCGCAAATTCCGTCTCGGTCGTCTGTCTTCTCCAGTTTTTGGCGCCAAAATACCTCTGGTAGCATTCTGAATGTTTCTTGCTTCTGGGACATTGTTCTCTATGTTGGGCGATGAAAAATGTATCCCAAGGTCAAGAGGTACTCCTACTTCGGCGGGTGGTGTTGCTTGTACAGATGGGGAATCGCGTCTCGTGCTGCTACTGTAATAATAATATTTTTATAAATTTCTATCATCATAATACATAATGTTTTTGGTATTTCGGCACGCGGTTTAACGTCATTTTGTAAAAATACTTGGAAATCTTTCCGCTTAGTTTAGCTTTGTTATCATTGTTCACCTTTGGGCAAAAACAAAATAAAAACATCATACATTTTTAATATTACTTTTGCGGTCCTCGCAGCTATTACATTAGCATTTCGGCTTTGACTGTTTCAGGTCAGTTTTCTTAATTTTTATTTGTCATCGACAATTATTATCCGAATGAATTCAAATCATATCCACCAACAAAAAACTGATATGTGAGTATTATTTAGAATGGTGAACATGCAAAAAATAGCAAGTAGTCAACTCTTAAAGAATTTCCATCGAATCGAGGAGACGGAGCATGTTCTACGATGACTCAAATCTATTTTTACTGTTTTTTTTTGCACGTCATGATCGAAAGAAAATAAAATGTAAATTATTATTGAATGCTTTGGCAAAAGCTCTCGCGGAGAATGAATTTGTTTATGTTTGTAAGATTTTTGTACAACCCAAATTCCAATTTGGACGGTAAATATGAAACAACTATTTATACATACAAAATTTATGAAGTGAAAAAAACTTTGGCTCAAACTCGTGTTGTAGTAATTCAGTTATAAAATGAATTTCAATATTTTTTTTATGAAATACGACAAGAAATATCTGAAATTTCTCATATCTGTTGACAGCAGCGACAACAAAAATTCTGAAAAGCTTATAATGAACTTTTTATAAATTATTCATTTATCAAATTACAAATTTACTAAAACTTATAATCCAATTAGCAAAGGCTTCGGAAAAATTCAATATATGTCAATTTTCAAAACTAATTTTTTTGCTATTCCACAAACTGTATGCGGCTGCTCACCTGACGGATAAATCCACAACGGCGTCACCGTCCAAATCCATAGTTCCTAATCAATTTGGCGGCAGCAATCCTGAAAAACAATAAAAAAATTATATCAAATGGAATAGACGTGAAAATAAAAGAAATGAAGAACGAATGTTATCACTTTGTTTATTGAGTTTTATTATCGATAAAGATTGAGAAAGAATGTTATAAAAAGTAACTTAAAAAATTTCCATGTAAACGGTGCAAAAAGTACGGAAATTTTGGTAAAATTCACAACGAAGAGTCACGGAATTTGATAAAATCAGCAAAAAAACAAAATTGTTT
Organism: Campoplex capitator; assembly: GCA_037576405.1. Taxonomy (NCBI): domain Eukaryota; kingdom Metazoa; phylum Arthropoda; class Insecta; order Hymenoptera; family Ichneumonidae; genus Campoplex; species Campoplex capitator. The sequence continues at coordinate 4,747,801 of JARBWI010000015.1, forward strand.
CGCACAATGTCACTCTGAATTAACCCTCGCAAGGTTTGAAATGCATGCTCGATATTGTATTTTGTTTTCTGCATTGCTCAACTCGCGATTATAAATCACACGCATTCTCCCGCGTAAAGTTTTTGTCAAAATTCGAAGACACTGTTTAAAACAAAGCGAGGAGACGATTGAAAAACAAAAAAACAGAAGAAAATAGCAAGTACGTTATTTCTTTCGGAGTAAAAAAAAAAAAAAAAACAACGTCGAAAAAAATCGACTTTCTAACCTCGACGCTTGATTTTTATCGAGCGCCTCGTACGAAGCGGCGCCGCGCGCGACCCAGCAAGCACTTTTTTTCCGAAAACTTTGGAAAAATTGACGAACGGGAGGGGAGAATAAACAAGTTGAATAAAAAAGCAACAGAGAGCGCGTTAACATGGCGCGGGACTTATCACGTGCAATTTTAAGCGTCCAAATTCATCGATTTTGCAGATGAACATCGTATCGCGCGACCGTAGCGGCAAGAGTGCCGGACAATTTGTACCTCTCACTTGTTTTTTTTTTTTCTCTCGATTTATGTTTCAACTCTCTTTTTTTCTCTCTGTGCAAAGGAGAGAATTCGTTCGGAAAACGTGGAATGTGTTATGTAGAGATACGCGGTGGCTGGGTCGGCGTGACCGAAACATCCAGAGGGGAATTAAATTTGATACTTCGGAAGTGGCGTCTCCACTGCGCTACAGCAACTAGGCGTTGAATTCTCCTACCCCCTCCTCGTACGATTCAACCGAAGCGTTGTGGAAGAGTAGGGGGGGGGGGGGGAGGGCGACGAAGGGTGGACAGTCGTTTGTTTAAAGGGCAGACCTGCAGCTTGTTCCCGGGAAAAGATATTATCCACTCTGAGTAAAACCTTGATGCTGTCAATCCTTCTTTATGTATAAACTCGATTATACGGACATGAACATTTTCTTAACAAAGATGACGATTTAAAGAAACTTCTTTCGCCCCAACAATATTCCTCACAGAAGTTTCGCTTTAACTGTCATTCAACGACAACATCGAAATTCTCGATTGATTAATAAAACTTTAAAATTATTCATATCGTTTTCAGTTTGAAATAAAAAGCCGAGTGTCGAGAATGTTGAGCGTCATTCTATGCACACAAAACATCGTCGAGTATCGTTAGTGAGCAGGTAAAACTTTGTGAGATTTACTAGCAATTAAGAAAGGTCGGAAAACGAAGATTGAACTCGTAGAATGTTCGTGAAGAGAAATGGGAAAGTGGAAGAAGGGGGGGGGGGGGGGGGGAGGGGGGAAAGAAAAATCGAAGGATGACCTAGCCTTGTACGGTTAATACAAGTTTTTATTGCTCAAATATTGGGGGTTGGTGTTTTACCGTATTTCTATTAACCCATGACTTTTATACCGTCGTATAAACTTTTAGGTTCGAGAATATCGTTATTTCTCGACTTAACGCTAAACTCAAATTCTTCTTGTACTTTTTTCGTACCGCAGAGAGCGCCACTGCGGCGTTATCTCTTTTGCACTCATTTGCCCAAAAACTATAAGTACATCGAAGCTTGGGCTGTATGAATTACGACAGTTTTCTCAACAATGCCGCATTCCAACCTTCAGCCCGAATTCAGTAAAACTACGAGACCGGATTTTCGTTCGTATATACATGAGCTGTAAGGATTTGGAGAAATGGAAACGGGCCGGAGTGGGAGAGACGCGTTAGGGGAAAGCGAACTGGACGAGAAAGAGAGAAGAGTGAGAGAGAGAGAGGACACCCTGTCGGACATTAATTACTTCTCCCCGCCCGCGCGTTTCTTTCCTTACGCTTCACCGGCGTTCTCGGCACATTAAAATCACCCGAACCGAACATTTACACACAGATACACACGCATTCTACGCTCGATGCTAACGCACTCCAACTTCAACTTTCTGTTGATATGTCGAATAGCGTGTGTCTAATTTTGACCAGGACTAACATTTCATGACTTTTAAGAATTTAAAAACCAAGAAATATGGATTTTTTCATGACATTTTTGATGAGTTGCTGGTATGAAAAAACGAAAATTTTCAGAATTGTAATATTTTCATTCCGCTCTTTGAAAAAATGTTTATGCTGTACGCTAACAAAATATATACGAATATTGAGAAATTTTTAGGAAAAAAAAAAAAAAAAAAAAAAAAAAAAAACAGTTCGTGAGCAATGAGATTTTGAATAATTTGTAAGGGTGAAAAGTATTGTTTCGTTTTTTTGTATTCACCTGAATTTCTTTCCTTTTTTTTCATAGTTAAGTATTTCTAGTCGACGTAAATTGATGTGTATCGTCGATCTATTGATACAATTAGGGAAATTACGAAGTTTTCAGAATAAAAAATCAGGGAAATGAATCTATTTTAGATTTTGAACAGATTGGATTTTTTTCAAAATTTCCATACAAAAAAATTGAATTAATTGACTTTTTCAGGCTGACTGTAATTTCGTAATATTTAAGGTTTTTCGTGACTTTCAGGGTCGTTAAGACCCTGTTGAAGGAACCCCGTTCGTCTTCAGACCTTCTTACATTTTTATAAATTCATCAAATATAATTTTTGAGAAATTTGAATTATTGCAAATCTTTATGAAACTTAGCCCAGCACTTTTAATTCAGAAACGTAATCGAGGTTATCAGTCGACATTGGGAATTTTCAATTTTTCCGAATTTAACAAGAAAATCGTTGATCCAACAGTGAACTGAGTCTTGTCTTCCAAAAATCTCTTCCAAAATACGTTCGAGTAAAATCTATTTCTGACGTGATCGTATTAAAACCCAATTTGTCATGGAAAATTATAATATATGCTTATTGGCTAATTGAATTCAACGAAATTAACTAGAGATCTGTGGGAATTAGAAAAAAAAAAAAAATTCCAAAAGAATATTCGGCTGGGATACAGAGCTGGTAGAAAGATGTCGATGAATAAAATCTCGAATCAAATATTACCAGATTTATTACGACATTATGCGGAGCCCGAAATTCAGCTTATATGAGAAATGAAAATTTTTCAACGATATACGTTTCTCCAAGTGAGCCCGTTGCCACTCCTGTTTTCCTATCAATACGCGACTGTAACGAGACTGAAAAGGAGTTCAAAGAGAAAAAGATTTCCACCGTTTTGAAGCCCTCTCTCAGAGAAAAAAAAAAAAAAAAAAAAAAAAAAAATCGATTCTATAGAAACATCGGTTTCCACAACATAAAATATAGGTCATCGCTAGACTCACGAACTTCTTTGCTGTAGAAATATCGGTTTTCGGTGGAAACTAATATTTGACAGCTCTAAGCTAACCCAATGAGCCACAGCTGCAAACGAAAATCGATTATTTTCTCAGCTCAGTTGTGTAAATTATGAAAATTTTTGCAATTTTATTAACGAGCTACAAATGTCAATCACACCGTCGAAAAGAGAAGATAGACTTTATGTATTTGTTCATTATTTCCACTTGTGTCTCACTACTTGAAAAAACACTGAAGCTTGAGTGAAAATACGTACAAAGTACGCAGTGAGCTGAGGGAAAATGTGAGCCAATTTGTAACGGTGAAAAAAAAAAACATGAATTGCGTCAATTAAATATTTCTATTACAATTGATCGATAAACTTTATTTTTGTTTCCGTTTAAAAATGATCTTTAGTATTTTTTGAACATTTCAAAATTTTTTTTTGATAATATATCTAATCGTCAAAGCTACATATTCGTGGATCAAACCTCTGTTGGAGAGGAATTTTCAAACGCCATGAGTTGAATTTTCAAGTTTTATAAATTATTTATTGTTTTCATTAGTCGGTGATGCTCTCAAAATTCGCAGGCGGAGAAGTATGTAGTAATATTTTTTTACGGCTTTTATTTACCGGTTTTACTAGTTTGTTCCATTTTTTTCGGTTCTATCTTGCGACAAGTGGTCGGCGCACCGTTTTTTGGACCAAGTCGGGACAAATTGTCAGTCGAGTAAAAACTCGGCAAACCAATCAGAATCGCGGAAAAGCGATGACAATCAACAGCTAATTCACTCGTCACAACTCCCTTTTTATAAAGTAGGGTTGTGACTCGTGAATTGGCTGTTTATTATCATCGCTTTCCGCGATTCTGATCGGTTCGCTATGTCATTACACGTAGTTCAAGAACGACTCTGAAGTTATTCTGTCTTCTCTCAAATGTTACAATGACAGCTGGTTTTTCAAATGTTCATGACACCTCAGATTCCTTCTTGACAAGTCATGCATCGGAATTAACGATAACGAATAAAAATAATTCTCAATATATTTCACGAAAGAGAAATTTTATTAAAACTTGAGCAATTGATATAAAATAATCTTTTGTGTATAATTTATTTTTTCAAATTCAATTAACGGTTCGAATAATGTTGAGGTTTGTTTCATAATTAAAAATAACGTCGGACAAATTTGGTGATAATGTTCTTCAACATCAATTACGAAAACACAAATTTTTTCCAAATTTTCTTCTACTTAGTTATCGAGTAATTATGCATCAAAGCAGATTTCTTATGCCCGAAGTGTATACCTATGTGTATATATATGGAAACGCTATGCTTATACACGTGAACTTTAGTTTTCAATTACTCGATAACTGTGTAGAAGAAAAATCTGAAAAAATTTGTATTGTCAAATTTGGCACTAAACGAATATGTTCACCAAATTTTATAAAATTCTTAACTTTTTGAAATTTTTTGTGTCTTTAACACGGTTTAGCATGGCAACATTGTATCGCCTGTACCGAAACTCCTTAAATCGCCTAGTCTACTTTATAAAAAAAGGATTGAGTTGAAATGGAGGTTCCGGCATCGGACATTGTTTTGGCACTTTAGAGATGAAGAGGTTAAACCCGCGGGTATCGGCGCGGTCAAGTCCTCCGCCAGTCACTTAAATAACTATTATTTCAGTTTTTTTTATTATATACAAATCGTTATAACCGATCTTCGATTCGGATAAATTTTTTTTATCAAAAACTATTATTTTTGCAAGCATCAAAAATTTGGATAAGCATAAGTTTTTACTTATGCTTATCTTATAAGCATAAGTAAATGCTTATGCTTATTTACTTATGCTTATCTTATAAGCATAAGTAAACTTATGCTTTTATTTACTAATCAGCGATTAGTATGACCAGCCAAATCGACAAGATTACCTGAAGGAGGTTCATCTGGTAATCGAATTATTCCAATGTAAGAGAGTAATTCCAAGCCTCGAGATACTTTGTTCGAGAGAAATGAATATTTAACACGGTCCCTTGTGCCTTTCTGTGGTTTTTTCCCGTCTGTAACCATGAAATTCGCAAGCACTGACGAACAGTTTCGAACGAAATTTCTACAAATTCTTAAAAAAATATCCAAAGAAATTTTCAACGACTTCGTAAAATTCATTCGATAGTTATTTTAATAATAAATTTTATTTGTCTCGAAGAATGAGGTCAAACGGACTAAAAATACTGAACCAACTACGCCAGTCGTGACAATTTTTTGTTTTGACTTGCTCGGTACCAGATGAACTTCCATAAAAACACCTTTTCGATTGAAATACAACATTGTAGCTGAATCCGTTGATGCGCACTTACCAAAATTCAAATGAACGATCCTAGTGGATCTAAAATTTTTTTTCACCCTATAGGAATAGAATTTATCTCGACTTATATGAACAAAAAAATCTGTTGAAGATTCGTGGAAGGATTGAAGGAACGCGGTGTGTTTGTGTTTCATCAAAAATTCGACAGTTTTTGAGAAAAACTAAAGAATAGAAAGGCTCGTGTGGAGCTTTAGCTCAGAGTGTTGAAAGTGGACAAACACATGAGAGCCAGGGTTGCAGGGGGAGGGGGGGAATGATTCTCCGCAACCGCACCAAAAGCAATATCAGACCACCCCCTCGTTTGGCCCTCCGCACTCTGTGCTTGGTTCCTCCTCTCCCTCTTGTTCACCCTTGCAGACACTTCACTCCCGGACTCATCGCAGCAGCAGCAGCAGCACGATTTTCGTGAATTTAACCTCCCAACTCCCCATAGCCGGAGCAGCTACCAATACCCGGTGTTCCTCCCGGCCAGCGGCTTCATACGCAACCGGGAAATCGATTTTTCACCGGGTGCGAGTGAACGGACGCGGTAATACCGCGAGAGAATTTTTATCTTTCACGGACGCCCTTTCGTTGCGCCGTCCATCACTTTATCGCAATATACCCGGGGCTTTCCACTCGAGCTTTGCATCTCTCCTCCCTACCTTTTCCATTCCCATCCGTTTCTTCTTTTCTCTCCAATTTGTTTTCTCACTTTTTATCCGCCTCTTTCGCGCCCTCCTCTATTTCGTTTTTTTTTCTTTTCGATCTCGTTTTACCTGGAATTAGCTGAATTCCTGGGAAACCGATCGTCAGGGTTTTACGATACCAACGTAAGACCCGTTTTTTAAAAATTTTTCCCCTTCATTAATCTCAGATGGACTCCATGGAAACATAGTGAAAATGAAATTTTGTTGAAACCTTCAAATATTTTGTTCAATACGTTCAATATAGTATTTCAAAGTTTTTCAACAAATTTTCGTTTTCGACGCGTCAGAAAATATAAATTTCACTGGCCAAGTGCTTCTACCATTAACGAGAAATTCTTTAGCCATTGTTATCGATGATTGTAAAAACGTTCAGATGCATGCACGCAGAAGAAAGATCTATTTCAATCTACTAGAATCATTTATACGATTTTTTTAAATTCAAACCAAAAAGATTTGTATTTGCCTCAACGAAAAAGCTGTATTTGAATCAAATAAATAAATTCTATTCGAGTGCCCACGTTCAAGCTTATCGCTCAGACCACTACGTGGCGCAGAGCGTCGAAATATTTCTTATATACGAATTACCATCTGGATGTGCATAAATAGAGCGGAAAACCAAGTTATAATTGTTCAAAACGGACCATGTCTAAAAACAAACAGACGGTCTTGAATTTTTATGCCCACTAACGCCTGATGCAGACCCATGGAAATATTATTCAATAATAATAATATTAGATATATTTCTTGCAGCTCAACAGCATGCTCGTTAAATTTGTGAAAACTTTTTGAAATTGAAAATCGAAAAATTAAATTTTTCATTGATCTTGAATATAAAAATATTCAAATCCATAGAAAAAAATTTCTTAAAGTCGAATAGAGTTCTATTTTCTATTAGGCCATGGGACAAAGAAATAAATTTTCGAGTAGAATCGAAGGAATTTCGAAATCCAATAAATCGACGCAAAAAATGTATTTTTTTTTTTTTTGTTAGGCTCCGACGATGCAAATTTCATTACCAAAGATATGAAGTATAAATATGGAAAAATGGGCGGTGCTAATTCTTATTTGAACGCGTGCATGAACTAAACAATGAAATTCTGACGGATCGAGTCGTCGCGTAAAGAAAAAATAAAATGCATAAAAAATAGTCGGATTGTATTTTGAATAAACGAAAAAAAAATAAATAAATAATGAGAAAGTTTTGAATTGGGTAAATCGAAAGAACCTTTGTTACATTCCAACGTCTTGAATTCCATTTGTGTTCGTCTCTATCGATTCTGAAAGTATATATGTATTTTGGAAAGTAAAAAATGAAAAGCACCCGGGTGCCCATAGAATCCGAAGGAATTAGGACAATTATTTGCACCCTAAACGAACCTTGAGTGATGATACAGCGCTTGCGCCCACCGAGCTCGCGTATCAAACTCTAAATTTAACGGCTGGCTCGTGTCCTGGAGTAACAAGGGCAAGAATAATTTATGCTCGAGTCAATAACACCGAGTTTTCACAAATGTTAAAGGTAAATCTAAAGAACGTCTGCATGAAGCACAACTTGAAGAATTTCGTTGGAATTACGAATATCCAGCAGACGAAAAGACAAAGAGGCACGAGAAAAGGCGCGGGGGGAGGGGGGGGGGGGGAGAATGACGAAGATAATAAAGACATTGTTATCCATTGTGTGTTGAATTTACTTCAACAAAATGGCAATGTATTGATAGCTCGAAGAACATTATATAAAAGATGAATAAAAAAAAATCGATCCGTAACCGTTGGATACTAAGGAGAGACACGATGGATTATTCCAGAGACATCGAGATATCAAGCCCGAATTAAAAAGTGATTAATTCGAATCCTCAAAGTAGCATCGACGTTCCATTTCTATTTGGAAAACATATTTTTCTGAGGAGGTTTTTTTTTCTCTTGATAATAGAATTAATATAATTGAAATGTAATGAAATAACGAATATTGTATTTTTTTTTTTTTTTTTATGAAGAAAGAATTTCGTCTATCGGGACTACAAGAATAGGGTGAATTTTTCTCAGTCTCTTTCAGGAATGACAGACGAAATCAGAGATAAATAAATGGAATGAAGCATGCTATACAAAAGTTTTAAACATTTTAAATATCGTTGTCAGATGTTTGTAGACAAAAAAAAAATCGTTGCACTATTGAGAAGAATAATGAGGCTCGAACGAAAAACATATTTTGTTTACGTTCCCACGAGTCGAACTCGAACTTCACAGTCATTGAACCCATTCCAACAGGATTGTGTGCGCGTCATTAAACGTGAAACAACGGGATCAAACACATATAAAATGAAAATTGAATTCTGAATAAAAAAAAAAATGCAGTCTAGTGGAGCTTGCAGACTAAATTTGACACCCTGAATAATCAGCCACGGAATACATTACACGAAACTGCGTGTAAAATAAGCCAATAACGATGCCACGAAAAATCGCGAATTTCATTGTTGGAAATAAATTTATTGTTTTTTTTTATTCGATAGTCAAAGTGTATAGAAAAAGGCCTGTAAATTTTGAGAGCACATCACCGACTAAATTGGAACAATAAATAATATATAAAATTTCGAAATTTAAACCATGGCGTTTGAAAACTCAGCTTCAACCGAGGTTTGAGCCATGAATATGTAGCTTTCGTGATTACATATAGTATCAAATGAAAACCTGAAATGTCCAAAACATGATGAAGATCATTTTAGAACGAAAAAAAAATCAGGTATATTGACCAATGATTATGGCAAACATTTAAAAAATCATCGACTTTCGTAATTCTATTGAAATGATATCTGAATCAATGATTTATGGCTCATTTACAAAATTCAAAATAATAGGCTGTCTCTTAACTGCTGCGACAGGTCAATCTCAATAATGAACTAAAAAATATATAACTAAACTGGAAACTGAATTTTTTTTTGCTAAGATTAATAGATTAATAGCGTCCACTTGGCACTTTTTTTTACGGGAGTATTTACACTATTATTTCCGATTTTGTTATCTCATCGACTATGAAAAAAGTGTCGAAATAAAAATTCTTATTTGTTTCAGGTAAAAATTGTGGATTCCACAGCTCCTGACGAGGCACTTCGTTCGTACAGCTTCAATTACGTTATTGCTTCGTCACATTCCGATGAAACTTTTTTCATGTATGATCGAAATCACTAATAATATGAGTGCGAAAGTCCAGAAAGATTGATCAATGTTTTCACTCGATAAAAATATCTGGAAATTACGGTTTTTTCTTTTTTTTTTTTTTTTTTTACTCTGAACTAGACGACCAACTTCGAATTGAAAGTATAAATGTGAAGAATCGAAGTGATTTCACTTGAATTCATGAAGTTTTGCTCTTTAAGAAAAATAAAAATAATTAAATTAGATTTTTTTTACATTGACAGTAATACCTTGAAGCTGTTTCTCAATTGATTTCAGTATGGTTAACCAAAAGTTAAAAAAATTACTTCGAAAAAGCGATTGACGATTTCTTGTAAAGGATTTTCAAACGATTAGAATGAAATACCAACGAAAAAACGTAGGATTGCGGCGAAAAGTGAACACGTACTTCGGTTTATCAAATAATTCGACTGTGTTACAAAACGACCGTACACAAATTTCGTCTTCGAGCTGCCTCATTTAACTCCCGTTGAAGTCTAGTTTTTAAAACAGGTTTTTTTTTTATCACTAATTAACATAAAACATGTGCATTTGTCACAACTGAGATTCGAATAAAGCATAACCGCCTATTTTGAGAACACAGCTGACTGCAAGAAAATGCAAATGTAGATGATATCAGGTCATCGTTTAGATAATGTAAAAAGAATTCTAAGAAATTCTAAGGAGTCCGAGAAAATTTGAAAATTATCAAAATTTCATACGGGCTATTTTCCAAAAATCATCGAAGCTACTGTTGATCATCAAAAAAAAGAAAAAAAAAGAAATCTCGACAACGCATGGATCATAGAGAAACATAATGGCAACAAGTGACAAAAAAAAAACAATTACAACGGCGTATTCGTATCACGGGAGGAAGACGGGAGGATGGGTTAAGTATTGTTGGCAAAGGGATTGGAGAAAGAGCGTAGATACTCTTGGGTGTCAATCAAATGCGTCTGAATTCGTCGTTTCGTGTGAAACGCTCGGTCTCTTACATCTTACGCCTCACACTCATTATTTCCCTCTAACTTATTCCTGCCTCTCTCTCTCTCTCTCCCTCTTTCTCCCACTCATTGGTGCTCGCGAAAGACAGGAAGCGGAGAATGAAATCGAGAAATCGATTGCACGCGGAGACGACGACGAAAATGTTGAAACAGCAAGAAGAACGGCGAGCGAAGAGGAGGGGGAAGGGGAAGGGGGCGAGCGGCGAGGGGGAAGAGGAAGTTATCGAAAAGGTTAGGAGGTAAAAATGATCGGGAATGGTTTTTAAGCTGACGCCAAAACCATTTCGCGAGTCTGTTTATTCCAGTTTATAAAGTGTTTCGTTACTTTTTTTCAAGTTACTGCTGGACGGCCCTTCGAGTGTACCAATATGATCCGGCGTTAGGTCGCGTTCTGGTTGTCGTACTTGTCGTGCTGATTAGTGTGCAAACTGCTATTATCCCGCGTGCTTACATATTCTTCACCGTTATTTCTTCGTATTTTATTAAAGTTGACGTTTTTCTTTTTTTTTTTTTTTTTTTTTTTCGAATACTAGGAAAGATTGATTTGAAAAAAAAAACTGGCCCGTAGCACAGGAGATGCAAAACGAAAGAAATTCAATTGAAAAAAGTAGCTCTACGAACACTGATGTACACACACGCACGAAACACGATTATCACTAATTATGCAGCAATCGGATAGAATATATAAAGAGAATATCTATATATATACATCGATGTACACTTTTGTGTACGAAAACTTGGATTATTCAGCTATTTTTTCCAAATTTCAGTCTTATTTATTTTTATATACATATATACATAACGAGTTTACATATACGTATGTATATATATATATATATTTATTGAATCCGTAAACAGCGATAGACGCGTGCCCTCCCGGGCGCCGACGACGACGGGAGACACACACCGCCGCGCACGGCGGACACGAGAAAATCCTTTGCGCTCAACCGCACTAACGCACAAGCTCGCAGCGCTTCGTGTGGCCGCATACAAAAAACACACGAACACGCACACACCCGTTAAAAATCGCTTGTTGCTATGGTTTTCGAGTTTTATTGAGTAGATTCACACGTATGTAAACCGAAACACGAACAATTAGGAATCGCGTTACCGCGCTCGGGAATCGCGATCCCACGAGCATGTAATTTTTTCATAGTGAATATTTTTATTTTTATTTTTTTTTCAATTATACTCCCGGCGTAAGTATAGGAGGAAGGTGAGATACACGCTATTTCACGGCGCACCAACAAGACGTGTCGTAGCGAGGAAAAGGAGCAATGTTTATTGTCCCCGAAAAAATATTTTATCGTGCTTATTCTTCGGGGATCTTCTGTTTTTCAACAATAGTGAAATACATCCGACACTACCCGGTAATACCTCCTCGCTCAAGATAAATCGAATAAATTATTAAACTTTTACTACTTGTGTACCAACGACGCGCGGTAGTCGCGGTACACGTATCAATGTGTGCTTCGCGCAAAAAATCACCGACCGAGTGAATTTCAATATGGCTGACCTGTCAGCGCTTACCGCTGATGGCGACACCATCGACCCAGTCAAGCCTTTCAGTGGCGCCCTTCTTGCTCCTTGTCGTCGTTTTATTGTATATTTTTGCTATTAATTATCGAAAAATTGACTCAATTATTAATCAATTGATAGCCGATCGATAACGGAGATGAAAAAATACAAAGTTTTATATGCTATTCAAGTGGAATTTTCTCTTTATGATTAAATGTAAATAATTTTTTTCCCAACTTTCATGAAATTTCTGCATTAAGTATTTTGGCCCAATGAGAAAACGAGATTGAAAAATTGTACACTCAAACGTCGCTCATTGGTTATTGTATTTTTGGCACGGGTGTACACACGTCAAGTGTAATTCATTAGTTTCGCAATATTATTCACAAACTATTTCACAACAAAATTATTATATTTCAGGATTTTTTTATATGTTATCTTATATAATTAAATATCAAATGTGGAATTACTCCATTCTCGGTTACTTTTCTTTGTATCGCTTCTTTACACAATCGAAAGTAAAATCTCCGTCGATAACGCAGGATATACACGTATGACCACGCGCATAGTTGCTTTTTTTCGCGTTCGTCACGCGGACAGTAATAAGTTGCATACGTAGTTATTTATTATTTTTCTTTTCAAAACGATTCGAAACTGAATGTTTTGAATTTAGAATCCATCGAAAAATAACTTTCTGTTAGATGAAAAAAAATGTTTGGTAAAAAAAAATTTAAAGGTCCCACCGAGATTTGAACTCGGATCGCTGGATTCAAAGTCCAGAGTGCTAACCATTACACCATGGGACCGGTTGACTACTCAGTGTGACGTGGTGTGTTTTAAACTGAGGATGCTTCAAAATGTCCCTTTTTATTCATCATGGAGAATGCACTGTTTGATTTTTATATCACAAAGTGCGTAATGTATAGAGTCGGAACATTGGATTGTTTGAGCATATTTTAAATTAACGCGTATCTAATATTTTTCCTTTAGATTCACGTTCACGTGAAAATAATCAGTAACAGTTCCGTCAGCATCACATGTCGCAGATACAAATGGCGACACTATGATGAAGAAGAAAGTCTCACAAATTTGCAAATCTCATGGCCCTATATGTGTTATATCCGATCCGCATAATCAAGGGGTTTAAAAACTTGCATTTTATGGTTAAAATATGAAATTTAGAAAAGAATTATCAACTATTTTTCTCTGAGGTTTAGCCAATCCGTTTGATATTTTATCACCTGCTTTGTATGTTAACTTCTATCCAAGATATGCATAGAACGAAAAGTGCAGGAAGGATTTGAGGGAAATTGGTGCGTAGTGAACAAAATAACACTAAATTATGAAGTGTCGTGAAAAATAATCAAAACAAATAAATTTTATTGATCATTGGATAAATCAAATGCGTGTTTTATACTCGTAGAAAAGTTGAATGTATGGCTGTAGAATGTTAGGTATATGTCCTTGAAAATTGAGCGCTTTCTTAAGCATGGTCATGTCTTCTGAAAGAAAGATGGAAGATAATTGCGATTGAAAATTTCAATAAGCGTCATCCTTTGAAACGGAGAAAGGCTCCTTCACTTCTTCTGACCAGCTGTTTACAATGACCATTGGCTCGTTTGGCTTATCCCCGTAACCGCTGCCGATGTCTTCCATATCTTTGATCACTTTCTGAAAAAATACATTCGCATGTTATTCAAATTTAATAAATTGGAAAAAATCATGCAGAAGATTATGGCTTAGTTCCGAATACCAACCATTCCTTCGATGACTTTTCCAAAAACTACATGCTTGCCATCCAACCACGACGTTTGTCTAAGTGTTATGAAAAATTGAGAACCGTTGGTGTCTTTGCCAGCATTGGCCATCGATACCCATCCAGCCCCGTAATGCTTGAGCTTGAAGTTTTCATCCTCAAAGCGTTCACCGAAAATACTGCGTCCTGTCGGAAGAATTTGAAAACTATTGTAATTTAGAGTACAAAAAAAATTATTGGAGCTATTGAATGGCATGAGGATTTTTGATTCTTTATATGCGACAAATTTTATGTCTCTTCCAGAAACGATTGTTGTCCCTGCTATTTCTGTAAATATCTGTGAGTTAATGGAAAAAATTCTACATATAAACATTAAATTACTATTCAACGAAACTTTGAATTTTCACAAAAAAATTTCCAATTGAAAATGAAATAACAAAAAAAAGTAATCAGTTCGTATATTCGAATCTATTCAAGAACCTGAATTTTTTGAAGCCATACTTTGCATGAATTGATCATTTTATCTTGAAATAATAACTGTTTGTTTTCTGAATAAAGTCTGACAAAAAACAATTCAAGCGAATAATTAAACCAGATAAGGATTACAAATATTGAATAAATATTTAATGAAAAAACAATTGAAACATATTGTAATCTTGCACATGGTTGAAACAGTATGGAGTAAAAAGTTTGCTCAGTGATAAAAAACTTGCTTGAATATTCTGCGAGTTGAAAAATTGAATTTTTCGTTTTTATTCTACTTATAATTTTATCATCAAGCTACAAATTGTTTTCTGTACCTACAAATATACAGTTGAAGAATCTAAGTAAACAATTGACCAGATAAAATAAAGACTCATAGTATAGGAAACAATGCAGCAAAGGAGTTTTAGAAAAAGAAACAATTGGAAACGTACCTCCTGTACCGTCACCCTTGGTGAAGTCTCCTCCTTGGATCATGAAGTCTTTGATGAGACGATGGAATTTGCTACCTTTGAAACCTTCGCCCTCCGGATTGTCGGCCAAAGTTACGAAGTTTGTCACAGTCTTAGGGACTGTTTTACCAAAAAGACCAATCACGATTTCTTCCGCGGGCCGATCGCCAACTTTGATCTCGAAATGTACCTGAATGCGATGAAAAAAAATAAGACAAGTTGCCAAACATTTACGTTTGAAAAGATATATTGTTTATGGTCAATAAATACTCACTTTGTTTGTCACTTTGGGCCCATTCGGTTTACTATCGGCGTTGCTGCCAGAGCAAGACACGGCAACTACGAGACCGAACAAAAGAGCTAGTCTCATGTTTGACGTTCAATTATTTGCACGTGTTTTCTTTATAAAAACAATCTTACAAGATTGTCGATAAAATCCTCAATAGAAGAAAAAAAAATACTGATTGCTTGGGTGGAATTATATGTGCGTGCGTCGAGGATAGATCTTTCGGTGACAGATATTGAGAAGTCGAGGAGACCAACCGCTAGCGACTGCGGTGACTATACCACGATAAACGGATAAACGAATCACCAAAGAGGTAAGAGCATCAGAGGTGAGCGTGTTCACAAAAAATCAGCCGCGTGGCGTCTCACCATTCGCCTGACGAAACCTGCAAATTTGGCTCTTCGACCAATCAACATCAATATTCGAAAGGGAATCACACTTTTTTAAATTCTTCAATTTTCTTTTGCAACCAAATGTTTGCGAAATACACTCGCTCACATTTACTGGTTGAGAATGCGTCGAAGAGTTCGTTACTACTCTTTGTATACAGATATGAATCACGAGGTGGTTTGTGCATTTTTCGCATTCTTCATAGTTCACAGTTCGATCATCTATAATTCATATCACCTCGATACTTGAATTGATGGAAAATATAAGTCGTAAATAATTTTCTTAATGGAGACTGGATAACGTTGAAGTAATTCATCAGAAAAGAAAAAAACCATGCAAGCCCTTTATGTTTCTCATTTTATGGGGGTACTTTTTAAAAACATTTGTTTGCGTGGTATAAATATAAACAGGTGAGTTCAGTGTTTTAATTGAATATATCTTTGAATTTTAAAACTTTCAATTTTTACTCATATACTTTTTGTTTTGAACGTAATTCTAACAAAACGACTTGGTCAACTCGCTTCTTTAAAGATAATTTTGCCGTGGCGCTTACGTCGCATCCATACCAGAAAAGCTATTTATTGTGCAGTAAATTTATTATTTTCAAATATCATAAAATAATTGTGATTATGTGAGTATGCGAGTGTGACACTGTGAAAAATAAATATATTTGAGACTCACGCATTTGCGATTAATCGAAAAAAGTTTTATATTTTTGTGAAGAGTTTGATAATTGGTGCCTAAAAAGGACCAAATTTGTAAAGGGCAAATCGAAAACCTTCTTGGTTCCTGTTCGCCCGATTTTTTCTATTGGGGCTTATTAAAAAAAAAAAAAAACTGGTAGAAAAATCAGGGTACATTTCCATCAATGTTAAAAGAGGTTAAAGGTGTTCTCCTACATCTTGAGATTTGTTGGTTTATTCTTCTCATAAATCTTCTCGATCGTGTCCGCGCGCAATTTCGATTCAATCTTTTCTTAATCGGGTACTTCGATAAAGATCATGTTAAAAAACTTTTAAAAGGATCGGTATATATATTGATTCACTTTCAATTTTGAGGCATTCATGGTTTTGTGTGTCTTTGATCTTTAAATAATGGCGCGCTTTTCCATGCGGATAGCATGTGACATAATCCTGAAAGCAGACCAATCGTTGTGTTTTTAGTCGGACATTCATTTTTTCAAATCACGCGTGAAATCTAAAAAAATCTACGAATCGTGTGCAATAAATTGCTATGCATGTCTCAATTGATTCGGAATGTTGATTGAATCAAACTATTCGAAAAAAGAGGAAAAAAAGAATTTTTTCACTAAGTGTAGCTTTGGGTTTGAGACTATTGTAACACTGGTCGATGGTCGATGACTTCCTGCGCAGGTTGCGCACGAGTTCACGGAGTGGGGGCTGGCGAGCTGGTTACGGGTCGTTCTTCTATCGCTGATCGTGTCTACTTGGACCGTTCTTCATCTTCGAATCCGCAGTCCGGTCGACGGGCGTTGAACGAACAAAAATGGCCCTGTTATCCCTTCGCCTGGCTGCCTCCGTGGCGAAACAACTGCCAAATGCTACCGTACAGGTAAATTTCGAGAATCCGTAGTTTCTTTTCATTACATATCACGCGAAAGAAGAGCACCTGTCCGTCTCGTTTTCATAACTCGTTGAGCCATGTACTTGCCGACATTTTCTTACGTGTCGTACCACCGGTATCTCTCGTGTGTTATATCATTTGTACCCTTCGTCTCATTTTTTCCTTATCAACGAATTGTCATTTTCTCGTGATTGTCCTTGCATAATCGTCTGCGTTTAGTTTTTGGATCTTTTGCTTGTATTCTCGATCATCGCTATTACATAAACACGAAGAACGGTCAAAAGTTATGTAATACATGATTTTCATTGCCAACTAACTCGTGCCAATTTGGAAAATCTTAGTTCATCACTTCCCCTTCAATCTTTCGTTTTTCTTATTGATTTCAGGTTCACTGGCCGGTAAGCTGTCTTGCAGCTCGCAAATACCATGTTTCCTGCAGTCGCCGATCTGCCGAGATCTCAGCTATCTTGGAGGAGCGGATCTTGGGGGCTGCCCCAAAAGTATGTACTCTAAAGATTTTTTTTTACCAACTGAACAAAAAAACATCTTTATAATGAATATTTTCATCTTGATTAAACAGTCATTTATATTCCATATTTCCACAATTATAAAATTTCATTGGAATATTAATTATTGAGTATAAGCATGACAAAGTTGAAACATAATGAGTAATGACGGCTGTCAATACATGTACCCCTCAAGTATTTTCTTTCATTGCTTCATAGTTGCTTGATTACTATCTTTTTCTGATCCCAAATTATTATCAAATATTACTCATTTACTATTTCAGCTGCAGCATCAGTATTTAATGAAAACGTTTGCATAAATTCTTTGGATTTTGGAAAAACAAAATTGTTCTTGAGCATACATGAGCATCAATTTTCCTGATTTAAAGTGGCATCCAAGAACACAACATTTTACCACACACTTCTAATTCTGAATTCTAATGTTCACCCAGAACACATTTTCATGCTCAATCAGAAATAGAATCGTTTTTCTAGTTAATGAGATTTATGAACGTGTTCAAATGGTTAAATCAAAATGTTTTAACTCATAATCCGTAATTCTGAACTTCATATCAAAACGCTTTATAATTTTTTCGAGTTTGCAAAATTAATGAAAAAATAATTCATGCTTTATGATTTTTAATAAATCAAATGTATTGACCACACGAAATTTGTTGAGCAAATGTTGCAATTGTATGAAAAATTCTCAATTCCTCAAGCATTTGATAACAGGAGAACTGCCCATAAATGTATAGACGTGAAATAACATAAATGCATTCGAATAACAGGCCAACCTGGAAGAGACTGGCCGAGTACTCAGCATCGGTGATGGTATTGCTCGAGTTTACGGTTTGAAGAACATCCAAGCCGACGAGATGGTGGAATTCAGCTCGGGACTAAAGGGCATGGCTTTGAATTTGGAGCCTGATAATGTGGGTGTGGTCGTCTTTGGTAACGACAGACACATTATGGAGGGTGACATTGTCAAGCGTACGGGTGCTATCGTCGACGTTCCCGTCGGTGATCAGCTTCTCGGACGAGTAGTCGATGCTTTGGGTAATCCCATCGACGGTAAAGGCCCGTTGAACAACAAATTGAGATTCCGTATCGGAACCAAAGCTCCTGGTATTATTCCTAGGTGAGAGACATTCGGGAATTATTGAATATGAGAATTCCGTTTGGGATGTTCAGGATTTACGTTCGTTCATACTGAATCTGGGAAAGCGCGCTGCTATCACTGGAATCGTGAATACAAAATTTAGCTATGAATTTCGAACTGTTGATTTGATATATGAACATTCGTTATTCTTTCATGCATTTTGTCGATTTAGAAAATATCAAATATTTCGGTCCATAACTTATTTCTAAATTAAAGACAATGATTTACGCGATAACGGCTCAGAGTTCGTGGACTATCAGCAGAATAGTTATTTTTGCCTGCATACGTTTAACAAGTTGCATACATAAGAAAAATAGTGTGTACGCGCGTTCGAAATACATAAAAAAAGACGATTTCATTCTTTCGGTTAACCACTCCAAGATTTGGAATTTTTTCATGTGAATTGGAGACACAATTACGACGATGAATTGAAAAAAAATGTAATTTTAAAAATATTGCCAGTGAAATGACACCACTGAACGAAAACGATTTTTCATTGATGCAGGGAGTCTGTAAGGGAGCCTATGCAAACGGGAATCAAAGCCGTCGATTCCCTCGTGCCGATCGGTCGTGGTCAGCGTGAGTTGATTATCGGTGACAGGCAGACAGGTAAAACCGCATTGGCTATCGACACTATAATCAACCAGAAGCGTTTCAACGACGCCGGAGATGAGAAGAAGAAGCTGTACTGTATCTACGTGGCTATCGGACAGAAGCGTTCCACGGTCGCCCAGATCGTGAAGCGTTTGACGGACAGCGGAGCAATCGGTTATACGATAATAGTATCGGCCACGGCGTCCGATGCTGCGCCCCTGCAATATCTCGCGCCTTATTCCGGCTGCGCCATGGGTGAATTTTTCCGTGACAACGGCAAACACGCCCTCATCATCTACGACGATCTGTCGAAACAGGCTGTAGCCTATCGTCAGATGTCTCTTTTGCTCAGGAGACCCCCAGGTCGTGAGGCTTATCCCGGAGATGTATTCTACCTTCACTCTCGTCTGCTCGAGAGAGCAGCCAAAATGAACACTACCCTTGGTGGTGGATCTCTCACGGCTTTGCCCATTATCGAGACCCAAGCCGGTGATGTGTCCGCCTACATCCCAACCAACGTAATCTCCATTACCGACGGTCAAATTTTCTTGGAGACTGAGCTCTTCTACAAGGGTATTCGTCCCGCCATCAACGTCGGTCTTTCCGTATCCCGTGTCGGTTCGGCCGCTCAGACCAAAGCCATGAAACAGGTTGCCGGTTCGATGAAATTGGAATTGGCCCAGTATCGTGAGGTCGCCGCTTTCGCCCAGTTCGGTTCGGACTTGGACGCTGCCACCCAACAACTTCTTAACCGTGGTGTTCGGCTTACCGAGCTCCTCAAACAGGGTCAATACGGTTCGTGTTGCTTTTTATTTTCTATTTCCCCTCGGTTTTCTTTACACTCGTAGATTTTATCGTCTCTTATTTATACTTTTCCAATAGTGCCCATGGCGATCGAGGAACAAGTAGCCGTTATCTACTGCGGTGTCCGTGGATACCTCGACAAAATGGATCCCGCCAAAATCACTGCCTTCGAGAAGGAATTCCTCGCGCACATTAGGTAAGTCTTTTTTTTTCCCCCCCCAGAGATTCACTCGTACAGAGCTTATCTTCGCTCAAGCGAATTCACTATAAATAGCTCGTGGGGCTCTCGTTTTACTATCCTTTTTTTGAACACTCGTAACACGCATCGTTGTTCAAAAACAGGGCGACCCAGCAAGATCTCATTCAGACGATCGCCAAGGAAAATATCATCAGCGAATCTTCGGACGCTAAACTCAAGAAGGTCGTTACCGATTTCCTGTCCTCATTCGGAGCATAAGAAGTTATCGAGCACGAGTAACAACAGCTCCCTAACATCGTCATCACCGGTCACCGTTGCCGCTGTTTCGCCTATCAATACTCTCGAGTATCAAGCGCGTTAATTAGTCGATGAAACTCCCAATTTTCATATTTTCCCTTTCCGGAAGATCGAGGATCGTGGAGACGTGACAACGATACTCGCGGATATACGCCAAGGTGGACAGAGAGTGATCGGGAGGAAAGAGAGAGAGAGAGAGAGAGAGTAAAAAGAGAGACAGAGTGAGGGTGATACTTTCAACGTCGCCGTATTAAAATCATCAACAATTCCACAAAAGTTAGAAGCGATAACTGTACGATAGTCACCGACATATTATAATTGATACGTTGCTCGATGGTATTTAAAATAAACGTTAAATTACCTACGATATTTTGCAGCAGTTTAATCTACGCAGGTTCTCTCAATTTTGGCAATTACACGAGATTTCTGCAGTGTATATGTAGCAGCCAGCGAGAATATCGCCGCCCCCCAAGAATCGACGATAGTTTGGAGTAAAGGAAGAATAAAAGAAAAATATAAACACGAGTCGAATGTAAATAAAGTAAATTTACTCGGATCTTTCTGTAACTTTTTACACAATTATAATTCTTATTATTTTTTCATCGTTTTCTCTCAACCTCCGGTCAACTTCTCCGGATTGTTTTTTATTACTCTTCACTGCAAGTCGGGCACAACGACTAGATTCATTTTTTTTCTATCGACTGTCAGAGAAGGTAATATTTTTGTTATTATTCCAGTTGCTACGGTTCTCTTCATATCCCGAACGGTGAAAGTTTGTCCGATCACGACGGGCATACGTCTTACCAGGGTCAATCGCGTCGTTGCATGTTCCCCAGGCATCAGCATGTTTGTTTCCGGTGGAAGGACAAGATCGAATCGACATTGAACGCACCAAGTTTCGCTGTAGATCGGGATACACCATCCTGAACGCTAGAAGCAATAAGGCTCATTGTTGAAAGCCAGTTAAACTGAGAAACTTTATAGAGGAATTGATCGATTTATAGTCAGTGTCGAAAGAGACTTGTGCAAAAAATAATCAATATCTTCGAAACTAAGATGCGTCAAGTTCGCTAATAGTTCCCGAATGAAAATGTCATTTCCCTGAGCGATCTACAGTTCTGTTTCTCTGCTTGAAACAGAGAAATCCTCGGAATTTCCAATTCAAAGTTTATTTTTAACTTTCTGAAAATGGCCTCGGTGTCTTAAGCATATCGAGAACTTTCGAAAATTCATCATAAGGGAATACAATAATTTTCTAGGAGCAGTTGAGCGTACGATTGAAGAAAATATGTAGAAAATATGCCTTGAAAGAAACAAGCAAAAACAGTGTGTTACGGAACAGTTCCACATTTTTTGTGACGCATTTTTCTTCAAAATTTCTCCACTGCTGGCTGTACCATATTTAAAAAAAAATTGAACACTTGAACCTAAATAATTTCCAACTTTTTGCAACACCGTGGAGGCGTTAAATAATTTTTCCGATGTTTTTCCACATTGGCTCAGCCCCAGGGAACGACCGGACGAATAATTCATCCAAAAGATCAATAGATGAAATATAATGAAGTGAAAATTAAAAAAAAAAAAAAAATTAGAAATATACTTGTAACGGCCTGTGTCGTCCACCATCGGCAGTTTCGAATAAATACATTCGTGCTTCGAAATGATTGCTTGACACAAGTGAGTCTCTCGCGCAGAGCAACATCCCTCTGTATACATCTGTCGACTTGATCCCACGAAGTAATACGCCGACGTTTTCACCGGCCAATGCTTGTGGCACGCTTTTCTGAAATATCTATTTGCACATCCCCCCATATTTCTGATTATGAATGCATTTCATCGAGAAGCGGGGAATTGAAATATTCACGAGAAAAAAACGTGCCTGCAAGTCAGAAAGTGTAGTACGAGCCTCTGTGTCGAAACCCAATAAATCCGCACTCGCGTTCTTCTTCATCGTTCCACGTTTTACAGTACCAACGACAACGGTCCCTCGGCCTGGGACAGTGAAAGAACTGTCTATTGGCATGAGAAACGGCGCATTGTAATCGCGTGTCGGTGTTGGTATGTATTGATCAATCGCATCGAGTAAACGCTCGATCGACGGTAAACCATATTTCGAAGTGTCTCCGTTTAATGCCAATGTGGCCGAACCTATAATCACCGGTGTCGAGCATCCGTCGTAACCAAAATTCGACAATATTTCCCGTACCTCAATTTCAACGAGTTCCAGTAACTCCTCGTCTGCCAAATCTGCCTGGAATTCAAATTTGTTTTACTTTGACTCGCAATGAGTTTTAGATTTTTCATGCATTCGCGAATATAAGGACGTTGGAGCTCGCATTATCAAACTTTTCTTCCTACTCAAGTAATAACAAACTATATTTACAATACGAACTTCAATATTATTCTATTTCTTAAAAGTTCATTCTTTGTCCGAAATTCTATCGATATCTCAATATTGATATCCGTTTTATTATGTTTAATATGAATGAAAAAAATATTTTGGATGTAAAAGAAACTGGTAATCACCTTATTTATATAGACAACAATGTGTGTGATTCCAATTTGTTTAGCTAGAAGAAGATGTTCCTTGGTTTGTGGCATAGGACCGTCATCCGCAGCTACTAATAAAATTGCTCCATCCATCTGTGAAGCTCCGCATATCATATTTTTAATAAAATCTGCATGGCCAGGACAATCCGTATGAGCATATCTTCGGTATTTTGTTGCATAACCAACGTGAGCTATGTTTATAGTTATACCGCGAGCTCTTTCTTCTGGGGCTTTGTCAATCTGATCATAGGACACATAGTTGCAGTTTTTGTATTTCTCAGACAAATATTTAGTGATCGCTGCAGTTAAGGTTGTTTTGCCATGATCAACGTGGCCAATTGTACCTATACTGCAGATATTTGCATCTGCCGTTGTAGTATTTTCTATTTTTGTATTTGAGTTCGCTTGTGTTGAAAGATAACGTGCTCTGATGACGAAGCAATTCCGTGTATCTTTTGATATATTATTCTTATAGCAGAATATTCGCAATTTTCTCTGCACTTGAATCTTTGCATGGCCATCGAGAATGCATCGGCGAAACAAACTTTTCATTAGAACACTCATCGTCTTTCCCTCGGTAAGCCAGCTGTAATGAATTCATTTTTTCAATAGAATTATACACAATGCATTTTGGGACCTATAAAGACAGTGGAATCTGATAGCAAAAAATTTCCATTGGGTTCTATTTCTTCGAAGATAGTTAACATCGATAGTACTGCTATTTCTAGAAGATTTTCAGTTTGATTTTTCTGCTTGTTAGGTATATTAGAAATAAATAAGAGAAAATGTGTTTTTGAGTCTACAAATTATAAATTTGTTTCAAGACAAGTTAAGGGAGGTTCACTATAAAAAAAAACTTCAGTCTCAATTTGAGAACGATGTTTAAAAGGATTTTTCAGAAAGAAGAGTCGTAAAATAAATATTACTGCAATAAAATCATTGACCTGCTTTAAGCTAAGTATTGAACCTGCTCGTTTTGAATTTACTATAAATGTTCACGATATTAAAAAAAAAAAAATCGTATTTGCATTCCCTTTTTGATCATGGATTATTCAGGTAGAGAAGGAAAAAGAATGTTTTTATCAGAATAGAGAAAAATTGATTAACACGATCATGATTACTTTTAAGACATGTTGTGAAAATTATTGCCGCAGAATATATCATATATTGACATGATAAATTCTTAAAACGACAATATTTGATAAAAAAAAATTCGATTAGTTTTCACTACAATAAATTTCTTAAAATAAAAAATTTATTTAGATTCCGCACAATGCATCCATCCAAATATTTATCTCAAATCTTTTCATAAGGAATTGAAATGTATACGCATGTACTGTAAAAATGACAAAAGAATGAAAATAACAAATCGAAAAGCTTTTATTTGAAGAGAAATCGCTGTAATGAAAAAAAAACGGTGAGTGTAACCTCTCCGAAAAAAATCTATAAATACAAGTAGGTTTATTTCAAGTGGACATGCATCACTCGTGAAGATCAATATCGTTGCAAAAAAAGCATCGACTTACGACGAGCTGAGTGTTGAGCCCACTTATTATTTTTATTTTTTTCAATACCAATTTTGTCAATATTTTTTCACGATTTTCGTGTAAACTGCGTGCGTGTGCGTTATACAAATGTACACTAACGTACACTAACCTGACTAACCACACTACCATTATACCGACCGGCACCACCGTCGTCGTCGACGACGACATTGTAATAAAATTTGTATCGCCAGAGGCGCTGTATGCAAAGTTGAAGCGCGTTGGTTCGAGGAAGCCTGTCGCAGCCTGTCATTGGGTAGGCAGAGCGAGAAAATATATTCCACAAAATCGCAATCCCCCCAATAGTTGTGCACTTGTGCGTGATACACGCCGGGCGCATGTGGTCGGTTGATCCAGCGTGTGTCCGCACTGTATCCTTGTTTACTTCTTTTATCCTAGAGGTGTTCTCAGAGGACAAACGACGACATTAGCCAGAAAAAAAAGATTGGCGTTTCGCTTATGCGATACATTTTTTATCGAGATTACGTTTGAAAAGTAAGTGCCATTTAGATTTGCTTGCTTAAAATAATAATTTTATTTTTATAATTCTTTGGACTTTTTTCTTGTATTATCATTGAATTCTGAGAAAGACGACAATCTCGAGAGGAAGATATTTCTTTCTCTTTGTTTTGCTCTTTGTTCTTGACGTGTTCCGGTGTATATATCTTTATCTTTCAACGATCGTTATCCGATATCAACAGTTTGGATTTTTTTTTTTTTTTTTTAATTTGATTTGGTTGGCTCCGGTAGCCTCGCTGATGAGGGTATAGACCATACGGCCATGTAAACAGTTTGGATAACCAAATACTCGCGACGCAAGTTTCAATCAAAAACACAAACATAATTTCTGCGATAATAAATGAGCGACGAATTACGATATATGCTTGGCAGTGGCGCGATAGAATGTAACAATGTTTCGCCTTTATTCCTCAGCGATATGACTCGTATCAAAATTTTCGAAAATTAATAATAATAGCAAATACGATGACAATATCAATTAAAATAATAACAGTGATTTATAGCGATGAATATTATAATTTGACAAATAAAAACAATCTAAGTGAGGAATTTGATAAAATTCTTTGCTCTGTTATTTGAAAACAGAGACTGAACCAGAAATGGATGACGAAACAGGCCAGGAAGAATCACTGTGTGGATCCGGTACATTTGAAGCAAACAGTCCGTATCAATCGGAAGATTCAAGATTTACTGTAGATTCTTATGGAAGCGACGAATATCCTATGGAAGTGAATTCATACGACTGGGCAGATGAATCGTCATATGAGACAGCAGAACATCTCGATGATTCGAACTACGAATCTGTGGACCTGGTATTGAATGAATCCACTCATGTATTGTTTCCTCCTCAAAGAGAGAGCAATCCTCCAATACAAGAAGAGATACTTGTGGAAACATTGGAGGAGAATAATAATGATCCTAACAATAACATGGATTCCAATGAGATAACGAACATCGACGAAGAATCTACAGTTATGGAACAGAGCTCTGAAAGTGGCATTCTGATCGATCGATCGGACAGTCCTAAACCAGGCTGTAGCAAAGATTCCTTGCCTGTTTCGTGCGAGAAAGAGAATTCTCCTACAGAGAAAGTAATTCATGAAAGAACTCGGCATGTATTGAAACTTGTTTCGAGCATCGACGCCGATTCAATTTTAGAGGCAATCAGATTAAACCCAAAGACTGGTATAAACGATCTGAAACTCTGGGATCTTGTGCCTACATTTGCAAAATCGAATTACCCTAATATAGAATGCGTTTCCAAAAAAGTTACAAGATCAATCGCTGCAGCAGGAAACAGCGCCGAAGCTGGATCTTCGTTGAGCGATAATATTCCTTTGATAATAACCAGCACGGTTAAACGCGGACCCGCCGAAGATATTTGCACCATTGGATGCAAGAAAGCTTCGTCCAATCCAGATATCACGATTCTGCTACCAAAACTTCCAGCTTTGGCATCAACATCAAAAAGCTCCTCGCAGATTCCTGTCTTGGCAGGCAAGAGTCATCCTTCCATAGGAAAAGCACGGCGTGACTCAGAAAAAACTCTCCGACTCAATGTTCTGCCTGCTCCGACAACTTCCACACGAGATATTACTCAGCCCAAAGTGGTAACGAGTGTTGACCATTCCAGGGGTGCCATCCCCAAAGTACGAACTGAACCACAGAAGCAACAAGTACATCAATTACAGGCCCCTGTATTTGAGCTTCTGGCTTCCAATCCAACAGTTATAAACGTTGGATCGATCGCAACGATCAGACACTCGCCCAATTTGGATGTTCGTAGTAATTCCGGTGATATCAGAGGGGATCCAAATAGTAAAGGATCAAACTCGGCTAATCAGCGAAAGTCCAGCGCTTCCGCAATTATAAACCCACAACCGAAAAAATCAATAACGGCGGCAGGAACCGCTGGAAATCCAACGATAACGACAGCCGTGCCAAGTACCGCTCAAAACAATGTCGCTTATCAACAACCTACCGACAGGATCGTCTGCATGGAAATGTACTACAAACTAAGAAACATTTTTCCAAACGTCGATCCGAAGTATTTGAAAAAATTGTGTCCGCCCGAATGGGGACCCGGCGATCGCCATGCTCAAGTCACTCCCATCGTCGAATATCTTCTCAGCAAAGGCGACAGTCTGCCACCCGCACCTGAACAATTTCGAGAAGATAAGGCGGACGGAGCAATAAACGGAACCGCAACGGCTTATGGAAATGTTGATGACGTTTACGAGAATTTACTCGGCATTTTTCCCGATGCTGATCCCCACTATTTACGGGAGTTCGCCGAACAAAACGTTTCTAAAGCAAACGCGATCAAAGAATTCGTCGAACAGAAGCTCGAAACGCGTGATTATCCGACCCGAGAACAGTATCAAGCTCGGCTTAAAATCACCGAGCAACAAAGACAGTACACCACCGGATTCAATGTTCAACAATATTTAACAATCATTCCGGATCCATTTACCCACTTCATGGATCAAAAAAGAAAATGCAAGCACAGTACAGTCGCTTTCGAATTCCTCAAAACTCATTTCGGCAAAATCAAGGTACGATTTTTATAGTATTTCATTGTATTTGTTTAAATAAATTTATTTAATTATTTATTCACTCATTATTCACATACAGGTTACGACTATAACGAGAATATACAAACAATGCATGTACAATTTAAGTGCATCTTCAGAATCCCTGGAAAATATCGGTGCTGAAATGAAAAGTAAACGCATAGGATGCGAGATGCTGACCGAAGATATTATTTTGCTACAAGAAATTGCTTTCATAAAGCATAAAGCTGAAATAAGAGAATACATCGAAAACAAAAAGAGAGCTGAAGAAGCTGAATTCAAAATGATGAAGGTATTATGATTTTTTTTATACCGCCATCTTTTGTTTTTCAACATTTTTTTGCAAAATCTCCTAACTTCATAAAGAAAAAAAGAATTTTTTCACCCAATGAACTTGACACAAGAACTCGTCTTTGCTCGAGCCAATGTTTTTTTCAAAGCATTTTTCGTAAAATGACAAAGGTTCGATTAGAAAAATAAAGATTTCGCTTGAAAAATTCAAGAGAAATTCATTTAGACTCTGGCTGGAAAAACTCTTAAAGTATGAATCCTGGAAACAAAATGACCCGTTACAATTTTTCGCAGTTTTTTATGTGAAAAAGTCCAAAATTTAATTGGCTCTAACCATTGAAACAAATGACCAAATCGAAAAACCCTAAATTTAACTTTAAATATAAACTTTATATTTTAATAAAATATTAACTTTGAAATGGAGTCTTCACATTCAAAGTTTATTTTTTTCAATAAAATATGAATTTAAAAATCTAAATGTTATCTTTTGGAACGTAATTTATCTTTCATTGTTGTTCTTAATCAATTTAATTGTAATCCGAATAAATAATTGCGCTGTGTTAACAATATGTAATTTTTAGGAAAACAATTTCCTCGTCGAATGTCAATGTTGCTACGATCCGGAGTGTGTTCCTTCAAAATGCTCGAATTGTGACAAGGGACATCTGTTTTGCAACAGTTGTATAATAGCCGGCACAAACACGAAACTGGGTGACGGTGAGACTCGCATCAGTTGTTTCCTCAATTGTGGAAGCGAGATCGGCCTTCCTGTACTCCAACAAGTACTCGCTCCTACAACGTTCAGCATTCTTCTTAAAAAAAGACAAGCGGCCGAGGTAATGGAGGCTGGCCTGGAGGGTCTCGTTTCTTGCCCGTTTTGTAACTTTGCCTCGATACCACCCGAGGAGGACAAAATCTTCAAGTGCTTGAATCCTGAGTGCACCAAAGAGTCTTGTCGGTGAGTCATTTTTTTGCTTCATTAAGCAGTCCTACCCCGTTTTCTTTACATACAAAAATTAAAAGAAGTTCAAATACTATATTTCCGATTTCTGTAGTCAATCGAACATTGAATGAAATAGAGAAAAGAGAGAGATTTTTTAAAGCATGTTTTTGGAATTGGGTAACATTTAATTTTTTTAAATGATAAAAAATACATTTAGCCGTAAGTAGCTTTATGGAAATGATCGAAAATTTTAAATCTTGAACTCATCCAATCGGATTGTTTTTCAAAAGAGTAGATTTTCGAAACGCGTTTCTTTCGAGAGTTTTTTTTTCACGAGTCCGATGTATTATCGAGTAAAAAATTTAATGAGTATCAAAATTTCAAAGATCGGTGTCCTAATTCGTTGCCTTCAGTATTTTTTTGATACACCAGGTGCTTAAACATTTTCCGCTTTTCTTTACAAGCTGGTAACATTTATTTGTAAATATATGTATGTGATGTGATCGTAGAAAATGAAGGGATAGTAATCAAAAAGGATTTGCGGCTTGTTCCAACGTGAAAAATTTGAATACGATTAAAAAAGCATCTGACACGAAGATCTGAATAAATTTGTAATATTTTGATTGCAGCCTCTGCAAGGAACTGAGCCACGTGCCTTTGAAATGCGACGAGGTATTGAAAGTAGATAAAGCAAGACATTACATCGAGGAGAGTATGACCGCGGCATTAGCACGAAAATGTTACAAGTGCCAACGTTCTTTCTTCAAAGAAGAAGGATGCAACAAGATCCAATGTCCGTGTGGTGCCTTGATGTGTTACTTGTGTGACCAACCGATAAGAGATTATTCACACTTCCGTGGACAAGGCTCGAACGATAAAAATCTGTAATTATCATTCGTATTGTCGATGCTGGTTTACTCGAATTTTGGTCACCTTTTTAAACTTGGTCGTTAATCCAAAATCTTGATGCATTACAGATGTCCATTGTACAGTGACACTATTAGATTGGATGCGGTTGCTGTGCGCAGGATCGCTGAAGAAGCCCAAATGGAAATCATGAAACGCAATCCGAACATCAAAATCGACACGACCAAGCTGTTGCCGAATGTTCCAAATCCGACCCAAGGACCTCATACAACAGTCCTCAACGCCGATGAATTGCCGGTGAATTTTTTGAAAACTCGTGCATTTCGCTCACCGATTTTGTCCCTAATTCATTCATGACTTCGTTAATGTTTCATTTTTTTTTCTTTCACAGCGTCGGGCTCAACGAGTTCTCGACCTTAATCCTCTATGAGTAATTTTATTTGCCGAATTAAAAACCACCGCTCGAGGACGAAAAAGAGAGAAGAAGAAAAAGAAGAAAAATGTGTAGAAGTCTCTCGAAATTCCGATTGAACGGTGCGCGGCCAAATCGCGACCAAAGAAAGTTTCCTTAGTCGAATCAAAAATCGTTTAACCACGTGTGTCTTTAGTAGCCCACAATTATTTGTTCGTTCGTTTCAGAGTTAATCTTTTTCTTTTTTTTTTAAATTCCATACATCGTTACATTGTTTTCTTTATGTTTTTCAACGTTATTAATCGAACAACCAGATCTTACATGATCATTTTGTATTTTTAAGAAAAAGGTACGAGCTCGCTTCAGCGATTGTTTCTTTCCAAAAATTATCGCTAAGGAGCTTATCCTAATACTTGTGTACCTGAGAAAGAGTTCTGCTTGCACAAGGCTCTATCTACAAGGCAAGTGAGAAAAAGAGAAGCTGCGGTTCCTAAATAATACGTGCTCTCTATTAGATATGTATTTATCTTAACAAAAGATTGACATTTTTCTAAAAATTTCTCGTTGTCTTTATTACCGTAAATCCCAGAGAGAAAATAATCATTTTTGGTAGAGAAAAAAGCATAGTTGGTGTTACGCTTGTTACAATAATGAGCGATCGAATTATCAGAGATTGTCAGAAAACATCAGACTCGAAGACGGTTCTTCATGAAGAAATTCACAGGACTACGAAAATCGACGGTTCGACGAATTATATGACCTCCGAACGCAATGATCAATCTGAGGAAGACGATCGAGGTAAAAACGTTCGTGTTGTAGATATTTTTAAGAGCTACTCTTTTACCGTCGGGCATCAGTTTTTTTTTCTCTTCATTTTCATGTGAATATTTTCCGATTTTATTCAGCAAAACGAGTTGCAACGAGTAATGAGATAATCCAAGACCATTCCAGATATTGATGAACATAACAGCCCATTTTATATGAATATTTTGCAAGCAATTTATGATCACTTTATTCCGTGCTTCCAATTTTTCTGTCAAGACAGAACGTTCCTTTTTATGTTATTCTCAAGTTTGTTTGTTTCACAGTGGTTATGATGAGCGAATCTGGAAAATTCAACGGAACGGGAAAGGATGACGATAATGAGATGAAAAAAATCATGGCACGCGCATTTCAGCTCAGACCAGACTGACGACAGATTATTTCGAACGAATTAACAGACAAATCCTATTCGACCTTACTTCATAACAGCTCGCTTATCAAATTTAATACGTAATTACTATATCATACATTTATTTATTTCGTACAAGTGTTTAACGGAGGATCCTCAAATTTCGTTCGTATTTGGCATTGGACAAGTTTACATTTAACACGTGCACGTGTTTACTGTTAATATTTATTCTGCGTAACTTTCCATATTCACTTCCTGTGTTTGTGCCAAAAAATGTAACACGTAGTGGAAGGAATGCGACTGATCTTCTTGACGTCGATTTTTTAACATGCTGGGAGCGTGGCTTTTTGAAACATGTCATAAGAATAGTATGAGTAATTGCTAGTAGTCATTTATTGAATTTTTTCGTTCTATTTTGTGGGGAAATTAAAAAAAATGGTCTTTGATTCGCATTTGCCTTAGTATTAATCTAATTTTATACGCAATCATATTGAGACCATATGTTTGTTTTCCAGAAACGCGATCATGAACTACTTTTCATCCCCTTGACACGATGACAGTTCGGTAAAAATTCATTGGTTATAATCTTAATACGCTTCGTTAGCATTGAGATTGGGAGCGTTGTTCACGATCATTTAAATGAATAATCGAAAAGTCTACCAACGCTTTTATTTGTTGTTATTATTATTATACAGCATGAAAAATTGGTTGACGGATATTTCGGTGGAATTTTCAAATAGTTGAAATTTTTGCAACTCTGATAATACTTTGGCCAAGTGTTGCTGATTTCCAAAAGTCAAGAAATGATTCACCAAAGCATTGGTTTTATCTGTTTGTTATTTTTTGCAGGAATACAAATTTTTTCCGTCTATTGATTTTATTTATTTTGGGAGCTTATTTTTCTCTATATACTGCATTTAAGTCTGATTAATTTTTCACATTGTTTTCAAATATTTACGTAGAAATTTGAAGCATTTGAGAGTCAGTATTACCGTGAAACGTTTATGCAATTGTCAATTCTTTTATTAGATCAATAAACGACAGAAAAATTGTTATTCTGCAAAAAATTACAGAACCATACAAATTATGCTAATATTTAAAAAAAACACTCTTAGCAATGTGTGAACAAATCTGCGATTGGCATCGTGAACAAAATTTGAGCAGATGAATATATATATATTTTTTTTTCGGGTTTCTACGTTTTAGACCCGAAAAACAGGCCGGCGGTGTGGCTCTTGCAGTTATTTCTCATTCCTTGGACAATGAAACCACTCATCCGGAGTAATTCCATAGACGGAAAGAGTCCAATGGGTTCAAAATTTCCATCGAGGTCACAATTCAAAAACAGTTGTTCTGACGTTAGTAATTTTGTTCATTTTTTTTTGTTTCTATTGCATTTTGTCTCAACTCCAAGCGACGACAGTGTTTCTTGGCCCTTGGTAATTACTGTTACGCCTGCTCGTAAAAAAAATATTTTCTTGACGAATATATCTTACTCAACTCGCTAAGGAGTAGAAAATTCGAATTTTGGTTTATGATTCTCTGGGTACCAAACGAATTTTTCTAACTAATAAATTTCTCGAAAAGTAAAGTGTAGAACACGAAAAAAATTCTGGTTGATTCAAGAATATTCAATAATTCTAAGGAATTTTTTGAACCCACCACCCAAGCAAGTAGCACAAAGTTCAATGTTTGCAAGCCCTTTCATGCAACTGCAGTTGAAGTTTTATATTAAAAAGTGTACAAAAATTTTATCGAAAATAGTAGTTTTTTGGTCTGTATAAAAATGGTCCAATTGCTATATCTCAGGGTCGAACGATGGCGAAAAAAATGTTCTGTTTTTAACTATGAAATTCGTTTGCAAAGATCTCATCTCAAATCTTGGAAATTTCTTGGAAATCGTATAAAAAATTCTGTTTTTTTGGGCTTTGTTACTTTTGCTCCCGAAATTCGTCAGAGGTCTTTGATCCGTTGATTGGTTGGACAAGAATTTATACACATTTTGTATGTTTGATGTACAATTGTGTCGAGATTTCGGTATTATAGAAATCAGCGAAATATCTGCGTCATTTGTCTCGAAGAGTAGCAGCTTCATATCCGTTATTTTGAAAACCAGGACACGAAGAGAATTCCGTTATTTCTTGAAGTCAAAATAATATAGGACGTTACACTCTGAGAACGATGAAGCTAAAAATCATCGTTCAAGGAAAAGTGAGGTTGAGTATTTGGGGTATTTTTCGAAAAATATTGTTGAAAAAGCATTTATTCAAAATTCGAGGTATAAATATTACAGAGTATCGGCGCGTTTCTATTTCGTTGATTGTCACGATCATTGTGATAAATCGATGAGTCACGAATCAACGTTTTCTTGTCTGTCATGGCAACAGGAAACTAATATGGCAACAAATATTTATAATAAATAATAAGTATAGACACACATACTTTTATAAGTACTTGAGATTAACTCGATTTGAACTGATAATGAGGGAACTGTTTGGACTTTTTGCCATTTTTATGCGGCGAAGGAAGATTGTTTCTTCTTGCTCGTTCGGATCTTTGTCTTCGCTGTTTAGCTTCCAGTTGTTTTCTGTAAGCGAAAAGCGGTCTGAAAACTTTGGTTTCCTGAACCTCTAAATCGTTTTCAGATTCAATGTTGTCCTGGGAATTGACAGATCTGACACTCCTGGCACCGGAAACGGGACTTGGATCCAAATGAAAGATTTCGATGATGCCATCGTCGTCGTAGCTTTTTGTCGAGACCGTTGGCTCGAATTTCCTTCTGGTTCCTGACACCGTAGCGTGCTTCGATTCTTCCGAGTCTATTTTGTCACTTAATCGAATTCTCTCGATATATCCGTTACTTCCGGTGAGAAAACGTTTGGGTAAACCGTACGCTTGTATACTAGGTTCGCGGGTAGTTCCAGCGCCGAGAATTCCATTTCCATTGAGGCACACGAGCAATCCAGCGAAAAGCACGAAATTCTGAATGAAAATATATTGAAAAATCAGTTTTTTTTTTCTTCATACTTCTCAACGCGCACACTCGAATCCGAAGGTATATTCACTCACCATTGTAGCGACCAATCGATTCTATTTTATGCTCGATGTTGAAATGATGAAACACGAAATTCAGCAATAGAAATCGACAAGTTGAGAAAAAACTAAGATCGTTTGGAGGGAGTCAAAGATCGAATGAGTAATATCGCGCTCGAGCAAATCTTATATAGGCAGAAAGAGAGAGAATGACGATGAATAAAAATGAGAAGAAAGGATTTTGCCCAGGTGGGTTCGCCAGCAGATGCGTTTATATTAAACTTATAATTACTGCGAGAGGAAAGAGAGTAAGAGGGAGTGAGAGAGTCTGCTGTTGGAATTCAGTGGAAAAAAAAATGAATGTACGATGCTTCCCGGTAACGATCTCGCTCGATCTCCCCGATCGGTGAGTCAGACGATCAGCGAGCAAATATACGAGAACGAGCGCGGAAGAACAGGTCCAAGTGCATCGTCCTCCATCTTTTGCACTTATTCATGCGAGTCTAATAAACAAACAAGCCTTTATAAACAGAGCCTTTTTAAAGCAACTACGTGGCGTGTTAAACGATTTATTGATCATATGGTAACTGCTAATCGATGACAGCTCGTATGTCTGTATCTGTGCGCCATTAAAAAATTCCTCGAATCAAAGCTCGTACGCGGAACTCCAACACTTTTTATGCGCCAATGGATTAATCATCCGAGCGATCTCTGCTTTGGTTTTTAATCTCACGATTTTATTGCCGTGTAAAACTATTGAATATTCAGTAATAGACAATTTTACCGTTCTTCAAATCTCGCGTAGATCAAACGTTATGATAGGTAAAAAAATACCCGAGGATTAACGTTTTTCAGAGGATTATCAGACAATTATACAGCCGAACGAAATATCCAGATGAAAATTCTCAGACATCAATTATCATAAGTTCTTATGATCGATTCATCCAATAATTACACGTGCTCACATCACTCATTGTTATTATCCCATCCAATCGTGATGAATTACACATTAGTCAGACCGACATTAACAGTTTAAACGATTTTGAAATATCAGATCACACTGAGCTGGATCGTAAATATGATTGCTGGCCATTGAACATAATTGTTGTGTGATTTTTCCTTTGAGCCTTGCTTCGAAACGAATCGTGTGGCAATAATGATGCTTTTTCTTAAAAACAATTTTTTACGAGGAATTCAAGTTCGGGACTGAAATTCGAGTTGAAAGATTTTTCAATGTTAATGATGAGTTGATTAATAATTGAGCATAATTATCGAGCGTGAAATTTACTTGTGAAAAAAGCTCATGACAACACTCTTCGGTTGTTTTTTTTTTTCGAAGAGGCTCGATATTTCAAGAAAGAAAAAAGTTACACGCTGTTCTCCTTTCCTCGTGGAATAGGGTAGAACTTTCTTTTTTCTCAAAGCAACAAAAACGAGTTTCTAAGGATCCGCGACTCTTAGAAATTCTCCTTTCTAATTCAATCACGTTCAATGATCGACCGATAAAAAAACACGAATGAAATCATGCATTTTTTCGGTTGACCGCAAGACTAAACCATCGAACATATAAAAGTACTCCCAAGAGATTTCAATGTTAGATATTTTATGCTCTACTTCAATAATTAAATGATGATAGTGGCAATGAATTCGAGTCTCAAATCAAATTTATATTTTGAGCATTAATCGTTAAAAAATTGATTGACTATATTTACAACCAGTTAACAATCATTGGTCAAAAACACTTGTGATGAGGCGATTATATTCTCGACCTAATACGGTGCAATCTTAAAAGTTATCGAGTTTTAATCATCATTATCATAATTAGCCGAGTTATAGTTTCTGTAACGAGACTGTTGATAGGGAAGTCGATAATATCCGTTAACATTGTAACGTCGAAAAGCGTTTTGTCTGCGTAGATTGTTAGCCGGATAAGGCGAATTTCTTGCAGTATTCTGACGTATTCTGAAGAGAGGCCTAAACACGATGTCTTCTGCGACATCCATCGTCTCGGAAGAATCGCCATTGTGAGAAAGGCTGGTGCTCATTTTCGTCCTCCTCAACGCGTCGCGAGGAGATCGTCGGATCTGCGAATATAGTACATCAATGTGCTCTCTATCTTTTTCCCCCTTTCCAATATTCCACTTCACCGAAAAAAGGTTGAGTGACCTCCACACACAGCCAGTTTTGGTACTGAACGACTCGATAGCGATTTTTTACTTTCATAACACTCCGGAATGTTGATTTTAATTAAATTAATCAATTTTTTTTTTTTTTCAAGTAGTTAGTTAATCCTTAATTTTTCATTTGACAAAATATGCGAGTGACTGTAACGAAAGGAAGACAGTTGGAACCTAAACTCGCGATGGTGATGGACTGCAACTCAATTTTCTTTGATTTTACATTATTACAATATTGTTTAAATATACATACAATTTTTCATATTTAATGTCGAATAGAGTCTCGTTTTCGTTTGAATTTAAATATTCGCCGTACTTCCACGGTTACACGGGAACGTTAGCCACTTGTCCATTTACCTCTAGCTTCCCAGTAGATTCTGGCTGATCATATATCGGAACAATGGGCAAAGTCGTGATCACGGGAGGCTTTTCCGCATCCGTCGATTGCTTGGTCTGCGACGGAGCTGGTAATAAAGCGACCAGAGGATTTGGGGCTTTTGCTGCTGAATCTTGAGGATTCACGACCGATACGACTGGCACTAAAATTCCGTTAGCGGTATTGCCGTTCGGAACTGCCGTATTCTCCCCACTTTTTACGTCCTTTCTGTCCTCCAGGTAACCTACTTGCGCTACCTGCTGACACACGTTCGTATCACAAAAATCAAAAGTTCTCTTAACTCTTTGACCTCATCAAAATGACACGAGGTTATTCGAGAATTTCGGAATAATGGCTTTTGTTGCTTGCCACGTATCCAGGCAACGTTACATCAGACCCAAGTATTTCGAAATTCTCGATGTTCTCTGGTAAGCTCGTATTGCAAAATCATTTAAATTGCGCAGAAAATTTTGTAGCCACACGTAAAGAGCTCTAGTTTCAGGTTTTGTGAAAATCAAATATTGACAGAGGTACCCCGTTCGTTTCAATATATAATTATACATGAAAGAGGAAGTCTCAATCAATCGCACTGAGAAAAAAAAAATTGTTGAACCAACAAAATTTTTTATTTCAAAAAAAGTTTCGTAATACTGAAACGAAATTTTGTCTCGGCTACTGCTTCTCAGTGCGGCTACTAAGAAACGAATGCTGAAGAAAACTGAACACAGTATGAGTGAATGACGATATACCATGAAATCATGGAATGCTCAGATATGCAATGGAAAAATTGTAAACGAGGATTTCTATATAAATTTGAGAGCACTGTGTAAAAACCCGAATGCTCGATGAGGAAATCTTGTTCTAATTCTGACACATAAATTTTTCCATCATTTTTAATAACCCAATAATAAATAATATTTTGATAATTTTTAAATGTATCGTTATATAATTATATCTAATATAGTTTTCAACGTATTCGCTATGCAGTGCATAGTTATGAGAAATACAAAGTAGAATAATCTGCAGACAGGCAAAAATATTAAAACTGTAAAATCTCTGAAAGTCGAACTAAAATATTGAGCAGTTTAGCATCGAATTTTTTAACGGAATGAGTTGTTTATATTGTTTTATTGTCCTTCACTATTTTGTGTGCGATTCGATTCTTTGAACAATTGATTGATCCAAGCCAAGATAAAAAAAAGTCCTTCGCTCTGTCAGACCTCAATTTAATTAATTAGATCTCGTTAGCTATGTATTATGTACTTTTTCAAAGTTAATCTATTCGCGTCACGAGTGTTATGCAAGGACGATGGGAGGCGCTATATTTAAACGTATTAATTTGCCTGACTGGAAATTCCAGTTCGTACCTAAAACGCCCATCTACGACTCCGATACAATCGTACTATATTTTACGAAATCTTAGTCGCAATACAAAAACACCGAGCTTCGTTGTTATAATAGACGAAAAAAAAATTAATATTGGAAAATTATCTTTCAGTAACGACGGTGAGGTAACAATCTGATATTTTTATGATTATCACTGAGCACACTGAGAAAAAAAAGTTATTGGAACAACAAAATCCCTCATTACGGAGTGCCACTAAAATATATGATCATCATAATGTCATAAACCATTGAACGAACATATAAATTTTTTATCAGACTGCACGTTCATTCTGCCAAAGAAATGTGCATTTCAATTGACAAAACTCTTCCAATAACATCAATTTATATTGAATCAACCATTTTTTTTCTCTGTGCAGACTTCCAACTTTTATGAAGGTAATATAAAAATAACTTCATCATATACGCGCAATTTCATTGTTTTTTTTCCATGGAAATTCATAGTCCGCTCAGTAACAATTTACGAACACTCCACGCCACCAACTCAGCGCTGTAACTGCATGATAATTTATCAATTTTGATTTTTTTCCGTCTACATTCCGTTTATTTAGTCTTCAAAAAGATAATAAATACTTACCAATGGAGTCGAATTATCAGCGATGACAGGACCGGTATGATCCGATGGTTCATTGGAACTTATCGTTGCTCCGTTCGAGTTTCCCGAAAAGCTCACAATTATGCAAGCGAGAGTGCAAAAAATCTTGAGTGCCTGTGAATTAAGAAGTTTATTTTCTTGATCTTTTCTCAGCGACTGGAAATATCATGATGCAAATGCACGCATCGGGAAAAGACTCGACGAACGAGTCTCGTTCCAATAAGCAATTAAGTTCAAACCTAACGTAACGAGACACTGTGTACTCGAGTTTTATTTTTTTGTTTCTTCCTAATGGCCGGTGTAAACAAATGTTTTTTTTTTTTTTTTTTTTTTTTAACCAAGACTTACATTGATATAAATGCCGGTGACTAACATTTAAAAAGGCCGTAAATTAACGTCATTCGCGCGGTAACGAATTAAAATCATACATCCGGTATTCATAAGATAAACACGCAAACACGAAAGTGACGACGAGAGGACTTGTGGCATGATAAATTGTTGTGAAATAGCGGAAGAGGATCATTATTTACACTCGCAAGCGATCGCGCATCAAGAAACCCACACGATTCTAAGATACAATGAGACAATAGGTAACATTCCCAAGGAATCACAAGTCAGAGATGCATACGAATATGTACATTCGTTCCACGTACCTGGATCGGTGAATTCATTTTTTTTTTTGCATAAATAATGCTTGTGGTGCGAAAGTTAATGATCCGGTATCAGCAGAAGTTCGACGAGGAGTTGTTTTCGTTCACGAAAGATGATAATGAGCTTCGAGAACCTTGCCGCAACTAATTTCGGAGTCTCGTTCATGGGGACCTTTTATAAGTTTTCTTATCTCCTGGAGCAGTGACGAAGAGTAAGGCGAGTCGAGGCGAGGCGATCTTGCAAGGGTGTTACTGCGTCGGAGATAATTAACGTTGGTCCGCTAACGCATCTCCGAAGAGCACCTAACGGAACTTTGTATTAAGAGGGATCTTCGGTGTTCAAGGCTATCGGAAATAACCATATTTTCCCTCGGTATATGCGTATAAGAACGACTGCATATAAAAGCACACAGAAGAGATCTGGCTGCGGAGTCTCTCGTAGCTTCGAAATACAATTGCGGGAATCGGTTGGGCAGTGGTGAACACGTGTATCGTATTTAGCGAGTCATTAGGGAGACGGGACTTCGTGGAAAAGGCCAAACTGTTTGCGCCTCTATTATCCGAGCATATAAAAGAGACCTGTGAGTGCTGCTGAGGTTTCAGAAGTACAAGAACTGTCGCGATACGATTTTAACGCGTAAACGAAGCTCGTTTAGATTTTGCGAACATGTATCTGCTGAAAACATCGATATTCCTGATAATCGTTGTGGCGATCCTCGTCTCTGGTGTATTCGGCAATGAATCAGAATCTTCCAAGTCCGAGGAACTCTCCTCGGAATCAATTAGCACCGAAATTGATTACTCGACCTCTACCACCGGTTCAACGACCACAAACGATGAGTCTTTGACCGACGAAGATTCGACCTCATCTCTCTCAACCACGATCACCCCGAGCCCCAACGAATCTGAAGATAATGTTGGCCACCACGAAGAACCGAAACTTCCAGTTGATCTACTCTCCGAGGACATTCTTCTCGATCCCAATGTCGTTCTCGCTCGCGTTGCTCGTGACGTTAAATCTCGTCGCGATTTATCCAGGTACAACGAATTCTACTATCATCCTAGGCAACGCCCTTCCAGAAGAACCGATCAATCGATCAATTTTCGTTCTCCCGTGGAAAGTGATCAACGAAATAACGACTTCAAGAAACTACGCATTTACCCTGTTTTTCCTGGCAAAAAGTGAAATCAACGCTACTATACACTTATGTATATAAACATAGTTTTTAGTTATTCACTTTTTTTTTCATTGTACATATCAAAACGAGTGTGAAATCGGGTTTTCATCGGTGGAGATGTTTTTTTTTTTTTCGATTATTCTGTGAAGAACAATAAAATGGTACGCTCAATATGTGTTTGTTTAATATATATCTTCATTGCAGACATTTATTCATCCTTTTAATCATTGACACCGTTATCGTTATGCTGTCTCGTTTACAATTAATCGAAGAAAGTTGGGTCGAAGTAAACATCTATAATGCAGATCCAGCCTTGGATCTTTGTCGCGTGAAATTCAGTCTTTGATACTCATAATAATTGAGAGAGAAAAAAAAGTGGTTGATCTATGAGAAATTCGGTGCGGAACGTCGACCTGCTTTCCTCACGCGTTCGCGATAAGCCAGTTGTTGTCGATAAACGAACAAGGGTCGAAGGACGTTAGTGCCAGCGGCGGTTTCCAAATCGTCATCGGTCTCCTCTTCGCTAATGATTTTCTTATTGTTATCTTCCATTATCGTTTTCAACATGGTATTCTCATTTTTAGCTTCAACGACGCTTCGTTTTTTGAGTATCACTGGTGATCCGAAAATGAGAACATCTTCAACTTCAGGAGGACTCAGTTTTTCATGCGACGATGGCAGCTCTTTTGGAATTTCGTCGAAACTCGAGATTTCGGACGAGACTTTCATCGTTGGCACTGATTCTACAATAGTTAAGAAGCAGACAATGACCACGACGAGGGCTGTCGACTGGATCACTTTTGATGCCTGGAACAGAACGACGATCAGGCAAATAAATTTCAGTTCCTTTATAAGTGCCGATAGATTATTATCCAAAAAATTTGTCAACTAATCTCGATTCACGTCTTATTCACAGTCCTACGATTTTCATGTATCAAGATTTATTTATAACGCGCTCAAAAACAATTTCAAGGAAACTCAACAATCATATTTGTCCGCAAGGATAAACAAAATTTTCGAAAATATCCTCTCGAACAACTCGAACTCACAGCTCGAAGTCAGCCGTAAATAGATTTTATTTCAATGAAATTTTCATCTTCAAGATCTTAACATTTTTAATACTCAACGCTTTTCTCTTTTTTTCTCACCAAAATCATCGTTTTTCCAACAAATTAATATTACGAATGAAAATAATATTATCGTTCTGCACGCTGCATTGAGCATGCTAAACATTTTATTTTTATTTTCGTAAGCATTGACATGTGATTGGCTGAGAGTCGATCAAAGTATATACGATTATTCTGGTTTTTTTTTGTGCGAAGCGTTACAGAGGGTTTATTGTTGAGTGAAAATTCAATTTAGGAAATCACGAGGTTTCAACAGATAAAAAAAAATTGAAAAGTAGCGAATGTTAGAAAAACATAGATCGAGTCGATATTGAGTTTGTCCCGTGGACAGTAATTTCCTTACCATTGTATTTTCGTTGCGAGGAGTTTTACGGTTTATATATTTATATTTATTTATAAATATGTATGACAATTTTTTGATTGCTTTGATGGTAATACAAGTAAGGTAAAAAGTACTTTGAAAAAATAAATTTTTTTTTTTTCTGATCAAGGCACACGGAGAAGCTTCGAGTGTTTGTTCGATGGGAACGACTTTCCGAAGCATTTATACGAAATCTTGACGTCAAACGAGACCGCGCTAAACATTCGGTGACGCGCATTACAAAGAGCGATAAGTGAACCAGTAAACTCTAAATAAGATGCTGCATGCAAGGATGTGCATTATCTCGTGCAAGTGCATCACTCTGCAATGTTTTGATTTAACTACGTTCTCGTGGTTGAACACGAGACTTACACCGAAACAAGTTATTGATTTTTATTTATTTATTCTTTTCTGACATTGGGGATGATAATTGTTTGTGAGTAAAACGAAGAATTCGTCCTTGCTTTCTCGACAGCGTTTTATTTTTGTTACAACCACGATGCACTTCGCTTCAAATCATTTATCTCGAATTTTCGCTTCTAAAATGCTGTTTGGCTTGACTCATTTTTCAGTTCCTGTTGGTAAGAATTTTTCGTATTCACGCGACATTGAAAACTTTTAGTATATCCACTTGAAAAATTCATTTTAATCTGCCTTTTCATTGCTTCGATAGTTTATTTCTTAAATTAATTATTCACGCGGTCTCACTATGCAAATTTGTTCTGTGATTAAGTACTGGCTTTTTTAAATTTTATTTTATTGTTCTCATGATTTCAATACAAATCTTTTTCATTCATTTTTTTTTTCGATTCCACCATTATTTCAGATACCAAAGGATTCTGAAGTTTTCTTATTCATCACAACCGAAATTCGAAGAAACTTCATTAATTTTTTTCTTTTTTTTTTTTTTCTTTTTTAAGAGTTTTCTTAGAGGCCAGAATGTACTTTTATTTTTTCTTCTTCATTGAAACAGGTTGATCTTAATTACAGCGCCCACGATGAAGAATCATTTTAATTGCCTGTTCAAAGCAACATTTTAGCACAGGTCGCTTCGCGTGAAAAAAAAGCAAATCTTTCTTTGCGGCATTGCGAGAAGTTCAGCCGGTATTTTCATCTGAGCGAATTCATGCCGTGTAAACTCGTGATTATAAAGAGAGCCTTTCGCTGGTTTTTAAACTTCGAATTAAAGCGTTTCGGGGTCGATTACATCTTTGCATTGGTTACACTTGTATTCAGGATCGCCGGAGAGAAAAATGCGCAACGTCTAATAAGTTTGATGTTTATCGGCACACTAAGAAAATTAATAAAAGAAGAAAAATCTTTAAAACTAATTGCCTTTTTTTTCTTCACGTGTGCAGCTCAACTTTTATGGTTGATAGCTCGAGTTGTTGTGTATGAAAAAAATATTCGGTGTCAATTTCATCGGTGAAAATCGTTTTTATCATAACACTAGAATTTGGCAACGAAAACAATAGAAAACGAGGCTCCTTTTATTAGAAAAGGAGTTCCGATGAGTTTTGGTAGGAGATAAAATAACAGACTCGGGACGGAGAAAATAGGATGATGGAAAATTGCTAGTATCTTGGGTTGAGCTGGAGAGCGTAGGGACACCTTATGTAGCAGGGACGAAACAAAAAAGGGAGAAGGAGCGTAGAAAAGGGGAAAACGGAGATAATAAAATAAAAAACGTTCACGATTGCAGCAACCTCTTAGCGCCTCTACTCCACAATTTCCCTGATAAATGCATCTCTCTCTCTCTCTCTCTCTCTTGCTCTGCTCTACGTTCATTTTAGTATTATGCACTCGGCATTTTCTCTGCGTCAATAAAAAAAAATACCTGAAAAACTCGTTTTCTCGTTTCCGGAAACGCCACCATAAATGCTTCAAAAGCTTCATTTTTTCCAGCACTCGAATAAACCGAAACTGAATTCTCTATCGATCGATAGCGTTGCTTTATTGGGCAGTTGATGTTTCTCCACTCTTCTTTTATGAAACAAAACTGACAAAATTTCGACGGTGAAAAATTTCACGTTTTCAGGGTAGCGATAGGAGCGTAATATTGTTTGGCTGAAAAGATTTTTGATATTCTTTTCAATTTTCATTTTTTACAAATTTTCAGTACCTAAATTTAATATTTTTTTTTTGTTTTTCAACTTTTTCAGATGGGAAAATGAAAAGGGAAAATATTTCTGCTGATTTCTGTCGAACTATTTGAGAATTCGATGCAAATCCCTCTTAGATGCGGTGACTTCAACAATTTATTCATCACAAATTCTCAATGATTGAAAACGATGGAAAGGTACTGAATTGAAATACGTACTAATTTCAATTGTGTTCGAATGGGAAAGTTTTCTCATTTTCAACAATCACAAAGTCTTGAAAATATACGTATTCTACCTTTCCATAAAGTTTTAATCTTCAATGGGATCGTGAAACGACCTGGTACGTGATACGTTCGCGTGTACACGTACGAAAACAACTTCGTGTGTGAGTAAACTCGACCGGGTTCTCTCCATTAGCCGAGGGAATCTCCAGACTTCTATAAACACGTGAATAAAGCGGAAGTAAGTCGCGAAGAAGAGGTTTTCACAAGTAGCGCTTATTTGAACACGTCGATCCTAAAGATTATTACTTCTCGCGAAACGCAAGCGCATCTGACGAATCTCATGTTCGTGCATTATATAACCACCC
Source organism: Campoplex capitator (assembly GCA_037576405.1). NCBI lineage: Eukaryota > Metazoa > Arthropoda > Insecta > Hymenoptera > Ichneumonidae > Campoplex > Campoplex capitator. Next base: position 4,792,751 of record JARBWI010000015.1, read on the forward strand.
TCGAAGCGGGCGGTGAATGATCCTCCGCATGTTGTAACTTTCTCCTCTAAAAATCCAAACCACCCTCCATTTTCATCTCAATCTCGATACAACTGGCGAGATACACGTACTCACGAGGATTGTAGATTTATCGCATGGAGAGGTGAATGCTTCAGTGCTTTCAATGCACGTAATAAGTATACTCTATAAAACGAACCCGCCTTGTATTCTGCATTCGTGTACTTTGTACGTGATCTAATGTAATGTAAACGGAAATCTATTGCTCACACTTTTAAAAAAATCTACATTCTTTGTTTGACTTTACAAGTATCTAGAATAATCATTGGTTTTGATTTGATTTATTTTATTATCATCCATCCGCTTACGATTGACAGCTCGGTCAAGGAATTATTACGAATTTATTCAATTCACCGAAGGAGTAGTCTTGCCAAAGCATTTTTCTAGAAGTTTTTTTTTTTTTATTTGGAAATTTGAAAAGTGTTTGACCGTTTCATATTCAGGATATTGAAAATGAAAAATTGCACAGCTGTACGTGTTCTCTACCGCGGGCAAAGATGGTCCTTCGAACGTGGCTGATGAGACTGTGTTGAAAGAATTGTTTCGGTTCGGATAATTTACAAAAAACAAATTGGAATTTTCATTTTAGATATACAATTTACTGTCCCAGCACCTTTGAGTTACTATTTTTTCTCACTTCAATCAGTTTTTTATGTAAAAAAATACAAAGTGGTAGTAAAGTGTTGAAAAGCGAGGAAATGGGAAGAGCAAAAAATTATTCTTGCTGGTGTAAATAATCGTTTTCCCATGATACTCGGCGGGTTGAATATCGAAGTACTCGACAGTCTTTACGACGCTTTGAAGGTATAATATCAGGCTCTGATGCGACGAGAGCTGATATTTCCTCTTGGCACTTCGCCTTACGGCTTGATGAAATACCTGGAGCTGACATCGATGTCAGTTTCCATAAGGACTTTTAGCCGTTCAAATTCCACATAATCTCTGTATATACCTTGAACCCACATATATTGGTGTCTGAGACCCTTTCGTAGCTGCGTTACATATAGCTTGTATGTACCAATCGATGTCAACGAAGAATTGCATTTTCGAAGTCTTGCGTCACGAGCCAATAATCCGCAATTCGTATTCTTGGACAAACTTCCCAATCGGCTATTTCACTCTTCATTTTTCTTCTACGACGCTTCAACCAATCGGTCTAAAACTTTGGAAGAACTTTGTCCTCCATTTGCTTTCAGCCGAATGTTGATGAATGTACAATTTTTGTGTGTGGGGCTACAGGGGAAAAAAACGCGACTGAGTAATTTCTCGTTGTCGCAAAATCTTGAATGAACCCATAGCTGAGCCTTTCGCTTTTTCAGAACTAAAATTTTCACAAAATTCTAGAAATCGAATTTGTTGGGTTGTCTAATTTTTCACGTAAAAAAGAATCTGGAAGTTTGAAAGCCGAAAGGGACGATTCATTTTTTTCGGTGTATGCCAATCAAGTGCTGAAAAAAATAAGAGCAAAATCGATGAGGTTTTTCTCGACTGCGGTGCCAAGAAAAAATACGATTTTGGCTTCTACTAATGGGAATTGGGTACATGAAAGGCTTGATAATCCGACGATATTGAATATTAGGTAATCCGTTGTATAAACGTTTAGTCACGGTTTAAAACATGCGCGGATTTAATATCGTATGCATGTATGAATATGTATGTATACGTATCCGGATGCTTTTATCATTTCGCTATATTGATTTTTTCTCTCGTATTTATGTGCCAAATCCATTGATGCAAAACACTCTTTTCATGTCCAATACTTTAATCATAAAAAAAAGCATCTATGCCTCTCATTCAAATCGATTTCAGTGTTTCGTTTTTTTTTCTACTCTCACGTTGAACACATGATTATTTTCGAGTGCACGTAGTATATGTCATAACTGAAGTATTTGTTGTAGAAAAATTGTTATTTTTTTCTCAACCTGCTACGGAAAATGTTGATACATTATAAAAAAAAAATTTTTTGAAAAATTTGAGTGATCTGAAAAATGTTTAAATTGACATTTTTCTGTGCAATATTCTCCGGATTGAAAATTGAAAATCCCCTTCAAATTTTCTATGGGGTTATGTTACGGAATGGGCTATCACAGTACTGCAAAGGTATCAAGTTCTAAACACACGAAACAATATTTTTCATGTTATCTAAACAGGAAATCACAAGAGCTTGGAGTCACACCAGAATATATTTATTCAGAATTTCTGAGGGGGAGAAAATGAAAAAATATGCCAATAAATTACTTGAGTCAGGCGTCAAAATTCATCGGAGCCTTCGAATTGAAAGCTTATCAAATTTTTATGAAACACTGACACTTTCTAAGAGCAAACAAAAGAATTTCCATATCGTGATTTTTAACGAAAAATAAAAAAAAAAAAAATACCGAAAGGTTGCTTGAGCACTGTTAAAAAAATTTTTCGTTCACCTGAATTTTTCAAAAATTACTTTTTCACACCTTTTTTTTCCAGAAAAAAAAAATTCGTTTCTTTTTAACCACCATGAAATATACTTTTTTTTCGTATCTTATACGAATGCGATATTACATATCTGGAACAGCTATTCATTTTTACGATAATGAACTTTTACGCTTAATCGTTGGATAATCTCTGATACTTTATTGCTTGAAATAGTACGTAAATTTTCAAGGCCCCAAACGACTTGTGAGCTTCGAAAACGAACAAAATGATGTGCCAATTTTACCCCCACCACCGCGAAAAGTTTTGTTTCGAGAAAGTATAGTCTCGGCGAGCCTCGGGCCAGCAGACGACAAAGCTGTCAATGTACTTGTCCCGAGACTCTACCGAGTCTCTTGAATCGCATCGTTTTTTCCATGCACCGAGAGCTGCATACAATTATACGGGAATTAATTGAATCGGGAATCTTTGTTAACAGTTAAATTGAAATTTTTAATTGGACTCATAGCGTTGAATTTTTCTTTATTAGTCGACTGTTTAATAACGAATCCTACTTGTTCCATTCACGTTGATCCTCGTAGCGAGAAGCAATCCTCATCATCGCTCCTTCGTTAACGAAATGAATTCGGGTTAATTGAAAGACGTAGAATTAAAAGACATTCCAACTCTATGATGAACGATCGTTTTTGTATGCAAATGATCGACGATGCTGATTGATCAGAGGGTAGTTATATACGTTTGCACGGCAATAAATGAACGAAATAAAAGTTATAAGAACGTGCCCGATATAGGGCGCAACTCGAGCGAAAACTCTGATGAATTGGAAAACAATAAAACATTTTCAACAATAATCAACGAGCACCTGAAAAAAAATGTTGAAGGGCTTGAGAGAAGTGAGCGTATGAAAAAATGGGAAACAGAATGAAGGATGCGTAATGAAAATAGAGACCGAGAATTGTGTGGAAAGGACGACGAGAAATTTGAAAAATGTTTGTTCCAACGATGGTCGTTGAAGGAAAACATTTTTTCGTTGGTCGTTCACGAGAAAAAATTCGTTCCGTGCGTAACGAGGGAAATTTTTCTTTCTCGTTTGTATTCTCAGTGCTTCGATAAATAAATTGATACGATCATTTAATGAATCAAATAAATAGCTGAAGTTTCCTCGAAAAAAATGAAAAGTTCATTAGGTAAAAATTATTCGGTTTATGCATCAGAAATATTAGGTTATTACGACGCGTATTCAATCATTTTTCAAATGTCGACCCGGCAAAACGAATTTTGTTGATCGAAACGAAGCTTTAGTGCGGCTAAACAAATTCATGTTGATGCAACAAAATACTATAGAAAGAAACTAATTCATTCATTCATCCGTTTAGTCAATTTGATAATTCATATTCAAAAAATTATTAATTGAAGCAATGAAACAGTATGCGTATCAAAATTTCCAGACTTCAGCGTTTACATTGATTCGTTTATAAGAAATTTTCATGATTTAGTCGAATAGACGAAATTATTTGTTATTCAAAAAAAAAATTGTTGGATTTACTAAATTTCGTCCTAAGGAATGGATTTAGTTCAGTGAACAAATTTATTTCTTAGTGTACCAACTGCATACTTTTTATGCTTTCATTTCATATTTCTTACTCGATTTAGCTGCATTTTACATTCTCTGTTTATTTTTTGAATCGTACATCTCTCATTTTCCTTAAGTGCAATCTTTGCTTCAAACAACAGAGGGTCGGATGAAAATAGTACCAGCAATTACGCAGGATTGAAAGCTCTGGATTCGTAGAGATGTATTGTGATATGGCAACTTTTCCGGAGAGTTCTAAGTTTGTGCAGGGTGAGGATCGAAGGAGGAAGATACGTAAATAATTTCCGGGTTCCCAGACGGTCTGAAAATGGAATAATGGTATGAAGGAAATAAAGGCAGTCCCTTCGCTCAACTTTTATCTGTATTTTTATCTATATGTATGCATCGAGCATATCAACTTTGTATTTATACGATGATTAAATAATTAGCGATCGCTACATCGTGCGAAAGGAAATGAATGAAATACATAACAAAGTCGAATAGAAATTGGGTGTTACGTGCATCAGCGAAATTTCCAATAATTTTTATTTCGCTTTTTATTCAGTGATATTTTATCGTCAAAGTTTTCGCGGAACTGTTTTCACGAAATCTCGATTCTCGATTTCAACGGCGATTTCACAGAATTTCCACAATATCGAATTGCTTTGTACAGCGATGAAATTTTTTCACGTTGCATGAGGTATATTAAATCACATGCAACAAAGACCAATAGAAAGAGAAAAATCGAAAAAAAATCGTTACCAATATTCAAATTTTTTGACCAAACGGTTCGTCCGTCAGAACGATTTGAAAACGCCATGACGTCATAAAACCGGCATATTCGAGTATATAAGAGTGCGGTAGGCCTCGCGCTGGCTTTTTCTTTTCCATTTATTTAAATTTTTCTTTTATTTTTCTTTTAATACTTGGCGTCGAGCCAAGTCTCTCGAGCGTCTCTTGATAAATTTAGTTATTTCATCATGCAAACAACGATTTTCAGCTGTGGAATGAAAAAATAAATCGTGCAAGAAAATGGTTTATAAAAAGTGACGAAAAATCTCACAAAATGTTCATTCCGAAGGTGAAAGAACATTTTTATAAAACTCATAAAAGTTTTGATTCGTCAAATATTAGTATTGAAATTGTTCTGGTGGGAGCTAAGTGTGCTTCCGATAACCGCCAAGTGTTAATAATTTGTTATTCGATTGTGCACTCGACTACGCCCCGGAAAGCAAATAATGTAACTTTATAATGTGCTGCGATCACCAAATGGGTATCCAAAATTCGATGAAGGATTTCTATCCAATTTTGCCTTTACAACTCTCCCATTTAATGTACATTTGCTAAAAGGGAGATTCGAATGTAGCATTACGGGAAATTACAGCCTCGCAAATTTTAGTTCATTCGACGAGGGTCGTGTTTCAATATCGCCCCAAATAGCCAACGGCAATTCTCATACCCTTTATTAATACACGGACACATACAGAACCTTGAACTGTTCAATAAAAGTGTGTATCTCGATACGAGAATCAAGCGCAGAAACGACATCACCGCTGAAAACTATTTCTCAATAAAAGTTACGATCGGAAAAGTATATAGGACGGTACAAGAGGGATAACTCGGCTATTTATTGAAGTTTTTGAGAGATGAAAATTGCCATTTCGATTGCAATACAAATAAAATGAGGAGGTCACGTTACCTTGAATATTGAAAATATTGGCTGCGCTCCATTGCGAGCACACCACTTTCAGATTCAATAATAAAGTTGGTTATATTTCTTCATTGTTTTATTTTCACTTGTATAACGTTGCCTTCTCTCATATTTACTGCCATCATCAACGTTCACAAATAATCTTTTTTTGGTGCCTATTCGCGTAGATTAATAAAACTGGCGAAATATATTTAACACCGATTGATATACTGAGATATTTTTTTGCAAAAAATTTGATAAGCGAATGGGCATCAGTTCCAGCAAACACAACTTGGATAATTGTCGTAACTTTTATGTAAAAAAGTTTATGCGAAGTTTGCATAAAAGTTACGAAAATAATACAAGTGTGTATTGCTGGGATGATTCTTTTCTGGAATTAAAAGTTTTTTTCGTATAATAAAAACACATGAATATGAGTACAGTAATAGAGCCGACCATACTCACATGAACCCGATCTACTGCGGAAATTCAAGCTCTTTTCGATCATTACAAAGGTACATTTTAATTTAAAAAAAAATCAAATATCAATGGCGCGTCAAGCCTATTCACGTTTAATTAATTATTAACACGATGCTCGCGCTCTTCATGATCTAATGTTTCTGAGTGACGCGATAATTGAATTTCGATTTGACACGAGTTTTGACCCCAGCACATCACTCTTGTTTTTCGCCCTATTAAGCTGCCACGGAATTTTGGTGTTTCAGAGTTAAATCGAATGCGATAAAAGGCTTCGGGCATTCGTCTGCTGTCCCCCTGCGTTTTGATCGGATGAATGTAACGATCGAGCCAATTGAAGTCGATAAAATAATTTCATTTCTTTATGTTAATAAATGTTAAATGAACCAGACTGTAATTGTACATACAGAATGCTGCAGGAACTTTTTAATTTTCTGGTGATTTCGACGTGTACATTTTCATTCGATAGTTATCGATATTGACGAATAAATTACATTGGTGAAAGGCTCCGGAAAATAAATCGTCCTGTACATCAAATTTATCACTTAAACTGTTCCGCTATGAGAGCAGTTTGATAAAAAAAAAAAAAAAACCGTCATATCTGCTACGAGTGTGTTGATATTTTGGCAGCGAATGTGTCGAGTTTATAAAATCTTCTGATTGGAAACATTTTCATTTCTAACAACTATGAGTTAAAATTTTGGATTACTCAAAAAACAGTAATTCCAAACGAGAATAAAAATGAAGTGCTGGAAAAAATCTCTAAATATTCAGTCCCGATATTTCTTGTTTCAGATTTCTCATACAATTTTGTAGGTGCCAATAAAAAAAAAAAAAAAAAAAAAAAAATGAGATGCTCATTTGAATACAAAAAAAAGTGGTAAATCCGTACACTCGGAATTTTTGTCTATTCCAAACGCTGCTCCCACTGCTTTTCCTCTTATTTCTTATTATATTCTTCATTCGTCGCTTCGACGCCCGCAATTAACGGGGGCATTCGTTCTCGTTAAGTGTCTTGACCCGTGAATGAATGAAGAAACAAAG